>OZ012541.1:56440800-57802923 GCA_963935595.1 Schoenobius gigantellus
TCGGACACAGCGCGACAACAATTCACTATCAGATAAGGGTCTAAAGCTTCCATGTGCTAACGCACATTCTTAGTATAACTTTGTTCAGCTTCTATTGTAAGTATATGAAAATGTGGTGTGTAGGCATTTTATTTTATTTTTTATTTTTATTTTTACATTTTGGGATAGCTAACAGCTTCTTAAAATAAAATTAACACCGCCTTATAATGTCTTAAAGCTATTGATAAGCTACCGCATATAGGTTATTTTTGCTATGAACCAATACTAATATTTCTTAAATGGCATTTTTTGGTCTATTCATTCAAATATCAATGAGTCTTTAACCAGTCAATTGAGTAGCTTTTTATATCGTACACAAATAACATCATATCAATTTAGTGTCATCGTTTTATGGGTGTGTCCGAACTTTGGCGTCATTGTATAATTCGAGCGTTCATTTCTGTGTTTACGAATGAGGCATCTTCGAATCCTTTAAAACCCATCTAACCGAATTATTGTTATTATTATTATATGTTATTTTTTTTTTTTTTTTCTTAAATATACATTTTTTACAATAAAAATACAAATATTATAAAAAAAACTAAATTTAGTAAATCCATCGGCAGCGAGACAATGCCCAAGCTACCGGCGATTAAGGCTGCAGAGTGAGGAACCTCCTGATAATTCATGCCGTGCCGAGGATTATCGCCTTTTGTATCAGGCCCTTGATTCAACCAAAGCTCAGTTTCAGATTTTTAACAATCTTTATAAAATATAAAATAGAAATAATAATATGAACTCTGGATAAGTTATACGTGTGATTATTGAGAATAGGAAAATAGTTGTTTTTTTTTATGGAAAACATTTTGGTTCAAAATTTAGTTTCTGGAATTTTACCGGAGGGAGACTGTACCAGGGTCGTCCTCCATCTTACCTATTTCTGCCGCAAAGTAATAACAGTGCTTGCATTGCTGTGTTCCGGTTTGAAGGGTAAGTTATGGTAGTGAAATTACTGGGTACCGTGACTTTACATCTCATGTCACAAGTTGGCAACGTACACTGTGGTTCTTGTGGGGGTTGCAGTTTTGCTGCGAATCTCACAGGAGCCACATGTATTATGATGTGACTGTTACCACTTACCATCAGGTGGGCAGTTTACGTGTTTGCCAACTTAGTTGCAATAAAAAAAATGTAGATAAATACAATGTTATTCTTTTCCTGCCTAGTGCAAACTAAAAGTATGTTGTTGTTTTTAATGCTCATTTATTCAAACTATTAAACTACAAATCGATAGATCGTCTTCACCAACACGAACATTTTATAGAGAGACGCAAATTTCGCAGTCCATTAGCATGTGAACTAGATTGCTGTTAACTACATATTCGAAATTTACAATTATGTGAATTATAACAACTCATGCGTAACGGAATGGCATTCTTTAAAACGGCACTTGATTCGAAACACTGCCAAGATGAGTTGTATACAAAAATATAGATTCAGTTTTTTGTATAAAGATATTAATTATAAGTTATGATAGGGTAATAATAATTATGATGGAATGTTAGTTGTGACGGTTTGATGTTATTATTAATTATATCGGTACCAGTGTGTGGATGAATTTTTAAAACCAAATATGTATTTTAGCTAATTTAATTTTGGTTTTTTTTTTCGTTATTTGATTGTGACACACTGATGGCTGAGAGCATTGAAGAGTGGTACTGTTATTCTATGTGAATAGAAATAGGCAATGAAAAGTTCATCTTCTGCCTCATTGACATCCATCATACTCCATTTTGCGTAACCACTTATCACTGCGTTTCATGTGCTTCTGAACACTAACTTGTTAGTTATTTCTAAACTGATCTTCGTTTCGCGTCGACGAAAAGATACTTTTTAACGTCTCATAAATTGATAACTACAGCGCTGAACAAATATTTATCGTTTCAGATGGATAGGCGCGGCGATTGAGCCTCACATAGCGTCCCTGCAAGCTGTGGTCCAGCAGGAGCTGAGGGAGGCGTTCAGCGGCTCCGGCGGCGCTACGCCGACGAGGTATCTGCGCTCGCAACAGAGCCGAGTGAGAGATACGCCGACCGCCGACTGTGGAGATGGTAGGTCACTTTTAATGGGGGAAGAAAACGCGTTGCGCTGAAACCACACGAGAGTAGGACAAGGACGGAGCGATAATGAATTCTACAGTAACAAGTGAAGTTGGCGAAATACGGTTTCATTTGATTCTTGTTTAATCATCTTATCAATTTTATTGAGAGAGAGAGAGAGACGATAACTTAGCATTCCATGGATTCACCGTGCGGGTGCTGGGTCCATCGCGTTGCAGAGAAAAGAGCCAAGAGCAGTGCCTGGGGCTTACGACCCAGGTGCAGGTTTAAGTAGCTACAATGCATCAACATTGTTATATAGTCGAAAATGGCGTAGAAATTCTTGTTTTTTTATACTGAAAAAAAGTGGTGTAAAAATCTTGAACTTTTCACAATAACCCTAATATTTGAAACCCTCCGTTGATTCATATGCCTATAAGGCGAATTATAAGGATGTACTCTACCAGTTAATTATACAAGCTCTATTCATAAGCGCAATACACACCAATTCGTCGACCTATGCGTTCAACATTTTGTCGGCAGTTATTTCATTTTATTAGTTTCGAAATAAATTAATAATAAATATTTAAAAAAAACTTGTCTCAGGGGCAGATGAAGATGAAGACGCCGAGACTGGTGGGGGTGACTCTGCCGACATGGACCCATATGACCTTTTGGATCCAGTGGAGATACTGTCCAAGCTCCCAAAAGACTTCTATGAAAAACTCGAGGCAAAGAAATGGCAAGAGAGGAAAGAGGCACTCGATTCGTTAGAAACTTTGCTAAAGAGTGCGCCTAAATTGGAGCCAGGAGATTATGCTGACCTAGTCAGGGCGCTTAAGAAGGTAAGAAACCTAATTCTTACGATTTATATCCTTTACATTCGAAACTAATACTAATAATAATACACTCAGGGACAAATTTAGAGGAACACTAAAAATTCACTTCTAGTTTTTATAACGCTGTGTATTTCAGCATACGAAACTATATTTAGTTTTACCAGCTTTCTAGCCATCGGATTCGCTACAATAAAAAAAACACATTCACCGCGGAAACCAGTTGTAGGATGGTGATAAAAAAGACCACAATTAAAAGTTAGCATTTTTCTCCAGGTCACAAATAGGGAAATTTTGTCATTAGCCGTTATGGCCTTGGTCATGAATCCTGGATAGCATTCAAACAAACGCAATAAAGGTCCAATCACACATCGATATGATGTTGTAAAAGTAGCTTGAATCTATGTAAAAAGTGTAGTGTTCCTCTAAATTTGTCCCTGAGTGTATTGTATTATCAACTTTCATTTTATCCATGTATTATATTGTTTATAGGACAATACACTATTGTTGGCTACACATTTTTTATTCTGTTCCTGCTATAGGTGGTATCGAAAGACACGAACGTAATGTTGGTGGCGCTGGGCGTCCGTCTGCTGGGCATGGTGGCCAGTGGGCTGCGCGGCAAATTCACGCCGTATGCGTCGGCGTGCGTGCAAGCCATACTGGAGAAGTTCAAAGAGAAGAAGGCCAACGTTGTGGCCGCTCTCAGGGAGACCATAGATGTTATTTATCCTTGTGTAAGTTAATTACATATTTACACTGTAATTCCTGTATTGTATTGTGGCTAAGAGACACTAGTACATTACGATATAAGTGCGGTATGTTGGTTATAAGTTATAACTTACGAGTCGGAATTTCAGCCTGAGTCGAAGACAAGGCCGTAATAGAGCCGACTGTGTATAACCAATATACTAGTTCATTTCAAGTTTGCCGTTGTCTCCGCTCGCACTTCACAGCACCTCACCCCCGTTGAGCCCTGAAAAGTATGTGGTCGCACTGTTCTTCTAGGGCCTAGACCATACTTTTTAGGAACAGGGCCCTAGAATCTAGGGTCTCGACGAGCGCGAGGCACGGTGAAGCGCAGGTGGAGGTGACAGCAAACTTGAAATGAGCGGGTAATATGCACGTATATCGTACGACGTTTTTCAACACACTTGTGAGGAAAAATACCTAATAAGCTGAATTTTTTAATTAAATAACACAAATCATTGTTAATTTGTGGACAAACTAAATAATGGTATGAAAATTATCATTTGAAAAATCATGTAGTTCATGATGTCTTTTATATTACCTCTAGCTTTTAATAAATATAGTACATTACGTGCGCGGCCGACAAGTGCAGCATTGGCAGACTGTGTGATGCGTGCCTCGGCTATAATACACGCGTGTGTCATGTTATGAGCTGCTTTATGTATTTAAAACTGGTAAAATTAGATCCACTTTACGAGCAAGTGTGTTGAGAAATACTTTTATAAAAGTGTTTTTAGTATCAATGATACATCAGAAGGTCAAGCACTGCACGTGGACAAAATTCGACAAAACAACCACAAATAACATTCCTCTTTATCCTCTATCACATGGAATCAAGATGCAAAAAAGTTTCTTCTTTATTCTCTTTTGTCCATAAACAATGCATAACCTGCAGTAGCACTGACTGCATAGAATGGACTAGTGATCTTACTTCGTAAATTACTTTGTTTTAAAATGTTTGCCCATGTGCTATGGAAATGTCTCAACTACGACCAATCCAAAACAGTATCATTAAAATGATAAAAATTATTGATAAGATGATTATAATTTTTATAATTTGCGCAAAATAAAAACTTTTTTTGGGTAAACTTATAGTATTTCAACAGGGTTTGTTACACCAATCCGTCCGGCCAGTGCGGCGTAGTAGGTCAATTTCTCCTCGTTTAAAGAGAGATCCGTGCCCGACAGTGGGACATTCTTCTTTTGCATCTTATGGACATTTTCTGCAACTCGACCACTGTGCGGTTGTTTTGCATCGGAGGGTTGGGAGCTGGAACACTCCACCCATCCTTTCTCCTCCAGGAAGGTTCCTAGCTCTCTAAGATGGTCAAGGACGTCCTGGAAGGTACCTGGGTTACTTCGCCCGGTACGTTTTCACCCCTTTGCATTCTAGCAGGACGTGCGCGGCTGTCTCCTCTGCGTCCACGCATGCTCTGCACAGAGAGACATCTCTCAATTAAAATTGTCGTTAATGCACCCATGATTAGGTGTAAACAAGGTCTATTCAGCTTTTTTAAGATCTCGTAGAGACGAGGATTGACTTTAGAATCCACTTTCGTTAAAGAAGTAGTATTTGTGATGTACAGACACACCCCGGAAACTCCATACAACGTTCGCAAATCAATTACCTATTACTACTACTTAAACAAATGACGTTTATACACGCGCAAATGTGTGCGTGGAATCTAGTAGGGCTGAGCGCGTGGCTATCAATCGAAATGACACGAGAAGTGCAGCGACTGCCTTCTCTTTTACCCGCATAGCGCTATCTCTGTTATCGGCCGGCCCTCGTAGTGTCGCCGCGCCCGAGCGATCGCGCGCGCCCTTGTTTATGTGTCAGTGATGTCTACAACGAAGTGCCGGGTGGGGTGAAGTATTTGAAATGAGTGCGGGGAGGTGAGTGGCCGTTCTGTACGTAGTACTATTATGTCTTCTGTGATACAGACGAACTTGGAGGCGATAATGGAAGACATGCTGGCCGCGTTCGAGAACAAGAATCCGTCGATCAAAGCAGAGAGCGCGCTGTTCCTGGCGCGTGCGCTCTGCCACACACAACCGCACGCGTTCGGCAAGAAGCTGATCAAGGCTTATGTCGCGAGCCTGCTGAAGCTGCTCGAGAGTGCAGGTGGGACCTTATTCCCGCTATTGCTGGTGTTAATTTTGATGAATTCCAGCTCTGTCTAATGTGTTGGCAAACAAAACAACAAAATACGTATTAATGAAATTTTGTAAAACCTGAAATTAATTGTTTAGTTCAGAATCGAGAGCAATCAATTCCACTGATTAAAAATATGGCTCGACTATTATGAAAAGAAAAAATATTTTTTTAACTGCTTTTAATATTTCCTTAACTCTACCGTCTTTACCTTTTGATGCCGCGCGTGCAGCGTCGTATCGCAGGTGCGCGATACATTTGCGAGATATGAAACAAAACAAAAAAATGAAATATCTTCGTAATAATAGTCCGCGAAAATTTATTTACATAAGTAAATGTTTTATGATAATAATATTTTGGGTCATCTGAGGCTTTGTGCTATTTTATTAACACGTATTTTATTAACTACTGGCTGTCATTCATTCATCCACCACCAATCTGTATTGGGTCACCGTGGTGAGAGACAGACCAAATCCTCTTCTTATGAGATATAAACCATGAGCTAGTAACCCATATTTTGAGCTAAAATATTAGCAAAAGACTAGTATTTTTTAGAACAACCATATATTATATAATAGTATAAGCCTATTATTATGGCCTAAATGGCCTTACATATGAAATTAGTGATTTGATTTGAAATTAGTGAACAAAAAAAAATATTGGTCATTTGCAAATTGGACTCGCCCACTGAGGGCGTACAAACTTATTTTTTTAAATGTATAAATTTCTAACTACACACATTTATGGTTTTCACATTTGCCCATCGCATTGACTTAAAAGTTTTTTTTTCAGACCCAGCTGTTCGTGACGCAGCCGCAGAAGCCTTAGGTACCGCTACAAAACTTGTTGGTGAGAAGAACATAGCGCCACACATAGGGAAGATCGACAACCTCAAGGAACAGAAAATCAAAGAGTTTGCTGATAAGGTAATTATTATGTAAACGCACATACACACATATTATTAATATATAATCACTTGTGGACCAAGTTTCTGTAATTTAACTATTTACAACAGACTTGCATATATTAAACTGGATATTTGGAATATTCCTGTAATTTGATAGAGAATTACAATAGCGTTCTACAGTACAGTTAAACTAATAAGAACTTTGTCTCACAGGCGGTAATCCAAGTTAAGGTGTCTGCACCGAAGAAAGAGGCTGCTAAAAAGCCTGCAGCGACTTCTAAGGGAGATAGCAAGACAGCGGGCTCCACGCAACCTAAGCCAGTAAAAAGGCCAGCTTCAGGTAAACACAGTATTCTTTTATTTAAATATTAAGTTCACATTTATCATCAACCTGTATGCAAATTGTAAACGTACGTCTCCTCGTAAGACCGGCTAAGTAACTCCACCTCATAAAGGACCACAGTCATAACATGTTGTTTCTCCTGAGCGAGGCTACACACTAGGTAGAATGTTTATTGGTTTTATCTATCATTCAGCAACTGATGTACAAAAAGTTTCTTAATGCCTGATAATATAATACTACAGTACAGATGCCTCATCCCATACAATGAAATGGTCCCTACTTAAGTCGGGCAATTCTTCGAGCTGTTTTATTTCACCAATTCACCGCGAGATGACGCAACTAAAACGCCACTGACAATTCTGAGCAAGCTCGGGCCATCGAACCTTTGCTACATTGGGCTCAGTAGTTCTCACACGCACTCAACAGATGGCACTTTAATTAAACTCCTGCTATGCTTATGATTTTTTAACAAATTCATATTTATGCTTCGTTTAGTTCATTACAATGACTTATGCGTAAATAGGTCTTATAAAACATCATACGCTTACGGTACGCTAAATGTGTTACAATTTGGTAAAAAAGTGACGTATAAATCCATGTTATACCTAAGGGGTTGTTCCGCCATGGATTGGATTTATGTCATACATTTTATATACCTACGTTTGATATTTAAGATGTAAAGTAAATATATCATTGGAGATAAGTCATTTTGGTAGTGGGTACTTTCTATTATCACAAGGTTATCATCTGTAACTTCAAATTCAAAAAACTGGTTAAGAATAAAGCAAACTTGCAAATTTTTCATATGTGACCTTTTTTTATCCCGCCCAAGACGATTTCTTTTCACTGATTTAGGTATTCATCATTTTACAATTTATTTATTATTTTTCAAAGTCACATATTGTATATTGTTAAAAATGTGATTTTAGTTTTTTATCTAATATATAAAATTCTCGTGTCACAGTGTTTGTTACCGAACTCCTCCGAAACGGCTTGACCGATCTTTATGAATTTTTTTGTGTATATTCAGTAGGTCTGAGAATAGGTCGTAAACTATATTTTATTACGGTGAAACGTAAGTTCGCCGTTATTATGGCGAAACGTAGTTCGCCGGCACAGCTAGTACTAAAATAAAATAAGTGTTTATTTTTATACCGGGTTATTTTTCCATCAGGAGCCAAATTTTGTATGCTTGTTTAGACAAGCAAAATGAACAACTTATACTATGCGACCAAACTCGAAATCGCGAAAAAAAATTAGCTGTTCCATACATTTAGGTGTGGATGTTGAACATTTGTATGGAACAGCTGATTTTTTTCCGCGATTTCAAGATTGGTCCCATAGTAAAAGAATTTCATTTTGCTTGTCTGAACAAGGACACAAAATTTAGCTCCTGTTGGAAAAATAACCCGGTATGTATACAAACTTACTTATAAAAAACTAAGCAATTTAATTTCAAATTTTATTATATAAAATATCTTTGAGAAATTAAATTGCAAAAATTATATGCTTCTAGCCGGCTGAAATTAATTTATTCAACTGTTTTATCAAATTTCGAAATTATATAATTTAGTACTATTTTTAAACAATTTTTTTCCTTGTTCTTTCTTACCAGTTATCTAATTTTCTATTTCATTTTAAAGAATGTTGTTGTTAATTCTGTGATAAAAAATCATAAAAACATAACATGCATTACGCGGGTTTGAACCGCAGACCTCTAGCGGTATAGCGCAATAATTTCGCAGTATATCCTCATGAGCCATCCGTTCGCTTAGATTTGATGTTGAAATTCGAATCTTTTATTTAAATTGTGACGTGTACGTGTACTGTCAATCTATATATCTTTTATCTTTTTATATGTAAAATTCTCGTGTCACAGTGTTTGTTACCGAACTCCTCCGTAACGGATTTTTTGATCTTTATGTTTTTTTTGTGTATGTTCGGTAGGTGTGAGAATAGGTCGTAAACTAATTTTTATTATGGCGAAACGTAGTTCGCCAGCACAGCTAGTATATTATAAAAAGAGAAGTTCTCATCTATAGACGCACGCACAGCCGTAACCGCTAATGGTAGAAACGTGAATTTTGGACAGTTGTTTTAATTCAAAATTTAAGAAAATTTAACCCTGAAGGGATGAAATAGGGGTTGCAAGCTTGTATGGATTTTTTTAAAATAAGCAACGATTTTGATAAACCTGGAGAATCATGCTCTTAAAAACATTTCATTGAACACGTGTTTCATGGTTTATTGGAATTCACCCCCTTATTGTGCAAGTTAGGGGTTGAAAAATTCTATGGAAAATAATTAAAATCTGCTCTAATTTCTATGAAATTTATTATCTGAGCTCCTAAATATAAATAACAGTCTTCTATATAATAGCCTACAAAATTATTTTATGGGAAAATATTAAATTCCCACGGGAAAACAACATCAATGTGGGCGAAGCCGCGAGCGAAAAGCTACCTATTAATAGCAGTCGCGGTTGCCACACTATTTGTAAATGGTAAAATCTAATAAAACACCGTACCTATTTGCCAAAATTCAAAATATACCTAATCACCATTGAGAATAAAAAATAATTCAAGTAGTTAGTATTAGTACCTACATTAATTTTATTTATTTATAGTCAGGCAACTTATGTCCATTAATAATCTTTACGTATTACTTACCTATATTATCTTTTACTATGTATGTACCTAACATAGTTGAATGTGGTGTTATTAAAAATTCAGATTTGTAAAATTAGTTTTGAAATCCCCCATAGAAAATAGTTAGGTCAGCGAAAAAAATCACTGTGGTTTTATGAAACGAACATGTAAGTGAGACTTTTTTTCGGTTAGTAGGCATTTAACTGAAAATATCCGAAAAATTATTAAATAGGGTACTTATAAAAATCGCGTTTTTAATCTTAACCTAAATCTTTTTGTTCTGAAATGAAAATTATAAATAAAAAACAAATTGAGATATAAAAAAAGGAATTGATATAATAACTAAAAAGCAATAAAGAAAAACAAAATAATAAAACAAGCAATTTTTGAAAAAATAACTAGGTACACCAGGAATCGGGATCGAACTACTGTCACACAGATTTAAAAACGAAGATCAAACGAATAGATAGACCAATCCTGACCTTTTTGAAGTGGTGAAAAAGATGTCATGTTTTTGTGTAATTCGACCATAATTCGACATTACACTTTCAAATGTATAGGGATTAAAAAATGAATTTTACAATTTCGAATTTTCAATGACGCCATTACTATTATAATTATGTCACGGGGACCCATCACGAACAAAAGTAAAATAATTCGATGAAAGCATCAACAGATGGCGCTACTTTAATCGATGACTTTTTTGTGAATTTAGTAAAAGTCAACAAGGAGGTTCAGAAAAGTATTGATTATATTTAAAAAAATCACTTAGCACGTGGGAAGTATCAAAATACGTTTTTAAGTCATGCTAGAACGGTTTAACACCTCTTTTTACAAATTTATAGCACTCCTAGCGACAAATTATGTGAACTTCAATGTATCTCTCAAAAGCATAGCTCAAAGAAGCACGCAATGTCTGCTTTAACTATTGGATTACATACTGCTCACTCATAGATGGCACTATTTATGTATGCTAGTTCGTAAGGTCACAGACCTTACGAACTAGCATACATAGCATTGAGTTTAATTATTTTTTACATATTTTTTTGACATAATCATAATAGTAATGGCGTTATTGAAAATTGAAATTGTAAAATTATTTTTTTAATCCCCATACATTTGAAAGTGTAATGTCGCATTATGGTCGAATTACACAACAAAAACATGACATCTTAAATTTCACCACTTCAAAAAGGTTGGTCTATCTATTCGTTTGATCTTCGTTTTTAAATCTGTGTGGCAGTGGTTCGATCCCGATTCCTGGTGTACCTAGTTATTTTTTCAAAAATTGCTTGTTTTATTATTTTGTTTTTCTTTATTGCTTTTTGTTTATTATATCAATTCCTTTTTTATATCTCAATTTGTTTTTTATTTATAATTTTCATTTCAGAACAAAAAGATTTAGGTTAAGATTAAAAACGCGATTTTTATAAGTAAGTACCCTATTAAATAATTTTTCGGATATTTTCAGTTAAATGCCTACTAACCGAAAAAAAGTCTCACTTGCATGTTCGTTTCATAAAACCACAAAGTGATTTTTTTCACTGACCTAACTACATATTTTGTATGGGGGATTTCAAAACTAATATTACAAATCTGAATTTTTAATAACACCTTAAAAGTGGTACATTCAACTATGTTAGGTACATACATAGTAATAGATAATATAAGTAAGTAA
Organism: Schoenobius gigantellus; assembly: GCA_963935595.1. Classification (NCBI taxonomy): domain Eukaryota; kingdom Metazoa; phylum Arthropoda; class Insecta; order Lepidoptera; family Crambidae; genus Schoenobius; species Schoenobius gigantellus. Next base: position 56,452,196 of record OZ012541.1, read on the forward strand.
TACGTAAAGATTATTAATGGTCATAAGTTGCCTGACTATATAAATAAAATTAATGTAGGTACTAACTACTTGAATTATTTTTTATTCTCAATGGTGATTAGGTATATTTTGAATTTTGGCAAATAGGTACGGTGTTTTATTAGATTTTACCATTTACAAATATTGTGGCAACCGCGACTGCTATTAATAGGTAGCTTTCCGCTCGCGGCTTCGCCCGCATTAATATTGTTTTCCTGTGGGAATTTAATATTTTCCCGTAAAATAATTTTGTAGCCTATTATATAGAAGACTGTTATTTATATTTAGGAGCTCGAATAATAAATTTCATAGAAATTGGAGCAGATTTTAATTATTTTCCATAGAAACTTTCAACCCCTAATTTGCACAATAAGGGGGTGAATTCCAATAAACCATGAAACACGTGTTCAATGAAATGTTTTTAAGAGCATGATTCTCCAAGTTTATCAAAATCGTTGCTTATTTTTAAAAATCCATACAAACTTGCAACCCCTATTTCATCCCTTCAGGGTTAAATTTTCTTAAATTTGGAATTAAAACAACTGTCCAAAATGTACGTTTCTACCATTAGCGGTTACGGCTGTGCGTGCGTCTATAGATGAGAACTTCTCTTTTTATAATATACTAGCTGTGCTGGCGAACTACGTTTCGCCATAATAAAAAATAGTTCACGACCTATTCTCACACCTACCGAACATACACAAAAAAATTCATAAAGATCGGTCAAGCCGTTACGGAGGAGTTCGGTAACAAACACTGTGACACGAGAATTGTATATATAAAAAGATATATAGATTGACAGTACACGTACACGTCACAATTTAAATAAAAGATTCGAAATTTCAACATCAACTCTAAGCGAACGGATGGCTCATGAGGATATACTGCGAAATTATTGCCCTATACCGCCAGAGGTCTGTGGTTCGAACCCGCGTAAAGCATGTTTTCTTTTTATGATTTTTTATCACAGAATCAATAACAACATTCTTTAAAATGAAATAGAAAATTAGATAACTGGTAAGAAAGAACAAGGAAAAAAATTGTTTAAAAATAGTACTAAATTATATAATTTCGGAATTTGTTAAAACAGTCGAATAAATTAATTTCAGCCGGCTATAAGCATAATAAATTGTGCAATTAAGTTCTCAATGATATTTTATATTATAAAATTTGAAATTAAATTGCTTAGTTTTTTATAGGTAAGTATGTATACATACCGGGTTATTTTTACAGCAGGAGCCAAATTTTGTGTCCTTGTTCAGACAAGCAAAATGAACATCTTTTACTATGGAACCAATCTTGAAATCGCGAAAAAAAATCAGCTGTTCCATACAAATGTTCAACATCCACACCTAAATGTATGGAACAGCTGATTTTTGTTCGCGATTTCGAGTTTGGTCGCATAGTACAAGTTGTTCATTTTGCTTGTCTAAACAAGCAAACAAAATTTGGCTCCTATTGGAAAAATAACCCGGTATAAAAATAAACAGTTATTTTATTTTAGTATAAAAAACTAAAATTATAAACTGAAAAATCTTGTCAAATAAAAATTTTAAATCACATTTTTAACAATATACAATATGTGACTTTGTATTTTCTTTAAAAATAATAAATAATTTAAAAAAATGATGAATACCTAAATCAGTGAAAAAGAAATCGTCTTGGGCGGGATAAAAAAAGATCACATATGAAAAATTTGCAAGTTTGCTTTATTCTTAACCAGTTTTTTGAATTTGAAGTTACAGATGATAACCTTGTGATAATAGAAAGTACCCACTACCAAAATGACTTATCTCCAATGATATATTTGCTTTACATCTTAAATATCAAACGTAGGTATATAAAATGCATGACATAAATCGTATATTCCATGGCGGAACAACCCCTTAGGTATAACATGGATTTATACGTCACTTTTTTACCAAATTGTAACACATTTAGCTTGGTGCAGCCGGCCGTAAGCGTATGATGTTTTATAAGACCTATTTACGCATAAGTCATTGTAATGAACTAAACGAAGCATAAATATGAATTTGTTAAAAAAATCATAAGCATAGCAGGAGTTTAATTAAAGTGCCATCTGTTGAGTGCGTGCGAGAACTACTGAGCCCAATGTAGCAAAGGTTCGATGGCCCGAGCTTGCTCAGAATTGTCAGTGGCGTTTTAGTTGCGTCATCTCGCGGTGAAATGGTGAAATAAAACAGCTCGAAGAATTGCCCGACTTAAGTAGGGACCATTTCGTTGTATGGGATGAGGCATCTGTACTGTAGTATTATATTATCTGTGATTATGTCAAAAAATATGTAAAAAATAATTTAACTCAATGCTATGTATGCTAGTTCGTAAGGTCTGTGACCTCACGAACTAGCATACATAAATAGTGCCATCTATGAGTGAGCAGTATGTAATCAAATAGTCAAAGCAGACATTGCGTGCTTCTTTGAGCTATGCTTTTGAGAGATACATTGAAGTTCACATAATTTGTCGCTAGGAGTGCTATAAATTTATAAAAAGAGATGTTAAACCGTTCTAGCATGACTTAAAAACGTATTTTGATACTTCCCACGTGCTAAGTGATTTTTTTAAATATAATCAATACTTTTCTGAACCTCCTTGTTGACTTTTACTAAATTCACAAAAAAGTCATCACAAAAATCGATTAAAGTAGCGCCATCTGTTGATGCTTTCATTGAATTATTTTACTTTTGTTCGTGATGGGTCCCCGTGCCTGAGGCATTCTTTAACTGTCAACTAGTAAAAGTGTGAAAAGTTGTTGATGGTGTACGAAACAAATGAACATAATATAAAACTTACGTAGTTTTACATATCGATATATGATAATTAGGGGAAATGTTGTCAGTACTCTTGTACCGGCGTCGTGGCTTTTTGATTCCGTTCCACGCAAGTCACTTGGCGTGCGTATAGGCTTCGAAACTGACGCTCATTATATGTTTTATTGAATTCTAAGTTTTGATATTCCCTATGAGGCTGGCATAGTCATCCAGAGTTTACTAAAGCCTCTTTAAAAATAAGAATAAAAAATCTTGTAAGTAAAAAACGCGTACTTTGCGTAACAACAACAACAGCTTCAAACGGAAATGATGTCACACGATTTATAGCATTCCCATACATTGCTGTTCCCAACCATTTTCTATGTGTTTGCGAATGCTTAAATCTCCTAACTAACACTAGTTTTAAGTCACAATGTTACTAACAAAATATGGATTTAGTCCGAAATAAATAATTTGATTTGATTTGATTTGAAATCATCTGGGTGCTGAAAATTCGATTCATGATAACTCATTCCATGTTTTATGTTCATTCAGGTGCTGCTAAGAAACCTGCAGCAAGTGCTAAGAAGTCTCCAGCAGGTCGAGCTCAACCAAGTCCACCCCGAGAACAGGAGCTCTCGCAGGAGGAAGTAGACGCTAAGGCAGAGGTGCTGTTTTTCCCTGATGTGCTAGCAGGTATCATTCACTGCTGACTGTTAATCTATACGGCTTTTCAGTGTGTGATGTGATTCAATGTGATGTCAATATTGTCTATCATTTCCATTCACTCAGGAGGTCACTAAGACCTCTTGAATTCACGAGGTATCATGATGATATGGTGAATATGATTACGACGACGATTGAATGTAAGTTGTGTGAAAATTAGGAGTTTTATTAAAGGGATACTGATCTACGACTACTCTAAATGTAAAGTATTAAAGTGTTAAGTATCAGAACTAATAGAAGGAGGGAGGTGAGATACTTAAAACTCTACAGAATACCAGGTGTAAGTGACGGTGTCCCATTTCTTTTAATAGTGAGTTCAGACCAATGTTATTATTTGTTTACTGATGTTTGTTTTTTTCTGGAATAGCTTTTAAAGCGAAAGAAAAGAAGTTATCATTTTTAAATTTTATTTATGTTACGCAATGTATGGCGCGCCGGCATCATTTTTGTTCCGCTCATATCGGTGCGCTGACGTTCGATGACCCAAACAGCTGAATCCGCGCGCAGTATTTTTTTATGTATGTATCAGTATGATGGAAATGTAATACGATTTACATTGCGAAGTTCATTTTTTGTATAAATATTGACGTTTTTTTACAGAATATGATTTGTAAACGTTGTCTTAGTTATATTATATTACACCAGAAAATTTAGAAAAAAATAATAAAAATTTCGTAAAATGTATAAATTTTCCGGGAGAAAATTTCAGTGATTTTCAATTATGAATCATGGTCTGAACTCACTGTTAAAAAAAACGGGACACCATCACTTACACCCGGTATAAATGTGACTGCTATTGTGACAAAAATTAGTATTTGTAATTCCAACTACTTTTACTGTCAAGTACATCCTCGATGCTTTGAATTGGTTGCAGTGGCGCACAACACGCATCATTGCCTATGTATAGGTGACTAACCTTGCACCTCTGCAATTGCGACTATATCACGCGTAGTGTTTTGAAGAACAAAGAGACGAAAAGAAGCACTTTGCATGTCGGCAAGGTGAGGGCGTTCTCGCTCCTACAGTAGCTATCTTTGGATTTGGACTCTTTTTTCACTTACCACCAGGTGGGTGGGGTGGGTGGTGTGAATTTTTTAGGCAGCGAAAGGACTCTTTTATAATAATTATTATCTTTATTCAGGACAACATTTTTACGATACATACGATAAAGAAGCTCTTGACCTTCATCTCACCTGATGGTAAGTGACGATAAGGCCGAAGTTGAGGAACTATATGTCTAGTTCACCTCTAATTGTTGGAACACAACAATGTTATTACCATTGTTAGTATGGCGACAAACTTAAGTAAGACGGCGGTAGCTAGCCAGGCGGGCTCAGAAGCCCTACCAACAACCAATCAAACTACAGACCTCCCGATCAACACTCAGTGGTCTCAATCACTAGACTCCGTAGGCGGTTAAAATTAATAGTAATCAGTGTTCGATGACACCTTGTAAACAGCAAGCCTTGTACAGTACTTCAAGATAAACCAAAATGGACAGGACATCACCTAACTTCGTGTTTCAGAAGATGATTGACACATCTAGCCAGTATAATGATAAAGAGCTGCTCTTGTGTTGTGATTGTAAATCACTTTTAGGACCAAACTACTTTTTGAAATTTGTCTTTGATAAGTTAGACGATTGTTGCTGATATTTTCCGATGTCCATTTTTTATCTTGATGCACTGTAAGGAGCGTCGGTGGCGCTGTGGACTCGGCACTTGCTTTCCATTCGGGAGGTCGGGGTTCGAGACCCGCCATGTACCAATGTTATTTCGTTTCGAATTTCATATGTACATTTGTCTGATGCTCCTACGGTGAAGGAAAACATCGTGAGGCAACCTGCATACATCTGCGAAGAGATTCAATGGTGTATGTGAAGTTGACAAATCCGCACTGGGGCAGCGTGGTTGACTAAGGCCTAATGACACTAACATAGGGTAGGCTCGAGCCCCTCGGTGGGGACGTATATGAGCTGTGATGATGACTGTAAGCTCATCGTGTTGGAGTGGTGAGAAATTGATATTCCCGCCAGGCCTGATCGACGGCAACTGGAAGACCCGCCTGTCGGCGGTGCAGAGCTTCCACTCCGCCGTCCAGGGTCTGAGCAGCGGCGATGTCAGCGCGCAGGTACTCTTGCGCACGCTCAACAAGAAGCCCGGCCTCAAGGACACGAACGTGCAGGTGCTCAAGGCGAGGCTCGACGCCTGCAAGTACATCGCCGAGAACTTCCCCGTTACCACGTGAGTTGCAAATAACGTATACAATTATAACAGTTACTTAGTGAATAATGTTATATACACGGTGTTTCATAATAACCAATTAATAATCAGTGTTATCTAAAGCTAATTATTAAAATGTGTTTACACGTAATGTCATTCAACCCAAAATGTTCACGTATTGTCGTGGCGATTTATATGAACCGTTATGCATACAATAGGTTACACGACATAAGAACAAAACGGATTAATAACTTTAAGGAGTAACATAGGTTGTTCACGAAGTATCGTCTTATCTATACGCATTGAGAGCCATACTCGATGGAACGGGTCATACGGCCCGCTTTACTCTCTGCACGGAAGCCGAGAAATTCTCAGTACTAACGACAGGAAACCTAGACACATCTAGGAGGCATTACACCTGTTCCTTCCGTTAGGGGACCGCGAGAGCTGCCTTACTATAATCAACACAACCACGGGGGCTCACCCCCTCACAGACCTCCAACCTCCCCTATAGTCTGCCCATGCCTCGCAACATTTACGGTCTTACTACCGCTTTAACTGCTTCATCACTGACACTCCTGATCTCTCTCACACAACTAGGCGGTTTCATCGCCTGCATCACCAGATGCCTCACGTGGTCCAGACCACGTGCCCTTGACGCAACAATGCACGCCCCCAGGCTCCCTTGACGCAACTCGTACGCCCGCAGGACTCCCTTGACGCAACTCGTACGCCCCCAGGCTGCCCTTGACGCAACAGTGTACGCCCCCAGGCTCCCTTGACGCAACTCGTACGCCCCCAGGAAAAGAGATCAGGAGAGGCCCGGCTCTCCGGCCACTGTTGGACACACAGAACATAGAAACCTCTTCCAGTGTTCTGTGGTTGAACATATCAGATGGACCATACTTCATGAACTTGCACAATTCTTAACTAAGCCATCAGGCACTTACCATAATATATCCTTATATTATTTATAACCCCGCCACTTGCCAGTTCACACTCTCACCTGCTGCACCTTTCTTCGCTCCCAGGTCTCGCCTTTTCTTTCACCCGATCACTATGATGTTCAGAACTGAATTGAACAAGTCACAAGAGAAAGCCACATGTCTGCCTTATAGGCAAAGCAGAATAACATTCTTAAAATACCGACACAGTACAATACCATTATTACCACTGAGTCGACACAACGCTATTTATACTGACAAAGGAATTGGGAATGCTGCTGGTAGTATCGGTAACATTAATAATTCACATAATTAGATTCATAATTTATTTATTACCCATAACAATATTAGAAACATAATCATTGTATCAATTTATTCATTTCGTTTCTTACGGGAAGTAGTCAGAGTATTCGCGGAACTCCGCGACACGTATATCATAGTATCATCATCATGTCTATGATTTGCATGAAAATTTTGGGTTGAATGACATTACGGGTAAACACAATTTAATAACTAGTTTTAGGTAACGCATTGATTATTATGAAACACCGTGTATAACAGTTACTTAGTGAGCCATAACGAAGGTTACGACTTCAGAGGAAATTAGTAGCAGAGCTGCGATACGAAACTAATGTATTATGGAGCGTTTACACCAATTTGAATATTAACTATGCATAAGAGTATAATTATAATTTGTAAATGCATTTAACTCCTGCCATCATAGTTATGCGACCAATAAAATCATATCTCGAAAATATTATTATTAACGCACCTCGAATCTGTCCAGTAGTGTTGAGAACTTTAAAAAAGTAGCTTAGTTAATGTTAAAACACCTATCATATCACATGTTTTCTTTGTTCCTATTATGAACAGAGAATTGTTCTAAGTTTGCCAGATGCTTTATTCGCAGAATACCAGATTCTCAAAACAGCAGATTCTCAAAATACCAGATTCTCATTTCACCATAAGTACAGTTGAAAGCAATAACTAAAAATGAGAATCTAATATAATGTGTATTATTAGTTTTGTTTGGAATCAAGTAGTAAAATGGAATCAAATGTATATATTTATTTATTTATTTAATACTTTCAGTACAATTTGTGTACATAGGCGGACTTAATGCCAGAGGCATTTTCTACCAGTCAACCTTTGGGTGATGCAGAGAAAAAGAAGTAGATGTACTATAATAAAAAAATACTGGTTTTACATTAATTTAACATTAAACAAAGAGATATATATACACGGTTATTTTTTTATCACCCTGGTTATTTTAAGGGTGGCTTCAGGACACGGTAGAAGAATTATTTAACCATTAATAATAAAATTTACTCACCTGTTTAATTAGATATTTATTATCTAAAATATCCAAAAAATACTGCACTGGTATGGACACTGAGTGAAGTTGTAGGCAAAACATTGAATGCACGCGAACTGGCAACAACATCGCCGATTCAAAGTCATCACTGAGTTGATCACAATTTCACCCACTGTGATTTCACCTTCCTACTTTACGGGCTTACTTAGGACCGGCAAAACAAAGTTTTTAAAGAAAACAAACAGTACTAGGTAGGTATTACGGTTATGGTAGGTTGTTTTGGCGTAGTTAAAAAATTGGAATCCACTTTAAATACTTACCTACCTAGGAAACAATTTAAATCAACTTTAGTTCTAATAACAAAAGAGTTCTAAATTTAAAGGAAGTCCTCTAACTCATACATAGTCGTGCACGTTTAAAACTATACATGACCACAACAACATATCACTTTGGTTAGTGTTTAACGTCTCGAAATGCAGTTTTCGCTTCCAAGTCTTACGTTTGTGGGTTCACTTTCTTACACTAAACACTTAATTTCACTTCACAAGTAAAAGTCTACGGTCTACCGGAGTAAGGTTTGTGTATTCGCGAGATGTGTTAACTTGAAACTAAAATTCCGAATGCGCCCGATTGCCGCGCGTCAGGCGCGGGCGCGACATCGCGATACGTTCACACGCGCCGAGGTCAAAGGCGAACTAAAGCCGGCCTGCTCGTGCCGACAATGGCGACAAGCGACATTCAAACAACAAAACGCCGCCGCCGGCGCTCGGCGCCGGCGCCGACTGTCTCTGTCTTTCACTATTGTAGTGTCTAGTGCAATAATAACTCTTATTTCAAACGAGTTGTAGATTGATCTTGCTTGAATTAATAATGCGACGTTGCCGCATTTTCCTAAGCCCGTAGTAGTAAATGCTTTATTCATTCATAATCTTACCTTATCTTGTAGTAAACAAGAATAATGTCTATAATTTAATATTATTGGCGGATAAAATTTAAAAAATATAACCACATGTTTTTTTTATTGATATGAGTCGTCTAGCGTCTACCGAGCTGCCTCTAAAATTTTCCAGTATGATAAAAAAATAACCGTGTATATATGTGAATAATTCTAATACTAACAAGATCAAAAGTAAACTTGATATAAACTACAAAATGCATAAGATACTAATACATACATATTATAACAAAAATAAATTAATATACATATTATATATAAATATAATATATTTCTCATGAATTCACCGATGTATGACGATTATCAGCAGTCATAGTTAAATAGTCGTAACCAAATGATTTGTGTGGTGAAGCTTTCGTAAAGTGTTTTTAAAACCAGATTTACTGGTGGACTTTCTGACATCAAGAGGGAGTGCGTTCCAAAGAAGGGTCGACTGGACAAGGAAAGAATGTACGATATCAGATTTATGAGAGGGACATTTGAGAAGACCATTAAAGGCAGAACGAAGGGATCTTTCATGGGAGGAGCATAAAAATTCAAAATTATTTTTAAGGTAACTTGGGGTATTGGGACTGTTAAGTAAAGAATAGAGTGTAGTCAACGTCCTCATGTGCCTGCGCTGCCGTATAGGCAACCATTTCAAGCGAAGCCGATATTCAGAGACATGATCAAACTTTCTTAAATTAAAAACGAATCGAATGCAGTTATTTAGAAGTCGGTCGAGCTTATTGAGCAGATCTGCATTCAGGTCAGGTCGAGATAGCACACGTCACCATAGTCGATGATAGGAAATATCAAGGTCCGTACAAGCACTTTCTTCGTATCTGGAGGCAGAAAATTCCTCAGACGATAAAGAGCTCGTAATGTGCCTGTTACTTTTTGACCAAGGCTGGCAGTTTGGGGTCGCCAACTTAAAGTGGAATCCAAGTATAGCCCCAGGTCCTTCACAGTATTACTGAAGGGAATGATTTTATCATCAAAAACTATGGCATCAAAGTTGTCTGGCGCCACCCTAGACATAATCCTGGAACCGCCAATAATTATGGCTTGGCATTTTGTTGGATTAATAAGGACCCCAAACTGCTCAGACCAACTCTTAATAGATCTAAGATCCTGATTTATTCTACTGATAGCGAAACTTATATTATCAATATCCGCCTGGACGTAAAGTTGCAAGTCATCGGCATACAAATGATACGAGCAGTGAAGATGATGAGTAAGAAAGTTTATAAAGATGGAAAACAGAAGAGGGGATAAAATGCCACCTTGAGGGACTCCAGCTACAAGGATGATAGCTCGTTGCAGACAACAGACTGTAGACGTCCCTGAAGATAGGAAGAGAACCACTCCAATACTTCCCGAGAGACCGAAAGATGAGCGAGAATAGCCAGAAGAATTTCATGGTTAACTGTGTCGAATGCATTTGAAAAGTCGATCAAAACCAGAATGGTAACTTTCCTATCTTCAATTCCAGATCTAATATCGTCCGTAACCTTAAGGAGAGCAGAAGTAGTGCTGTGACCAGGTCTAAAGCCAGATTGGAAAGGACTCAAGATGGTATTGAGATGAATAAAAGAGGAAAACTGCTTATGGACGCAGGCCTCAAGCACCTTGGAGAGGTATGGAAGGATAGAAATAGGGCGAAACTGACTAAGGAGAGCTGGATTTGGGACTTTAGGAAGTGGACGAACTAAGGCTTTTCGCCATAGGGAGGGATATGTACTAGAGTTGAGAGAGAAATTAATGATGTCGGTGATGGCAGGAAGGATTTGATCGAGGATAGGAATAATCATCTGACGGCTGATGTTGTCGCAACCCATTGCATTAGACCTGATTGATAGTATGATATTTTTAATATCATTCGATATTAAAAAGATCATAATATTTATTCGATATTAAAAAGATTCGATTTAATATATACAGAGTTACTTTCTTATTACCCCGGAAAATTTGAGGACACGCTAGTATAATGATTAAAATAGTTATTAATAAAAAAAAATAAAACCTATTTCATTTTTATATTATTTTTCTACTAGTTACAACCATGACAGTCAGATTAGGTATTATACATTTTAGGGTTCCATATCTACTTATTTACTCACATTTTGTTTATGTAAAATGTAATAAATATTATATTTTCGTAATGATGATTGGATCCTAATAATACGAAATTGTAGAGGAAAAACAATCTCTATGGTGTTAAAAATGTTATGTTATTTTGAAGAGTAATATTTAAATTCTTCGTTAATACTTAAATCAAAATCGAAATATTATAGTCCTTAACAAAAAAATCACACTTAAATAATATCGTTAATTCTGCGGTGCAAACCCTCTACAGCCTTGGTATTTTTATTTTTTCGCCATAACAATTTATTGTGCACTTCATTTGTGATTTTCTGTTTCCATTGGCTACTGAAGTACTCTGAAAATTTCGAAATTATCTCGTCCTTTAGCGCCTCTTCATTTATTGCCAGGTACGCTTCCGGGATAATCCATACTAATATTATAAATGCGTAAGTAGCTCTGTCTGTCTGTCTGTCGCGCTTTCACACCAAAACTACTGAACCGATTTAAATTAAATTTGGTACACAGATAGTCTAGAGCCTGAGAAAGGACAATGCGAAGAAAGGGTTGTAAGGGGTTGAAAGGGGGAATGAAAGGTTGTATGGAAGTATTGTTATTTGTTACGCTAGAAACTTGAAACTTATTTTTAGGCTGTTGATTACATTTTATAAATAAATATGACATTCAAAGTTCTTAAAAATTTTACCCTCAAGAGAGTAAAATAACTATAGGGAATAGGTAATGTAATGATTCTATAGTCAAAATTATTGATTCTAGTATATTATTTAGGAAAGCTTCTAGTGCTTCAATAGACAAAATAATTACTAAATTAAATGCGAAAAAAAGTCCCGGTCTTGACAAGATTAGAATATCCGATATCAAGCTAATATCTAGAGGTGTAGCGACGGCGGTGGCTAATTTGATTAACCGGAGTATTGAAACGGGCAGGTATCCAGATAAACTAAAACGGGGCTGTGTAAGACCCATTTATAAAAAAGGTAAACATAATGACTTTTCCAATTACCGGCCGATAACGCTCCTTTCATCAATAGATAAAATAGTAGAGAAATACATATGTGATCAAATTCATGACTTCTATAAAAAACATGACGTTATCTGCCCCAATCAATTTGGTTTCCAAAAAGGGAAGAGTACAGTTGATCTCCTATCTAATTTTACAGATTATGTTAACAAACAACTTAATGCAAAAAAACATGTGCTAGTTTTGTTTATTGATTTTTCTCGAGCTTTTGATACCCTCAATCATAACCGAATTATATCTAAGCTCGACCAATGTGGAATACGTGGCCCTCTATTAAAGTGGTGCCACGATTATCTACAGCGCCGGTCGTACGTGGTCAAAGTTAATGATACTTGCAGTAAATCCATTATATCTACGGATGGTACAGCTCAGGGATCGGTACTCGGCCCATTACATTTTTTAACATATGTTAATGACATGAGTAATTGTGTAAAACACACAACCTGCTATCAATTTGCAGACGATACCTGCATGGTTGCTGTTGATAGGGACCCATTTAAGGCGCGCGAGCTTTTACAGCGCGACTTTTGCTCACTAATAAGGTGGTGTCATGATGCTGGCTTGGTACTAAATGCCGAAAAAACAAGTTTACTGCATATAAAATCACCGTATATAAAGTTTGACAGCTCAATTGATATAATAGCTCATAACCATACTTGTTTACATGGTAAGGGTACGTGCGGATGCCCATTGATAAAAAATGTTGAGTCACAAACATACCTAGGCTTAAAAATCGACAGCAAATTTCACTGGAATGTACACATAGAACATGTTTGCAATAAACTGCGACAATTTTTAGCTAATATTGTTATACTTAATAGACGTATACCGTTTAAAACTAAAATTATGTTATACCATTCACTGGCAGAGTCGTACATTCAGTATGGACTGTGCTGTTACGGCAGAACGTATCATACTTATCTTAAACAAATATATAAGCTGCAATTAAAAATTATAAAAACAATCGTATCCCCGAAAGTTAAATTGAGATACCAAAGTAACGAACTGGATCTATTTAAGCATTGTAAAATATTGCCGATACACACATTACTGAAATTCGAAATACTTAAGAAATACTTTTTCGATAAAAGCATTTTACGAACAATAAAGCATCCTGTATACACGCGTGCTATTGCTAAAGGTAGACTAATGACCGAGCAGGCCAGCAATGTTTACGGCGAGAGGACGGCCAGTTATATTGTGCCTAGATTTATTAACCAACTACCCACCCAAGTAATTGCAAGTATTACTCCTAATAATGTTAAGTGTAAATTGAAAAAATATTTGTTGGACAGCATTAATGAATTAAATTAAGACCATCCTAATGTAGAACCCTAGCACATATTATAAACCTTTGTGGTTTCATTTGTGTTAGTTATATTGATAAGTTTTAAATTTGTACCCTTGATTTGATAAATAAATTAAAAAAAAAAAAAAGGTGATGAAAGTTTGTATGGAAATATGAACAGATTGTAATGCTTCTTTTACGGGTAGATCAAGCTTAGTCTGGAAGGACATACAGCTTTTGTTTCAACGAAATCTGATGTTAAATTAGCGACTTGCTGATAATAACCAAATTCCACGCGGACGAAGTCGCGGGCAACAGCTAGTATGTAAATATTATAATTAATTGAAAAAATCAAGTTCTTTACTTCGCTTTTATAGGACAGTGACATTTTCAATACATAGCCAATAAATCATAAAGAAAATCAGACAGTATGTATCTATTTATTCATACCCACAAAAGAGAATATTACAATCACTCCATGTAAATAATTATCATATCATCAAATCATCATATAAATAAATGTTAATAATATTTTGATTTCGACTGTCCAAAATCTCCTATTTTGCGAATCTGGTATTTTGAGAATCTGGTGTTTTGAGAATCAGGTATTCTGCGAATAAAGCTGCCAGACCCCTAGCCATAGCACTGTGTCGACAACGCACCACATCCAGCCCGTGGAAACAGACGGAATGTTTACACCAAAAGTAGTCGATCTCCGACTGTCTGCTAGCATACTGTTAGTCCCTAGTGTCCTACAAATAAATATTCTGTTACATACACCTTTAGAGCTATAGGATCTTTCATTAAAATGTTTCAACACGTTTGACAACAAATATTGATTAATTTGCTTCATTTTCGTAACGAAAATCTAACCAAGGGCGGATAAAAGTGGGGACATAAAAATAATTATTTTTCTTTATTATTTGCAATAACAATGTCTTTCTTTTGTGATTTTTAATACTTTCTTTACACCAAATTAACCTTCTCCCTGATGTACCTACATCCTGGATCCGCCCTTGAAAATCTATACACGGAGACTACATGTTGACCTTGAGACTGCTCTCATGTCGTTCGTAATAGCGACGGCTTCCGTTATGCAAAATGTAAAGGTTGTGTCGCTGACTATACAAACAATCTCTATATAAATTACTAGCTGCGCCCGCGAACTACGTTTCGCCATATATTTTTTTCCAATTTTTGCAACATTTCTCATTGATGCTCAGCTCCTATTAGTCGTACGTAACGTGATGTTATATAGCCTAAAGCCTTCCTCGATAATTGGACTATCCAATACAAAAATATTTTTTTCAATTTGAATCGGTAGTTCCTGAGATTAGCGCGTTCAACCAAACAAACAAACTCTTCAGCTTTATAATATTACTATAGTACAGATTGCAAAATTCCCACGTTAGCACGTCGGTGGAGTGCGTGTTGGGCGATATAGTTTGCAAGATGGGCGAGGCGGGGTGCGGAAGCTTGTGCGCCGAGTGCCTCACGTCGCTGAGCGACTCGTGCGGCCTCGGGCCGGTGCTGACCGACGCGCTGGCCCACGCCATGGACTCGCAGCGCAACCCCAAGGTGCAGGCCGAGCTGTTCAACTGGATGACCGCCGCCGTCAAGGAGTTCGGCTTCAAGTAGGTCTTTTGTTACAGTCTCTCTATCTATTGATAATTGTAATGTTAATTTGTCGGAATATTGTTGGTTATGAGAGCTTTCCTATCTAATCACTAAAGGAACTGTCAATGTGAAAAATTAATAGCGTAATATACTTAGTGCTTTATTTGATGATGGCTGCCACCGAGGAGTTTGACTGCGGATTATCAGGTTATGATGATTCGTAACAATGAAAGTGACTTAGAGCTTATAGCTTATTTACAGTGTAAAAGTAAGCAATTCATTGATTAAGTGACATATTTTAAATGTAGCTTCAAAATCTGTCTCTGTAGTCAGTGGATAGCATGAAACTACAAGGGTAGGTGGAAAAATTTTCTTTCTTTCAATAGAGCTTTCTTTCAAATATGGCGTTTTTTATTTGACTCAATATCATATTAAGAGGTTCCGAATAATATCTGCATTGGCCTGCAGTGCTCCAAGGTGGTCAAATCTAATGACTGCCTTCTCAAGATGCCCAGCAGTAGGCGTTTTTGTTGCTGTGATGATGGCGGTATAGTGACTTGAGTTTGATTTTTCACACATCCATAAACTTTTCTTGCAAACTGTACTATCAATCTCAATGTTAACTTTGCAGCATGAACATAAAGCCCATAATCGCCCACTCCAAGAAAGCATTGGCGGCTACGAACCCCAACGTGCGTACGGCTACGATCAACTTCCTCGGCGTGCTCTCTCTGTACGTGGGTCCGTCGCTGCTGACCCACTTCGAAGGGGAGAAACCGGCGACCAAGCAACTGATCAGCCTAGAGATCGACAAGTACGCCAACAGTACGCCGCCTACGCCCACCAGGCAGATGGGGACCGTCAGCAAGGTATCTTTTGATATTGTTACTGTTTAAATATTATTTTGGTGAGGAAAACACTGTATTAACGTTTCCAACACTGTATTAATTTGTTATTTCAATAATAGTAGTAAATAACTGTGTAGAGTACGAAATAATCTGGCATAGATTTACATGGTTTTATATTAGATTGTCAGTAAAAGAACTTGCTGCATGGGGATGGTACCCTTTGCCCTCTATACATAAAATATTAATATTGTTTCGCAACACGCACAGTCGGCAAGCAAAGGATCCCTGGGGGATGACCTGGAGGAAGGTTACGAAGACGCGAACGATGAAGAACCGCCACCGGTGGATGACAATCGCCCGAGAACAGACATCGCCCCGCTCATCACCGATGCGCTCGTCGCCGAGATCAATGACAAGAACTGGAAGGTTTGATGCAGTTTTTCTTAAAATTATTTAGGGTTGATTATTACCGTGCGTTTGCACTGACGAAAGATCTACATGAAAACATGTTTTTTAAACATGTTTCTGTCAATGTTTATGAATGCGTTTCCATTGTCAACGCCCCAACAAGTTGCAAAACATGTATTGAGACTTTAACAGCCGAAAGTGCGAACGCAGTCTTTGACAAATCCATAAAAAACGTTGACAGACAACAAGTTTTGCGGCGATCCTAACGCAATCTGCAACAAATCTTAGAATTTGTTCCGATTCCAACACGATTTTGGGCAGTGCGAACGCAAAAGCATACACAACAAGTTTTGAGATTTGTATCATACAACAAGTTGTAAAACATTACATGTTTTATGTTTCTCAGTTCAAACGCACGGTTATGATTAAAAGATTTATTGCATTTCACTATAAATTTTAGCAGTATGAAGAACATTCCAAGAAGTAATTTATGTAGATAATTTAGTTAGTGGAGCTAACTAACGAGTTTAAGATCCCTGTGTATTTGTAGCTCTTAATTCTATGAAATGAAGACACTATGTCACAGATTACTAAATAGTTACTATGTAAATAGATAAATTCATTACTCTCTTATAAAATTGTCAATACCTGCTGGCCTACTCATTCGACTCGTGAACGAAAATGTAACTAAGCTGTCAAAAAATGTAACTGCGTGTTTCCGCTCGGATTGCCAATAAGGGAGCGGAGTAAGTATGAAAAATCAATATCTAATTAGACCTTCAGGTAGGTAATAAAAAATAGCTGACACGTAATTTTGCTTTGTCGAAATAACAAAAAAAAATTACAGATAAAGCGAATGAAAGATATAGAGTGGGGACTTGCAGGACGTTATGCGACATTTCAAATCAATGTGTCGTCGCAAGTTGTTGATTATGTAAAAAAAGAAAAATGCAATATTGTTAAGTAATCTGCCAGACGGACATTTAAAAAATTGTCTGCTTCCCTATTGGGATATTAGCTCCGAATGGTTGCTAGCGACCGGTCATTGACCCCAACTTTTGCCGTAGCTCACAGCTCCAAGCGGTTGCTTGTGACCAATGTTACGAAATACATGCGTACGAATGCGACTGTCGGCTACCAACTGGTAGATAAGAGAGTTCAAGACATGGGTGTAGGGGATAGGTGCTACAACAGATGAAACGACACTATTTGTAATATTGATATTATATTGTCACACAATTACTTAACCCAAAGATGTTACATGCGAAGTCACGAGGTGTGTTTAAACCGAATGCCGCGTTATGACTCAAATTCAATGCACTGACGTTAGTGCTGAATCGGCAATGTGCGGTGTGTGCACCGTACATGGGAGTGAAATAGGCTTAGGTATTTATATTGTCTTTGAGAAGCAACATGGGATACTTGTATACACAGTATTCCCTGAAACAATGTGAAGCAATAAAGCTTACAAAATTTAGTGAATGTTAAAAAATCTTAAAAACATTGTGACTAAAAAATAAATAAAAAATCACCCCACGTTGCTTGGTCCTTCGAGCCGGATATAACAACTCGAATATATTTATCAGGTTCGCAATGAAGCATTAGACAAACTGAAAGCGATCATCACCAACTCGTCGCCCATCAAGCCCTCTCTAGGCGAGCTACCCGCCGCTTTGGTGGCGCGGCTCCTTGACTCCAACTCGAAGCTCGCTCAGAGTGCATTACTTATATGCGAGCAACTCGCCGTCGCAATGGGGACCAAGTGCAAGCAACATGTCAGGACCTTTCTCCCGCCATTTTTCCAAGGTAACACTCGAGTAGTTAATTTTCAACAACTGTCATTAGGTAACTTTTGAAAAATGGATTCTTTTTGTGGTTTATCAATTATGCATAAACATAAAGACCAGCTTTCGTACACCAAAACAAAAGAATGAGAACAAAAGAAATTAATACTAAAATTAAAATTGAAAAAAATCGTATGTTCGTTATTTAATTTACATCTAGTCTACTATTCATTTTAGTGGTTTTGTAAAATTAGGTGGGACTGACTAGGTAGTTGATAAATTTTGTTAATATTCCGTTTTGTTGGTCATGCATGAACATATTATTGTGTAATTACGATTTTATAACACTGCAATAGTATACTGAAAAGTGGAATCCTCTCAAAGCGTGCTTATCAAAACGTAATAAGAGAATTTCCTCAACAAACTGTATACAATTATTGGTGACAAATATATTCTATTTCCAGTTATTTGGATTTGTTAAATGGCTTTTGGTGGGCTTTACTACAAAAATAGCTGGAATATTTAACATATTCAAGGTCCATCTCTTAAATCTTACAGAAGTTAATACAGAAGGGGGTATAAATTATTCTAAATCCATGGCTGTTTACTAGCATTCGGTGACAGCAAGCAATGGATACGAGCGGCGGCTGTGTCGTGCGTAGAAACGTGGTGTCGCGAAGCGTCGCCTCAGGCCGCGCTCGAAGGGGAGATGGTTTTTGACGCCATGAAGGGCGGATCGCCCGTACTGCGGGCCACGTTGATGCAATGGCTCGCCACAATGTTGCCACAAGGTGAGTGAAGCACGGAACTTAGAATTTGTACTAAATATATTTGCCGATGACAAAATAACAGTGAGCGCAGAGCGTAGTCGACGGAAGAGCGAAGTGTGGGACAGGTATTATAGTACACACGCCTGCACATCAGACTAAACATTTTTGTTGCAAAATAGTACTTATTACATTACAACGACATAAGATGCCACAGTGTTTACCTTGATGTGCTGTCGTCCGTACGTTTTCGTTACGTTTCGGTTTCGTTTCGTCGCAAATAAATATTTTGTGTATTGATAAAAATTAAATCCCTTATTTTAGTATTATTTTTTCTAAAATGAGTATTTTCTCATGTAAGTCTTTTTCGAATGAAAGTCGAAAAATCGTTTTGAGAATAAGGCCCTAAAACATTACTCATTGTTACCTTTTGTAGCGATACAGAAATACAGCATCGATGCAAACGCGATACAGTATCGATTAAAACACTATATAGCATCGATACAAATGCTAAGCAGTGGTAACCGTGCGATAAAACATTGACATAAGCCTGCAGGTGCATCGCTAATCACGCACGTCTTAATTCATGATGTGAAGGGCCTACTCTTAATAAATCGTCACACAATCACCGAAAAGCACTTATTACATTGACAAGTCTTTATAAATTTCTAAATTGAAATCTTTATTCCCTATACTTCTTTATAGATATTCATATTCTTCTTGTCAATATAGGCAGCTTGATGGGAATGAACTAAATATTCTCAATCAATAGAGTTTATATCAAATCCAGTGAATGCTTCGAATTTGTTTTTTTGTTTACTATGTTTCATCATCTTACAGTGCCATTGAAATCGTTTCCGCGGGAGGAGTTGTCATTGTGCGTGCCGACGTTATACGCGTGCCTCGAAGATCGAGCTGCGGACGTTCGAAAGGTGGCCGCCGACTGCGTGCTGCCTTTCATGCTCCACTTGGGCTACGATGCGATGCACAAACATTTGGACAAACTGAAGGTAAGAACGCCTCTACGATAAAATCTAAAACTGTGCCATGCCAAATTTGTTGAACTGCACTGGCAGTGTTAAGGCCTTTTTCTTGGTAAGTCATTATAATGTATCCAATCAGCAGTTACTTGCGTATCCTGCAAAGGAACAAACAGTATAGTTATTAAGTGATATTATACTGATGACATGGTGATGAAACAGCACTGTCAGCGGGAATGATACTGGAATGAAGCAAAAAAGTAGAGTAAATACCGCACGAGTTTTATAATGACCTTCATACTTACTTACAGTATCATAGTCTTACCAAGAATATCAATCACTATTATTATTGTCAATAAAATCGAAATGAAGAGCAATGTGGAGGAAATTTGAGGAGCTTAGTGACGCATTGGCGTGTACGCTCAGCTAACGAACGCTAAGGTGAAGCACTTTGGCCGTGGTCTGCCCCATGATGGGTGACCAAAATACGAAACACCTCGAGTTCCTTCGTGCTTCGGAAGGCATGTTACATAGTGGGTCCTGCGCCTGGTCTCGCCCCGGCCGTGTCGGCAAACCGTCCCATCGGACTATGCGAGTGAAGGAACAGAAAGTGCACTTGCGTTTGCGCAGATACTTGTATACTTATGTCTCCCGCGCAAATGGCTAGCCTGTGTTCAGATTGGCCGCCGTAACCAAATATCGGTTAGAAGGACATTATCTATACTTCTAATTCTATACTAATATTATAAAGAGGAAAAAGATTTGATTGTTTGTTTGTATTGAATAGGCTTCGATACTACTGAAGCGATTTTGATGAAAGTTGGTATAGGGATAGTTCGAGACCAGGGGAAGGACATAGTAGGGAAGAAAATTCCCACGGGAAAACAAAAATAACGCGGGCGAAGTCGCGAGCGGAAAGCTAGTTATTATAAAAGAGGTTAAATGAGAACACATTATTTATTATAAAAGCTGTAAAAGGTTTAATGGGGTATTGTAATCGTGATTTAATTAATCTACTTATACGATTTTATTACGGGCACGTGTTTTATTGTCATTTATATGTGTATAATATTGTATGTCAAAGAGTGAATATTGAGCGAACTGCTTTAAATATTAGAGATATTGAAATGTTTTGAATAGCCCGGATCCAAGTCAGTGGTGCTAGCGGCCCTCGACAAAGCTCGCCCTAACCTCCCGGTGCAGCCGCTGCCCACTAAAGCGAAGAAGGACGAACCCCGCGGCGTCAAGTCTGCAGGTGCGCTCAAGAAGGAGGCTGAGAAGAAAGCGGCACCAGTCAAAGGCAAAGTGAGTGTTGAGCAACGAACCGCAAAAAATTATAGTAAGTTGTTTCTTCCCATTATATTTTGATCTACGTACTAACAACAAAGAAAGTCTTTGTAGGTGTAATTGCTTTATAAAAAAATCATCCTATACCTAAATTATATTGTCATTAATTTAGTTTGGAAAAAAAAAAGTTTGGCGAACCGTGATTGGACTAATAGGCATGCAGACTGAGTAAAATTAAAATGTTATTAGTTGGTCAGTAAGATAATGAAAAATATCAGACATATTTTTTGCTTTATCCAGATAGTAAATAACTTAAAATTATCCATCACTATCACCTCCATGAATACTTGCTTGTCCTCCCGATCAGTAGCATACTTACAATTTCTAATATTTCATTTAGGCGCCAGCTAAGCCATCGTCAGCTTCAAGCAGGGGTAAGAAAGATGACGAAGATTTCACACCATTGCTGCCTAACAACAACGCGAAGAATCAGCGATTTATAGATGAACATAAACTTAAAGGTAAGAAGACAATCGCCATATTTTTTTATCTGTAATAATAAATTTTTGAGTGTTTAAGAATAAGATTACCCATACCAGTATGGAGCAAGTTTTAATTTTACTAGTTTTATTACTATTGTCTGATTCTGACCAATATTGATATAAAAAGGTTATTTTTTTCTCAGTTTTGAAATGGAACTTTACGACGCCTCGAGAAGAATTTTTCGAATTGCTAAAGGAGCAAATGACATCAGCTGGTTTAAATAAACAACTTGTTGCCAACATGTTCCACAACGACTTTAGGTGAGAAAAAAAAACCATTTAACTTTTAAGTAGACTTTGAAAATTTGTATGTGAAAATGTTTATTACTTTGTTTTTGTAGATATCATCTAAAGGCAATCGAAGCGCTCTCAGAGGACATTCAAGAAAACGGTACTGCTCTGATGGCGAATTTAGACCTTGTCCTCAAGTGGTTAACGCTCAGGTTCTTCGACACTAACCCATCTGTGATCCTAAAGGGTTTGGAGTATCTTTCTTTAGTGTTCCAATACCTAATGGACAGTGATTATTCCATGACAGAATATGAAGCCAACTGCTTCATACCTTATTTGGTTCTGAAGGTATGTATTTGTCTGTCACTAATTGAGTGCTAAAAATTTATTCATTGCAAAAATTTGTCCTATACTAAATATACAATGGTATTCATCTTTACAGGTGGGAGATCCAAAGGATACTGTTCGCAATGGAGTAAAGGCTTTATTCAGACAGATTTGCGTGGTATACTCTGTCACAAAGCTATTTGGCTATCTTATGGAGGGGCTAAAGTCAAAGAATGCTAGACAGCGAGCTGGTAAATATGCCTGTATTTTATGCGACACCTATTTCACTGAATATTTAATTAGTAAAAACTTGTGGCAGCTGTATTTATTACCGGACTTACCTCTGTAAGTCATCTGTGCGGGTACCTCTTGCAGCGGTGTTCGTATGCCGTTTTCCGGTTCGAGGGCTAGTAAAATTACTAGGTACTGTGACTTGACATCTTATGTCACAAGTTGGCAACGAACACTGGGTTTATTGTAGTGAAACTTACAGGAACCACATAGTTGACTAGTCACATATTATTAGGTCTGTCAACTTTGTTATATAAAAATAGTTTGTTATGAACTTGAACTGAAGGTTTATTGTGCGCTTATGAATAAGACCATTAGAATTTCCGTGCGCAATTTCAGAATGTCTGGAGTGCATCGGCCACTTGCTAGAGACGTACGGCTGGACGGTGATGTCGCCGACGGGGGCCGGCGCGCTCAAGGAGCTGGCGCGGCACATCGGCGACCGCGACAACGCCGTGCGCTCCGCCGCGCTCAACTGCGTCGCGTGCGCCTACTTCCTGGAGGGCGAGCGCATCTACCGCATGATCGGACAGGTCAGCTCCACCGCGCTCAACTGCGTCGCGTGCGCCTACTTCCTGGAGGGCGAGCGCATCTACCGCATGATCGGACAGGTCAGCTCCACCGCGCTCGGCTGTACAGGGCGAGCGCGTCTACCGCATGATCGGACAGGTCAGCTCCACCGCGCTCAACTGCGTCGCGTGCGCCTACTTCCTGGAGGGCGAGCGCATCTACCGCGCGATCGGACAGGTCAGCTCCACCGCGCTCAACTGCGTCGCGTGCGTCTACTTCCAGGATGGAGAGCGCATCTACCGCATGATCGGACAGGTCAGCTCCACCGCACTCGGCTGTACAGGGCGAGCGCGTCTACCGCATGATCGGACAGATCAGCTCCACCGCGCTCAACTGCGTCGCGTGCGCCTACTTCCTGGAGGGCGAGCGCATCTACCGCATGATCGGACAGGTCAGCTCCACCGCGCACAACTGCGTCGCGTGCGTCTACTTCCAGGAGGGAGAGCGCATCTACCGCATGATCGGACAGGTCAGCTCCACCGCACTCGGCTGTACAGGGCGAGCGCGTCTACCGCATGATCGGACAGGTCAGCTCCACCGCGCTCAACTGCGTCGCGTGCGCCTACTTCCTGGAGGGCGAGCGCATCTACCGCATGATCGGACAGGTCAGCTCCACCGCGCTCAACTGCGTCGCGTGCGTCTACTTCCAGGAGGGAGAGCGCATCTACCGCATGATCGGACAGGTCAGCTCCACCGCACTCGGCTGTACAGGGCGAGCGCGTCTACCGCATGATCGGACAGGTCAGCTCCACCGCGCTCAACTGCGTCGCGTGCGCCTACTTCCTGGAGGGCGAGCGCATCTACCGCATGATCGGACAGGTCAGCTCCACCGCGCTCAACTGCGTCGCGTGCGTCTACTTCCAGGAGGGCGAGCGCATCTACCGCATGATCGGACAGGTCAGCTCCACCGCGCTCAACTGCGTCGCGTGCGTCTACTTCCAGGAGGGAGAGCGCATCTACCGCATGATCGGACAGGTCAGCTCTCCGCACTCGGCTGTACAGGGCGAGCGCGTCTACCGCATGATCGGACAAGCCAGCTCCACCGCGCTCAACTGCGTCGCGTGCGCTTACTTCCTGGAGGGCGAGCGCATCTACCGCATGATCGGACAGGTCAGCTCTCCGCACTCGGCTGTACAGGGCGAGCGCGTCTACCGCATGATCGGACAAGCCAGCTCCACCGCGCTCAACTGCGTCGCGTGCGCCTACTTCCAGGAGGGAGAGCGCATCTACCGCATGATCGGACAGGTCAGCTCCACCGCACTCGGCTGTACAGGGCGAGCGCGTCTACCGCATGATCGGACAGGTCAGCTCCACCGCACTCGGCTGTACAGGGCGAGCGCGTCTACCGCATGATCGGACAGGTCAGCTCCACCGCGCTCGGCTGTACAGGGCGAGCGCGTCTACCGCATGATCGGACAGGTCAGCTCCACCGCGCTCGACTGTACAGAGCGAGCGCGTCTACCGCATGATCGGACAGGTCAGCTCCACCGCGCTCGGCTGTACAGGGCGAGCGCATCTTCCGCATTATCGGTCAGGTCAGCTCTACCGCGTTTGGCTGCACAGGGCGAGCGCGTTTACCGCATGATCGGACAGGTCAGCTCCACCGCGCTCGACTGTACAGGGCGAGCGCGTCTACCGCATGATCGGACAGGTCAGCTCCACCGCGCTCGGCTGTACAGGGCGAGCGCATCTACCGCATTATCGGTCAGGTCAGCTCTACTGCGCTCGGCTGCATAGGGCGAGCGCGTCTACCGCATGATCGGACAGGTCAGCTCCACCGCGCTCGACTGTACAGAGCGAGCGCGTCTACCGCATGATCGGACAGATCAGCTCCACCGCGCTCGGCTGAACAAGGCGAGCGCATCTACCGCATTATCGGTCAGGTCAGCTCTATCGCGCTCGGCTGTACAGGGCGAGCGCATCTACCGCATTATCGGTCAGGTCAGCTCTATCGCGCTCGGCTGCACAGGGCGAGCGCGTCTACCGCATGATCGGACAGGCCAGCTCTTACCTGTGAAAGACGCGAGTGCGTGTATTGTACGATTAGATTAGTCAGCTCTACCGCGAACCTATTCTATTTCTGATGAAATCGCTTCTCAAAATTCTTAACCACAAAGGAGCTGACTAACTTACATTTATAATGCTACTAGTATTTAAGATTAAAATTATTTCTCATCATTTACATTGAACCTTGGAGCAGGTCTCAATTGCAGAGCAATGAAGTTATATCAGGAAATGTTCCAAATCAGTTAAGACGAGGGTTTTCTTGCAGAACTGACATTTGGAAGTTGAATGTCTTTACAGTGATGGTTGTTTCCAGATCTCGGACAAAGATCTGTCCTTGCTGGAGGAACGAATCAAGCGGGCCGGCAAGAGCCGCAGCGCTGAGGCGAGGCGATCAATGGTGGTGCCGCTGTCTGCGTCCGGCAAGCCGATACTGAATCAGCCACAAGAGGTATATGGAAATTTCCTACAGGCTAATTATGGATCTTTCATCGTATAACATGGTATAAATTTAAGAAAAAAAAGTCATGAAATGCTGCATTTCGTATTACCGATCTCTAATGACATCATCACTATGGCATAATTTCAATGATGTCATCATTAAATAATGAAAAAATGATCAAAAATCTGACCCGAAAACGTATGTTTCGTTTTGTACTATGATATTATATATCATTTGCAAAACCATGAGATCGGTAATAGACCCTCTGATTTATTTATAAATGAAAAAAAGGTGATAAGTCAGTAACAGTCTAAAATTTAAGTAAATGCAAACAAAAAAATGTATGAATTGGCTATGTTGATTTTTCGCTAGTCCACATATTTTTTTTTCTTCTCGAAATATACCTATTAGCTTATAACCACCTGGCTATATGCAAATTTGGCTGATTGCAAATAAAAACAAGGATAAAAAATATGTAATAGGTTGGGGAAAAAGTTTCTTCGCGTTTTTTAAGAAAATTCAAAACATTTTTTAATATAGTTTATTTACATTTAACTAAAGTATGTAGGTACCATTTTGTTCGATAACTTTTTGCCATCTTGTAGGTAGGGACATGATCCCATTGCTATAGAAATTTTGGGACTTCTGGTCAAAATACCGCGACAAGTGGTTTTGGCAGTCCTCTCGTGATGTTAACCTGACACTGCCTAAAGAATTCTGAAGAGACCGAAACAGGTGGAAATCTGAAGGTGCAAGGTCAGGACTATACGGCGGATGCATTAACACCTCCCAGCCAAACTCTTAATTTTTGCTGAGTGGCTAAAGATGTGTGAGGTCTAGCGTTATCATGATGAAAATCCACACCCCTTCTGTTGATTAATTCCGGCCGCTTTCTCTCAACTTCTTGCTTTAATCTCATCAGTTGTTCGCAGTAGAGTTCAGAATCGATGGTCCTGCCTGGTGGTAACAGCTCATAATGAATAATGCCCTTCCAATCCCACCACACACACAGCATCACCTTGTTGCGAGGGTTCATTAGGTTTCTTTCAGTGAGCTCGTGAGGTACCCAAATGTCGAGCTTTTTTGTGTACCCAGTTTTTTTCAAATGCGCCAAAACTGTTTTGTGGTCAATTCCCAGTTCTTCAGCTACGTCGTAACTACTGACATGCCGATCTTGCTCCACTTTTTCAAAAATGGCATCTATTTTATCTGTAATAGGGCGACTAGAGCGACGTGCATCTTTGACATCAAAATTTCCGGATTGAAAACGCTTAAACCAAATTTGTGCTACTCTCACAGACACTGCACTAGGTCCATAAACATCGCAAATTTTTTTCGCGGCTTGCGTTGCATTTTTACCTTTTTTGTAATAAAATTTTAAAATGTATCGAATTTCTTCATTAGATTCACTCATCTTGGCGGTACGAAAAACAAATGAAAATCACACATTTTCCTAATTTGAATTTGGAATTATGTTCTTTAAAATTTAAACTTTCAATGATACCAAAACCAGCCAGATACAAATAGTATAGCCAAAGAGATTTTATTACAAGTTTATACATACTATAATGCGAAAAGACTTTTTCCCCAACCTAATATTTAAATGTTTCTTTTTTGACAGGAGGAACCACCTAGACGTGTGATTTCAGTGGACACAGCACCTACAGACTATCTTGAAGAGGAGGAAGAGGAAGATGAACCACCACCACCACCACCTGTAAATCATCCGTAAGTTTCCCTTTGCTACATTTTTTTTCAGTGATTTACTTAACATCGAGGGAGCAATAGTACGTTCAAATCTACTTGCCGTTTACCCTAGTATTGCCTTAAGCGGTTTATTCTTTAAGTAAATGATGCTTGTTAAGAAAATGTTGATTGGCCAGACCGCCGCCGGAGCCTAAAGTAGTGACCGGTCCGTTCGGGCTGGATCCAGAGCTGATCGCGGAGCTGGATGCGGCCGTGCCCGTTCTTCGACGGCCTGATGTCCCAGAGCTGGACATCAAGTTCCTGGAGGAACCGGTACCCGCCGGTACAGCGAGACCGCCGCCTACGCTCACGCATCCGCCGATCAGGCCCAGGTTAGATCTATGTTTATTTCATAATAATAAAAATATATAATTATCTTTATTTGGCCAGAAATTACACCAATAACTGCTTCAAAATTCAGTTAACGCATTTTGAAGCAGCTTCCCAGACTGCATCTGCCTAAAGTAGTTCAGGATTATGCATCAACTGGTTTAAAGATACCAATGTAATTCCCTCATCCCTCACAATAAATAAGGTAGTTTTCAAATGCTGACATTGACACTTGACAGTCGTATGACAAAACACGCACAACGATTACGATCCGAGGCATAATCGCCGTAAACGCAAGATGGCTAATGTAATGATGTCATCGATGACGTCATGTTGGATTCTGTGATTCGAAACGACTTTTAGCGCGCTGACATCGACATCATCGCCATTCGGAACGCACCATAAATTTAATCACAAAAAATTAACTATTTGCGAAGTTGTAGAAAAAATTTCACAATTACAACTTCAAGTGCGGCAAGTTACATACACACGTTTTGATATGGTTTAATGTCATGACTTTTACTTTCCAGTATGACGACAATGTCTCCGCCGCGTCACATGGCTTCGTACGCGCTGACGACACAACCGCACGCGCCGTCCATCGACGACTCGCAATTGGCTGATACGATACACTCTATCGCTAGTCCCGATCTCAATGTGTGTATTCCAAGTATTTATTATTTCTGGCAGAACTTGTTAGTTGCTAGTAAAGTTAAATTTTGTGTCCTCTGACTATAAGTGTTTAACAAATACAGTGGCGATCTCCTTAGCGCAGACCGTGGAATCCGCAAGTGGCCTTCATCTTGCCTGATAGACCGAAGGTGGAAGCGAGCTTCACCTGGCCTCCTCAACAATAGACTATTTGATTAAAATCATTTTTAATTATTCTATATATTATACTATGCTTACTACGTTAATATTTCCGGGAAATCAGATCTATTTATCTTTAAAAATCATTATTAAAATTTAAATTTCTAAAAGCGCGGCAAAAACGCTGTTTCTGTAATGGCGCCGAACATGACGTGCGTGACGTCACACGCAAGTAATCAAGATAAGATGGTTCCCCAGGGCTACGTTCCAAAACATCACCCGGAGTGAGTAGGTGGTGGGGGGAGAGTGGCCGGTTAGGGTGGTCGGAGTGTTGGTTGTTTTAGAACGGCAAGAGTGTTGTCTGCTTTGTTTACATAACCAAATATACAAAAATAAGAAAATATATAATTTATCGGCGCGTCCGTTCGCTTTAATGCATAGATTACATTCCTCTGTTTCATCTACGAAAATGCTAAAACCAACAATATGAATTCTGTTAAATCGCGGCCTAACCTAGCTTCAGCGGAAATGAAGGCCAAATTTTACAATCGTGTCACTTACGATACCGATATAGTCTTTGGAATTTAAAATTAACTTATTGTCGACGTTACGAAACGCATCCTCGCTCTCCGAGATGCACAAATTGTGTGTGAATATGAAATCTTTGTAATCACAATCACACACAACTTTAAAATCCATACAATTTCCCGCCAAATCCAATCGAGTGAAATTACACCTTGCTATATTATGCGGGTGAGATTCTACTCGATCGAGTGCACTCCGTAGCGTTTTAGGACACGCCACTCCAACACTCTCGAGTGCACCCGAAATGTTTTAGGACATACTTCGGGTGACCGAGTGCACTCGGGTGATGTTTTGGAACGTAGCCCTGACAGGTCGAACTTTTCCGTTTCATGAATACTCAGCATACTAGTTTCCGTGATTAAAAATATAACTTTTCTCTTTAAGTTATTTTTATCAAAAATGCAATAATTAATTCAACATTAAACAAAAACAAGAATATCAGTCCAGATAAATAAAATAAAGTTCCGATTCACGATTCAAATTCGTACAAATATTTTTTTAGAATTATAAATAATTATATTTAACTGGACTGATAATAATGTTTCTATTTAATGTGGAATTAATTGTTGCATTATTGATAAAAATAACCGAAGGAGATGAAATATTTTTAAAACATAATATTATTAATTATGGAAACTAGTATGCATGAAACGGAAAACTTCGACCTGTCACCGAAACCTTCTTATCTTGAATAGACTATAGTTGACATATTATACAAAACAGTACTAATAATTAGATAAGGAATCCGTGTTTACTTGTGTGTGATGTCACCAGAGTTACCTCCAATCATAGGCGTTTCCAACACAGATAAAATATAGAAAATTATTCGAAATTCATTTCGCGAATATCCAAAAAATAGGCATAAATTAGCGTGAAATAAGTTAAACTATGCTTTTTATCCTATTATCTAGTAGGATGACCATAATTTGTAGTATATTTTCAAATGTTGTCAAATATCCTATTGAGGAACTGGTCATTTTACCACTTTTTCATTTTCATTGCTGTTGGTATTGATGGCCGCAGTGCCCTTTACACGTAACGACAAACGGAGTAGTGGCACCGGGCGCGCGTGTTTCAGGCGGCGATCCGCGCGCTGTCGCTGATCTCCAGCGCGCTGGTGTCGGGTCGCGGCGCGGCGCTGGCGGCGCACGAGCAGCGGCTGGTGAGCGCCATCGCCGCGCAGGTGCGGCGCCTGCGCACCGCGCCCGCGCTGCCGCCGCACGACGCGCTGCCCGCCTACAGGTGCCTCGGCGGCGCGCTCAACACGGTCAGTGACACACCGCACACTGTCCACTGTCTAGCACAGGGGTTCCCAACCTTATTACCCTATGCGCCTCACCCAACATTATGCTAAAATACTACGCCCCCATAGGGGCCGAAATAGGGAGTCAAGAAAATTAAGCCCAATACAAGGGAAATATAGTCATTTCTTTGTGTTGTAATTATTTTCAAGCAGAAAAATGGATATTGACTGTTAATTTCATAGTAAGGATTAGTAATATTTTGCCCTTTGCTTGATCTTGATCAGCAAGATACAAACTAAAAAAAAAGATAGCAACCGACCCGTTCTGAACCTCGGAGCGATTGTTAAAAACACTCTCGGTTGCATCGCTCTGACCCTCGGAGCGTGCCTCAGTGGTCTGTGTGAGCCGTGTCGTGTGAACGCACTGTCAGGGGGGTTTCACTACGCAGTGTAGGTACTTTTGGCCCGCGCACCGGCCGGGCCGGTGTATTACTGAGGGTTACCGCTCGGCTCGTACGCTGGCCGCGCCGCACGCAATAATTTAGATATTTCTCGGTAATTTCTGTAACGATAACTGCATATCGGTGAGTAGGAACCCTGCTCTCATATCGCTCAAACGCTATCGGGTCAGTGTCGCGTAAGTCGCGTAACGGAATTGGAACACTCGTGTTCTGCAATAAATTTCAATTTCCCGTGCAGTCAGATGAAGGGCGTAAGAGTAGATACATTTCATACCTATACTTGGCTTTTCTTAGAGTGATCCTTCTGTACTTTAGTACTATTATATATTTTACTCAAAAATGCATGTAATGTGGTCATTATTTTGACAACCTTGTTTGAGCAAAGTCGACCTTGCCGTTCTGTTTCAAGGAGCAGCCGGCGAAGTTTTGCTTCTAGTTAATTAATATATTTTTTATTTTAATTACTTGCTGGTTTTATTTAGATTAGGTAGGTACTTGCATTTTTGAGTAAAGCACTATACAAGCCTTGACCCACAATGACTGCTTCGCTGGTCACGCTATGGTTGCCTCGAGCTAGCCTAGCTACGCTCTAGGCCTTCCAGATCAGCCATCATTGCAGCCCTCGCTATCCTCACTGTCATCTCAGCTCGTCCATCGAGTGCTGCACGCTGACCGCGCTGTGTCGGCCTGGAGCTGCGCTACGCTGCGCTGCGGCCATCATCAGTGCGACCAGCAAAGTAGTCATTATAGACCGCGGCAGTAATGTACTATTTTAATACAGTTGCTCCAATAGTAGTATATTGCAGGGCTGTTTAGCGTGCGGGATGACCACTGTTCACGCTCGAGGAAGAGCGAGAGGCGGCACTGCATTCTAGTCTGTGCAGTGACAGCTTTTTTGGCGGCCGGCCGCATGTGATATGTCAGTTGAGTCGAGTCGAAATGTCATATTTTGTGGTTAGGATGATGTCCGGGCATCCATAAAATATAATACACAATATTCAAGCAAATAGTGATTTGCGCGGCGCACCTAATATCGGGGTGCGAAAGCCCGCTTTGTGTTGTGCAAAAGAGTGCCCGCTTTGTGTCAGAATCGCGTGTGAGTCGTGGTGGCCTAATAGGCATTTGTAGTGCTCCGGTCTCCACCGGTGGATCCACTGCAGATCTTCAGGAGCCGCGACTTCCTTCGAGCTAGCTCAGGAAGTCCACCGGCTACGGAGGAGACGGAAGGAGACAATTGGAGCCAAGGTAAGTAATACCAGCTTTCTATGAGTTGGTAGTCAAATAAAATTCAGCAATACAAGTCGGTGAAACGCCGACGTGGTGGAGTCTACTTGGGGCACCACCATCTCTTGGTAGCAGAGCGTGGTTCTTAGATTTGAGTATTTGATTAGTATTGTACAATTAATATTGTAATCTTGTTGGTTGTCCAAACGGGCAATACATATTAATTGGTTTTGATTGCTGATTTTAAACCGACTACCAGCTCATTTGTGGACCGATCTCCTTAACTAATTGTCATTGTATATGAAAAATTGAGGTTAAATGTCTTTGTTGTTCTAGTTAAGTTCTAGCATTTACCTATATTTAAATTTTGGTTTGTTTTTTCATATCTTTGTTTTGCCCTTGAATATTTTGTTTGTTAAGTTGTAAACTTATACTTGAATTTGATTTGTTGAAAAAATTTTGCTGCTAAATGACTTTGCTGTTGTTGTAATACACTATATTGCTGTGTTAAGTTTTAGCATTTACATTTGATTTTGGTTTGTTTGCCTTTGAATATTGTGTTTGTTAAGTTATTGACTTAATGCTTGAATTTAATTTGTTTGAAAAATTCTGTTGTTAAATGCCTTTGTTGTTCTAGTTAAGTTCTAGCATTTACACTTGATTTTGGTTTGTTTATATATTTTGTTCTGCCTTTGAAGTTCCTCCCGATCTGTTTTATTGTCTGCGGTTGTCGGTCTGTTTGTCCGTGTATTATTATAGTGTTTATTAATTTTGGTGCAAAATGGTCCCGCCAGTCAGCCCGCTTAGTGGTGCCCGCGCGGGTGCACAAAAGATTTTGAGATGGTTTGCTAGTGCCGTCGCTTTGGTAGACCGACCAGACCGAGAACAGGCCTTGTTAATTCGGCATGAGGGAGTACCGGCTCGCTTGAAGGAATTGGAGCAGCTTTTCGTTGCTCATCAACAATATCTGCTCGACCACCCAGCCGAGGGTGCCGCTGAGTTGCGGGCAGTCGACCAATTTAATGCCGATTATGATCAGTGTTTTGAACAGGCGGATGTGATTATAAACAAGGCTCAGGCAATCCTATCCGCCCGGAGGGGTGAGTCGTGCACGCCCGGGGAGGTCAAGCCTACCCCGGCCGGCTTGCTGGGCAGACTGCCCACTTTAGACATCCCAACCTTTGATGGGAACTTGGCTTCTTGGATGGGGTTCATTAACCTCTTTGATAGCCTGGTTCACTCGAGGGACGACCTGTTCCCTAGCCAGAAATTGGCCTATTTGCTCTCTGCCTTACGGGGAGAGGCTGGTGTACTTGTCCAGCATCTACCTGTCAATGATGACAGTTATGATATTGCAAGGGCGTTGTTGACCGCCCGGTATCAGAATGTTCGCTTGCTAGCGGACACACATGTGGCTGCCATTTTAGGGCTGCCACGAGTATCGCGGGTCTCCTCATTGAGGAAGGAGATTTTGAACCCGCTGCTGAGCGCTATTAACGCGCTCAAACGACTTGATCTACCGGTGGACCAGTGGTCCTTTATTTTGCTCCACCTCATCCTCGATAAGCTTCCCATGGAGATGAAGGGACGCTTCGAACAAAGGTACGGGGGCAATAGTGCCTCGTACCTCCCCCCCTTCTCGGATCTCCTCAGATTTTTGGAGGATGAGTGTCGGATGACCGACCACTTGGATCTGGCTCCTATACCGGGACCGAGTACAGGCCGCTTTGAGGCGACCCGGGCAGCGCCACGGAGAGAGCGCCGCCCGCACAAGCAGTATACTGCAGTGCGGCAGAACTCTCCACACGGGGAGAGGCCGAGGCCTTGCAAGTGTTGCAAGCGGGATGGCCATCGTTTGCCGGCCTGTCCCAAATTTGTTGGCCTACGCACCGAGGGGCGTAGGAATATGGCCAAGCAGCGGAATTGGTGCTACCGCTGCCTGGGGGCCCATATGGCATCGGCTTGCCCCCACCCACGAGATTGCCACTGTTGTGGAGGGGCCCATCACCCCCTTTTGTGCTTCAACAATAGAGACACTCGTGAGGTGGTGAGAGAGAGGGACTCGCACACGGGCGGGGGCCCTCCTAGGTCACCCACCTCTCCGAGGAGATCGGAGGGGCGTGCCACCCCTCCGCGGAGATTGGACAGGCGCCCCCCCTCCAGTGAGAGGATTGGGCGCCCCACCCCCCCTACGGGCGGGGGGGATCGACGCGCCGCTTATGAGGCGCCACCGCGGGATTGGGCCGCGGTTATTAGGGAGCCACGTCGGGAGACAATACGCTTCTCTCCCCCTCTGATGGAGAGACCCCGGTTGTCACGGGCTCCCCCAACTTTCGCCCATCATGGGCACCGCCCGGCCCCCCGATGCAGCTTTGGTCGGGGTGTGTACGTGCCGGATTGGGACCCGCTCGAGCGCCTTGAGCGCCCTATTCCTCCGCCGCGCACGCATTTTTCTTCGGACCTCCCTTCCCCCCCGTTGCGGGGAATGCGGGAGGATTTTCACTAAACCAACTGTCGGCTGCAACCCCCCCACAGGAGCAGGTGCTGTTACCAACAGCCTCCGTACAGGTGTGGGGCCCGAGGGGCACCTTTGTTTTAGTTCGCGCCCTTTTGGATACGGGAGCTCAGGGTTGCATTGCCTCCAGCTGGCTGGTCCGGCAGTTGAGTTTGAACACATCTCCATACCTTGAATCGGTACGAGGAATCGGAGACCTGCGGATCCCGGATCCGATCGGTCAGGTTTTGTTCTCCTTCTCCCCCCACTTCTCTTCAGCGCCCAAAATTGGCGCTACCGCGATTGTTTATGAGAAGGTTGTTGGTCAGCTTCCGCAACAGCACGTTTCGCGCGCTGTCGTTGATGCGACATCAGGATTGACCTTGGCTGACCCTTCCTTCCACCGAACCGGTCCGATTCACTTATTGCTCGGTGCCGATGTTCTAGGCCGCGTGTATTGTGGGAAGAGGAGAGAGTTACAGGAGGGTGGGCTGGTAGCCTTATCTACATCGCTTGGGTTTGTAGTGATGGGACCAGTTAGGCATAACCCACCATCTCCATCGGTGGACAGTTACATAACTGTTAGCTCCACCTTATCGGATGTCCTGCAACGGTTTTGGGAGGTGGAAGAGCCACCTACCGTGAAGCGAGTGAACCCCTTAGACGAGGAGTGTGAGTTGTTCTACCAGAACAATACAGGTCGCCTTCACTCGGGACGGCTGATCACTCGTTTGCCCTTTTTGTCAGTTCGCCCCTCACTTGGCAGCTCCCGGCCGTTGGCCGAGAAGCGGCTGCTGTCCATGGAGCGTCGTATGAGTAGGAACTCCGACCTCAAACAGAAGTATGTCGACTTCATGCGAGAATATGAGCAACTGGGGCACATGTCGGTCTCGCGACTGGACTGGCGAAACGAGGAACATAATTTTCTTCCTCACCACGCGGTTTTGAAACCTTCCACCGGGAAGATACGCGTTGTTTTTGATGGGTCAGCTCCTACGTCTACCGGAGTTTCGCTGAATCAATGTCTGCATGCTGGACCGAAGTTGCACCACGAGGTGGGTGATGTATTGACCAACTTCCGTCGCCATGCCGTCGTCTTTGTGACCGATATCCGGATGATGTTTCGGCAGACTGTGATTCACCCGGACGATAGGCGATATCAGCTCATATTATGGAGGGAGGATCCCAGGGATCCCATGCTGGTCTACGAGCTGAACACCAATACATACGGTTTGCGTTCGAGCCCCTTTGTGGCAATTCGCTCACTTGTGGAACTCGCTGAACGTGAACGATTACGATACCCTCGCGCATCCTTGGTTCTCAAGGAGGATGCATTTGTTGATGATATTTGTACGGGCTCCTCTAGTGTCGAGGAAGCCTTGATTTTGCGAGATGAACTAATTGCTCTTCTCGGGGCTGGTGGTTATGAACTGAGGAAGTGGATGTCCAACTCACCTCAGCTTTTGTGTGACTTGCCAGACGACCACCAGCAGGAGCCTCATATTTTTGAGAATGCCAACACTCCAGATTTACTGTCTGTTTTGGGAGTGCAATACAGACCTGTCCAGGACACGTTCACCTATCGATTGGAGCTGCCAAGCCCCAAGGTCTGGACGAAACGGTTGGTTTTGTCTACAGTAGCTCGTACCTTTGACCCAAATGGCTGGATTAGTCCCGTAGTGTTTTGGATGAAGTGCTTCCTACAGGAACTTTGGTCAGCCGAAGTGTCGTGGGATGAGCCCCTCTCGGGCCGTTTGCTGCGAGATTGGGAGTCCTTCATGTCATCTCTCCCCGACATTAACCATGTTAGTATCCCTAGACATATACTGCCTAAGGGACGGTTTACGGCCAGCCTTCATGGCTTTTGTGACGCGTCTGAGAGTGGATACGCAGCCGTCGTATATATCCGGACGGTTGATGATAGAGGAGCTGTTAAGCTCCACTTGCTAATTGCTAAGAGTAAGGTTGCTCCACTTCGGACTCGATTAACGATTCCGAAGTTAGAATTGTCTGGAGCTACTCTTCTGGTTCGGTTGATGAACCACGTTGTTGACACCCTGGGACGTAGTGTGGACTTTGAGTCGCTCTTTGCTTGGTCCGACAGTCAGGTTGTCCTGTGTTGGATTAAGAACTCCGTCCACTCCCTGGAAGTATTTGTGGCCAATCGGGTATCCCAAATACAGGCCTCGAAGGCCACGTTGATTTGGCGCCACGTGCCAGGTGAAATAAACCCTGCTGACTGTGCATCACGTGGCAGCGAAGCCCCTCAGCTTATTGACCACACTCTGTGGTGGGGTCCCGACTGGTTGTTACAACCGTCTTGGCCTTCCACACCAGCTGTGGTGAAGGTACCAAATCCGGGCTTGCGTGTTCACGCTGTCGAGACTATGGCGGCTCCAGAGCGGGAATTTTTATTAGACCGCTACAGTTCTCTGGACAAGTTGCTCGGCGTGACCGCTTGGATAAGAAGATTTATACGAAATTGTCGCCGGCCTCAGGACAAAGATTTGTGTCCGGTCCTCTCACCGCAGGAGCGCCAAGATGCTCTTCTGCATTGGGTGCGTATGACCCAGTCTAGAGCGTTTGAACCGGAACTTAAGATTTTCCGTACCGGGACGTCCAAATTGAAGGGACCCTTGGTGCGTTTGACTCCCTTTCTGGATGATAAAGGATTGTTGCGTGTAGGAGGCCGATTGAGGCACGCTAACTTGCCTTATAGATCACGTCATCCCCTGTTGCTCCCCAAGGACGGACCATTGGTGCGATTGTTGATCATTGATCGCCATGTGAAGAATGCTCATGCCGGATGTAATGCATTGACCGCGCTCCTCCAACGGGAGTTTTGGATTTTGTCAGCGCGAAGAATAATCCGATCTGTTATCTTTCGATGTCTGCCCTGCTATCGTTTACGCCCCGAGACGATGCAGCCCCAAATGGGTGATTTGCCTGCTGATCGTGTGAATGAATCGATGACCTTCTTAGGAGTTGGAACTGATTTCGCGGGACCGTTCACTATAAAAACGTCGCGACTCCGTAATGCTAAGACTGAAAAGGCTTATTTGTGTGTGTTTGTTTGTTTGGCCACTAAAGCCGTTCATTTGGAGGTGGTGAGTGCACTCACCATGGACGCTTTCTTAGCAGCGTTAGGCAGATTTGTCTCCCGCCGGGGACTGCCTTCTCTAATTCGGTCCGATTGTGGGACGAACTTCAAGGGCACTGATAGACATATAAGAGAAGTTTGTGAATTTTTAGATAAAAATAATATTGAGATCGGATCCACACTCTCCCGTAGGGGGGTAACATGGCGATACTCCCCGCCGTCTTGCCCTCACTGGGGAGGGATTTTTGAATCTGTTGTAAAGGCCGCCAAGACTCACCTTCGCCGCGTTATTGGGGAGACTATTCTCACGTTTGAGGAACTCGCGACGGTGTTTCATAAGATTGAGGCGGTTCTCAACTCGCGTCCGTTATGTCCGTTGTCTACCGACGCGAACGATTTGCAGGCCCTCACGCCGGGCCATTTCTTGATAGGCAGACCACTTAACGCCCTGCCCGAGTATCCTTATAGAGATATCAATCCCGGACGCCTTTCGCGGTTTGAGTTGCTCCAGCAGCTTACCCAGAGTTTCTGGCGCCGCTGGCACCTTGAATATTTACACATTTTGCAACAGCGCGTTAAGTGGTCAGATAAGACAAACCCACCGAGGGTTGGAGACCTCGTGTTAGTGAAGGACCCAAACCTGCCACCCTTACGTTGGCGTCGCGGACGCATTGTCCAACTTACTCTAGGGTCTGATGGTGTGCCCAGGTTTGCCGAGGTCCTAGTTGGGGATTCTGTTTTGAAGCGCGCGGTCGCTACTCTTTCTCGCCTCCCCTTAGACTGATTTGGCGGACAGTCCGGGACTGTCCGGAGCGGGGGGATGTTCACGCTCGAGGAAGAGCGAGAGGCGGCACTGCATTCTAGTCTGTGCAGTGACAGCTTTTTTGGCGGCCGGCCGCATGTGATATGTCAGTTGAGTCGAGTCGAAATGTCATATTTTGTGGTTAGGATGATGTCCGGGCATCCATAAAATATAATACACAATATTCAAGCAAATAGTGATTTGCGCGGCGCACCTAATATCGGGGTGCGAAAGCCCGCTTTGTGTTGTGCAAAAGAGTGCCCGCTTTGTGTCAGAATCGCGTGTGAGTCGTGGTGGCCTAATAGGCATTTGTAGTGCTCCGGTCTCCACCGGTGGATCCACTGCAGATCTTCAGGAGCCGCGACTTCCTTCGAGCTAGCTCAGGAAGTCCACCGGCTACGGAGGAGACGGAAGGAGACAATTGGAGCCAAGGTAAGTAATACCAGCTTTCTATGAGTTGGTAGTCAAATAAAATTCAGCAATACAAGTCGGTGAAACGCCGACGTGGTGGAGTCTACTTGGGGCACCACCAACCACCATAACGCACTAGTGCTTTTTCTTTATCAAATGTCAAATGTCTAGAATCTGACACACATTTTGCTTTTTTCCTGCTTTTTTCTAGCATGCTAAGTTAAGATTGCGCTAAATAATCTGACTGGTCTACCAGATTTTGTATTGTAAAAGCATGCCTAAAAGCAAAGCATAACAAAAAGCACGGCCGGACCTTGCTTTTAAAAACACGGCAAGCAAAGCATAGCACGCATTTTCATTTTTTCTTTAACATTGTCCACACTGCTCCTAATGTAAATATGTATCTAAACGTGAAGACCTTTAATTGGCTGACTGTCTCAATCTATATTTATACTCTGTATATGTTCGCTGTTGGTTTTCCAAAATTAAATAAATAAATAAATAAATAAAATAAATTTGCTTTGTCACTGCTGTGTACGTACGACGACATATTTGGCGACATTTTTCTAAAATTTTCTCTGCGTGATTATTGATTGTTGTTATTTGCTTAAAAGTTTAATAATTCTGTAAAATGAGTGACTCTGATAACTTATTAATTGATTTAACACCACCGGAATTATGTTTAATTGCTGAAAATGCGAGTGTGAGTATTTTACCTGTGAAGTCCAAAAGCGGGTACATTGCTACATATGGTTGTTACGTATTTATTGTTTCATTTTTTCGCAACTGTATTAAAAATAGTTGTTCAGTACACGTGCGGGACTGTCATTTCCGACAAATGTCGTCCCGAGCCGAAGGCGAGGGATGACAGTCGGAACTCGTTGCAATGACAGGCTTCCCGCTCTTGTAGTGAAAATAAGTATTGTGGCGCCGTATCCGCAGTTCTACGACACGGCCGGGTGCGGCGGCGAGGTGGGCGAGCCGGCGCTGTGCTCGCTGCTGGGCGAGCTGCTGCGCGTGCTGGGCGCGGGCGGCGCGGGCGGCGGCGGCGGCGCGGACGGCGAGCGGCTCGTGCGCGTGCTGAACAACGTGTGCGTGCGCGTGCTCGAGCACTCGCCCAGGACCGCGCTGCTGTGGTGAGTACGTGTAGTGTACTAGTTGACGCGCGGTCGCTGCCATTAGGTGTCGTTTAGTATCGCATGTAAGAGCTCGTAAAAATGGTTAATTGTGCAGTGTCCTCTTGCAAAAGGCTATCCAGTAACTCAAATCTTCAAGGCTATGGCGTTTCCTATCACATGTAAGTATAAAATATACATAAACGTGTTTTATTTTAAGTACAATTTTGAAGTAATTTTTTTGCCGTTACGATAGAAAAATACAATAGTACGTTGGTAGCTCCACACAGTACACGGGCATGATTTGCGGGCGATTGCGTAGATACACGTTAATTTGTCGATGGGTGTGTTTTTCTTTATAGTGAGGTAAATTTTTGTTCATAGTGTGCGTATCTTTAATTGAATGCTAGATTTTCGTAGTGTGCCATGCGTGTTTACCTCGCCTCCCGCAAAATGTGGCAGAAAAATGTATACTGCGATTTGTTGCGTACCATCTCCATAGGCTAAATGGTCTCAGCCTAAAGCCGATGGAATACAAGTGCCGACACCGTTAAAATATAGGCTTTATTGCGTACGTTAAGATTTCTAATCATCAGGTGATTAGAAATCTTTAATTAGATTGGATGTCGTATTCTTAGACTTTTGGAGGGTGCACATCCTGTGATATGTCATCTCTTACTTTATTTTTTCATTGACAATTTTATATCGCAGCTAATTGCATTCTTTTCAACCGAAATAAGCAGTTCTTGTTTATAAGCTGGTTAGCCAGATGGTTGGTGTATCGCTCAAGGCTTTGCTGATAGGACACATTTTGGTGATTTGAAATCTTATCGTACGCAATAAAGACGGTGTCGGCACTCGTATTCAATCGGCTTTAGTATAATTGCCTCTGCGCAGCCGAATTTTGCCGATGTGAGTTATAGAAGGGGTCGTGCTGTACGTGTATGTGCGAGTGCGTACGTAACAGACACAAGGCGCGTTCCAGATAAGAACGGATTTACAACATTTTTAGCATCAACGCGTTTCATTAGCTTTTGCTGTTAACTATTCGTGCTGGTTTCCTGTGTTTCACTTAAACTTTTTTTACCACGTAAGGTTGGCATCAAATGCCCAAGCTATTAAATGGGTCCTCTGAA
This sequence comes from Schoenobius gigantellus, assembly GCA_963935595.1. Lineage (NCBI taxonomy): Eukaryota > Metazoa > Arthropoda > Insecta > Lepidoptera > Crambidae > Schoenobius > Schoenobius gigantellus. The sequence continues at coordinate 56,493,096 of OZ012541.1, forward strand.
ACCATTTTTGATAGCTATGATATTTGAAACCTTTCTTTGTGAATCAAAAAGATTTTTTTAGGATTTAAAAAGTAAATTGAAAGAAATTTATAGTTTTAGCCGATTCTGATTTGTATTATTTTAAATTTTAAGTTACTGGACTAATTAGGTGAGGCGTCAAAATTCAGTACGAGAAATCAGTTCCTACCGTTTCATTTGTAACAAATATGACTGCAAATATTGGTAAACTGCATCTGCTCACGTATTAAATATTCTTCCAGCGCCATAGTGTCCCTCCTCCACGATTCCATTGGCGTGACTGAGCCCGCGTACCCCCGATACCAAGACCTGCTGTTGAAGTGCTTCTGGAAGACGCTCAAGATGATATCCAACTGGGACGTGAACTCGATCGACTACGACGCAGTGCTGTACAAGATACATTTGTTCTACAAAGCGTATCCTAACAGCTATTGGAAAAAGAACCCTGATATTAGCGATACACCATACAGGTGGGTGTGAATAAATCTGTGACAGACACACACACTGTGTGTAGAAAATCATTTCACACACATAGGCAAAGATTAAAGGGAAGAAAAACTAAAATGCAATTTTTTGTTTTATTTTTGCAGAACTGTGAAGACTTTGGTGCACACTCTAGTCAAAATTAAGGGTTCATCTATCACCAATCATCTCACCCAGATTCCCGATGTCAACGAATCAGATCTCTATCCATATTTGCTGAAAGTATTGAAGGTAAAAATGAATTAATTAGGAAAATAATCCAACTAATAATTGATAATGACAAGGTAGGTCTATGTTAATAATGGACTTAGTAAATTTCGCCTGATACGACGCATGCTACTTGTAGAATTTAGTATTTTATAAACATATTCTAAATGTTTAATAACAATTGTATGGCTTACTAAGAGAAGTAAGAAAGCATGGAACACCTGCGTCAAAGTGTTTTTTAATCTATTCAGGATTAGATATTTAAAAAACAAGGGCCCTGGAATATTTCACCTGGAGCAATTATCAAAGTCCATGGTTGTGTTAAATTGGTCCGACGATGGTCGTAGCAACCCTTTATTCGGTGAATGGCAGATTCTGGAAATGGCAGATTTTGGAAATGGCAGATTCTTGAAACGGCATAATTTGTAAAGTCAGCTCAAATATGTAGGTTCCAAAATCAAGAGCCTTGACTGATATTGGCCACTGTCGCCTCTGTTTCAGTTAGCATTTTCCCGTTTGCTCTGAGGTCTGATACTAAGTAGGCACGCGTTTTTATACAACCTGTTTTACACCACTTTGATAGCTACTGGCCACTTATAATATTGATAAGTCGTTATTTAATGTCACAGTACGTCACACTGTCAAGATATTTAAACATTCTGACTAGCTTATAAATAATAAAATTACTTACTTAAATGGTGCAATATGGATTCAGAAAAAGCTGAGTGATCTTAAGCACGGCCCAGGTCTCGACAGAATCGAAGGCTTTCTCATACTCCACGAACGCCAAGCATAGGGACAAATTATACTCCTCGGTCTTTTGTATAACCTGCCGCAGCGTATGGATGTGGTCTATGGTACTATAGCCTCTTCGGAAACCGGCTTGTTCGGGAGGCTGGAAGTCGTCGAACCTGCGTGCGAGGCGATTCGTGATGACCCTCGAGAACAGCGTGTAAACATGACTCAGGAGCGTCTATAGTTCTTCAACTGGGCCCTGTCGCCCTTTTTGAAGAACAGTGCCACCACGCCCGTGTGCCATGCTTTAGGCGTTTTGCCCTCGAGTATGACGCTTTTAGGAGTTCGGCTGTAACTCCGTCATCACCCGGCGCCTTTTTGTTTTTAAGCTGTTTGAGAGCCACACTAATCTCGTACAGGCTGACGTCCGGGATATCTTCGGTGTAGTGTCGGGTCAATTTGGCTCTAGGGTCTGTAGCCCGAATAATAGGTGCCTGCGATGTTGCGTAATGCTGTCCATAGAAGCGTTCGATCTCGGCCATAAGCTTAGGTCGGGATGTAATGACTCTGCCGTTCTCTGTCTTCAGCTTCGTCAGCAGACTTTGACCGAGTGTCAGATCTCTTGCGAACATTTTGGAGCCCTTGTTTTGCTCAATGGCCTCTTTAATACATTCCGTATTAAATCGGCGTATGTCGCGAGTCGGACACTTAGAGCTCTTACAGATCTGCGGCGACAGCTGTCGCGAGCTGTCGCGCGACGTCGCGCGCAGTCGCCGACCGCTGCCGCGCGACGTCGCGCGTTGTCGCCGACCGCAGTCGCGCGACAGTCGGCGACTGCCCGCCGGCTGTCGCGCTACCGCCGGCGACAGCTCGCGACCGGCACCCATACCAGTATAGTAGTTCGATTTCTAATGATTGTATTATGGGAGCTAAGTTTTCAAAAATGGATTTTGAAGAAGAAGTAATTTTTACTAAGCTGCTTGGAAGGTTATTTTGATGTTTTCCTTGGCTCAAATTCTAATACGTATGTATTTACTTCACTAAAATGGTAAAAAAAATGTTTACAGAAAAATAAAACCAACTTCAAAAACACCAATAATTCATTAATAATATGTATAAGAATACATGCAACATCACAGTTTTATATGTTGAAGTCGGTGCCAAGCATTGATCACCTAAAAAGTCTTAAAAATATAAAAACAAAATTATTATATAAAAACATCCGCACATATTGACATCGCATGCACCATTCTTAGTGGTTTTGTTGCTGTATTCTTTAGCTTTATAATTCCATAAACATTCATATTTTTTTATTGAAGCAATTAATAAATCGGTGTCCAAGTCGTTCATTTTTGCGAAAAGAAATACGTCCTGTCACTCAGTCTATACGCCTCACACTGCGGAATAGGGTCTTTCGATCGGGAGTCGCGAGCAGTCGCCGGCGGTCGCGCGACAGCTCGCGACAGCTTTCGCCGCAGATCTGTAAGAGCTCTTAGAGATCTGTTTGTTGAGTCACCGACGAGCATCTTCAGAAGACTGCAGACCCATTTCACGCCCTTCCTCCATCAGCTTAGCTGTCGGCTCCGAGATCTTATTTAGTACGGCCGGGTTTACAAAACTGCACCCACCGTATAAATGCGGTACAATAAAAATAAATTATTATGTTGTTTTATGAAACCACGATGCAAGTGAAATTTTTTTTCGGATCGTAGGCATTTAACTGAAAATTTATTAAAGCCATATTGGTTTTGGCTGCTTTGCCGAGCGCCTTTCACTTGTCTTTACTTTACCCCTACTCCGCGGTCAGTTGTAATGTGACATGCGATAGATCAGTGGTTCTTAACTGGTGGTCCGCGGACCACTGGTGGTCCCTGGAAGCAGCCGAAGTGGTCCGCGAAGCCATACATAAAAGGTAACTAAAGAACCACTGCGATAGGTGGACGAAAAAATTTGAGGCGATGCATGTTGATTGAGGGCTGGATCCGCTCCAGCCGCTCTCTCGCTAAATAAAAAAAGCCTTGTAAATAAAAAAAAACAAAAGTTTTTGAAAAAAATAAACAAAAAAGTAATGAAAAATAAAATTGCAATTACAGTGTTACAAATCATAGCTCATTGATAGTGCATCAGTGGATTGCTTTAAAAACAGCCAGTGCATTACTTTTCTACGAAAAGTTTTGCATGATTGATGTGCACTAATCCGTACAGGGGGGCTAAAAAGGCCGAGTTGCGCAATATTGCTGAAAGCAATTCATTTCCAGAATTCCTGGCAGATCCTTAGCAATTCCTCTAATTTTCGTAAAATGGTCATATAATTAAGCAGAATTGCATCAATTCAATTCATTAGCAGATTCATATTTGGTGATTATGTTACCACATGCAAATAAAAAAAAACCGTACTTTATCGAAATGTACCGGTTTAAATTTTTATAGCTTTTTCATTATTATAAGAGGTAAATACCGTAGAATTAAATAATAGTTTGTTGTTATTCAATGAAAGTAGCCAATAATCATTGAAATTCTTACATTATAAACTAAAAAATTAAATGTTAAAAAATTTTCACAAAACTATTTACGGCTGGCAACAAGTTATATGTCATAATGTCACGTGATCACGTCATCCCATAAAAATTTTTAAATATGTGTTCTGTGGTTATAATTTTCTTGAAGATGAAACTTTTTTGTAATTTGTGCTTATATTTGGAAGTAAACACTAGTTTTAAATAAATCAGTCTCGGTTTTGGAGTGGTCCTTTTTTTAGTTTAACAAATTCCAGTTTTTTGCGATTGACATGGAAACTAAAATCCACTTAGTTAATGATTTGTGAACGGAGGGGCTATACGAATATTATATCGTGGATTTTATGTTGGTGTTCACATCAAGTTGATAAACAAAGCTGTGCTAGTAAAAGGTTTTACAATTTTATATTACATCGATCAAGTTCGATCAAAGTAAGTGTCATATTGTTTACTTAGTTTCATGAACATCATCTCTATGCTACATTATTTTAAATTAAACAATATATTGCAGAAATGGAGAGACGTGCAACAAGTACAGCGTCCGAGGCTCAGTGGGCGTTACTCGTGGAATTTTTGGAGAGTAATCCCAGCCTGGCTAGAGCATGGGGATACAATAACAGTGCTCAGGGAAGAGAAGTCACTGCGCTTGTGGCAAGAAGTGACTAATTTGTTAAATGCTGAGGGTTCTGGTACCACCACATAGCCAAAGAAATGGTCCGTTGTAAGTACTTGAGTAATATAGTATGTACCTATATATTTCAATAATATACCTACAATAACATTCCTCGTTTTGTTTCCAGTATGTCAGCAACTACAATAGTAAACTTTAAAATATATTGGTGATATAAACGCAGATGCCGATGCTACAGGTAGAGGGCCTCTCCGAGCAGCTTCATTGCCAGACTTGATCTGGCGAGTTTTGGCTCTGTTGGGACTGGGATTTGGTCAAACAGCCCTGCGAGTGATGGTTCAACCCCTTCTAGATGAGGTAATTTTTAAAAATACATGTATTATTTTTTTTTATTTTAAAAATTTATGTACCTACACACCCATAAAAACAGCAACAAAAACATAGATATATGGAGACACTGTACAAAGGTACTGTTTATTTCTTATCGAAATGTCTTCCAGCAGCCCTGTCACTAATAGAGATTGCTATGAAATGGTAGTTCAGTTTGTAAACAAACAAACAAGTCAAAAATAGTATAGATCACACAAGAAGACAAAGTAATTTAATAATATACTAATATATATGGATATACAATAAAGTAATAAACTGCATTGTAGATAGATAATGAGCTTTCATTCGCCTCTTAAACAGTTGCAAAGTTTGACAGTCGCATATGTTTTTTTATAATATCATTCCAGTGACTTTGACTTAAATACACAAACTCAAAAATCTTTATTCAAAATAGACCTTTACAGGCATTAATTATTAAAAACTAGCTGACCCGGCGTACTCTGTATCGCCATGTTTTTTCACTAAATTACTGAAATGTATGTTTAAATTATTGTAATTTTTAGATTACACAAACCTTGTCCTAACAATAACGAATACATAAAACCAAGAATCATCTAATTTGGTGCAGTCGTTCGAAAGTTACGGGCGTAAATACATTTCAAAGATCCATTTTTATTTATATAGATATGTCAAAATTGTTTGATGATGCTATGGCCTCATAAAATATGTTGTTTTGGAAATATAGACATTTTACACAAAGTACTTTACAAAGGTTCACCATCCCTGCTGTATACAGTAGCATAAGGGCCTTAAATTTGCAATATCATAAAAAAAATAAATGTTCTGCACAATATTATACTCTTTATTGCATAAACACAAGAAAAAATGTTTGTACAATAATATTGTAACCAACGGTGGACTTATCTCTTATGGAGATCTCTGCCAGTCAACCGATAAACTTAGTGGCATACGTAAATGTAGTAGACAACAAAATGGATAAATAGCAATACATAAATAACCATTATTCATAAATACCTATTCCTATATAAATAATCTCATAGAACTTATTCATATAGTTTTGTAATTATAGTGTTTCCAATTCTCTCCAATTATTAGGTTCCAGTTTAAGCTTGTGCTAGGATACTAAATAATAGATAAACATACATAAATAAAATAAGTATATATATAACGGGGAACAATCACACAAATGCTTGTAATTAATGATACTAAAAGTACTTGTTTGTTTTAGCTACGTTGGAGGAGGCACAGAGAATACTCTCCAAGTTCAGATACAGCAGGCTGCTGCAGATGCTGCTAAAGCTTGGGCTATTGAGCTACTGACACACAATGTTTTGCCCATAGATGCCTGAATCTAGTGCTATTAGGGAGTACTCCTATAATAAAACATCCTATCTTATCAGTCCATTTTTATATTCCAAATACCTTAGTTTATTCATTTTATTATTTGTATGACTTTAAAATAAATATCATTTACTTAAGAGGTCCACATAACCTAACTCCATCAATGCATTTTATTTTATGTCTTCTTAATACCAAGTTTAATGTGACGTTTACCTAAGGAATGTTTAACCTTTAAACATTACTTTTACTTTACCTTTAATTTAAATTTATTTTTTCTCTTGTTCCATTCAATTATTTTATTACTTTATAGTATTAGTTTATATATTTTAATTAATTTTGTCTCTCTTTAGATTGTATGTCTTTCTGGCTACTTTGAGGAATAAATGAGCGACATTGATTGCTGTTTTATGTTTGACATAGCAACCGATGCAGGTTTGGTTATTATACTTTATCTAGGTGTATTATTGTAACTGTTATAAATGAATAATTAAAAGGTAAAATTAATATTGTTTTGTTTAATTTAAAAGAAATAAACTCCGACCACTCAAGATCATGCTGACCAAATTCTCTCTATGCATGCAAGTGCATTTCGCACCAACTCCAGCAGCTAAATGGTCATCTCTTCTGGTTGTGGTTTCATTATATGCATTTCGTATCTGAAACATACACAGTACATAATTCCAATACTTTATAAAGTGTTATTATGTTTGTGGGAACTTCTGACTTGAACCTAATGCATGTTTTGCTCCCAATAAGTCGAACCCTCATTTAATTGTTGTGGTGCTCATTCAATGACAATGTGTCTTGTGGTGTTAATGGCAACACGGGCAATCTAGTCGCATTACAAATGTTATGTAACACTACACAAGCATTTGTGATCAACCCAGCGGTTATGGGATGCGATCCACAAGTAAACATTGCCAGCGAGATTTGCCCGAATCACCTGAAAAGAAGTTCGTTTGGTGTGGTCAGGCATAACATAGCCGAATATAGGTACAACATCAAAACTTCTCTTGGTACTGACCTAAAAATCATGCTTTATTTTCAACCTGGTGAAGTTGTTCGAGATGCAGTTTGAGTGGGTGGTGGTTCCAAATGAAGAAATCATGGCTTGCACCACCGCACCGTGGCATCAATATTTAAATCTGAATCACATACCTGAAAACAAATAAAAATCTATTTTTAATTTTTATGCTGTGGGGTAACTACATACCTACTTAGTCTTTCTAAACAATAATGCTAAAATTAGAAGGTTTTTTTACCCACCAATATACCTACCTTCTCACAATCAGTTACAAAAGAAGTTAAACATTTATTAATATACTAATTATAAAAAAACTACTCCTTAATAACATATTTTATAAGCTAAAGGCGCTAATAATTTAAAAGATTGATAAGCAAGATTTGATCTAAACACACAACTTTCAAACATTTTATGTTAAATAAGTTTATAATATAATGGTAAAGCATGTTTATTTAAACCACAACACACACTTATTATAACAAGATGGGTTTAATACCTTTTGGATATTTTTACGAGACAACTTTAGAGGGATATAAAGATGATTAGGTAGGTACATATATACTTACAGCTTGAGCATTTAAAGAGTGATATCTTTTCCAATTAAAAAATCTCTCTTCAAATTCGGCAAAACACAACAAAACAATAGCAATATGAGTGCCATCTATGCATCCCACGACCCCTGGAATGCCAAACTTTTGGTTGACCCTGAAAAGTACATTTTCATTTGTGATTTTGTAATGGAATAAGTAGGTTAAAAAATTTATGACTTTCTCGTGATTTACTTGAACGTACTTACCCGTTTTTTATAATATTTCGTTCTTCACGTGTTTGTGGGAAATGAATATATTTTCTTCGGAAATATTCATTGTTAAGGGCTTGAGTAACAGCCCTCAAACAGTTTGAAATACTGACTTGGTGCTTGGTGCATTTAATACCTTAAAAAATAACATTACTTTCATAAATAACTAACAAGTCTTAGAAAAATAGTAGGCACAGAGGTACCTACTTCACTTTAGTTTTATTTTTCAAAATGTTCATAGAAATACATATTATCTACTTACTATGGAGACAGTACTTATTCCACCACGTCTGGCTGGTAACTAAGGTTCTAACTCATATATTATGAGGTCACTAAAGCTTTTATTGAGCCTAAACAGTCCCACAAATTCGACGTCCGGAATCTCAAAAGCTAAATCCATTTTCCGAAGAGCCTCACTGCGTCTACGGTATAAAATACTCTCCATAACACGGGCATGTTCTAAAAAGTTTTCATATGAGGCCTAAATCTGCCATTATTAATTAATTTTTGCGAATGCACGAAAAAATGAATTGCGAGATGTTGGTCTTGAGTATCTTTTTATGATTCTGCTAATTGACACGCGAGCAATTCCTATTTTGTGGACCATTTTACGAATATTCATACAAAGCTGTCAAACAGAAGAATTGCCTAAGATGAATTGCATTCAATTCATAATAGGAATTGCCGACATGTTGGCCATTTTATGACTATCCAAATGAATCATATTATTATCCTATTATGATTCTGCCGATGCGGCCTTTTTAGGTCTGCAGGACTTCCGGCGGCGACTGTCAAGTGTAAATACGTGTCTCGGAGCTACAGACTAAGTGTTTAAATTATAAAACAAGTGAAACGCCAATTATTTCTTGAAAATATAAAACAATCCCAACAAACCGTGGCCTGTAGCAAGTGGTACACATAAAAAAGTGAGATATATACGTGAAAGTAACAAGAAAATCCACCAAATATAGTGTCGATACATACAAATAGGTAAGCATATAACAGCTTAACCTCCAAAGTGACAACTGTTCCAAACTCGGTTCCGGTATCTGACACTGACAATTTTTAATCAGTGTTGCCATTGCAAAAAAAAATTGTCATAACAACTTTCGGGATACCAACTACAAAATAGTATTGCCAACATCAATAAAATCCAACCAATTAGTAAAATTAATAAATCAGAATGGATATCCAAATTGAAATGTTAATCAAGAAGATGGAAGAGAAAATGAATGAGGTAAAGGAAGAATTCCACAAACAGAACACCTCTCAAACCGAAAATCTCACTCGGAACATCGAAACTATTATAGATGCAAAAATAAAACCATTGGTGGAGGAAAACCAAGCACTCAAGAATGAAATGATAAATCTGAAAAATAAAGTAAAACATCTCGAAAAAGAAGTAAGAAAGAACAACATTATCCGTCACGGACTAGAAGAAACAGAGAAGAATACCTCAAATCTCCTAGAAATTGTTTTAAACACTCTAAATAAAGCTGGCGCAAATGGGAAAATGGAAAATTTCGACAAGTGGGAGATAAGTGAGGCCTAAAGGCTTGGAAAAAGACAACAAAAAACAAAGACCAGTAATTATTAAATTCACCTTTGCATGGAGGAAAATAGAAGTTTTAAAAAACAATAACAATTTTCTAACAAACTTATATGTCACTGACGATTTCCTGAAAGATGTCCTTGCACTTAGAAAAGAATTAAAACTGAAACAGCAAGAAGAATTAGAAAAGGGAAATGCCGCTATAATACGCTACGATAAGCTCATTATTAAGGGAAAAACCAACCAGCAAAACAAAGGGAATGAAAAGAGAAAAAGGTCACCATCAAAAACTCGCAACACAAGACAAACATAATGAAACAACCTCACATAAGATAAACAAAACAAATGCATTTCAACAGCTAAATCGTCCAAGATCAAACTCACAGCCCGGAACAAGCAACATAATATAGCAACTAAAAAACTTTTCCCACCGGAAGCCAAACTGTAAAAACATAGTAAAAGCACAAACAAAACAGCAAACACATCCTCCAACCCGGCCGGTCACCGTGGAGGATTATGACCAAAACCCTCCATCAAATCCACTCGCGAACAATAAAAGTAAAACTAAACTCCACATTTGCACATTAAATGTAAGATCATTGGCATCAGAAGAAAAACTGCTGGAATTAGAGTATGCAATGGATAAAATAAAATACGACATAATTGGATTGGCGGAAGTAAGACGTCAGGGCTGCAACATAGAACACAAAAAATTTATACTTTGCTATAAAGGAGAAACTCCGGGTAGATATGGCGTAGGATTTATAATAAAAAGAAACCTAAAAAATAACATCGTAAAGTTCACGGGAGTACCAGAAAGAGTAGCGATACTGAAATTACAATTTGAAACACAACTATTGTCTATAATCCAAATTTATGCCCCTACTGAAAGTGCCAACGATGATGAAATCATTAAATTCTATGAAGATTTGGAAAAAGCACATGACATGTCAGATAAAGCAATTATAATAATAGGAGATTTTAATGCGAAAATAGGGAAGCCGAAGATCTGTGAAAACTTGATTATGGGAAAATATGGGTATGGCACCAGAAATCACAGAGGCTCCTTAATGATACAATATGCTTATGAAAATAGACTGGCAATCATAAATACCTATTTCTACAAAAAACCAAACCGTAGGTGGACTTGGATGTCTCCTGACAGTAAGACGCTAAATGAAATTGATTATGTCCTGACAAATCTACAAAAAAACGTTACAAAATATGAAGTGTTAAACAAATTAGACTTCCCAACTGATCATAGACTAATAAGAATATCATTGCTACTAGATGTCCACAAGAAATCAAGAAATTCTTTAAGAACAGCCCCAAAAATTCCGAAAACAAAAGAAGAAGAACGGTTGTATAGAAATAGTCTTAAATCAGAGTTACAAAAACTAGTACTGAGCAGAGATCAACTTTCAATACAAAGCTACTATGACAAAATAGAAAGCTCAATAATTAAGCCAAAAAGAAGCGTTTAAAAAATCTTTACAGCAAAAAAGAAACGACATATTTAGTGATAACACAAAGTCGTTAATCAAGAGAAGAACAGAAATATTAAAAATTAAAAACAAAACAATAGAAATAAAGAAAGAACTAACAAATCTCTTTAAAACTGCAAATAGATCAATAAAGCAAGACTATAAAAAGACACAGGAAAGAGGTGATAACAAGAAATATAAAACAATACAGAAGTTCAAAAAAAGCTTCTAAAGAACTGAATAGTCATAAGAAATGGATAGAAGGACTAAAAACCAAGGAAGGAGAATTTAAATCAAGACAGGACATATTACAAATTGCTACAGATTTTTACAGAAATTTATATTCAAAGCAAACACAAGACCAAGAGACAGAACTTAACGAAATATACAATATATATATAGAATATATAGAGGAAGAAGAAGTCATAAAACATATCAAAAAGTTGAAAACAGATAAAAGTCCGGGACCAGATAGTATTTGCAATGAGTTATTGAAAATAGGTCAATATGAACTAGCTCACCCACTAACAAAGCTATATAACAATATTTTAAAACATGGTGAAGTACCACATCAATGGACACATGCAGAGATAATCTTAGTATACAAAAAAGGAAACCCATTAGACATTTCAAACTATCGACCTATAAGCTTACTGTGTTGTATATATAAACTGTTTGCATCAATACTACAAACCAGATTAACTCCAACAATAGACCGCAAACAACCAGTGGAACAAGCAGGTTTCCGTTCAGGCTATTCTACAACTGACCACATTCAAACTCTAGAACAAGTGATAGAAAAGTTCAAAGAATTTAACACACCTCTCTACCTTGGTTTTATTGACTACACAAAGGCATTTGATAGTGTTTCACACAAATCAATATGGAATGCATTGGAATGCTTTAATGTAGAACAACAATATATAGAATTATTAAAAAACATATACAGGGTGTCCCAGAAGCCGACGTCAAGCCGAAAGCAGGCGGTAGACTAACTCATATATCTTATCAGAAAAATATAAAAAAAATCTAAGTTACCTATTTAAAAAAAATTAACATTTAAAAAAATCGATATAATTTACACCCTGTGACGGTTTTTTCACTCTTGTTGCTACAAATCTTGACTTTACTAAACATTTTCTTTTGTTTTGTAATCCTGAATAATGTTTCTGTATACTCTAATCTAAAATTTAAAGCCAGCTGCTCCAAATTAGAAGAATATGCCATTTTCATCTAAATTAAATATTAAAAATTAATTTTTCGCATAGCTTTAACAAGCTGTACTGAAAAAAAATGTACTATGCGAGTTTGGCAAGTAACTGCAAAAGTTGGCGCATTCAATAAGGATTCCAAAATGGTATGATACTTGGTAGATAATTTCTACGATTGCAGACAATATTTTTTTTTCCAAAAACAGGCAGTTTTGAACAAATTTTTCTTACGTACTTAAAATTTATTCTAATGTACCCATGGTTTGCTTTAAGGCCGTAACTTTAACATTCTAGTTTGAGTGAGACCTGGAGAGTCATTTTACGAAGTGTGAGAGAGACAGATAGTGACGCTAACGTGACAGAGACGGAGAGATTCGAAGTATGAGCGAGACAGACAGTATGGCAACAACAGTGAAAAAACCGTCACAGGGTGTAAATTTTATTCATTTTTTTTAATGCTAGATTTTTTTTTAAAAAGGTGACTTAGATTTTTTTTTATATTTTTCTGATAACATATATGAGTTAGTCTATCACCTGCTTTCGGCTTGACGTCGGCTTCTGGGACACCCTGTATAATGCTAGTACAGCTCAGTACGTCTGGAGTCTAAGGGAGAAAAGATATCATTGGGTAGAGGGGTGAGACAAGGAGACCCACTCTCACCAAAATTATTTATTGCTATCTTGGAACACATTTTTATGAAATTGAACTGGAAGAAGAAAGGTATCCTAATAGACAGCAAATACTTGAGCCACTTAAGGTTTGCAGACGATATTGTTATATTTGTGGATAACTACATCATGTTACAAGACATGATACAACAACTCGACCAGCAGAGTAGAACAGTCGGACTGGAAATGAGCGCCAATAAAACAAAAATCATGACAAACAACAAAAGATCTAAGATATATACAGAAAATACAGAGATAGAATATGTTTAAGATATATCTTGGGAAACAAGTTTCATTTAAAGATAAGAATAATGAAGAAGAAGTAAAAAGAAGGATTAATACAAGTTGGAAGCGCTTCTGGTCACAAAAGGAAATACTGAAAGGCTCATATGATATGGAAGAAAAGAAAATTATAATGGACACTTGCATACTTCCTTGTCTTACATATGGGTGCCAAACATGGACATACAGTACCAAAATAAGAAACAAAATAAACACTTGCCAAAGAGCAATGGAACGGAGCATACTGAAAATCAGAAAAATAGACAAAATAAATAGTAAATTAATTAGAAAGAAAACTAAAGTAACAGATGCTCTAAATCAAGCTCTGAAACTAAAATGGCAATGGGCGGGTCACCTAGTAAGACAGAAAGATCGTAGGTGGACAATTAAAGCTACAATTTGACCGGGTCCTAAATCAGGCAAAAGGAAAGTGGGAAGACCTAGATTACGTTGGAAGGATGACTTGGAGGCAGTGGCAGGGAAAAACTGGGTAAATGTCGCTGGAGACAGGGAGAAATGGAAAAAGATGAGAGGAGGCTTTCACCCATCAAGGGGTCCCAATATAAAAAAAAAACGTGTGATATATTTTCATCATTGTAAAATGGGGAATTAATAAAGCTTTATTATATTATTATTATTATTATAATCCGTACAGGAGGTGGGAAGTCATTCCAAATTTTCGCGGCGGGGAATTTAAAACAACCCATTCCACTGGGTTTTGTGAATACAGGTCGAGCAAGCAAATAAATTGTTGAAAGGTTTGAACGAAGTGCAATTCGTTATTTGACTGTACATCTGCCGTTTCAAGAATCTGCCATTTCCAGAATCTGCCGTTTACAGAATCTACCATTTCCAGAATCTGCCATTCACTGAATAAAGGGTAGCAACGACTAAAGTTTACAAGCAAACGTGTGGTACAAAAATAACCTAAAACGGGGTGATGTGCAATGGACCGCAAAGGTTTCCCCGAAATTAAACACGATAGACTTGTACAATGCGATTCAAATAAGAAAAGGGAAGTCAATGACCTCCATCTGTCAAATGTCGCTTGAAAAGTACGGTTTGCAAAAAAAAACTTGTTTTCAACAAGAACGGTGTATTTTACTTTGTTGAAAAGTATGTCGTTAATATTTTTTTTATTTTGTTATTCATTTAATTATGTTAAGTCATAATTAGTCTTTTAAAACCATACCATGACCTTTTTATTTCCATTATTATTTCTATGGATTCTGATTAATGTTTTTTCTCACTTAGTCTTAAAAAATAAATATTTTTAAAAATCTGTTTTTATTTCTCTCAATCTATAAAAAAAAATTGTGTTTTTCTCACTTAATCTTAGTAAATAAATTTTATTAAAGAAAAACTTTTTTTGCCCACCCTACTTAACCAGTTTGAATAGGCTAGATGAATGAAAAAATATTGCTTTAATAGAAGCTCATTCATATAATAAACAGAAAGAAAAAATCGGTTTTCGAATAACTATAAAAACATCCAAGATATAAGGTATTAAAGATTTTTCTCTATCTCTTTCTAGCAAAACGGCAATTTACAAGGAGTTTATATGGCCGTACTCAACGATGACGTCACGGCTGATGTCGGATCTCTCTGTCTAATCGCCTTCAAATTAACAACTTAAAATGCTTGTATCTAATGTATTTCTAAGCCGATTTTAATTCTAATTTCACAGGACTGCATCTTTTTTCACGGTATTTTAATATTTAATGACGAGACGTCAAAATTAGAATTCAGTCATCATCCCAATTGTCAACAATGACGTCACAAGATGGCGCCGTGTCGGTCCTATTCTTAGTTGAATCGCATAGTATTTACATTTCAAAATCCTCTCAAATAAGTCAATCAGCCCTTGAACGAGTTCTATATTATGATCGGCAGCAACTGAAACTGGACGAGAAGAAAGAGAACAACCCGGAGGCGGTGAACGGGTCGGTGCCGGTGGTGCTGACGTCGTCGTCGGTCGGCGCCAACAACGCGCTAACCGCCGGCCGGCTGCCGCGCGCCGTGCACGAGGAACTGGCGCTCATACTCAAGAGGATCGGCACCAAGGAGCACAACAGGGACGCCCTCGCGCAACTCTACGATCTGAGGGTGCGTATGCGAAGCTGCCCTGCGCTGCCCTGCGAGTATGGAGCTCTCGATAAACAAAATTCGACAGTTAACATCGACATACTCGACAAAAATCGATAGATTTGACAGATATGCCTGAGGAGTGAAAAGGAAAGGTCCATGCTCGCAGGGCTGTGTTGCTTGTTTGGGCACAGTAGTAGGCGAACGTGCATTCATTGTTTTTCATTACTCATACTCTGAAAGTAGGTCAGGCAACTACATTGGCTGAGGAGCGGGTTGAAAGTAATACTTTTCAGCCCTAGGAAGAATCGCTTTCAACTGACAGCTGCTGTCAAATTTTAACAAAGAAACTAGTTCTATTTTCATATTTCTATTAAACCATGTTTCGACGTTCTATACAGCCACTCAATTACAGCACGGTGTAAAATTGACATAACATAATGTTAAGTATTAAAAGAATATATTTTTTTAAATTACTTTATTATAATTTACTTTCAACTATTTCTTTAAATAACTTAGATTTGGGCAAAATAATTACCATTTTTTCAATGACGAAAATGAAAAATAATGGCTGAATAGCTGGCCGGCTACAGAAAAAAAAAACAAAATAAGCGAGAAAGCGGCAATCCGCTCTTCATTTTTTTTTTCGAGTTTTTGAGTTTTGTTTATTCTTCCGTATAGCAGAGATTTCATACATAAGAGAAGAGGCAAAAGCAGAAGTTGTTGATTTATTAAAATAAAATTCACTCATATGTTCTTTAGCTGATTCATGTTTTTATTTTTACTTTCCTCGTATTCGTAATGAAAAGCACAGTGTTTACCTCGGGTTAAAGACTTATTTAGTCCCTCGAACTATAGGCGCCCTCTCTACGCTCGGGCGCCAATCCCCGCCTCGGGACTAAATAAGTTACTTTTACCCCTGGGGTAACAATGTACTACTATTCATCTGCAACGCTCTTTTATCAGGCAAATCGGGAATGTTATTTTTCAGAGATGAAAAACGACTAGTTCGATAGGTTTTTGTTTTATACACGGCCGGTTCGTTTGGGGGGCGGAAAACCTTCGCCCTTAACCGTAACCAAACTGTGGGGTGTACCTACATCGCTATAGTCGCCCGGTCGATTCGTCTTATTCTTTTCTATGCACAAAGAATTAAAACTATAAATATCAAAAACAGCGGAGGGAGGAGCGCTCCTCTGTGGTGAAAGCCCAGCCTTGGACGTTGGAGGTCTTGTAAGAACACTTGCTCACAACACAGTGGACTTGACAAACATACACAGGGGGCCCTATCACGGCCACCAAAACCCCTGACAACTTAAATAAGGCGATAATTCAATTCGCGAGTCGGGCGCAATTTCACTCGTGCGCACCGTCACCGACCCGACCTCTCAAAACGCGAGCTCAAAGGGGACTCCTTCACTTGTGTTATGCGACTCACTTAACCGGAGTGAATATGGCGCGTGCCTTTGATTCCGAACACTTTTTTTTACATACGACAAGTGAGCTCTTGGCCTTCATCTCACCTGATGTTAATTGACAATAAGGCGGAAGTTGGAAGCGAGCTTCACCTGGACCTCTCGACACCTTGTCGGAACACAAGAATGCTAATATTGTTATTTTGGCGACAAATTTAGGCATGATGGTGGCAGCTAGCCAGGCGAGCTCAGAAGCGCTACCACTAACTAAACCAGTGGTTCTTAACCGATTGTCTGCAGACCACTGGTGGTCCCTGTTAGTACCCGTAGTGGTCCACAAAGCCATCACAAAAATAGTATAAATAGAATAACCCTTTATTCAGTTACCGTATCAATCTGTATCGTATCATGGTCCAAACAGTTAGGGGTCCGTCCGTGGCTGGACAGAAATTTTGTAAAATGGTCCCATCACGAAAAGGTTGAGAACCGCTGAACAAAACCGAGTAGATAATCTTCTGCTACAGACAATCTTCTTTTGATCGAGCAAAATTGTTTTTACCAGACGGAGTCCAGCCTGATCGCCCAAAACAATATTAGAACCGCACTGAGAGCGTAATGGCGCTATACGCAACAAGAGTAGTGTCTCTGTTTCAATGCTGTTTTAACCTTACTATAAGCACAGTTTAACAATCATACAGTTACGAAACGAACGTGTTTGCGCAGAGCAACGGCGGGGAACTCACGGGGAAGCGGGCGGCGCGGTCCGTGGCCTACAAACTCGCCGAGTTTGTTTACTCGAACGCTGAGGGTTGAAGGAAACGATCGACGACGACGATAATACATGTATCGCCGCTATCTAGGTATCTTCCCGTGGACGTCGTAAGAGACGACAAAAAAGTTGATTGCATTTTTTTTACTTTGTAGACATTTTTACACCTTTAAAATACGGCGAACTTAGGTAGGTATTCGATGTCTGTACCTACTTTAATTCACCTACGAGCACCGATCACCTACGTGACATTGCTACCTGACATATGTAAATGTAGTTAGGTATATGGGTAGGTACTTCTTGTAAATAAATTACATTATAATCGCATTTAAATTATTTTTCTTTTTTGATAACCCTTACACATTTGCGAGTGACAGCGTAAGTTCCCACGCTGCCGGCGGCATCGTCCAACATCAAACGCGTTTCTAAACTGTATGATTGTTAAACTGTGCTATAAGTATGCGACACGACGCGAAGCGACGCAGCGCGACGCAGCAAATACAGTTTATATCTATACTAATATTATAAAACTTTGTTAGTTTGTTTCAACGCGCTAATCTTAGGAATGACTGGTTGGAATTGAAAAATTCTTTTTGTGTTGGATAGTCCATTTACCGAGGAAGGCTTTAGGCTAAATAATATGTATAACATCACGATATTGTTATTTTCGGACATCCACGCGAACGAAGTCGCGGGCACAGCTAGTGAGTTTATATGGAGCAAAACGCACTTGAGCGACGCGACAGGCAACTACGCGGCGCATTATGCCATTACGCCGCGGGGTGAGTGAGGGGAAGGTTAGAACGAGATAGATTTATTTCGTCAACTCATATTTTGTTCTTCATTTTCTTCCTCCTCACAAATTAAAGCAAACATGAATACTTCTCTATGGGAGTCACTCATTTCGCGTGTAGAATTGAAAATTAAATAAGAGATGTACGTCATCTAGAACAGGGCCGCGTTATGCTGCGCCGCGCCGCGCCACGTAAGTGCATTTAGAACATACGAACGTACAGTAAGCTCCCATTCAAGCTATACATTTACACTACGAAAACCGCCGCTATTACGAGCGGCATAAGAACGGTCCAAAGGTCAAACAGTATAGCTTGATAAGGAGCCCACTGTACGTGGCGTGGCGTCGCGTCGCGTCGCGTAGTGTTAGTGCGTTTGGTCCTTTATTGTATTCCGGTTTTGAGGATAAAACAGAAGCAATATAAACATTATTGGATACTGTGACAAGTTGGCAACATACAATGTTTCTCTGCTGAAATGAGGATGATGATGATGATGATCCTGTTGTGGTGTACAGGAGCGTCACCCCGAAGTGGACATCTGGACGTTCATGCAGGGCTCGTCGTTTTACTTCCGTAATTACGTCGAGCGCGGACTGCGCGAGGTGGCGGACCAGCGCAAGCTCGCCTCCGTGCCCATATTCAAACATGACTACAAAACCGACAACATTGGTATGCTTGATTCAGTTGTAATTAGTGATATTAATACGCCTCTCTTATATTTCTCCCGTTATTATTTATTACATTCAATTGTGCACACAGCAACACGCTAGGCTTTACATGTTGACCTTGAGACCGCCCTTATAATCGCTCGTAATGCAAATGTTAAGCTTGACGTGTTGCTGACTGTACTTGCGACGAACTAGATTACTAGACCAATGAACGAGGTGGTAAGTCTTTATATCCCGTTACCACTTCTCGTGCATGTTCTTTGAGAATTAGCAGCACTTTGGAGGTGTGATTGTAGTGAGTTACAGAGTGAAAAATACAATATCTTGTTTTGCTATTATCTTGTGAAATTCTCTGGTTTCTGTTCACTAAATTATAAAAACTTATATTATTTAAGGAACTTTTAAGTCGTATCCTCGTGTACTGTTACCACAAATATATTAATAATCTTTGTTTTCAGATATAAGTAACGAAAACGACGAAAAGTCCCACGTTATCTTCCTGGAACGACTACGAGCATTACAAGTAAGTGTTTCTGATTTTCCTACACTCGACCAACTACTCTACAAGATCACTGTGTACTCGTATCTCATACGCAGATTTAAAATATGAAGCGTTACTTACATTAATCTAGCGATGTAACGGATGACATGAAAAGAACTCTATAAATGGAGGGACAGCTGCTTAAATATCGATAATAGTAAATTTTACTAACAATAAAATCACCTTGTTTCCAAGATTATGTTAAAAGCTTTTATTGTATTAACTTACTGGAATAAGATTACTTGCTGCAATATATTGAAATATTATTCCCCGTGTAGGCAAAGGCGGGCATGAAGACAGAATCGTCGCCGTCGTCTCAGCCGCGTACGCCGATGGGTGACAACAGAACTCTCGCTGACTCAATCAACGAGAACACTCTACCTCGCACACACAGCATAGACCCGCAACTCGAGGTAGGTGCAGCACTTGTTAGTAACAGAATCCTTTTGCCACCGCCCTTTATTGTAGTAGGATAGATGGACCTTTTTGAATCGTCTGGTCTAATAGCTTATTTTATACTACTCAAAACAAAATAAGAGCCACCAATAAAATTGAACCACCAAGATAAACAAAGAAATATTAAGCAAGTAATCTTTTTTTTTTGCTGAGAATACTCGAGTGTTTGTTAATTTATTGGTTTTTAAGTCACAAACGTTTTTAATGTCTAATCAATCATGTTGGTACTATAAATATGCATTGAGCTTCTATCGAATATCAATAAAAATAATGTCTGGCTCTTGTTTTGTTTTGAGTAGTATAGAAAGTATAGGAAGCACCATATTAAGCTGTACTGTTTGACATTTGGACCACTCTTATGTCGCTCGTAACAGCCGCGAATTTTGTAGTGCGAATGTAAAGCTTGACGTGGTGCTTACTGTACATAATATTCACTCTGAGAAAAAAGAAAAACGGCACCACTTGTCTCGTACTACAATAACACAGGAACTTATTTTCACATTATACACAGTGTTTCAAAATAACCAATAAATAAATCAATTCTTTATCCAAAAACTCATTATTAAAATGTGTTTACACGTGATGTCATTCAACCCAAAATTTTCATGTAAATCATAGTATCATCATCATGCCTATGATTTACACGAAAATTTTGGGTTGAATGACATTAACATATTTTAATAATGAGTTTTCGATAAAGGATTGATTATTTATTTGTTATTTTGAAACACCGGTAAAACTAGTTTGATAATAAAAAGAGGGATGCAATATTATTGTCGTTATCCACTACATGATACAGACCACCTAATCGAAACCCGTATATGGTTTTATCCTACAAAGAAGCAGAAATATGTTGTTGCTCCCAATACACCCCAGCCCCCGTAGCACGTCCACCAAAACACGATATGATAAAGCGATTTATCGCGGTAAACTATCAAAATACGACGAAACCCTATTGTATTTAGACAGTTCACCTTGATAAACCGCTTTATCATATCGTGTTTTGGTGGACGTGCTAGGGGGGCTGAGGTGCATAGGGCTTCCATAAGGTCCCGCCACGTTTTTCTGTCCGTTGCGACTTCCTTGGCCTCACTCATTATTGAATCATTAGAAATGAATTTTGAATTCGAACACGAATACAAGTCACGTGCGAATTTATTTTCTACTGTTCCCAATTTTAAGGATTTTTTATATCGCTTGAATTCAGTATATTGTCATTAAAAACAAATTCTTTACACGGAGTAAAATTAACGCCGGTACGCAAAAGCATAGTACGCAACCAGCGTTGAATCGCATGTTAAACGAAACGTATATATAATATATACGTTGCGTATATTCTACTAGAAGAAATCAAAAACGATTGGATCACGAAATGTAGAATTCACAGAATAGATATTCAAAAGTACTGAATTTAGAAATTCGTATGCGAATCTTACGATTTCGAATGCGAATTTGAATTCTATTGTTTCAAAAATGCGTCTCCCGCTCAGTACCACGGGTCGTAGTTCACAGGCCACGTCTGTTTAGGACGTCCGCTGGGTCGCCTACTGTTTGGTGGTCGCCACTCGAAACCGATGGAAGGAATTGACTTAAAATTTACTAGCGCCCAATCCATTTTTTGACCAGAGGGGCCGTATTGAGTCGTCTGTGTGTACCCTACTTATTCCTGCCGTAAAGCTGCTTGGCTTGCGTTACTGTATTTCCACCGCAAAGCAATGGTGCTTTGATTTCTGTGTTCCAGTTAAAGGGATAAGAGGTGGACGGTAAAATTATTGAGTATTGTGACTAGACATCTTATATCACAATTGTTTGGTTATGTTTACTGTAGGTACATCCTTATAGGGACTGTAGCCACTTACCATCTGGTAGGTAGTCTGATGTTTGCCGACTTGTATAAAAAAAATCATTAATTGTGAATGTCTCAAGCGTACCGATTGTTACAGCTGCACACTACACAGACGGTGTCACAGAAAAACGAAGCTGAGGTAGACGCTCTGCGCCTCAAGCTGCAACAGATAAAGAGCTCGTCGAAAAGATAAGGTTGTCTCCTTCGCACACCTCCCGGAATTGTAGCTCTCTCACTCATCCGACTCGATACCTTCGTTTCAAACAATTTACACTTTCACGCAATGTGTTAAAGGTAAAACTGTATTAAAAAAAGAATGCGCTGGCAATTTTTTTAATACACTAAGAAACGTGAAAGTATTTCTTTTTAAAATTTGCGAAGAGCAAGGAATTCTTCTTACATCAAATCTCATTCCTAAGTTCCTTAAACATTCATTGTATGTATAATGAATATTTGTCTTTTGTCTCTATGGCCTATGTGGCCTATGTATTGTCCATTATTGTATTAAACTAAAACTTGCCGAAACGTAAAATGACAATATGGATATTATACTGTATCGCAAGAAACAGGGTAAAATATTTTACCTTCATCTAAGGGATATTAAATGCAAGTGATTTCCATTAACTATGTTTTTTCCTTTTTGAAGAATTTAGGTTATTGATATAAAATATTTGATAACCTGTTGTTAGAATATCAGCGAATACATTACTAATTTAAACACCTAAAATAATATTTAACTCGTAAAGTTCTATTAAGGACAATAACAAGACTTTCGAGGTGTTACTATTATGGCTGGCAATTTTTTTTACAAATCTGTGAAAGAATATTAACAGCATCATAAAAGTCGGGAATCACAAATAAATGATGCCTATGAAATATGTAACATTATCGCATATCCGCTTCTGTTGATTTTTCCGATGTTTAGTGCTCATCAGCATAACGTAGTTTTACTAAGCAATAAAGTAGGGTCCATTGGTGTTGTAATAAGGTCACCACAAATGAACTGAGAAACCGTGTGATTGATCGCAATGTTATAATTAATAGCTTCAACATTAATTGACATGACGAATGAAATGCGTGACTTGAGTGAGAATATATTGAAAACATCATGTGTGTGGTCATTACTTTGATACTTTTGTTGAAACCATCTTGTAAAGCAAATATTCATAAACATCGTTTGGTCGTCAAAAATTGTAAAAGTAGAATATTATTAGCTTTTCGATTGCACGTATGTTTCATCTGCTGCACTTTGGACTCATGTATGTAAGCGAAGTAATATTGTGTAATACTGAATGAAATGATATACCTTAATTACAAGCCCCATTTAATCATTGTTGGTATTGCTGATTTGCATAATATATATATATGAGTATTGTGAGTTATCTGTATGCTGTTTAATAATATTGTGACAACATTTCATTTACAGTGATTTATTCAATATCTCTGTGTGGTACATATATCGCATGCATGATATTCCCACATATAAATATATTATTTCGAGTTTTGAATTGTATAAAGTGTATAAAATATATATACGTCTACGTAAGTCTGTCGTTAATTATGTTCTTCTAATTATAAATAATATGTATTGTCATCAAAATCCGATATGTTTTAGTATTCATCATACTCTTTGCGGTGGAGACGATAATTAAAAAAACGTGTCTATAGAAATTAATTGCTGTTGCACAAACAGAGACATAAATTACTTTTCAAGTGAAGACAATAATAAGCGTAAATTATATACAATATTGTCTTATATGATATATTAATGAGGTAATTTGCAATTGATATTTAATTGACCATTGGTAAAATTACTTGATCAGGCAACCTCTTTAATTAATCGCAAAAATTGTTTATAATATTAAACTAGCTTAAATAAGCAAAATTTAATGTCAGTATCTTTACGTCACCTCTAAATTTCTGCGAGAGATAACTTGAGTGCAGTTTCTTACATCCACATTAAAGTCTGATTTCTTGGTGCATACAGTGTTATTATGTATGCAGTAAGTATAATATTTTTCTTAACTGTCGTCTCCATGCTTTTACATCATCTGTGAACAAGCTGAAACATGACTTGTATACCAATAAATGTGTGTACGCATTTAACTTTAATCAATTTTAATACGATTAGATTAGTAAACAAACCGGTGGAATTAACTGGTTCAAGTGTCAATGTAGTTTTCATCCAATGGAAAACTACTATTGATGTAATGTTAATATATTGACTATAATCATAAATTATTCTCATAATATACATGATAATATGCCATTTTAATCCCTATGTATGGTGATTTATAGTGATATCAGGGAACTTATAAAAACTTAGATCTTTTATTTGATGTACGGTATTTCAGTACTCAATATGATTTATTCACATTTTAAATGAATTTGAATAATGTTCCTTGTGACTTATATTAGTTTCAATATTTTTTAGGTAGTTAGTTCGTTAATATACTTAAATCGTTTGGCACTTTTGCGTACATAATGGACATTTAGAATTGAAAAGTTTTGTGTTTGTTAATAGTTCAGTAACTTTATGTTTGAATATGTTATGTGTTTGCGTTGTTGCCGTGTTGTTTGTGATAGTTTTATTGTTGGTCAAGTTGAGCCTGACTTCATCCAGTAGGTTTGCAAAAATCTGTAAAATCTGGGATGAGACCCTGAAATAAGATTTTAAAAATTTCTGGTAATTAAAGCATTCCCTACAGTATTGTCTTACATATAATTACAAAAAAATCATTCATATCATTTTCATTGTATTAGTTTTTAATTGCACGTATGAAGTAAATTTAGTATCTTATATACATAATTTATTTAAAACTTGTAATCTCATCAACTCATGCCAGATATTAACCTTAATGTAATGTATTATGTAGATGGCACTAGTCAAGTGGGGCCGGCATGTAAGCTGATATTAATTATTGTAGTATGTTCACATTATTGGAATTGCGCCTAAGAAAAATATGCAAAATCTCTCCGTTTTTTGTATGTCTACCCAACACACACCAAACTAGTAAATTCAGTAGGTACGTAATTTTCAAACTTCTGGATCTAATCGAAATTATAGAATGGTGCCAGAACCCCAGTGACATTTTAGGATTTTTTTTTCGTTCCCTAATGTGTTTATTGTTTATCATCTTTTTAGTTTATTATTTTGACAACATATTAATTAATGGTAGCATTTATTTATTGTATGTGATTATAATTGTAAAAATCATGATGTAACAATAATGAATAAAGTTCATAATTATGATTTCAATGTATTATTTGCGATGACCTTACTTAGACTACTGGAATCTGGATGAGAACGTTTGACAAAGTTTCAATTTGAAGTTCAAATATATTTTAAACACAATCAACATAAAAACACTACCTCTGTACTAGAATTATGTAATATGTGACTTCATTATGAATTAGAACTTCCGTCACAGAATAGATAATAGTACTACGTCCTCCGTGGCCGCCCTTGTCGATTCGTGCTCAGTGACTTAGAGGTCTATGACGTCAGCACGGTATAGTATTGAAGACGTAGGTTTGAATCTTGCCCACCGACTAAGTAGAGATAATTATATCCTGCCCGAGACTGAGTTTTTTTGTACTGATTATACAAACTGTTCACAATGTTCATAAATAAAAGTTGCCGCAAGAGAGCATCATTGTGCGCTATCGCTCCGCTCATGGTCGATAATTGACAACGTGGTCGATCAGAGCGGTGATTTAGTAACTCATCGTTTTCAAACTACATAACTTAATGAAGGAAAGCGGAATTATGTTCATTAGCTATAAGTATTGGTTGGTTTATTCAACAAATATACCAAGATCACTCACACGACGACGTTACAGAATGTTAAACATATTAAAAATCAGATTTAATCAAACGGAATTGTCAAATCTATACGATGGCCGATTGTCGATGAGTTACAAAATCACTCACCAGGTAGTTGTCGGTTCATCAAAGGATGTCTCGCCGATGACAGTGGATGTGTCTAAACCTCAGAACAATAAGTTATTCTTCTGAGGTCTAAACAATTCACGACCGATTGTCATAGCCTAAAAAGTGAAGTGTCTTAACGATCGTACAATATTGCCGTCGTTTTGTCAGACAGTAGGGAAATAATCTATACTATACTAATATTATAAAGAGGAAAGATTTGATTGTTTGTTTGTTTGTATTGAATAGCCTTCGAAACTACTGAACCGATTTTGATGAAAGTTGGTATAGGGATAGTTCGAGACCAGGGAAAGGACAGGGTAATTTTCCTACGGGAAAAATCTGACGGGAAAACTTAGTTATAATGCAAACAAAGTTGCATACGGTCAGCTAGTTTGTAATAAAAATTAATTCTTAAATAATGAAATAAGTCACTTGACAGGGCGCTGTGTGTAGACTGTAGACCACGTGTAGACAAGTGTGGCTGACCCCAGCCGGGCCACAAAAAAAAAAGTGTGAAAAATAGATTGTTTGAGTATGTCGCTATAATGTCTAGAGTTTGTCGGAGAATTCTTTCGTTCTTTGGATTGAGGCGTCGACAAACTCTGAATCTTTGAAGAATATATCGACAAACTACCACCTATCTTTGTCAGTAAGCAGATTTTTGCTAGGTCGTTTCGTTTTCGAGATCCAGGTGGCCCGGCTGGGGTAACGTTTCTCCAGCCGGGCCACACATATCTGTGAAATGCGCATGTCTCAAACTGAGGAATTTGTTCGACAAACTCCGACAAATTACCGCTTCACTATTCCAGTAAACAGTTTTTCTCTACGTCGCTTTGTTTTCGAGATCCAGCTAGCTCAGTTGCAGCAACTTTGCTGCAGGTGAGCTCTGAAATAGTGGATCGACAAACTCTGAAACTTGTCCGACAAACTCTGACAAACTGCCGCCTATCTATATCAGCAAACAGATTTTCGCTATGTCGTTTGGTTTTGGAGATCTGTGTGGCCCGGCTGGGGTAACGTTACCCCAGCCGGGCCACACAGCCCCCTTAAAATCGAGCCCGATGAAAACTCAAACTTGTCCGACAAACTTCGACAAACTGCCGCCTATCTATATCAGCAAACAGATTTTCACTAGGTCGTTTCAATTTCGAGATCTGTGTGGCCCGGCTGGGGTAACGTATCCCCAGCCGGGCCACACAGATCTCTGAAACGCGCAAGCGACAAACTCTGAAACCTGCCGACAAACTCTGACAAACTCTAGACATTATAGCGACATACTCAAAAAATCTATTTTTCACACTTTTTTGTGGTCCGGCTGGGGTCAGCCACACTGTAGACAAATGTAGCAGTTTAACGCCGGCTCCACACGTTGGCCCCAACAACATTCGTCCAACGTGTGGATCTGGAAAATCGCATTGGCTCCAGACGTTGGTCCAAAGTTGGACCAACGTGTGGAATCGGAGTAATGTTAATGTTTATAACAGACAATGAGGGTCAACGCCGTTTTTAGTTTTTTTTTATATTGTATTTATTAATACAACAGGTTTTTTACAATATTTAAGCCAAAAGGTCCACAAAACTGTTTGAACAGTTTGTCTGTGGACTGAGTCGAGTCATAGTTTGTCTGTAGAATCATAGTGCGTAAAAATCCTGAACATTGGTATACCTAATTAGTTTTTTTATACGACCAGAAATGAGTGAGTAGCGATTAAATGAATGCGCCACTCGGTTTCAAGTCGCGGCAAGAGAGAGTGACGTCATAAGTCCCGTGACCGCCAGCGGGCAGTTGTCGCGATACTGTGTGCCCGTGCCTACACTTGGTTATTGTTGCTTTGAACTTATTTGGCGTCCGATTGTTGTTTGTTATGACAATCAACGATGTCTTAATATTGCATAGTGCCTAAATATAGCAATACGTCCATGAAAAAGCCAGAGAAACTTTGTAAAAAGTGATATTCCGTGGCAAAAAGAAGAGATGTTTTTTTTTATTATTGCAGATAAGTTGGCAAACAAGCAAACTGCCCACCTGATGGTAAGTGGTAACAGTCACCTATAATACATGTGGCTCCTGTGAGATTCGCAGCAAAACTGCAACCCCCACAAGAACCACACCACAGTGTACGTTGCCAACTTGTGACATAGGATGTGAAGTCACGGTACCCAGTAATTTCAATGCCATATCTTACCCTTCAAACCGGAACACAGCAATGCAAGCACTGCTGCTTTGCGGCAGAAATACGAGTAGGTAAGACGGAGGTACCCAAGCACACGACCCTGGTACAGAGTCTCCCTCCGGTAATGTTAAGCAACTTGTAAAATCTAGTGGGTTGTTATGAGTCTACGTACTAAACTAGATCTTAAGTATCACCAAGGATGATTATTCTTCGTCTATCATAGAACACAGAAAGGCTAGAAAGGTATACAATATACATAAACAACATGTAAATGTAAACGTCCGAAAATATATATAATATAACATACAATCCACATGATGATTAAAATACACGAGTTTTTCATTCAGCTCTTTAGCACTCAATATTCCGCAGTAATATTTTTATCGTTTTGAATAACTTTAACAGTTCTATTTCAATATTATTACTATTTTTACGAATATATAGCTAATAATAATATTAATATAAAATAATAACCACCGGTAGCTTCCCAGATAGCATGCAAACTTGCCAAACTTGGCAAGTTTGAATCAAACTTTCTAGTTTCCCAACAACAAGCTTGCATCATGTTTGTTTTAGGCTTGCATGATGTTTGTTTTTTCAATAACGCAATGTACATATAATATTGCCCCAACAAACTAGTCGCTTTTTAAAGTTTGTTGGGGCAATATTGTATGTACATACATTGCAACATTGTATACTGCCGAAAAAAACAAAAATTACGCAAGTTTGTCAATGGGAAACTAGAAAGCTGTAGTGATTGTTCTGAGCTAGAAAGTTTGATTCAAACTTGCCAGACTTGCCAGGCCGTGCTCCGCTGCCAGTGGAAGCCTAGATCCTAGATTTTTGTTTTTTTATAATATTTGTCTTTTATATGTATGTATTGTAAAAACTTAAATTTAAGATACTTTTTGAAATACATGTTGTAATAATAATACGAAATAACCACATTGGAAGTTGTTGTTAAAGGTTTCACAACAAGGCGTTTATAACTTCTGTGTTTTGTGGTGGGTAAGGTACGAGTAGTAAGGCTTTCAGTCTCGATATATTTTCGAGACCCGGGACTAAAAAATCGAGACTCGGTCCAGTCTCGAAATTTCCGGAAAAACTAGAGTTTCGAGACTGTTTGAATAAATAAGATTTTTAATCAAAGACTAGGTATTGCAGTATTTAAAACAAGATTATAATTGTAAAGTATTTTAATGATATATCGTAACAAGTAAATTTAACAATGAGTTTTGTTTTTTATTTTTTAAGTGAGCGCGTAAAATTATATGGCATCAAATGTTTTTTTTATAAGAGAGGATTTTATGTATCGTTAGATTTTACTAATGGTCCGATTTCGATAATTCAAAAACATAATTAATAATAAAAATCATTTATTGCCTTTAAAATTGTAAACTTAAACATAACACAGGTGATAATTTAATACTAAAAACTATTTAAAGGCAAAAGGAAGTGGCTCAGCTTATGCTGACGAGACCGAGATCTCGGTCAGCGCTGTTTTTCAGCCACTTCCTCCTCCCTGAGATCATATGCGGGGTGATACGTGTGAGGGCTTATTAATAGAACGGAAACAACAACAAACAAACAGGCTAAAATAAAAATACAAACAAAATAAATATTTGATTTCCTTATTCGGGTGTTATTAAATCTCTTCCGCGGGTATGTGTGTGTGTGTGTGTGCGCGTTTGTGTGTCCGTGTGTGGGTGTGTGTGTGTATGTTTGTGTGTGTATGTGTGTGTGCGTTTGTGTGTCCGTGTGTGTGGTTGCTATACGTTAGGCTAAAATCATAGGCCTATGCGAAGTAATTTTACATATACCATTCATATGTCATAAAGAATAATTTGAATGCTAATTTAAACAAGTTTGTGATACTTAGTTGTACTGATTCTCAATCGGCGTGCGGCGGTAGTAGGTATAACTCGACAGAAAAAACTATGTGCGCGAACTTCCTCCCGCTCCGGCCAGTCCGTCAAAATCAACCTATAGCCGGGTTTAGCTGCTGCGCGCTTTCAGGCGTATTTTTCTATTACTGGGATCCCTGTTCAATAGTCCATAGACTGCCAACCTTTTTTAGAAAAACCTCTTCGTTTCTAAAATTTTTGCTTTTTTTAAGAGCCAATATAACAGGATGTCAAATCTAAAATTAATTAAAAAACTATTTACGACGCGTCATGCACCGCGGTCCGAGTTGCGCAAAGTGAAATAATTAATATTAGAGGGCATATAATATCACAGCTGAAAAATGGCAAGAATGCATAAACCATATTATTAAAGAAGAGGATAAAAGCCGTAACAGACGATCCGATTTGGTTGGAGCCAACAACCGCCCGACCCCAACCAAATTGGAACGTGTGTACGGCTGTCGGCCCGACATAATTATTATTAGCTTGTTGGATGCTCGACGGCCCGATCGCTCATCCGACAAGTAGGGACACGACAAAAGACAAAAGTATCGATACTTTGTGGTTTAATTTAATTATGTGTGCTTAAAGTAATAAATTAATAATTTAGTAAACTAAATTGACTCGACTGCTGTCCTGCCAAACCACAAAGTAGAGAAAAAAATATGTTGCAAAAATGTTGTTTTACTTTTTGTTTGTGTTTTAACAGGGCAACCGTGTTTCATTATTTATTTATTTTCGCACGTTTAGTTATGCATTGTACAGAAAGCTCTTTGTCAAGCTATTTGACCTTTGGATCGTTCTTATGTCCTTTGTAATAGTGGCGGTATTCGTAGTGTCAATGTAAAGATTGAATAGGAGCTTACTGTACATCCTGCTAGTTGATTATTTAAATAATCAATAACAGACATTACCCTATTTATGAGTACCTACCTAATATAATAAACTTTAATTTGTGAATTTACAGATGCTTTTTTATTATTGTTTATACACACCTAATTAATTTGTTGCTGTTTTCAAGTCACTGACTGACGTTGAAGTACTCTACACTTTGAATTTGAAGTATTGATACTTTTCTTTCAATATTTTTACGAGTACGATAATTTTTTAATCTTTAGGTATAGGTCTTATTTTAGGTATCTGTGTGTCTGTGTATCTGGCTGGATGTCTGGCTCAGAGTTGCGTTCCGAGGGTCAGAGTAATGCAACCGAGAGTGTTTTTCACACTCGCTCCGAGGTTCAGAACGGCTCGGTTGCTATCTTTTTTTTTAGTTTGTAGTTTGCCGATCAAGATCAAGCAAAGGGCAAAATATACTAAACCTTACTATGAAATTAACAGTCAATATCCATTTTTCTGCTTAAAAATAATTACAACACATAAAAATCTCTATAATTCCCTTGTATTAGGCTTAAAAGAGTTCAAAGTAGTGTTATTTAATAAAATAATAAGTAATTAGCGTATTTTTGACATCGACTTTGACATAAAAGCTGTCAGAGTGTTTTTCACCCTACGCTCAAGTTGGTTGTTTGGTTGCATCACTCGAAGCTTCTGAACGGGCACAGAGTGTACTAACCGCCTGTCAGAGCGTTTTTTACCCCGAGGCTCTGAACGGGTCGGTTGCTGTCAGAGTGCACTCGGAGTGCACTCGAGCGTAGGTTCTGAACGCAGCTCTGGCTTCATAGTTCCCAAACGAGTGGAACGAATGGACCTATTCAGTGATACAATACAAGGCATCCGACGGTGATGCCACATCACATGGAGGAAAAGTACATTAAATACCGTAGATATAACTTTGCGGAAAGAATTCATAATTTTAAATTCAAAAACAAATCCAACCGCATTCAAAGACTGCTAAATAATCACCTGTCTGGATCGGGATTTTTATGATACCGATCGATAGAGTTGGATCACAGGAAGTAAATATTTCTAACAAACATTACCGCAAAAAATTAAGGACAACCATGAAATCTATCTGTACCTATTTATTTATTCTTTATAAACAAATTTTATAAACTTTATAAAATATAAACAAAAGGTGTTAATTTATTTGAGTTTCGCAAAGACAAATTATGTTTTTGTATTGGCCAAAATAGTATTTTGTATCGATATCGATATAGGTACATAATACTTTTTAGGGCATCCCTAATGTTGGATTGCCAACCGCGTCGGACCGTCTGTAGGCGCGTCGGCTCCTCATTTGGTTGGATCACGTTGGATCCAACCAAATCGGATCGTCTGTTAGCACTTTAAATCATAAATCATCATGCGAAAAAAATGTATCCGTCAAGGGCCGCGCGCATCATATTAGCCGTAACAGACGATCCGATTTGGTTGGAGCCAACCGCCCGACCCCAACCAAATTGGAACGTGTGTACGGCTGTCGGCCCGACATAATTATTATTAGCTTGTTGGATGCTCGACGGCCCGATCGCTCATCCGACAAGTAGGGACACGACAAAAGACAAAAGTATCGATACTTTGTGGTTTAATTTAATTATGTGTGCTTAAAGTAATAAATTAATAATTTAGTAAACTAAAATGACTCGACTGCTGTCCTGCCAAACCACAAAGTAGAGAAAAAAATATGTTGCAATAATGTTGTTTTACTTTTTGTTTGTGTTTTAACAGACATTACCCTATTTATGAGTACCTACCTAATATAATAAACTTTAATTTGTGAATTTACAGATGTTTTTTTTGTTATTGTTTATACACACCTACTTAATTTGTTGCTGTTTTCAAGTCACTGACTGACGTTGAAGTACTCTACACTTTGAATTTGAAGTATTGATAAGTATCAATACTTCAAATTCTTTCAATATTTTACGAGTACGATAATTTTTTGGATCTTTTGGATTTTATGTTCGGGATTTTTATGATACCGATCGATAGAGTAGGATCACAGGAAATAAATATTTCTAACAAACATTACCTCAAAAAATTTACCATGAAATCTATCTGTACCTATTTATTTATTCCTTATAAACAAATTTTATAAACTTTATAAAATATTAACAAAAGGTGTTAATTTATTTGAGTTTCGCAAAGACAAATTATGTTTTTGTATTGGCCAAAATAGTATTTTGTATCGATATCGATATAGGTACATAATACTTTTTAGGGCATCCCTAATGTTGGATTGCCAACCGCGTCGGACCGTCTGGGGCCTTACCATGAGCTTTTATAAAACCATCCATAATCCGTGCAGTTCTTAAGCAGGCCTTAAACAGGATTGCTTAAAATCGTACTATGAGCCCTGTTTAGGTGAACGGCTTATAGATTGCTTGAGTCGTAAGGTGAACGGTTATTTGTCTCTGGTCTGCCTTAATGTTAAAACGAGATAGCGCTATACAACTGTTGTATCTGACATCTCATTTCTTCGGAAGCGTTCGAAAACCATTGAAAGATTAAAAACCGGTTGAACCGGTAAAAGAGAATATCTCAACATATTTACAATTATTTGTTATTTTTGTTGTTCGTTTTAACGTTTTTTATTCTTAAGATATGAGGTATTATAATTTATAGTTGTCTTTATTTTATTACATCCTTACTCTACATTCTCCAAGAATTTTCCAAGCTATTGATAGTGGAAGGAAATGTTCATAGCTTGTTATGAACGTACTTAACCTATGTACGTACATTAATTTATTGTGGCAGAAAATTTTAAAGAATTAAAGATCTTCCAAGTTTTGTATAAAATACACCTACCCATTGTACTTTCACGATCTATGTCAAGAAAGCAGTCTTACAAGGAAGGGCATTACCATCCTTCTGAAAAACGAAAACTGAGCAAAAATCTCGATTCTGGGGAAATCCAAAAGGGAAACACCACCAAACAAAAAAGAATTTTAGACGACCAATCGTGTTCTAAAATACAGATGTTTTGTTTGCATTTTCTTTAAACAATCGATAGAAAAGTGTGTCGGCAGTTTATTGTGTTGATTCTTCATTGTATAAAGTGTTTGCAAGTAATTTACATCGTCGTGCTTTGTACAGCGATAAGAACTAAGAATATCTACCTATTACTTCCAGAGATTTCTCTGATTACTTCTGAATGAAATCAACTCGAATTTTATCTGGGTTCGTCAATGTTATGTTTGCATGACTTGGAAGACGTCTGGTAAAATACATATAACCAGTATATAGGTTTTAATAAGTCTGCACAAGCGAGAAGTGGAAAAAGATATGGAAAGCATTGCACAATTTATGTTTAGTAAATGAATAATAATTATGATGTTACTCTTCAACACCCACCAGCTTTAGTCATCTCATTACCATGAATACTGAAAAGCGATCCATATGTGGGGCTAAATTATTGAAATGTTTAAAACCAAATAGGTATATGCGAATAAATCCAAAAAGTGTAAATTAATTTGAATGTGTAGTACTCATGCGAATAAAAGACAGTTATTGTGAAGAAATAAATGTTTTATTATAAGTTGAATCTTAAAAACCTCAATTTTGTTTGCTTTATTGAAGAAACTCACTCAGAGAGAGCTAAATTTGAAGAAGTACCAATATTTGTCATAGGATATCTGGTGAACAACCCAGAAGCGAACAACAAATTTCATTTTTGGCTGCTGCTTCATGTCTAGGGTTGCCACCCGTACTTTATTATAAAGTATTGTACGTTATTTCGGATAATTTATTGTACTCTATACTTTATGCCAACGATAAAGTACGCGGAAATACTTTGTTTTGCGTGATCTTATTTTTCTAGGATTCATTTAAATTAAAGATACAAAAAAGTTTATTGTAAGAATATTTGCGTAATACGGATCGACAGATTAAGTAGAGGTAGCCAGAAGCTCATTCCTGAAAAGCCAAAATTGTAGTCATGTCAAAGCCTTCTTAGAAAAATTATCTGTTTTGTTTGATTTATTGAGTGCTTTAAAAATAATACAAAATAATACAAATAAAGTTGCTAGAAGTAACGAAAAATATTTTTAAGCATAATAATTCATAGTACTTTATCCTGACACAAAATACTTTTTTCAACCTTTAAAATCCACAATGTACGTTATTTGGTTAAAAAAAAGGTGGCAACCCTATTCATGTCTGCCACAATAGATGGATCTTGCGCTGCAGTAGATGTTTGCTTAAATGCTTCTTGGATTAATTAAGATTAGCTTCATTGTATAGTGTGAATACAGAGGCGAAAATCTGGGCCAAGAAAGATTGGGAATAACCTGAAATGATTGTTTTATTTTAAGACTAACATTGTAGTATTTTTTTGTTTCTTGTGTTTGATTTCATTGTTTTAAGCCTAACTTTTTATTATATTTTGGAAAAATGTTATTCGTTTTATTTTAACCAATAATAATAAACCTTTATTATCTAGTGTATTTAAATTTTCTAAATGAGAGGATGACTTGTCCAAGTAAATGATTCATGATTAGACCCTAGATGATTTGCATCAACACATACATTGTTGTGATGTTGCAGTTAAGCATTTTTTTGCCCGAGCATTTCTCACGAGTTAATTTCTTTCTCTCAATCGATCATCAGTTGACCCTGGTGAGGTTAACTGATGATCGACAAGACTAAGCACACACCCTTGTAGGTAGCATAAGAAACCTAATGTTATGGTGAAATGATATATCCACTTTCAAGAATTGAAAGCTTAATTTCATTGAATGCCCTGCTTTCTGTATCTTATTGAGTGTGAACATTATATGCTAACAACAATGTGCATATACTTAGATCTGTCTACAATGCACATCTGAAATATTTTCTTTTATTTAATTAATATATTGTTTTTTTCTATGTAATACATAGAAAGCTATCACTTCAAGTTTTATATTATTTATATCATTTCCCATAGCACAAAAATTGTTGAGAAGGTATTAATGAACCGTCATATTAATTATTTTGTAAACTGAGTTTTAACCATTTATTACTATTTTTCAACTTTAGGAAGTAGTAGGTACAATTTTTTTTTTTGAACAAAATTAAATTCACAGAAGAAATTTTGTTTGTGGAACAAGAAGTGCCTTTTTGCCTCAAACTCACTTTCGCATTTATAATATTAGTAAGGATGGTAAGATATTATGTGTAGGTTTGGTAAAAGCTATAGAAACATTTTGCAAAGTTAATGCTTATCCTTAATAATTTGGTGTAATGCCACCACCACTTCAACTCACCGCTGGGCACAGGTTTCTCCACAGATGAGGAGGAATGAACCTACTACACCATTATGGGAACATAGTAGGTAAGGTAGTAAGTTCACAATTTGAATCGTATTAGCCTTTATTATACACACCTTAACTCATACACATTACATTCTTTTAGCATATTTTTGGAAACCACATTTATTTCTTATTTGCACATTGTTAATGGCATCAATTTCTTGTGATAAAACAGGAAACCTGTCTGTTGAGCAACATTTTGGGGTTCCCCAGTTGAATTTTGGTATGATCCATGTGCATAAAGATAAACAGCTGTTAAAACCCTGTAACAGAAAAGGTTGTTGTGAATTAAAGGTTGCTACAAAAAATGATCCGAAGTGACCTTTGTTTCTAAATTTTAGTCATTTGAACTTAATTTTCACTATCGGTTGAAAGTATAGTAAAAATTCCTAACCAACTCTCGAGGTAACCAAACATGGTTAGAATGAAAAATGTTACCTACATTATGCTTAACATTAGATAAAGTAGAACAAAATAAAATTAATGTAAGTAAAGGCAAGGGTTTTTAATATAATCAATAAACAACTAACATCTATCTATTATAATATAGTATAATAACACAAAGTTGCTCTCTCTGTTTGTACGCTTAAATCTTTAAACTACGCAAAGGATTTCAATGCAGTTTTCAGCAATAGATCACCCTATCTATTCATGAGGAAGGTTTGTATGTAATATACATATTTTATAATATTATTAATCACTGCAAACTGCCCCACATTAGTAGGTATCTACATTGCACCCGTGCGAAGCCGGGGCGGGTCGCTAGTTGCTTAATACATTCATTTTCACAGAGTAGGTACTTTTTTTATACTGAAATTCATTTTCCTCTAAATCAAAGGTAGGTTTGATTGTTCTGAGGGTATCATTAGCTTCTCTCGATGTCACTTGTTTTAAATCCGTGCGGTGTTCACTCTCCAAAAATTCTAATATTTCATTATCGTCACATCACATCTCAAGCAATATCTCAACTTTCAAGAGTAATATACACTGTGAAAACTATATAAAAATTAAAAACACTCGGCGTGATTCGGCTACTGATTATACGAAAATTAGGGAGTTAAAATTAGAGAAAAAGTCATTACAGCCGTTTGAAAACATCTTAAATAAAGTTAGTTTTAACAATTATCTTATGAAAATTCCACCAAATTGGGCCAAATCCACTTAACAATCTTGTTACAGCCGCTGAAGAGCAACTTTATAAAGATTGCTTTATTTGACATTTAGGACGTTCAAAAGCAGTTTTCAAACTGTCAAATGGGCGGTCATGGTACGAAAGTTCTTACATAAAAAAAGGTGAACGGTTTCGTGACGTCATTTTAAGCAGGCCTGCAAACGCGCTGCTTTAAGCCGGTCATGGTACGGAAATAGACAGCAATACTGTTTAAGGCCTGCGATAAGAGCTCATGGTAAGGCCCCTGTAGGCGCGTCGGCTCCTCATTTGGTTGGATCACGTTGGATCCAACCAAATCGGATCGTCTGTTAGCACTTTATGATGCTCATTGGGCCTCACCGCACTTTCATGCTTATAACTTTTGAAATACGTGTTATTTTCGTATGCAGTTTTCGCTACTCTATAGAGGAAAAATTTCACGTTCATTCAATAATCAAATTCATACCGATAGAAGAAAAAACGGTGAACGATTTGAAAATGACTGACGCAAGACGTCAGTCCATACTAGGCCTCAGCCCGTAGTATTACTATACGTAGTATCTTCTCAGTAGTCTGTGGTATTACTATTCTCTTTGCCTCAGCCGCCTCAACGTTGTCTGGTATTTATTGAAATCCCGTAAGGATTTTCTTTTAAAAAAGTGCATAAAAGTGTTATAATTACCTGATTTATAGTGTTTTCAGTGATTACAAAGCTTTTAGGATTTGTGTGTGGTGTAGTTTTTGTATAAAAAGGATTTCAACAAAATGCGAACTAGTTTTCCGTTGTCGCGCAGCAAACAGTTTTTTGTCGTTTTACATTTCTCATCATTATTCATTCAATTATGAATCCTCATCTAATTAACTATTATAAGTTTATTCCTTATTAAATTAGCTTTCCATATGTATTTTTTATTTTATTGTAGACACTATAATTTATTTTTTGCATTTTTTTTAATTTTGAGTTTGCGCGCGCTCCCTTTGCGTAATTAATTACGCCAATAAAGAAATTTATATTTTTTTTACTTTTTCATTAATAATATTTCCCAAAACTATTATATATCAAAATAATCTTGAAGAATAGGGCTATAATAATATATAATAATATGGTTTTTTATTGTTTTATAGTGGTTTTTTTTAATTGAAAAAAAATTTTTTTTCTTTCGGTTTCCGCGACCTTCCGAACATTTTAGCCCTTTATTCATTTTATTATGAATCCTTATCTATATAATTCACTATTATAAGTTTATTCCTTATTAAATTAGCTTTCCATACGTATTTTTTATTTTATTGTAGGCGCTATAATTTATTTTATACAATATTTTTATTTTGAGGGTGCGCGCGCGCATCCTCGCGTAATTAATAATGGTTGTTGTGCCTCACTCGAGATATATAGGTATAGTGTGTCGCGGACTTTTTTGTAGATATTTATAAGATCTACAATGAATTAGAACATTTTATGGTTCTATCTTTTATAGTTTAGGCAGCGTACGCAAAATAAGTTACTTTTCTGGTTGATTTTTTTACACCTTGTGTCCGAAAAACCCAAATATCTTACGGAACCCTATTTTTTTCCACAATAAAATTTAGCCTATGTTACTCGTGGATAATGTAGCTTTGGAATGGTGAAAGAATATTTATAAAAGGGTCCAGTAGTTTTTGAGCCTATTCATTACAACCAAACAAACAAACAAAGTTTTCCTCTTTATAATATTAGTGTAGATTACGCCGTGCGCCGGCCAATTCGGCCAAATACATTGACTACGCTACGAGACGAGACGAGCCATAAAATAAATAATTATACATATTATATTATTATGTTGGTAATATAAATGTTTGAATGCTATCTGTTGGCATCATGGAATTTTAATCAAAGAGGAATGAGCTCTTCAAAATATTGTAGTTCAAATTTGGACTTTATTTCTATACAATTAAAGACTAAACGCTTGAAAGTGCAAAAGTGTGCCGAGAGATATAGCAATAACTGTACCTTTTACAGTGTTGCCAGGTGGCCGTTTAAATTTACCCCCCGATCTCACTCAAAATCCCCCCGAAAATTACCATTTTTGACAAAAAAACCTCCAAGTACTACTTACTAAAAGAAATACAATTGGGATACGAAAATCAAATGTAAATTTATTTACGAAATTTTATTTATTATATTTTCGCCATAGCTTCCAATAATAAATCATATACATTCTTGTCTGTGTTATTTTAAGAATCAGATACATACATTTTTTCCCAGGAAAACCTATTTAGCATTCGAGTGTGTGTAAGTGTGTTCTCATTCATTTCGGTATGTTGTCACATATTTTGATTTACTGGATTTTGATGTAGTTGATATTAAATTGCACGGTAAACGGGTACTTATATTATAGCTGGCGGCCAAATTTAGACATAGCTGGGCACCGTTAATCAAATAGTTAACTTCGATAATCGTTAATCCGTTACTAAAAAAATTAACTTCGTTAAACGTTAAAACGTTACATTTCGGAAGATTTAACGCAAGTTAACGTTAATCGTTAATCCGTTAACACGTGATTAAAATTGCATTTTTTATATCGTTGCGTTAGTGATCTGCTTACAAAAAACTGTTGTTTTGGGTTCTGGAAGTTAATAGGTTAGGTTCAAAAAAAGACAGTGTATAAATATAGGGACAGGTGGGGTACAATGAAACGAAAAAAGCATTTTTATTTTTTTAGAAAAACTGTGCTTTATATTTTGATTATATTTGTTTAGAACGATCAACAACGGTTCATAATCTACCTATTAAGAACAAAAATAAGTTAAAAAAATAACCTTAACCTATAAAAAACTGCGTTTTTGCTCAACGCCTTTCTGTTTCAATGAGCCCCAGGTCTGGGGTACAATGAAACGGTATCTGGGGTACATTGGAACAAGGCTAATAAAGTAAAAAAAATATGAAAATTCTATATTCATTCCTGCGTCTCTATCTCCTGCTGCTTTGGTTTTTTTAACATATCGATGCAATTTTACTGGACTTGACATTTTTAGGTCAGCAGCAGTTCGTTAACTCGTACCATATCCTACAAGTTCAACAGCGCTGCTCGCACATCGTTTTACTATGCAAGCTCTTTATCTGTCGTTTTCTTACGAATTTTCACCATTATTACTTCAAAATATGTAACAAAAATCCAATAATCTATCCCGGGCATATAATAACGGGGCAACAATGAACACTGTCTCATAGTACCCCGTTCCATT
The DNA here is from genome assembly GCA_963935595.1 of Schoenobius gigantellus. Classification (NCBI taxonomy): domain Eukaryota; kingdom Metazoa; phylum Arthropoda; class Insecta; order Lepidoptera; family Crambidae; genus Schoenobius; species Schoenobius gigantellus. Next base: position 56,533,545 of record OZ012541.1, read on the forward strand.
GCGTCCCATACAGTATCTGAATCTTTTAAAAATATCTTTAAAATGTTGGGTTATGTTTTTCACTGCACATGTTACTGCATTTAATGCGTAAATTGATTAAAAATCATGCAAGAAAATATAGCATACCTCTTATTGATACTTTTCTTGTGAAATCGAAAATTCTTCGTAACGAAATTACAGCTTTGGAGCCCTCAAAACAATTTTTTTCAAATTAAAACTTTGTTGTCGAAAACTGGTCATATTGCACTGCGCTATCATGTGCCGCATGAGACGCTCTTATTGATCGAAGCAAAACTGCGTGAATTTGTTGTAAATTACAATAATTATCGTCTTTGTTTTATTGTACCCCGTGTTCCAATGCTTGTCCTATATAAAAAATAAAAGTGTGTAATTTAATTATCTGGCACAATGTGGATATTCCCCTTCATGAACATTAGTATGTTGAAGTTCTCGTCTGAGAGAGAGGCTCTTGCCGGTGGAAAAAAGACGAACGTACTTGTCAGAACACGTTTTTCGCGACACGGCGCGGTGCCTGTGCGGTATCTTTTTGGTAAATAGTAGGTACCTACTGGATTAACGATTAACGGACTTAGGATAATTTAACGGAAGTTAACGAGTCCGTTAACATTTTTTAAAGTTAATTTAAAAGTTAATCCGTTAATAGAAATGTTAACTTCGTTAATTAACGATTAACGGATTAACGAGTTAATGCCCAGCTATGAATTTAGACTACCTGCGAATACAATAAATCATTCAAACAGAATGAGTTGGTAAACTAGTGAGCAAGTAATGAGTAAGCAGAGAGAAAGAAAATAATACTGTCTTGAGATGAACATTTAGGAACCACACTTTGTTGCTTTTTACCCCTTTGAAATCCCTTCATGTTTCCTTCCCGACGTCAATTCTATTCCAGCCCTTATAGCCGAAAATAGTATTGATATTTATAACATTATTTTATCCTTTCTATGTTTAAATAATATTAAATTGTAAGCTTGTATATATTTTAGTCATTCAGCTCCCTAACGTGATCTTTATCATGATCCTAGATTCTATTCCCATTCCGCGTACCTTATTATTCCAAACGTTTCCCAAACTTTGTCATGGCCATAATGCAGAAATTGTGCGGAGCCACAAAAAAAATACTTTGTAAAAACCTATTGAAGAAATCGATTTTTTTATGGTATTGTTGTCAGACCAAAGACATTAAACTAGTACTATTATACTGGTACTAGTAGAATGTCTTTGTGTCAGACAGAGTGATCAGGCTTGTACAGCCGAATCATTAAACAAAACTAAAAATAAATGAATGATCATGTAGTTGAGGGTGGTTGAGGTAAGGTAATAGTGATATTTTGGCTTGGAAAAAGTCTCCGAAATTCCTTTAACATTAATATTTACCTCCGAAAATCCCCCCAACGGACTTAACCCCCCAAAATTCCCTCCGACGTTGAAAAAAACCCCCGAATTTGCAGGGAATCCCCCCCATCTGGCAACACTGACCTTTTATCCCTTTCCCACAGTGTTGCTACTGTTGTATATTTTATAATTTAGTAGTTATGAAACAACTATTGGTAGATGAAGATTTTTTATTATTGTTTATTTTAATTACTTTTAACGCCCAAAATACCATTTTTTTTTTGTAATAATTATAATATAAAATAAATTAAACTACCATGTTAGCCTACTATTAATAATTTTAACACTATGATTTTACGTCCAGGAAATATTCTAGTGGTAGTATTCAAAAAATGTTATATTGCAACAACGATTCTTTGTCAATGTCAGTAATTTTCGTTGTCATTGTAGTAGGGTGACCACATGGTATCTACCTAACCCATGGACTTAATAATCAAAACAGAACTGAGCTCTCTGACCAGAAAAACGAGCCGAGAGGGATAGCCAGAAGAGAGGCCGTTTGTCCCTTTTTTATAGGGTGTACCTACATAATTTTCTCGTATTGAAAAGAACAATTTAAATATGACAATATTAGGATGAAAATCCATATATGACAACAAATAATTACTACAATATTTGTTTTAGATAAATATTTTTTTTAAAGTTTTTAAATATAATTACTTAGATATGCAAAATCATACTTTACCTATCTACAACAATTCTTTTTGTCCAGAGATTATTGTTGAATAGATTGATGGATTAAATGGAAATAATCAAAAATAAATTAATAATAAGAACCTATCAATTATTTCTATAACTATATTTAAAGTAGGTTCTTACATTTTTTAATAGAATAAATTATTTGTAGAATAAAAAAATCCACATGTAGAATTACAAATTAATGAGTCTCTGTTGAGTATAATAATAATTACTCCGAAAACAATTTTATTGGTCCGTCAATTTTTCCTGTACCCACTACAGGAAAAATTGCTTTCTGGTCAGCATGCCTATTCTGTAACTTCGGTTGCTAACTAGAACTGTCATTTTTGAAAGGAACTTAACATTCATTACTGCTATCATGAATGCTGCCCTAACACATAAGCTCACTAAACCAGTAATGGATATAAAGTGTCTTTCAAAAATGACAGTTCTAGTTACCAACCGTAGTTAGCGAATAGACCTTGCTAACGCATCATCATCATAATCATCATCATAGCTCATATACGTGTCCCCACCGAGGGGCTCGAGCCTACCCTATGATAGGGTGATTAGACCTTAGTCAACTACGCTGGCCCAGTGCGGATTGGTTGACTTCACATGCACCCTTGAATTTCTTCGCAGATGTATGCAGGTTGCCTCACGATGATTTCCTTCACCGTAGGAGCGTCAGACAAATGTACATTATGAAATTCGAAAAACGAAAAACACATTGGTAGGCGGTCTCGAACCCGGACCTCCCGATTGGAAGGCAAGTGCCTAGTCCACAGCGCCATCGACGCTCTTCAGAGGCAGCATGCCTACTACAAATCATAACGACTTTGCAGCATTTTACCTAAACCTTATATTGATTAGGAAGGAAGGATAATGCCTACCTTGCAATATGACTTTAGAGCATTTGATCTAAACCTTATAAGTACTACCTACTACCTAGAGAGCAAAATGCCTATATTTTATTTAACAGTATTTTAATTATTTGATCAGCAGGCCAATTATGGATCTTTCATCGTCACCACCGAGGGGCTCGAGCCTACCCTATTTATATGAAATATTTAAATTAAATAACCTTGTTTTAATCATCTTTCTATAAATAATTGATGGTTACCATATTTAAAGTAATTTAATAGTTGAATTTTAAAAAATAGCTATCTTTGTTTGTAGAAACGAAACATTTTTTTCACACACACCCGCCATTGGCTAGACGGCGGGTGTGTGTGAGGCTCTCCCGGCAGAGCGCCGGGCACTACTCTTTAAAAACTAACCTACTAATTTCGATGATTTTACTTCCAAATGGCAATGTCAGAAAGGGACAAACGGCCTCCCTTCTGGTTATCCCTCTCGGCTCGTTTTTGCCTCTATCATGTTGGTGGCCTAAATTGAGTCATAAGCGTATGTGATATGGTGTATTTTTGCATACGTCATTTTTGATGGAGCTCAGTCCTGTTTTGATTATTAAGTCCATGACCTAACCTAAATATTATCGCAATTTCTAACATTTTTTAATAAAAGTAATTTATATTAGTTATTTATTGTTTAGCTTATACGATGCGATGTTAAGTTATTAGAAAAAAGAATTGGCATTAACATTCTGTACAGGATATTGGCGAAACCACAAAAGTTTTAAATATTGTTAAAACAGTTCGACTCACACTGATGTGTTTTTAATTCTTTTCTTCTTAAAATATTACTCATTCTTTTACTAGGTATGTATTTAAATATCACAGAGAGATTTTAGTGTTGACTCATTTGTGACATATTTGATTATCTGTTATGTGGCGGTGTGTTCAACATAATATACCGATTGGAAAGACCCATCTATTGAGAGACAATCATTGACATTCATTATTATATTAATAAAACCTATCTTGTATTGAAAAGCAGATATAAAATTCTTTTGCGCAACCCATTTTGAAACAATAGAATAGAATATAATATTTCTTTGTTGTACAACACCAACCAGCTTAAAGTCAACGTATAAATAATACACTTAACACTAATTGTACAAAGGGCGACCTTGTCGCTAAAAGCTATCTCTTCCTGAACAATCGTGATTATTAAGCATATTATGATTTTCAAAAGCATCTTTCAGGTTGAATTTGTGGTCACTTTACGAAAGAGACAAACGGTACAGTTATTTATCTCTTGCTCGGCACACTTTTTTAAGCAAGAGCTCATTCCTGGGGGGCTACCGCCTAACTCATAGCGATCACTCGCTATCGCTTCGTGACATTAGAACAATAGCTCTAATGTCATCTGTGACATTAAAACTATTGTTCTAATGTCACGATAACGATAGCGAGTGCTCGCTTTGAGTTAGGCGGTACGGCCGCTGTTTGAGTAATAATTCCATGTGCGTACCATCTCCATAAGCTAAATGCTTTAAGTATAGAGTCTATACTATAATACCCTATAATACCCTAGGTACCCTAGGTTCAGAAACATTCCATTTCGCACTCGAAAAAAAAGAAAGAGACAGTCATAATTATTTGTCCGACAATGAAAGAGAAAATGTTTCTGAACGACATCGAGTGAAAGTAAAGGCTATCGACTCTCCGAAAGGTGTTTTTCATTTGACAGATTGTTTCTCAACGGGTTGAGTGGGGCTGAGCTCAGAACAATATGCTTTAGTAATTCTTCTGAGGGGCTGAGTCATGGGTGAGTGAATCATTCGGTGACCCTCAGTTTCACTCGGGTTGGTTTCTGAAAGGTGCGGCGTAGGGTTGAAAGTGGGTTGAAAACGCACGTTTCTGAACGCTCCTCTAGTGGCGCTGGCCTGCCTAGCTAATTTATATTATCTATGGTCTGCGCCGCCACAATCGCTTTTTTCGTCGCCACATGTCCGCCATCATTTATCTTTGAGTGACGTTCCAATAATTTTGTTTTACGAAAGTCGCGTGGTAGAAAATTATTGATTTATTAGATTTTTATTTTGTTATAATAACGGTGAGTATTAAATAAGACTTAACATTGAAGTAATAGTTATAGTGACTAAGGAATTTGCTTAGTCCGCGACGGAGTATCAAGTTGGCAAAATGTGAATGTGAATAATTTCAATTTGTTATACTTATAAATATTGCGTGGTAATTTTATTGTGGTTACATTAAATTGTGACAGTGTGTCTTGTGTATGTGGACATGTTCAGTATAATATAATTTGGATTTGATTGAATTTAGTGCAAAAATATTGAATTTCGCAGGCCCCGGACGGCTAAAAACACCATGGAGTCTCCGAGAAAATTTAACGATTGCTACTTCTATTACTATTCTACTTGCACCAAGGTACATTTACGTTTCTTGTTTTATATATTCGTAATCACAATTACATTATATAATACTAGTTTTTTGAAATGGTTATATTACTTGTTCTATTCATAATTTGATCATATAACCTGCTCCCTATAGTACAAAACCAAATAGAATTCTGGGCAATTCTGGTTGTTACTTCATAGTTTAATATTCTAAAATTACCATTTCAGGGGGACAATTGCGTGTTCCGCCATGAACCATCTGCTTTAGGCTGTGAGACTATGTGTGCGGCCTGGCAACAAGGGAAATGCCTAGATAAACGCTGCAAATTACGCCATATGGAACTAAGGGTATTTATTAAATCAAATAAATGATATCTGCTTAACACACAACAAATTGGATATCGTAAAGCAGACGGGCGATTCCATAGAAATAAGACCACTGTCAAGAGATTTTAGTCAGGCCCTAGTCAAATCTATTCTGAATTTAACAGTAATGTAGCAACATAAATGTCTTCAAAATACAATAATTATATTGTTTTTCGGACAGGCTATTCCGACCCAGGTCCGTTTAGAACAGAAATGCTATGCGGACACGATAGTGAAGTGTAATCGAAAAACAGATTTGGCAGGATGTAATAATCAATAACATAACATTTTACTTACCCTACTTCCACTTCTAATAAATAAAAAATGATGTCAGTGTTTTTGATCAGGGTTGATTGATTTAAATCAAATGATTTATATCATGATTTACATCACTGATTTAAATCAAGTGATTTTTAAAAAAAAATTATGATTTAAATCAAAAATGATTTTTTAAGTGGGTATTAGGAAGATATTTAAAAAACTGTAATGATATTTACTTTACACCATAACTCCAATTCAATATCAACACCAAACGATTTTTATCTTAACACGCACGATTTGTGGAATCCCCTGTGTTTTCTATTTACTTGATTGACGTGACGTGGGTAGGAGTGTTGTAAGCTTAAAATTTTTTTTGGCCTGATTTCTATTAAAGTTGCCAGAAATAAAAAAAACTTACCAAATGATGTTAAAAAGATAAATATAAGAAATCATGACTTTTCCTTGAAGTTTCTAAAGAAAATTAAAAAAAACAAAAAAATCACGATCAACCCTGTTTTTGATACATATGAATCTTTGAAAAACAATTAATAGCATAAAGCTTGAAACTGTAGGTTCAGTTAGGTTAGACATTATGACTACACACAGCGGAGCGAGTGAAGCGAGCAGGGCATGAAACTAAGTTTTATGCTCCACTCGCAATAATCAATTATGAAATATAATACACCTCATCACCATTTTTTTTCTATAGGGACCTGCCCTGGTACCTGGTACCAAATAGCCATCGACTTCTAAAGAGACTTGCATCCATGTAGATGCCATTGCTTTTATATACTTCTATGTGAATTATACTTAGATAGAAACACTTTATTTTGCACACTTTCTTAGAGGCTACAACATAATACATACACGAACAGCAAAATAGGCGGCCTTATCGCCGTAGGCGATCTCTGCCAGGCAACCTTTAGGTTGGAAAAAACATACGTTTTTAGGTTGGTGGTCAGAACATAAATATATAATAAAAAATAATAATAATATAACGAGATTAAAAAAAAAAAAAATTTAATATAACTTCATTATAATTCAATATTTTTATTTTTCCCATTTTAATTGATGATCAGGCACTGATGCATGATAGTGAAGAAAATCCAAATTTATTCAAATATCGCATTTATTTCATTCACATTTAATAAAATGAACTGAGGGGCAATCGCACTATTTATAATGTTTCAAACAAATCAGAAATGTTTCCGTCCCCATACATTTTGACAACACCTTGACAGCAGTCAGATGTCAAAACATTATGTTAATGGTAACGTTTTGGTTTTGGTTTAAACGTTCTTAAATAGTGCGATTGCCCCTCTGCTTACTTTGCAGTATGATTGTCCAATATTAATTCTAATATTTTTCATAAATTATAATCAAAGTATAAGTTAAAACACTGATTTTTAATGTAGAAAGTCTACTAGGGACTGACAGTTGCCTTAACTAAGAACAATTTCTCAAGTGATTTCTGTATTATTTCCAAAAATTTGATTTTGTGATCTTGTAGTATTTGTTATAAAATAACTACCAATATTTTAGAATTCTTGAATATAGGTACATTGTAATTAATTAAATAACACATAAAGTTGTCCTATTTTTGTGGAATTACCCAGACATAAAATATATTGCCTATTGGTTGCTAATTCTATAACTTTAAGAAAATCTCTAGATAAGTTATATGGGTTATAGGCAGGGACCAGACCCGGTTACCGTTATAGCCGGTAATCTTAGGGTTTTGATTGGGTATTTTATAACGCTGGGTTTTCAAACCCTTTGCCTTACGGTAAGCTTTCAAATGGCTTACCGGTTTACACATTAATCCCTTCGTTTGAATTAATTCGGGTTACCGCTTACCGATATCAAAAACCTCTTAATGGGTTACCGTTCTAAGCGCTGATTAATTTGTGCAAGTTATTTTAGACCTTACGTATATCGCGTGTAGATTACTTTTGCACCGCATATATGCCGAAGGTCGCGACCGAACTCCGGCGTTATTGCGCCTGCAGTGCATTTCAATCGTTCGGTGTGCGTGAGGGAAAGGGTTACCCTAACCCGAACAGTAAGCAGTTAAGCACATAAACACTGAGAACCTTTAAGATTAGGTAAGCGGTAAATTATCATTTTGGGTGGTAACCCCTTTTTTACGGGTTATTAGTATTGTTGGGAAACTTGTTACCGGCTCACCAAGCCCACTGGGTTACCATACAAATGGGTTACCCTTTCGAACGGCTTAAGCAAACGAATGGGTTTTCGAACGGATGCATCCACTTTTTGTATTAAAACAACTGTCCAAATTTCACGTTTCTACCATTAGCGGTTACGGCTGTGCGTGCATCTATAGATGGGAACTTCTGTTTTTATATATACAGATTATTGTTAATAATTTATCGTCACTTCAACCCATAAGTATACATCTTACTGTTGAGCATAGATTCTAGACAAACCTGATAAAAATCGTGATTTATTTGATTAATTTAATTTAATTTTGTCCATTTATCGAGGAAGGCTTTAGGCTATGTAATATCATGCTACGACCAATAGGAGAGGAGAATCAATGAAATATATTGCAAAAATGGGAAAAAAAAGGAGAGGAGAATCAATGAAAAATATTGCAAAAACGGGAAAAATATTAAAAGATATAGCTAAAAACGCGTTGAAGTCTTTTAAGGCGAAACGTAGTTCGCGGGCACAGCTAGTACCCTATTTATGTTAAAGAGGCTTCATTCTGATGAATCTCAGAATCACACAGATTGCTGGAGAGGATAAGCATATTGTGGCTTACGAAAGGGGGGCTGATGAATGCCATTACTTGCAGAGTGCCCAAACTCATGTGAATCTATTTATTGAAAAAAGAGAAACCAAATATTTGTATTCTGTCAAACACACATTTGGCCAATCTCTAATGAGCGCTCCACATTCACGCGAGATTCTCGGCGAGACTCGGCAAGAATCTACGCGAGAACCTCGGCAAGAACTTCTCTTCTACACACTTCTCGCGAGATTCTCGCGAGAAGGTACAAGGCAGGGTTGGCACAAAATCAGTGATTAAATTAAATGTCTTTATTTTTGTGAAGAAAAATCTATTTTTATGAATATCTATTTTCTGAGTAAATCAGATATTTCATATTTCAGTGTCATTATTATTGTAATTCTTGATTTAAAAAAGTAATTTTCCAGCTTTTTGGTCCCTAGTCTGTTACGTAATTTCGAGTGAACAATGCCAAATGTAAAAAAAAAACTTTCCACTGATGCTGAGGAGGCTATCGCCCCAAATAGTTGCCTCAGAACTGGGTAAATATGAAATTTTTCCTCTTCCTCTTTCGTTTCCGCAAAATAGTTGCTTACTTATTAAAATTAGTAACGATAAAAACGAAAAAATCAAAAAAATCATGATAAATTAGGATTTATTCAATAAATTATGATTAATTGGATTTTATTAAAAAATCATGATTTTTTCCAACCCTGGCACAAGGTTCTCAATATAGTTCTCGCGCCTTTTGTCTCGCGCCAAAAAACCGACAAAAGTCGGAGAACTACGCGAGAACATCGCGAGAACATGTGAATCGGATCCACATTTACGCTTCTCGTGTTGTTCTCGCGTTCTAGCGAGATTCTCGCGAAAATGTGGAGCGCTCATAATAATTACTTCATGATGGTAGAAAAAATAGCAAAAATGTATAATGATATAGCCCCAAGAAACTTCCATGTAAATAGAATAATTTTATATTCACCCTATTTTATTTGCCCTAAATATGTTTTGATACATAACACTTTGGTTACAGAAAAATCGTAAACAAATCCCGTGCTATTGGGAAAACCAGCCTGGAGGGTGCCGTAAGAAGCATTGTCCATTTATGCACAAGAACCCCGATGCCCGTACTGACGGCATAGCTCCGAGCCAGCCGGGACCACCTGCACCAGTGAGTAGGACTTGTTTTTTTTATGGTTTCTGCATTTGGGTACCTAAACTACATAGTTATGAATTGACGATTATTGAAAAAAGCCTTCTTATTGCTTATTATTTATCTCAAGGTACCATGTTATTTATTATGGTGCAGGCCCAGCCCCAGACGACTGGCCCCGCGGAGACCACTGAGCAGCCGCAATTGGTGGCTCCACCTGTACCAGCACCTGCCCCTGCACCCGTGCCACTTCTCTGGCAGCAACAACGACAAGGTATGTGTGCTATTTATAACCTTATAATTTATTTATACAAGCCACACAATGGTTATTTGTTCAAAGTCATTTTCTGCAACTAAACTTGCTGTGAGATTTAATGGAAAAGTAGATTTGTAAGGAGCTGCTAATTTTGCACGCCGAAAGGCAGATTATGGCGATCTATTTTTGGTTTTGTATTCCATCAACTGTTATCCATGTACTCATAAGCGCAAATAAATAATTATTACAATTATTGCTTTACTTCATAAAAGTTATACAATTACAATTAACAAGACAGTATTTGAAACATAGAGGAAAGTGGTTTTTGAAACCGAAATCATTGTCACATGAGTATTTCCATGCTGGAGAGGTAAAAAGGTTTGTAAATTATTATCCCTCCCACTTCTGGCATCCATGTCCCGTATTCGCGAGGTCTGTAACATTAGCATACTTACCATTAATATGTAGCAACAATAACATCACTGGTGAACTTTCGGTGTGGAGTGAATCTGTATAAATATCCCGTTGCTGGACATGAGTTTCTTTTTATGCAAAGTTCTATACTACCTCCCTACTATAGGCCCTAAAATTATTTATACTTGTCTGAGTAGGTTTTTAAGTCACCATTATTCTTGGTTTTATCATCGCCATGATCCCAGCCATAATGCCCGTTGCTTGGCCCTCCACAGTCCATTTGCAAGCAGTTCTTAAATGAAACACTTGAAGGGTAAAACTCAAATAATACACATCTATTAGTAGAAAGCCGTAAACTTTTTCATCTAAGCTTAAAGAAGACAACGAGAGACACAGACAGAGGGCCTATTACCGATCTCATGGTTTTGCGAATGATATCATATGATATCATAGTGCAAAACGAAAAATACGATTTCCAGTTAGATTTTTGATCATTTGTTCATTATTTAATGATGACATCATTGAAATTATGCCATAGTGATGATATCATTGGAGATCGGTAATACGAAATGCAGCATTTCATGACTTCTTTTTCTCAAATTTATACCATGTCATACGAAGAAAGATCCATAATTGACCTGCAGGCCATGCCAAGTCTGTATTACAGTTCAGTTCAGAGTACCTAATTACATTTTTTGCTTGGTGGGCCTTTAGCATTTTTTTGAAATAATAATGTCGAGTTAGCAACAAACATTTTTTATTGTAATCAGAGCGCCTATTACCGATCTCATGGTTTTGCAAATGATATCATATGACATCATAGTGCAAGACGAAAAATACGATTTCCGGTCAAATTTTTGATCATTTGTTCATTATTTAATGATGACATCATTGAAATTATGCCATAGTGATAATATCATTGGAGATCGGTAATTCGAAATGCAGCATTTCATGACTTCTTTTTCTCAAATTTATTCCATGTCATACGATGAAAGATCCATAATTGGCCTGCTGGTGAACAATGGACATTGCAAAGAGCAACATGTCACTTGTTGCCGTTGCCATATAATACGTCAGCGATCCGCGCGCAATTAGTGTGTAGGACAGAAAAAGTATGAATTGCGCGATTTTAACCCACAGTGGTTACCTTAGACTCGGCGATTCTGGGTGTGCTGCCGCCCAGCGAGTTGCTCGGCCGTCGCGTGTTGGGATCCCACGCCCACGCCCATCCACACGCGCACCCTCATGCGCACGTACACCCACACGCGCACGCGCACGACGCGCCCAACCCGTACGCGCCGTCGCTGCCCGTCGACCCGCTCGTCGTCAACTTCGAGGAAGGTATGCGCCTCTACTGAAACTACATGTATTAAGCCTCACGCGCGCGATTTGGGAATTAGCGTGCTGACTTTGTATTGTTGGTACTGACGCTCCATATAAGAATAGGTGGTGGGCTTTTTAATCTGTTTCCGATGTCATCTTTTTTCAGATGTGTATTATTACGCCCCGGCGCAACGTTGAGCTTCAAAGTTCGGCGAACTCGTCGAGTGTGAGACGATACAGCGTTTAGAGCGAGACGGCGCTGTACGCAGAGTATAGCGCCGTCTCGCTCCCAACGCTTGTTTGCCAAACTTTGAAACTCAGTGTGGCGCCAGTATTTTAATAAAGCTTGGTCTTGAATAGCGAGATCGTTTTTACAACAGTCAATTGCGGTTTTGCAGTTTTTTGTCGAGTCTCGTCTATCAATTTTGGTTTGCAGGTTTCACTATTTATTACAAAGGCCGAATGAAAGTAATTTTATTTTCATTAAAATACCGTAAAATCTAAACAAATATTTCATTGTGTTGCTAGACTAGCTATGTATATTATACATAGCTTCAATGTCAAAAAGTCTAGCTTTAAAGTACGACGTGAAATAGAAATGTGATAAAGCACTAGAGTGCGATGTAATTAATTATTTTGAAGATTTTACACATCGTATCTTTTCTTATTTGGAGCGTATAGTAAACTATCTAGGAGATTGTGTATTATACCTAAAATGTTAATCTACTAATTGGATCTAAAACGGGGTGTGGCCTTATTTGTGAAAGTTTTTTACTCTGTGCTATAGCCAAAACAGTTAGGGTGATGTACCTATGTTATTTCATTTTTTGTCACTTACGGACTTATCACCTTTTAGATACAGTTAGTTTTTTAATACTACCACTACAATCACTTGTAATAAAAAATTCAACGTAAGAACATTAATTTGTTTGTTAAATGTTAGATATTTATCAATATCATGTTATGGTTTCCAGTAGTACTTATGATAGTTTTGCCAAAGCTGGTAAGGCACAATCTGCTACGGTTAGGGTGCGGAACGTGAGGTGGCGTTGTTAATGAGATGTTAAATATGTTTCACACACTCGGAATATACGCCAGGTTGCACGTTGGAAGAATAGGCTATGAGTACCACTTTCTCGAATCGGATGCTGGTGGCTTAAGGCTGTCCACATGAGTACCATAAAAATTAACCAAGCTATTGGGAGGGTCTACGTAGAATTGTTTTGTACGTTTGTAATGGAATACTTGGTAGATTTTTTGATGTCACTTGTGAGAAATGGAAGCCCACAGTAACAATGATTACTGTACGAATGTTACATAAGTTTTCAACGTCGATTTACTCGATGCGATCTACTTTGCTAGATCCAAGCAAATGTTTTAAAAAAGTATTAATGATTCAATGAGTAAGCGCGAGTTGTAGTCGTTACTCGAAAATTGGCACTACTGTCTCTAAAAGTGTAGTGCAGGTAGGTAACTTATTAAAAAGTCGTATTATTCTTCGACGGATGTAGGGCTAACATAATAATATGATGGTGTTTAGAATATTTCAAACGCTCACTTATTCACGTTATTATTATCAATGCTTTTAAGAAGGATGTATTATTTAACACTATGAAGTTACTTGTTTTTTTTATTTATTTATCTAGATAGAGTATGTATATTAATACATGGCATTGTTTGAAAATGGCATTTTTTTTTGCTTCACGTGCCAACAAGAGCTTATAACATGAGCTAGGTTAGTTACAAAGTATTTATTTTACCACATTATTAGTTATTACTACTGTTTTAGTTAGTTGTCGTATTTGTTAGTCTGTTTGCAGACCGGGGGTTGTTTGTTAATTATGACAGTACGTGCACCGGGAAGGTGTTGTGTTTTGCAATATAATAAGAGAAGGAAGATTTGATTTAGTTTTCCCGGTTTGTAGCGTCACTGGCCGTGTTTGCTTAAAGTAACAATACTTTTCATCAATAGTCAATTAAAATAGTCTTTATTATATAATATTTATTATATTAAAGTGTTAGATGCAATTTTTTAAACTCTATCTGCATCAGGTTAAATAGTTTTCATTAAATCATCAAAGTGCTAAGTGACTAAATCCAAATAGATAATAATGATTGAATGTTAGTCGACTTTATACGATTTTATTACCAGTACCTTCTTGCTAGAGTATAGGGGAGGCGTTCAAATTTGTATTTGTTTCAAATACACCAGGATGATGTTGCATGCGCTTTAGACAATGATTCAACACTGACGACACTGCCGCAAAGGCTGTACTACAATTAGCTCTCTGCGCCCGACTGATAAAAATGAAATATATTAACCTTTTTAGTAGGTACTTTTGCATCCGCAATAAATTAGAGACTATTTTATAATCTTTCATATCTTAGCTAATTAGTCACATAAATTATATCTTTTGCTGTTTTATTTGTTGATGTAATATAATAATCTCTCTTCTCATTATTATAATCTAAATAATATAATGCAGTTACATTCTGAATGTGTGTAGAGCTGTCAATGTCTGCATGCATTCGAAATGTTACTGATGTAAGTTTTAAATAGATGTTGATATAATCTTTGTCTATAATTGAAAAAGGTCATAATAAAATAGGAGAGTACATAATAAATAGGTTAAATTACATATAAAATATTAATAAAAATATATATACACGAGAATCTGTAATTCATAATAATGTATGAAAAAAAAAGAAAAAAAAAGCTTCATGCCTTTAAATTGTTTGTATGTTAGTACATAGTATGTTTTAAGGGCCTTGGCAGTATTATACTAGAACACACTGCTAATAAGTCCCATATACTTTATATTCGCACTGTGGGAGTTAGATAGAGCTAATAAAATAAATTAAAAAAAATAGGAATGTATAATTATGGAGTAGTCACAATTATAAGTAGTACATTTATATTCAACTACTTAATGACATTTACTATATTATTATTGTGACTATTGCCAAAAATATCTCGTGCTTATATAATTGTATGAATTGTATTACCAATTTTAGGGGAATTTAATATGATGATAGGTAATTAAAAAAAAAAGAAAAAAAAAGTTGTAATTGCTTAGCGGTTTTGATAATACATATTTGTAAATGCTTCCGATTTACCATATTATATTAGTATCAATAGCACTACAAATAAATTTATTGAAAAGTTAGGTAAATTCAAAGTCATTCGTTTCTTTCAGGAACAAAACATAAGAAGTGATACTGATTTTTATGTATTTTCGCACTGAGAGTAAAGTTCCTATATTAATTACGAAATACAGCAAAAGGAATTTTATGTATATCGAGCCTATAAACATTTATTTCGCCTGAAACATGGTTCATGTTTTACCTAGTCATTATTTATGTTAAAGATATTATAAAAATATAAAAAGCATGTCTCAGTAACTGGGTTTATAGAATAAGCTAATGAACGTTAATTATATCGCGATGGTCAGAGCTTACCAGCATACTTTATAATGAAGAGTTTAATAGCATATTCATTGATTAATTTGAATATCATGTCTGGCTTGCTCTGATTCAATCGTGCCCTCGCGAGAAGCGTACTTGTCATTATGGAGGTAATAGGTGTCTGTTCAGAAACATTTTGTTTTCGCACTCAGAAAAAATAAATAAACAGTCATATTTGCCTGATATAGAAAGAGAATATGTTTCTGAACGACATCGAGTGTAAGTAAAGTTTATTGGCTCTCCACTTAGAGCATTTAACCTGGATATGGTACGCAACAAATTGCAGTATACATTTTTCTGCCACATTTTGCGGGAGGCGAGGTAAACATGCATGGCACACTACGAAAATCTAGAATAGAATTACAGATACGCACACCATGGAAATATAACCTCACAATAAAGAAACACACACACACACACATCGAAAAATTAACGTGTATCTACGCAATCGCAAATCATGCCCGTGTACTGTGTTGAGCTACCAACGTACCATTGTATTTTTTATAGTGACGGCATAAAAATTAATTAAAAATTGTAGTTAAATAAAACACGGTAATGTATATTTTATACTTACATGTGACAGGGAACACCATAGTCTTGAAGATTTGAGTTACTGGATCGCCTTTTGCAAGAGGAAACTGCACAATTGACCATTTTTTACGAGCTCTTACTTGCGATACGAAACAACACCAAATGGCAGCGGCCGCGCGGCAACTAGTTTTATATAACGTGTATGGTCATATAGCTAACGTTTTTTGGCAGAGGGGTTCGTCCAACCTTGCCATCTCCAGGTTAAATGCTCTAAGGCTCTCCAGCATAGGTTGAATTCGCATCTGTCAGTGTGAAAGTTCACTTGACAGACTGTTTCTGAACGGGCTGGGCGAATTATTTGCTCACCCTTCGTTTCACTTGGTTAGTCCGGGTTAGTAAAAACGCACGTTTCTGAACACTTCCTAGAATGACGTGATCGAAAAATTGTGTCTATGGTGAAATGCCAAATGTCAATGTGACATTTGAATACAGAGAAACCTCTAGGAATTTTCGAGGTAGGTAGTAGCTTGCTACATATATTGATCTGTGGTAGGTAGTTATGCTACGCAGACAGATTATTTCGGAGTGGAATCTTTTATACAATTTTATTGAGAAATAGAACATTGCATCTTGGGACTTGCATTTTTATTTGGTACCTAGCCAGAAAATGACGGATTTTTAGGAAACGAGTATTTGTTTTAGTGTTCCCTATTTTATTTTGAAATTTGGGGAGGTGCAATGTCCTATGTCTATGATATCAAGCGTAAAGACGCGTCCCCATAGTGAGCCGTGGGAGCCGCGAGGCTCGGCCTCACGAGCTTTTTGTGTTATTTTGCAACGCGTCCTCACTTACGAGGCTCAGCCTCGCGGCTAGGCCTCGCGGAGCCGCGCGGCCGTAGTGGGGACGCGCCTTAATAATTCTGAGTTTGGATTAGTACAAACAATGGTTGTTTTGTCGAGGCAGCTCAAGAAGCTTCTCTTCTTATTTCGATCTATAAAAATAGAATTGGTTTCACTCGTATACTTAGCAATACTTTTTATATATTAGTATGTAATTTTGTAGTCTCTTCTTTAAATAATAATTGGACAGTTATTTATTTTAGCGTAATTGTTGGAATGTTGACTTTTCTGTTACTTTATTGCTTTATATGGATAGCGCAGACCGACGGAGCGGCGGCGATTACATAAATGCGTTATCAATTGAGAGTTGACTTTATTTTAGCATGCTGTGAAATTAATAGTTACATAACACAATTTCAAGAATAACATCTCAACAACATTTAAGAAAATATATTATATTTTCTTATATGTGAAAAGATTGACATTTTGGGGGTTTGGTCATCCCAAGGCTCGGATACCGGTTAAATTTTCAAACCCTTATCATTTACCAGGAGCAAAACCTTTTCATTACGGTTTCGTTCCAGTTCACTACTTTTTAAACCGGTTCTTGCAAGGGATTTTACATAAAGGTTTTTATCAATAATCCGGATTGGAGTAATAAAAACCGGTTAATACGAAGGCAAGATTGACACTGTTTGGTGTTACTGAGTATTTTCACTTTACTTTTTCACAGTTTGAATTAGTGTTGTTTGATTAGTAGTAAAGGCTGAAAATGATAGTGGTTTTTAAATCCACTGCGCAAATCAGACGTTACGGGGCGTACGTTAAAACGTACTGCACGACCTTTCTCGTCTTCAAGTCAATAACACAATACAATCCGCTGATTGTCGATTAAACCGGTTTATTTAGGTTATAGTAAAGTTCTTAAAACGTTCGCGCTCTCAAGAAAAGATCGGAGCAAAACCGAAATAAACCGATATTAATCGGTATATTTTAAACCGGTTCCGAGCCCGAATACCGATTTTTCCGAATGCATTGTTTGTTTAATTAAAACATATTTCAATATAACAAAAATTTGGAAAAATATAGGCAGCATAGGATTTCTTACAGTTAATGCCTTCGCTATCCTTTTTTCTATATGCTTTTTGTAGTAATGTTATAATGAATTATTCTTTCGTCGCCGTTTCGTTGGTCTGCGTTCATCTTAAATTATGTACTCACATTGGAGGTGTTGAAGGTTGTTAAGACTCCATCCTAGGCTTGGCAATATGATCAGTGTTAGATATTATGATTCATTAGTATTTTTCTGTCGAAATTATTATGTTATTTCTAAACTAAATGGCAATTTAAATTTAACGTTTTTCTTATTAAACAGCGCGTATCTTAATCGCGTCGATTAAGTAAATGTGAATGATTATGTGGTGTGTGCTGATTGGTCGAACAAGCGGATTGTGTTAGGTAAAATCTGCAACCCCGACACATATTAATTCGCTAACAATATTAACATAGTATAAGCAAAAAAGTAGACCAACTCGAACCCTGTCCGCTCTATTTTAGCCTTCTCACGGAGGGTTTTCACTTTTACTTAAATAAATAGTAGCGGAAAAACGAAATATTGTTATTGTGTGAAGTAAAACGTACGTATGAAGACAGCCTTCTTTTTTTACTAATACTATAATAGTAATATCACTTGACCCCTCTGATCATATTGTTGATAATTAACATATAATCTTAAGATACCTCACGAGTATTCTGTTACATTTTGAACCAGACATTTTATTATTTACTCTTAATATTTGATATATTATAGTTGTATGGTATAGTATGCTGACTCATGTTGACCATCAGGTAGGGATATTACTCCAAATCATTATATTGTAGTTCGGACAATACGGAGCTTTGACATTTTCGTTGAAGTATCTTAATTGAGAGATAAAGAACGAGTCGTTCTATTTAAGTTCTAAATATAGTGTTATATGATTATTTTGTCGTATAGGCGAGTGTAATTTTATTGAAATGCATAGTCCCAAATTTTTACTAATGAACATAGACTGATTTTTCTATGTTGGTTTATAAGGCTAGGCCGGCAGGCTGTAGGAAACGGGTTGGTCATAGGTAATTTTCTTATATTCGAGTACTTATGTGCCCTGCCATACTATAGAGAGACGGTAACTATAAGTACTCTATATGAAAAAAAAAACATCTCTAGAACACCCGTAATCAGTTTCTGTGTGGTCAGAGCATATGCTAGATGTTGAGTCGACAACATTTGCTTGTAAAATCTAGGAATATCGTGAAAAACGTTTGAAGCTAATAAACGCATTTTTCGTAATTCCTGCAAGAGAATATTTTAGAACACTCGATATAAACAGTGTGCAAGGTTCTTAGAGAAACTTTTATTGCATTGTACTAATTCCAAATAACTCGAATTACTCAATTGCGTTTATTAGGATTAATGTTTTAAATAAATGATTGTAAATCAGAAACTCAACAGAAGATTCATATGACTATATCACGCCAGCTTTGTTAGTTGATTTGAGTTAAACCGGGTTTGTTGTTATGTTATATTTAGTCTTACGTTTCTTATTTGCAACAATATTTTAGTATTAGTATCGCGTGTGTTTAGACATTTTAAGCTAAATTAACATCCATACTGATATAGGAACTTGTCGGAACAGTTGCATTGGCTTTGTTTAATCAAATTGTGTTTAATATACCAACAAGTAAATAAAATGTTCCATAATATGATTTTTGTAATTATTTTTGATAGCCTACCCCGCTCTTTCAGGTCGACTAGACAAGAACACACTGCAAGTAAAACGGATCTGGTCGTATCAAAATTAATTACGAAAATCATTAATTGTATGAGATTGCTCGATCGATCCACTAAGCAGTTACTTCGTGTGTTCTTGCAGAGTCCGACAATGAAAGCGCTCCCTCGTCAACGCCCACTAAAGTCGTGTCACCGGATGACGCGCAGAGAATTGCACGAACAAAGTCACAGGAGCTATTGCTCTTAGAGAAAATACAAGCGGAGGCTGCAGCCTTCTACAACTACGACGCGCTGGCGCCAACGGAATCTTCAAAGGATCGCAAAATCGTACGAACCAACTTGTCTTCCAAGTATGATAGGTTGTCCTTGGACGAGCTTTCGGGTAAAAAGCAACAGTCACCTACAGAGAGGCGTAAATCTTTAGATTTCAAAGTAATGTCACTCGACGAAATAAGGGCTAAAAAGAAGAATGAAACTATTGTGCATTCTACACCTATCACACTAAATTTAAGTCGCAAAAGAAAATTATCTACGCACGAAACTATTACAACGTCGGGTAATAAGATAATTAAAGTAGTCCGAAGCAATTCTATAGTTTATAAGAAGTTAGATCATAATACACCAGCACCTGCTAGTCAGGCTAAGGTAGGACTTAAGCAATTCCAAGATGCTGTAAGTAGGAAACGCACATTATCAGAACTTAGTGATATGTACGAGATACAGGATGATGAGCTGGTCGATAATTGTTATGAATTTAAAAGAATCAAAATAGACGAAAATGTCTCTAAACCTAAACTCATAAGGAATGCAAGTGTGAATTCTAGTAAAGATAATAGTGAAGTAAATGAAGAAGCAGATTGTAGTTCTCAAACAGACGTCGATAATGATACAGATGTTCAAATTGTAAATGTTGATATTTGTAACAAAAATTTAGATGTGAGTGCAATTTCTGATACAGATATAATCGATGTAGACTCGACAAAGTTGAATGAGCCTGTGGCTATAGTTGATTTAAGTGATGACTCTGATGTTACTATTTCGGACTTAGATTTGGGTTTAGTGAAAAGTGTTCCGGACGTAGTGGCTAGTTGTCAAAAGCACATTGAATCTGCTGATAATCTTCTCAACAACATTGATGCCCTTTTAAATAATGAAGATATTTTATGACTTATTCATAACTGTAGAATTTAGGAAGGTTTATATACTACTTTAGGTAGTATGCATGTATATTTAATTAATAAGCCTCGTACAATTTTGTATGTGAGTGATTATTGCGACCAATTTTAAATTGATGATATGATTTATTTTACAGTTGATTCATTAAAATAATATGCCTGAAGGGGCACAAGTGCAATATGTAGGTAATTACTAATTACTCATAGTGCATTCAATGTTAACTACAAAGATGTTAAAAGTACAAACAAAGATTGAATTCTATTATTTGACGAAAAGCTTTAATTTTGTACTATTTTAATCGGAATAAAGTAAGCGCAGTATATTGTGATTTTAATCTATAGAATTAATTCGTAAGTAAAACAACACGATTTGATCCAAAAAATTTATTTAAATAATGTCTTTATTAAAACATTTTATCGACATCACACAATTATTCACAATTTTATGTATATCTATACAATTTAAAACTAACAATAATTAAGCATAATAAATTCGAAAGTAATACCACAAACGATTTGAGATACACTTGCTTATGCATTTTTTTTAATATAGGCAGATTGATATTGGGTCAGTATTTGGCGTCAGTGCTGGCGTCGATTACTTACTTGTACTGTTTATGTACGGATTACACAGCATAATGTGCTCTCCGGCGTGCACTAGCGCCGAAAGAACAATGGTCACGTTCTTAGAGCGATTTTCACCCAAAAAAATCAAAGCTTAGAGATTATAAAAACTAGTTTAACTTATTGTACTGGTAAAAAAAAATTATGTTGAAATAATTATATTATTTTTAAACCCCAGGTTAAATAGATATTCAGGTTTTAATATTATTGATAAGATACGCATTTCGGACCGTAACTGGCTGAACAGCGCTTTCAGCGCGCTGACATCGCCATTCGAAACGCATCCCGTTTCGAATGGCGATGTCAGCGCGCTGAAAGTTGTTTCGAATCACAGTAAGCGTGCTGACAGCGTCCAATCTGACGTCATCGATGACGTCATTACGTCGATCGCTTGTACTGTTACATTATAGATGCATTCTGGCTCTCGGAATAGTAACATGGCGGAAAGAAGTTACATTAATGCGTTCAAGAAGATTTTTAATTTTATTTTGTTTCTTCTTTATTTGGGGTTTCATAAATATTCTAAATAATAAATCATTACATATTTTATTAGGATCACATTTATCCATAAATTAATCTCTCTATTTTTCGCTTTTTTTGGAAACAGAAATGACCGTTGTTCTTTATTTGCGTTGGCTACTTAATGTAAATCTGCCTTTATACTGAAGTAAGTATTTGTGTTTGAAATGAAATAGCTACACACATGCATTAACGTTTTAAGTAATGTTTCAAAATGACGTCACATTATAAAAGATTCACAATGAAGAAATATTACAACAAGGAAATTATATACAAGCTGTACTTATCTAGCATTAATTTAGCCCTGTTTCAATTCTAATAACGAATTCACGAAAAATACACTTGGGAAGTGTTTCTGGGCCTTAGTTTTTTTTGTAAATTGAGATCATATGGCATTACATTTTGTATAAAGTGATACATAAATTTATAAGAATTTTGAATTTTTCTTATCGATTAGAAAACATTTACAACAAATATACAGACTTACAGAGCCGGACATTTAATCTACACCTACCTAGATTCTAATTATATTGTAAGTATATAAATAAAATATAAGTAAATTAAATTATTTCATTCAAACGTAATTTTTATTCAACGATATCACATTTTATGTGCATCGATATAATTCGAATGTTTTTTTTTATTTTAATATATTTGAATGAAATATTCTAATCCTTAAAAATACAGATACAATTTGAGCCTATGTTTTGTGCTCGACTTCCAGTTTTGTGGCATCTAATGGATATGTCAATTCTTTATACTATGTGTGCAATACAACCACTAGAATGTAATTATTACAGTTTTGAAGATTGAAAACAGGCAAAAGAAACCCGTGCCGCATAACTCCAATATATTTTACAGTGACACTGATTTTAGTTCTAGGTTGAATGTTTGCGCCCTATATAGTCAGGGTCAATAACCAATGGTGTTTCTGAATAATTCCGAAGCGATTGTGTGGTCGTTACGAAACTAGTTCCACCAGGGTCACTGAAGCCGCGACCAGTACTGCTGCGTGTCCTGGCCGGGCACCGCAAGCGGCACCGACACTCCGGCTCCGAGGAGACCTCCCAAATCTGCAGAAAAATCGATATTTAACAGTGTATCATACGATTAAGGTGCTTATACTCGGCGCAAGTAGCTGGAACAAGTTGTTTCAGGCAGCTAGCGGTTAGTTGCCAATGTTTCAATAACATTGCTTTTTGCACTATTCACTTTCATCATCATATATGTCGCCACCGTGAGGCTGTTTAGGCTTTAGTCAACCACGCTGGCCCAGTGCGGATTGGTCGACTTCACATACACCTTTGATTTCTTCCCAGATGTATGCAGGTTTCCTCACGATGTTTCTTTCACCGTAGGAGCGCCGGACAAATGTACAGCCAGCTTCAAAAGTAGATAAGCATTTTAGAGCATTTTGCTACCATGTCACACCAACTATTCCTTTTATTTAGTATGATTACACCTAAATTGGATTATTAATAGGTGGTGTGACACGGTACTAAAATGTTTATCTACTTTTGAAGCCGGCTGTACATATGAAATTCGAAAAACGAAAAACACATTGGTTGGTCAGGCAGGGTCGAACCACGGACCACAGCGCCACCGACGCTCCCATTCAGTTTATTAGGAACAATTTCTTGGTAATTCAGTAGTGACCAATGTTTTAGTTATTCGTTCAACCAACAATAACTTTGTGAAAAAGCAATGTTATTAAAGCGTAATTGACACACCATAAATGGGTAAACGATTGCAGAATTGTATAGACGTGCCTTTGTAGGACGACCCCAACTTCTAAGAGGGTAGCCTGGCAGAATGACTCACCGGGAAGGTCGAGGGATGTGGCCGCGACCTTGACACACGTCTGAGGAACAATCGAGTAAATCGGATCTCCTTGATGCTATGTTCCAGTGGGAAACTGCTGGGTCTGCCCCGGGGGGTTCATTCGGGGTTCAGTCTTGCCGATCCCGAATGAACCTTCAACTAAGTGGAGATGTTTCGAAGGGAGCCGATGTCAATAAGCAAGCCATTTTGACGGCACGGAGGTCTCGCATAACTGAGAGGCTGCTTAGTCCTTTCGATGATAGTGACTTTCTTTTCTGATAGTGCGAGTCTTCATAATGTGCACACATTAAATTGAGACAAAGTATGCTTAAAACTTATCGACGAATAACATATTACTTTTTTTACTACTATAGGGTAATTATTGTTAGATATTATGTTGTATTCAAAAAATAAAAAAGATAAAGGGGGCGCTTTATTGAGATATCTTTATACAATTTGTGTAAATATTTACGTCAAAAATTACCGCAATTTTCATTTTATGCAACCTAATTCAAATTATTATTGCGTTCGGTTCGTCGTGAAGTTGCGATAGATCGTAGAGAGCTAATAAAACAAAAAAAATGACAAGAAATGTAATTTCTTATAAGTTTTTCGTCGATAAAATTAGGGATAGTTTCCTTCAATTCAATATGTGTAAATTATGAAGACACTAAAAGATAACCTACATAAAAGTGGATAAGGATGCTGCCTGTAGCTGAACTCGTAGCACGGGAAGCCCAGTAAGAGATATACTAGGCGATATTGATCGGTTCCGAAGCTGCCCTGCGAGCATAGTATTCTCGATAAACAAAATTTGACAGCTAAGGTCGCCATACTCGACAAAAATCGATAAATTTGACAGATATTTCTAAGGAGTGAAAGGACAGATGCTTTTGTCGATCGATATATGTCGATCGACAAGTCCATGCTCGCAGGGCTGCTTCGTACAAATTGGCTTAGACCGGGTGACACCCGCGCCTGTATCCCAACTTGCACCGGTCTGGTAGCCCAGTAAGATGCGTTGTGAAGCTTACACGGAGCAGGCGAAGCTGCCTCGTGTTGGTAGCCTTGGTGGTTGGCGTAGGGGTGAGGGTGCTGCCTGTAGCCGAGCTTATATCACTATTAGCCCACTAAGAATGTAGTAGGCAACATTTACCTATCCCCTTATTCACAATTGTAGGGAAACAGTCGAATCACGGAAGCTGCGGTGGGAGCATGGAACTGTCGATAAACAAAATTTGACAGCTATGATCGACACACTCGACAAAAATCGATAAATTTGACAGATAAGTATTCCTAAGGAGTGAAAAGGACAGATGCTTTTGTCGATCGATAGATGGCGATCGACAACTTCTTGCTCGCAGGGCTGCTTCGTGAAAATTGTGTAAGTGTGGGTGACACTCGCGCCTGTAACCGAATTTGTACTGGTAGTAGCCCAGTAAGATACATAGTGAAGCTTACCCGGAGCAGGCGAAGCTGCCTCGTGTTGGTAGCCGTGGTGGTTGGCGTAGGGGTGCGGGTGCTGCCTGTAGCCGAGCTCGTACCGCGGGTAGCCCAGGAAGCCGCCCTTGCACAGCTCCGCGTCATTGGGCTCGCAGATCGGCGTTTCTGACACCATGCCGCCGCCGTAGCCCATCGGTGTGAGCGGGCTGTGTAATACAGATGCGATGTTAATCGTGGAAATAATAATTATTATCAGAAAATATAAGTCAGTTGAAAGACAAAATGTAAAAGATCTTCTACTCCACTGTGCCTGATCTAGCTAACCGTCCTATTTTAGTGTGCCAATAAGGAGAGAATTAGAGAATGCATAACAGTGTAGGTACCTGTCTTGCGAAGACACTCGTGTGGTATACCTAATGTCTCCCCACTGAGATGGTTGGTTCAGTTGAGGTTGACCACCGTGATTAAAAATAGGTACGAAAGACTTGACGTATTTTAAAAAGAATATCACGTTAATCAATAATTGCTGGTAAACGTAACCACTGAAGTACCTATGTACCTAAACTATCACCTTTAGCAGCTGAATTTAATAGTTCTTAAATGCTCGCGTTAAAATTAAACCCACTGATAAAGCTAAAGTATTATTGAAGTGATGTTGTCTATCGATGCTCGTAACGTATGCTTTCAGTACCAGAGTTGATTGTGTCCTCCCCTGTGAGCTATGCTGACCTTATTCACACAAATAGAGAACATGAAGTTTCTTGGCGGTCTTTTTTGAAGTAGGTACTTCCTCAGTCGGGCTGATTATTTTAGTGATAACAGCGTTACCAACCTTACTTACTCCTGAGCCTGTTTACCGTCATCGGAACGGCCGCAAAAATTCGAGACAAGTAATCGTCATTGGAACGCGTATTATTCACTGACTCAATCGGGATGGGTTTTCAATTTGTGTTACACAGTGTCGCTGGCAGTGTTTCCTTCGCCACTAACGCGGCGGCGGTCGCTATATCCAGTTTATAAGCCGAATTAAGATGGTTCATCAAAAGCGACAAAAGCAGTTTTTTTTTATTTTTTAGCGGGTCATTTGCTTGGCCTTCTATTAGACTTGTGCAGAGTAGGTATATCACTGAGAGGAAAAGAGAGATATGTATCTTTTGGAGCTGCTGATATACTCGTATATCACTCTTTTATATCACTATATCATTTATATCTTTAGCTAGATTATTAACTCAGTGCTTTCAGTGTTTCTTTAATTTATCAGTGATATAATAATGTGCTCTGTGTATTTTCGTAATTAAATTTTATTAACTTATTTATTATTTGGAGTTTAACATTCATAAAGAGATTTCTA
Organism: Schoenobius gigantellus; assembly: GCA_963935595.1. Classification (NCBI taxonomy): domain Eukaryota; kingdom Metazoa; phylum Arthropoda; class Insecta; order Lepidoptera; family Crambidae; genus Schoenobius; species Schoenobius gigantellus. The sequence goes on from OZ012541.1 coordinate 56,559,971, forward strand.
ATTAATTTGTATTCATATATACTTCGAATAATTTTCTTAATACTGTTGTGAATATGAAAAATCAGCCACCTAATAAAATCCTGCCGAGTGAAAGAGAAGAGTTACTGATTCAATGCGGTTTCAATGCTCTCGGACATCTCGGGCGACTGAAAGAGATACTGAGCTACTGATATATTTGAAACTGAAGTGATATACTGATATAATCACTCCTTGCGTCAGATATATATCTTGATTCAGTCACTCCTGAGTTACACAACTCAACCTTCTATAGAAAAAGACAGTACCTGTACGCGTCGACGTTGAGCGGCGGCTGGTAGGGCGCGTGCTGCGCGGGCGGCGGCGCGGGCGCGGGCGCGGGCGGCGCGGGCAGCGCGGCCGCCGCCAGCGGCGGGTACGCGCACTCGGGGCTGCGCCGCTGCGACCGGATCTTCTCCTCGCGCCGCCACTTCGCGCGCCGATTAGAGAACCACACCTTAACGTCGGCTTACGTTAACACAACAGGGACGCCTAACACTTATTCAACTTAACGTTAACGGCATGGTCGCCAGCAAAACATTATGTAGGTATTCTTACACATCCTTTTTCTCATGTCAAAAATAGGGTGTCTCTAAACTTTTTAGCGCGATTACACGATCACAGGAGAATTTCGCGAGGGACGACTTCGCGATATAAAACAGTCGACTAGTCTCGACATTACGAGGTGGCTTAGCAGAATTGGCGTTCTGATAGCTACGAGAGGTACCTACTTTAATTTGGTAGTAATATACTAGCTTTAGGTACTAAATAGGAACTTAGTTTGACTTTGGATAGAAAATACTTTTTTAATGTCATTCTAGTCCAAATATCAATGAGGATAAACTACTGATTTGAGCGGGGTGTACAACATTTTTGTGTTTAGGACAAACTATCATTTGCATTAAGAAAGCGACAGCGATGAATATGAACATAATGTACATTTAAATGACGCTTTAATCAAATAGCCGCTCACCTGTATTCTGGCTTCAGGAAGTCCTATCTTCGAAGCGAGTCTTTCCCGCGCGAACACGTCCGGGTAATGAGTCCGCTCAAATTCTGCAAACATTGGAAACAATTTTAGAGTTATTGGTATTGTAGCGTCGGCATATGTAATCCATAATTAGCATGACTAATTAGCTCTTAGTAACAGCATCGTCATACTGGCTCTGTGATTTTTTATTCACTCGTTAAAAGTCAAATTGATGTCCCCGACTAAGGGCCTAGTCCAAGAGTCGACGCGTTCGTTGCGGCAATGTCAAGACAACGACATTAGTCAAGTGGTTTTGTCTCAGAACAATATTGTAATAGGTATCATTCGTATCGACATCAATAATTTAACACAACAGCCCTGCGAGCAGTCTAATTTTGTTTATCGAGAGTTCCACTCTCGATAAACAAAATTAGACAGCTAAAATCAACATACTCGACAAAAATCTTAGACCATTTAGTACTAAGACAAAAATCGATTAATTTGACAGATATTCCTAAGGAGTGAAAAGGACAGATGCTTTTGTCGATCGATATATGTCGATCGACAAGTCCATGCTCGCTGGGCTGGTTTGAAAAGTTCGAGAAAAGTGCGAAGTAAAGTATGTGACTTTGGCTAAAGCAATTAGTGTTAGCGAGTAGAGTACAATTTTATCGCGCCATATTTCTTGAACTTACTAATGGAATCTACAAATTGCTATACTCATCCCAACAAGACAATGTGCTCATTTATATTGAGGCTTTTCAAGTAGAATTCGTGAAAAATGTATGCGACTGACACTTAACGAGACTTAAAATAAATTGCATTTGTTAAAATGATGTGGACTTTGGTCACCAGGTGATACCTACATTATATGATGCAGGTGACTTTAGGACAAAAAGTTCCTAAAGTTGGGCACCTAGGTGATCAAAATGTAATAAATAAGCGGCCAAAACGTCCATTTTGCTAAACGCATGAATATTTAACTAGAGGAAGACTGTATTATTTCGGTTTAAAGGGTAGGCTACAGTGAAATTACTGCCTGCAGTGGAATTACTGTGTACTCTCTAATCTCCATCTATCTATCATCATCTATTATAATATATGTATATAATATAATCTATGAAAATACTATCTATCTAATGTTACAAGCTGTCAACGTACACTGTGTTTGCGAATCTTACAGGAACCCCTAGTATAGTACCTACACATGGTTCCTGTAAGATCCGCAGGTGACTGCATTCAATGGGTGACTACAGCCACTTACCAACAAATGAGCTGACATAGTTGTATAAAAAATTTCAAAGTGACATCATACCTCTCTCGAGGCTGTCGATCTGGTCGTTGGTGAAGCTGGTGCGGTTGCGCTGCAGCTTGCGCTTGAGTCGCAACCGCGCGGCGTCGTCGTCGGCGCCGCTCGAGCCAGCGTTCGAGTTATCGCCAGACCCGGTCTCGTCGGAGTGCAGACCTTCCAGGCCCTCTAGCTGCTCCTCACCTAGAATGTATATGTTTCATTTACAATGGGAAAGTTGAAGGCCTTCTAACTGTTTGGTTGAAAAGTGCTGATAACACCGATGTTAGCGAGCATCGAATAAGTTTCCTTAATAAATAGTTATATCGGATGTAACTGAATGCCGTAATAATATCTGGGGGCATCTGGGGGCACGGCAGTGCCCCCGCCAAGGCGAGCGCGAAGCAAACACTGCCGTACCATCCCTTACTGGAACCATTTCGCCGCATTTTCAGGTCTCTATTTGAGAACCTCTGGATAAGATCAGAACGCAGAAATTTTCGTCATCCAGTAAGCTATAATCACATACTTAAAATCCAAAATGTCAAGTCTGTAAGTCATTTAGTTCCGAAGTTAGGCGAAAGCAAAGTTTCGCATTTATGACACTCACTCACTCATGATCATCAAAATAGAACTACACTCGCGAGCAAAAGTTAGGAATCAGTTACTTGAAATTGGTTGCGCGTTATCTTGAGTAGTTAATACTTTTTTAATAATCGTAAAAATGACATCATTTTAAAGGTTCAACTCTTTACTTTTAAACTGATACCGAATTCATTAAAAACAAGCCAGTATTTATGGAGCCATTCCGCATTAAGTGAAGGTGTATCGAAAAAGACGTGTTTCAATTGTTATATACGTCACGAGTTGCGACCTATTGACCCCCTATAAAAGCACCTGTTATCGGATTTTCTTTATCAGTCGACTTTCACACGTTGACCGGTACACATCTCCGCCACTTTTGACCCTTTACCTTGTACGACAATTGAGACAACACCTACAGAAGCAGCACAAATCGTAGCCGTATTGCAGGAAGGGCTCAGCCAGCGGGTTGTCGCTCGTCGGCTCCACATAAGCCAATCCTGTATTTCGAAAGTTTATAAGCGCTTTCGGGAGACTGGTGGCTTTATCCCGAGACCAAGATCTGGACGGCGCCGGTGCACATCGGAGAGGGATGACCGTTTTATCGTGTCAACCTCTCTCCGAAATCGGCATTTGACTGGTGTCGACGTCCAACAGGAGCTCCGAGATGTTCGTGGGGTAGCAGCCAGCGAGTGGACAGAACGTCGACGACTCAAGCAAGCGAATCTGACTCCAAAAAGGCCTGCCAAATGCCCGAAACTCACGGCACCTCACCGACAAGCACGCCTTCAGTTTGCTCGCACCCATCTTAATTGGGAGGTTAAGCAATGGAGGCAAGTCCTGTTCTCCGACGAAAGCAGAATGTGTTTGCACGGTAGCTACAGAAGAGGACGGGTCTATAGGCGGCCTGGGGAGCAATTTGCATAGTGCTGTGTCGCTGAAACAGTGGCTTATGGGGGCGGCTCTTGTATGATGTGGGCCGGCATTTCCTTCGATGGTAAAACCGAGCTTGTTTTCTGCTTGGCGGGGGACGAGGAGGCGGTCTAACTTCGGATCGGTACATTTCCGATATTCTCCTGGAACATGTCGTTCCCTATGCGGGATACATCGGTGATGACTTCCTCCTTATGCACGATAACGCTCGTTGTCACACTGCCCGTATAACAACGGAATACCTCGAAGAAGTCGGTATTGCCACATTGGACTGGCCAGCACTCAGCCCTGACTTGAATCCCATTGAGCACGTGTGGGATGAACTGAAGAGGAAGGTTCGTTCCAGAACTCCTGCTCCTTCATGTCTGAATGAGCTGAAATCAGCGTTGATTGAGGAGTGGGAAGGTATTCCACAAGAATCAATTCAGAAGCTGATCAGGTCTATGAAGAATCATCTTGGAGCAGTTATTAGGGTAGGGCGAGGGGAGGGAACACAAAATATTGACACTTATTTTTAAAGATAAATAAAATTTTTATTTAATAATTTTTGTTGTTTTATTCATTCATTATTTTTCCCTATTTCTTTGTTTTCCTACCTCCTTCACTTAATCCGGGATAACTCCACAATTACGGGCTCGATATGAATTAATTTTATATCGATTTAAAGTTGACAGTTGCACCTTTAACATGATGTCATTTTTATGATTATTAAAAATTTATTTAGTAAGCAAGATCACGCGGAACCAATTTCAAGTAACTGATTCCAAACTTTTGCTCGCGAGTGTAGTACTTCCCATAAACTCAGAGAGCTGACATTTGGTACAGAGTTAGGGTTTAATGGCCACATAAAGGGAAAACTATAAAAAGTAGGATAATCAAAGGTCTGGAGTACCTGGAGACCCTGATTAGAAAACACAAGAGCCCAACCAAACTATTAGAGATATCGACATACCGCCTTTACAAAAAAATATTCAACTTGGTGGGCCGCTTCCAATAAAGAAAAGAAAAAAGAAAATAAAAATTTGTAATAATAAAAAACAACCCCTAAAAGGAAAAAAACTGTGTCATATAAGAAAATCTAATAAAATAAATCAATAAGCTCAAGTTTCTACAAAAAGAAGTGAAATCCTACCAAAAAACATTCTGTAAAAAAAATTAAATTTTTTTTACAAAAAATAAAACCGACTTCAAAAACACTAAAAACTTAATAATAATATAAGAATAGGTACAGAAAACATCACACTTCTATATTGAAGTCGGCGCCAAACGATGATCTCCTAGAAAGTGTTAAAATTTGTCACCGACTGCAATATAGAAGTGTGATGTTGTGTGTACCTATTCTTATATTATTTTTAAGTTTTTAGTGTTTTTGAAGTCGGTTTTATTTTTTGTAAAAAAATTTTTATTCTTAACTTTTTAGTGAATGAAATCTTTTCAGTAAAAGAAACCCTACCCTAGAAATTAGTGTTTTCCTCTATTTTCTATGGGATCCCATCATCAGATCCTGACTTTGGTGACCATGGGACCACCCTTGCAGTATACTCTATCGAATACAAAAAGAATTTTGGAAATCGGTTTAAAAATGACGGAGTTATGAGGTAACAAATATATATAAAAAATAATACAACCGAATTGATAACCTCCTCCTTTTTTGAAGTCGGTTAAAAACTAGCCAAGTCTCGATGGAGCTGCTTGTTTATCTCTAAAAAGTAATGAAATCTAGACAAAGTCTTGCCAAGTCTAAGGTTCCTTACTGTGATTTCTTTATTATTATAGTTAATGTTGTGTGACTTGGCCGTTGACTTGTACCCACTAACGTATAAAGAATGTTCAACGACCAAGTCACACAACATTAACTATAATAATAAAGAAATCGCAGTAAGGAACCTTAGACTTGGCACGACTTTGTCTAGATTTCATTACTTTTTAGAGATAAACAAGCAGCTCCATCGAGACTTGGCTAGTTTTTTACAGAATGTTTTTGGTGGGATATAGGTTACATATTAGATCTACCCTACGAGGTTCTTGTCTTAGATCTGGAATCCTAAAAACATAAAAGTATGATATTATAAATGTGAAGGTGAGTTTGTTTCTTTGTTTGTTTGTTACGCTTGCACGTCTAAACCAAAACAGATTTTAAAATATTTTTTACTGTCAACTATCAACGAATATCATAGGCTGTATTTTTTTAAAAAGAGATCCCTACGCTGCGGGTAAAAGCTAGCATGTTTTATTTTCAAGCCACCATTAATATGTATCTACTTATAAACAACACTATTGTTATATCATTTCAAAGTACTAAAAGTATTAGCATTGACATTTGTATTTTACACACTACACACCGTAGAGCTGTAGCTGCTACGAAATGTAGCAGCTACAGCTCTACGGATCGTAGCTACGGCGGTGCTACGAACTTAAGACATTTCTCTACGAGTACTGAGAAACCGTAAACCGTAAATTCTCTGTTCGATTTTGACTATTACTCTGAATCAAGACCCAGGCAGGCCCCCGTCACTCGCGCAATGCAGCGTTATAAATACCTACCGCTAAGTAGCGCGCCGGCGCGCCGACCGGCAGAGGGCCGCCGCCACCCGCCGCGCCGCACGCGAGACTTTATTATAGAATTTTGTAATTTTTTTGTATTTTTTTTATTTTGTTTTTATTGTTTTTTTTCCTTTATTTTATTGCTTTTTTGATTATTATATTAATTTGGTTTTAAATTTCTTTTAGTTGTTTATCAATTATTTTTTTATTTATAATTTTCTTTTCAGAACTAAAAACGGGATTTTTATACCTAAATCGAATAATTTGCCGAAAATTTTCAGTTAAATGTTGATGCGAAAAAAGTACACAATAATTTTAATTTAATAAACTTGATTAACAATACGGTGTTTAATTTATACTGTGAAGCTATTGGATGTCGTTGTTAGAAGGCAAATAAAAATTTTGATTTTTTTTAATCGGCTGAGATAAAAGCCAACAGCTTCTCTGTTGTTTGTATAAAAAAAATAGGCAGCCTGCTAAATTGCCTACTTAGTTTTATAAAAAAATAATAAAGTCTCGATGAACCGGTTATTTGATTCCGTACAAAAAAAAATATTTCACCTTACTCCTGTTTTTAAAAGATTGCCTATTTATCACAATTATTCATACGATTCAGGATATTTTCCATAGTAAAATTTAATAACCGTGAGTTCAAACATGAGAAAAAAAAAACATCGATCATGTATTTTTCATAATAATTCGTAATTTTTTTAATCGTTTGTAATTGGACAAATCAATGACGAAAAAATTTCGCCTTGGGTCGGATTGGTAATTTTTTCATAATTTGTATTTTTTATAATTTATCAATGTATTAATGACGATAAAGTAATATTCTATTCTCTTATTTTTTAACATATACTATTTTAAATTTTTAAATATATGCGCACTGCCAATTTAGAAGTAGATTATGAGGAATAATGTAATGATTAACACCAATCATGTATTTTACCATATTCTTGTAAATTAAGTAAGTACTATTATTATTATCATTTATCATTTTATAAAATTAAAGCAGATTTGAGTTAGGGGCCTTCCTCGCAATCACTTTATTTCATTATAAGAATAAGAATCATTTATTTTACCAAAATATATAGTACAAAATAAATTTACTATGATTATCACACTAGGTTATGCGAAGATCATACTTATTAACAAAAATCAAAGATTTTCTGTACCAGCTGATTTAAAAGATATTAATATATATAATATATTAAACGAAGAAATCAAATCAATTATAATTATAATCCTACGTATATCAATAAAATAATAACATTAAAGTTTTACTTTGACTATTTTGTTTATGTTCTTTGTACAACCCTTAAGTTTTTGCTCGATGACGCAATCACGCGGTGTACGCGGGAATCTCGACTCTCGGCGCGCGTTTATAGATACCTTTTCTTCTTGCAGCGACTTTTGTCTGTCGGTTTTGGCTATTATTATTACAACGATTCGAGCATTTCTATGGGAGTGATGTATCTGTTACGTAGTAACTATTATCTAATCTGTGACCCAGGTGAAGCGGCCCATAAATTAAGCGACGCGAAGAGGTTTGTTATAATGAATCGCACGACAGTAAATTGCGTGAAATACTGCCGAGCCACTTTCGATTTCGTTATCTCTTCCACTCTAGCTGCGGCGTTATCTTCCGAAGTTAGTGTTCGCCGGTGACAACTATACCTTGTGGCGAAACTTGTTTATTTGTAATAGCGTTATAGTCGCCTTTGTTGTAGTGTACGAATGGGGTTCAAAAGAAAATCATAGCATAAAGGAAAAGTTTTATTTTTGTAGGAAGTTTTGCTGTATACCTACGCCTTAACAATTAGTAATGGACTGTCGAAAAATAACGCTTGATACCATTAATTATATTAAATCATAGCAGCCTATTAGGAGCATAGGTTTCCCTTTTTAACCGACTTCAAAAAAAAGAGGAGGTTCTCAATTCGATGCGTATTTTTTTGTATGTATATTATTTTTTTTGCTTTAATAGAAGCACATTCATATAATAAATAGAAAGAAAAAATCGATTTTCGAATAACTATAAAAACAACCAAGATATAAGGTATTAAAAATTATTTTTGTATTTGATAGAGTATACTTCTGGGGTGGTTCCAAGGTCACCAAAGTCAGGATCTTATGATGGGATCTCATGAAAATCGAGGGAAACCTTTAAATTTTATTGGTATGTCTTACGTGTTTTGTGTGTATGTTACGCGATTTCTCCGCTAATTGTGGACTGATTTTCAAAATTCTTTTCGTTTTCGATAGAGTATACTTCTGGGGTAGTCCCAAAGTCACCAAAGTCAGGATCTGATGATGGAATCAAATGAAAATCGAGGGAAACCCTTAAATTTTATTGGTATGTCTGACGTGTTTTGTGAAAATTAAAAACCGACTTCAGAAACACGAAAAAGTTAAAAATAATATAAGAATAGGTACAGACAACATCACACTTGCATATTGAAGTCTGTGCCAAACTTCAAGACTCTAGGAGATCATCGTTTCATTCTTATATCATTCTTATATTATTATTTTAAATTCATATTATTACAGCATCTATTCGCACTTATTACGTTTGTATTCATTATTTTAATTTTCTATATTTTCATTCATCTTCACGATTGGTGTCATTCTCACAAAATCAAAGCTATGATATGAACGGAATCATGAATCCAATCATTAAATAAAAAAATAAAAGTAAAGAAAACGGCAACCTGAATTCTCGAAGTGCTTCCTCTTCTATTAATTTTAAATCATTTTATTTTATAGTTTATTTATAATTTAAATATTATCATACAATATGACATTATAATAATATTATTTTCTCGGGAAAAAGTAAATTAAACAACACGCAACACATCTATAGGATAATAATTCAAATCGCAATAATTGATTATGTAGTAATTTAAGATAGATATCAACTTTGGCTTACACGCGGGCAAAGTTGGCGGCGGTGGGTGCAAGGGGAATTATTATTTTCAAGTAACTCTGTAACATTGGATTTATTCGATTTGCGATTTTAATCTTTAAGTTGGAACGTAGTTTGTTCTTCATTCGGCACGGGTTCACCGAGTTGATTTAATTTAGGGACGTAAATTTTCTGTGGAGACGATAATTTATATACATTTCACTTAATAGTAATAATTGATGATGTGATAATGTTAAATTATATAGTTGTTGGGTTTTAAAAGTAACGATAATGAAATTTACATTTTCAATTACACTTACAGTACCTATTCAAATATCAACCTTATTTTTGGACCTGTCATAGGTTTTGTATTGATAGGGATTATTATGTACTAGGATATGATACAGGATATTTTACCAGCGGGAAACTCAGCATCGGAAATATCTGCGTGGATATATCTATCTTACCTATTTCTGCAGTCAAGCGCGCGGTTTGCATTGCTATATTTCGGTTTGAAAGGAAAGAGGCAGTAAAATTATTGGGTACTATGACTTGACATCTTATGTCACAAGTTAGCAACGCACATTGGGGTCCTTGTATGGGTTGTAGATATGCTAAAACCACGTACACTGCCGGCAACTAATAGCCATTTACCAACACGTGGGCAGTCAGCTTGTATGCCAACTTCAAAAAAAATCTATACAAAAGACTCATATAACATTTATCTATTCCATATAACAATTGTATGGTCGGTTAGGCCTCTATATAGCTGCATTCTAACTCTTACTATACTGTTGCCTTTCAGAATACCTAAAATTATTCCATTAAGAAAGAAAGTTTATGGTCCAACATAATAGGTATATCAGTACTACTCACCTACTTATTATTTTAGGTTCATCATTTGTTAATGACAACAAAGTGTATGAAAGCATACCAGTTGTATTTTTTAATTTTTCATAGTAAATATTAGCGCAATTCTGTAAATGATGGCTTAAAAAGGAGAAAAAGTAGACCTCCCGAGTTTTTGCTTGTTCTCGTGAAGGCTCTCACAGCTTCCGATTAGGTGTAGACTCAACTCTTTTTCTTCTACTAGTATTTCTATACACATATATTGATAATAATTGAGATGTATGCACATACAAGATCTAACCTAACCATCCTATAATTTGAATTTTGTATTTGTTTTTGACGTAAAAACACGTATAAAGACTTGTATGTTGCATAAAGATTTTTGATTTTGAAAACAATGCTTATTTATTTATTTTGGAAAACAGACATCATATAAATTACTTTAAATAGAATACTAAAGGTATATAACATGAATGCCATTAACAGTTTTCGTGTATATAAAAATTTTAGGCTAATAACGTTTTTAAGTTTGCATGTATAGTATATTATAACAATAAATATTTATAAACTATAACGAACGCTATTTAACCAAAACTCGAAACCATGTCAATTTATCTGAGCAACATCAAACAATATAAGTAAGAAAATCCGTTACTGAAGTATCTAATACTTATTTCTTCTATGTTCGACTGTATCATTTTTTTATGTATGTTCACCGATTACTCCGCCATTTGTAGACCGATTTTCAACATTCTTTTTGTAATCGAAAGAGTATACTCCCGAGGTGGTCCCATTGTCACCATGTCAGGATCTGATGATGGGATCCCATAAAAATCGAGGGAAACCCTTGAATTTCATAGACATGTCCAACGTGTTTCATGTTTTTCCTGAAGATGTTCAGGTATTTGCATCTGATAGTCATCAGTCATGTTACTGAGCTGATGATGGAAGGTTTCTGGTAGGTTAGAAGTTCGGAAATAATTCGTACAGTACTGTTTAGAGCGAAAGACGTTTTATTTTAAGTTGTTCTGGTGTTTGCCTTGGCTCAAATTCTAAAGCGCATCTACACTCGCGAGCAAAAGTTTGGAATCAGTTACTTGAAATTGGTTGCGCGTTATCTTAAGTAGTTTATACTTTTTTAATAATCGTAAAAATGACATCATTTTAAAGGTTCAACTCTTTACTTTAAACTGATACCGAATTCATTAAAAACAAGCCAGTATTTATGGAGCCATTCCGCATTAAATGAAGGTGTATCGAAAAAGACGTGTTTCAATTGTTTGATACGTCACGAGTTGCGACCTATTGACCCCCTATAAAAGCACCTGTTATCGGATTTTCTTTATCAGTCGACTTTCACACGTTGACCGGTACACATCTCCGCCACTTTTGACCCTTTACCTTGTACGACAATGGAGACAACACCTACAGAAGCAGCACAAATCGTAGCCCTATTTCAAGAAGGGCTCAGCCAGCGGGTTGTCGCTCGTCGGCTCCACATAAGCCAATCCTGTGTTCTGAAAGTTTATAAGCGCTTTCGGGAGACTGGTGGCTTTATCCCGAGACCAAGATCTGGACGGCGCCGGTGCACATCGGAGAGGGATGACCGTTTTATCGTGTCCAACAGGAGCTCCGAGATGTTCGTGGGGTAGCAGCCAGCGAGTGGACAGTTCGTCGACGACTCAAGCAAGCGAATCTGACTCCAAAAAGGCCTACCACAGGCCCGAAACTCACGGCAGCTCACCGACAAGCACGCCTTCAGTTTGCTCGCACCCATCTTGATTGGGAGGTTGAGCAATGGAGGCAAGTCCTGTTCTCCGACGAAAGCAGGATGTGTTTGCACGGTAGCGACAGAAGAGGACGGGTCTACAGGCGGCCTGGGGAGCGATTTGCACAGTGCTGTGTCGCTGAAACAGTGGCTTATGGGGGCAGCTCTTGTATGATGTGGGCCGGCATTTCCTTCGATGGTAAAACCGAGCTTGTTTTCGTGCCTGGCGGGGGACGCGGAGGCGGTCTAACTTCGGACCGGTACATTTCCGATATTCTCCTGGAAGATGTCGTTCCCTATGCGGGATACATCGGTGATGACTTCCTCCTTATACACGATAACGCTCGTTGTCACACTGCCCGTGTAACAACGGAATACCTCGAAGAAGTCGGTATTGCCACATTGGACTGGCCAGCGCTCAGCCCTGACTTGAATCCCATTGAGCACGTGTGGGATGAACTGAAGAGGAAGGTTCGTTCCAGAACTCCTGCTCCTTCATGTCTAAATGAGCTGAAATCAGCGTTGATTGAGGAGTGGGAAGGTATTCCACAAGAATCAATTCAGAAGCTGATCAGGTCTATGAAGAATCGTCTTGGAGCAGTTATTAGGGCGAGGGGAGGGAACACAACATATTGACACTTATTTTTAAAGATAAATAAAAATTTTATTTAATAATTTTTGTTGTTTTATTCATTCATTATTTTTCCCTGTTTCCTTGGTTTTCCTACCTCCTTCACTTAATCCGGGATAACTCCACAATTACGGGCTCGATATGAATTAATTTTATATCGATTTAAAGTGGACAGTTGTACCTTTAACGTGGTCATTTTTATGATTATTAAAAATTTATTTAGTAAGCAAGATCACGCGGAACCAATTTCAAGTAACTGATTCCAAACTTTTGCTCGCGAATGTATTATAAACTAAAAAGATTGAAAAAAAATTTTTTTACAAAAAAATAAAACCGACTTCAAAAACATCAAAAAGTCATAATTAATTTTAGAATACATACAATATCACAGTTTTATATTGAAGTCGGTTTTTATATTGAAAATTTTTTTTTTAATAATTATGTCCTGTATTAAATCCTGTCCTGTCTTATAAATCGAAGCTTTCAAAGAAATAACTTTACATCATTGAGTGATAAAAAATCAAATTTTGTCAAGCATCTCATTTATTCACCGATTCATACCGATTAAAGTTGCCAAAACTATAATGATTAAATCCATTACCAAACCTAATGACTCATACGCATAAACTGTTCAAATTTCACGTTCAATATTTATTAAATTTGTCCACTGTTTTATTTATTTTGCCGATTTTGAATGACAAATAAAATATATTCTCACCAGTATTAACTCTGGTTGTTTTGTGAAATTTAATTAAATTCATTGGAATCCACCGCTAAATATTGAAATAAGAGAGAGGATGAAATAATTATAATAATCCAGTGGCGGTTTGTTGTATGTATCCGATGCGGCCGTGGGCGCCGCCCTGCCTCCGCTGGGCGGTTGCATCGCGCCCTATTCATATTGATATTTCAAAAATATACTAGCGTTTTTTATTATTTATCGTCATTACCATTGTCAAGTGATATTTCTTAGAGTCTTATCATAAATAATATAGTTTGTAAGTTGATGAGTTGTAGGTAGTAATCTCTAGAACTACGGAACCGATTTTGAAAATTCTTATACCAGTACTCAGTAGATAGCAGCATTATTCCTGATTGACTATTTGATTGTGATTTATAATATTTTTTATTTAACTGACGACCCGCTCCCGCTTTTCATGGGTAGTAATTCAATAGACAAAATCCACCCTGGCGAATCCACGGGCAGGTTGCTTGTTAAATAAACGGTCGGAAGAAGATTTATGTATTTTTTTAGAGGTAACCTAAATTAAAAAATATCTTAAATATTTTAAACAATTTAGACAGATTTAAATTGAAATCTTGCTAGCAAATATATTCATTGATAAGTAAAATAATCATCTATTTTTAAGTCTCAGACCTAATAGAATTTCAATTTTCTTTTGATTCAAAAATTTTTACAATGTTTTTAATTTTACGTTCAGTTCAATCAATCAATACAGTATGCAAATATATTTTTAATATTAAACATAGATAAAATTAAGCGGGTACTTAATTTCATCTACTCATGAAGCAAATCGAATTACCGCTGTTTACAACGAAAACAATATGCAAGAAATAAACGCGAAATCCCACCTACTCAATATTATTTTTACAATTCCAAAACAGCAATGTCTCCGTCGTACCAACATATTAACATCTTAAGCAATTCGGTAACAAGCGCAAACTCCACGAATAAATTAGAGTCAAGTGTCAAGATCTGTGCGTCGGCGTGTACGGGCGGAGTTGCAGGGAGGTGAGGGGGCTAGCCGTAACGCGCGCGTTCATGCAGAAACTCGCGATAACGGACGGCCTACCACGTAACCCTGCGCTATCGCCCGCGCCGAAAAATGTATGCCCAATAATGGAGTGCTTTTGACAACAGCACTTTAGTTGTACCTGAGCCCGATAAGAGTATTGAATTAGACAGAATTAATGCGGGAGAAAATAATTTTACGGCCAACTTGGGTGCAGGCGTACAGAAATTCACGCTGTACTTGTATCGAAAAGTCGTGATAAGTATTCGTGCTTTCAATGCATTGTAAAGGAAAAAGCCGCACTCCATGTAAAATTTTCCAATAAGGCTGGTCGACTCTTGTACATTTTACTACGTTAAGTCTTTAAACAATATTACTAATGTGTGGTTTTTGATTGTTTGTTTATCATACTCAATGAAGCGAAGCTATAACATTATTCAAATCTTTATTCACTATACCAAAAATATAATTAACTAAGATACACTATTTATTATTTAGGCCCACGATTTAAAAAAGGCAACTTTAAAATAACAGCTGGATAATTAACTTACAAGTCTCGTTAACACACTATCTAGCTGTGAGTCTAGTTTTACTACGAGAATCGCTTAAGTTCCATCTATCACCTCTCGTTTGGAGCGGTGACAGATGGAACGATGACGGTGTGGTGCGGTGACGGATCTATACTTTTTTTGCCGAACTGTACACCCTACGTATCCTAACTTAAAATCCTATTCAGGTTCAAGAAGCAGCACAATAGAGTGTAGGTAACTCAGCGTAGTGCTCAATTTAGAGCTGTACTTGCAAGACTGGATAAATTTAGAACTGTACTGGATAAGTTTTTTCTTTACACTGAATTGAGTTCATGTGTAACCGCTTTCTCACATGGAGGCCTGGTCAAAGGGACATGAGTCACATGGTTTCGTTGTATCAAATTCTATACATTGCCGTTCTATGTGTTTTAACGCAACGATTGACTTTGACTAGGCATTCTGATGTTAAAGCGATGATGAGGTCTATGTTGGAGCGTGTTTAGCTCGAAAGAGCCGATCACCCAACACATCATTACATACTTTAAACATATGGAGGATCCTGATGAACTAACGAGTTTACGTGGATCCCCTGGGGGATCGGGATAGGGGATCCTGGTGGACTAACTCCACTATTTGAAGAGATAACATTAAGTTTGTAATAATATCAGAAACATCACACAACAGGTTTTATACCAGAGTTTAGTTGGTGATAAACGTAGCTAGTCAGTTCAGAAATTTTATTAAAGATTCATTGCGCATGAGACTGAGGGGCTGATGAAATTATTCATCATCGGATTACATGAATACTATAAAGTTCTTAATGAATTATTAAATATTTTTACTATCTGATACCATAATTTATTTTAAAAATAAACATCAAACTGTTTGTATACCGTTACTGTTATATTTCTTCACCATATAACCGTTTTTTTATTACTTACAATTTTCAAATCATCAATGCGTTAAACCAACTTTATTTACTGCATAATTCCTATTGACAGATAGATTTTCTATTGAAAAACTTTCATTTAGTGAAATATATCTATAATAAAATTCAAGAAAAATATATGACATTAATACTTGTTGGGAGACGCGGCAGTTACGCATTAGGCCTCCGCCGAGGAGTGTTTTTACAGCGACCTCTTGGGGACTACGGGATAAAGAGTTTAGTTTTATGCAGCGCTGAATATTCCATAAAATATTTCACTGCGATACTTATCATGATAGCTATTCAACGATCTCTCTTATTCTGTACAAAGTAAGGTGGCTTTTTGTATGAATTGCAGTTGTAATAGTTGCCTATATCATATTGTGAGCAGGTCATTGGCGTTTTTCCACTGCCCGTCTATTTTCTTAATTCTGTTTACGGTTAACGGCAACGGCAAAATATACGAATATCGTGCCGCTGTCGGCTCTGTTGCCGGTTAGTGGGAAGACGTGATTATAAATTTTTGCTTCGACGGCAGCCGTGCTCTTGAAATTACCGGTGCCGTGTCATGGCAGTGGACAACGTACTGATATTATAAAGCTGAAGGGATTGTTTGTTTGGTTGATCGCGCTAATCTCACGATCTACTGATTCAAATTGAAAAATAGTCCATTTATCGAGGGAGGCTATATAACATCACGATGTTGTTATTTTCCGACATCCACGCGAACGAAGTGCGGGCACAGCTAGTAATCTATACTATATAAAGCTGGATTATTAAGCTGGATATTCCGTAGCAGATAGAGACACTGCACTAGTGGAGAATCTGTGCCAAAGAGAGACTTTTAGAGTCGCTTGCGCGTGCAAGTATTTCTGGCCCCGAAATAGCGATGATTGCATTGCTGTGTTTTTTTATACAACTAATTTGGCAAACAAGCAAACTGCCCACCTGATGGTAAGTGGTAACAGTCATTTGGTTCTTGTGAGATTCGCAGCAATCTGCAACCCCCACAAAGAACCACAGTGTACGTTACCAACTTGTGACATAAGCTGTAAAGTCACGGTACCCATTACTTTCACTGTCATATCTTACCCTTCAAACCGGAACACAGCAATGCAAGCACTGCTGTTTTGCGGCAGAAATAGGTAGGTTCCGCGTTGAAGGGCAAACAGGCAGTGAAATTACTGGTTATTGTGACAATAAATCATATGTTACAAGACAACGACCATTGTAGTTACTGTAGGGATTACATATTTGAAAATTTAACAAGAGCCGTATGGTGGCTGTAGCTGTCTTCCGTCAGGTGGACACTACTTGTTTGTCAACTTTAAAATTAATTATCGAATACAAACTCGTTACTAAAAAATCGCGGATTTTTAAAGTTTTCGATAGATAAGAGAACCGCACATCACACACCATAAACCATCACCATAAAATCAGATTACTGATTGATTGAATAAATTTTGGACGACCAGACGTATGTTGAGATTAATAAGGCAATAAATAAACATACGTTAATGCAAGTCCAAACGCTTGTTCTTGCTTGTAAAAAAAAAAAGATTTTTTGGAGTAATAACTTACTGCGATCTTTTCATATTGGCGTATAAGTAAAGCTATATCAGCTCACGTCACCACAGGGAACATGACACCTCGAAATACAATCCTAAAATATAGCCAACATCGGCTACAAGGCCTGTACAGATTCGCAGTCGTTACGCAACGGGGTTAGGGTTGAGATTTGCGCGCGTCGTAGTTTTGTGAATAGCAAAATGTATTTTGTATCAAAAGCCCATCTGTCAGGCACGGCGGAACATTAATGTTTCATGAAGGCGCGCAGATCTATATCAGATAATAGACATGTCTGTTTGTACATTTACCGTCACTCAGCGTCTGTGGGGATGAGTCTGCGGTGATGCTACGCGAAATAATAGATGTCGCGACGTCATCTTGGAAAATGAGCAGGAATAATTAATACTAATTATCTTTAAAAATTTGGGAAATTAGGTCAAAACCCTAAAGATGGGAATGCAAAGTTGTGAATCGAGCTTAATTTATTTTGAATGAGAAGGAAAAAAAAAGGTTTATTCACTCTCATTTAACTCGCATAGTCTAATGGAAGACACGACTGAAGTAACATCAGGCGCAGGAAAACTATTTAAGATAGTAATTATTTTGCACAAATAAGAGAATAAAATCATTCTATTAGTGTAAATAACACCTAAAGAACGTAGCTTAGTTTAGTCCAAGTGGAACCGCAGCCTTATTTTTTACAACTTTCTTCAAATCGCACTAAGCGAAGATATCCCCGCAAGGGTTACGGTATTTTTGTAAAGACCAGTAAAAATGCATAGGCAATCTGGTTAAATACAGCTATCTATAGAATCTTTTTATTTTTCATTTCAACTGGACAACATTTCTTTTTTGTATCAAATAAGGAAGGTGTTATTAATTATATTTACAAAATATCTAAAAGTATTCGATGCTATTGATTATATTATCAATATTTGATAGTTTTCTATATTTTTTTATCGATATAAAACTTCGCATCTCCAGTTAAAATTATATACTTTTTCAGGTGCAGAAATAGAGTGTATTCCTTTCGATTAACAGACAAGCAAGCATGAATGAATTAATAAAAATCGGGATCAAAAAAGTGTTCAGATTCAAGTCACGCGCGGGCCATCTTGCACGATCCGCTCGCTTGACGCGGTCGAGCGCGCACAGGTAACCGATATCGTCAACGCACGGCGCATTTAGATCTTCCATTAGGACATTCAAAGGGTTTTCCAGAGATAAAGAAAGTAGAAATGCTTCAATTAGCGTATAATAGATTATTGCAGTACCAGTTTCTTTACGAATTACAAATTTAATAATTCTTGCTTTATTAATATTAGCAGTACAAACGTTTTTGTAACATATTCCCGCATTCAGATCTTGTATTAGAACTTTTAAGAGTTTTTCAAATATAAATAACAGAGAAATGCATCAAAATACATACCACATACATAACATTATTAATGTTTTCTCATTTTTTATTGAAGTGGTCTTTTTTTTATAAATGCGGGAACTGGTTACTGCTTTTAATAAAATCCCCTTTATTTCTTGATTTTTGTGTACGATTTCATGAACGTGCATATATGTAAAAGTCTAGAATAGATTTTTTTTAAATATTGATTAAGATTTCTCGTAGACAATCATCCAAATCTAGTCGAAATATGTAAAAAATTTTATAAATAAAACAAATGTAAAAGTTCGTCAGAATAATGATAATATATAGAAATTGCGGAAATATCATATACAGAATTATTTTTTTATCACCCTGGAAAATTTAAGTGACGCTTCACGACATGGTAGTAGAATGATTTAAATATGAATAAAAAAAATAACTCACATATTTAATTATTATATTAATTTTCTAAAATATCAAAATATGCTGCACTAGCTGAGAGCAGCATTTTAAGAGATTTTAAGAGATTTTTTTTTTATTTTTTTTTATATAATTATGGATGTGTCCTGAAGCGTCCCTTAAATTTTCCAGGGTGATAAAAAATAACCGTGTATACTCGTGGTCGTGGTATTGTAAATAGCTCGATGTCGAGATTAACACAATAGGCTAGATGACTAAAAAAATTTTCAAGAAAGCAGCTCATTCATAAATTAAACAGAAAGAAATAATCGGTTTTCGAATAACTATAAAAACAACCAAGATATAAGGTATTAAAGATTTTTCTCCATCTCTTTCTAGCAAAACGGCAATTTACAAGGAGTTCATATGGCCGTACTCAACAATGATGTCACGGTTGATGTCGGATCTCTCTGTCTAATCGCCTTCAAATTAACAACTTAAAATGCTTGTATCTAATGTATTTTTAAGACAATTTTAATTCTAATTTCACAGGACTGCATCTTTTTCCACGGTTTTTTTAATATTTAATGACGAGACGTAAAAATTATAATTCAGTCATCATCCCATTTGTGCTATTGTCAAAATGTTCATTCCTAAAAATGATACCGGATTTCGAAAACAAGACTTAGGTACGCGAATTTACGCGAGTGATGCCGTAAGTGAGTGTCACAAAGAAAAGTCATCTTGTAATTTTGTAAGAAATTTCATTGTGATTCATATATTTATGATTCTCTATATTGGCATAAAATAAAAAACAATTAAACATATTTGAACTGGCGAGACAAACATTTGGGCTTACAATTTAGAATTCATAAAAAGGAGGAATGTAAATGTGTGTTTTTAATTTTTAAGTCATCACATCAAAGAAGGCTAAGTAACTAAGTTTCTTACTTATAGTAAGTGTGAAATTTTCGTTCCAATGCCTACTTATTTTCAGACTTAACTTATTTCGTAACTTACCAAGCAAGTAACTTAACTTACTCGGACTAAGAACGCAATAAAGAATGAACAGTGAAGAGATAGATATACTGAACAATATGCTATGGCATATAACAAATTACACTCTACACCAAGATTCAATATTTCTGTATTAACTTAACAATATATTAACAGAGCGATCATTCTTAAAAGAGAGTTATTATTTCACACGTTATTTTCGCGCATAAATATTAGCAAGGATAGACATAAGATCGAATACCTATCGGCTTATGATATAATATGTTCGCATATGCACGCTGCCATAATTATATGTTTATCCGCGTGGGCGGAGTAGTGGGGTGTGAGTAATGCGCGCGCGGGGCCCCGCCCCCACCGTCGCTCACAATGGGAGCGTGTTTTTTTTTCGTTTGTTTCGATGTGTTAATGGACGTTTCGTTCAATATCGTTTGCCTAAGCTTGCCTACCTACACACTTATTCTTTTTCTGGATTAGAATATGTGTTGCATATTGTTCACACCATTCATATGAAAATAAAAAAAAATATTATACCAGCAGAATTCAGGTTTAACAGTTTTTCTTAATATAAATCCAGCTACGTAAACAAAATCACGAACAGAATTTTGTTTCATAAGTTTTTTTGGTTATAAATGTATTTATAAAAATAACCAAATCATAGTTTTGCGATATAGCGTTTATAGATAAGTAGACTTGCTGATTTACTGTAATCTGACATACTTAACAAAAACAGGAATTTTTACATAATGGAACAGAATTCAGGAAGGAAAAATATAGAAACATTTGACACAAATCTTTTTGAAAGTAAACAGTAATTAATAAACTTCTTATCTGAAACCTTTTTATATGAAATGCTGTTTCGAAGAAGTTTCAAAAGTTTTATTTTACTTTCAAATGGTTTTATTAACGAGTAGCGCTATTGAGATAAGTTTTTTTTTTAATTTACGAAACATCTTTCAGCTACCTATAAAACTGTTAACAGAATTAATCGAAGATCAGCTCGATAATTGATCTATTCTTTCTAAGCAAACATTTCATCAAATAATGTAGATTCTTGAAAGTAAGATCTTCAGAATACTAGAAGTTAAAACAATCAAAGCGATACCTGTCGTATTGTTTTGATTGTACAATAATTGTGACAATGTAACGAAAAAACCATATTTTCAATAAAAGCAAAAATTTAAAATAATATCAAACACAGATAATTATCAGATTTGTATATTGAAGTTGGAGACAAATATTTAACTCAATTTTTAGGTCCTTACCATATGAATTAACGTTTTGTATGGAAACAGTAAAACAAAAATAAAATATTATGAAAGAATCAATCGAAGTATATACCATTATTATCCATGCACTGTCTCTATTTTGTAGATAGTTTATTAATTCCATTGCTGGAAAAATTGTGGGAGCGAGAGTCAATAAAATCTTTTGGACTGCCTCATTGGAATCGAGTTTATTTCCTTGCAAGACATTGACCAAATTGCGAAAAAGTGGTAATCTGTTGGAGCACGATCCGGAAGTATGGCGGGTGTCGGGGACATTCTAATTGCAGCTCCTCTAATTTAGTGACAGTCTGTCGTGAAGTATGGAGTATAGTGTTGTCCTAAAGCAGCAGGGGGCTAGATTGACAATACAGATCTGCCATAAGCGTCAGACTTTAGGCAGCTGGAGTGTATGACACCAGCACTAGACCACCACCAAATACTCACTAGTACCTTTTTTTAAATCAATTTTCGCTTGGGACAGGATATGACCGCTTTTCTTGGGTTCAACACTGATGAGGATTTCCGATTGTCGTAAATGAACAATTTTTTACAAGTAATGATACGATTTAAAATTGCCTCGTTATGTGACGGCTGAGTAATGTAACGCAGCACTCAATAAGTGTTAGTTGGTGTGCTTCACTTTATTTATGCCATACCCATTATTCGAGCTTATTCACTTTAGTTGCCGTTGGCTCGCATCCACGATCACCTTTAATTCTTCATTATCGACTAACTAAGGTATTTGGCTGTTCAGGTCAAAATTTTCAGTCAGGAACCAAAGATGTGGCGTGCTTTCTTTTACATTAGCTTCCCTATGCACATTATTAATCCTTTGAGGTATTTTTGCAGTGCTAGTACCACGGTAGACTCATATTCGTATCATACATAACGCCATTTTTAAGTTTTCCATTCTGTCAACGGGACAATGTCAAACAAAAATCAAACAGTACGAAAACAAGTGAAAAACTAAATTCGAAATAGAAGGGCCTAAAATTTAATTTGGAATTCCAAACCAAACGCCAGATATTTGAGATTAAAGTGGCCAGTTATAAACGCAAATTTCAAAAAACAATTACTTTAGTAATTATAAAAGAGCATGACAACAGTTCGATTCCGAACGAGTGATAAAGAAAAAATGAATCCTATTTCTCTATTTTTTCTAAACTAGTACTCAAAAATTTGGTGATTAGAAAATTCAAAATAATGGTTTAACAGATCTTACCTCCAAAGAGGTAGAGGTACGAGAAAAAAAATGTGCGCTGAAGCAAGTTTCGATAGTTAATAATATTCAATAGATTATAATATAGTAACACACTACCATCAATATATATATAATAGGTTGGGGAAATAGTTTCTTCGCATTTTTTAAGAAAATTCAAAACATTTTTTAATATAGTTTATTTACATTTAACTAAAGTATGTAGGTACCATTTTGTTCGATAACTTTTTGCCATCTTGTAGGTAGGGACATGATCCCATTGCTATAGAAATTTTGGGACTTCTGGTCAAAATACCGCGACAAGTGGTTTTGGCAGTCCTCTCGTGATGTTAACCTGACACTGCCTAAAGAATTCTGAAGAGACCGAAACAGGTGGAAATCTGAAGGTGCAAGGTCAGGACTATACGGCGGATGCATTAACACCTCCCAGCCAAACTCTCTTAATTTTTGCTGAGTGGCTAAAGATGTGTGAGGTCTAGCGTTATCATGATAAAAAACCACACCCCTTCTGTTGATTAATTCCGGCCGCTTTCTCTCAACTTCTTGCTTTAATCTCATCAGTTGTTCGCAGTAGAGTTCAGAATCGATGGTCCTGCCTGGTGGTAACAGCTCATAATGAATAATGCCCTTCCAATCCCACCACACACACAGCATCACCTTGTTGCGAGTTAACCCGGGTTTCGCCACAGTCTGTGAAGCCTGACCGGCCTTTGACCACGACCTTTTTCGCACGTTCTTGTCGTACGTGATCCACTTTTCATCACCAGTTATCAGCTTCTTCAAAAATGGTTCGGTTTCATTACGTCGTAATAAAGAATCACAAATGAGTACACGGTTCATTAGGTTTCTTTCAGTGAGCTCGTGAGGTACCCAAATGTCGAGCTTTTTTGTGTACCCAGTTTTTTTCAAATGCGCCAAAACTGTTTTGTGGTCAATTCCCAGTTCTTCAGCTACGTCGTAACTACTGACATGCCGATCTTGCTCCACTTTTTCAAAAATGGCATCCATTTTATCTGTAATAGGGCGACCAGAGCGACGTGCATCTTTGACATCAAAATTTCCGGATTGAAAACGCTTAAAGCAAATTTGTGCTACTCTCACAGACACTGCACTAGGTCCATAAACATCGCAAATTTTTTTCGCGGCTTGCGTTGCATTTTTACCTTTTTTGTAGTAAAATTTTAAAATGTATCGAATTTCTTCATTAGATTCACTCATCTTGGCGGTACGAAAAACAAATGAAAATCACACATTTTCCTAATTTGAATTTGGAATTATGTTCTTTAAAATTTAAACTTTCAATGATACCAAAACCAGCCAGATACAATATATATATATATATACCCAAATGTGTACATACATAACCCGTTACGTGCACAACCACCGTTTAAAGGTTAAACAGGATTAATATTTCAGCTACTCCACAATCTAACGTCCCACAAAGGCTGTTTGAGGGAGGACTCAAATTAACAGCTATAATTACATGTAAACGTATGAGCGAGGGACGGGCCCTTTACCGAGTATTTCATGTTTTATAATCCTGTTTCATGCGTTATTGGCCCTGTAAGCCCTTTGTGAGGCTCGCTCGCTCGAAAACAGTGCGCTTTTAGCTTCGCGTAATTACGTTCAGTTTATGGGCTGACATACTACGTATGTGCGATTTACATGAGATTCGTTGAGGTTGTTGTAAAGGATTAGTGACGACATCGTTTAGGTGTTTTGTCACGCTCAAATGCACTCTGTAGTTGTTTAAACTGTCTTTAATCTGTGTGGTAATAAAGCTTATTAAATAGAGCTAACAACGTTATTTAACGAACGTTTAATTTCTTATTTATAGGAATGTAAAGACTACTTTGGATAGTTATGAGGATGATTATTAGATTATTTATTGTTCGATACATTCACATTCGTTTTAATATAATAACATACAGGATTACTGGAAATGTGACGCGTTCCTGCTAAAACGCTAAAGATGTAAAAGATGAGGTCAAAAGCAATTGATTTTGTTATGTAATTAACAATATCCAGATTCGACCGTTTTAAATCGAAAATAAACTTAAACTAACATTTTTCTTCTAGATGGTAGGTGTTATTTATTAGAAGGCAATCTGCGTAATCAAAATAAACATTAATTTGGCCAGAAACTACAGCCCCTTTCATAATAACGGTCTTTAAAGTGTAATTTTTCCACAATTTAAAAAATCTAATGCTCATTTTCCCTAGCATCCTAAATTACTTAAAAATAATAAAATTTGTTAACTTTAGGGCACAACATTACACAACAATACTAAAGTACTAAATACTATTTATTTATATATTAATATAAATAGTTAACATTTGTTATAATTATAACTTTTAAATTGATTTGCGTATTTTTTAGTTGTTTATTGTTTCAAATAATGTTGTTTCTTTTAACATCTACCTTGTATTCTCTGCACCACCCCAAGGTCGACTGGCAGAGAATGCCCATGGCATTAAGTCCGCCTTTGTACACAGTACATGAAGAATAAATAAATAAATAAATAAATAAATAAACAATATTAGTTGCTTTTAATTTCATTTATGTATAACAGGAATACGTCACATTTCCAGTAGCTCTGTGTAATATAGTTTATTCTTAGATGTTAATACTTCGGTCTCTTTTTCTTTTCTTTTCTTTAATAAGTGCGAGTTACAGTTGTTAACAATTGTTAATTTAGGCTTTTAAGTTGTTAGTTAAGGTTTTTTTATTGTCCTTTTTGTGTTATTTATTTTTTATGTCATCCAAAATGGTCTCATCTGAAAACCAGCGCTCCTGTTGCAATATGCAACAGAAGCTTAAAGCTGAGATGGGACTATTTGGCCAACCCTTCTTAAATTGTTCAATACCTTACGGCACCTTACCGTATGTACCTATTAGCCAACAAAAAGTTTTCTCTTACTTTCTATATACAAAACGTTTAGGACGATTTATATTTTATTTGCTTAGCCCCGCAGTTAATTAGCTAATCCCGTAAGAAATTTGGATTTAAATACCAAACCTACCTATTATTGCAATCACTTCAGCATTTTGCGCTATAAAATAGTAAACGACCATTTACACAAGCTGATATTTATAATATTGAAAGATTAAGTACATTTTGAGATTTTTTAAATGGACTATAGTATAAAGCACGATGCTGAAATTTCATAACAGCTCAAATTCTAGTTAGGTATTAAATACCAAGCTTTTAGTACGGGATCTCAATCTCAGTTGTTCTTACAAAGGTTTCCTGAAGCTCGCATTCACGTCGGCGGCGCGGGCAACATCGAAAGGGTTGGGAGTAACGAAGGCGGCTTTAATTGCTATTTTCGCGAGCCCGGACCGTTCTGTGGATCCGGCTTCTGGAGTCGGGACAACGTGTATGTAACTAATCATGAATACTTATGTGTTCATTGATATTTTGCATAGAAAAATACATTGGTAAAAATCTACATAATCGTAGGCGAGACCTATGATTATTTAGATTTTTTACCAATTCTAAACATATTGCTTTTATTCTTAGAATGTAAAAATTTTTCTAAAATATGCCGTGGAAAAAATTAACTGCTTTCAATTTGTCCCGTAAAAACTTTAGTTTCATCTGGAGTCAATTGAGGTAGTTGATGTTTTTCAGATAAATGACTTGAAAAATACTTAATAAATAATATAAGGCTTTAATATGCCCATTGTGAGTGTTTTACCGCCAACGGGCTGTATTCTGACGAATTCTTCGATATGATGCCAACGGCCACGTTTTTCTATCACACCGCTCGCTCACCATCGGAAGGAAGTCCACCTTAGAATCCAAATCGCCAGGTATGGTACGGTTCTTGAGACATTTTCTCAAGCGTACACTTAGGCTGTTGAATGAGCTCCTTTCTGAGATTTTTACAAGGACTATAGGTATTTGGAAAACGTACAACATTTGAAGCGTGCCTAGCCTTGTTGGAGCTGTTACGTAAATAAAGGGATCTTGGTGCGAACTGTGACCTGTGATTAAAAGTGGATTCTTTATGATAGTCGCAACGCAAGGGAACAACGCAATGACTTGATTTCAGGCTAAATTCCACAAAAATACCAAAAGCGAAAGTTACCAATTACATTTCCATGAATTTACAGAAATGTGTAATCAACGTTGGTAAATACATTGATTAAATAATGATATTATGTCTTAGACAAAAAATTGACAATTTTTCAGTACTTGTAAAAGATAACAGTTTCATACTCTCACTTCTAATCTCGTCGTCTGTTAATCTATAACCCTTAATACTCACTTATTCAATTCGCTTAAATTCTAGCACAAGATTTTGATTAAATTTATATTTGAAATAATTTTATTATAAAAAGTGCGATTAAGTAAAAAAAGTGCGTCTGTAAAATTAACTGAATACTACCTATAGTCACATTATATAGTCGATATATATGAAAATTAAACATTACATCGATAGTGTTTCATTGCTTTTTCGTCTTTAACGATCGTCCTCAGTAAATCGAAAATTAAACATAAGTGCTTATCTTAATATCGCTCAATGTTTTTGTCGTCTCCGTGTAACTATGACACAGGCATAGGTACCAGATATAGTCTTCCCCGTACCTAAACTGCAGAGGCAGATCAAAGGGCCGCCGCCGCGCTTTGAAGCCGTCGGCGCGGCGTACCAGCCGTCTCCATAACACCGAAATATACGAAACGAGTAGGTATACATACATATACAATACATGTACGGGCTCACTTACATATATCTTTTTGATGGGACATAACATAGGATATAAAACCGAGCTTTTCCTGTGGCGTTTGGTTGTTTCTGGAAAATTAATTATTGGAGATGGGAAAGTTAAATTGAAGATAAGAGTAGGTATAAAACATAAATACTCGACTCTGACCGACTACAGCACAAAAAACTTAAGGCGCGTTCCACTTAAGCACATATTGTGGTTTGTTTAATATATTTATTAGTTTATTCTTTCATCAATATTATACATAGTTACTGTATTCGTCCGTATTATTTTTATTTTAAGTGTCTATTTATTATGTTTATATTGCAGTGGCGTCCATCATCTTTTCATTAGGGGCCTGTCAGAATAACAGCGCTTCTGGTTCATTCTGACCATCTATGAATGACTCAGAAGTATATGCTGAGGCAAGGCCCTTTAAACACACATTAAAATAAATCTATTTATTTTGTTACTGTTTTGTTTATTCCTGTTAGTTTTTTTTTCAATTATTGTTTTTTTTTATTTTGTGTGTTTAATAAACGTTTCTTTCTTTCTTTCTTTCTTTCAAATAAGTTCTGAAATGTAATGTATTTAATTAACAACTGTATTTAAGTTTTATCATATTTGAAAAATTTGTCAATACCTACTTGCAAATAAGTTAAGCGACGATTTCAGGACTTTAAATACCTACTTACACCTGTCATACCATTTTACAATTGTATTTTTTTTCTTTTGTATTGCAGCGGAACACTGAATAGGTTTTAGTTGTACCTACAGTAAATTCTAGAGATACATAGAGAATCGTTTGTTATTTATTATTTATGTACACACAAAATATGACAGAAATACATACAAGAACATGCACAAATACAAAGATGCTGTGTATTTCTTAAGAAATTTCTTTTTTTTATTGCGATAAGTTGGCAAACAAGCAAACGCCCACCTGATGGTAAGTGGTAACAGTCACTTATAATACATGTGACTCCTGTGAGATTCGCAGCAAAACTGCAACCCCCACAAGAACCACAGTGTACGTTGCCAACTTGTGACATCAGATGTAGAGTCACGGTGCCCAGTAATTTCACTGCCATATCTTACCCTTCAAACCGGAACGCAGCAATGCAAGCACTGCTGCTTTGCGGCAGAAATAGGTAAGACGGAGGTACTCATGCAGACGACCCTGGTACAGAGTCGGCAGATCTGCGATGCGACAGGTTAATTAGGGAAATTATAATAGACACAGTAAACAACCTTAAAAAAATTGATAACTATTTTTCTATTTTGTTTTCACATGACACCAAAAAACAACTCGGTTTGATATTTTGCGAATCGCACATGCATTATACGCAAAAAGTATTCGGCGTATGATATTTTAGAAAAAGGAAATTGTATAGTTTTCTGACATTGTGTGAAGTATTTGGGAAATTTAAGAAAATAACGTTTTGATGGATCGGTTCAATTTAATTGGAATTAAAAAAAATCTTATGTGAGAATTTTTGCCAAAAAATTACTTTATGATACTTATGAATCACATAGCTTTGTATGTAAATATGGAATTTAGTTCCAGATTTATCTGTATTCTGTGATTTCAGACTTTATCGATTTCATGGAAGCAAACTGTTAGTTTAAGTCTTTTTTGAAATTTATTTATTTATTCTGCAGTTTTTTTAATTAAATTATTATTTCTCAAAACAAACATCTTCTCTTTATAGCATTCAACTACGAAATGACTCTACACGTGTCAAGACACAATTACGTAGCTATAGCCAAACAAAACTTGGTCGCCAAATAATACATACAACACCACAAAACAATGAGCTGTGACCCCAAAGGACACTCGTAACAGTTCATTTCCTGACAAACGCGGCCATAACTCACGGAACAATAAATAAATATTCAACACATCGCCATACATCTCACTAATTTAGTGTTACGGAACCCCATAATAACCATTTATCCCGAACCCTGCGAATAAAATATCCTGCGACATTTTTCTTCGCCTTATCTCGGTGGAGCAGACGGATGTTTTGTCTCGCTCGCACGCGTGCCGCTATCGATACGCTTGTCCTTGTCGCGCGGCATTTATCACGCGACATCAGCCCCCTTCTCTACGTTTTATTTAGTTTTCGCGTCTTAATGGATTCATTCGGTTGGCGGACTTTGACCTTGCGTTTGTCTCAGGGACTTAGCTCCGTGTCTAGCTGACCTCGAATGAGCTCGAGTTACTCTTGAACAAATGAAACAAAAAGTTTATTACGTTATAAATCTTCGAAGGCGGTTTGATTTGAGAAGTAGTTGAATGCGCATAGTTTTTGATGTATTTTTTTGAACGATTCACCATTTGGGTGTGAAAACGCAACACACAGATTTACCTTAGAATTTGCGGTTTTTAGCCCAAAAGCGGATTCTATTATTCTTAATGTATTGTGATCCTATTGGTTTCCTTAATCTTATAAGATTGTTATATACACAGTTGAGGACTACGGGAAATACCACGTGGATCTAGCTAAGAAAGCAGTCATGACAAATGAAAATAATTCCAAATATCGAGCTGTGCGGTAAGTGCTACACAGAGATCTGCGTGGAAGTCTTTTTTATCAATTCCAACCCCCCCCCCCCCATTTCACACCCTTAAAGAATGATTTCGGGGATAAAACTATTCTTTATCCTTCCCCACAACCTTGTCAGTATGTCCTTGTGGAATTTTGTCAGAATGCCCCCCCTCCCCAAAATGACATCCTGGATCCGCCCC
Source organism: Schoenobius gigantellus (assembly GCA_963935595.1). Taxonomy (NCBI): domain Eukaryota; kingdom Metazoa; phylum Arthropoda; class Insecta; order Lepidoptera; family Crambidae; genus Schoenobius; species Schoenobius gigantellus. The sequence continues at coordinate 56,589,981 of OZ012541.1, forward strand.
GGAACAGACAATAAAGTGATACTATAATGCCGGGTTTCGTATTTGCCCTTTGAGGTACGGAGCCCTAAAAATGGAGACTGTGCAATCGAAGTCGTAAAAGTAGTTTTATAACACTGGCTTCATTCACGTGACGGTTAGAAGATAAAGCTAATGATGGTAGAGAGCGTCACGCGGCTTCTAACAAAAACTAGTATCAAAGATTATAAACTTTGATCTCACAAAGGTAGAATACAAGCCGGCAGACCGCTTACAAAGCGGCCAGTTGGCTGTCAAAACGTGTGCGTGGTCTGATTCGGAGGCTGCGTTGCTCGGGGCTTCGCTTTGTGCGCAACTACTCGCCAGCAAGTGCGACTGGCATCGCTTTTGTGGCGCCATATAATTAACCCCGTTCAGGATCGGTATGGAAACATATAAAACACAACGATAATGCAAAGGAGGCAACTTCAAATACTACAGGATTACCTCGGTTAACGCTACCCTGATTTTCGCGAATTTCACATTTTCATAAGCTGCCAGTTCAGCTTTTGTTAGAACTTACACACAGCTTATTTCATGTCTGAGTTCCGTGTGAAATCGAAACATTTATGTGTTTTTTCTTATCTTAATATTCAAAACATACACTCATTTACGCAAACTCAACTTACGTTGCGTCGCGTCGCAAATTCGAGGCATTAGATTAGTTACTTGTGCGTGATTCCAATACATATACATATATTAGGAGCTATTTACACAATTATTTTTGATGCAAACAGCGATGTGTGATAAGTTGCGAGCAAACGTGTGCCAAAACCACTATTATTTCATTCCTACTATACGTTTTAGTAGAGTAGATCTTAAACTTTTGTATGAATGAGCTGTTTTTTCGCGATTTAGAATTGGTCTTATTGTCAAAAATTATTCAGTTTGATGGTGAAAATAACAATTTTAAATGTCATAAATAGAAAATGTCGTGTCGCAGTGTTTGTTATCGAACTCCTCCGAATCGGCTTGACCGATTTTTATGATTTTTTTGGGTTTATTTGGTAGGTCTGAGAAAAGGTGACCCCAATTTTAAGATTTGGTATCAAAAATACTTATGATGGCATTACTGAAGTCATCGATATCAGTCTAATTGAGGTTGCAACGATATGTCGTCAAGGAATAGCATCGAATCAATATTATCGAAACGATATGTATATCGACTACGTAAAGTTACAGTATTCATACGATATCATCGTTATGAACGAGAAGGGAATCGATCATGGTGCAATTTTATAATCCTTTTCACTGCCATAGATCATCACATGAGTTCTGGGATTTTTCTACTGTCGCAACATGACAAAATTTTTATTAAAGCAATCTTGTTAAATTAATAACTACATAATCTTTCTATTCCTTAAAAAGTGAGGACGGCGTTCTTAATTACTTTCACCAAATGTCGATTTTATCAATCCGATTGATTACATTATCCATATCTGAAGTTGACTCAATATTAAATATCGATATTAAAATAACTTCGTACCTCGACCCTACACCGAAGGCGTCCTGTCGAATAATCGGCCAAAACATTGGCTGTGCCAGTGAACCATGTGGCGCTATCGTCTTTCATGGTGCCGATGCCGGCGCATTTACGTTACGCGCGCTCATGTCACTGTCACTGTCAACGGTGCACAGGTACCCCTTCTATGGTAGTATTTACTCAAAAAAGAATATTGTATAGGTGTGGACTATTACGCGGCTAGTTTTTCAAGCTAGAATAGCAAGCAAGTGTTAGTTATCTAACAAGCTAGCCTTCGTGTCGCCGACACTGCTTTTTTAGGTTAGTAAACTAATGAAAAGACTACATAATTGTTCCTGAGACTATAGATTTGTTTGATACTCTCATCTCTCATCCCAATCATATACGTCCCCACCGAGGGGTACGAGCCTACCCTAATTAGTTTGGGCGATTAGGTCTTAGTCAAACCACGCTGGCCCAGTGCGGATTGGTTGACTTCACATACACTTTTGAATTACTTCGCTGGTGAATGCAGGCTTCCTCGCGATGTTTTCTTTCACCGTAGGAGCGTCAGATAAATGTACATATGAAATTCGTGAAACGAAAAATACACTGGTACATGGCAGGATCGATCGCGTGCCTCCCGATTCTACTCGGAGCACAGTCCAGTGCCGAGGCCACAGCGCCACCGACGCTCGTTTGATACGCTAAGCAACAAAACAAGTATACTTTACCTTTAATACCCCCACCAAGTTATGAAAAGAATTTTTCAGAGTTGAACGGGTTCGCTTCGCTTCCCTTCACCTTTTTTTTGTGTATATCGTAATCTCTTATAAATACGTACGAGATCGAAATTAAAAATTCCATATCTCCAACCGAGGCAATGCGAGCCTTCGGGAACAATGTTCAGAGCCACCTAATTGGATACGGAGTACAGACCACTACAAAGAGGGATGTTTGAGATAAAAATGAAAATTAAATCTTCCGAGTGGATGGGCAGAGTAATGTTTTTGACGGTGCCGTAGGCCGCCCCCCACAAAGGAGGGGGAGCCCGCAAATCGACTATCAAAATGCCCGCCGAAAAAGTGTTGTTACCAACTGTAACCGGCGGCCGCGGCCGTCTGCCTTTTTGGCGGGAGTTTTTTATGTCTGTTGTTTTTTCTAGTAAACACGTTCTAGCGTAGGGAAGGCTTGTCTGATGGGCCCGTAGCCAAAGTATCATTCGAGCTCATTTCGTTTACGTTACATGTTTTGAATTGTTACTTTGTGTTGGACTGGAACGAGTTGGTTGATTTAATCATATGGGTACTTAAGGCCTGGCTTCTTCACGAAATCTCTTCGACGACTACTGCACAAGGGTTACTTATTGCATTGTAATATGGTAAATATTTTAATTTATTCCTTTGTTGTATTCAAATTCAAATTCAAAAATCTTTATTCAACATAGGCCTTTACAGACACTTATTGACGTCAAAACAAAGCAAAACAATCTAATTTAATGAAATCATATTAACCTTGTATGTGCATACATCCTGAATATACTCAAGATGTCTGCAAATACAAGTAGGAATGAAAAAAAAAAAGTTGACTCTACACCTGTTCGGAAATTGGTCTGTGTTTGTAGTCTGTGGTAACAGACTTTATATAATCTCTGTTTCCGGTTGCCCTCCTAGTAAAAGGACGTGTTTTTGCACCTCTGTAATAACGTTAATTATTCATTAAAATAAACGCTTATTCTCATATCTGTGTTTGTTACTCCATTGTTGCCGTGTATGTGCACTTTTGGTGGGTGCTTTCTTCTTAAAATGAAACATTTCAGATTCCTTGGAACCGGTACTTTCTACGCTTGTTTGAGTCATTGCTGTCTCTACAGTGCTAGCTAAAGTGATAAGTCTGTCCAAAGGTAGTTCTCCATTCTTAAATAATTCAAATTTTATCACCGATTTTCCTACACCATCCATAAATTTTTCCTTTACTTGGTCGTCAAAATCATTAAATCTGCAACTTTTGGCTAGTTTTTTAAGTTCTATCACATACTCTTCGATTGACTCATTTGGTTTTTGATTTCTGGCTCTAAACATAGCACGAATCCAAAGGTATAGATGTAGATTTTGTGTACCTATTCTCCAACAAGACAATGAGCTCCTTGTAATCTTTTTTTATAGGTTTGTCAGGTGAACACAAATGATTTAGGGTTTCTAAAACCTTAGTCGAAACATTTGTCAACAGCAGCGGCGTCTTTTTTTGTTCAGGGACATCATTCAAAGTAATCAAACATGTAAGTTGTTGTTCAAATATATCAAAATTATTACCGTTGAAAGTTTCAATACGGAATAGATTGTTCATTTTCAGGTTTTCTGGTTGCGTGTCTTTAAATTCTTCTTCTTCGGAGAGCGAATCCCCGAGTGTTTCTGTTATTAGTTCAGCTAAGCGCCCGTTATTTGTATTCACTCTTATCTTTTTTCGTAAGTCGTCAATGGTGCCTTCAATATTTTCCTTTAAAAATTCACAAACATCTATTATTTCTGGTTTTGATAAGTACTCATAAATAATTATTTTGTAAATTTTGTCTTTTTTGTAGTGAAGAAGAGTGTTGTAGTCTGTGGTAACAGACTTTATATAATCTCTGTTTCCGGTTGCCCTCCTAGTAAAAGGACGTGTTTTTGCACCTCTGTAATAAAGTTAATTATTCATTAAAATAAACGCTTATTCCCATATCTGTGTTTGTGTTAATTAATCACCAAGACAGAAGATATAATACCTTTATATGGTATTTAAATGAAACAAGAAAATGTTACAAATTCCTACCACAAAAACCCTCAAAGGTTTATCCCAGCAGGAGAATCGCGCATTTCGAACAAACAATTATTATGCGAGTGCTTGGTGGTTAGTTTAACATTGATGACTATAAGTTATACAATTATAATTGTATTATATGACTTAGTTATAGTTACTACGGTAATACTTATTCAATTTAATTTATGGTTATAGGTATAACAGTATTAAAGTACATATTTTATAAGTCTTTCAAAAACTCATTTAAATAATCAGGAACAAGATAATTTAGTTTTCTACTTCCATGAACGTTGTTATATTAAGGAAAAAATAAATCTCTTTTGATCACACAATTACCTCAAATTATCTTGTTGCTTATATTCTATTAATCCCTTACGATAGAAAAATTTCTTTGAACATTGTCGTTGTACCTACTTCTCTTTTATTTGTTCGGGAACAATTATTTTATTTTACACTGTAATTTAATGATATTGCATTACTTTAAATGTCGCTTCGCGAGGTTCACGAACGAAAACATTACTCAGTACATTTTAGTTGCCTTTTCTTTGTATTGTAACGCGCGATTTCGGTGAGCCCGTTTTAGGACCACCTAGTTACTGTCCGAGGCAACACAAATAAGAAAAGCAATCCTTTGTGTAATAGAGAAAGGGCCAATATGCATTAATTAGTACTCCAATAACTTTTTCTACGAATTAATACGTAAATGCGTTTGAGTTTTGAGTTTGAGTTCACTATTAAAATGTCCATTTTAATAGTGAACTCAAACTCAAAACTCGAAAATCTTTATTCAATATAAACCTTTACAGGTACTTATTGACGTCAAACAAATTACAAGAATCTAATTAACCAACACATTAATGAAAAATGTAAGAAACTAAGATAAGTCATGTACTCGTATTATTCAAACCTTAGATACACAAATTTTACATCGCGCTGTAATTGAGTAGCTGTATTTCGTTGGAGCATGATTCAATTGAAATATCAAAATAAAACTATTTTTTTTCTATTTTGACAGTTGTCAGTTGAAAACGATTCTCTCCAGGGCTGAACAGTATTACTTTCAATCCGCTCCTCTGGCAACTTCAGACGACCCATTATCCGAGTATAAGTAATGAAACAAACTATTTAAAAAGAACTTTTTTAAATACAAGCTTTTAGTAATCGTCAATATGGATCAAACGAGCCTAACCTCGATGGGGTTGTGTCGTTTTATTGCGGAGTTCCTATGGTCACCTTCCAGCTCCAGTACTAGATCAGCGCCATGTCATCATAATATTGCATTGTCACACGATACACATAAGCATGCAAAATTTCAGCTCAATCGGAGAATGGGAAGTAGGCATTTAACTTGCAAGATTTGATTACAGACATCGGATAGGTGAAATTATTTAAAAAACACTTTTTTGAATACAAGCTTTTATATGATCATAATATTGCATTGTCACGCGATATACATGTGCAAAATTTCAGCTCAATCGGAGACCGGGAAGTGGGTCAAATTTAGCTTGCAAGATTTCATTACAGACACCGGGCAGGTGAAAGTAAACAAGTGAAATTATTTAAAAAACTTTATTAAATACAAGCTTTTATATCATCATAAAATCATAATATTGCATTGTCATGCGATATACGTATGCATGTAAAATTTCAGCTCAATCGGAGACCTGGAAGTGGGTCAAATTTAACTTGCAAGATTTCATTACAGACACCGCGCCAGGTTAAAACTAAATAAAAGCTTGTAATAATGAAAAAAGCTTGTAAAAATATATGACAAAAAAGACTGACCTTTCTTCATGGAGGGCATGTCGCCGTTGCAGCCGACGCCACCGGGCTGCGGGCCGGGGCTGAGGCTGTGCAGCTGGTAGGGCGCGCGCGCGTCGAGCTGCGCGGGCCAGGGCGCGCGCGGCCAGCCGCCCGCCCCCGGCGCGCCCAGCAGCCGCAGCCGCTCGTACACCGGCGGGCCGCACTCCGGCGGCGCCTGCTGGCTGCTCGACTTCTCCTTCTGCGCCGCCAGGTTGCGCAGCACGCGGTTGATCGACGACACCTTGGCGATATAGTAACATTAATTGGGTTTACATCTAAGTCGCAAGTTGGCAACGTACAACGTTCCTGTGTGGGTGGCAGATTTGCTGCGAATGTCACAAGAGTCACATGTATTATAGATGACTGTTAGCACTCACCATCAGGTGGGCAATGTGCTTGTTAGCCAACTTAGTTGTATAAAGAAATAGTTTAATTAAGTCACAGGACTTAGACACAGTGACAATTCAAAAACGATAGCGAAGTTAGATAAGAACAAAATGTATGGGATTGACATTTACCATCGCTAAATAACCTGGCGAATCAATCGAAGTTATCTATATGTAAATTGGTAGAAATATTCGCGACAAATCGATGAAGTAGCGATTTGTTCTTTCGTAACTTTCATATACGCAAAACAACTCATTTTTCATTAAAATGAAATGAAAATATTAATTTTAATAATTTTCTTACCATTTGTTTTCCATTTCTCAGTTTTGAGTACTTAGATAACTAATATGTTGTTTTCTTACAGAAAGAACAATTCGACACAGCGATCGCTAATCCTTACGTTGGCTAGGAATTTGTTTTCGTTATCTCAAAGACGATGAAAAGATTGTCACTTGTCTAAACCCCATGTTATCTCTATAGGATCTGTTTCCAACAGATTTCCAATTCAACAGAAAATGCATATCGATGCATACCTACATGTAATGTTTAATGCCAATAGAGAGTATCGTGTGGTCGTGAGATATTGTAGTGCACAAGTGTCTGCGCAGACGCAGGTGAACTTTATGTTTCGTGGAACTCACGATCGTTTCAATGTTTTGACCATGGTAAACGTTGCTTTTTAGCAAAAGAACGCCGAGCGTACAATTTTTTTGGGTTTCACACCACAACAGGAAAAAACGGAATCCTTATAGGATCACTTTGTTGTCTGTTTGTGCGTACGTTCGTCCTTCCATCTGTCGCTAATACTTTTTTCTTGAATATCAAATTAAAATTTATAAAAAATATTCGAGTCTACGTTGATTTTCAGCTGTGAAATCATCGACCAAAAGATATGTCCATTTATGTTGTATATTTTCGCAAATTTTGCAATTACACAATGGAATCAAAACATATAGGGTACTTTCCCTTGATCTAGAATCTTGAAATTCGGCTAGAAGTAAGGTCTTAGGTATAACATATATAAAGGAAAAATCTAAAAACCGTAAAAATGCACATGGTTAGGAACTTATATACTTAGATAAGTGTGTACGGAACGCTCTGTACGTGAGTCCAACTCGCACTTGACTGATTTTTTTCTGCTGAAAATGTGTATAATGTCATAATCACATTCACATATCTGATGAATCTAGGTCACTTGAGTAGCTAAGTATGGGAAGCTGTAGCTACTACGAAGTCATTAAAACAGAAAATATTTAAGTTTCCAGTATACATTATTGTACTAACATACTAAAGAGAAGCCTTTGACCTTCATCTCATTTGATGGTATGTGACGATAAGGCTGACGATAGTAGCGATGGGCGATTGTTACTAAAAACAATGGAATTATTCGATTGTTGTGTTTATTCGAATGCATTCGAATAACTATCGGTGTTATTCGATTTTTGCGTCGATTGTCGGTCGCAGGCGCGAACTGGCCGAACGAGCGTCTTACAAGGATTTATTCGAATATAACTATTCTGTGATAATCAATGCTTGGTAATTTAGTATAGCGCGTGAGACGAAATTCACTTAAAAAACAGCCGTCTTCCTTAAATTTTTCAAAAAAGTTCCAAACTATAAATGCTTTAAAGTTATTACGCACAATTATTTTAAAATTCAAGCGTAGCGCATATTGTTGCGTGCGCGCAACGCAACCTTGAACTAACATACATCACCCCCACTACCCGCCCGCGCGTCGATGATATCGTCCTACTCGTAATTGTTTGTCGATTGTTAATTTTTATTCGATTGTTGTTTGGCGACGGCGAATCGAATACGCAATTGCACAATTGTCGATTTATTCGATTTTCTTTTTACTCACAATCGTCCATCGCTAGACGATAGTAGCGAGTTACACCGAAATCTTTCACAAATGAGGAACTGGCTATAGCACTTCTAATTGTCTTAACACAACGATATTACGACGAATCTTCTGCCTTAATAAGGATATTAAACACACCCCTAATTGATATCATTTCATAACTACGAAAGAGCACGAGTGTTTTAAGAACTGATCGACGCTAACAAATTTCATTCAAATACACCGATGACGTTACGTAAAAGCTTATTTATAACATTATAAGACTAATAGCAAGTTTAAACTTGTTGAGATGATCACGCATCACGGCCTCATATATCGTAAACATATCGGGACAATCGTTAACGGATAGGCCACCCGTGCTTTTTTATGGCAAGACGTCCGCCGCACAACTGTCACGCGGCATATGACAGCGCCAAACGGACGGCCACGGCGTAACTTAGACGTAGGGCAGGAAGACCGTAAGACGATAGATGGTAACACGATACGCGTTCGCGCGGTGGTCCGCGTCGCGCGCTGAATGGCAGCTCACAAAATGCCCGATGGACCGAAAAAGTGCGCCGAGTGCGAGCGTGCCTCGAAAAAAACTCTCGCCTATGAGATCTCGTTGGGGCACCGATTAATTGAACATGCGAACAGATTTACTTTTCGTAAATTAGTAGATTAGGTATTTTAGCGCTGCTGTTTCACAATGTAATTTATTGTGATTATGTTTATTACAAATTACTTAAATACAAATATGTATGTATGTATGTATAGGTTACAAATATGAAAAGAATAGTAAAAAGAACAATGCAATGATTTCATAGAAATGTGCATTAGAAGGGTGCTGCACAGAGGCGCACCAATTTCTTTACCTATTTTTCTGTACCTATTCTTATATTATTTTTGACTTTTCAGTGTTTTTGAAGTCGGTTTTTATTTTTTGTAAAATATTATTTATTTTTAACTTTTTAGTGAATGAAATCCTTTTTGGAATCATATATTTGAATTATTTGTATTTATTAAAAAGACAATAAAAGTGAACAATAAGGATTTTTAATGTCCCTACCTTTCTAGTGAAAGAAACCCTCGATTTTCATGGGATCCCATCATCAGATCCTGATTTTGGTGACCTTGGAACCACCCTAGAAGTATACTCTATCGAATACAAAAAGAATTTTGAAAATCGGTCCACAATTGGCGGAGTAATCGCGTAACATACACACAAAACACGTTGGACACACCTTAAAATTTAAGGGTTTTCCTCGATTTTCATGGGATCTCATGGAGAGAAGTGCTCTTTTTAAGCCTCGTTTGAAGTAGGACATATCGTAGCGTTCAGGAAACACCGCAGCTGGGAGTTCATTTCAGAGCCTACACATACGTGGAAGGAATGAACACTGAATATTGAGTCCAACGGCCAGAGCCTCACCTTTGCCTTCCAAGGTTTCTGCCCAACAGTGAGTCAGGTACACTAAAAGATCACCAGCTGCCAAGACCACCACCATATTATTTTTAACTTTTCAGTGTTTTTGCAGTCGGTTTTTATTTTTTGTAAAATATTTTTTATTTGAAAACAATAAGCACGTATTGTGAATTTAATACCAACTCACAAAAACCAGCTCTCAAAAAACATACGCATCGAATTGTGAACCACCTCCTTTTTGAAGTCGGTTAAAAAGACATAAAATACGTTTAATATAAGGAAACTCGAAATATGTATGAATCTACCGTTATTTTAGAAACTATTGGTTATTCTTTAATGTATCTTTTATAACATAATATTGCGTACATATAACATAATAAACACGGATCTCTTCTTTTAATAATTTCTACTAACTATAATATTTCAGAACGAATGATTAGTATTAATGTCGAGTTACAGAAATTCTTCGATCGTAACATTTTAACAAGAAATTAAAATTGAAAGTCACTAGACGTCTCAGTGCCGAAGTGAAATAAAAGTTCTCGGAAAAGGGTTCATTTGGAAACTTCACACAAATGAAATGGAAATTTTTAACAAGCCCTCGCCAACATCGGACATCTTTAGAGTCAATGATTCGCGCCAATTAATGTTTATTTCACTTATTTATAAAATTCGTTCGGATATTTTCTAGTAACAGCTTCATAATTGAGATACAATTTTATAGACAATTAATTTATGGAGGTTTTTTTGTTTCTAATTGATAAAATAGCAACGTCTCCTGATTGACTTTTTGGTGCTATTCAATTTTGATATTAATTTTTTGATGCGATTTGGTTCAACATGGTAAGTAAGTCACTTTAATTAAGTGATAGTAAATATGTACTATGAAATAATTTTGATTTAATAAATAAGACCCATTCAAACATTAAAATGGAGTTAACCATAGAGTCCTTCTTTACGCTAGCTATTCAAGTCTACCACCCGTGTCATGAGATACTGCTTTATGCCCTTGGTAATTAATCTACTATTCCAACGTTAGTAATTTGGGTAACAAAAGAAAGGGTTTCAAATCAAATCAAATCAAATCAAAATAATGTTTATTCAAATATGGCTTTACAAAAGCTCTTTTGAATCGTCAATATTTCTTATTTACCACCCATTCAATATGTTTTTTTAGCTGATAATAAGAATGGGCGCAAGAAACTTATCAGCTTTGTCAGAAGTATGCTTAAAATATATTTTAAAATTTTACAACTTAACAATGCATATTATCGTCATTATCATAAACAGATACCACAATTGTACATTTTCAAATTATGTGTCCTTATTTACAAATATTACAATTATTGTGTTATACCTAAGTAGATGTGCATGTATTTTAACTGTGCAATTCATTCCCAAGGCTTAGTATCATTGATAAAATCATTTATTCTATATTAAGCTTTTTTACACAGCTTTGTTTTTATAGTAGTTTTAAATTTGTTAAGGGGTAATTGTCTAATATCGGCTGGAAGCCTGGTATAAAAGCGTGTACATTGCCCTATAAAAGTATTGCTTATTATATGCAGACGAGTAGTGTTTAAAAAATAAAACACCACGAATCTAGCAACATTACTTTAAAATCAAAATGGCCGCCGCTCAAGAACATTGGATAAAAACGGACTCACGAGGTAACACTCTTTTTATGGGTTTTGAAACTTTTTTTTGTAAAATGTAGATACCTATTATAAATAAAAAAGTAATATCAATTTATAACACAGTACTTCCATTCCACAGTACCTACACAGCTGTCAGTGGCAATAGGATCACAAATAAAAGAAATTGATATTTTCATATATAATATAAAATTTTCACCAAGTGGATATCATTGCTATATAATTATATCCACAGCAATAATGCTCAAGGTCCGAAAACAGCAACAAAGCCCATATTTTCATGGAGCACGCGCGAGTGGCCATGTGTGAAAACGTATCGGGACGGCCGTTTGTAAAAAATAAACCCGGCGCAATGTACGGGCCTGTAAAGAGTCCTTTAATTCGAATTACACGCGCCAATAAGCCCGTTTCCATTGCTGGACCACTAATGCCTCAATTAAAAACATTTTACAACGCACATTCCATCCCTTTGATGTTTATTCATATGTGGATTTATTTTTTATTTTCATTTCAGTGGCAACTGTGGATTTGATAGTGTTGCCAGAGGTATTTAGGTTCGAAAAGGAGGCATGTGCCGAGACTACGCAGTTTGGCAAAAAAGAGTTTGTAGCGGTGAAAGTTGCAACTGAAAGGCGATTTACGTAAAACTAGATTCACGGCCTTCACGGCTAGATAGAGTATTAACCCGACTGCTGTTACATAATTTTTCCAATAGTTATTCCAAAAGTTGCAAATTTTTTAAAGCTGTGCCTTTCTTTTCGTGTAAGCTTCGTGCTTTTTGCCAAACTGTACATCGCAGCTTAGGAATATCCTACAGTGAAGGTGAAGCGCAACATTGGATTGCATCCGGAGTATCCATTGAGATTACCGGAGGGAGACTCTGTATGGGGTCGCCTACTTGGGTACCTCCGTCTTACCTATTTTTGCCGCAAAACAGCAGCAATTTTAGGGTAAGATATATGGCAGTGAAATTACTGGGTTTCATGGTTTTACATCTTATGCCACAAGTTGGCAACGAACACTGTGGTTCTTGTGGGGGTTGCAGATTTGCTGCGAATCTCGCAAGTACCACATGTACCATATGTTTGTGTGTGTGTGTGGTTTTGGTATGCGTTTGCAATGAAAACTAAATGCAATTATCATTTCAAAGGAATCTGCATCTGAACAGTGCTTGCCATAACCTATATTTACTATCATTACCCCAAGTTGAAACAGCTTCTTAGGTCTTTTTAACTGAATTCTCAAAAAAGGTGGAGGTTTTCAAATCAACTGTATACATGATTTTTTTGATGTTTGATACTTCATAACTCCGTCATTCATAACCCGATTTTGAAAAATATTTTTTTCTTCATTGGGAATGGAAAATATATACCAATTGGTCCCAATGTCATCAGGACGGGATCTGGTGATAGGATCCCAGGTAAATCTAGTAAAAATTTTATAGGAATGTCCAACGTGTTTCATGTTTTTCTGAAGTTATTCAGGTATTTGTGTAGTCATAAGCCGAACTGATGATGGAAGCATCCCTGACTTTTAGGAGTTAGAGATTAGTTCCCTTAAATACAATAGGCACGTATTGACCCCTAGTTGTATTCTTTCTAGTTACTTCGGTGAACTGGTATTAAATTACTAAAAATATAAAAAAACCTTTTTTACACTACTTATTTTATAAAGTCCGACTTCAAAAACACAAAAAGTAAGAGGATATAAAAATACACACAATATCAAATTTGTTTATTTTAAAGTTGGTATCAAGATTAACTCATGATCATCGATCATCCGCACCGACTTTAAAGTAAAAATATGAGTTGTCTGTATTCTTTATTTTAATTTTGATTTTTTGTGAATTTGAAGTTGGTTTTTTTGTAAAATATTTTTTACTCCTTGTAATCAATTGTTTCTAAAGCATTTTAACTTATTAAGATTTTTTATGAACGAAACCCGGACCTCTCGATGAGAAGAACAGTGCCGAGTCTTCAGCGTCACCGACGCATTTTTAGATCGATTAACTAATATTCGAAGATAACACAAACTTTAACATATGAAACATTATTTGCTTTAATCCTCAAAGCAGGAACAACCAACATACCGCATAATTAAATAAATTAAATGAACACATAATTTCAACAACCGCTTAACGGTTTGCAAACAAATTCTCTTTACGAGTATAGTTATTAGGTGCACAAGTTTCCAAGAATGCATCCAAGCATTAATTATTTCATCGAACCCTTTCATCGTGACTTGTTTGTATGTATTTACACATATTAAGCTCCTTTAGCACTGCACATAGACAATGTCCGAGCCACAATGGGTGCGTTTCTCATACGATTTCACACAAATGAGTTGGACTTTACCAACATTTTTAACCTCACGGTGAATTAGGTGCGGTTTAATTTGATTGAAATTTATTTGCACGTAATTTTGGGATCAAAATACACTGTGACCCTGGGTAAGCCTTTAAATAGAGGTAAAAGCTCGCAAGTCAGGTACGTTTTTAGTACTTTTTGTACGACAATAATAAAAAAAGATTGAAGAATCGTACAAAAGTAACGTAATATAAAGAGAGATGTTCATAGAGACGTTTTTGTTGGCTATGTTTGGTTTTGTCATTTAAATAAAAATCAAAAAAGTAAGCCTAAAATGGAATCACGTCATGAAAAAATAACATCGCTAAAGGACAAAATAAGTTCCTCTAATATAATACTTTAACACTCAGTCGTTACTTGAAAATTTCGTTTTAGCTTTAGAGCTTGTCTTGAGAAATTCCTAAAATATCTTTTTTGCCCCAGAATTTACAGTAAAAATTTTAATAATCATGTTGTATCTGATATCTTTGAAACTTGACGCACATATTGTTTAAAGCCAAACGATCTTATTCTACCTTTACGCCTGCCCACGCCCGTATTGTACAGCCGGCTTCAAAAGTAGATAAGCATTTTAGAGCATTTTAGTACCATGTCACATCAACTATTCCTTTTATTTCGTATGGTTACACCTATATTCCACTGTTAATAGTTGGTGTGACATGGTACTAAAATATTTATCTACTTTTGAAGCCGACTGTACATATACGAGTAAGGTGAGTGATTTTTTGTCATTTAAGCATACTATCTATCCATTGTTGGCAAGTATCCGAATAGTAGTACATGATGTTGTAAGATTCAATAAATCCGTAACACTTACAACCTACATAGGTACATGGCCTGTCGTCAGTCCTTGCAAACAAAAATTAATAAGTAGACAATTAGGAAAAAATTATAAGTAAGTACTTATTATATTAATAAGTTAGTATAAGTGGAAGTCAACATTAACGAAATGCCAAAAACAAAATTCGAAAAGCAAACAAAAAATATTGACAGAAAAAAAGACAATAGCGACAATTTTTTTTCTAAATAATCGTTTCAATCAGGGTCCCGCGTCGACGTCGACGTGGTCGCGTCGCGTCGCGTTTTGAATACAAAATAAATTACATTAGAACGTTGTCGCGTACCTACCTACCGTCAAACGGCATCGTAAAAGTATGAAAGGTGCCCCCTAAATACCGGGGGAGGTGAAGCGCGAAAATTATCTTATATTTGCTCAGACGCCGTGAACGCAGGGCGAGAATACTTTTCAATAAGCTTAGAGAGCGTTTTTTTTTCGCGAGAGGTATCCTGCGAGCGGAGCGCTGCGCTGCGTGGAACGGAACGTAAATAGAGGGTCTTATATTGATCGATCTAATTAACGCTGCATAAGTTTTACTTTTTGCATAATAAGTAGATGTTAATGTTTTTTTCGTTGCTTGGTTTTTCTGTTGATTTTATTTTTTGGCTTTTAAATATCATATCGTTATTATTAACCCATATGGGTATCACTGCTACGTACGGGTCTCTTCTAAGACAAGGGGAAACCGGTTGATGGTGTAGAATTTTTTCAATTTTCTATCTCTTAGCAAACGTCGATGGCGTAGTGCGTAAGGACGTCGCCTTCCAGTCGGGAGGTAGCGGTTCGAACCAATGTGTTTTCATAATTTGAATTTGTACCAATGTGTTTTCAAAATTTGAATTTATAACTACGTTTATTTGACGCTTTTACGGCGAAGGAAAACATCGATAGGACACACACACCTGTAAAGAAATTTTCATTACTCATACTCTGAAAGTAGCTCTGAAGTTGCCTGAGGAGCGGGTTGAAAGTAATACTTTTCAGCCCTAGGGAGAATCACTTTCAACTGACAGCTGCTGTCAAATTTTAAAAAAGAAACTAGTTCTTTTTTCACTTTTTTATTGAACCATGTTCCGATTTTCTATGTATACGGCCACTGAATTACAGCGCAGCGTAAAATTGAAATAACATAATATTAAGTATTTAAAGAATATATTTTTTGTTTTAATGACTTTATTACAATTTATTTTCAACTATTTCTTTAAAATAACATAGACTAGGCAAAATATTTACCATTTTTTAAATTATGAAAATGAAAAATAATGGTTGAATAGCTGGCCCGCCACAAAAATAAAAACAAAATAAGCGGGAAAGTGGCAATGCGATCTTCATTTGTTTTTCCCAATTCTAGAGTTTTGTAAATACTTCCGTATAGCCGAGATTTTTAACTGTTAATTATATTTGTTTAACATTGTGTTAATAATTAACACACTAGTTCATCTGATTCAGGTATGGAGTTAACTACTGATTTTATAATAGAAAGCGGGCTAAAGCAGAAGTGGTTGATTTATGTAAAATAAAATTTACACGTCTTTTCTTTAGTTAATTCATTATTTTATTTTTACTTTCCTTGTATTCGTAATGAAAAGCACAGTGTTTACCTCGGGTTAAAGACTTATTTAGTCCCTCGAACTATTGGTGCCCTCGCTACGCTCGGGCGCCAAACACCGTCTCGGGACTAAATAAGTTACTTTCACCCCTAGGGTAACAATGTACTATTATTTACAGGCTGTGTGTAAAGTCGACCAACCCGCACTTGGCCATCGTGGTTGACTAAGGCCTAATCGCCCTAGTATAGGGTAAGCTCGAGCCTTTCGGTGGGGACGAATATGAGCTCTTGATGAAGATCTCTTAGCAGAGGTGCAACTACGGTTTAATATAATATTTATTATTATGATTTATTTACCAGCTATACCTGCGATTTACGTTTTGCTTTAATAAAGCTTAACACTCAAAAATTTCTGGAAAGGGCTGTTGTTCTGGAGTTCTGGTGTCTTGGCCCGGGTCCTGTCTCCATACAGATACATATAACATGAAATATGTTTGATAGATATACCCAAAGACATTATAAGAGTAGACCAACAATGCAAACGAAATGTATGAAGTCCCCTTTAACCAATTTTGATATGATAATAGCTAAATAAATAAGCATAATTAAGACTCATCGGTAATAAATAATGTTACAATGTGATTTAGTTTTTATTACTGTTCGTTTTTTACACTACAAAACGAAGTTATTTGGGCATGTTTAAGTATTTTTATATCTTGACGCGCGCTCGACAGTCGAATGCAGTACAAATACAGTATGAGTAGCGGCCGCCTGACCGCTGTGTGGTTAAAGGGGGTTTCTTAGAGGCCGCGCGTATTGTCCGTCTATCTCTTTTAATGTCTTTGGATATACCTAACCGCCTCCTTGGTCTTCCGGTCGAAACCGCTCGGCATTGATTTGGGGGTTTGGAGATAGATTTCCTGTGGGGCAGAAATTTTGTGTCTGGTTTGGTTGGTGGTAGGGCCTTTGAGTTCGCTTGGCTAGCCAATAATTTTGTTAATTTCTCAGTTGTTGATGGTTGTTGAGAAGTCAACGTATAGCTCGCCGCCTTCTTAGACCTTGTCGTCACTTACCATCAAGTGACATAAAGAGCAAGAACTTTCCCTGTTACGTGTAAAAACCATGATTTTGAGTAGGATAAAAATTAACTTCTAAGTATTTTCTTATTGGTGTGCTTATATGACTGATTTTTAGTTTACAATCTTTTAGGAACTCTTATGCTCTCAAAATATTTTCTTGTGATGCAAAAAATTTGCAGCCCTATTGTCAATGAAACAAATTGACGGAGGCAATAATAATAATTTTAGCATTGACATAATTGTTTTCACACACACTAGATACACACATCACAAGTACACACTCAGGCACACCACATACAAACACGCTCACACAAGAGCGCGTTAGCTTCATATTATTTTCTAGGGAAATCTTACCAATTCATTATATTTATTTGTCATTGAAACTGCAACATATTACTACGGATCACCTTCCAGGGCATTTATTATGACATCTTTATTTCAGACAGTTTTCTGAATTGCTATTAGTGCCTTTCCTTTACTCATTATACAAAGAGAAAGAAATGGCATTATAACAATTCAGAAAACTGCCTGGAATTAAGACGTCATAATACGCCAATTCATTGGCTATAACTTGTGCCTCTATTGGCAGTCAAATATGACATTAAGCAATGACGATTTGGAATATGCATCATATTCTTTAAATTAAATTTCAAGACAAAAGAGACTAACTCTGGCAGTACTAACTATAATGAAAAATTGGACTCAAATTTTAAGGTTTCAGATAAATTATCCTCCCCACTTGTAATGAATAAAAATTCTAAAAATAATGTTATCAACCTTGTCCACCAAAATATTCAAGGAATGTCAGGCAAAGATTTAGAATTGGAGCTATTTATGAATTTTAATAATATTGATATATTGTGTGTTACAGAACACTGGCTAAAAAGTCATCAGCTCATGTTTAATTTTAGTAATCACCATGTTGCTGAAAGAGCTGTCAGCAGAAAAAAACATATTACATGGTGGTTCATTAATAATTACTAAAAAGAATATTATATGTAAGGAAAGAAATGACCTCGTAAGTATGTCTGTTGAGCGAGTTACTGAAATAGCTTGTATAGAGTTCGAACAATTCATTGTTATTAGTGTATACAAACCTCCATGTGCCCCTTTTGAACAATTTTAAAAAATTATGGAAGATGTCCTATTTAAAATCAGTAAATGTCGTAAAATAATTGTTATCTGTGGAGACTTTAATATTAACACACTAGAGACAAATTCAATCACTTGTAATTTTTTAATTTTATTTAAGTCCTATGACTTGGACCATGTTTTTTATGAACCCACAAGAATTACTGAAACAAGTGCAACTTGCATTGACAACATTTTTACTAACCGGAAACCTAGCCAAAAGTCAATTATTAATATGTTGCACTCTGATCATTGTGGTCAATTAGCATCGTTTCCCAGGAAAAAAGTAAAAAAGTTGAAGTGCAAAGAACAAAAATAAGTTTTATTCCTATAAATGCCAGCCGAATTGAAAAATTTAAATCAAAATTAATTGTGAAGCTACCATATTTGCCTTATAATGATTGTCTGGATAAGCTATACAGTTCTTTATTTAATTTAATTAATGTTGAATTTACCAACACTTTTGTGCCAAAAACAAAGACGATCTGTGATCATCTAAGCTTTAGTGAATGGGCAACGCCTGGTATCTACAATAGCAGGAATAAGTTGTACGATTTGTATAGTCAAAAATCATATAATTTTGATCCAGTATTTGTTAATTATGTAAGGGACTACTCTAAAGTTTTCAAAAGAGCCTGTTCCACTGCCAAGTCAGTTTACTTAAAAAACAAAATTAAGAATTCTACAAATAAGATTAAAGAGACTTGGAATATTATTAACAGTGAAACTGGTAGGAGTGAAACACGCTTCCGTAATATTAACTTAAAGATTAATAATGTAATTGTTAAAGCTGATTTGGAAGTAGCGATGGAATTTGAAAGGTTTTTCTCAGATGTTCCCATACAGACTACTAAATCACTTCAGTCGTCTTCCACCTCAGCTGAACAGCTGCTTAAACAAAATGTATCACCATGTGACAGTAACTTTGAATTTACAGCTGTTAATTATAAAGATATTATAAATACGTTTCAAACTCTAGACCTGAAGAAATCTATGGATCTTTGGGGACTGTCAGTCAGAACTATCTCATCCATCATAAGTATAATAGCTCCTTATTTAGTAGTCGTATTTAACAGTTGTATTGACTCTGGTGTATTTCCTGACTTGATGAAACATAGTAAAATTATACCGTTATTTAAATCTGGCGAAGCCTCAGATCCCACCAATTTTCGACCTGTTTCTATTTTACCAACTTTAAGTAAAATCTTCGAGAGACTAATGCTCAATCAACTATTAAAGCATTTCAATAAATATAACATATTTCATCAAAAGCAATTCGGGTTCACTCGGGGTCGCTCCACCATTGACGCGGGAGTTGAGTTGTTAAAGGAGGTATTTGCTGCTTGGGAAGAATCACGTGACGCTCTTGGGGTTTTCTGTGATTTATCTAAGGCTTTCGACTGTGTTAATTATGATACTCTGGTCAGGAAATTACACCATTACGGCATTAGGAACAAGGCTCTCAACCTAATGACTTCATATCTGAGCAATAGAATACAGAAAGTTGATATAAATGGTAAAAGATCTCCAGGTTCTCCAGTCACAATGGGTGTTCCGCAGGGCTCAATTCTTGGTCCATTTCTCTTTCTAGTGTACATAAATGACTTGCCTTACTACATACGGGACAATCATGATATTGTGTTGTTTGCGGATGACACTTCTTTGATTTTCAAAATAAATAGAAAATTAGATAATTATGACGAAATTAACAATGCACTCGAAAAAGTAGTTTATTGGTTTAATATTAATAACTTGTTGCTTAATGAAGAAAAAACCAAATTAGTTAAGTTTACTACACCAAATATGAGATGTGTAGAAACGAATGTACAAATAAATGGGGTTGAGTTGAAACCTGTGGAAACAACAACTTTCTTAGGAGTAATGTTAGACTCCAAATTGCAATGGGGTCCACATATTGTAAAACTTTCGGGTAAATTAAGTTCTGCGGCATATGCAGTTAAAACTATTAGGCGGCTAACTGATGTCGATACCGCTAGAATGGTTTATTTCAGTTATTTTTACAGCATAATGTCGTATGGGATTCTTCTCTGGGGGAGTGCTGCAGATATAAATACCATCTTTGTTCTGCAAAAACGGGCTGTTAGAGCAATCTATCAACTAGGTCCGCGTGACTCCCTCAGGGAAAAGTTCAAGGAGATAAATATTCTAACTGTGTCATCACAATATATACTGGAAAACTTACTATATGTAAAGAAAAACATTATGCATTTTTCTGAGAAATGCCATACGCACAATGTAAATACCAGGAAGAAACACGATCTGGTTGCTTATAAAACTCGTCTCCATAGAATAAACAATTCCTTTGTGGGCCAATGTATACGTTTTTACAATAAGCTTCCGAAGAATATTAGAGATTTGCCTGTTAACAAATTTAAAAAAAACTGTAAAAACTAAATTATATAAAAAGCGTATTACAAGATAAATGATTATTTAAATGGCAGATCTTACTTCCATGCATTTGTAATGCATGGAAGTAAGATCTGCCAAAAATGTACGCATTCAAAATTGTAATTTAGTCATATTGATATATCTATTGATCTGTAATGATGTTTTGAAATCATTATGAAATTGTAAGCTGTGGAGTTTCTTTCGCCATTTCTTCTCCATCTCAGCATATTAATAATTATTTAAGCAAAATAATTATTTGTCCCGAAATGGTGGTAGGGCTTTTGACGATTTAAAAGTACTTAGCAAAGTCCATTTAAATAAAGAGATTTTCATTTCATTTTCATTTCATTTCATTTCACCCCCAGCAAATATTAAAACGTTAAATCTAACTATAGACAAAAAAAACTACTTTATATGTAGTGGATGATTGTGTTAAAATGTCTAAGATATCCACGAAATACTTTACCGCGCGATTCATGAAGGGAGGCAAGCGATAAAAGAAACTATTTGGATGTTCATTTTGCGTTGATGCCATACAAAACTAATATTTAATTTAGACACCGGTTTATTACATCTCTTTTGCATCCAATGAACTTACGTTTTTTAAATACGCAATCATTGTGATTCTTTTATAAGACGACCCTCTCTAGGCAAGACAACGTAGCCAACTACGCGTAGAGTCTCGCCTAGAGAGGGTAACAAAAAATCGTGTTCCCAAGATGGCCATACCAAGTCCAATGCTCGCTCGCTTCCCCGTGAATTCAATGCGAGTGAAGTATAAAAGCCGATGCATTACCGGCGGCATTGTAAAGTGCGAGGGGCGCGCACAAAAGGCAACCTGCTGGGCCCTTTGTGCCGCGCCACTTGGGAGTCAATATTTTGGGTGATTTTCGCTCTTCCGAGATGTTTTTCAACTTTTGCACGGTAAGCGAACAACTGCTAACGCTCGGTGCGTTGCATTCATCCACTATTCTTTTGTTTTAGGCTTTTTGCGAACGACATGTGAAGTGAATAGCGTTATTGAGTGGAGTGTTTGGAGAGTATATTAATAAGAGTACCATCACTATATTCAGATTACAACTACTTATACCGTTTTGGAAGGAGACGTTGTCTTATTTGTAGTCTCTTCTTAACTGTTGTTTTGTTATAATTAACTGTTATAGTTTTCTTATAATTAACTGTTGTTAATGTAATAGAAATCAGTAATTGGCCTATATTCAATTATTTTTTAAAAATATTCTGTGTTTGTGCTGTTGATTTCAGTAAATAAATAAATAAAATAAAATTAAATCTGGATTAAATATAGCCTTGGTCTTAACGTAATACTGTATGATTTGTGACAATTAGAAAGCCAGCATTAGTTATAATTAAGGATTTTTGTGTCCACATTTTGTAGTAGAGTTGTTGTGTGTATTTACGAGTATCAAAGATACTACGAAATTGAGTACAGTTAGTATATATAAGTTGTTATATTTTTTTAGAGAGGACTCAAATTTTCATAAAATATATTGGATATTGTAACTCCGATTTTTCTGATTGTAACCGCGTGTACTTATCTTTTATACATGTAGCTTCTGTTGTTTCAGGACACACTCATTATCAATATATATAAAATTTATTTTCAATGTAACATTATTTTATCGATATAATTAGGGAGGGCGCTGTAAGTCGAAATACAGTATTTATTACTAGTTCGGCTGCAGATGACTTTGTATGCTTACCTAATTTTTAATTAATTGAATATTAAACTTTATAAAAAACTGTTTTATTGTATTAAATTAAGCAAAAGAAAAATTGTAATTGATGTAACAATAAATTATTATCATTATTATATAGATTAGCGGCTAAGATTTACTCAAGGGGGTGTTATATCACCGATCTGCATGCTGATGGTGATTTAAATAGTGAACATACTCTGTTTAAATTCGAAATCATCTCAACAATTAATTCTTGACTCAAATCACAACTAGAGAAAGACGTTTTTGTTCCCGTTACATCCGTTTTATTGGCGCACAATGTCTTACATGGTAACCAAACGCCCCTTGGTTAACATTCCACGCCTTATTTTCATTTACAAATGAAAGAATCCCGCCCAAAGTCCGATGACAGCACGAGTCAGAATTGCATTTAATTTGAACGATTCCCACGATACCGAATTCAAATTGAATTGTCGATTCACCATTGTCCACACTGAAAGAAATAGGTCAATAACTTAAGGAGCTCATAAATTCCATTGTTTGATTGACTTATAGGCAGTTTGTCAATACGTCGTTGCTTTGGAGCCGGCAGGGAGCGCCGGGGTGCTGTATAGTGCACAATAGCTGTATCGACACGGAACTGAGCCGCTACCCCCAATCCAACTAAGGAAGCATGATCTGAACGATTCATAATAAAGCTTTCTCATCGGCGAATATGCAAAAGGTGCATTCAATGTTTTGTGCGATTGTTTGACAATATTAATTGAATATTCAATTACTCGAGGAATCGAATTTGTTAATAATCCCATTGTTGGAATTGCTTTTGTAAATGAGTGCAAGGGGATAGATGGAGTATTCCTGACATGTTTATTTAGTAAAATACTTGAAAAAGTTTGACGGACTATGATTTTTTCTTTGTCAATCAAGCTTCAAGTTGGTAATAAATAATTTTATTTTGGTATGGAAAAAAATGGTACACTTCAGTCATTTGTCAGGGTGATACGAAGTTCACCTAGTATAGATATCTAGTATAAAAGCTATAATTAATAAGTTAATTTCAGTTTAAGAATTCAAACTTGGTCAACCGTTTTTTGTGATGATTAAGAAACGGTTCACCTTTTAATTGATAACATGAATTTGTTAATATAATTATAGAATGACATATATTGTGTTATCAAATCAAAGCCTAAAAAAGCCTTTACGAATCGTACTGCAAGCAAAAGTTACCCACTAAACCTTTGTTTCCATACGCGTCCCGATCGCCAGTGGAGCGTGTCGGGAGCTAGGAAAAATTTGAGGAAGGGCGCCACCGTTTTTATATTCCTAAATAATAAATAAGTGCGACTTTCCCGCCTTATTCCATCTGAGCCGACAGGACGCGATTTTCCGCTAGATGTGTTGGGAGAATAATAAAAATCCGGACAAAAATACTTCGGACCGGACGGCCGGCGTAAAATTGATTATTGATTTATTTTATACGTTCATTGTGGGTGGGATCCGAGGGTATAGTGAGAGCAATTGGGGTGAAGTGTGACTAAGGAGTTTTATTGTTATTAATGTCAGATATGATTTGATCAGCCATGATTCAGTATGCATCTTCAAATTACGAGTATTAGGTGATGTTATGGATGTGGACTTCTTAAAACGCGAATATAACAAGCAACTGTTTGATTGTAGTCCATGATGAACTATTAAGGTGTTTAAATAACTTTGGACAAAAAAATTAAGGGACAGTTTTATTTGTAAAGTTCAATTATAACAGCGATGTACATTTTATTAGTAACTATTAGATTACATATTTAAAAAGTATAAAGTCGACAATACAGCTAAGAAAACAGCATGGATACCTACAATAAAGCATTAGAATTGATGTCTTAAGACTGTTTCTCAAAATAAACTGTTTCAACTAATCATGTTACTTTTCAACGAAACACAGTAGAATTTGTATCGAAACGCGAACATCTGTTAAAATTTTCTAAAACTGGAACAAGTATGTAGTGAAAACAAATGTAGGGTCAATATAATTAAGTGCGCGCGTCTTTGAAAACCAGTCAAATGGCAAAAGTCAATTGTGTTTACTTCGCGAACCGCTCTCTCGACGTCGATAATAATGATTTTATTTTAATGACAATAATGCAAGTTATTATTATTATTAAAACGGTATAATAGTGTATTATTGCGTTCCGCGGGGATGAACGCTCGAATGAATCAGAATGACAACTTTCAACGGTCTTTTTATTTATACTTTTTTGCTAATGTTCGTTATTGTCGAAAAGGGGAATAGTTAACAGCTTGACGCGTGCTTAAGAACAGGCTTATAAATTAATTTTATGAAAAATTATAGAATACTGTGTCAATCGTTGTATGCATACTTCTCATTAAATTCGTATTCTAAGTAATTTTTCTATTCTAAGTTCATTTAAGTAATTTTTTAATAATTCAAAAACCAATATTTTCTGGAATATTTACCCACATTGCTTCTGTTCGACACGATAGCTTAATTTAGGAATTGCGCGTTTGATTATACCTCAGATAGTGTGAAGTTGTTAGTTTTGAAATAGTGATGACCATTCTTTTAGATTTACGGAAGAAATAGACTTTTACAATCCAACTCCATAGTGGATACTATGGAGTTTTGAAAAACAAATTAAAGTTTGTCAAACATTATGTTTGATGCATGCAAATTTGAGGTGGATATTATTTCATTTTGGCGTCAGTTCTGTGGCGATGACATCTGAGTCTTAATATGAGGAGCACACAATTTTAAATCAAATAAAATCGGCGTAGAACAAATATATCTCATAGACAACTGACACCGTAATCACCGCATTAAATCTCATTGGACGCGGCAAAAAATACATTAATATTCATCACTTAGAGATCTCGATAGTGTTATTACATTTAATACCCACCCTCGAACAAAACCAGACAAGGATGCCGTTTAATGAACAATAGTGGACGCCGCATAAAATTATAATAAATATCGACAGAGCGGGACGGGTGTATTTTTGTTTGAGCTAGACAAGGACGGTGTGCGGTCATCCCTAGCGTTAGGTCTGTTGCCAGTGTTGCCACATTCGTAAATCGTATAGGTGACAATGCACTGACATGTCATTTGGACGAAACAGGGGCTATTAGATGTCGAGTGGGGTACGCATTGTGGCAATCCGTAATAAGTCATAATTCATGAGTGCGTTAACTGGAGAGGGTAGTTGTTGCTTTGCTGATCGAAACCTATTATTTTCGGTCGGATGATAGCCGAGGGGAGATGTCACTGTTTCATCTGTGAAATTATTGCAAAACACTTTCAAATTGACGCGTTTGAATCACGTGCAGCATTAAAGTGTTCGCAGAAATATTTTACGCATTTAAATTCTTGAAATGTCTTTGTCGATAGGATCTTGTTAGAGCATAAAACAGACAGTACAGGTTTTGGAAACCATAAAATTATACATAGGTGTTCATTGCATTTATATAATAAAATAATAATTTTTATAATACATTTCATATCGAATTGATGTTTTAAGTGTGTTTGTAGAATAGGTATCGTTTACACGTGTTAAATCAGTTATTTCAATATTTATTTACACCTTACTTTTCTTATGGATTTAAAAGTAATTGACAAACTTATAAGTATTAGTTTGAGTTTGGAAATGTATCATGATACAGATGAAGTACTGTTTTATTCATTAAATTGTCTGATTTACAATCAAAGCTGTGAGGTAAATAAATACAGTACAGTTGCGTGTGTGCTACAGTTTAAGACTCAGCGGTGACTTTGATGTATTATCAAGATAAATTCATTATGTTCAGTTCTCAGTTTATAAGAAAGACGAGAGTTTAAAAAATAGAGTACAACAAATGGAAAAAGAGTATATATTTGATTTTGATTTCTGTCACATTCATGCTTGTTTAGCTTAAAATAAAATCATGTTATTTATATACATGAACTCTTATTAGTTCAACTGCAATGGGTAGTTTCTTGTTTTTGATGTTAAGTTTACTACGCGTGTAGCAATGCGCTACGTTGATGTCTTTTCCATCGGATGAATAGTGTACTGAAATTGTATAGCATTTAATGTTATTGCTTTTATTATATTTTATTTCAGCCAGGAAACTTGGCTTAGTCTCACTAAAATAATAGTGAAAGTGGCAATATAAGTTCTGCGACAACATTATTTTTTGTCCAGAACTATGTTTTGTGGATATCGATATGAGTCCGAACCTGTCTAACAAAGGCATTCTTATCTTATCTTATTAATAAGTACGCAATTTTTTTTCACCTGTTTGTTATTCTTCTAATTACAAGGACCTTTGGAAGACCAAAGATACATTGATCATATAAAGCGATAAAACCGACAAAGTAACCAATACTTTTCTGTCGGGAAAATATATAATAACTGAAGGTGTGCGTGTTGCCAGTTATGACGTACCAAATTGAGAGGTGGCTGGTTACAATGGGTCTCATATGAAGGCTCGAGGGCAAGGTAAAGGAGACGGCTGTGCTCAAGGTTTCTCTACGCGATCGCATCAGAAATGATGAGATCCGTAGAAAAAGTAGAGTCACCGACATAGCCCAGAGGATTATAAACCTTAAGTGGTAGTGGGCAGGACACATAGCTTGAAGGACTGATGGCCTATGGGGTGGAAAGAGTAGCGGCCACGCACCGGGAGTCGCGTTGGTAGGCCCCCCACAAAGTGGACCAACGATCTGGTGAAGGTCGCGGGAAGCCGCTGGACGCGGGAGGCGCAGGACCGATCGGTTTGGAGATCCCTATGCCAAACAGTGGGTGTCTCTTAGCTAACATGATGATGATGATGACAATAAAGAGAATAATTAAAGAAGAATATGAGATTGGATGAGGTGATCATTTTTTGCAAGCAAATAGCCGGATGCATTGGCCAAGACGATCGAGAAGTAGCCAATATATGAAATATTTAAGTTTAAATAGACTGATTAAGTGCTTGCAACTGCGCTCATAATAGAAATAGTGTTTGGATTTATCTATACTAATATTATAAAGAGGAAATTTTGTTTGTTTGTATTGAATAGGCTTCGAAACTACTGAACCGATTTTGATGAAAGTTGGTATAGAGATAGTTCGAGATCGGGGGAAGGATATAGGGTAAGTTTCCTACGGGAAAAAAATCCCATTTATTAATAATAACAAATATCAACCATTCGATTCTTTCATTAATGCTTCAAACTCCTGGTTGATAGGCGGTGATGTCGAAATAGCTTGTACCGCAGCACCTATAATTCAGTATATCTCACTAAATGTTGGCAAGCTAAAGCAGTCAGCGGGGATTTCGGAGTCAGTGGAATGCTATCTCGATAGGTGATTAATTAAGAAAATTTATCTGTGTACCATTTCACTGACTGCTGCCGTAGTGCATGGCATGCGTAATAAATTTCTTGGTTTATTCGTAACGTCCAAATTCACATTTACAAACCATTAACCTACCCATCGGACCTTACATTACATTTATCTATTGACATTAAAATTCAAAAACATTTTACTTAAAAGGGAACATAATGTTTAATGTAACGAAATATTATTATCTAATGTTACAACCAAAGTAGACGTAAAAAAAAGGTTGACTCTATCACAGTGCTGTTAGAAAGTTGAATTTACTTACACTATTGTAAAAAAGTTAACTAGGTACATTGTTGTAAAAAAGACGACTACCTACACTGCGTATTCGGATACCTCTGTCATACCTATTTCAGCAGCAGTATTTGCATTGCTGCATTCCGGTTTAAGGTATAGGATAGGCTGTCAAATTACTCAGTCTTGGGATTATGCATTTCTAGTTACAAATTGGTAATGTACTGTAGTTCTGATAAAGGTTGCATATTTACGAATCTTACAGGAACCACATGACTTAAGCAACTTATCACTAGGCTGGTTTGCACCTGTATAAAAAAAACTGGGAGCGCTTTCAAGAAAATTAGGAAGAAATAGTTATTTGTTATGCATGGCTGCAAAGGCACGAGAGGCAAATAACTTTGCAGCCATTTGGTTATAATGCCGGTTGTAGTGTTCTGTGTTTGGTAATTTAATTATTCTGTGACTTTCGGCTCTGTAACCAATAAATTTTATTTCATTTCAGCCGAGCGTAACACACAACTTTTAACGTCACCTCATCGAGAAAAATATCTCCTACTGTTATAAAATAATTCAACATCGAATACAAAACGACGCAACGAAAAGTACAAAAATTTGAAATTCGAACATTGCGACGTGGCGAATTTATCATGAAATAATTTTTAGTAAGTAGATTCTTCTTTCTTAAACGAAAAAGTTTTTGACCACAAGATTTTATTTCATATTCCCAGTCCATATTCAAACGTTCGAATTTCTAATCACTTTTCTACGTTAGCGGTTAAAATAGACTTTTCCACGCAGATTTCGAGGAATAAAGAAAGCCTTATTGGAACCCTGTCTGAAAATCAGCGTTTTTGTGTCGGAGACGCAAAAACATTAGCTGAGGTAGGGACCTTTTTGGCTTACTCGTACCTGCAATTGTTTTTGTAAATCATTCTTTTCTTTTCTCTTTGTGTGGGCAAATAAATATTTCTTTCTTTCTTTCAATTAAAATATTAATAGGAAAAAATCGTCTGCGCCACAAAAATTCGCAAGAAATACGTATTAAATGTTAGAAGACGTTTCCCAACTTGTGACTTTTTCAATAAATGTTTTCCATGATGACCCGCTAAGTAAAACCAAAATACATTCAAAAACTCATAATACGCCGTGTATCATATGCTTTTATGTTTTTCGTGTTATGAACGCTTAATAACAGCGTATGTAAATGGTTGATAGTGGATTAAAATCGAGTGCGTAAAACATGCAACATATGCCGGGAGGGTGGCACCCTCCTAACGGGATTTAGCTGAGCGACACTTGCTTTGCGCTTAAAAAAAAACAAATAGACGGTTCGAATTTGGTAATTTGATAACATCCGAGGTATTTGCATATATGAATGCGAATAAAATTTTTGGATGTAGAAGGAAATATTTTGGATTGAATAATTAAAGAAAAATCCGTGCTATGCAGGTAGAGTTCGCAAGTGATTCTGTGATAATGAAGAATATTGTCTTCACTTGACAGTTATATGATGATATTCACTAACATTATCTATTGAATATTGCAAAACCCATTTGCGTTTTGAATATCGACTACATCACATGATTATTATGTATGTGACACTCTGATTAATGGGTCTATCAGTCACTTAAGTGCAAATTAATATTATGTGTATTATTATTAATATGTATAATTCCAATAGACAATATAACTATTAACTTGCCGTTAAGTTCGAAAAAAATTCGGTCAATTTCGTTCTAGGGCAAAATATATTTAATTAAAGTATTAACCCTTATTATCTATACATTCTGACATCATGAGAATATCGTTTTTGCCTGTATGATAAATCTCTAAGACTCAGAATAACAACTAAAGCATAGAAGGAACATTAAAATAAGAATTCATTATGTGTTATTTGTCTCTATCATACATATATATTCTATCATACAGCACAAAATTGTGTAAGTGTAAGAGATGAGTAATATTTGTCTATTTGGCAGATCACAAGGTGGTCACAAGATGAATGTCATTTGGTTAAAATTGGTTAAAATATAATACGGCTAAATTCTATAGTACCTTGTCTCAAAGATAGACCATCCGAGTTTGAACTCTTTGAATTGTTCGTATAATCTTTGTGTGCGTTCCGTGGCTAGAAATATTTTGGTGATATTTTATTAATATATAACTGATTAGAATGCAAGAATTCTTTAGGTATTTACAAATAGTGTGAGTTTGTGCACTCTATAGCACAATGTCTTGTGTAGTTTGGGTCTGCAAATTTCATTCGTCGTGAAAGGAAAATAGTCAAAATTTATTGACCTTAAATCGGTATGTTTTCTCATATTTTTACTTGAATGTGAGTTAATAAGTCAATATAAATACATATGAACTATCGCTGAATCATTTTGTAGAAAAACAACACGTAATATTAACTTCACTTTTATGTTTTAGCGATTATTAGAAAATTACTTTGAGGTTATCTTGATTATGCGCAGTGTTGTAATATTTGGTCGATATTTTTATTTTATAGATTTTCTAAAGACGATAAAAAAAACTATCGAGTAAAGTGTATTGGCAGATTTGGCAGACGAAAGTAGAGTCCAAAAAAGCAGTCTCATTTGCTCCAGATATTTTTCACCATATTAATTTGTATGGTAAAACTATGAAATAGAGGCGTCAAGACGAAAGTCAAGCTATTTAATAAAAGGAAATCTTTAAAATATTATTTATGAAAATTGAAATGTATTAAATTTTTTAAATATTTCTTTTAGGAATCCATGACACAGCAGATACCAAAAGAAACCAGTTTATAAGATTTTTTCTAAGAATTAAAATATTAGCGAAAGAACTGGAAAGAGTTAAAAAGATCAAATATCAAAACGCTGCTTTCGGAAAATTAACACCTCTAAACCTCTAAATAAACACGGCCGCACATCAAGCA
Organism: Schoenobius gigantellus; assembly: GCA_963935595.1. Taxonomy (NCBI): domain Eukaryota; kingdom Metazoa; phylum Arthropoda; class Insecta; order Lepidoptera; family Crambidae; genus Schoenobius; species Schoenobius gigantellus. Next base: position 56,620,966 of record OZ012541.1, read on the forward strand.
TAACAAGTCAATCGAAAAATATCTTAAGAATAAATTATGTTCAATTTTTTATGTGTTTAGTTTAATTTCCAGGCATATGTACAAATAGTAGTTTTAGCTTTTACGAATTTATCCGAAGTTCAAGATGCATGAGGGTTAAATTTTCGGGTAAATTAAATATGAGATTAACCTCAAGTACACACCTAAGAGCGAAAAAATAAACATAGTGAGTGTGTTTCCGATTTCATGCCTATAGATTGTAAATCTCTGCAATGGAAAAATTTAATAGTAAAATTTTTAGGGTTCCGTTCCTCAAAAAGAAAAACGGAACGATTATAGGATCACTTTATTGTCCGTTTGTCTACCAAGACCTATTATCTCGGAAACGCGTAAAAGTATCGAGTTTAAATCAATACCATATAAGTACTCAGGTCTACAGTCCCTTGAGGTTGTGAAAAAATTAAACTTCTAAGTAACCGTAAAAATTACTAATTACCTACCCATTGAATTTGTGACTCTCTTTTTTAAATGGAATAATTCCATCAATCTAGCCAACGGGAGACACCCGTAATTTTAATAGTGCAATTTTTGTCTTAGTACTCCAGATTTTTCAATTCTCAGATAGGACTGAAAAGGGAATAATTTAGAAATATTTTTTATTTATTTACTACCAACTTTTTAAAGCTATTCTTGAGTAATTTGTCGTCACAGACGTTTAAATTAGTCATCATAAGCACCAAAAACCCTTACATCCCCCAAAAACCCCTTTACTTGTTTTTTTTAATAGCATGTCAACGTCCGCTTTTAGTCTCTTGACTGGCTAGCCTGACCATACCAAAGGGCACAGCAGCTTTTAACAGGATAAGTTTCATAAGAAAATGTATCCTTTATGATTTATGTTGTATTTCTCGTAATAAAAACATTTTAGTATTAAGAATATATTTAATTCATAATATATCGACGTTGAAACTAAGCGAGTCATGAGAAAAACATCACTAGCAGAAACAGAAATTAGTGACCATCTACGAATTTTCGAAACATCTTACATAATACCTGTCTCTTTCTAACTAATTATAGTCTGCCTAATGTCAAAGTGAGTCAATTATACTGAATTCAGTAGCTATTTTAGCAAGGTTTCTATGCTTTAGTTGTTATTCTGAGCTCTAAGAGCCTAGACTTAACCTGTGTGAACGCATTTTGTATTGCTAAGGCAATTAAGAAGTACATTTTTCATCATGTTAAAAATCATCCAAATCGCGGGAAGAATGGTAATTGGTTGGGTCAGGTCTGCCGGGTACGGAGGACGAGAAATACATAGTTTTTGCCTACTATACTACTATAAAATTATTATTTTTTACATATTTTTACACTCTTAGCGTTCATTCAAACGTTGAAATAAGAAGTTATTTTTTTTAATGCGATTTCTCTAAAACTGTTAGTATATTATTTCGTTACAGAAACAGAATGGCAAAGTCCTTCATTGATAAATTTAACATTTAGTCTCAACGTAATTTAAAATAGTTACTAATATTATAAATGAGAATGTAACTGTCTGCCTGTGTGTTACGCAATCACGCCTAAACTACCGAACCGATTTATATGAAATTTAGTACAGACATAGTTCGAGTGCCAGGTAAGGACATATGATAGCATTTATTGCAGAAATCACCATTTAAGGGGGTGAAAAGGGGGTGGAAGTTTGTATGGGGAATCAATAACCGCTGAACCGATTTAGATGAAATTGAGTATGGAGATAGTTTGAGTTGTGGGGAAGGATAAGGATAGGTTTATCCCCGAAATCATTCCTCGTAAAAAGGGGGGAAATTTGTAAAGGGCATCAATAAAAAAGAATTTCCACGCGGACGAAGTCGCGGGCAAAAGCTAGTAATTATAACAAACAACAATCAAAGATATAAACGTAGTATTTTCCGCACGTGCATATTTAAACGGGCCAATTTTCGTCTCATATACTATCTCGAAACACGGTATTTATATAATTTACCTACATTTATTTAAATTGCTATCCGAAGACATACTGGGAGCTCCACAAGGCATTCTCGGCATGTTTCCGACCCGTTGAACATCAAACGGCAAACTCCAACTACATAACAGTCATAATCAGACGTTTAGGCTTTCTTTGATAAGCAAAATTAGCGTCTTAAGGGAATTTAATTTGTTTTCACTTGTCCCGCAAAGTTACTAGTAGCTTAAGTTCAGGCATTCATTGAAATGTTACTTAGATCTGAAACAACATGAAACTCGAGATGTTTTTGACGTAATCTTGTGAAGGCGTGAAATTATTCTATGAAATATTAACAGTGAATTAGAACGATGTAAAGATGACAAAGTTTACTATTTATGAGTGTGAAATTTTTATTGCCATACACTTATTTTTCTAATAAATATGTTGTACAAACCAGGTTATCAGGTTTATTTCTTTTATTCTGATTAATATCTAGACTTAGCTTATTTTAATTTTATTTCGTTTTAATACAGAAAACAATATGTATTAAAATAAGTACATACTGCTACTGATTTCAAAATTGATATCTTCCAGCAAAACTATGACAGTATAATTAATTATCGTTTAACGTAATTGAGAAACATATAGTTTTATGCATTAACTACTACTAAGTACTACTCTGATTATACTCTAGCTAGACCTTTGCCGGCATAGGCAAAACCTATGAGAAATCGAAAAAAATATTTTACAAAAAATAAAAACCGACTTCAAAAACACTGAAAAGTTAAAAATAATATAAGAATAGGTACAGACACTTCTATATTGAAGTCGGTGCCAAACGATGATCTCCTAGAAAGTCTTAAAATTTGTCACCGACTTCAATATAGAAGTGTGATGTTGTTTGTACCTATTCTTATATTATTTTTAACTTTTCAGTGTTTTTAAAGTCGATTTTTATTTTTTGTAAAATATTTTTCCATTTTTAACTCTTAGTGAATGAAATATTTTTAGTGAAAGAAACCCTAATTTAATACCAGCTCGATTATCATGAGATCCCATCATCAGATCCTGAATTTGACCTTGGGACCACCCCAGGAGTATACTCTATCGAATACAAAAATAATTTTGAAATTCGGTCCACAATTGGCGGAGTAATCGCATAACATACACACAAAACACGTTGAACACACCTTAAAATTTAAGGGTTTTCCTCGATTTTCATGGGATCCCATCATCAGATCCTAACTTTGGTGACCATGGGACTACCCATGGAGTATACTCTATCGAATACAAAAAGAATTTTGAAAATCGGTTCACAATTGGCGGCGTAATCGCGTAACATACACACAAAAAAACATACGCATCGAATTGAGAACCTCCTCCTTTCTTGAAGTCGGTTAAATAACCGTTTCGGAGGAGTTCGATAACAAACACTATGACACAAGGTTTTTATATATTAGAAGACCATATTAACTTTTGCATACAACAAAATTGGCAAACAAGCGGGCTGCCCGCCTCAGGCGCGCCTGATGGTATAAGATCTAAAGTCGCCTATAGTTCACGTGGTTCCCGTAAGATTTGTAAATCTACAACCCCTACAAGAACGCCAGTGTACGTTGCCAACCTGTGACGTAAGATGTCAAGTCAAGTCACAGCACAGTAATTTCACTGCCTGTCTCACCCTTCAAACCGGAACACAGCCATACAAGTACTACTGCTTGGCGGCATAGAAATAGGTTTGACGACACGGTTAGCGCAGAGGTCGAGTGATCGCCTACTGCGCAACGGGTCGCGGGTTCGATTCCTGTACAGGACAAATATTTTGTATGGCCTATAGAAATTTGTTCCAGCCTGGGCGTGTGTGCATGTGATATTCTATGTTTGTAACTGCACCCACGACACAGGAGAAAATCCTAGTGTGGGGCGATGTTTTTATAAAAACAGAAACAGAAAAACAGGTTAGGTAGGCGCCAATTTCACAGTCAATCTCGATCACGATCCGCGATCAAAATCAATGATCTTGGATCACAGATCTATGCAATAGTCCATCAATCTGCTTCGTAAATTATCAATCTGGATCGTGATCATTGATTTTAATCGCGGATCGCGATCGAGATTGACTATGAAATTGGAGGTATCTATGCAGACGACTCTGGTACAGAGTCTCCTTTAGGGGGCTTAGACAAGTGGCAACCGTTTCATTGCGAAACGATAACAAAATTCGTCATCGTCTCTGAGATAAGGATTAGCGATCGCTGTGTCGAATTGTACTTTCTGTAAGAAAACAACATATTGGTTATCTAAGTACTCAAAACAGCGAAATGAAAAACAAATGGTGAAACATATTATTAAAATAATTATATTTTCATTTCATTTTAATGAAAAATGAGTAGTTTTGAGTAGTTATCTAAAACTTACCAAAAAAACAATTCGCTACTTCATCGATTTGTTGCGAATCAATTTGTCTATCAACTTACTTACATATTGATGACGTTGATCGTCTCGCCATGTTATTTAGCGACGACATACTCGTATGTCAATCCAATACAATTTGTTCTTATCGTACTTCGTTATCGTTTTTGAAATGTCACTTTGTCTAGGCCCGCAGCAGGCCTAGCACGGCGCGTGGTGTATGGAAGAGAAAGTGATTAACCCTCGTCCCATCTCGCTTCATTCGACAGAGCGAAAAGAAACATGTTATTTGTCTCTTGTCTCGTTTTGTCCACGGTCCGTGCTACGCGTGCAGGTAGGTACCTACAATCAGACAGACAGCCCGGGTCGTTGTAGGTTTTACAGTCTATTTTAACACATAATAATTATGTTATAAATTCAGCTCAAAGCATAATCTCCGTGACTGAAAAGATTTTCGCTGAGAGTGTAACAGGGAAATAGACAAAAGTGCGCAACAACTACAGATGTCCCCCCTCTTGTTCGCTAACACGAATCTGTGGTCCCTCGCCGTGACGTAGCGAGTTGTTTGTTATAATTACTTTTATCTGATACCATTTGATGGTATCGCTATTTAATATTGCCCCGGATCAAAGAGGAGTACTGGTGGCAAAACAAGCGTTAGCTGAACATGCGATGCCGACTTTAATAGGTTACTCGTTGTTAACGATGATAAACCTACATAAAGATGGTGTTGTTGTTCTTAATTTTGTTTATATTGTACTAGCTTTCCGCTCGCGACTTCGCCAGAGTTATTTTTGTTTTCCCGTGGGATTTTTTTCCCGTAGAAAAATTACCCTATGTTCTTCTCTTGGTCTCGAACTATCCCTATATCAACTTGCATCAAAATCGGTTCCGTAGTTTCGAAGCCTATTCAATACAAATAAACAAATAAATGTATTTCAGAGTGGTTATTTTATTAATTGTTACAAATATAAATCAAATTTTAACATTGAGATGCCTCATTTTATATCTATCCTATAATATGGCAAAGGCATGTTTATGTCTGGCCACTAACCAAAAAATATATTTTCCTAAAGCCCTCACCTTTATTTGATTCCGCACACATACCAGATGTCCACAACGCTAACAGTGGTCCTTCGAGTTAAAAGGAGAACGTGAGTATTTAACAACATCAGCACAATATTATTAGTTTCGTCGTAAAACCGTCTTAATTTTTTTTTCTGTCGCCCTAATAAATATGTAAAATATTGTATGAGTTTACCTTGCTTTCTGATTTCGAGTGGACTTATAACCAGCTGTCTTGTGTCTCCACCGTTTTCACGAATTTGTCAAATTATGCTAATGGCCAGTATTATCTATTCGTGGAATTAATATCTTTGTATTGTATCGTATTGTTAAGACAGACCAAAGCAAAAAGTGATGATCGACTTGCACAAAATGTTTCCACTTTCGACAAAGTTTGGTATCGAAGAGCTTATAAATTGCTCGGTAGAGGGAGAAAACATCTCTTCAAGTAAGTCCTCTAAAGCATCTGATTCGTGTTAATCACTACTTAATATAATAATAATGTCGACCAATCCGCACTGGGCCAGCGTGGTCGACTAAGGCCTAATCACCCTAATATAGGGTAGGCTCGAGCCCCTCGGTGGGGACGTATATGGGCTGTGATGATGATGACTACTTAATTGACATACAAAGAAAGCAGGTCGAACTTGAATCAGCCTAAAAAAACCACGATTGCTCGTACCGCTGAAGAGTTCAAGATGGAAGCTAAGTTGGAAGAAGTGAAAATGCCGGCTTAGATGTATCTGCTTACATAAAACTTAATGCGAATTTAGCAGAATTTGAAGAACGGCATTCAAGTATGTGATCTTGCGCGTCTATTACGGCTAAATATAAGTTGCTACTCCGTAAATCAAGGGAAATTAATTTATTTACTGACTTTATCCTCTGTACCTACTTATAATAGTAAAATAAAAAATACTAGAAGAGAGTCATTTATTAATTAGTTTTCTTATTTTTCCGATGAACAAAAAATTTAAATAAGGACCTAAAAATTTCACTAATTTAATTGACATGCCGACCGTACTCGGGGACCGGAGAGCCATCCAAGAGGCCCGTAACGGCCCGGAGCAGGGATTCACGTTAATACACCTAATCTGTACTTTACATAGCCACTCATACACGCTTCGCGTAAAATCTCTCCCAGTGTTTACATAGCCGATCAGACATGTTGATTAGGCACATTATTGCTGAGCAGTTTTGAAAATCATTGTAAAAATAAAGAGGACTGTAAATATAAAAAACAGAGAATTCACGGAATGTGCGGATCTTGAATTAATTTGTTACAAATGCCGACACGAATCGAAAAAGCAAACGACGAATAAAAATCGTTTATGAAATCTATATTTGAATCCATCTATATTTGACAGAGTTTAATTGGATAGGTATAATATCCACATCATCAATAGGGAAGATTATTTTTTATATCCCGAGCTTAGCTTAGAACTGAATAATATTGGACACGTATATTTTCTTTTTATACAATCAAAATCTTTCGACGATATGTTGATTCGAAATGTCGCATGACGTCATACGAATGCAAATTTTCTACAAACTCTAAAGGCCTTAGATTTTCGTTATTTGAACAAAGCAAAAAAATACTTGTTTGATATTTTTTTCAATCAAACCAATGGACTGATAAGATTTTTATATTTCAAACTCGGACATCAAAACAAAATTATAATATAGTTCCATATTTACCAATTAATTTACCTACATCTTCAACTTGGAATATATTATCTTGAAACGTTCATATGTGCGTATTATAAAAAAATTAAAAATTAATTTCGAATAGCCGTTCCAAAGTCAGCCATTGTTATATTTTTCATATAACAGTGTGCAGCCGTTTAGGCCGTAGTAATAACTGGATACAATACAAAAATTGCATGTCCCGGCTTATGCGCACGTGGCGCGGGTACTTATCGCGCTCGGGTGACCACCCTAGGCCGGCTGTACTATGTAGTTCAGCTCTCGGCCTCGCTAACCGACCGGATTGAGCGCGATCGACGCTGTCTAAGACCTATCTTAGCCCAGATAAGCTCGAATTGAAACTGTTTGTTGGGCTTTTGGACATAATGAAGAGTCGGCCGAGCGAGTCCGTATATGTTCTTTGTGAGCTCTCCATATTTAGGAAAGGGTGTAGAGTCAATGTAATAAATTTTGTCGCACATTATACATCGTTTTGTCAATACCGTATCAGGCCAAAATCTACCCATGTTAACCTCGTGATACAGACAGTAGTTGTAATCGAACTCCTCCGAAACGGCTCGACTGGTTTTTATTAAATTTTTTGTATATATTTGGTGGGTCTGAGAATAGGTCGTAGCGTAGGCTATTTTTTACACCCCTAGGTGATAAGGATGGCCCTTTCTAGAAAATTTTGAGTGTTGAGCTTTATTAAAGTGAAATGTAGTTCGCGGGTACAGTTAGTAGTCATATAAAAGTTATGGCGTCATTGAAAATTCCATTTTGAAATCCCCCATACAAATATGGAGTTGGGTCTGTGAAAAAAATGCATAGGAATCAGAAAATAAATTTAACAATTTCAAATTTTCAATGACGCCATAATATAATATATATCTTTTATATGACTTCATAGCTGTGCCCGCGAACTACGTTCGCCATAATAATTGTCAAAAAGAAATTCTGGAGAGGGCCACCGTTATCACCAAGGGGTATAACAAATAGCCTACTACCTCAGGCCTACCAAATATACACAAAAATTTTCATAAAAATCGGTCTAGCCGTCTCGGAGGAGTTCAATAGCAAACACTGTTTCACCAGATTTTTATATATGCAAGAAAAATGCAAGAATCAATGCAAGAAAAATCTGGATCTTATCGAAATAAAAAGCTAGGGTTAAGATAAGAGCCCCGACGAAATATTTAACTAATTGATCTCTTTTTGAACTTTGCTAAGCCAAAATAGCGTTGATTCACTGTTAATAACTACGTACCAACATCCAATTTACTCGAAGAAATCTTTACAGATTTCTTAAAAATTGGTTAAGAATAAAGCAGACTTATTATTTTTTTATATGAAACTTTGCATTCTCCTTAAACATGCTTAATCAATTGCAAAGCGAATAAAATTATTGAAGAAAAAATTCCGTCTTTATTGATTTTTTCAATTTATTTACCATTTTTTGAGAAAATGCAAAGTTGTATATAAAAAATATCGAGCAATTTTTATTAAGTAAAGAAAGATGTGAGCCATTTTGTTTTTTATTCGCTTTCGTAAAGTTTTATGTAAAATGGTCGATAAAAGGTATTATGTTTATCGCAAATTATATAGCTTGAGCTAATACGATAATAAAGTGCTGTAGATAGAACTTTCAATTAATTGAAAAATGAATCTACACTACTATTATTATGAAGAGGAAAGATTTGTATGTATGTATGTATCGAATGAACTCAAAAACTACTAGACCGATTTCAAAAATTCTTTCATCATCAGAATACTGCACTATCCTTGATTAACATAGGCTACAAAATTAGTTATCCTACGGGAAAATTTAAAATTCCCACGGGAAAACAAAAACAACACGGGCGAAGGTGCGTAAAGTAAAGCTAGTAAATCAATAATGAAATATTTGTCTCGCTCGAGCGGGAATGGAGCCGTAAAGCCTTAATTACTTTGTTTTTTAAAGAAAACGTAAAGTTACAAATATAAAAACTATCAACTTATTTAAAAAAAAACCCTTCTTGACAGAAGCTACTAACTTAGAAATAAGTCTGTTTTAGTAGTTGAATCTTTATGTTGTAAAGTTCTATATATATTTTTCGAGATTTAAACCTTTTTTAATGTTTAGCAAAACTAGTTTTAACCCTTTACCTCAGGCGTTGCTGTTTCTGACATCAACATTAACCGCACTCGACGACTAAATACACATATTTTTATTTACTCTTCCGATTACCCACTCAACATCAATATAAGCTTTAAATCCTTGGAATTGTGGTATTAATTTCTCTCCAACACTTCTTACTTTCAAGTACATTTTATCTCTTTTCTCTTCATTCGAAACTATGACTAAAAACTAGAACAACACACTCTATTTCTATCTGACAGCAAAGATTCGTTTATTTGAAATTATATTAAGTTTGAATTTGAACTTTCTGAGCTTGGTTTTAATGATTAATTTCATTCGCAATCGTGAAGTAGGGTTAGGGCTCCTATCACCGACCACATGCATGTCACGTGCGCGCCACGCGTCACCTACGATAATCTTCTTTGCCGTCCGCCTTTGTTACAATTTGTTGCAGCAGCCCCCGTGAGATCGACATCTCCGATATGATCAGTAATGATATTTTAAATCAGTGTATTGAACGGGCTATTTATTGACGCGATTATTGCGTTTGGGAATGCTATCTCGATCTTGAGTTAAATTAAAATAGCGGGCAATAAAGGGTTCGTTTTATAGTATTTATTGCTTTTTGACAGTAACTATGCTACACTGAGATAAAAGCAATCAAATTATTTTACATATTAATTATTCATTATTATGTTTAGATTTATTCACAAGCCCCATCTGTTTGTTTGAAATTGATAAACAATATACGAACAATAAATCAGATTTTTTTTGTGTAACGAATTCAGTTTTATATAATCAAAACTCAGTGAATTTAGAATGGGATGACTATTCGAAAACCACTGAGAATTTCACCAAGAATTTTTTCCAAACATTTGCTAGACTTGTCGATTAAGCCTAAGACTCTTTTCGTAACAGTTTTAAGCAACGAAATAAAGTAATTATTAATCAACATAAATAAAAACTTCAAAATTTACTTAAGTATTCAAAGCGTAACGCAGTATTTGCCGACCGACGCCTAAAAAATCCCGCTCTCCCATCCCGTCATGACAAAGTGACAAGAAAATATCGCGATACAATGAAATAAAGTTGTCATCCCCAGTCAAAGAGTCGGGGAGCGTGCTAAATGCATTAATTTACCCTGGATTTAGTGGCCCGGAAGTGATTTGCTACGGGAACGCATGTTCTGCTCCGATATGACCCTGTGACAATCGTTGACCCTCTCACCACACATTTTTCTAATAAAGGAAATGGGACTCTAGTATGTGGTCATTGGTGATAATTTAGAGTGACTAAATCAATAAGAGCTGTGAATATTTAGGGTTGATACTTTAGTTAAGGATCGTTACTATGAAGGCTTAACGATAATATTCTCTTGTTAGTTGTAACAATTTGAAGTGAGCGTTAAGGGTGTTTTAAATCTCCGTTGAAAGATTACTAATACTTAATTGTTAATTAGGCGCTATTTAAAAAATGTAGAATGGTATTACTTTTTAAAAATATATAACTAAAAGTAATTTAATAAAATATTTGATCAAAGAAATTTGAGATCTGGAATCAATAACGGAATATTAAAATTATTCATAATAACATGAAATTGACAATTTATATATATTTTTCTTGTTTAAACGGTGTAGTGGATTATTAGTGGATAGCATTCACAGTAATTCTTTTAGAGTATATGTTTTTTTAACCGACTTCAAAAAAGGAGGAGATTATCAATTCGGTTGTATTTTTTTAATGTTTGTTACCTCATAACTCCGTCATTTTTAAACCGATTTCCAAAATTCTTTTTGTATTTGATATAGTATACTGCAAGGGTGGTCCCATGGTCACCAAAGTCAAGATCGGATGATGGGATCCCATAGAAAATCGAGGAAAACACTAATTTAATACCAGCTATAATACCAGCCACCACCGAAGGTGAGCTGGTATTAAATTAGGGTTTCTTTCACTAAAAAGATTTCATTCACTAAAAAGTTAAAAATAAAAAAATACAAAAAATAGAACCGACTTCAAAAATACTGAAAACTTAAAAATAATCTTCTTCTATATTGAAGTCGGTGACAAATTTTAACACTTTCTAGGAGATCATCGTTTGGCGCCGACTTCAATATAGAAGAAAATTCAGTGTTTTTGAAGTCGGTTCTATTTTTTGTAAAAAAAATTATAAAATAGTTTCATATAAATTACAAAATGGTCTTTATTATATTATGTAGGCAACTTTTAGCATTGTTCAACAAATGATGAAACTAAATCTTATAAAAGTATAACTAGATTCTACATATATAGGCCTAGTGTGGGAATTTAGTACTTAAGTTAACTTGTGTAAGACTTATGCAATAATAAAGAAAGAATAATAATAATATGTCGCTTAGATATAATAATATTAGATTGTAAGTAGTAAAGTTGTTTGTAATTTTATTTTAGTCGCTGCATTTTAATAAACATTTAATTCGAAATACTCCAAGTCTCCAAGTGATATTACATACGAAGTAGGCTTACACATATTAATTTAATTAAAACGACATTGATTTGCTCTCATAGGCGTTCATGGATTCTGCACATTATCAATAATGTCAAAATGTTCTCCGCTCGTTGGTCGTAATAAAATCAGACAGGGAGCGGATGAGCCAGACGTTAATATATTCAACCTCTAAGCACCCTTAAAACAATATACACACGTAAACACCGATATATCACGGACGGGAGTGGGTATAGCGCATCAAAGGAACCAGATAGGGTTGTCACTATGTTAAAATATTTGTATTAAACTTTAAAAAAATACCCCTATTAATATCTGATGTTTTTGATGTCTACTTTCTTGTTTTAATGACTTTAATGTTAAAGGATTTATTTTTGAAATACTGTACAACATTTCACAGGGGTGACAATTTTAAGTATAAAGATAGTTTGTCGCTAAGGACAATCAAACTGTATTGAAAAAAACAACTGATTTTTACATTGTAATTATCATTACTTCTTAAAACGGCAATTATTAGCACCTATTTTTCACATTAACTAACTGATTTATCTGTTACGTATAAGCAATATCTAAGTAAATATTTCTTATTTGATTTCAAGCTACGCCATAGCCATAATTAATTATGGCTTCGCCAAGTTAACGAACGAAAACATTACCTACTATTTAATTATAAAATCCTTCTTCAAGATATGTTGATACAGTGTTAACTTTGAAATTTCATTGACCATAAGCGCTATATTACGCAAATTATGAAGGAGTCACTTCACTTTAAACTAGATATAATTAACTAACTATAATAATGACGATGATCTGAGGCAGGTTTAAAGGTACTCGTAAAATATATATATATATAAAAAATGGTAAAATATATATTTCTAATGCGGAATTTCATAAGCCTGAATTGTGCACTATTTATGAAATGACTCAAGTGACGTCACGTTGTAAACAAACATACTTAATATGTATATTTTAATTAAATAAGCGGCAGCCCTGTTATCTCGAGCGATATCCACCTGCTTACACCCTATATAAGCGCCCGAAGCTCCCTCGCTGATAACTTAAAGACTTTATCCACTGTACAGGAATTTTTACCGTAACAAAAGCCTTCATATTTTCTTTATTCATGCCGTGTCAAAATCGACCGCTCCCCTTTTGAGAGGCGAAAAACAAGACAGACAGCCAACTCTTTCTCGCTTATTACTTTTTTTGGCGACCGTCCCTCTCGGATCTTCCCTATTTTATGTTTTCGCCGATATCTTAGCCCGGTACTTCTTGCTATGATTTTTTAAACGTCGCCAGCAGGGCGATATTGCGAGCTTTGTAATTAATTTATGTTGGAGACAATGTAGAAGGGTGCTAAGCATTCTTTTATTCTGGGCCCTAATCGTCCACGATTTTCCAGATTCATTCGCGGTACGTTAATTTTTATTGACACTTTTTACGACTAATACCGGTGCCGGTCGCGTTTTTATTAATTAATGATTGATCAGTTGTTAGTTAAGTCAGAATGTTGTCTCTGAATAGTGAAACAATACGTGGAAAGCGAAGCAAAAATGTTCCCGAATATGTTTCTTTACATGTTCTTTCTTCCACGAGTTTTGTGCATCAGTTAATAGAAAATCAAACGAACTTACCTGTAAGTGACGTTCGATGATTATTAAACGAAGTGATTCGCCCGAGAGATTACACCATTAATAGTTTTATTTACTTGTAGTAGCACGCGTATGTGCTGCCATCTTACACGATTTTAGAGTAACATTTCACTTAAAAAAAAAAAATGAAGTGAAAATGTTAACTCTCAAATGAAGGTACTTTCATACACGTTTCAGTACCATCTAGGCCTATCGTAACTGCTGTTTCGTGATGCTCAGGGATGACCGAGCCTGGAGGTCTCGGTTTGGGAGGGAGGGGGTGTAATCTCTCGGGCGAATCACTTCGTTTAATAATCATCGAACGTCACTTACAGGTAAGTTCGTTTGATTTTCTATTAAACTTCAGTGATTCGCCCTTCGAGATTACACCATTAATAGTTTTATTTACTTGTAGATGTTTAGAGATTATCACGAAACAGCACAAATGGAAATATTACAAAAGTAGTTTATAAATATAAGCAAAGAAACGATATAATTAGTGTACAATCATTATTTATTCTTAATTATGATGTTAAGTATATCTAATAATCTAAATTAAGTTAATCATCAGAGTGATCTAAGCAATCCTGTAACAAAGAGCGAGCGAACTCATCGGATCTATCAGCATCAAGTTCTCTATTATAGAACCGTGCGAAAGACTTAGAGGTGCCAGTCCAGCCTGCTGTCCTCTTTATAATGTCAATATTCACGCCGAGCCTGTTGGCCGCGGAAGTCGAAGCATGCCGTGTACTGTGTGCGTTAATTATGAATTTCTCATTAGCTGTTCTCCTTATATTAGAGAGTCTGATAAGGGAGAGGGTTTGCACGCGGTGTGCAATGACAAGAGCCAGTAAGGTCACTAATTTCTTAGACAAAACATTAAAAGAAAGGGTCTCATTTGGATAGTAATTGCTAAGAAAATCCAACACTATTGTAGGATTCCATGTATAATTATAACGTGGAGTGGGAGGTCTTAATTTATATAGCCCCTTCATAAATCGTCTTATCTGTGGGTTATTCATAATATCGGCTCCAAGTATAAGTGATAATGCTGCTTTTGCGCAATTAATGCTACCATATTTTTGACTTTGTTGATACAATGTAAATAAAAATGAAATTATGTCTGGTACAGAATTACAAAAAATATTCAGATTTTTTCTTCTACAATAAGAGTGCCAATATTTCTGGCTAGTGTTATACTGCTTTAAAGTATTTTTTGTCAAAGAAGCTAGCATTACATCCACAGCATCAAGAGGAGTGCCCTGCTTTAAGAACGCCTCCCTGACAACACTCCGGCAACCAGGGTAATCAACAATTTTTGGAAAAGGGGGTACCAGGGCTGAGTGGGCCATAAAGGGACCACGACTATCCCTGTCGCTTTATCTGTTTGGATTTTTTGCAATACTTTTAAGATAAGACAAAATGGGGGAAATGCGTAGAAATAGTACGCAAGCCAGGATATTGTAAATGCATCCACCTTGTACGCTTCAGGGTCACGATGCCAAGAGACAAATTTAGTACATTTGTTATTCAAGCGGCTCGCAAATAAGTCTATCTGCGGTCGGGTAAATTCTTGACAAATTCGATCGAATGCGTAATCCGCGAGTTCCCACTCGACATCGGCATGTATGCGACGAGATTCCGCATCAGCCCTGAAATTATCGGCTGAGCTTACATAAGAAGCAAAGATAAATATGTTTCTTTTTTCGCACCACTGCCATATGTGCCGAGTCAAACTATTCAAGTGGGGAAACTGAACACCACCCATTCTATTTATATATGCAATTGCCGTGGTGTTATCAATTCTTAATAAAATCTCGCAATTCCGTTGATTTTTCGCAAACGTTTTTAAACCGAAGAAAGCGGCTGTCAATTCAAGGTAATTAATATGTTCGGCTTGTTCTTGGCTAGACCACTGCCCATTTGCTGTGTTACCGGAACAATAAACACCCCAGCCCGATCGCGAAGCATCCGAGTATATTTCAAGCTGAAAGTTACCTGACCGTAAAGGGTTACCTGGTACTTCTATATTACGAATCCACCAGTTAAAATCTGAATTTAATGAATCGGGTAATTGTATGTATTGATTGTAATCGTCTTTTTGTTCTAAACAAAGAAATTTAAATCTCTCAAAGTTTTTTGTATATAACCAACTGTAAGGTATTGCTGGGCAAACTGAGATTAACAAGCCAATCAAATGTGCAAAATTTCGAAGCTTACACCGTTTTATGGAAGAAAAATATAGAAGTTCCTCTTTAATTTTTTGTCTTTTATTTTGCGGAATACTGAGTAGAAGATCGGCAGAATTAAAAACAAACCCTAGGTACTCAGCTGATTGACTCGGGGTAGATACCGATTTTTCATAGTTTATCGTGAAACCGAGAGAAATGAGTAAGTCTTGAGTCACATTGAAATTATGTTTACATTGTGAGTATGAGTTTGCGAGTAATAAGATATCATCTAAATAGATTACTGATAATAAGCCTTGACTGCGTAAGGATTGCATGACAGGCCGCATCAACTTAGTAAACACATAAGGAGATAGGTTTAGCCCGAAAGGTAGTACCTGAAATTCATATAGTTTTTCTAACCACAAAAAACGTAAAAGTTTTCTATAATCCTTATGTATACTTATAGAAAAATACGCATCCTTTAGATGTATAGAACACATGTATGTGTTTTTTGTTATGAGTCGCATTGCAGTCCTATAATCCTCAAGCTTGAAATGTGAAGTAGGTATAAACTTATTCAGAGCCTTGAGATTTAAAATAAATCTATTTTTACCATTACTCTTTTTTACAAGAAATATACTTGACAGAAATTGACCTTCGCAAGGCTCACACTCTCTTATAGCACCGAGTTCAAGAAGGGAAAGTATCTCTTTAGACATTTCTCGTAGATGTGACTCTGACTCTGGATTATTCATTGGAATATTACGTTGCGTGAGGTCACCCGAAGTAGGGATCCGTAAATAGGACACCCATGATAATATAACGGGGTCGTTGCAGATTTTTAACCAATTATTATAAAAAAAAAGGTAATCTACTAGCCTGTGGGGTGACGTCATCAACTTTAAGCGACGGGAGGTCCGCGGAGGATGACGCGGGGCTCGGCGGTCGCTCGGTCGTCGCGCCCGCGGCGGCGGCTGCCTGCGCCCACCAGCCGTCGAGCTCGGCCTCGCGGGGGGGTGGCGTCGAGGCGGAGCTGGCGGGGGTGGCGGTGGGCCCCTCCAGTTTAAAGCTCGTGATGTTGTAGGCTCCGTTTTCCTATTCTTAGGCGGTGGTTTTGCTTTTTCAGAGACTGGTTTAGCAAGTTCGGCTCCTGTTCTCGAAATCGCTTTCATGGATTTTAGATTCTCTTGCAAATTGCTACCAAAAAGTAAATCATCTCTTTTTAGGTCTCTAATATTTTCTTTTACGTCCTTACTGAGGCAGGCTAAAAGGAAATTTCGTCTGACTTGAGTCTCAGAAAAATGAATGTGACATAGGAGCCTTCCTGTATCGCTGAGCGATTTCAGGGCATTGATTTTTATGTCAACCGACTCGGCGTTGGATGATAAAAAAGCTGACATCGTAGATGCAACCCCCGTGATTGCAGTGGCAAGTAAATTTTGTTTATCAACAAGTATGTTATCTCTTTTAAAAACGTTCTCATTAACAGCTGCCTTGATTTCAGGGTTAATGATCGGAGCTTGGACAATCTTGAAATTCTCGGGTATGTTGTTATCTTTGACAATGGCTTTTTTATTCTCCTCCTGTAGCCCATTCACTAAGATATCTGACCATCTGCTGGCAATATCCTTTTGGATAGTTGGACCAAAAATCTCCTTAGCAATAGGTTCATCACCTAGAATACATAGGACACTGGGATCTAACTCAGTAGCAGGCGAAATATCTTCTTGCGTGATGTCATTACTCAGCGCAGGAACCGGTATCACCACGGAAGCCACGGCTGGTCTGGGTGATGAGACGGGGGACTGCCCAGACTTATCTTGGCCTGACTGTGTAGGTGGTATTGCACAGATTAACAAAATCATCATCGTTATCGACAGGGGGCGCTCCTGTAACCAAAAACAAGGGCCATTGTGCAAAAGAAAACAAAATCACGATGCAAGCCTCACGGACTGCACTCTAGATAGGTATCTATAAAATGCACTGACCAACATGTCATGACGTAGCCTCTCGGACTATGTTCTAGACAATAATAATAAATAATACTATTTTTAAGATACATACAATGATCAACCTCCCGGATTAACCTAATGTATTATCACATTTATGACCGGCCGGTGACTATAATCATTGCATTACGTTATGTACTTGAGATATGTAAACTGACATAGCCTCTCGGACTATGTTCTAGATAATAATTGTGTGTAATACTATTTTAATATACAACATGTAAGTAAATAGACGTAGCCTCCCGGACTGTGTTCTATATTACTTGTGTGCAATACCATTTTAAAAAATGATCAATATCCCGTATTGAACTAATGTTCCATTGGTAATTTAATATCATTGGCCGGTATTAGCCTTACAGACTATACTCATTGCACCTATATTATGTACTTAGGTAATTAAAAACCGACCGTACCTTTACTTGTTGGAGTATGTTGGTCGTAATCATCATCATAGTAATAGTCACATTCACTCTCGTCACTATAAGAATGTTCCGATGGTGATCTTGAACGATGACGATGGCGAGAACGTCGCCGGTCGTATCGATCGTCGTGTCGTTCACGGCGAATCTTAGCGCGTTTTTTCTTTAGTCTCCTTATCTTCTCCTCTATGTCGTCCTCCTCTGCTGCATAGTATTTACGCTTTCCCATTATCAATTATCACACACACAAAGCTAAAATTACTGGAAAATAATACTTTTAGAAGCAAAAAACCGATATTTAAACTTCACTAGCGTGTAGATGGCCGCCACACAAAACGTGTATGAAAGTACCTTCATTTGAGAGTTAACATTTTCACTTCATTTTTTTTTTTTAAGTGAAATGTTACTCTAAAATCGTGTAAGATGGCAGCACATACGCGTGCTACTACAAGTAAATAAAACTATTAATGGTGTAATCTCGAAGGGCGAATCACTGAAGTTTAATATACAGTAGCTAGGATATATATTAAAAATCGTGTTTATAAAGCATCTGAAATTTCACAAACTTAAACTAAAACAATAATGTAGAATTCTTTTGGAAAACATCTTAAAAGTATCTGAAAACATTAACATTCTAGTTTTAAAAAGTATTTTAGTAATTATTACATACTAAATCTGTGGATCAGTAAAATGTACATAACAAATCCTATTGTCAATTAAGCTTCGATTTTTTTTTGTACTTTTGGGTCCTACTTAAGCAAATGACAAGTTATCCTATATGTATAGTATAATGTTGTTAAGATTACCAATTACCTGTCAGTAATACGATATCCATAGTCAAGACATGAACCAAATTTAAGCAAACATACATTAAAACGTAATCTCTGGATATACTATTGCAAACTACTAACTTACGAGAAGCATAGGTTAATAAATATATAAATACTTGTATAATTTTAATAAGTGCACTGTGCATTTGTATGCATGGTAGATAATAAGCGCGTACTCGCCAACAAACTGCGAGTCAGTTTGGCGAGAATATGTTTGTTTTTTTTTACATACATTATTTGATTAAAAAGACGAAAAAAAAATGATTCAGCAGACAATATTAAGTACATCGGTCAAGACAGTAAAAATTGGAGGTATATTATGGGCCCAATCCGCTTAAAATAAGAGTATGTTATATAACTATGTTGTAGGGATGATGACATAAATTGCTAATATTTAAAAAGTTATGTTTATACCATAGAAGGGAATATAAGAATGCTGAAAAATTGTCTAAGTGGAAATACCTATGCGTAATAAATTAATTACATATAATTTAAAATGTTTGGAATAATGCCCAATATCACGTGACTGCAAACACCAATCGGAGCATGTTACGTCACGCTCACGGTGTGAGAAATACCCCCAGACAAATTAATTATCAAACTGTCATATTTGTTGGCGATCTTTTTTAAGCTTATCTGCATTAAAGTGAAAATATTGTTTTAATTATTACGACTGAGCCTGGATTTATCAAAGGTTTTTACTAAAACAAGGATTTATGTGCAGCAGAGCTAAGGAACGTGAAAATATCATTTTCATTACTCATACTCGGAAAGTAGGTCTGAAGTTGCCTGAGGAGCGGGTTGAAAGTAATACTTTTCAGCCCTAGGGAGAATTACTTTCAACTGACAGCTGCTGTCAAATTTTAAGAAAGAAACTCGTTCTTTTTTCACATTTTTATTGAACCATGTTCCGACTTTACAACCACTCAATTACAGCGCGGTGTAAAATTGAAATAACATAATGTTTAGTAAGTATTTAAAGAATATATTTTTTAAATGAATTTATTACAATTTATTTTCAACTATTTTTTTTAAAATAACATAGATTTGGGCAAAATATTTACCATTTTTTAAATTATGAGAATGAAAAATAATGGCTAAATAGCTGGCCGACCACAGAAAAAAAAACAAAATAAGCGGGAAAGTGGCGATGCGATCTTCATTTGTTTTTTTCCATTTGTAGAGTTTTGTTAATACTTCCGTATAGAAGAGATTTGTATTAACTGTCAATTATATTTGTATAACATTATGTTAATAATTAACACAATGAGATCATCTGATTCAGGTATGGAGTTAACGCTTGATTTTATAAGAGAACGCGGGCGAAAGCAGAAGTTGTTGATTTATGTAAAATAAAATTTACACGCTTTTTCTTTAGCTAATTTATTGTTTCATTTTTACTTTCCTTGTATTCGTAATGAAAAGCACAGTGTTTACCTCGGGTTAAAGACTTATTTAGTCCCTCGAACTATATTGGTGCCCTCGCTACGCTCGGGCGCCAAACGCCGTCTCGGGACTAAATAAGTTACTTTCACCCCTAGGGTAACAATGTACTATTCATTACTCATACTCGAAAAGTAGGTCTGAAGTTGCCCGAGGAGCGGGTTGAAAGTAAAACTTTTCAGCCCTAGGGAGAATCGTTTTCGACTGACAGCTGTCAAATTATTAAAAAAACTAGTTCTATTTTTACATTTCTATTGAACCATATTCCAACTTTCTATATAGCCACTCAATTACAGCGCGATGTCAAATTGAAATAACATAAAGTTAAGTATTAATTATTATAGAATATATTTTTTAAATTAGTTTATTATAATTGATATTTAACTATTTCTTTCAAATAACATAGATTTGGGCAAAATATTAACCATTTTTGAATGATGAAAATGAAAAATATAATGGCTGAATAGCTGGCCGGCCACAGAAAACAAAACAAAATAGGCGGGAAATCGGCATTCCGATCTTCATGTGTTTTTTCGAGTTGTAGAGTTTTGTTTAATACTTCCGTTTAGCAGATGTTTGTATTTTAACACAATGAATTCATCTGATTTAGATATGGATTTGACACCTGATTTCATAAGAGAAGAGGCTAAAGCAGAAGTTGTTCATTTATGTAAAATGTAGTTCATTCATTTTTTCTTTAGCTAATTCATGTTTTTATTTTTACTTTCCTTGTATTCGTAATGAAAAGTACAGTGTTTACCTCGGGTAAAAGACTTAGAAAAGGTAAAAGACTCCCTCGAACTATTGACAAACCCCGTCTCGGGACAAATTTAGTTACTTTCACCCCTAGAGTAACAATGTACTATTGTTAGTAAAATTTTAAAAATATAATTTTTAATCAAAAGGAATAATAATTAACTTTCTTTTCTTAACAAAAAGTGTCTTTATTCCATTACATATAGTTTTCACCTGTCATCAATATTTTACTTGGTTATGAATGATGGCATTATCACAATAAAAGGAAAGTATAATAACTAATCCTAAAAAATAAACTTTTCTTAACAAAAATTATACTAAAACTAAAAATTTAATCTAAAACAATACATGATTTAACACACAATGATTTACAATTAAACATTCTAAAATATGTAATATTATTCCATACTGTAGTTACGTAAGATTTACAATACTGAAAGCTTCTTCTTACTTAGAGGACTTCAAACCTTTATCAATATTGCTATTAAGGTAATTATAATATTTCAATACTTAGTGAGCTACGAGTATGCAGAACAACTTTTAATGGCCTCTCGTAATTTTTTACATTAAAATTGAAATGATTTACGTACGTAGTTGGACCACATAAGAAGAGACAACAGTATATGTATAAATAGCTTATCTAAAAAATATTGGCAATCATTTATTTACCACAGGTATATTATATGAGGAGAGCGCGGTATTATCGTAAAAGCATCTATACGATGGAGTATCGACGTCTAAAGAATGTCTCCAAGGGGAGCGGCCGTATTCAAAAAGGGGAAAAAATGAAGAAAAAAAAAGTTATAACGTCATATTGTTTTGCCACGAAGTGAGGGAGGTGGGCGACAAAAAGAGGGGCTGTGTAGTGCCGTGTGGGGTTACCATGCATCTCAACGTAATTTTAGGACAATTTAATCACCTAAAACTTAAGATTTGAAGAGCTATGTAGTTAGAGGTTTGTTGTATAAAGATAGCTATAGCCTAGTTGTAAAACTTTATTTAATAATAGTCTTCTTCATATTCATTCGCATTTAAAAGAATTCAGAATTACTATACCTCTTATGCGGCTGATATTCCGTTTTAGCGCTTATAATATTAACAATATTTTTTCTATGGCACTAATTAACATTTGTTGTATCATCTTACTTTACATATTTTTTTTATGTTTGTGAATATTATAATTGTATAAAGATTTGAGATAGGTATATCCAATACTACCAACTTTTTGCAAATAACATAAAATTTTAGCGTTCAATTTAAATTAGTTACCAGATTTGAAATTTATAGATCCGATTTACAAGGTGGAAAAAAGACCGTGGTTAGAGGAGAAGTACCCTTAATATTGATGATGGCAAATTTTACTGAAAGGAAACATTTCTTTATTTTCAAAAATAATTAAAATAGCATTTCAAGATTTTTGAAAAATCACCTGCTAGAGCCGGGAATCGAACCAGTGAAATGTGAAAAAAAATATCCTGTATTTTATGATACCAACCAAAAGAGTCATTGATAAGGATAATTTTTTTCAAGCAACATAGTATCTTAAATGAAAGAAAGACCAAGAAAAATATATTTTTTATTGTAAATGTTACTTACTATCTTAAGAAAATAGTTCACTTAACTTATGAATTGCTCTAAATGAGACCAATTTTCTTTGGTTCAAAATTCAAACTGATCATAAGATAATAGAAAACAGCCAGGTGCACAGATAGCAAAATGCAATTACATTATTTTCATAAGTGTCCAGTACGAATATTATGTTCCATTCACAGAAAAGTTGAACTAGGTAACATTTTAAATATTCAATCAACTCAATATAAAAGGCAACATACGTCTGTGCATACGTGAAAGTGGGCCTCATTTTGAGCTAATTCATAAGTTTAGTGAACTTTTTTCTTTAGAAAGTGAGTTCTTTACAAACATTAAGTACAATAAAAAATATATTTTTCTTGGTATTTCTTTAATTTAAGATACTATGTTGCTTAAAAGAAATTGATCCTTATGAATGATTTTTTGGTTGGTATCATAAAATACAGGACATTTTTATTCGCATTTCATCGGTTCGATTCTCGGCTTAAGCAGGCGATTTTTCAAAAATCTTTAAATGTAGTTTCAATCATTTTTGAAAATAGAGGAATGTTTCCTTTCAGTAAAATTTGCCATCATCAATATTAAGGGTACTTTTCCTCCAACCACGGTCTTTTTTTTCCACCCCGTATAAGACTGTCTCTCTTAATGGTTGTCAATCATAATATTTTTTGTCAAATAACATGCACTTCGAAATATAACAAATGTCCATAACGGTTACATCTTATCTTTGAGTGATCCAATTAGTATTTTTCCATTTCAGCGTGTAGTTCGCTAAGTTTGCGAGATTTAAGCATTTGTTAATTTAATAGAATTAGAATATATCTACTCGTTCCATTTACCAGCGTTTTTTACAAATAATAATTGTTACAGGCAATGAGTTGTTTCTGTAAATTTTTCTTCTGAAATTAAACCTGGTATTGCAAAAAATAGTACATTACTGCAGAGGCCGGGAAGTTAGGGATTGCCGGACGAGTAAGCTTTGAAAATAATTACGAGTCCGGCAATCCCATTCTCGCCAAGGTATGTGTAGTGCTTTTCTCAATAATTGTGAGGAAATAATGAAAGACGTAATACTGGAAACAAATGAGTAGAATATGAATTAAAGTACGAATAAAGCAATTTATTAATGTTAAACGTAATGTTTGATATATTTCACGCAAATACATTATGTACCTACGAGATATATTTTACGCTTGTATGCAGCCCAGTCATATTTTACGCCAAAAATGTAATACTGTAGATTATGGCTTTTTTCTCTCGCAACGAAAATGAAGCATATTTCCGTGTGATCTTATACCAATATTTTAATAAAATAATTGTCATATTCATATTATATGCTCGAAGAGAGCATTTTTTATAATGTGGTAGCAATTTGCTGTATGACAAGTTACATAATTTAAGTCATAGATGAATTAAAAAACATCGCAGCGGCCAGAAATGAATTTTCATACTTACTTTCGTAGTATCTCTTCTTAGTCTGTGCTTACTTTCCTGGTCTAGGCCGGTAAAGTAATGCATGAGCCATGAATTACAAACTTCGTGTCTTCTTTTTACTACAAAAATGCCTACATTTCCGAGCATGTTTGAGAGAAAACTATTTCTACTACACAGATTCCAATACATTATTATATACAATAGAACAGTAATAAAAAAGTCTCCAAAAACTACGTCAGTTAAAAGTCGATTTACAGTTTACTTGTCCGCAAATATTTCAGTAAGATGGCGATCCTACATTGAAAAGATAAGAAGATCGGCCGCCGTACAGCTTGCTATAGCTCGCACGCTATTGTGTTTTAAGGCTCAACCTTTTTCTATGAAAGTACTTTCCAGAGGCGTTTCGGCAAAACGGTAGGTATTGACTCTAATGATTTTGGCAAATATTTTAACTTATCCTTACGTACACTGTAACTACTTACAATCATACATATCGGGAATTTGGAATTGATTACGTACCTATTTAATTTTGGCAGTTTTTATTATTGATTTGTTCAGTATGACTTTAGAATATGTTATATTCATAAAAAAAAATATCTAATTGGACAATTGTTTTATTGGCTTTTCCAAAACTTTAACGACAGAGATATAATATTTCAGCATAGGAAGAATGACAATGCTCCCGTTGTTCAAGTGAACTCGTCGCCAACAACTAGTGTTCATAAATATATGGATGTTTTCTTGCAAGTATAAACTTTTATCTGGGTGCTGTTTATTAGAATACTTTTATAGCTGACATAAAAGGCCTACGCGTAAGAAATAGCGTTTTACGATCTGCCTGCGGTGCTACATAGTAGGTGTTTAAAGATTGTATTATAACACATATACAAGGCTTGTCGTCTTATATTCCTTGTTCGTGTCTGAATATTCACAGAAAAATTATATTAATAATATGTTAATTTTAAGTCATATCATCGCATTCAAAAACGTTAGTTTGCATGAAATCACATGAAAAGTTGACAGTGTCGTTGGCAATGTGCGCGTACCTGATTGTTGCAAGTGACAATGATTAACAATTATTAAACAGTGTTTTTCCAAACCTGTAGGCCTATTCGCTAACTACGGTTGGTAACTAGAACTGTCATTTTTGAAAGAAACTTTATATCCATTACTAGTTTAGTGATCTTATGTGTTACGGTGGCGTTCATGATGCAATAGTGGATGTTAAGTTTCTTTCAAAAATTACAGTTCTAGTTAGCAACCGAAGTAAGAGAATAGGCCTGCAGATCCCTGTTTCACCATCTCTGATAGGTGTGACAATTGTCAAAAAATATATTAAATATCTATACTAATATTATAAAGAGGAAAGATTTGATTGTTTGTCTGTATTGAATAGGCTTCGAAACTACTGAACCGATTTTGATGAAAGTTGGTATAGGGATAGTTGGAGGCAGGGGAAGGATATAGGGTGATTTTCCTACGGGAAAAAAAATCCCACGGGAAAACAAAAATAACGCAGGCGAAGTCGCGATCGGAAAGCTAGTGTTATATATTTTGGCAATTGTCGCACCTGTCAGAGATAGTGAAATAGCGGGGCAGATTACTCGTGATTTTGTTTAAAAACTATCGAGTCATGGCAGAAAGTTTTTGTAACCGACTTCGAAAAAGGAAGAGATTCTACATATGTTTATCGTATTACAAAGGCAAAAAGTCAAAACGTTGGGGCAATTTCATACAGCTGATTTTCATACAGATTTACTTATCGATAATTATTTATAATTAATATTATATGCATATTCCTCTGACAATATACCATTCGTATTTAACTTAGTGAATGAAAGAGAATTTTGGTAATAATGAGTAAGTATATGATTTAATTATGGATGGATCTGACACTTAAAGATACGATGGGATTGTCAAGTCTTCGAGATAAAAATCCGTAAGAAAATAAATATAAAAAAGAAGAATCTGAAACTTGATGATTAATGTAGTTTAGAACTGTTGGAATAATGAGTGGACTTCTCTCAATCCCAGATCGTCCCGCCAAGGACATGACGAACGGGCGTTGATCTAGTGGGTAAGATCCTGCATAGGAGAAACTCACATTATGTGTGTCGCGTCCCCTTCGGTAAGAAGATGCATTAATTAAGACTTACGCTTGGTATGTTGTCTGATGTACAGACTCCTTCGCTGAGCAGACGGTCCCGGATCTCCCACGCGAAGATGGAGGGGCACTCCCTCTTGTACTGCGCGATCTTGCTGACTACCTCCGCGGTAGCCACGCGGGGCTTAGACCCTCCGATCGCACGCGGCCTGATCGACCCCGTCTCGTAGTACCTGTGAACGGATGTTTTTTTACAGCAGTCAAACCTGAAGTAATATCATTAAGAACTTGTAAATTAAGTTATTGTAAGTCCAAATAAAAGGCAATGATAATGTAAGTGAAATCAATTAAATTCTGTGTTTCAAGTAATAGGGAAAAAGGAGAGCACTGCACTTTGTTCCGCGTGCAGTACTTTTTTGGAGTATTTTTGGATAGTTTTCTTGGTGTGATCGAGGTATCATAATATCACCAAAGTTTGACACCATTGAAATAACTTCAATAGCATAATTATGTTTATTGTTTTGACTTCGTTAATATCAGAGCCTGGGCGCTAAGGCTCTAGATAAGCCTCGCATGAACACGAACATGTCAAAGCGCTCGGGAAACACAACATCACGAAGTTAATTTCATTTAGAGGGAAGAGAAACAAAGAGGTAAGATAGTCTGATTCGCTATGAAGTTCACTTTGCTTTACATTTTGTATCATAAAAAATTTTAAGTTAGTAGTTGCGATCAACATAGTTCACGTGGCCTATATTTTCATTTTATTAGAATATGAGGTGACTTCAGCGTGTTCGATATTCAGCTCATATACCCGCTGCAAGTCACAGTGACTACGCGCAACCCATTCAAATAATCTTCGCCGATTTGCAAGTTGAACATGATTTGGCAGGAAGTTGAAAAGGCGCCGCCTCTTATATTAGGTACTTATGTTAGATACCTAATATTTTACTTGAACTTGAGGAGCTTGGTGGCGCATTGACGCGTGCGCTCAGCGAACGATTGCTAAGGTTAAGCAACGTTGGCTGTGGTCAGTCTTATGATGGGTGACCAAAATACGAAACACCTCAAGCTCCTCCGTGCTTCGGAAGGCACGTTAAACAGTGGGTCCTGCGCCTGATCTCGCCCCGGTCGTGTCGGCTAACCGTCCCATCGGACTAGGTGAGTGAAGGAACAGAGAGTGCACTTGCGTTTGCGCAGTCACTTGTGCACTATAATATCTCCTGCGCAGATGGCTAGTCTCTGTTGAGATTGGCCGCCGTGACCGAATATCGGTTAGGAGGACATTATTTTACTTGAAATTTGCTCGAAAGGTGTAAAAATAATCTTTTATCATATACCTAAATACTTTTTCAATTAAATATTCGCCTTCTTTTGAAGTATTTTGAAGATTATATCAAGGAAAGCACTCAAATAATTTTCTTTTATTTACTTAATGTTTTATTTTCACAGGTTTCGCGTTTATAGAGGAAAAACATAGTTTTAAAACAGTTTTTAAATCACAAAAATTACCATAAATACTTTTTGATAAAATGTCATTAAAGAAAAAATTAATAATATTTATTAAATTATAATTCTACATTTAGTAATTTATAAGTTATTATTTAAAAAAATCACAACTCGTTTCAATAATTCAACCGCTGTAGAAACTTTAAATTTCGATGTGACCCTAACTGACGCGATACCAAAAGTTTCACTTCAGTAAAATTTTACAGGTTAAACTGCATGTTCGCGAAGGGGTGGCCGAATATCAGGTTGCGGCGCGGCGGTGCTGGTGCAGTGTCGAGTTCAGTTCCAAGGAAAGGACATTGTCATGAACAGTACAGCTGCCACTTTTATGGAATCATTATGCAAACACGATAATTTGGTTTGGGGAATTATATTAAATAATGTGAATACAGTGACAGTTACACAGCTGTGTAACGTATTAAGGTTGCAGAATATCTTTATATAAGTTTTGTACGAATAAAAAAGTGCCGTAGTCACAAAATTTCACCTTGTCAACTATTAATTCCTAAACTACTTTCTATTTTTCTTACTCTTGCGTATTTTGCATCGAAAATGTTGACATAGGTAGGACTTTTTATTTTATGTTTTCAATTATTATACAAGTTTGTTATAAATTACATAAGTAAAAAAAAACCAAACGTTTTAGTACTCCTCCAAGCATGGTGACCGCGGAAGAGTTCCAAGAATGCTGGCAGCGTTCCCTTTTTGTATTGCGATGCTTAACCTAGGACTTATTTTTTTTCGTTGTATATTATGTTATTATTAGTGAAGAAAATTATATTAAAAATCGTAATCGAGCTTTATATGCAAGGTTCTTTTTGGAGCCGATTTTTATGTGCTTGTTCAGACAAGCAAACTGAATGGGGCCAATCTTGAAATTGCAAAAAAAACCTTCTGTTTCATACAAATGTTCAACATTCACTGAATCTAGATGCATGGAACAGCTGACTAACAAATCTAACATTTTGCATTTGCAATGAACTGCAGACTAAAAACAATATGGCAGAGTACTTCTACTTTCTCTTTTAATTTAAGTTTCACTTACGTATTACGCAAGTTGATTTGTATATGGACAATATCTCCCAACGGCATGGATGAACGTGTTATAGGCCTTTCAGTGTTACAAACGCTCCTTTCTATGGAGTTATGCGTCTAACCGCAATCATATAAAAATAATTGACGTTCTCTACGCCACATTAGAGGAGACTTCTCGTGTTACCTGTCACTCAACACCAGCCTTCGTCGTCACCTTGGCGAGACGCTTACGTCACTTCCCGATAAAGTGACGTAGTATGGTGAAATATTTAACTAAAATAACAAACTCCCTTGGAAACATAGTCGTTTCCTATTCTGTCTGTCACTTGACATGTTTCACTATTTTCCACTTTCTGCCTTTACTTAGTTGTCAAGTTTTTAAACATATATGTAAAGCTATTTCGATGTCTTGTTACCTCTCCAGCAGCAACTCCGTATATTGATACATTGCGTTAATTATATGTATTTACAAGTATAACATTTTATTATGAATTAAGTAGAAGAAATTTATTATACATACTTTCCAAAGTGCCAAAGATTCAAAAGTGACTTAAGTATGAAATTATTGTTTTTGATCTCAAATCAGTGATTTGTATGTCTTAAAAAAATATATATTTTGATGTCTATTATGTATTTTGTACATTTATATTTTAGAGAATTTTAAGTTAACTTATGTTTTATGTATAATTTAATTATTTGTTAGACAGTTTCATGATTTTCAAGGGCTTTTCTTCTAGTTGTCGATTACTAACGACGTGCGGTTTCTCCTGCCGCCAGCTTTAGCTGCGGTCGGGACCAGTTAGACGCGGTATACGTTACCGCTGCATTTTTGGAATGGTTCCGTATAATGTTGCTTGTCTACGATTTGCGGTTTGTCCAACTATTTGGGCCTTTACTGGTATTTTGTTACAGTTGTGTCCGTGAAGATTGTAAACAATGATGTGGGATTAGGTCGAAGATTGTCGCAGGAAAATATAAGTGTTATTTGAGGTGTTTGGAATCCGACTTGACTTTGGCATTACTTGAAGTACTTAAATGAAAAACGGTTCAAGTGGTCCTGCAGTAGGTACTTTCAGGAGTTCGCATGTTGCTCATGTTGCTGAGAGGTGCAATGGTAGCAGTTATTATGATCATAATACATTTGTATGTCAACTGATTTATCAAGTATTTAGTGGCGTAGCTATATAGTTGGGAGCGGTAGGGGTTTTCCACTCCGTTAAAATTTTTGACTACTGAAGACGAGGCCACACAAAATATAAATTTTGAAGACATCAACGAATATGCTTTAATATACGACACTCAGTCGTATTTCAATTAATAAATTGTACTTTATGTAATACTGAATTTTTATTATTTTTACCGTTTTCCATCTTGGGGTGACACCACAATTTCCGCCCCGGGTGCCATGCAAGTACTACGCCACTGCAAGTATTAACACGCATACGTTGGCGTCTTGCAGGACCCAGTTGATAATGCAGGACTATATTACGGATTAAGTCACCTGCCGAGAATTTTGGACATGCGTCCGTTAGACTAGCAGGTTTGTTTACCATCATTTATCTACATATACTGTACGGACATTAGTTACTTGCAGAATCCGTCTGATATTGCTGTTAAATATGATATTGTATAGTTTTGTTATTATGACCATATTATATCGGTAAGTTAGCTGACCGCTTGGGTGGTATTCCAGTCATTATTTTCACCGTATATTAATTACGGTTCCGGTTGATGTTGCAGGACCGCGCGTCGAAGTGCACACCGTCCGTGAAATTATTTTCACCGTACTGACCTGCCGAGTATTTTGGACACGCATCCGTTGGAGACTTGCAGGATCCGGCTGATGTCGCAGGGCCGCGCGCCGGAGTGCGCCAGCTCGACGATCTTCTGCCGCGTGGAGTCGGGCAGCGGCCTCCCTCCTACAAACACGCCGCCGAGCTGGTTAACACCGCTGTGACCTGCCGCACCATAAGCCTGCTTACTCCAATTAATCAGGTCTGTATACCATCGCGGTACTAGACTTGCAATGCAACAGGTTGTTAAAGTGACTACAAAGAAAGCCAGTGGCCCGTGAACCGTACTGGGTGTTGGGCGCGACGCAAATTGACTATCGCGTTACAATGTTACGGATAATTAAGTTTTGGTTGGATAATATTCGGATTCCAATTCGATTGTACTGGCTATTAGGCGCGTTTAATGAATCACTAGTGTTGCACGGCTTGTTAGCATCAATTCGTGTGTGTGCTAAAATTTTTATAGCAAGTAAGTCGAATAAATAATGACATATAGTCATGAATAAATAATGACTATATGCCAAAAATATTTTTTTTTATAGATACAAAGTTATTGTTTGTTTGTAGTTTCAATAAAACGCACTACAGGCTGTGTTTTGCTCTTTTTTGTATAAATTTTGTGTATCGAACAGACCTGACAATCAAGTAATTTTGAGTTTACGTTTAAGTTTAGTTTTTTTTACTGAGTAAGCTTATACAAAATTAATCATTAAGGGACCTCGCGCACTATACGGCCACGAGTACGACCACTGGCTGCATGCGACCTGAGGGCTCTATTTTTTAATCATTCGACTGACGGGGCGACTTGATTTTTGTTTCGTTTTCGACATAAATCGAAATCATATTGAATTTTGTGGTAATATCTTATTGATTTCTCTCAAAAACGTACCGAAATTCAAATGCGCCACGAGCGCTCGACGCCAGACGAATGAGTCAAAAATAGAGGCCCTGGTTAACTATAAAGCCGTATGAACGGTCTTGCACTTGGTCGCAGCGACCAACGGCCACAAATAATGGGTCGTCACTACTGGTCGTGGTCTTTGCCGTCTAGTGTGCGAGGTCCCTTATAGTTGCGTCATAGTTGCTGGCGCATAGCCTACGGTAGGCGACAGAACATCCTAACATTAGGTGGGGCGTGTGCTTGTGATAGTTAAAGTAATATTGTTTGTCTTGAGCGGCTGCATTAAGATAGATGAAAAAAATGGCAATCACCATTACCTTTACCTTTGTGCGCCAGATCGTCCATGCGGTCGAGGAGGTTGCCGTCGGGCCATGGCGCGATCGGCGCGAGCTGCTGCGCCGGCAGCATTGTGTACACGCCGTACTCTTCTATGGTGACGACCTGGGAGAAATAGAAAAATAGCCTACAGAAATAGAAACCAATAAATGAACACTGACATAATAAGTCAACGGACAAAATAGAACTAAAGGCTTTCGAACAAATATTTCTATACAAAATATTGAATGGCCAGATTGATTCCCCCCACATTTTGGAAAGAATTTATTTTAAAATTCCTAGGGCCAGCTATCTCCTGCAGAAGCTTTTTCATGTTCCCACATACAACACAATATATACATGCAATAACTTTTTAGACGTAGTGTCAGTGTATATTACGAAGAATTTAAAAATGTTGATATTTTCTGTAATAGTTTATCTACATTTAAAATCAAACTATATGAAATTTGAAAAATAATTCCATTGTCACAGGTATCACATAAAAAAAATATTTTTATACAATTGTATAAAAATATTTTTAGCTATACTCTAAATTTTTAGTTTATATAATTTATTATGTTAGTTTTATTTTTTGTCCACTTTTATGTATATGTATGGAACTCTAGGTCCTTAAGTATGTCTTTTGTGTATTATTATTGTTTGAATTGACTGTTTGTATCCTAAACAAAGTAAAATAAGTAAAAAAAAAAAAAAAAATTTAAGTGAACGGAAATAGAAATAACTGGACCAAAACAGAAACAAGTCGACTGAAATAGTAATAAGTCGAAAATAGTACTAGTAACTCGACTAAAATTGAAATTAATCGATTGAAATAGAAATAAGTTGCCAAAAATACAAATAACTTGTCGAAAATAGCAATAAGTTGATCGAAAATGAAATAAGTCGAGGGAATATAAATAAGTTACCAGAAATAGAAAAAAGTTAACGGAAATAAAAATAATTAGATGGAAATAGAATTAATAGGAAATACAATACAAATAAATCAAAAGAAATAAAATTATACCAAAAATAAAGATCATTACAATATTTACAGCAACAATGAAGGAGCTTATAGTGTCGCTAGCTATATTTGAATTTCGCTATAGATAAGTAAGTAATGCAAGTAGATTTTTTGATAATGCTTGCATGAATCGACTTTTATTTTATTTGTTTGGGTAACTCAAACTAGGTAACAAATATAAAAAAAACAAAAATGCTTATAGTGTGGTTACGCAAGTTTCCGCCTATAGCCAATACTGTATGATTTAGATTTAACGCACGATTATATAATTATAAGTAAGTAATTATAAGTACTTAGCGTACCTGAAGCAAAACAGAGGAAACATTAACTAAGATAAACTTTTGATGTTACAGCAATTAAGGATGTTACTATCTGTCTGAGAAGTCAAAGTTTTGAAATGATAACCCAGCAATGAGCTTAACTTAGCAAAGGATGTCGTAGGATACTAGGTAATTTGAACAAACATGCTAATGCTGTCGGATGCCTAAGATCTATATGAATTGTGGTCTGTTTGAGAGATGTTTATGTACAGTGGCGGATCAAGTGGTTTAGGGGGCTTAGGGATTCAGATATCTCGTTTCAGAGAGGCTTAATCCTGGTGGAGTAGGTCGGAAGTCAGCGCTCAGTCAGTCAGAGTTTAGTAAGCATTGTTTTTTGGTTGTTCTATTTAAATCCTCTG
The DNA here is from genome assembly GCA_963935595.1 of Schoenobius gigantellus. Taxonomy (NCBI): domain Eukaryota; kingdom Metazoa; phylum Arthropoda; class Insecta; order Lepidoptera; family Crambidae; genus Schoenobius; species Schoenobius gigantellus. The sequence goes on from OZ012541.1 coordinate 56,654,315, forward strand.
GATTCTCTGTCTTCGTTAATAAGTTGACTCAAGACGTCGTTCTGACAGTCTTTTGTTTTTAGTGAATTTCGATCATATATTTATTGAAATTATTTAATCTTAATCCAATGTAAAATATTTTTTTTTATTGAACATAAACCTTAGCAGGCACTTTTTTTAGGTTAAACACAGATTAATAAATTTGACTTTACCACCTATTTTGAAATTGGGAGTCTTTTCGAGAAAAACAGGCAAGAAACTCAGAAGGTTCACTCAGCTTATTGTTTGTGTCCCCTTTTCGATTGCCAACTTTACAAGAAAAATATACAATTTTATAAAACTGTAATATACAGAAATGCCTTCCGGAGTGAATGGTAAAGTTTATTAAACGATTTTATTTCGTTTGCCCTGTTTGTTTGGTATACACCTTTAGTTCCGATGACAGTGCAATTATGTAGATATAATTATTATTATGTCTACTTTCAAGAAAACCGATTAAGTAAAAAAAACTACTTATTGTTTCTTGTTTAGGTTTAGTTTCCTTTGAAAGTTGTTTTTAATATGCTTTGGGTAAATAATTATGCTTACCATATAAAATAAATGTTAGCAGTTACTTAAATCAAAAACATTCATTAATTTAAAACAAAGCGGCTGTGATATTTTTCGAGCAGTTTTATAGTTTTACCTGTCAAATTGGTAGATATAATCACTTAATCAGACGCTTTATTCGTAGTATACTCTTTCTTATGTACGAGTAAGTATACTTAGTATATCTTTGATTGCATCTTTAAAGCTTAAGCTGTTTTTTATAAAAGTTAAGAATTTTATTGCAGAAATGTAGGTATATAAAGGTCATTTTTGTGACTAGTATTCGGTAACGCTAACATATTCATTTGCCTAGGCAAAATATATATTTGTTTTGTAAAAAAGCGATATTCATTCAGTATACTAGATTAACTGAATAAACATAACGTTTTTTCGAAACAAATATATATTTTTATGAACATATATTCTCGTAAATAAACTTTGACACAATATCTATTACTTTAAATTTCTCAAAGAGTCTCTTACTTTAGGGTTATAGATTTGGCTTGAACAACCCTTTTCTGCAGCATAAACAGTCTCTCAGCAGCATTTTCCAACAGCAAAATGCCATACGACATGTCGACATCACACTAAATCATACGAGTATAATATCTTTTTTATCCCATCTATTTGAAAAGAGGTGAAGGGTTCCTCGATAAGTGCGACCAAAATAGGTTATTCCGGAGCACTTAAAAACAGAGACGAAATGATATTTAAATTTGGAATACTATTTTAATTAAAAAGTTTGAACGCAATTGGCTTCGATAAACTCCTGGCCGGTAATAAAAAAAGCGCGCGTGCATCGGCTAAATTAAAAAAATACGCGGAAATTTCTTACTTTTTAACAAAATATTATAGATAATTTTAATTTGATTCCCACAAATTGAATAATAGACGCAGAAACTGTCATAAACAATTCACTACCAAACAAATCGAGAGAAAAATATCTAAAAGCCTAATTAAATGGAAATATGAAAAAGAAACAAAGTTAACTTCAGAGACTTTACTTATAATTTGGTTTGGTTTTGTAAATATTTCACTACTTAAAGCTTCTCTTATATTTATTTTTCTAATAGAGGGAGATAAAAAGCAGATTGTGCCTACACGGTACCAAAATTATTTAACCTCGAGCGACGTACTTTGAATCCCTCGCTACGCTCACTACGCATACTTTAGAATCCCTATGCTCGGGATTCAACTTTAGAATCCTTTGCTTCGCTCTGGATTCAAACAATCGCTCTCGCCCTCAATAAATTATTTTGGTCCCTTGTGACACAATCTACCATTGTAATATACTAATAGAATTGGAAGAGAAAAACGGTAAAATATGTTTTTTGAGGTTTTCCGGAAAATGTTATCCTATTTTTAGGGATCCGTACCTTAAAACGAAAAACAGAACCCTTATAGGATCACTTCGTTGTCTGTCTGTTCGTCTATCCATCTGTTCGTCTGTCTGTCAAGACCCGTTTCCCCGGGAACGCGTAAAGATATCAAACTGAAATTTATAACAAATAATCGGGTCTATAGTCTTCTACTTGTAACAAAAAATCATACTTGTAAGTTAGCACGATCAAAAGATATCATCGCTTATGTTGCATATCGTCGCAATTTTTTCGATTTCACAAGGGAATCAAAACCTACAAGGTACTTCCCGTTGACATAGAATCATGAAATTTGATTTGGCAAGAGGCAAGGTCTTATAGCACATGTTAAGGAAAAAATTGTTTTTGTCTCTTTAAAATAACTGCCTCAGAATTCAAAAAATAATCAAGAATAATTTTGTTCAGCCGTTCATGAAATATGCCTTAACTTAATAAGTATCGCTAGCATAAAATGTTCACTTTATAGGCTAGTGAAACATTATAAAGGATTTGTTTATCAGTTTATCAATTCGATGCGTATGTTTTTTTGTATGTATGTTACGCGATTACTCCGCCAATGCATCATCATCATCATCATCATATCAGCCAAGAGACGCCCACTGTTGGACATAGGCAATATGCATGTTTTTTTTATTTCTTAAATTAATCATTTACATCTCTATAACATAGAAAAAAATATTAAAAGGCTTAAAAATAGTCAAATTATTTTTCAAAGTGAAATTTAAAACATAGAAAAATTTGAGCCGTTTAAACGCCACCATTTTGGGCGCGCTTTTGTTGACGTCATTGGTTGTGTCCCATGTCTGTTTTCTATAGGTAGCGTTTCAGTTACTTCATACTTATTTTTAGTTTTAATTGCTATACAAATCATATAAGAAGTTAAAAAACCTTCCTACAAGTATTGTATGGTTCCGAAGTGCAAAAACACTATTATTAGTACACCCGATAAAGGTGTTTTTTTTTGTATTCCATGCGATGTCGAAAGTACGAAAAAATGGTGTAAGATGATGAGAAGGGATAATGTATCTCCATTATCAGTTGTAATTTGTTGTAAAGATCATTTAAACGTAAGTATGCTATAGTATTTACGAGTATGTACAGCTTAGTGTGAATTAGCTATTAAGCAGTATAGGATACGGTCTAAAACTTATCTAACCTAGTTTACAAAAGTTTATTTAAAATTTCTCTAAAGAGCTTGCTTATTCCTCTTGCGGTTTTACGAAATTTTTATGATTAATGATTTATTTCAGGTTAATGACAATACAGTTAATTATATTGAATATAACGTAATGCAACGAAATCAGAAAAATGTAATTAAATTGTTCATGTAAATCGGAATATCGTATTTATCTAATATTTACAAAATTTATATAAACATAATATCATAGTTGAGTGAGCTTCAATTATTATAATATACGCGTAAATTTAAACGATATAGACGTAAATTAGGAGTTTAGGAACAATTTTAATGAATGACAAATGGTTATATAGGTTATGTTTTGTTGTAAGTACCTATTATTTAAACATTTATGAAGAACAATCTATGTTATGGACTAAAATATAACATGTCATATAATAATTACCTTGCAGCTTTCACTCCTTTGATCTCTGCTTTGGTAAAATCGAGATTTGATGCAAAATATGCTGACATCATAAATGCATCAATTTTCGGTAGATTATCCGATTGTGCTTCGACATAACCAGTTTTTGTCATCGTCCTAGATTGACTACAAATATTTATATTCACAACTAATCACACAGGAATACAGTTTTAAACTTTTCTGACAAACACTACTGACACAGTAGGAATATCGACGCCGATAAATCCAGTGACGCGACCATTGACGTCATATTCTGTTGCGACCAAAGGTGGCGCGTTTTGTAAGTTTGAATTTCCCTCCCTTATTTTTTAAAGAAGAAGAATATTTTCTGGGTTTAAATAATAACTAAATGAAAAAATACCTTTTAAGTATAATGTAAAGACAATCAAGAATCTAAAAAGAAAAAGCGGAGACAAATTAAAATTTTATGAATTTTAAAAATCACTCCACAATATGGGATATTGTGGACTGATTTTCAAAATTCTTTTTTTCTGAACTGCGATCACAAAATGAAAAAATATCAAATAAATTAATAGTAAAATCATTTTTAAAAACAAGTTTTTATTTCAATGCTCTAAAAAGACGAAAATAAATTTTAATTTATGATATCACAATTTTTTATGATAATATAAAAACTTGTCCCGAAAATGTCTCCTATAAGGGTTCTGTTTTTGCCTTTTGAGGTATACGGAGTAACTGTAATAGATACAGTCGAAGATTATTTTTAACCGACTTCATAAAAGGGAGGTTCTCTATTCGATGCGTATGTTTTTTGTGTGTATATTACGCGATTACACCGACAACTGTGTACGCTGGACTTAGATGCTCTTAAACGATAGAATATACTCCTGGGGTTGTCCCATTGTCACCAAAGTCAGGATCTGATGGTGGGCTATAAACACCGTGGGAAACTCTAGGTACCTCCAACGTGTTTCATGTGTTTCATGATCCTTAACTTTTAGGAGTAACGTATTATTAAGTAAATTTATTCACATAGTATTTACTGAAGGTGTGTATTAAATTCACAAAAAATTTAAACCGACTTCAAAAACAACTGAAAAGTTCAAAGAATAGGTTCAAACAACATCACACTTCTATATTGAAGTCGGCGCCAAATTTAAAGACTTACATCGTTTGGCACCGACTTCAATATAGAAGTGTGATGTTGTTTATACCTATTCTTATATTATTTTTAACTTTTCAGTGTTTTTGAAGTCGGTTTTAATTTTTTGTATTCTGCTGAGCCTTCGGTGCGCTGCTGCCTTTGGTGAGCTGTTATTTAATTAGTGTTTCCCTCAATTTCCATGGGATCCCATCATCAGATCCGGCTTCGGTTACCTTGTGACCACCCTAGGAGTATACTCTATCGAATACAAAAAGAAATTTGAAAATCGGTCCACAATTGGCGGCGTAATCGCGTAACATACACACAAAAAAAAACATACGCATCGAATTGAGAACCTCCTCCTTTTTTTAAGTCGATTAAAAACACGTTGGACACACCTAAAAGTTTAGGGGTTTTCCTAGATTTTTATGGGATCCCATCACCGGATCCTAACTTTGGTGACCATGGGACCACCCCTGGAGTATACTCTATCGAATACAAAAAGAATTTTGAAAATCGGTCCACAATTGGCGGCGTAATCGCGTAACATACACACAAAAAAAAAACATACGCATCGAATTGAGAACCTCCTCCTTTTTTGAAATCGGTTAAAAAACCGCGACTTCAAAAACACTGAAATGTAAAAAATAATATAAGAATAGGTACAGACAAACATCACATTTCTATATTGAAGTTAGTGCCAAACTATGCTCTCCTAGAAAGTCTTAAAATTTGGCACCGACTTCAATATAGAAATGTGATGTTGTCTGTACGTCTATTCTTATATTATTTTTAATATTCCAGTGTTTTTGAAGTCGGCTTTAATTTTTTGTTATTTTTTTCATTTTAAGTTATTTATTTTGTTTGACAAAGCAATTATAAAAATTTCGATGTTGCATGGTCTTTCCAATAACTATAATATTAAGTAATATTAGCTCAACCTTCTCATTTTGTAGGTACCTTTGGAGTCACATTATTTTTATAACATTCACGGTAAGGGGTACCCTAATACCCCTTAGATTAGGTAGATAGGGGTACCTAATTAGGCGTCTTCTGAAGATGTGAGTCAAAATTATAAAATGAAAATAGAAAAAAAACGAAAGTATATTAATATTTCGTGGGTATGAAGTATAGGTACCTATTACATTTGAAAACGTCAAAATTAATTCATTGAAATAAATAAATAAAATTCGAATCTATCAATCGCTTAGAATAATGACCTCCTCGAGAAGAGCGTGCAGGAAACTCAGGGGTTACTGTTACCAAATAAGTTACAACAGTTACAAATAGTTACAAACAAGTCACGTACACCTTGAAGACTAATAATTATATCTCCACCTCAGTTTAGATTTATCGCAAAATATTTTCTTTCTTCGTAATTCTAGCTGAATATTGTCATTTGGCATATGGTACCTTATTTTTAATTTTATTATTTATCAAAACAAAATTCTTCTCAGTGGTCAAACAGACATTATTTGCATCATCATGTATTCAACGTTTAACTTAGCAATACTACAAGAATGTCTGAGAAGAGAACTTTTAGGAAATATTTACGAATCCACTCGTGTGTAACACACTGTTTCCATGCTTTTTTCGTGTTTAGGAGTTTTGTTATCGCATGTTCCTAAACAATGTCGAGCTGAGATCGAGCTGAGACGTTTGTCTTAAAGAGTTATTTTTTTTTATTTACAGCAATATTTCTTGTATTATATTACAAACGCTTATTAGAGTCATAATTATGTAAATATACATTTTTGTATATTTTTTATAAATACATAATTTAAATGGATTGTGAATAAAATATTATCATTGCAACTAGAAATCCAATAAAAATACATATAATAAATGTATATTAAATCGTATATAATTTATTATAGGCTGGTGACTCTTAATTATTTTATTCATGTTTAAGGTGGAAAGGATAATACGTCAATAAATGATAATGCAGATAATATAAGTTAATAGTAGTAGGTAATTTGAAATGATTAAAAGTAACTTTTCATTCAAACTATGAAAATGTTTTTTTTTTCAAATATTAACTAATTATAAATTAAACTTAATGTCGAAAAATGGCAACAAAATAAACACAGCCTTTATGAAGTGATTCTCTATTCTGAAAGCTAAAAACAGCAAAGCTGCAGTATCTGCTAGCGATTTTTCATCCAACAAAAACAATCACAATTCACAACAAATTGTCCTTGTTGAGAAAGTTGTACTACATCATGTAAAAAATAAAATAGTAAAAAAGTGTAACTAAATAGCAAGGTTTGGTTTTTTGTATATAGGCTTTGAAAGTCAAAAGTAAAACTTAATTTTTTGTCGTATGTATCATCGTATCAGATAGTATACCTTATAGGTATACTAACTGCGCCTGCTGTGCTGTGTGCTGTGTAGCTAACTACGTTTCGCGATAATATTTGTCCACAAAAAAAATCTGGAGAGGGCCACCCTTATCACCTAGGGGTATGAAAATTAGTCTTCGAACTATATTCAGACCTATCAAATTGTATTAAGTTTTAGTTAATACATGGGTATTAGAATTTAAGCCAAGGCAAACACCGGCATAACATAAATTAAAACGTCTCTCGCTCTAAAGTCTAAATAGTATTGAAAGAACTGTCCCTTACTCTTAACCTACCAGATCCTTCCATCATCTCAGCTCAGAATATCTTCAACAAAAGCATGAAACACGTAGGACGTGCCTATGATATTTAAGGATTTCCCGCGATTTTCATGGGATCTCATCATCAGATAAGGATATGGTGACAATGGGACCATCAAGGGAGTATCCTTTTTTCATTACATAAATAATTTTAAAAATCGACCCATAAATGGTGGAGTAATCGGTGAACTTTAAAAAATGATGCAGTCGAACATGGAACCTTCTCCCTTAACGAAATCGGTTAAAATTCGATCTAGCCGTTTCGGAGAAAACAAACACTGTGATACGAGTTTTTTTTATATATAAGTTTAAAAAGAACAAATATGTAAATTACAATAATTTGCATCATTTTGGCGGCACGATGCTAAAACTAAAATTCTTATAATCCCAGAGCAGTTTTAGAACGTTTTATTGCGACGAACCCTACGCAATAACAAATCCTCAACAAAGATTAATTTTACCGAAGCGTTCATTCGTAACAATCACTAATCCAGTTATTGAACAGTTTACGAACCATGCGCTATACCGTAAGGTTACAATTTTTATTTATAAAATTATTTTCTTTTTTTTATTCATATCCCGAAATAAATTGTCGTGTTATAAATGAAGAAATCATAACGGAGTTGTATTCAAAATACAGAGAAGCGGTTGATGGTGCTAAACATGTTTCATAAGCGTTTGTTTATTTAAGTAAGCGAGTGATATGAAATGAAAAATATTAACCCAATTCATTTCAGATAAACACGTATCGTTTCGACGTTTATTAAAAGAGAATAATGAATTTGATATTCACGTAAGTAAGCTTAAAGAAGTAAATGGATTCAAAACGCATAACTTATTGGTAAAAGAAATTGCCAGATCAAAGATTCCGATTATATATATAAACAACCCTGTGGAGTCTAAAATACCGAATTCTTTTCTCACACTGGAAGAGTTTAAAGATTTACTTATAAAAAGAGTCAATAGCAAGAGAGATCCATACACAATCCCGCGTAAGACTCAGAAAGTGGTAATAACTAGAAATAGTAATATAAGTAAAATGTTACTGTTTACAAAAAAGTTTGATGAAAGAAATGATAAATTATTGGAATATAAAATCGAGACAATAAATAATTATCGAGACAATGGAACAGCACTCAATGTTTCTTTGATTTCTTTTTCTACTAAATTAATGACGGACTCAATATCTCCTAAACAGGAAAATATCAAAGAAGACACTGTAAAAGTTGATAATTTGGTTGGTGAAACAAAACCACTTTCATCTCAAATTTTAACAACAAATGATAATAATAATTTGATTTCTGAAAAGGTTATAATTGGCATACAAACGACTACTGAAAATAACAAAGTAGATTCAACTAAACAAGTTACTTTAAGTATATTAGAGGAACAAAATTTGACTGAAAAGAAAGAAGAATCGTTGGCGGATAATGTTACAAATTCACTCATAAGTACAATGCCGCCAACGGCAGTTACAATACCAACAGAGAAGATAAATTTGACTGAATTATTGGTACCAAACATAACACATTCCTCTACAGAAAACAATTCCGTAGATTACATCAAACAATATTCCCAAATAGCCGAAAGCATAGAAGAATCTGTGAAATTGAATCAAAAAATAGATTTAGATAATTTGAAAACCGAAAAACAATATGTAAACCTAGCACCAAATTTAATAATTACAAGTACTACTAATAATGTTGTAACGACAAAATCAATTCGAATAACCAAACGGACATATGCAGTAAGTGGAATCTCAGCTCCCTATTAATATTTTGAAGTAATAAATCGGCTTGGTAATAATTAAACAAGCCTTACCAATACATAAATGCAATATTATTATGTCTTCCATACCATGTTGCAGTGGCAATGGTTGCAATGTTCTTACAGATTTTAGAGACAAAGGCTAGGTAAATTTTCAGGTTAAATCTTTGAAAATCTACAAAAAGACTAAAAAATCACGATATGGTTCAAGACTTTCAGACGGGTTTCTAATCCGTGGACATTAGTAGCGTGACCGTCCATCCGGCATGGTGGCACGCAGTGCAATTTTATTTTGGAGGCCGTTAATTTATTCAATTTAGATATTTTTATTATTCGACTGCCGCTATAGAGGCTATAATATTAATACGTTATATTAGCTATACTATTCAAGAGCTAGCTTGGTTTTTTCCAGTTTTGATTTTAAGTTCATTTCTTATGTAGTAAGGTTTCTGATATACCTATGTCTGGATTACTCTTTTAATTTGAAACATATAGGTGTCTCGTTCTTATACAAAATTTGACACAAAACATGTGAAATTTTGACTGTTTATTTTTCATTTGATCACTAATAATTTTTATCTGTTTGCAAAAGGCTTGCGAACTGAGTACAAAAAAAAACTACTGAGACAAAGCCCCGTCGGCCACATTTGTAACCAAAGTTTTGTAACCAGTTGCATAATAGAGAATTTTTCACTGTTTTGTAACCAGTTATTAAACAACCCGCTATTTTTCCATTTATAATTTAAAGTTGAGCTGTGGGGGCTCGCTTCATCACAAGTAAGTAGAAAATTTATTTATGACGTCATGCGACGTCTCAAATCAATATATCGTCGAAAGTTTTTGATCGTGTCCAATATTTTTCAATTTCTTACATTTAAAAAAAACCGTTTTCTTTCCGATTGAGATTTGGATTATGTACGAGTATTAAGATGAAATGTATAATATAAATTAATCCAATCCGTAACTTTTCTTCCAGTGAAATGCCACTTATTTCCGAACATATAGAGTCAATTTTTCTTTCGTCTCCTTGTGTTTATACACAATGTTTTAAATAATAGCGTGGATATGTGTATAGGTATGCACATAAAAGTCTTAATTAATTTCTTATTCTTAGTCTTATTAATTTAATTAGTAGGCATAGAATTTATTTAAAACTTTTAAACAAAATGGTCCTCTCGTGAAAGCTCTCCCATTTTCAAACAGGTGTAGAGTGAGCTTTTGTTTGATTATACTTACATTGGCATACAATGATTTTAATTATATGTAAGATGTATGCACACATACAGTTTAAAAGTCTATATTTTCGACAATATGTATAGAATTTTATTTTTTGATAAGATTATTTTTTCTTTTTTAAATTGAAAAAATTAATGCTCTTTTTTATTTTTTTTCAGCGACCTAGAGTATTTGTAGGGGATCAACATTAATAAATTCGACGTAATCGGCAAATAATTAAATCTGGATAACTTATTATATAAATAATAATGAATATAAAGTGATTTACTAATAATATAAGTTGATTAAATAAGTAATATATAAACTGATTAATATTTCCTAATTATTTACTACCTACCCCTGTAGATCAGTCATCTTGGCGCATTGGTAGGTGTCAATTAACTAAATTCAAGGAGATGGTGTTATTGTGTGTAGAGTATTTTTGTGTTGATATTTTATTATTATTTTAATAATTCATGAGCCATAATAATTTGAACTAAGTACATAAAATAAGGTGTCAAATAAAAAATACAACTGTTAAACTAATACTTACTTAAATTAACTGTTAATAAAGAAATCCAAATTATTGCCTAAGCAATAACTATGTACGTTTCCCACAAATCGCCGTTAACATCACTGACAACAAAACTTTTCAGTTACATTACAAAGTTCACAATGATAATTAAAAAAATAACAAGTACTCTATAAATATACGCAAATTCGTTTCCCGCCAAACTAAACGTCAAACGTCCTGTCGCGTACCTACATTGCGCCTCTACCCCTGAATAAAGGCGCCACTTCACTGATTACAAAACACAGTCTCACGTGGAACTGAACTGGCCGTCTATACCTCTATAGCTAGAAGGGCAGACAGCTTTATTTCTATAGACAAAGTAGAGAGAGAGAGGGCAACACATCCGCGAGCCAACTGGTATTGTAAGCTGCTTACTGCGTTCGGGACTGCTCATTTGTGCGAGAGAGACAGAAGGCTTTTAGTCGCTTTGCTCAAATCACGCCCCGCCCTTTCCTCATTTCACCCCCGGTGGTGGGGTGAACTTGGCCAGTTTTAAATTATCTATTATAATAAAATTATTTCACGAAATAAGGGGTTGGTTATGGTAATGATGTGTTTAATTTATGTCGATATCTTTATCTTTGAATGCTTCAGCTGACGGCCATGACGATTATTGCGAGTTATAAATGGAACGCTTCTATTATGGAATTTTCTGTAGAGCTATTTACTTAGGGAGTTTATGAAATTTATACTTACAGATTTCGATGTACAGTAACGTACGATGTTTTTGTAACAATCCCGGTTAAATACTATTGCTCCAACAAGCTAGAAAAACAGAGTGGGATTTTAAATAAAGTTTCTGCATTATTGATGCATTTGATTTCTCTGTAAAAACAAACATGATCCCTTTCTGTTTCCCGAGAAAATCCCTCGTAGTTTATTCTCTTTCTCGTTTCAACGCTCGTCATATTTCCTGTTCAATTGTATTAAGGCGTTCAGAAATTTGAACTCTACGGTTATACGTTAAAGTTTGGTTCGTGACTGCGCAGCCCACCGCCTGTCAACGTTTGCGGCCGAGCTTCGCGGTTTATCTCCCCCGCACAAAATTGTTAGTCACACAAACATTATCTTTGACCAATGGCACATAACCGCGAGCCTTTTGCAGCCAATCAACACACTTCAAAATTAAGGTTTCGCGCGCATACAATTTGAAATTTTGTTCTCTTTTCGAAGTGGTGTTTTATTTGCACTTTTCGCGCTGTTTTTATTTAGATGCAGCGCCTAATGTCTTTGTTGCTGTGGATTATTGTGTTAAATAAAATAACTTAAGACAAGTCCTTTAGGAGGTAGTTTTAAGAGGAATGATAACAGCTTCATTGTGGTTTTTATGTCTCCATTTAAAACACTTTATTTCTTCAAACGTACATTTCATAATCTTTGTTGAAGAATAAGTATAAACAGATGATCATAGCAATGATATTGTTCCGATGATTATTTTCTGTTATTGGTTAAATAGACGAGATAAAATTTCAAATAAAATAATAAAAGTAAATTCTATGGAAACTTTTTCTTTATTTGATCAATAAAATAAAGAAAAAGTTTTTATTGAAAAGTCATTTTATACATAAACGTACATAGGCAAATATTAAGACGGAATAGGCTCTATATTAAAAAATTTTAGACTTTGCTCTAAGCAAATAAATTTTTACGCAGTGAAAATAAACTTTACCTTCATCTAAATAGGCAGAATAAAACAAAAAAAATAATAATCAAAATTTAAGTAGTTTATCTTGGGACTAAATATTTTTAAAAATTTATTTTGCGAAAAATAATAATCTGAGTGATCGTCGTTGGCGCTGTGTACTCGACACTTGCCTTCCAATCGGGAGGTCTGGGGCTCAAGACCGCCACGTACCAATGTGTTTTTCGTTTTAGAATTTCATCATATGTACATGTGTCTGACGCTCCTACGGTGAAGGAAAACATCGTAAAAGGTGATGTGAAGTCGACTAATCCGCACTGGGTCAGCGTGATTGACTAAGGCCTAAACACCCTAACTTAAGGTAGGCTCGAGCCCCTCGGTGGGGACGTATAGGAGCTGTAATGATGAATAATAATAATCGCAGCGCATCACATCTTAAGCTTTGCAATAATTTTTTTCATTGCAAAGCTTAAGGTATTATGCGCTCACTTTAAATTTTATTGCCAGTAAGGATGTCGAAACCCAATTTAACTACTTAAATTGACTTGATTACTGACAAATGAACATATGCTAGAAAAAAATATTCAACAATAATGAACGAAATATGTAACTAACGACTAAAATCAGATGAGGTAGTGCAAAACAATTATTCAGTCTCGGCTAATATATTACCATAACATCATATCATCATAACGAAATATCATAATAATATAATAGCAATTCGCAAGTAATTACATTAAATGAATAAAAATATTATTAACACATGAATTAAATTTAATAGTAGATTTCAATACAAGTTGTAATTAACTGTAATGTTAATTATTCCTTGTCCAATGATAAAACTGATTTACATTGATTTTATTTCGTTGTTTTATTTTATTCGCAAATGTATTAAAAAACGTCGTTTTATGCACATGTGGAATCGTCATTTCCATTCGTCTCTATTGTCTACTTGCGCCTTCGGCTTGGGACTATTTTTATTTTTCAAACCGGAGGGTCTATTTTTCAATCATTCGTCTGACGTCAAAACCTGGTCGAGCGTCGTCTGCGCTCGATTTCACTGATGTTCATTTCGTTTTTCGACAAAAATCAATATCATATTCATTTTCGTCGTAATATCCTATAGATATTTCTCTAAAACGTATCGCGATTCAAAAGAAATTAAGCGCAGACAACGCTCGACGAGCGGTCGACACCAGACGAATGACTCAAAAATATAGGCCCTGGGGCCCTTTTTTTGAATCATTTTTCCGGCATCGAGTGCTCGTCGATGTTCGATTTCTACTTATTTTCGTTATGTTTTCGACGAAAATCGAAACAAAATTGATCTTCGTCGTACCTACTCGTAATGTTCTATTGATTTTCATCGCAAGAGAAATGAAAATCAATAGGAATCGAGCACAAATTACGCCTGAAAAGAGCTCGATGTCGGACGAATGATTCAAAAATAGAGCCCCTTGACTCGTGAAGAAATGACATATTTTCCGCACTTGTATTGAAATATACTATTGCAGCAATCGCTGCAGATATAGTCACTGTTTTAGGCGTTAGTTTTAACGAGTTTTTTTTAAACAAAACGTCGCTCGCCCCACACTAGGATATTCTCCTGTGTCGTGGGTGCAGTTACAAACACATAATATCACATGCACATACGCCCAGACCGAAACAAATTTCTGTAGGCCATACAAAAAATATTTGTCCCTTGGTTTAATAACGCGTATAACGAAAAAGACGTCAACACTTACATAGACGCAAGTGGAGTAGGGGCATTACAATAATCTTGGGTATTAACATGACCTGTTATAGAATTGTTATTAAGATATCGTTTTGTAATATGGAACATTAAAAGTTACTCTCATCTAGCCATAGGACTTTGTATAAGGAACCTATCGCGGAACACTAACTTTAAATGTATGGAGGAATACTGCCCATAATGTACTGATGCAATTGCAAGTTGCAGCTGTTATTGCATTGCAGGACAATGACTCATTTAATAAGATTATTCAATGTATTAGACGTAACTTGCCTGCAAGACTTAGAAAAAAAAACAGAAAATGATAATGACTATAAACCTAAAATACTGCGAACCGTTTGCTGCAAAAACCTTGCAGTGTCGAGAAAATTTTCAAGTGTTAGTCTAGTAAGCATAAACTTTACTATATCGGTCACAAGAAATTAGATATGAGAAAAATGCAGCAAATGGCGAAATGTACATTTCAGTTTCGATTTATGCTAAAAAGAGAGCGTGATATATAAATATTTTTCTAATTTCGTTATAGTAGGAGGCTAAGAACGAGAGTTTTCAGTAAGATAGTTCTATCGTAAGCAATGTGTTTATTCATTATAGATTGATTTTTGTACGCCAATGCCGTCCTCTGAATCAGAAGGAATTATTTTGCCATTTGCAACTATGTTTAATATATCGGACAAATTTCATTTAAGGACAATATTTGGAGAAATTTTCGTCCTTCTTTTTCGGAAGAGGGGAAAATGCATTTACGCTTTCCTCGTGGTCGAGCTAAACCACGAGGATATGTGGGACTCCCCAGACCTTACACGGTTCGGGCCTACCCACTAAAAACCCCCCAGCAGCTCCTCCGTCGGTCACAAGACAAGGGGAAGGGGCAACAGCCAGGCCTTATTTCCGCTGATCCCCTGCCTGTGACATGTCCATTGCCGGACTCCCCTCCTGGCTCTGCTCTACACTCCCCCCTCTATGGGGGTCCTCTCGTCAGTCTATTAGCCCGCGGCAGAGAATCTGCCGGGTTGCCCAGGGAGGTTGTCTGACATCGCACCCCAAGAAAATTTTGCCAGTGCTTACCCGTGGTACTACCGTTGGTACTACTGGTAGTACCACGGGTAATTTTTTTGGCCCGACGCTCAGTGCGCCGGGCCCCCGGCCCGCTCAGTGCGGGTAACGGGTTGCCCGACGGCAGATCCCACTGGATCTACCGCCGCGCGGGGAGCCGAAGCTCGGGAAAATCCCCGGCAAGCGCGAAGCGCCACGGCGAAAAGTCGCCACCACACTGCTAACTACATAGGTAGCCGCCCAAATCGGGCTTCCGGCGAAAGCCTTAAGACAAGAAGAGGGGACTTCGTCCTTACCCGCATGAAGCGGGTGGCCACACGAAGTGGCCCGCCAGGTTGAACCCGGCCATCCCACGCCCCCCCCTCCATCGGGGGCCTCTCGTCAGACTATTAGCCCACGGCAGAGAATCTGCCGGCTTGCCCAGGGTGCACCACAAGGAGGTTGTCTGACATCGCAACCCAAGAAAATTTTCATCCTTTTTTTTTTTGAAGGGGGAAAATGCTTTACGCATCCCTCGTGGCCGAGCCAAACCACGAAGGTATGTGGGACTCCCCGGACCGGATTCGGTCCAGGCCTACCCACTAAAAACCCCCCGCAGTTCCTCCGTCCGTCACAGGACAGGGGGAAGGGGACAACAGCGAGGCCTTGTTCCCGCTGACCCCCTGACCGTGAGTGGTCCGTTGCCGGACTCGCGCTACGCGAAAAGGCGCGTGGCTCTGCTGCTTTGTGAGCGGCGCAGGTGTTGTGCGCCGCTTTACACCCCGAAAAACGTCCCGACACTAGGTACTTTGGGGCTGGGGGCTATTTGTAGCGCGGGGCAACTCCCCTCCCGCGGAAGAAAATTTTCATCCTTATCCAAATTATTTTAACTAAAAGAATTCACATATTGAATATTTTTCTATTTATTAAATTATTTTAAGAAGTCTGCGAATTTTTCGTTATTAATTAAGTTTTTCGGTGAATTGAATTAACTATAAGAATTAACATCGAGCCATGCTTAATCAATTTAATCGAGAAAATATCTTCATAAAAAACACTCATGTATCTCCCTCATTGTGATTACTGGAATTAATCAGTAGGGTTTTTTTTATTACAGAAGTTGACAAACAAGCAAACTGCCCACCTGATGGTAAGTGGCAACAGTCACCTATAGTACATGTGGCTCCTGTGAGATTCGCAGCAAAACTGCAACCTCCACAAGAACCACAGTGTACGTTGCCAACTTCTGACTTAGGATGTAAAGTCACGGTACCCAGTAATTTCAATGCCATATCTTACCCTTCAAACCGGAACATAGCAATGCAAGCTGCAAGCTGCTTGCTGTTGCTGCTGCACACGACCCTGGTACAGAGTCTCCCTCCGATAAAATTCTAATTATTTACTCTATTTTCACATAAAATTAATAAAACAAACAGTGGGCAAAACAACATAAATGTACAATTTGAATAATCACGATCATGTTATATTTTGTAGATTGCCGTGTACATGTTTATTAGTATTTGTAGGTGACTTGCGAACATAGGTTGTCCCAAATCTATATCTATCCAAATCTGTAACTGCACATTAGTGGCAGGGGTAGGTAAGTATGTAAATCAATGATGACACGAGCGGGCACGACCCTCTCCGCCGCCGCAAACGTCCGAAAGGATTGTCTCGGTGATTACCCACCGTTTGCGGCGATCCTGCCAGCGCGCTCAGCTGGCTGCGTCGGGCTTAATG
This sequence comes from Schoenobius gigantellus, assembly GCA_963935595.1. Classification (NCBI taxonomy): domain Eukaryota; kingdom Metazoa; phylum Arthropoda; class Insecta; order Lepidoptera; family Crambidae; genus Schoenobius; species Schoenobius gigantellus. The sequence goes on from OZ012541.1 coordinate 56,671,355, forward strand.
AGACGCCGCCGCCCGGGCAGTGAGAGTATTATGTAATCTGTGGTAAGAGCTACTCACGCAGCAATGATCGAATTTTCGTTTCCTTCGTTTACCGTACATAGCTGCGTGCGTTTTGACTGAATTAGTCGACCGACTCTACAAACCTATTCATGAAGTTAAGGGTACTTATTACTACTGCGGAGACGTGCGCTTATAAAATGGTAAAAGTTTGTTAACTTCTACCAAAAACTAGAGAAATAAGCAATCAGTATAATAATAATATTTATTTATTTCTTCTCTCTCACAATAGGTGGGTTACAATATAATTAAAATCTACACTACCGGTTTACATTAATATGTAAAAGAAACTGGTGTCTGTACTAGGAGACCTTACAGATTACCAGCCTCTCCCGCCACGGACCAGGTGGAAACAGGTAAGTAACGTGCGACCATGTGAGTCATAATCATAATGCAAAGTGAGTACACTTTGCACATGACTCACCCAACACCGTTACATTTTTTTAAATAACATTTATTCCTGTGCCTCCTGTGATGAGTGATTTAAGTGGTACCCTTTTGTGATTTTGACATAGGCAATAGCAATAGCCATTAGTAGAGTTTAATGTGAAGTTATTATTCGTTATAATGCAAATAAACGATTTTGAATTAGACCAACTTACCATATCTTTAGTAATAACAAATTATTGTATACGTTTTTTTTACATTTTAAGTATATATAAGCATACAGATTGTATTTTTTAAACTTGTAATGACTATGTAACAAAACCAAGATTGTAAATGGCGATTTAAAAGAGGAGATAAAAAAAATGTTGACCTTTCGAGTTTCTTGCCTGTTCTTCTCGAGAAGGCTCTCCCAATTTCCGAACAGGTGTAGATTCAACTTTTTTTTTTTCATTCCTACTTGTATTTGCAGACATCTTGAGTATTTTCAGAATGTATGCACATACAAGGTTAAATATGTTTTCTTTAAATTAGAATGTTTTGCTTTGTTTTGACGTCAATAAGTGCCTGTAAAGGCCTATGTTGAATAAAGATTTTTGAATTTGAGACAAAAATACGATTTTTTTCGTCCAACTCACGTTCATCCATCTACTATAGTCTCGGAAAACAAAAACAACGCCGGCGAAGCTGCGTAAAGTAAATCTGCTATAATAATAGGCTACAAAATTATTTTTCCTACGGTAACATATAAAACTCCCACGGGAAAACAAATAACGCGGGCGAACTCGCGAGCGGAGAGTTAGTTTTACATAAAATCGACGCATGGTTGGTGTCAGCCTCCATATGGCATGGCCGGGTACGATGAATTTATGCTCAATAGATTGCAATTGTGGAGATAGTTTAGCCACCAGCATGTCGATTCTATAAAATACAAACAAAATCCCGCATCTCACTTCGACGTTCACACTCACTTCGCTTTAGGTATTGAATGACATTCAGATGAATTCGAGTTTAAGAGCGAAGTGTGCGTCGAAGTGATGACGACGGATTGCCGTTACAGAATGCCGATTCAAACGTCATGTCATACAAAATCTCACGTTTGCGTGATTCGTTTCGCGGCCACGCTCGCACGAGTGGCGCTAGTGTAGAAACGAGATCAGAATGATTATACAGAATACCAATTCATGAACTCACCGCGGATTCAGATTCGAATTTTACTTACAGTTCTTATAGAATCGCTCTGCAGCATTAACATTTTTGTTACAGCCGAATTCGTGTTTTGGCCAGGACAAGAGTCCGAGAATATGATCAGCTTCTTAGCATCTCTATCCATCTCATAGAGTGGGATTTATTTTATTTACCTACTAATATAAAAGGTACTGAGTACTCTGAGTAATCTGCTCGGTACTGAGGCCCTCTATTAAAAATGCCACACGCTAACTTATCCGCAGTCGTTCCGCAGAAAAAATGTATGGAAATGACATTAGTTTACGACAACCTCACTCTATTTTTCCGCAGCTAATGTCATCTCCATACATTTTTTCTGAGGAACGACTGCGGAAAGTAAGCATGTGGCATTTGTCTAGGGGGGCTGGTCTGTGCTTCGAGTAAAATCAGGAGGCCCGCGATCGATCCTGTCATGTACCATTGTGTTTTTCATTTCACGAATTTCATATGTACATTTATCTGACGCTTATACGGTGAAGGAAAACATCGTGAGGAAACCTGCATACACCTGCAAAGTAATTCAAAGGTGTACCTATGTGAAGTGAACCAATCTGTACTGGGCCAGTGAGGTTTGACTAAAGCCTAATCGCCCTAACATAACTAGTTAGGGTAGGCTCGTACCCCTCGGTAGGAATGTTTAGGAGCTGTGACGATAAAAGCTGTTGAAGTTTGACGTGTTAGAATTTTTTTAGTTTGTTATTTTCCTAGATTTTTAGATGAAGACATAATTTGGGATATTGTATTTTACTGGTAAATATTGCTTACTTAACAATGATAATGTAAAAAATGAAAGTGGTTTACTGAGAACTAAAAGATAGCCACTAGACATTTGGTTCCAATAATGTCACGTCCCGAGACCCGTTTGCAAACAAGGACAAAAGAACATGATCGCTTATAGCAAGGCTAGAACAATATTAAAACAGAGACACCGATCTTGCTGTGTGTAGCGCCAATTCGCTCTCAGTGCAATTTTAATATTGTTTTGAGTGATCATGATTTGGAGGCTGAACGGAACTGTTCGAGTTGCAGTGAACCTCAAAACCGAAACGTACCAAGATGATGGGGATAGAACAACTCCCAGCGGCAAGAGCTTACGGTTTCCCGCCAGTTGTCGCTAGAAAGAAAGCAAACACTATTTTTGAATTATACTTCCGGCATCGAGTGCTCGTCAATGTTCAATTTCTACTTATTTTCGATTATTTTTTGACGAAAATCAAAACAAAATTGGTCATTTTCATAATGTTCTATTGATTTTCATCGCAAGAGAAACGAAAATCAATAGGAGTCGAGCACAGATGACGCATGAAAAGCGCTCGATGCCGGACGAATGATTAAAAAATAGAGCCCCTGAACTCTCTGCCGCGAAGAAAGTTGCCGAACTGCCAAAAGTAATAGGGATGTTGTCGAATTTTCAGAACTGTTATACATGTAATTATTACGAAAAATAATATATAAAAATATTTATTCATAAATTTGAAATAAATTATCACATGTAATTAGTTTATTGTTTAAAAATGTTGCGCCTAAACGCTCCAAGCTGTCACGTGGTTTTAATGACATAACAATGTGTTGTCAAACTGTCGTGCAAAGAGAAGATCATCCCCTTAAGATTCTCGTGAAGATCTAAAATGTCAGCATGGATCTCTTCTCGGGAATTGGCTGAGTATATCGTACTGTATTAATACTACTATATCGTACTGTATTTGTATAGAACCCTCGGCGCGCGAGTCCAACTCGCACTTGGCCGGTTTTTTATGTATGTTCTCCGATTTCTCCGCCAATGTAAACCGTTTTTTAAAATTCTATTGATATTGGAGGTTGGATGGTGCCATTGCATTCTCACCAAGTATAAGGTTTTGTTTTGAGAGTTCCATCTCATCGCAGTGTTCATATACTGCATACAGGGTTATTTTTGGACCTCCCGCCATAATGGAATGTAAGATAAAGAAAGTAATATAAAAGGAGCATATTAAAAAAAACATATATTGCGACCACTTTTTAAATCCTAAATTTCTAGGCGCGTGACCGCGCTCATGATCGCCCTGCGCGGTCCCAGTAGCACACATTAGTTAATAGTTATTACACCATCCGCCCTTTTTTTTAGGAGGGAAAATCCTTCTTACGGATTCGATAAGGGGCCGACTGACGAGGACACCCCAAAGATATGCCGGACTCGGGTAGAAGACCCCATACCGGCTAAAAACTCTCCAGGTACTTCTACCTCCGTAGAGACACAATCAGGATCGGCGTTAGCCATTCCCCGATTGTACACCAGCCGCCCTAGACAAATGCCTTACGCTAACTTTTCTGCACTCGTTCCGCAGGATAAATGTATGAGGATGACATTAGCTGCGGAAAAATAGCGTGAGGTTGTTGTCGCAAGCTAATGTCATTTCCATACATTTTTTTTGCGGAACGACTGCGGAAATGTTAGCATGTGGCACTTGTCTAGGCAGGGCCCTATTTTTGGATCATTCGTCTGGCATCGAACGTTCGTCGAGTGTCGTCTGCGTTCGATTTCTACTCATTATCGCCGAACATCAATATTTTCCACAAAATATTCAACAATTTGATATTAAACAAAAACGAAATAAAAATACGTTAAATTCGAGCGAAGGCGACGCTTGGCGAGCGTTCAACGCTAGAGTAAAGATTCAAAAATAGAGCCCCCGAAGGCTCTATTTTTTAATCTTTCGCCTGCCGTCGAGCGTTCGACGAGCGTTATTTACGCTGGATTTCTATTGATTTTCGTTTCGTTTTCGACAAAAATCAATATAATATTACAACGAATATTACAATAATTTTAATGTTCATCAAAAACGAAATTAAAATAATCGAAAATCGTGCGAAGACGACGCTTGATAACGTAACGATCTTGCGCACCGTGCGCAATAAACAAGCAAATGACCATCAATTAAGCTTACGTACGGAAAAGATAAATCAAAATTTAAAACATTATATTGTTTTTATTTCATAAATTGAATTTATTACCGCTATAGAATGACAGGATTTTTTGGCGCGGTATCCAAAAATCTGTATGGTATTTACCAAAATTTTAAAATGTGGAGTTAATGTAAACTTTTATTTCTACTGTACGTTTAGGATTAGTCAGCGCAATTTTCTCAGAGGAAATTTATTTTTAAAAGACAATGCATTTGCGTTGCATATTTCTATCTATCCATCGAAATTGTGCACATGATAACAATGGGGCGGGCTGAAAGGCATGTCTTGCGTAGGATCGGCGTGTGTGACGGCCGCACTTCCGTTGGCAATTATTATGGTAATGTGGCAAAACCAGGCAGAATATAATTGAAGCAAGCGTGAGAGACACGCAACTTTTTATTTACCTACTATTTCTTTTTATAATAATCAGCACTCTCTTAAAAGTTCTGTAAAATTTCAGTCATAAGATCGTTTCTGCAGCTATTTTCATGACATTTCATTAACAGTTGTAGACAAGGAAAACAAATTTCAATTAAGCAGACTTGGAAATCGAATAAGTAATTCTATGTAAAAAATGAAATCATTATCATGCTCAATTAAGGAATGTTGAAAGAGTCTGTGTGTGATAAACGTTCGATTATTCGGGCGTTCGATATTTCGTTGGGATCAAAATGACAAGCGATGTTTAAAATTCGATATTTTTTGACAAACGTATACGAGCTATCAAAGTTTTCTAGATAGAGGATAGGTGATTAATTGTAGATACAAAAAAATAATGTTTAAGGCTTCTTGGTCAAATACATTATCTATCATATCAGATAAAATATGTAGCATAAATAAACAAAAAGAAAAATTGCTTGTTCTGCCAGTGTAATTAGTTCTTAGACATCAGAGGGGTAATCGCACTATTTAAAACGTTTCAACCAAATCAGATACGTTACCGTTCCCATACATTTTGACACCTTGATAGCTGTCAGATGTCAAGTTATATGGGAACGGTAACGTTTTGATTTTGGTTGAAACGTTCGTGCATAGTGCGATTGCTCTTCACAGTACAGCATGTAAAGGGCTAGGCAAAAATGTTTACAAACAAAACACATTGTATATACTTGCAATCCGTAGTGATATTATAAATGCGGAAGTAACTCTGTGTGTCTGTTTGTCTGTAACGCTTGCCTACTTAAGCTGCTGGATCGATTTTAATGAAAATGTTTATAGAGCTAGCTTAAGCGCTGAGGAAGGATATTGGCCACATTTCATTCCGAATTTTAGAAGAGTTCCCTAGGGATGGCGTAATACAATCGAATTCGCAATATAACTGAATTTTACGCATACGAAGTCAAGGGCAACAGCTCGTTAATATACAGAGTGTAACGGAACACCAAAGAAATATTTAAGAGTATAAGGTCATCAGAAATGGAGATTCTGTAAGAAAATATTGGGCTAATCAAGCTCCCATTTAAATTTTCCATGTGAAAGGCTACATGCATGCCAAATTTCATCCAAATCCGTTCAGCCGTTTTTGCATGATTGAGTAACAAACATCCAAACATCCACACTTTCACATTTATAATATTAGTAGGATTAAAGTTGGTGCCTAATTTTAACTAACTACATTAATTGCTTTTTTTATATTTTTTAAGACTCCAGGTGGATTATTGTCTAAGAAAAAATAAATCACGATCGCTTATAATTTGACAGCCATTGCGCCGTGAACATAAGACTCTGTGCCGACTTCTTTTTATAAAGAAGTAATGGATGGGCTGCGACCGTCAAATTGTAAGCGATCGCGATAGATTTTTTTTGAGACAATAATGTCCCAGGTGGTCATTGCTTCATATTTGGCACCGACTTCTATATAAAACGGTGATGTTGCATGTATTCTTGTATTATTTATGATTTTTTGGTGTTTTCAAAGTGTAAACTAGAAACACGTTGGACGTACCTATGAAATTTAAGGGGTTTCGATTTCCTTGGGATCCCATCACTAGATCATGACTTGGTGACAATGGGACCACCTCGGTAGTATATTCCTTCGATTACAATAAGAATTTAAAAAATCGGCCCACAAATGGCCGAGTAATCGGTGAACATATAAAATATAGATACTAATCATAAAACCTCCTCCTTTTTTGAAGTGGATTATTGCAGTCGGTTAAAATATTTTACAAAGAATAAAAACCGACTTCAAAAACACTGAAAATTTAAAAATAATATAAGAATAGGTACAGACAATATCACACTTCTATATTGAAGTTGGTGCCAAACGATGATCTAGAAAGCCTTAAAATTTGTCACCGACTGCAATATAGAAGTGTGGTGTTGTCTGTACCTATTCTTATATTATTTTTAACTTTTCAGTGTTTTTGAAGTCGGCTTTTATTTTTTGTCAAATATTCTTACTTTAAACTTTTTTGTGAATGAAATCATTTTAGTGAAAGAAACCCTAATATAGGGTTTTCCTCGATTTTTATGGGATCCTATCATCAGATCCTGACTTTGGTGACCTTGGGACCATCCTGTATTATACTCTATCGAATACAAAAAGAATTTTGAAAATCGGTCAACAATTGGCGGAGTAATCGCGTAACATACGCAGTTTGATAAAAAAATACGCGGAAATTGAGTATTTAAAAAAAAACCTTTATTTATTCGTCTATATTGATATTGTCCCCTTCGAAGTAATGACCTCCGGATATAATACACTTTTGCCAGCGCCTTTTCCAATCTTCTAAGCATTTATGGAATGCACTTTTTGTTATGGCGTTCAGTTCTTTCAGCGATTCAGCTTTTATTTCCTCTATGGTCGCAAAACGCCGTCCTTTTAATGTTCTCTTCATCTTTGGGAACAGGAAAAAGTCGCATGGGGCCAAGTCCGGTGAATACGGTGCTTGGGGCATCAATTTGGTCTGGTTTTTTGTCAAGAAATCACGAACAAGCCGCGAGGTGTGAGCGGGTGCGTTATCGTGGTGCAAATGGAAAGAGTTTTTTTTTCAACAATTCTGGTCTTTTTCTACGGATGGCCTCACGCAAACGGCGTAAAACTTCTAAGTAATACTCTTTGTTAATCGTGCGACCTGCTGGTAGGGATTCATGATGTACAATTCCATTAAAATCTAAAAAAACAGTAATAAGAACCTTGACGTTGGATCGACATTGACGGGCTTTTTTGGGCCGCGGCTCCTCCGAGGTTTTCCATTGAGACGACTGCACCTTTGTTTCAACGTCGTATCCATATACCCAAGACTCGTCACCCGTTATGACTCGTTTGAGCAGTTCTGGGTCGTCCGCAACTTCATCCAACATTTGCTGGGCCAAGTCTGTGATACGTACTGCTTTTGTTGAAAATTTAGCAATTTTGGCACGAATTTGGCAGCGACACGAGACATGCCTAAAATATCAGTTATAATCGATTCACAAGATCCGTAGGAGATGCCAACTTCCTCAGCAACCTCCCTAATAGTGATGCGGCGATTGGAAAGCACAATTGTTTTGAATGTGTGGATGTGGTCATCGGTGGTTGACGTTTTTGGTCGCCCATTCCTTTCGTCATCTTCAGCGTCTTCACGACCCTCGTTGAATCGTTTATACCAATCATAAACTGCCGTTTTTTTCATAGCAGACTCACCATAAGCTGTCTCTGACATTATTCCAACCACGGCACTGCATTTAACTTTGTTTTTAACACAAAATTTTATGCAAATTCTTTGCTCCGTCATTTTTACTCTGGAAAACTCTTGAAAATTCGCCGATCACAAGAAAACACGTCTTACTATGTTTCTACGAATAGCTAACACAAACTATATAGAGATACTACGTATAGCTAACTACTATCTCTATATAGGTTGTGACTACGCATTTAAAATGGCCGAAATTTTGACATATTATAATGAAAAACATGTCTACCAACCTAAATTTAAAATAAGACCTCTTTTAATGGCGAACTTTAAATTCAAAATTCAAATATTCCGGGTATTTTTTGATCAGCCCTCGTACACACAAAACACGTTGGACACACCTAAAAAATTAAAGGTTTTCCTCGATTTTTATGGGACCCCATCATCAAATCCTTGCTTTGGTGACCATGGGACCACCCTTGGAGTATACTCTATCGAATACAAAAAGAATTTTGAAAATCGGTCCGCAATTGGCGGCGTAATCGCGTAACATATACACAAAAAAAACATACGCATCGAATTGAGGACCTCCTCCTTTTTTGAAGTCGGTTAAAAAATAAATCAAAATTCCATCTGTAGTACAGACAAACTTCTACACCAAACTTTTAGTCCGCTCTAAATTTGCTTCACACTTCTTTTCCACTCACATAAAATATACTAAGTTAATTTTATCGTGCTAAAGCTTATTTACTGATGTGACATTCATCCACCACTTATAACTTATATAGGCAATATCATATAAATTAAATTATATGTATATATTTCGACAATGTGACGCGAACCATGCTGTGTTCAGAGCGGACTAGACGTTTTGCGTGATCTGTATACAAATTCAGCGATAGATAGTGAACCCATTGAAACCCTTCGTTAGACTTCTGACTGTGGACAGTTTTTTTTATACAACTCTATTAGTAATAACCTAAGTTATAACAGATATAACATTTTGGTAAATATACAAAAGACGGTATGCTAGCAAAGCAGTGGCGGTCATTTACAACGTTTGTTTTCAAATCAAAAAGCAATATTGAGTAGAATGGCTACTTTCGAGGTCATTAAAATAAAATAATCCTACGATAGGTACATACGTTCATTTTGAATTACAACTTGAATTCATCATCACAGCTCATATACTCGTACGTCCCTCCCCACCGAGGGGTTATTAGGCCTTAGTCAACCACGCTGGCCCAGTGCAGATTGGTTGACTTCACATACACCATTGAATTTCTTCGCAGATGTATGCAGGTTGCATCACGATGTTTTCCTTCACCGTAGGAGCGTCAGACAAATGTATATATGAAATTCGAAACGAAAAACACATTGGTACATGGCGGGTCTCGAACCCCGACCTCCCGATTGGAAGGCAAGTACTGAGTAACACCCGAATAATTTTTGCTTGCGGCCCGCGACATACATGACTGAAACCTGAAAAAAAGTTGAGCTGCTCTAGATTAATGGGGAGAGTGATGTGATAACTGTACCTAGGAACTATCTAGATTTCTTGGAATTACACCTGCTTATTCCGATTATTTGTTTTTGACATGCCTTATAAAAGTAGCTATATTTACCAAGCAGTCGTTTGATAAGCAATAAGTCATTAATTTAGCTTTTGTTTTTGGATAGGTACAATTTATTAATTTGCTTTGGAAATTGTGACAGTGGTGACCTCTATTTTGTCAAACTCATAATAACATGAATTAAAAGTGACGCAAGGTGACATAAAAGCACAGACAGCGAATGTTTTAACCACCCCAAAGATGTCGCTATTACTGCTTAACTCTCTAGTTCACTGGTTACAACAATAGATGGCGCTAGAAAGGCTTGCTTGACATGGATGCTTTGCTTTGTAATGAAGAGTAACCGATGCTTTTATGCAGAAAAGTACAAGTACTAGTTGTCACCTACCCTTTCATAGATGGCACTGAGCACCAGTTGCTAACTTGCTACCCATTTTGCCAAGGTTTTCTTATCCATACTAATATTATAAATGAGAAAGTGTGTGTGTGTGTGTTTGTTTGTCCGTCTTTCACGGCAAAACGGAGCGACGGATTGAAGTGTTTTTTTTAGGTGGAGATAGTTGAATGGATCGAGAGTGACATAGGCTACTTTTTGTCTCTTTCTATCAACCCAGTTCCCTAAAATGGGGGGTGGAAGTTTGTATGGAGCATGTCGCAATTTTCAAGGTAGAAAGCTAAAAATTGGTATGCGAACTATTTGTGACTAACAAAAAAATCGTGCATCATTTTTTTTTGGAAATCTGCCCCCAACCCCTTAAAAGAGGGGGTGAAATTATATATGGGACTTTTTGCAGTTTTCAAGGTAGGAAGCTAAAAATTGGTACACAGACTCTTTGTTCACATCACATCATCATCACACACAGCTCATATACGTCCCCACCGAGGGTTTCGAGCCTACCCTATGTTAGGGTGATTAGGCCTTAGTCAACCACGCTGGTCCAGTGCGGATTGGTCGACTTCACATACATCATTGAATTTCTTGGCAGATGTATGCAAGTTGCCTCACGATGTTTTCCTTCACCGTAGGAGCGTCAGACAAATGTATATATGAAATTCGAAACGAAAAACACATTGGTACATGGCGGGTCTCGAACCCCGACCTCCCGATTGGAAGGCAAGTGCCGAGTCCACAGCGCCACCGACTCTTTGTTACCAACGAAAAATACCTGCCTTATTTTTTTTGAAATCTTCGGTGTTACCCCGAATTTATCGCGAGCGAAGCCGCGGGCAAAAGCTAGTTCTCTATAATTTATTAACCTATTTGACTTGCTGTGGCTTAGAGCTAAATGATCTAAGTGCTGTGGTGATATTTGTAACATATGCAGCAATAGCAAAGTGCATTATCTAGGTATTGGTATGGCTCGTATATGGTTTATTTTTAACCAACTTCAAAAAAAAAGGAGGTTATCAATTCGACCCGTATGTAGGTGTAATATTTCCAGAACTGCCCAGTTTTCGTATATGTTTGTCTACTTATATCAGCGTCTGAACAAATGTGCCAATGTTTGTATGTATGTTTGTATGTTTGTGTTCGCATATCTCCGGAACTACAAGTCCGATTTAAGTATTTTTTTTTGTACTAGGTATTGTTCAACTTAGGGAATACTGCAAGTTTCATCAAAATCGGTTCAGTAGTTTTTGAGATAGGGTTTTTTAACCTACTTTTTAAACGACTTCAAAAAAAAAGTTATAAATAAAAAATTATTTTACAAAATATAAAAACCGACTTCAAAAAAGTTAATCCATACTAATATTATAAATGAGAAAGTGTGTGTGTGTGTTTGTTTGTCCGTCTTTCACGGCAAAACGGAGCGACGGATTGAAGTGATTTTTTAAGTGGAGATAGTTGAATGGATCGAGAGTGACATAGGCTACTTTTTGTCTCTTTCTAACAACCCACTTCCCTAAAATGGGGGGTGGAAGTTTGTATGGAGCATGTCGCAATTTTCAAGGTAGAAAGCTAAAAATTGGTATGCAAACTATTTGTGACTAACAAAAAAATCGTGCATCATTTTTTTTTGGAAATCTGCCCCCAACTCCTTAAAAGAGGGGGTGAAATTTTATATGGGACTTTTTGCAGTTTTCAAGGTAGGAAGCTAAAAATCGGTACACAGACTCTTTGTTACCAGCAAAAAATACTTAAAAACTTATTTTTTTTGAAATCTTCGGTGTTACCCCGAATTTATCGCGAGCGAAGCCGCGGGCAAAAGCTAGTATAATATAAGAATAGGCACAGACAACATCACACTTCTATATTGAAGTCGGTGACAAATTTTAAGATTTTCTAGGGGATCATCCTTTGGCACCGACTTCGATAGGTATATAAGTGTGATGTTGTCTGTGCCTATTCTTATATTATTTTTAACTTTTTTGAAGTCGGTTTTTATTTTTTGTAAAATATTTTTTTATGGTTTACAGAATTAAAAGTCATTGCTAAGAAGAATAAAATTTTTTTAAGTACCCAAAATGTTGTAACTGATTTTTTCCACACATTAAGGCCTAGCAAATGATTCCATTCCACTTGGTGGTAAGTGGAAATAGAGTCCAAATGCGAAGATACTAGTGCGGCAGAGAGAATACACGCCGCACTAGCCACCCTTACCTTGCCGGCCTGCAAGGTGCTTCTTCATATCTCTTTTTAAGGATTTCAAATAATACAATACAACAATGTTTGAATAAATAAATACCTTACCGCAAGCCAAATTAAGCCGCTTGAGTCCGGTAAGGTATTTCAAGCTCAACAGATGAGGCTTGGTAGCAAATGACTAAAATTGTAGGAGACTACACGTAGCAGTGCTAATATTATAGCTGGAGCGAACTCAAAATGTGGCAGCTATTTTATTTTGAAAACGATTTTTATTGGAGAGAAATAATTTCTATAAAAATCATATCTCATAGATGAAGAATTTTCTTGCACATAAGCCAATTGATGCAAAAACAAAAATTATTAAAACAAAACTAATTTTAATTATTTTTAAAATATTTGATGAAAATTTAATTCGCGATCCTGTAAGAAATTTGGAATATTCATAAATTATGTATTATACTCAAATTTCTAAATTTTTTAGAACATGAGCTCCTCCTTCCTTCCTTCCGTCCTTCCTTCCGTATAGCTCCGCTCACTCACATATTATTTACATGTAAAATTCAAAGACGGCCAGTATATTTTTTGATTATTTTTTACGCTTAAAGGTTGACATTATTGAATGAGTCTTCGATTTCATTGATGTGTTTGTATAGGTACTTATAAGTAGATTAAGGACTAGTATTAGAATAAACTGTTACCTATCAGATCCTAGCCTGATCAAAACGTGCCCCTTATTACCAATTTAAATGCTAAGTCGATGTCGAGATGCTGCCAGAGACCTTATTTGCATTGATGGAACAGCAGGTGACGTAAGCTGCCTGCAGCGTGTGCGTCGTTGCATGATGTTAATTAATCTGTGAAAATAACTCAAATAAATTATATCGTTACATAAAAACAAATGTCCAAACAAGACAAAGTAGATGGCTATCCGATAATAAAACTTAATCTGAAATAGGTAGGAAACAGGCCAATTGTATGTTTTTAGATTAATTTTTCGAACTAACGTTCGTCGGCAGAAAGTCATTCGCATCTAAGAACTTTCGAACGAAATAGTTTTTTTTTCATTCCTAGTTGTTTCACATTGACGTGCAATGTGGTGTGCAAACGCTGAAGGGAGTGGAGAGGAAGCAAGAATGCGATTTGATACATTCTTTCTCCCTGTTCTTTAATGGAGTATGAGGGAGTGGTGGGTTATTCACTAATTGATGAGAGGGAGGATTAGGATTAGGAGAGGGAGAGAGAGGAAGGGAGCTGGAAGGAGGTACTGTGGTTTCGTATATGTTTGTGTATGTGCTTTTTGTGTGCTTGTGTGATTGCATGAGTGTCTTGGTCGGGAGACGGTGTATGTGTGTATGTGTGTGTGTGTTAGCATGGTGATGCATGTGATTCTTTATGTGTGATGATGAGTGGGGTGATGCATGCAGATTGATGTGTTTTTTTTGTAGATAGTTACCAGGTGATTTAATAATATAATGTATCTTATGAATTTTTTTTGTTATGGTTATGAATGCGTGTGTGATTGTGTTTATCGAACAAAATACAATCGAACTATGATTCATCCAACAAATAAAATTCGAAATCATGACCCAGACTCCTAATTTATGTAGGTAAAACGTCCCAATATATTTGTCAGGCAAAATTAGGACTTCGTTTATTACACAACAAAAATTAGAATGAGGAACATTTTTTTTAAATAAACGCCCCGTTATTTAACTTTCTCGCTATCAAATTTGTTCTTCTCGGTAGAATCAACAAATTAATAGACTATCTATCTACTTGGAAGGAAACGTCCATTCTATCTAGTGTATGTTGTTTTTCAATGGGGGGTGTCCGGACCCCCAGCCCCCCCCCCCCCCTTACCTACGCCAACGATAATGCGTATGCATAGGCGTTAGCCTTGCTAGTAACGCAGATAACAGATAACAGCAGTAACAGTGACGCTGTATGCCCGGATGGTCCAATTCCTACTTTGACCTAATTTACAATGTCAAATGTCAATGTCAACGTCCAAAGGTTAAATGTAGGGTAAAAGTAACATATGAAATTGTTAACGTAACGTATGTGCAACCGGATATCAAATTGTGTCATCCAAATATTCGATACTTCGGGGTTTAAAGACTGTATACGCCAAAAATCAACTTTAGAGCCAAATAACGTTTTTTTTTGCAAATATTTTTGTAACTTTATCTTTTTTGCTATAAAAATTACTCCTAGACCAAAAACTTCGGTGGCGCTGTGGACTCGGCACTTGCCTTCCAATTGGGAGGTCCGGGGTTCGAGACCACCATGCACCAAAGAGTTTTTCGTTTTAGAATTTCATATTTTATGTAGGTACATTTGTCTGACGTTCCAACGGTGAAGGAAAACATCGCGACCAACCAACCAACGGCAACCTGCATACCAATCTCGACTGGCCTGACACCAGGAAATAGTGTGATAAAACCATTTATAAGCAAGTCCATTTGTTTTAATTTTTGATTTATCATTGTTCTGTTTACTTATACGAGTATACTTACTAAAAAACTCAAATATTTGTTAAGTAGTTTATCACTTTTTACTGGAGTTTTTTTACTGGAGGGAGACTCTGTACCAGGGTCGTCTGCTTAGGTACCTCCGTCATACCTATTTCTGCCGCAAAGCAGCAGTGCTTGCATTGCTGTATTCCGGTTTGAAAGGTAAGATATGGCAGTGAAATTACTGGGTACTGTGACTTTACATCTTGTGTCACAAGTTGGCAACGTACACTGTGGTTCTTGTGGGGGTTGCAGTTTTGCTGCGAATCAAACAAGAGCCACATGTATTATAGGTGACTGTTACCACTAACCATCAGGTGGACAGTTTGCTTGTTTGCCAACTTTCTGCAATAAAAAAAAAACTTCTTTTAGTCAGTAGGTCTACCCCATAAACTTATTCATCACTCAGTTATTTGGGTTGGTCATTAACGGATGCAATGATCCGCCAATTATAATCAAATATTGATAAATTAATAACCACCGTAACTTATAATCTACACCTTTTTTTCGAGGGGTATGCGTGACCGTACTCGCCGTTGGCTAGACGACGAGCGTGTGTGGGGCTCTCCCGGCAGGGTGCCAGGCCTACCCACTAAACCCCCCGGTGTTCTTCCTGCTCTTATGGCCGCGCGTGGTAGGGTCCACACTGCGACTACCACTACCAGCGCGTCCGGAACTTATAATCTACACTTACTCGGTGTACTTAGTAGGTTATTATTTATCTGGGGGCACGGTAGTGCCCCCGCCAAGTCGAGCAACAGCAAGCGGCACGGCCGCACCAAGTAGTTCAGGCCATTTTCGACAAAGTCTCGCAAACCTTGTTTTTTTTACAATTTATGATTTGATGGCGCATATAACTTTTGACAACTTCACCGTACATAATTTAAAGGTGTAAACGCCTTTGTTTTATTTATTTATAACTTTTATATACAATTTTGTATACAAAGGCGGACTTAATCCCTAGGGCATTATCTGCCGGTCAACCTTCAGGTAATGCAGAGAATAAAGAAGTAGAAGTATAAGTGATAATGATAAATTGTAAACATGTTTAATATATCTATACAGGGCTATTTGTAAAACACTTGCAACCTCGCAGGATTAGATAGCTAACATCATAAGCAACAACGTTTGTTCTACGACTTTTGATAATTCATTAGATTTTACTTGCATACAAAAATAAATATCAATTTAATATATCTTTAGAATGTTTGTAACTCTACGCACACGGCGCGCGAGCGTATAAAGTCGTCGTCGTTTTAACGTCTGCTTCCGCCGTCGTTTATAAATAACAGAAACATAGAGTTACCAATGTCACGACAGTGCAATAAAATATAATTTAATTGCATTAAAATAAAATATAATTTAACGGTCTCGTTGTTTATGTTTCCTATTAAACTTTCTTCTACGGTTAGGTTGCCTGGAAGAGATTGCCACTTTGGCAATAAGGCCGCCTTTTGTTATAAGGACTAGTTTTTAAGAAATTCTTGTAACTATTTTTTTCAATAAAATCGTACATACATACATAAAAACTTGAAAATTGATTTTTGTTTAATTTATTGAGTTATCTTAAAATTTGTAAAACAAACGTTGTAGTTAATGATGTTAGCTATCTAAACCTGCAAGGTTGCAGGTATTTTACAATTAACCCTGTATATGTGTAAATAATTATCAATGTATAAATAAAATGCGAATACAATATAAATACTAAATATAACAAATTATGCCCCAAAACGAAGGAAAAACTGTTTTTCTTTTGGAACGTCGGGCGTACATGTTTTGCGAATTAAAGAACTTTAAGTATATTGGATCGATAGAGGAAAAATTTTAAGCAAGACTATTAATAAGTCGTTTTAGCCAAAACGTCGTTTACGCCCTGTGAGCCCCGAGGTATCGATATTATGTCTGGTTCAAGGAAGCAGAAACTTAATTTGAGCAAAAGTTTTAAGCGATCGATTATAATTGAATTTTATAACGGAAGCCAAATAATGCACTCAGTATTCAGATCACATCCCTTGTCATGAAGTTTACTCTGTCTTGATACGATAGATTATTTCTTATTGATGAAATGATTTACTTTGGACGCTCTGAAAATATTGCAGGCACAAAAATTTGCGTAGGCACTTTGGAAATAAAATTTAGGAGGTGTCGAAATTTCCAGAATGTATGAAAAAGCAACTCGTCACACGTAGGACATTAGCATAACATCTATCTTCGTTCTTTATTCAAAACTAAACAAAATGCCCATTGCGTTGACGTAGCTCTCTAAACAATCTTAATACTCGAGGTTTTGTCATCGGATACATCAACAATCTTAATACTCGAGGTTTTGTCATTGTACGGAGGTCTTGAAGATTTCCTGTCATCTGATGGTAAAATTGAGGATTACGCTTACCACACATAATCCGCGTGGTTGTCTTTGTAACTTATTGCTGAAACAAAAACAATATCCTATTTGAATCGTATTTTTAGAAAGTCTTGTATCGTATATCAACCTAGTTAGGCAAAGCGGTTAGACCACGGCCTTTTTCATTTAAAACTCAGTTTTCTAGCATTTGCAATGCTTCTAAGTAGGTATAACATACTTTGTAGTTCATTCTCTATTATTAAATAATGGGTATAATAAAAATGAATAATGTAATATTTTAAGTATAACATACCGATACAAATTAAATGTATGTATAACACTGCTGAAAGAATAATGTGCTGAAGATAATGTTTATACGAGTATTATTGTTAGATTTAAAAAATAAAGCGTAATAATATTGTATGTATTGTTGTAGATTATTTTAGAATATGTCAAATAAATTGCTATGCATAAACAGAATGAAATATACTTACGAGATATTGTGATACTGTTATAGTACACTTTTACTTCCTTTTCTCTGCACAATCCAAAGGTTGAATGGTAGAGAAGGCGGCTTGTGTATACAAAATATAGTCATAGAATGAATAAATAATAAAAATAAATAAAATAGTATAGGTGTTCAATATGTAGTATCAAAATCGTTCTGTCGTAGTACAAACAGCGGCTAATATGATCATGGATAGCATCCGGCACTCACTCTCAATTACACGAACGTGTGTAGGGCATTTTAAATATTTCATAGGCTCGTGTCAACAACTAACAGAGTGGAACTTTGAGGGCATGTCGATTAAGTAAACAGACTTTCAGGTTTTGATACACGTCATATTACAGGAAGTCTACGCCTTTGAAGTGTACTCGCAGAATGAAAAGGTTTGGTATTTTAACGGCGGATTTTGATTTAGTCCACCTATAGCGCGGAGATCGTCTCGAACGCGAAGACTACCGCTATTACTACCACTAGCCTCTGACTTCTATGTAACCTTTTTAGTTAAGTACTTTTTAAATAGTTTGACTTTTTTATTCTGATTGTCTAATTGACGGTTTGTCATTCTAACTTTGGTTATTGTGAAATACATTTGCTCTTACCATCGAATTCGAGTTTATTTTCCCTAAACACAATATAATAGCGCGCCCTACGCTAGAATTGGCGCCCAACGTGGGGCCGAAGTGTGAAGTTAATTATTGTGTTTTTTTGGGTTAAACTTTGAGACTTCTTCTGTTTTGTTGCCGAGTATAGTGTTGCAGTCGTGGTTGGTATAACGGCTTGTATACTCGTGAACGGTCAGTCTCCGATGCAGCGGTGTATGTATAACACTGTTTCCTATAAGTGAATATAATATTTCGGAACATTTCGCAACTTTTTGCAAGTTAGTTTTTAACAGTGAAATTTTATTGTTGAGCATTAATGCTTTTCCTGTTGCCATGACAACGTGTTCTTAACGAAATAGTGATGTGCATGTACTTTCGATAAACTTTTTCAGACATTTTGTGTTGTGCATGTGTCGATAATTTTATCGATAGTTTTTTTGAAATTTTTTTTTCCACCGCATTTCAACACTGAACTTTGTCAATAATATTTTGAAATCTAATTAAAGTATAACGTGGACTTCAATATGGTGTTAACGCGATCAAGAGCGAATAGCCCAAGTTCTAACTATGGACAATCTGCAACTACTACTGCTGCTGTTGTAACTTCAGCGAGCGTCACTGCCCCTGCTGTAGTTACTAGTGCGCATGCTGTGCATCCGCCAGTTTTTTCGGGGACAGCTGATATATTGCTGCAACAGAGCATGTACGCGTCTAGTTGTGGTGACTATGATGCTGCTTCGATTACTCCTGTGTGTCCACAGCTCACACGGGGTACTGGCATCGCTTAGGACGCGAAGTTGCCATTCGTCGGAGCTGGTGGTGGTGGTTACTATGCGCCGCAAACACCTACACCTGCGACAGCAACGTCTACGCCTTTAGTGATTACTGACCGTCAGTTAGCTAAAATGATTAACGCTTTGAGAGTTCAGCCTGCTTCACTCAACCCTGTCGGAAGTAATTTTTCTGGCTGTTCAGCTCGATTTGATGGTACTGGCGATATTCAAGCTTTTGTCGATGCAGTACAGATTTATAAGAACTGCGTTGGTGTGTCAGATGACATAGCTCTCCGTGGTATTCCTATGTTACTAAAGGATTTTGCTGCTACCTGGTGGCAAGGCATAAAGTACTCTGTTACTAATTGGGATCAAGCGATACAGCTTCTATTACATACTTACGGTGTTTGACTGCCACCGTATAAGGTGTACCGTCGTCTTTTCGAGAGGGAGCAAGGAGACGAAACTACCGATATTTTTGTATGTAAGGCCAGAGCTCTTATTAGTCAGTTGCCGCCAAATACGCTTTCTGAAGAGGTTCAACTTGACATGATTTATGGATTGTTACATCGCCGTATACGAGAGAAAGTTTGTCGTACTCCATTTAATTCGTTTTCCGACTTATTGCATTTATGTCGACCTGTAGAAGAAATGATTGACGAAAGATCGCTGTCTTCATCAAAACCTACAAATACCGGGGGAGTAAATACTTTTCAGCCCCTGCTATCTACAAGTGGTCAAGTTACAGATCCTACTGTTCGCGTAATTAATGCTCCTAAGTTTAGACTATGATGTAATTATTGTAAGACATTTGATAGATGCATGCCCACGTTTGGCTTCTAAAAATGATTGCAATAAGAACACTCAGAGTCCTAGCAAACAACCACCACAACTTACTTGCTTTGGCTGTGGAACGCCAGGCGTAGTACGTTCCAATTGTGAGACATGCAAAATTAAGAAGACCGCTACTCCTTTTCAATCTATAGCCGCTTTGGGTGGCAGTCCTATTAACGCACGAGGCCGACCTCGTCTTTCTGTAAATATTTTTGGTGTAAGTGGTGAATTGGTAATAGATGCCGTTGCGAAACATTCTATCGCTAGTATTAGTTTAAGGCAATTGTTAATAGATAATAAACAACAAATAAATATTGTAAATACTGAAATTAAATTAGCTGATGGGACTGTTAAATGTTTTGAGGCAGAGGTAGCAGTCGTTGATGTTACTGTACATGGTTTAATTATTCCAACTTCTTTTATCATTTTACCTGGCGCGACTGATTCATTGTTAGGAATGAATTTTATAATTGACGCTGGCATGGTATTAGATTTCAAAAATAATATATGCTCGATTAATTCATCTTCTTACAGAATGAGCTTTGAATTTGGAAACGATATCACCTGCTCTACTATTGCCTCAGTTGACTTGCGTGACGACGAAGGCGTAAATCTTTCGACACCTGAGCAAGACATTTTAAATTAATTACTTCGTAATAATTCTCATTCTCATCTTTGAAACAGGGGGAGGGCCTACAAAGTTTGCAGTTCATAGGATAGATACAGGTAACCATTCTCCAGTTCGTGTCCCGCCATATAGAGTAACACCTTTGAAGAAAGAGCAGATGAGGGTCGAAATAGACAAAATGTTAGAAGAAGAGGTGATACATGAATATTCTTACGAACATATATTAGATTCTCATAAATATATTGCGACGCTACTGTCATAATACCAATTTCTTTGAACTTTTCTCGCAAAGAATCTCTCATTTTAAGGTTATAGATTGCTCGAATAGCCCTTTTCTGCAGTACAAAAACAATCTGAATGTCGGCAGCATTTCCCCACAACAAAATACCATACGACATCACACTATGAAAGTAAGAAAAGTATACAAGTCTTGCCGTATCAACATCAGTCAGTTGACGTATTTTCCATACAGCGTGAGCTGCAGAACTAAGTCTCTTTGACAATTTATCGATATGTGGGCCCCATTGCAGCTTAGAATCAAGTGTGATCCCAAGAAATACTGTGGTGTCCACAGGGTCAACACCTATATCCTTTATTTTTACAGTGGTGTGAACCTCTTTGACATTGGGTAAAACAAATTTTATACATTTTGTTTTCCCTTCATTAAGTGACAGGTTGTGCACATTAAACCAATGAACAATTCTTGAGATAGAATTATTTACATCGTCATTAATATGCACACCTCTTTTAATTTTAAATAAAAGTGAAGTATCATCTGCAAATAATACCATCTCATGTCTATCCTGTCCAAAATCAGGGAGGTCATTGACATATATAAGAAATAGAAAAGGACCAAGAATCGAACCTTGCGGAACTCCCATTTTAACTGCAGAACCTTGAGACCTTTTTCCATTTATGTCTACTTTTTGAATCCTACCACTTAGATAAGAGATTAGAAGATCTAGTGCAGTGTCACGAAACCCATAGTGGTGTAATTTTCTGATCAAGATTTCGTGATAAACGCAATCAAATGCCTTGGACAAGTCACAAAAAATGCCTAACGCATCGTGTGAGTCTTCCCAGGCTTCGAATATATGTTGTATTAACTCAACACCAGCATCGGTTGTTGAGCGACCCCTCCTAAAACCAAATTGTTTATAGTGTAGAAGATTATTCCTATTAAAATAACTTAGCATTTGCTCCAACATTATTTTTTCAAAAATTTTGCTAAATGTAGGTAGCACAGAGATAGGTCTAAAATTACTGGGGTCTGATGTGCTACCAGATTTATGTAAAGGAATAATTTTACTTAGCTTCATTAGATCAGGATATACACCACAGTCAATGCAATCATTAAAAATGTTAGCAAGTATTGGAGCTATTGTTTCAATTACGGATTTAGTAACATCAACGGAATTGCCCCACAGATCCGCAGTTTTCTTTTTATTTAAAGTTTTAAATGACTTTGTTATATCAATTCCACTAATGTGTACAAATTCGAATTTATCATTACAAACTTTAACATGATCCTTCACTATAGATTCAGCAATAGCGGGGGATGAATCCAAAGACTTTGTGATTGAGACTGGAATATCAGTAAAGAACTTTTCAAATTCTGCAGCTACTTCTGTATCAACTGTTACCTTCTTACCATCAACATTCAAACAATATTGATTATTAGTAGTTTTAGCTTTTCCAGTTTCATTATTTATAATATTCCATGTCATTTTAATTTTATTATTACTGTTTTTTATTTTTGAACTTAAATAATTAGATTTAGCAAGCTTGCAAACTTTTTTGAACACTTTGGAATAAGTTTTTACATAAAGTTTAAATTCATCACTAGTATTGAATGAGCGTTCATTGTAAAGTTCAAAAAGTTTTATTCTGCTTTTGTGAATACCTGGTGTAGCCCATTCACTAAAAGCTAAAGTGCCATCAACCGATATAGTCTTTGGAATAAAAATATTTTTAAATTCAGAACAAAATGTATGAAAAAAAAAATTATTTGGATTTCCTTCATAACCTATATAATTTAATTTAATACCAATATTATTTTTCAGCCGTTCTAAGCGACCAGCAGTCTTTGGTACAACAGTGATTTTCTTTTTTTCCATGCTTTTACATTTAAGTGGAATGGTAACAATTTGTCCAGAATGGTCAGATTCTTTCCAGAATGGTCAGATTCAGAATGGCAAATTAAGCAAGGACGTGCTACAACCGATGAGTTTAAAAACCATTGCAAAGAAGTAAGAAAGAGGGTGGAAGGAGATATTGAGGAATATAGGGAAAGAACTGTGCAGGCTATTATAGAAAAACATAGAGGCCCTAAAATATTTCGAAAGGCAATATCTCAAGGTACACAACAAATCACTAAACTAATGGATAAAAGCGGAAACTTGGTGACAGACAGAAAATTACTACTACACGTAGTGGAACAATACTACCAGGAGCTTTATTCATCTCAAAGCCCAAAACCAGCAGTAGTGCGTGATAGACGTGTCATAAATGTTGGTTCAGAAGACATACCGGAGATATCTGACTTGGAAATCGAAGCCGCTCTGAATAAAATGAAGAACGGAAAAGCTCCTGGCGAGGATGGGGTGGTGGGCGAAATGGTTAAGGAAGGAGGGAAGCGGGTGATAGACTTTATTAACATAATATTAAACAAGTGTCTCAAAGAGGGCAAAATACCAAAAGAATGGGAATCTGCAAATGTCATTCTGCTATTTAAAAAAGGTGACAAAACAGACCTGAATAACTATCGCCCAATCAGCCTATTATCCCATTTGTACAAGTTGCTTACCAAAATCATCACCCTTCGTTTAACTAATAAGTTCGATTTTTACCAGCCGCCCGAGCAAGCAGGTTTCAGAAGCGGATTTAGTACTATAGACCATATTATAACAATGAGAACTGTTATTGAAAAAGCTACCGAGTATCAAACACTTCTCTGGATAGCTTTTATAGATTACAAAAAAGCGTTTGATAGTGTGGAGCCCTGGGCAGTTGTTCAAGCACTACAGAATGCTCGCATAGACCACAGATATACAACACTGATAGAGAACATCTACAACAACGCGACCATGAAAGTCACAATAGTAGACCAAACGCAGGACATAGACATCAAAAGAGGCGTGAGACAGGGGGACACTCTTTCACCTAAATTGTTTACCCTGGTTCTAGAAGATATCTTCAAAACACTTTCATGGGAGGAACGTGGTCTCAAATTACCAGGAGCAAGACTGAACAATCTTAGGTTCGCAGATGATATCGTTCTTCTGAGTGACAACCCTGATGACCTTCAAATTATGATCCATGAGCTGAACGAAGCCTCCTTAAATGTCGGTTTGGAAATGAATCTTAGTAAAACTAAGGTAATGACCAACGATCCCACGCCTGTCGTGATTAAAGTAAACCAAACTGTCATTGAAAAGGTAGAGAAATACGTATATCTGGGTCAGGAAATAAAGATGGGAAAAGGGAATCAGATGAATGAAATCGACAGACGCATACGTCTCATGTGGGCTGCCTATTCAAAACTAGAATATGTGTGGAAAATGAATATAACAGCTGAACAGAAAGCCAGGTTGTTCAATCAATGTATCTTGCCGGTGCTTACCTACGGAGCAGAAACCTGGGTCCTGACACGGGAATATATCTCTAAGATACAAGTCGCCCAGAGAAAACTTGAAAGGAAGCTCGTGGGAGTTACGTTGAGAGATCGTAAGACAAATAGCTGGCTTAGATAACAAAGTAAAGTCACGGACGCCATTAAACGAGTCGCGAGTTTGAAATGGCAATGGGCAGGACACATAGCCCGTAAACATGGCTCTTGGGGCAGGGCGGTTCTGGAATGGCGACCTTGGGAGGAAAAACGTCCCAGAGGCAGGCCACAATTGCGGTGGAAAGACGACATCAAGAAAGTTGCAGGGAGCAATTGGATGGAGGTAGCGCAGGACCGGGATAGATGGCGCAATATGAAGGAGGCCTACACCAAATTGGTCGAGAATGGCTAAGAAGAAGAAGAAGAAGAAGGTCAGATACTAAATTATTAAAAACTCTTCGTGCTAAGGGAACAATATTTGTATAAATATTGTCAATGCATGTGGCAGACGATTGAGTTGTTCTTGTTGGCTCCAAAAATAAATTTCCAAGGTTATATGACCAAAACAGATTTTTAATCCTAATAGATAAACTAGAATTTTCTAATAAATTAATATTAAAATCACCACAAACAATGGTTTGTTTTGTGGAACTACACACTTTTTTCAATACTTCATCCATAGTATCTTCAAAAAGGTCATATAATCCTGAAGGAGGCCTGTATATACTTAATACAATAATCTGGTCCAGCTCCACGCAGGCTATTTATATTGTTCGCTCAATCGAAAGACTCAAAATATCCTTACGATCCTTAAATTTCAGCTTTTTATCTAATATTATTAAAGAACCACCACGAATTGATTTTTCTCGACTGAACGACCAACCAGATGATTGCTGAAATTAAACATGAACTGATAACTTTTAAGTCAGTGTTCAGTTACACAAAAGATGTCTACATTACTACAGTTCAAGAATAATTCCACTTCCAAATCCTTGCCTAACATTCCTTGAATGTTCTGGTGCACCAGGTTGATAAGATTTACTTTATTTTTGTTTTCAAATGGGTTTTGCAATACATTTACAAAGTTTTCAGTATCTTTTCTACCTAATGATAAGCAAGAGGATGTCTCTTTTGTCTCATTACTTAATTTAAAGATTTATTAAAAATATCATCAGTAACATTACTGACAGTCGTTTCACTACCACAGTATTGCTCAATAGGAGCAATTTCAGTACTTTGAGTGGGCTGCTCAATAAAAGCATTGTCAGAGAAAGAATTTATAGCCATGTTTTTGGTTAAAGTTTGTAAATAAAATCTTAGCGAAATAGCTAATTGTTTTTTATAGAATGTTGATAGATATAATCTATCTTCTGTCAAATAAGCTTTAATACATGTCAGTTTGTCTTAAAGATGTGACAGCTGTCATTTATTTAAATGACGTCTTGGTGACTTCCCGGGACCTAAATACGCATATTAATGACCTTCGGAAGGTATTTGACAGGCTTCGTCTTTTTGGGTTACAAGCAAATCGAAAGAAATGTACTTTCGGTAACTTATCAAGTAACTTACTTGGTTCACGTTATATCCTCTTGTGGTATTCAGACTGATCCAGAGAAGACTCGCGCCGCGCTTGAGATGCTGTTTCCTAATAATGTCAAGGAACTAAAGACTTTCCTTCAAACACACTCGTGGTTCCGAAAATTCATTCCAGAATTTTCTAAGGTGAGTGAACCACTTAAAAAATTGTTGCGAAAGAAACAAATCTGGGTATGGAAGGATGATCAAATAAATGCTTTTAACGAGCTCAAGCGACGTCTTACTTCTGCGCCTATTCTCAGCCAACCGTATTTTAAACAGCCATTTGTTTTGCGGACCGACGCTAGTGCGTATGCAATCGGTGCCGTTTTGTTGCAGGGATCGGATGTGAACTCGGAGCGTCCCATTGAGTACGCAAGTAGACTGCTGTCAAGTACTGAGCGGAATTACAGTACGACAGAAAGGGAGGTGTTGGCGGTAGTCTGGGCACTAGAGAAGTTCAGAGGCTATATAGAGGGTTCTCAGGTAATAATTGATACTGACCATCAACCTTTGAAATGACTTTTGTTCCTCAAAACACCCAGTGGCCGCTTAGCTCGATGGGCTATGAAGATTTAAGCGTACGATTTGGTTATCAACTATACTCCTCATATCATGGTCTCATAGTCAACCCGAAAAAACTCAGTGCATCATAATTGGGAGTCCGTGGTATATTTCCAGAATTGACTTCAAGTCCTTACCTAGTATCCGTTTTGACGGTACCACTATTAGTCTGAGCAAAGAGGTAAAGAATCTGGGTGTTTATTTTGATAACTGCTTTTCCTGGCAGAAGCAAGTGTCAGAGGTAAGCAGGAAAGTGTTTGGTGCGTATAGTTCCCTTAAACGCCTAAAAAACTTGCTTCCGATCAAAATGAAAATCTTGCTGGCCCAGTCCCTACTTCTTCCAATTTTGAACTACTCTGATACGTGTTATCCCGATCTAACTGTTACTCAGTTGAATAAACTGGAGCGTTTGCAGAACCTTTGTATTCGGTTTATCTTTGGGCTACGCAAATTTGATCATATATCACACTATCGCTCCAAACTTCAGTGGCTCCCTATAAGCCGTCGGAGAAATTGCCATATCCTTTCTCTTCTCCATTCTATACTTACCAGTCCGTATGCTCCTCACTATCTCAAATCCCGTTTCCTTCTCTACTCCTCAACAATAACTAGACCCCTTCGCTCCTCAAACGACATGACACTAGTACTCCCACCTCACTCCTCTATGTTTTATGACAAGTCCTTCACCGTTAAAGCCATTAGACTTTGGAATTCCTTACCTGAGACCATAAGACGTGCACCATCTCATGATTCTTTTAAGCGAGCTATAAAAACACATTTTCTGCAGCTAGAATTTTAAGGTTTCTTTCCTTTCGTTAGTACTATAGTTATGTAGTATATGTATTTTATGTAGTTTATGTATTTTGTAGGCGTATTTACTTATTAAGAACATGTAGTATATGTATTCTATTATTATGTTAGAATTTTACGGTCCCGTTATTAATGTTTCGTATTAAACTTTCTTCTACGGTTAGGTTGCCTGGAAGAGATTGCCACTTTGGCAATAAGGCCGCCTTTTGTTATAAGGACTAGTTTTAAGAAATTCCTGTAACTATTTTTTTTTGCAATAAAGTTGTACATACATACATACTTCTGGCAAAATAAATGTCAGCTGATACGCTTAGTCGACCTATAACTAAAGAAATTAATATTGCAGAGGGCTGCGATGTCGCACTTATTTCAATTGATCTACCACATCATCAACCAGATGAGATTCGTAATGCACAATTAGAGGATTCATTTATTTCTAATATTATTAAACATTTTGAATCTGATGACAGTGATGCCGCTATTAGATGGACTGACCGGGGGTACTACATGGTGCAAGGTGTTTTGTATCGTTCAGACCCTGATGGAGAATCTAAAGAACCGCAATTCGTAGTTCCGGAGTCGTGGCGTGGGGATGTTTTGCGTGAGTTACACGATGCACCCACCGCTGGTCATCTTGGGTTGGAAAGAACCCTGAAGAAGGGAAAGGAACGTTTTTATTTTTCAAATATGCGTGCCTATGTTGGCACATATTTAAAGAAATGCGACCTTTGTCAACGTTACAAAGCATCGAATCTAAAGCCGGCTGGACTACTTCAAACTCCAATACTCCACCGTAGATTCGAGGTACTTGCTATGGACCTTTTTGGACCTTTGCCGGTAAATGATGAAGGGCAAAAGTGGATTTTCCTTGTTGAGGATACGGCTAGTAGATGGGTGGAAATTTTTCCTATGGCAGAAGCTACCGCTGAAGCCTGTGCTAAACTTCTGATAGAAGAAGTATTTTTGAGGTATGGTTTTCCACGGCGTGTTATCTCGGATAATGGTCTCCAATTTATGTCTGCTGTTATGCAGAAGGTCTGTTATGTATTTGATATCAAGCAAATTCTGGTTCCCGTGTATCATCCCGAGGCAAATCCTGCGGAGAGGAAGAACCGAGACTTAAAACAGATTTTGTCGATGTTGGTTGGAAGCGAGCATCGTAATTGGGCTGAAGCCGTCTGTTCGTCTTGCTTTAAATACGGCCAATAATCAAGCTACTGGGAAGACTGCGGCTTATTTAATGTTTGCTCGTGAATGCAGAACCCTATTTTCTGTTCTCAATGATTTGCGCCCTATAATCGACGAAGCTAACTATGTACCACAGGTGACACCTTATTTAACGAACTTTGTCTCTACCTTGCAAGAGGTTCGCAATCGCCTAGAAATACAGCAAGATGGTCGCAAAGCCACCGCTGATCAAACTCGTCGTCCTAGTCCTCAGTACAAGCCTGGTGACTTAGTTTTAGTTAATACGAATTGTTTTGAGTAGTGCTAGTAAGGGATTCACCAAAAAGTTTGCTCCTAGACGTGAGGGCCCTTATGTAGTGCGACGTGTAGTTTCACCTACCACTTTTGAGGTGGAAGATAAAAATAAAGTGCTGAAGGGTAAATATCATGCCAGTTTGCTCACGCCTTATTCCGGGGATTTTGAACCTTTGGTGCAAAGACGTCGCGGTAGACCTAAATCAAATCCCAAGTCGCCCACGGGACGTTTGAGCGGCTTGGAGGGGGAGAATATAGCGCGGAGATCGTCTCGAACGCGAAGACCACCGGCTCGCTACAGCTCGCGCTAACTTTATTTACTACCACTAGCCTCTCACTTCTATGTAACCTTTTTAGTTAAGTACTTTTTAAATAGTTTGACTTTTTTATTCTGATTGTCTAATTGACGGTTTGTCATTCTAACTTTGGTTATTGTGAAATACATTTGCTCTTACCATCGAATTCGAGTTTATTTTCCCTAAACTCAATATAATAGCGCGCCCTACGCTAGACAACAACCAATAGAAAATGTGCTGTTAAAAATATATATTATAATAATAATTATAGATTATTATGAATTTCCTAAGTTTAATCTAAAAAATACGTTCTTATGCGATAGGTGAACCTTAAAAACGTGGCCTATTTGATTCTTTTTAGAACGAATAAAAACGACGATTTTTGATTAAACTGTTAAATCTTTAATTATGATATTTAACATTTTTCGCTTTAAACCCACGAATTTATCCGTGGACGGGACACAGTCTGATAATTATGGTGGTGATTCTTGACTGGCTTGTCTTTTTACTGTTTAACAAACCACACAAATGTACATGCTAGGAACCTCTTCTTTTAAAATGTCATTTAAAAAGTTGTTTCCCCCTGTACTCATATTAACGACAAAATTCACCGAGTGACGCTCCCAGTGTTCAAAGATTATTACTGATAACACTATCGATGTGTCATATGAAATACGTCCGAGCGATTACGGATTTATAAAACACGTGTCAACGCTCCAAAACTTCCCATGAATGTCGTAAACGGTTTCTGGGAGTTTTACGCAATCGTACACTTTGCGAGAGATCGAAATTCCCACTTATTATTTGCACAAAACTCGATGAGCATTTCACTAAAGAAGTTCACCTGTTAAGGGTTCCGCACTTCAAAAGGACAAGTAAAATTATTTTAAAGAACTTTTTTAAATATAAGCTTTTAGTACTCAGTACGAATCAAACGAACCCAATCTCGATGGGGTTGTGTCGTTTTATTGCGCAGTTCCTATGGCCTTTCAGTTCCAGCATTAGATCAGCTCTATGTCATAATAATATTGCATTATCACGCGATATACATATGCATGCAAAATTTCAGCTCAATCAATCGGATTTCTCAGGAACGCGTAGAGATATCAAACTGAAAATAATAGTAAAAAAAATTCATTACAGACACGGGACAGGTGAAAGTAAAAATAAAAGCTTGTAAATATTAAACTAGCTGACTCCTTATCTTCGTATCCCCTTGACAATGACAGCTCTCTATAAACAATCGCGAAGTATACCGTCATTTTCCATACAAATTACTCACACTGATGTGATAGAGAGTAAGCACACCTTCATATTATTTTTCAGCTTTCCTTAAGTATTTTCCCAATTATTATTATTTTTAATCCACCCTTGTGTTTAAGCGAACAAAAGGATAAAAATAAAGATTCAAATCAGTCAAGCCGTTTTTCAGTTTTAGCGAGACTAACACACAGCGATTCATGTCTATATATACACGGTTATTTTTTTATCACCCTGGAAAATTTTAGGAATGCTTCACGACATGGTATTAGAATGATTTAAATATAAATAAAAAAAATAACTCACTTACTTAATTTTATATTAATTTTTAAAAAATAAAAAAAAGCTGCGCTAGTTAAGAGCAGCATTTTTAGAGATTTTTTTATTATTTTTTTTATATTTTTTAAAATTTTTTATTTCTTTTTTTTTATTTTTTATATAATAATGGATGTGTCCTGAAGCGTCCCTAAAATTTTCCAGGGTGATAAAAAAATAACCGTGTATAAAAGAAGAAACTGACTGACTGACTGATATATCAACGCACAGCCCAAACCACTGGGCCTAGAGATTCCAAATTTGGCGCGTAGGTTCCTTATGAGGTGAAGAGGTGCACTAAGAAAGGATTTTTTAAAATTCACCCTCTAAAGGGTTGAAAAAGGGCTCCAAACTTTGTATGGGGAAACCAGATTACTTGCTCTATTTTAATGGAAACTTCACATGAGTACTCCAATCGATAAATAAGTTAACACCTAATTCAGGATTTTCCAAATTTCAACCCCTAAAAGGGGGATATGGGGTGTCAAAGTTTGAAAATTGATAATATCAACGCACAGCCCAAACCACTGGGCCTAGAGATTCCAAATTTGGCACGTAGGTTCCTTATGAGGTGAAGGGGTGCACTAAGAAAGGATCTTTTAAAATTCACCCTCTCAAGGGTTGAAAAAGGGCTCCAAAGTATGTATGGGGAAACCAGATTACTTGCTCTATTTTAATCGAAACTTCACATGATTTCTCCAATCGATAAATAAGTTAACACCTATTTCAGGATTTTCCAAATTTCAACCCCTAAAAGAGGGATATGGGGTGTCAAAATGTGAAAATTGATAATATCAACGCACAGCCCAAACCACTGGGCCTCGAGATTCCAAACTTGGCACATAGGTTCCTTGTGAGGTGTAGGGGTGCACTAAGAAATAATTTTTGGAAATTCCACCCCTGAGGGGGTAAAATGGGGATGAAAGTTTGTATGAAAGTCCGTCAGTTTTGAAGTTAGGATTTCCAAATTTTGGAATTAGGCTGGAGATTTATGCAAGTGCAAAAAGAATGGATTTTTCAAAAACCACGGGGTTGAAACGGAGGTCTAAAATTTGTACAAAATTAGACTATCTATATAAACGACACACCAATAAACCAAGGCAAACAACCTTACTTCTGTTCCAGTCGATTCATTCAAAAAGCATCGGACCGCCAGTATCTAAATGGGGCCATCCCCGCGATATCACAGAAATCGGCTCTCAATCAACGAAGTTCCACAGTAGCGAACATAACTGAATTGACAGCTCCCTCCTTTCTGAAGTCGGTTAAAAATGCAATGCAGCCAGTGCCAGAAGGAAAAATATATGATTTTTTTATCAAACTCACACTTCACCGTTTTTCATAAGTACATTAGATTCCTCCGACTTATCTCTTGGGTATCACAGGGATCCAAAATTTCGTTATTTTTTAAGCTCCGACGCATACTTTGGAGATATTTGTAAAATCTCTGAATTTCTCTACATAATAGGGCTCGGGATGAAAAATGATTTAATAAATATAGGTCTCGGCTACATATTACTTATTATCTTCTATCTATATCTGTCTGTATATATAAAAGAAGAAACCGACTGACTGAAATATCAACGCACAGCTTAAACCACCGGGTCTAGAGATTTAAAATTTGGCACGTAGGTTCCTTATGAGATGTACTAAGAAAGGATTTTCCAAAATTCACGCCCTAAGGGGTTGAAATGGGGCTCCAAATTTTGTATGGGGGAACAAGATTGGTTGGACTATTTTATTCGAAGCTTCACAGGAGTACTCCTATCGATAAATGAGTCAACACTTGTTTTAGGTTATTTTCAGAACTCACACTTTAAATGGGGGATATGGGGTGTAGAAGGCTGAAAATTAATATGGGTATCCTTTGTGTGGTTTATCGGGTCGCTGGTTACAAAAACAATAACGATTTATAAATCTAACCTGGCGGTCGTGAACTACCATAATCGTTTTCTATCTTCTTCTTAATATGGAAAAGAATAAACTGACTCACTTATCAAACGTACAACCCAAACCTTCGGGTCTTAAGATGCAAAATTTAACAAGTAGGTTTCTTATGAGGTCTAAGGGCTATGAGCACTAAGAATGTAATTTTCAAAAACCACCCTCTAAGGATTTGAAACGGAAGTCCAACATTTGTATGAGGAAACAAAATCAGACTATTTTATTCGAAATTTCACAGGAGTACTGTTATCAATAAATGAGTAAACACGTGTTTTAAGTTTTTACAGAATGCAACCCAGGGAAATGGGATGAGAAAGTCTGAAAATCAACATGGGTATTCTTTTTGTGGTTTATCGAGTCGCTGATTACGAAAAAAGCAACAATTTTAAAATTTTACGTGGCAGACGTGAAATATCATCACCCATATAAGAGTTCTATATATTTTTTCATTTTAGGTATGCTATCTCGATCGTCGTCAATCGCGTACCTAGGCGAGCGCGGGCGGCGCGGCGAGACGAGAGGAGTAGTTATCAGGAATAATTCTGCATGTATAATTAGTACAGTTCAAGGTGCTGCTGGAAGGTGGTTGCCTTACCCCGAATTTGACGCAAGCGAAGCCGCGGGCAAAAGCTAGTTTATATATAAAGAAGAAGAAGAAGAAGAAGATAATCGGGTCATTCAACTTTGAAAAAATCAAACTTGTATGGCAATGCCATCAAAAAATATGACCGTTTACGTCTCATTTTTTCGCATATTTTTCGATTTCATAAGGGAATCGAAACCTATGAAGTCCCGTTGGCCAGTTGGTCTAAAATCATGAAATTTGGCAACAAGCAATTTCGTATAGCACATATTATGAAGGAGAAAAACAGAAAATTATAGTTAGCAGCTTTCATACCCTGTAATATAAGTTTATATGGAAGCGAGATCAACTCGCAGTTGGCTGCTTTTTTAGGGTTCCGTAGCCAAATGGCAAAAAACGGAACCCTTGTAGATTCGTCATGTCTGTCTGTCTGTCCGTCCGTATGTCACAGCCACTTATTTTCTGAAACTATAAGAACTATACTGTTGAAGCATGGTAAGTAAATGTATTCTGTGAACTGCATTAAGATTTTCACACAAAAATAGAAAAAAAAGCACTAAATTTCGGGGGTTCCCCATACTTAGAACTGAAACTCAAAAAAAATATTTTTCATCAAACCCATACGTGTGGGGTATTTTTGGACAGGCCTTCAAAAATGATATTGAGGTTTCTAATATCATTTTTTTCTAAACGGAATAGTTTGCGCGAGAGACACTTCCAAAGTGGTAAAATGTGTGTCCTGTAACTTCTAAAATAAGAGAATGATAAAAAAAAATATATGATGTACATTACCATGCAAACTTCCACCGAAAATTGGTTTGAACGAGATAGTAAGTAGTTTTTTAATACGTCATAAATAGTACGGAACCCTTCATGGGCGAGTCCGACTCGCACTTGGCCGGTTTTTTCTAGACGTCAGGCGTGTGTTGGCGCACCCCGTAGTGGGTGAGTATGTATAGCCACTAAACCAACCTCGAAGTCCACCTCGTCCATAGTATACCTAGGTCTAGAAATAAATGCATAGCGCTCTAGCTGCTTTTTGTACTGACATACGCTTTTGACTTATGATGGCCTTTACAGCTTCACCTTCGATTATTTATAATAAGGCAAGAACTTCGGGGTCCTCAGCTTTTGGTGTCACACTGTCCGAATCTAATAGTGTCATCAAGCCAATGGAATGTGTTCACAGGAACTATGTTAACATGATGCCCAAAGTCCCATTCTACTGCTTACCTACCGCTCGCCATCGGAGGACACGCCTTGAAACTAGAAAGGACACGGACCGTAAAGTTTTCAAGACAGTTTCTCCCACATACGATCAGGCTGTGAAACGAGTTCCCTTCTAAGATTTTCCATAAAAACTACGTCATGAGATTCTTCAAAAAAAGCGTGAAGAGCTTTTTACAGGGTCACGACGCGCGAGTGATATTATTATCCCGGGGTGTCGCGTACGCCTGTAGGCTGTGTTGACCGCTTACTATCAAGCGACACGCATGTTTTTTTGCCACCTTCGTGATATAAAAAGTGAACCACTTAACATAAGCGTGCCTTTAAGGCTCGGGCGCTGAAGTTCGTTGTGTAGTGGCGAGTGGAGAAGTGACACGGAACATGCCAGTACCTGGTTTATCGCATCTCAGAACGGGTAGCTCAAGTTGCGTTGTATGCTGAAAAATGTAACAAAGACCAAGGATTTGATCAGTATATAAGAAATGCCAGTCGACAACATCTTTAAACTCAAACTCAAAAATCTTTCTTCAATATATAGATAAACAGTCAAGCAAAACACTAATATCTAATTAACCAAGAATTTAAAAATCAAATTTACTAAGATATTTAACAATCCTTGTATCCAATCATAATTAAGATGTATGCAAATACTAGTAAAATGAAAAAAGTTGACTGCACAAATTCATTTTTATATTCACTCATTAGGTACAATCAAAACTCATTTGACCTATCGTTTTGTTTTTGTTTGAAATTGACACGACATAATATTTTGAACACGTTTAGCGTTTTCACCTTATCGCGTTTAATAAGTGTAGTACAAGTCGCTCCTAGATTCGTTGGTTTGCATGGCAAATGAAGGTAGGTTAAATCAACCATAACTTCTTGGAGTTAATCCAGTTATATAAATTTAATTTCTTTGTTTTAAAAGATTCGTCTTTTCCTCCTCTTTAACCTAACTGAATGACAATAGATTTGACCTTCAATTCAAAGTTCCATCGTCGTGTTCAGAATAAATGGACATTTCTCAAAATGTAAGAGAATGTAGTTAAAAATTTGCTACCTAAATTACTTAACACAATACACAATTAATAAGTTTAGTATTTCGTAGCGTCGTCCGAGCGATCTCAGGCCTCGACATGGTCGCTAAGTTATTGTAGTATTAATATTATCTGTGGTCGAGTCGGTCGGCGAACATAGCCCATACAAAGTTATATTTGATGGAATTTTGTAAGCAGTCGTTAACGATGAATCGTC
Organism: Schoenobius gigantellus; assembly: GCA_963935595.1. Lineage (NCBI taxonomy): Eukaryota > Metazoa > Arthropoda > Insecta > Lepidoptera > Crambidae > Schoenobius > Schoenobius gigantellus. The sequence continues at coordinate 56,706,863 of OZ012541.1, forward strand.
AAATGAGTAATCGAAGAGCAAAGCAGTAGGTACAGACAAAATAACTTAAAGAACATAAACTTACTATCTTTATCCTTTACTAGCTGACCGTATGCAACTTTGTTTGCATTATAATTAACTTTTCCCGTAGGAAAACTTTTTCCGTCAGATTTTTCCCGTAGGAAAATTACCTTATGTCCTTCCCCTGGTCTCGAATTCATCAAAATCGGTTCAGTAGTTTCGAAGCCTATTCAATCCAAACAAACAAACAATGACATCTTTCCTCTTTATAATATTAATATAGATCATTCGAAAAAGCGTCGATGGCGTAGTGCGTAAGGCTGTCGCCTTCCAATCGGCAGGTAGCGGTTCGAACCCCGCCACGTACCAATGGGTTTTCAAATTTTGAATTCATATGTACGTTTATTCGACGCTTTTACGGTGAAGGAAAACATCGTGAGGAAACCTGCACACACCTGTGAAGAAAGAATTTCTTTACAGGGTGTGTGTGAAGTCGACCAACCCGCACTTGGCCAGCGTGGTTGACTAAGGCCTAATCGCCCTAGTAGGGTAGGCTCGAGCTCCTCGGTGGGGACGTATATGAGCTGTTGATGATGAGATCATTCGTAAAAAACCTACTCTAAACTAAACTACACATATAAAACTAATGTAAACTAATAATAAATTTAAAACTAAACCAAATCTAAAAATGGCCCCCGCGGCAGTGTACCTAAGTGCTGGCAGCGTTTCCTCGCTGAATCGCTAAGCTAATACGTTGAGCGAGGAAGCTGCCAGCTGATCAATGATCAGTGATCATTCGTTCACTGATTACGACAAAACGATCTAATCGAAATCGAGAAGTTACAGAATTCCATTTTTTGTTAACGAGTCGGCAATAGTAATCGAATCCGATGCCGATGGTTCGATTACTATTGCGTATTAATCGATGAGTTACAAACTCGCACCTCTCATGTCAAGCTGTGATGCTAGCATTTCTGTATTTCGGTTTCGGTAAGGCAGTGAAAATACTGGACAGGCACTGTGCATTGCCATCTTACGTTGCAAGTTGGCAACGTAAACTAAGGGTCCTTCTAGGGTTGTATATTTGTAATCGTACATGAACTACGTGTACTATATTATAGGCGACTGCAGCCTCAAGTGAACAGCCTGCTTGTTTGCCAGGGGGCCTAGACAAAGAGACAATTCAAAATAATCGATAACAAAGTTCGATAAGAACAAAATGTATGGGATTGACATATGCCTTCGCTTAATAACGTGGCGAATCGATCAAAGCTATCGATATGTAAGCATAATAAGTAAATATGTTGTTGTCTAACAGAAAGAACAATTCGACACAGCGGTCGCTAACCCTTACGTTGGCTAGAAATTTGTTTTCGTTATCTCAGTGACGATGACGAATTTAGTTATCGTTTCGCTATGAAACGATTGCCACTTGTCTAAGCCCCCTGGCTTATATAAAAAAAGGGCAGACAACGTTTTTAAGTTGGTTGAAAGAACAAAACATACACACACGTCACCTTTTACTTAAGTATTCAATTTTAATCGTCTGTATCTATAATTTTTCTAATGTAAATGGACTTTTTCAAAATATTTTTGACTCACTTACGCTCCATACTGTATACATCACCTAGATAGACCTGTATAATTATGTTCCACTGCTGGGCACAGATTTCTTCTTCAAATTTACTACGGATGGAAGAACTACACGCTGGCTATACAGGTCAATGTAGGCTTTTGTTTCGAGGTTTACATCTCATCGCAAAAATAATTGCGGTAAACTCCGTGAATCGCCCCACGGGACATCCACCGTGAGATGCACAATTATGTCCACAAGGAAGATGCAATGATTTTGGTTTTGTATTTAAATCGGGCGAGTCATAAAGATAGATCGAAATCATTGCCCAACCTTCAGCGAACCGTCAAATTGTATGATGCCACTATCTCTACATTAACGTTATGTATGATGTGGAATATACAAATTAATTGATTTCGCGCGCTTTAAAAGCAACACCGGGCGGAAGCTCATGATTCACTTAGCGACGATGTCATTATGGTGAGCTCTGATGTGGGCCATGTTCATAATTCGTATTTAAAACGTTGCTTTAAATACATAGTTGCTAATTAAATGTATATTTGATTATTTGTAGATTACTAGAAATAATCAAATATACCATATTAATGGTAATTTTTAATTGTTATGGTAATTGTTGTTATTTTTTTGTCTGATTTTGTCAAACTATGTTAAATATAAATACTATTATTGTGATGATGGCAATTTAAGAAGTTTGCATACATTTTTTATGCGTACAGATTATGCACATACAAGTTTTAATTAATTATTTGTTAAACATTACAGAAATTATTTTTTTGATTAATTAGATTTTTTGTCGTTCGTGTTTGATTTCAATAAGTGCCAAAAGATACATATGTAAAAAAGGTAAAAAAAGTAAAACGGTTTTATTGTAAAGGAAGATAATAATGATGCTAATAGTGTATTGAAAGCTAAAAAATGAGTAGGTGGGTCCTAGACACTAGTCATCAGACCAATTTCTACATTAATCTAGAGTAGACTCAAAAATAAAATCGTGGGGTACTTATGTGAAGATTTTTTCTAAAGGTCATTAGGTACTCAGGTTCCGCTACGCCCTAACAAGGACTTTATTTTTGAGTCTGATCAATAAATACTTGAACTTAATTTTTTTACCTATTTTTTTGTTTTCATGTTTTTAGTAAAAAGCACTTTTCTGTCGCAATCACTTTTTCCGGAAATTCTTTGTAGGCAACCATGAGTTGCGTAGAAAGAAAAAAAATCTTCTATTGCAACTAGTTGCTAACAAAGAATAAAAATCCTCCACCGCAACTGGACACGAAACTTATAGTTACCATGGGAGTCGGAAGGGGTTCTAAAACTCCATTTTTATTTCTTCTATAACTAAAAACGAAAGCTTTTGACAACACGAAGTCTGTCGAGTCTAATTTTTGAATTTTTATACAAAGTGCCTAACAACGAAGTACGTAATCTCAGCATAGTTCGAAATTCAATTTGGTTCACTTAGTAATTTGTAGAATCCATCGAACATTTATTACGATCAAAATCTTAGGATTTCCAATAAAATTTATCCATTTATCTCTTTAATTATCCAACTACTTAATACGCCACCATACACCTACAGACATATACATATCATCAACCAACTAATATAACAACCCAACAAATAAAAATATTAATTAGAGCAGTGACAATCAAGTCCATCCCATTACATAAAGTTTTGGCTATAAAAAGTTATTAGATAAATATTTAATTTCAAAATTAGCGAGCAGGTAGACATCTTGACAATCCTCTTGAGTGTGATTAATGTAACAATATTGTTCATAAAGTTATATGTGTACATAAAATTAGTTTCAAAATATCGATTATCAAGTACCTAAATAAAATAAAAAAACATGTTACAAAAAGTTTTGTTGATAATAAAAGAGGTCGTTTACACCATCAAATTAAACAGCTTCCAGTCTGAAAGTAACTGTTTAACACAAAAGCTGAATGGCGAAGCCGATTTTAATGCGCAAATCATAATCGATCCCAAAGTGAAAAGTGCTTTGCAAATATGTACACATTATATTTTATTTTATTTATTTTATTATCTTTGGAAAGCTTACAGCATTATTTACAAAATAGTTGACGTAAATAGTTATCGAAATGCCAATTACAAGCTTCCACATATGAAGTCATTTATGAGTTTGTTTAATTACATTAATTAACACATAATTTATATGTTAATTGGAGTATTTCCTTTCAGCTATTTTTTTTTAATTTGATACACATTACGACAGAAAAGATCAATGCAGCAATCATCGCGATACAATTGATTAAGAGATTTACAGGATCTTATTATAAAACTATTAGGCCTCGTTTACTGAGACGCGGGGCGTTGCACGGCGCGGCCCGCACAGACTTCAAACATATGGCGTTGTATGAGTGCGTTTACGGAGAAGCGATTTTACACGCCTTTGCTTGAAATGGCGCGTTTTTTACGGCCGAGCCCGCGGATGGCACCGCCGCGTCCGTCGGTGTTCCCGTCTCGCATCTCTATGAACAACATCGTATATTGCCATATGTTTGTGTTTACGCTTGCGATTATGAGTGCCGATTCACGCGCCGCCCCACCGTAAACAGAAAAAACGTCTGACGCGCCGCGAGACGCCACGCCACACGCGACGCGTAACGCCTCGCGTCTCCGTAAACGAGGCCTTAGTTCTATAATTAGTGCGAGTGAACGGTATAATGAAGCAATGCATATCTTTGGCGTAAATTCAGAGAGGGAACTTTTAATTCTATTTTACTAAGAAGATCCGGACAGTCAATTTTACTTTGAGCTATTTTTAAAAGGAAACAAATGTCTGCTATATTTCTTCGCAAATAAAGCGGCAAAAGATGAAGTACTGAACAGCGTTGTTCATAGTTACAGCGTAACAGTCGGAACCTTCTATATAAGAAACGCGTAAATTTTCTCTGAATTACCTCAATTTTATCTATATATTTAGGTACCATACATAGGATTCCACACTTGAGATGCATATTCGAGATGACTCCGAACTTAAACGCAATAGAGAATTTTGATCGTTTTCATATTTTTGAACGACTTATATAATGCTTTAAAGTAATAAAATAAAATATTTCGTATAATAAAATTAAAGTGCTTTAAACAACCTCTTTAAATATGAACATATCTTTTTAGAAAACCTTATATAAATTTATTTGTTTAATTAAACTAAAGACACGAAAACGTTTACATTATGAGAATTTTCATAGAAATAGACTAGATAAGGTTCTAAACAGCGATCTGTTAGTCAAATTTCAATTAAGGTATAGTTAAGTTAATGAACCTATGTGTATTAACCCAGTAATTCACATAGGTTCTTAACTATAATTAAACATTAATTACATGGGTGCATCAACTATTCTTAGAGTAAATTTTTTCGGCTAATTTACTTGGTTGAATTTTGTACACTTATTGCATGATGTACAGTCGGCTTCAAAAGTAGATAAACATTATAGTACCATGTCACACCAACTATTAAGGTTTAAGGTTTAAGATATTTATTCTCATAAGAATTTTATAATTCACTTACATGAGAAATACTTCGAAACAACATACTATAATCACAAAAATCACCGAGCGTGCCAGGTAATTTAGATACTAAGTTACAAAACAATAATTTATTTTTAAATTGATTTTAAAATGAGGGTACGTTTGAAACAACTATAACATGACCAGTTAACGTACAATAAACACAGACACACAGGTAACAAAAACAATTAGACAAAGCGGGCGACCACAAGAGACACGGATCCAAAGTTAGTCAACTGGATGCGGCATTGGTTATTACAAGCCAAGTTTTATTAACATTTTTGTTTTTTATGTTTATTTCTTTAACATTTTTAGCAAAAATAATTATTATTTTAATAAAATCTATAAATTTTTTTTTTTATTTATAACCGTTTCTTTTTTATTAAAATATTTATTTTATAAGTAGTTATACTATTATTTACAACTCAGCAAGTAGGTAATTTCTAACCATCTTTTTAAATGTTAACATATTCTTAGCTTCCTTAATCTCTTTAGGCAATTTATTATAAAGCTGTGCACTTTCGTAAGTAATATTCTTTTTTCCATAGTTAGTCCTTGGTGGGCGCAAAACTAATTCATTAGCATTCCTTAATAGTTTCTGTTGTATACTTTTATTTAGTGTAAACGATATATTAGTATGTATGTCTTTATTTAGAATTTTTCGTATGAGTATGCAGGAATAGTATTGGTAAGTTTTTTCGATGTTAAGTATTTGAGTATCTTTATATATTTTTGTTGTTGGCGTCAGAAAATCATAACGAAATAATATTTTTACTAACTTATTTTGCGCAATTTGAACTGTACTGAGGTTTGTTTTGGCTGCTGATCCCCAGATTTCAATTAGGTAATCGATGTGCGGTTTAGCTAAGGTATTGTAAATGGTATATCGAACTTGTTGTGGAAGGCATGGAACTATTCCTCTCAGTGCTCCAGTAAGCGATATAAGTTTTTGTTTTATTTTGTCTAGATGTACTTGCCATGTTAATCGATTATCTAAAATTAGGCCCAAATACTTTTCACTGATTACTCTCTTAATTAGTATATTGTTAATTTTCAAAGGTGTATAATCAGATATTTTTTTATTTTTGGCTGCAAAAATTACATAATTCGTTTTAGCTACATTTATTGTTAGAAGATTTGAGCAAAACCACATATTAAGTAAATTTAGATCACTCTGCGCGTCTTGAATAATAGATTTAATGGTGTTACCAAAGTAAAATAAGCTTGTGTCATCGGCGTAAAGTGATAAATCTCCTGATAATTCTAGTGTGCTTATATTATTAATGTATATCAGGAACAGCAACGGTCCCAAGATTGAGCCTTGGGGAACACCATATGTCATTAATTTGGGGCTACTTTGATATTTTGAAATTTGTACTATCTGAAAACGATCAGAGAGGTATGATTTAAGAAGTTGGTGAGCCTTGCCTGTAATGCCTATATCATTTAATTTATTTAAGAGAATGTTGTGTGAGACTGTATCGAACGCTTTTTTTAAATCTATAAAAACTCCAACAGCTACTTTTTTATCGTCAATATTATTTTTCAATTTGGTTACAAGATCTACAGTCGCCGACAACGTATTCGATTTGGGTCCAAAACCATATTGCCCGTGATAGAGAAAGTTAATGGAGCTAATGTATGTCTCGAGTCGATTAAAAATGACCTTCTCAAATATTTTAGAAACCACAGAAAGTACAGATATAGGCCGGTAATTACTGGGATCACTTTTGACACCAGATTTGTAAATAATAATGTAATATAGGTGTGTAACCATACTAAATAAAAGGAATAGTTGGTGTGACATAGTACTAAAATGTCCATCTACGTCTGAGACCGACCGTACTTGCAAACAAACTTTTACGTTTATAATAACACTAGCTGTGCCCGCGAACTACGTTTCGCCATCGAAATGCTTAACACAGTGTTTAATTTTTTCCTCCATTTTATTCCATAACCTCCAGCACACGCACCCCCGCCCTGGTGACGCTCACTTCGCAACGGGCCGTGCAGCAGAAATCGTAATATTTTAATTTCGCCATAACTTCAAAACCAAACATCCAATTTTAATCATTCAAAGACCAAATATTATCTACATAAACTGTACTTAGTGATGAAATTTTGATAAGGATTAATAGAGAAAAATAAATGCGTCTAAATGTAGTCCAAAAAAACTTCAAGATTTTTAAATAAAAAAATGGTTGTTGTGCCTCACTCGACATAGATAGATATAGTATGTCGCGGACTTTTTTGTATATATTTATAAGATCTACAAATAATTAGAAAATTTTATGGTTCTATCTTTTATAGTTTAGGCAGCGTACGCAAAATAAGTTACTTTTCTGGTTGATTTTTTACACCTTGTGTCCGAAATATCCAAATATCTTACGGAACCCTATTTTTTCCAAAATAAAATTTAGCCTATGTTACTCGTGGATAATGTAGCTTTCGAATGGTGAAAGAATTTTTAAAAACGGTCCAGTAGTTTTTGAGCCTATTCATTACAACCAAACAAACAAACAAACAAAGTTTTCCTTTTTATAATATTAGTGTAGATTGAATTGGATGTGTAGGACATGTCTTTAAATTTAAGTTCAGGATAAAGATAAGGGAAGCAAAATCAAAAATACTAGATAAGAAATCCTAATCTCGGTAAAAATACATTGTAATGATTAGGGCGGCGTGCATGCTTACCACAAGTAATTTCAGGTATTTCAGTAAATTATCCGAACGTGATTCTTGATACCACAACGTCCAGTCGCTCTCAAACTTTCCATTTTCCTTGTCATTACAACTGCCCCCTAACCATGATCGCCCAAGACAATATCAAAACAGCATTGAGAGCGGGATGGCGCTATACACGGTTTTAACCTTGCTATAAGAGATCATAGTGGGCCCCTGATATTCCAAAAAATATCATAAAAAGTAGCAATTTGATGCAATATATTTCATACACCCATTATTTGAAAAAGAACATATATAAAACAAATGAGGTATCGGTTAGATAGGTATGCTATATTATTTAATAAATTTTCGCTACAAATTTTATTTTTTACAAAACTTCGATAACCTTTTTTTTTAAACAATTTTTTCATTACGGCTTAGTTGCCTCGGGTTCAAAATGTCTAAGCTAGTTTATCAGTTGTCCAGGAATCTTACAATTAGGAACTCCATGGTCTTCAGTTTTATGTTACTGAAAATATAGCAATAAATCATTAGAACAAGTTCAGTACTGTTATCATTACCTTAGAACCCCTTTAATAATTTAAAAGTTTTATCGGTGTGTTAATCTTAAAACTGTAACTTCCAAAGATGTCGATGGTTCTGATAACTAGTATACGAATATTTTTCCATTCATAAATTTATCTCCAAAAAATTTTTATTATTAAAAACCTACCTAAACGAACCTGCGAAGCGAATGCAGTTCTACTGCCTTCTGGAAACGTTTGACACACTGGATATATCTCGAGTAGACACCTAAGCTATATTGTCGCAAATATTATAGACTAAGTTTCCGCTCGCGACTTCGCAAATTACCCTATGTCCTTCCCCGAGTCTCGAACTATCCCTATACCAACTTTTATCAAAATCGGTTCAGTAGTTTCGAAGCCTATTCAATACAAACAAATCAACAATCAAATTGACGACACGGTTAGCGCAGAGGTCGAGTGATCGCCTACTGCGCAACGGGTTGCGGGTTCGATTCCCGCACGGGACAGATGTTTTGTATGGATTTTTTTTTTTTTTTAAAATCTTTCCTCTTTATAATATTAGTATAGATTTTGAATGATTTTGAAAAAATATTCATCGAAATCAATTAGCACCACACTTATTTAAAAAATGATCCCTTTTAACAAAACGGAAGCATGATGTCTACTGATTAAGTTCTGTATATTTTTTTAGAGCTACTAAGTGTCGCAATAGTTTGCGGCCACATATTTAGTTTGAAATGATAATTAAAACCATAATTTTAACAGAATATAAGCTTAAACGCAAGTTAACAAATAGTTATTTTTCTGTGAAATTGATTTTAATCTAACATCTACTGTATGTAAAGATGGATCATAAAGTTGACCCATGTAAATTAATTCTGCGAAACTCAAGGCTTCAATATCCGGTAAATAATTTTCTATAAAGTTTGCATTGCTTTTGATTTTATAACTTCAGCTACAGTTTCTCTAGAATTATGTAGTAATTTTGGCACGCATACTTCAATTAGCGTAAACCACTCCAGTCTGTACCTCTGATTTATCCCGTAAAGTTTGAGTGGCTGGGGGTGCGGGCGTTGGGGCGACTATAAAAAGCCAGTACGGGACGCACCACGCCATTGTCGGTGTGCAACAGGTGGAGTGACAAGGTGAGTACGCAGCTGTGATAATTTCTGGAAATAATTCAATTGTGATATATTTACGATATCCTCATTTGATCGGTAATCATAAACTATTTTTTTTGAGATAAAGTAAATGTTTTTATTTTTTTTGTTATTGAGAAAATATATTATTTACTATTTGAAATATTTATTACAGTATTACATCATTTGTTGGAATAATAGAATTGATTTTAGTACTTTTAAATCAAACTTAAAACGTGTTTTCGATTTGCAAAAATAAATTATTCTGTGACGTGTGTCGTTATCAGTTCGGGGTGATATAAGTTTGATTTTTTTGGTTTCTGTTCTTAAAAATAGAAGATTAAATAACTTCGGAGAGATTTAAGTTGGAATATTTTAATTTCTGTAGGTTAAAAATAGGAGATAACAATAAAAAATATGTTAAATAGCCAATATTGATTTTTTAACATTTTAACATAAAATATAAAACATTTAATATTTTACAGTCAAAACCACTTCCTTTAATTAAATCAAGGCTGCCTACGATACGTATACGTGCTAAACGTATGGGATTCGTAATATATTTAAAGTATAACGTTTTTGAATCATTTTTTATTCGAATTATAATATCTATTTTCAATGGCGTCACTTCTAAACAAAGTTGTTTTAAAAGAAAAAGATCACGATAATGAAACGACATTGATTCCGAGTAAGTATAAAATTTTCATAATTTCTAAATTATCCCACTTGCAATATAGTTGCTGAATTGTTTGAAAAATATTTTATTCATTTGGAGAGTGGACATGGATGTTACAATATCATTCCTACTACGAGTGTTAATATGGAAAGTACCTAGAATTACATAACTTGAGAAATATTTATTCCAATAAGAGAAAACCTGGTTATGTAGTTTGAACAGTTTTGATTTATTACTAAACAATCTTATTTGGAAACTTGATGTGAAATTAGAAACTTTTACAATAAATATTATCAGTTCACTCAAATTGATGTTACATATTAAATAACATCACATCACACTAACCATAAAACGGGCTATAGGTGTCTCAAAGTGTGATTTCGTTATAAGACAAGAACAACATAAAATTAATTTGACAGTTTTGTAATAAATTGCAGCCTACACATCCAAATCATACAACATACTTGTAAATACAACATGCATATTAAGTTTGTTATATTATTATATATTTAAATAAGAGAGGTTTGTATTGTAATGCGAAAATATGAATTATTTTTAATAGATATCTAACTTAGCAAATCCAGCAGCACAAAAAAAGTTCTATATCTATCTACGTATAATTTTTCTGAACCTATTTTAATCGATACTTTCTATCCACAGTGGACTTTTCTATCGTATGACTCTATCAGATAATGCCATATATACTGTATCAGATATTGAGGTAACGCCACTTTTCTTTATTGTAATCAGGATCGGAGGTTGACAGAGAAAATTTCTGTCATTTTTCAGAATTTTCGTCGACCGTAGAGAGTAGACACATCTAATAGTGTATTCATTTCTTTTAACTGATTACGGTGTTTGCTTATGAAATCTAATTGCTAAACTGAAAAAGTGAAGTAATCAGTATGCTATGTTTAAAACCTGCACTTTTTAAAAAGAGGACAAATAAAGGAGATTCATTTTTGCGATTTAGCGACACTTTATACTCTCCAAAAAACAACAGCGACACATTGCATAATACTAACAAAGCCTGAATGTCAAGATTACTATTACTTAGCTTTTCTATTAATTATTTTTAGTTTTTTTTTAACTTAGAATGGGCTTACTCTTGATCCCAATCCAGCCTTGAGGCAAATGAGATCTACGGGGTAGGACGAATATGCCCAGAAAATGTCTATTTACCCTGCTCTGAAGATTTCCGGGTTGTATGAGCTCGGGAACATAGACGCCAGCAGAGAATTCCACACCTTGGCTGTGCGCACTATAAAAGAAGACGTGTAGCGCTTTGTGCGACCAGCGGGAATGTCAACCAGGTGAGGGTGGTAACCAGCCGTGCGTCTAGATCCCCGGTAGAAAAAATGAGATGGCGGGATCAGCTCATGCAGCCCCTGAGCACATTCCCCGAAGTACACAGATAGACAGGCAACACTGCGCCGCGTCGGTGAGCCAGGCTGTGAAGCTTGGTTTTCATTAACTTCTTGTCCCCAATAAGTCTCCTGACTCGGCGTGTCACTGAGTCTATAGTGCGGCGAGTTGGTATTTTGCTGAGCCATTCTAGAGGTGACTGCAGTACTCTATACACGATTGGACTTGTGCTTTGTAGGTGTGAGAATATGTCCTTGTGTGAAGTACCGCTTATACTTATTCAGGATGCCTAACTTTTTGCCGCTGTTTGCGCTTTAGACTCAATGGTGTCACCAAAATAAGAGACTGGTAGTCAGCCTCATGCCTTGAAGTTTAAGGCTATCTGCCACAGGAACATTTGCACCACGGAAAGTTGGAGTCAGCCCAAAAGGACTCCTTTTTGCGCACAAAAGACACGCCTGTTTAATTGTTTCATTAAGAGGAAATTGTAAGGGCCGTTTTTACATAGAATCGTAGTCACCTGTTTTCTTTGTGGGTAATAGCAATAGAACATTTTTTTTTCAAAGAAATTTGTCGCTTTGCCTCGCCTTGCATTTATTATTTCTATGTTTTACTTTTTTTCTTAAATATTTAAACCTTCAAAATTCTAAACAAATGCAATTTTCCACTGTTTTCAAACAAATTTGACAAGATTATACGATAAAAGCAAAACAGAAACACAACCAAAACCTTTCCTAATTTTTTAAGAAAAAATATTGTACATAAAATAAAAAACCGACTTCATAAACACCAAAAAGTCTAAAATAATATAAAAATACATTCTTAGAACATCACATTATTATTTTAAAGTTGGTACCAAATTTTAACTAACTACATTTTAGTCATTATTTTTTTGAATATTTACCAGGTGAACATTGCTTGGCACCGACTTCAATATTAAAATGTGATGTTGTTTACATACTAACATCTTATTTTTGATTTTTTGGGGTTTATGAAGTCGGTTTTTATATTTTGTAAAATATTTTATATCAATCTTTTTATTTATTTATTGTTTATGTACACAAAAATGACAGGACAGGAATAACACATAAAGAAAGACGAGTACAAAGGTGCTGCTTATTTCTAAAGAAATTTCTGCCAGCAGACCTGTGACAGGTGATTTAAATTAAATATATCTGGTAAACACAGTGTACAAAAAAAAACATCAAATTACTTACAATAAAAATATTATTGTAAGTAATTTGATGTTTACAATTAAGAGATACATAAATAATTAAAACGATATAAATTACGACAAAAATATTAAATGAACAAATGGTGAATATAAGTACTTTAATTGGTACAGAATGAATAGAAGTAGTGCTCCTTAACACGACGTTTAAATGAGCCAATGGAGACAGACTCGCGTATGCTATAAGGCAAAGAATTCCACAGTCTGACAGCTTGATTGGTGAAGGAGTGGGAGTAAAAATCTGTATTGCAGGAATGGAAAGTAAGAAGCATTTTTAGGTGGGATCTGCAAAGGACATCAGGAGGTTTTTGATATGAAAAACGTTCTTTTAAATATGAGGGTATTTTGGGATTGTGGAGGATATTAAAAAGTACACATAATATCTTAGCGTTCCTACGAAGTCGAATTGGGAGCCACTTGAATATTTTACGATACTCGGAGATGTGGTCGTATTTCTTCAAACCAAATATGAAGCGAATGCAAAGATTTTGTAAGCGCTGAAGTTTGTTTAGTAGCTCCCCATTGACATCCAAATAACAGGCATCAGCGTAATCAATAATTGAACAAGGGTAATCTTAGTGCTAGTCGGCAAGAAGTTTTGTAGACATTTAAGAGAATGGAATGAGTAATGTACTTTGCGACTAATCTCGCTTACATGAGCATGCCATGAAAGATGAGAGTCCAGTGTCACATCCAGATCTCTAGCTGTGTCGGTGATTGCAATAGGCACATCCCCCAGTAGCAAAGGTGGGAGGGAGGAGAGCTGTAGAGTATTCCTAAAGTGACGACTCCCAATAATTAAAGCTTGTGATTTAATGGGGTTCAAGATGAGACCAAAAGATTTCGCCCATCTATTAAGCCATTCCAAATGTAGATTTATCTCTTCGATTGTTTGATTTAAGTCTGTTGGCACGCAATTATCTGCAAATCATCAGCATAGAGATGGTACTTAGATGAGAGGATATTTGGAATAAGCTCAATGAAGACAGAAAAAAGCAAAGGAGAGAACGCCACCCTGTGGAACGCCCGCACCAAGTTCGGCCCAGTTCGAGGATTTCTCCTCCATCCGAACACACTTTGAGCGACCACGAAGATAGGAATTAAACCATGCTAATGAGGAAGACGAGAAATTCAGCAAACGCAATACTTCGAGGAGAATGTCCAATTCGACGGAATTGAATGCGTTACTAAAGTCAAGTAGCACTAACACCGTCAGGGATTTGTTATCCATAGCTAGTCGTATATCATCTGTTACTTTGTTATGAGCTGTAACAGTCTAACAGTCTAACAGTGCTGTAGCAGTGACCTGGTCGGAATCCAGACTGATATGGTGATAGCAGTAAGTTGTATGATATATAGAAAGATAGCTGCCGGTGGACAATGTGCTCAAAAACCTTTGAAAGGAAAGGGAGGATAGATATAGGCCTATAATGAGACGGCAAAGTAGGTGTATTAACTTTAGGCAATGGTATTATGTGAGCTAATTTCCAAGCAGAGGGAAAGATACAAGATGACAAAGAAAAATTTAACAGATGAGTGATGACTGGGAGCAAATAAGGGAGAATGGGTACGAGCATTCTTGAACATAGATCATTATTGCCTCATCATAGAAAATTTAATACATAATAGTATTAAAATTTGACCCAAAGCAAACACCAGAATAACTTGAACGAACCAAAATAACGATTTAAAATAACTTAATTAAACGTTTTTTGCTCCATATTGTATTATTGAAAAAATAATTTCCGAACAACCTTATTGTTTAGGAGTTAAACTTTCTACTACCTTACATTACCTCATCTTTTCACTTAAAAGAATAGAACTATGCGTTAATAAGTTTCCATTATTTTGAAAGAACTCTCCCCTAACTCCTAACTCACCAGAAATTTTCTATCATTAGCTCAGTAATATACGATGACTACCACATGCAAACACTTGAATATCTTCAGTAAAAAAACATGGAACACGCGTTTTTTACGTGTCTATGAAAATTAAGGGTTTCTCTTGATTTTCCTGGAATGCCATCATCAAATCAAGTGAGTGATCTTCTAACTCATCGGCAATCGGCCATCGTATAGATTTGTTTACCATCATCATAACAGCTCATATCCCCAACGAGGGGCTCAAGCCTACCCTAAGTTAGGATGTTTAGGCCTTAGTCAACCATGCTGGCCCAGTGTGGATTGGTCGACTTCACATACACCTTTGAATTTCTTCGCAGATGTATGCAGGTTGCCTCACGATGCTTTCCTTCACCGTAGGAGTGTCAGACAAATGTACATATGAACTTCGAAAAACGAAAAACACATTGGTACATGGCGGTCGCGGACCCCGGACATACCGATTGGAAGGCAAGTGCCGAGTCCACAGAGCGCCAGCGACGCTCCCGCTATAGATTTGTTAATTCTGTTTAATTAAAACTGGTTTTTAATATGTTTAACATTCTGTTACGTCGACCTCTGAGTGATCTTGGTATATTTGTTGAATAAATCAACCAATACTTATAGCTAATGAACAATTCTGTTTTTCTTCATAGTCATCCAGTTTGATAACGATTGCCGATCAATCGATGAGTAACAAAATCACCACCCATGTCTTGGTGAAAATCAGACCACTGCAGAAGTATACAAAAAGAAACAAGATTCGATTACAAAAATAATTTTGAAAATCGGCCTACAAAGATGGCGGAGTATAATCGGTAATCATACATAAAACAGAAACAGACGAACATAGACCTCTTCCTTTTTTAAAGTTGTTTAAAAAGAAATCAAATCAGTCTAGTTTAAGGAGAGGAAACAGAGGACTACGAAATGTCTATTTTGTGTACACAATACATATTTCAAAGAGCAATTATTCAATTGCCTCGCTTTTAGTGTTTCCTCTTGATATCGCAAGAAGTGCTACGCTTCTCGTAACGTAAAGGTTCTCGTACTCTACCAGTTTTTAAACAGACCCCTTACCATGATAGCTTTAAACGATATTAAAACTGACAATACACAAAACGCTGTAAGCGATCATGTACCCAGGTGTCATCATTATGTTTTCGTTTTATGCTTCATCGCTTTAAAACATACACCACCTACTGTTGGGTACGAGTCTCCCCGTAGACGAGGAGTAATTGGGCTACTGCATACCGCTGGCATACTGGTTTGGTGTAGTGTAGGGTTTTGTTTACAGTTTTCCATCTCTTCACACAGGAGGAGCGGATTCCTAACTCAGATGTTCTCTGCGAATCTAAAAAGGCCGCAGCGTCAGAATCATAATGTGATAATGACATGATTCAGTTTGCTAGTCATAAAATGGTCAATTTGTATTATGAATGGAGTGCAATTCATCTTATGTAATTGTTCCATTTTACAGCTTTGGCCTACAATGCAATGGTGCATAATGGGTATGCTGCCGTTAACCTTAATGAATGATTTTGAAATCTGATGATGAAAGCTTTTGGCAGCTGACAGATAAAAATCATGGCTAACATTTTTCATAGAACCACAGATTTTAACACAGTATCTTAAAACCTCTCAGGCCTGTTAAGAGCACAAGCTAACAGTAACATGAGTTATTGTAAATATTGAAATAGGCAAATACAAGGAAAATATTATTTAGTTTGATAACAGTTTGACAACGAACTTATAAATTCTTAAACTAAGTCCAAAACAATTTTTTCGTCTCATTAAAGATGTATGTCTCTGGCTACAAGTCGAGCACTGTGGTCGAGCATGAATGTAGGACGAACGTCGCAAAAATTCCATTTTGAACGCACGTCACGTTTGTAATCTCCAAAGTTTATTTATGAATCCATTAACAAACTTACGGGACCATAGAAAGTTTCCGGTTTTATTTTCACTACAATTTCTAGCGGCTTTGCCCATATTTGCTTTCTCCCGTTCTTATTGGGCAGTAGTTAGACAGACTGACTCGACAGACTGATTGACTGTCTGGCTGTCCTTGCTGGGATATTGCATTTTATCATTAAGAATTATATCCAAATTAATATTTTATTAGTAAATATCACTTCTTATTACAAAATTGTTAACTAATAAAGTGGTCAGATTTTTATAGCTCTAGATCCATAATGACGAATATCTCATATGAATGGAAGACTCTTACATGAAAGATAAAAATTCCTTGATTACTCGTATTATCAAAATAGCACTTAGTACTACTTTTAACAGTAAAAACTATGACAATGCAGCCATAGCATATCAATTTTAAAGTTTTACAGAAACTATATGTACAGTGCCACTATCAAATCTATATAAATAAAAAAATATATATAATATAATTTTTTTTACCGAGGCGGGCATCTAGTAGGTATACAATTAATTAAACACGATGTAAATTTTCCGCAAAACATATAAAAAGATATTTTAAGGCTGCATTTCACAAGTCTACAAAAAATGCCAACAATTTGTGATTTGGTTATTTTACAGATAAGAAAAAATCTATATTTACTAATATTATAAAACTGATCTCAGTAACTACTGGTTCGAATTGAAAATTCGTTTTAGTGTTGGATAGTCCATTTATCAAAGAAAGCTAAAGGCTATATAACTGCTACGACCAAAGCTGCGGGCATAGCTAGTGTATATATAAAATCCAGTAGGTACGTTATGTGATGATGTGTTAATGTTACTATTTGCAGATATATGTATAAAAATGTCTATTTCAAAGATATTATAATCGCTCCAATCGGCTGTATTTGACGTCATTGATAACCATTAAGAAGTTTTTATTTTATGGAATTTTTTTATGAACTATTTTTTTCTGTAAGAGTCATTAACTTTTTAACAATGTAAAGAAATTTTGCATTTTATTATGTTAATATGTTTAATTTATTGTCCCCGTGAAGTCCTTGATAATATTGTGTAACGTGAAATAGTTCCCTACGAACAGAAATAGGACTCCCCATATATTTGAGTTCTTTTTTAAGAGGATTGTGAAGCTGTAAATTTTCACACAAAAAGCTATAACGCTTTTCTCCCTTCTTCTTTTTACAAAGTCCAATTTTCGAAATTATTGGAAATGTTGTTGATATAATGAAGATCTAGGTTTGTACGTTTTGATTTTGAAGAAATATTGCTCAGAATATATTAATTATTAGTAGAATATATTAAATATTAATATTTTAGACTTAAAAGCGACCTCGAGCATTTTTATCCTTTTTGACTAAATTATACTGAATTACAAAAAAAGCAAAGAGTACAAACATAGATTAAGGTATATTGAATCTAATGGGACGTGAAACCGTTATCGCTCGAAACAATTTTCAATAAGAAATGTAGGCACTTGCCTCGGACTTTCAAATCTAAGCGGTTTGCAACAAACTGCATTTTTGAAAATGCATACTCGAGCCATGAATTGGCACTTCACAGTCCTAAGTCACTTTATTTTAACGGAATTACATTTGTAACAGAACTCGGCCGAAACGGCTTGACTAATTTTTATGATTTTTTTGTGAATATTCGGTAGGTCTGCAAATAGGTCGTTAACTATTTTTTGATAACGGTTTTTTTGACAATTATTGTGGCGAAACGTAGTTTGCGGACACAGCTAGTCTCCTAATATATAAAATTCTCGTGTCACAGTGTTTGTAACCGAACTCCTCCGAAACGGCTTGACCCATTATATGATTTTTTTGTGTATACTTGGTAGGTCTGAGAATAGGTCGTAAACTATATTTTATACCCCTAGGTGATAAGAGTGGTCCTCTTCAGAATTTTTTCAGTGTTGGGCTTTATTAAAGTGAAGCGTATTTCGCGCGAACAGCAAATTTTACTATAAAAAGTAGCAGACACATTTATTGGCTGCTAGATTTTCAAATTTCATCGCGTCGATCTTGCACAATAGGAATGAAAATATGGCCTACTTACTGTAATACTGACACGAAATCACATAATATTCCACTACATAATCTTCTCCAATAACTTTTTCGATAAAATTGCTTATCCCTGAGCCGACGGCTTACGGTATGCGTATTAATATCCCCAAAACGTAATCTCACATTTCGACCATAAACTTTCGAGTTCGCAAAGGAAATGAACGTAGGCGAAACAAAATTTCGTGTTTCGCGATAACGTACATGTGCTTAATGTACCCGTGCCAGTTAACATTTGATTTTATTCAAGATTATGTTTAAGAAGTTATCATACTGGTTTTGTTTTGATATCTGCTTTTGTGTACCTTTTTAGGGTTCCGTACACAAAGGGTAAAAACGGGACCCTATTACTAAGACTCCGCTGTCCGTCTGTTTTTAATCATTATGTTTTTCTGAACTACTCAAAAATTCTGGAGAGGGCGACCCTTATCACCTAGGGGTATAAAAAATAGCTTACGACCTATTCTCAGACCTACCAAATATACAAAAAAAATCACCAAAGTCGGTCAAGCCGTTCCGGAGTAGTTCGATAACAAACACACTGACACGAGATTTTTTATATTAGATTATCTCAAAAATGGCTGAAGCTTATTTATTATTAACGTTACAGCCAGTGCTTCCATTAAATGTGAATATTTCCGTCTTACAGTGAATATTTCTATTACACTATCTAGTTGGCTAGTTTTCCGTATTACAGCATTTTCATGAAATAGATAAAATTAAAGAGAGCGCGTAGACATTCTATTTTTAGTGGCCCGTGTACTCGTAAATGATTAAATGTCACATAGCGAAAAAATGTATGTTACCGGAAATGTATGAAATCTAGGAATTGTATACAACTCCTAGGAAATGTATTTTTTTATTTTTTTTTTATACTACGATGCCGGCATACAAACTTACGGCCCGCCTGATGGTAAGCAGTTACCGTAGTCTATGGACGCCTGCAACACCAGGGGCATCACAAACGCGTTGCCGACCCTTTAAGAACCTATTTACTCCCTTCTTGAAGAACCCCATACTGAAGAACCATATACTATTCCGAAGCTATTGAAATGTATAAAATATTGTTTTAAAAATTATTTAATACATACATATCCTGGGAAATTTATACATTTCCTAGAAATCCCAAAGAGCAGCTTGGAGCAAGGGGTGCAGGGGGTGCAGCCCCCATGCTCGGGGGGGTCGGAGGGCGGAAGCCCCCGCAAGGAAAAATAAAAAGAAGTTATAGGATTAAACTGTAGGTTAGGTTAGGTTAGATGTTGTGACCATACAGAGCGGAGCATCAAACTGCTTGAAAAAGAAATTTATTGGCTAAAACTGTAGGTTAGGTTATTACATTTCCGATTGCTATTTAGGAAATGTATAGATTTCCTAGGAAATATGTCTAATATAATTTATTTCACACATTTTCGGGCGATTTTAGGAATTACATACATGTCCTAGGAATTGTATACAATTCCTAGATTACATACATTACCCTTAACATATACATAGATTGGAAACGCTGCTGAGAGTTGGTGGCCAATGGCTCCTCGTTGAAATTAACACGGTATTATCATAACTCGTACATAACTGAAATCCAAGTATTCTTCAGGTAATCATTTTCTTTATTCCACAGGCACCATGCAGTCACCGCTAAAGATAATCATCT
Organism: Schoenobius gigantellus; assembly: GCA_963935595.1. Lineage (NCBI taxonomy): Eukaryota > Metazoa > Arthropoda > Insecta > Lepidoptera > Crambidae > Schoenobius > Schoenobius gigantellus. The sequence continues at coordinate 56,727,144 of OZ012541.1, forward strand.
GTACGTTTCTCCTTACATCTGTCATAGCTAGCGCCTATCGTGAGTATTGTTACTTAAGCATGAATGTTTGTCCAAAATAAGTGTACAGATAATAGTCCCAACTAATATTATAACTGTGAAAGTGAGTTTGTTTGTTACGGTTTCACGCCTAAGCCACTCAACTAATTTTAATGACATTTGCTATAGAGATAGCTTAAGCCCTTGGGATGGACATAGGTTACTTTTTATCACGAACTTAAGGCTACTTTTTATCCTGAATTTTAATGAGTTCCCTAGGGACGCAGACGAAGTCGCGGGCACCAGTTAGTAACATAATATAGGCAGACTTGCACTTGTAATGAACATGTGTCAGAACCGGAGCCGAAAACGGCTTTTATACTTCTTTCATGTTTGCATTAGGAGATATCTATATAATTTAGTCTCAATTTCCTTAAATTACAGTGGACAGCTGAAATACTAGTGACTATGCTATTTAGGTTGAATTACGTTTAAAGTATAGGTATCCTCTCGCTCCAAAGTGTATGCAAGGGATCTGCTGAAGAGAGAGCACGGCAGAACCTTTACATCTCGAACTCGTGGCCTCGATTGAAAACTTCTATGCGGTTTTACGCTACATGATGAGTATCTGTTACCCGGGTGCAAGGTCAGGTACCCTAAAGCCAAATTAACCCGATCCTGTGTGGCTTCCGAATAGCTTAAGAATCATCAGGCTAATGAAGTACAATCAAACTTCTTAAAAGGAGGTGGACAGCAGTTATCCACCTTCCAGGCCTGTAAGTGCTCTTGAGAGGCTATTTTTCTTCGCCATACTTAAGGGTAAAACGCATAAAGCATGGCACAGGAGCGTGGTGGCTTTTTTCTTCAAAAAGGGTAACAGGGCCCAGTTGTAAAACTACAGATCCAATATGCCCTTTAGTCATGTTTACGAACTGGGGACTTAACAAGTGGTAATCGTTAATAGCGAAACGATAACTAAATTTGTCATCGTCTCTGAGATAACGAAAACAAACTCCTATCCAACGCTACGGCAACGTAAGGATTATCGATCGCTGTGTCGAATTGTTCTTTTTTGTGATAAAACAACATATTGGTTATTTAATTTAAGTAGGTACTTAAAACTGAGAAATTGTAGAATAGATGTTTAAAATTAATATTTTCATTTCGTTTTGAATAGTGTATGAAAGTTACGAAAAAACAAGTGGCTACTTCATCGATTCGTTGCGATAAATTTGTCTACCAACTTTACATATCGATGCCTTTAATCGATTCGCCACGCTATTTAGCGATGGCATATGTCAATCCCATACATTTTGTTCTCATCGAACTTCGTTATCGTTTTTGGATTGTCACTTTCCTAGGTCCCCTGTTTTCTAGAGTCATCGACTTCTTGCATACGAAAAAGCTAAACCACATAATATATACAAAAGGACCTAGAGTATAAACTTGCCATTATTTTTCAAGTTTTCATGTCATCCAAGTGTACATCTAAGTGTACCATGTCAGTCCGTCTTCAGGACCAAAACTCGAAACCAATACGACTTCAGCGAAGTGAGAGTCGAGGCGACATATTATCAATATTCTCAAAAAATTTTGGGGTCATAATGGTAGCCATATAGATAACACATCATATTATCATACCTATCATAATATCATACCTATTTTGGAGTCATAATATTATACCTATTCCTGTGAAGGTTCAATACCTTCAATAGTGGCTCTACATTGGAAATTACTGACAAGTATGTTTACCTTGTTCAAATAGTCCAATATCCAGATAGAGGTTAATTGACGAATCCAACTCGATTGGGTAGCGTCCGGGAAGCTAGTCAGCATATTCTGGGCGTCGACTGCAGTGTCTCAAAACAAAAATCTTCAGTTGGTACATGTTGCTAGAGATGAGCTTCGGAAGTTCGGAATAGACACGTGGTCACTAACAACGGCCCTTCTATGAAGGCTCAATGTTAACCCAAGATGCACTGAAGAGGCCTATGTTTGAAGTTTAAGTTCTTATCACTGTTTATTATCATTGTTCTTTTTAAATAAGGTTACCGCAAATGAATTTTCTACTTCATCAGCACAGCTCATATACGTCCCCATCGAGGGGCACGAGCCTACCCTAACTAGTTATGTTAGGGCGATTAGGCCTTAGTCAAACCACGCTGGCCCAGTGCGGATTGGTTGACTTCACATACACCTTTGAATTGCTTCGCAGGTGTATGCACGTTTCCTCACGATGTTTTCCTTCACTGTAGGAGCGTCAGATAAATGTTAATTTTCTACTTAAACGTATTTAAATTTTCTTCACAATATTTTCAATTTCAAGAATGAATTCGAAAAGTTATGGATGCAATATGAGTGATAACTTACTTTTGTTAAAAAGAGTATTCCACCCCAATATTATTTCTAAAAATAAAATAAAACTATTACAATTTTCATAAACAAAATTAATGAAACATTGATAGGTTGTTTTGAAACAAGTAACAACAGGTCGTACATTGCTGAAAGCTAGCCATAAATTAAATTAATCTTAATAAGAGGTTCTAAAACTTAGCAGTTAGCACGCACCTACTGAATTATGTGGTCAATTATCAGCAAACTATCTCCACTGAATAGTTTGTCGTGAGTTCACAAATTACGAATGTTTAATTATAAATGGAACGTATTGGCTAAACTATTAATTAAGCCTCACGAGGTAATGTCCAAAATTATAGACAATAACTTTAGAGTACCGAATTTTAACGTTTAATTCTTTTTACTTTGGATACTTATATAAATGGCGAATGTCTAATGCTTGGATATGTAATGTATCTAGTATCAAGATGGGTACAGTAAAAAAATATAGAACAAACATTGTTCGTGCTGTAACGGATTTCAAATACCTTGTGCCGCTGGTGTCTTTGTTAGAGCCGACAAAGCGTTCACATCAATTGGGATGATGACTGAATTCTAATTATAATGTTTCGTCATTAAATATTAAAATACCATGGAAAAAGATGCAGTCCTGTGAAATTAGAATTAAAATCGGCTTAGAAATACATTAGATACAAGCATTTTAAGTTGTTAATTTGAAGGCGATTAGACAGAGAGATCCGACATCAACCGTGACGTCACTGTTGAGTACGGCCATATAAACTCCATGTAAATTGCCGTTTTGCTAGAAAGAGATGGAGAAAAATCTTTAATAGCTTATATCTTGGTTGTTTTTATAGTTATTCGAAAACCGATTTTTTCTTTCTGTTGACTATATGAATGAGCTTCTATTAAATCAAAAAATTTTTTTAGTCATCTAGCCTATTATATCAGTGCGAAGCGTGATATAATTCGTAGGCCAATCTTTCGTCGAAAATCTAAGATCCGTGCCCAACAGGAGTGGGAGTGCCCATATTGGTTGAAAATATGATGATCATAAGATATCAGAATATCGTCACCTTCATCCCCTCAATTGTTTAGAGCCACCGTTCGTAATAAGCGTCCTTACAGAATTGTATTTGAACTTTCAAAGTGGATTTTTTTTAAGTCGCCTCAAATTTTGTCGTCCATCTATCGCATGTCGCATTAAACAAAAAAATTAGATCTTTTTCATACCACCTGCTCGACTATGTACAATTATAACCCTCTTAACTTCAACGTAAAGCAAGACATTATATCCCCGGGGATATAATGTTGTATGAGACTCCCAAGGGATTAAAGTGTTTTAAATTTGGAACATAAAATTTGTATGAAAATTTAGCGTAGATGCTAGCTTAGGAAGGCAAAGGTTCTACGCCCATACAGCAGTAGCGTACATCCACTAGAGACAAATAGACATTCTACCTGTGTAAATAATGTTTTTATAAAATCTTAATACATAATTTCTCTATCAAAATTATAAAATATTTACCTACATAATAGTGCAAACTAAAATAAACAATAACACTTCACTTTATTTTTTATTAAATAAAATAGCTTTTATGCTAAAAGCGCCATCTTTTGACGGCCACCATAAGCTATCGATACAAACGAATAAAAAGCAAAGTAAAGCAAGAACATTAACGAGCTAAAAGCTTTCATTTGGAAAAATTACGCGGCATATTTAAAAATAAACAATGTTTCTACAATTTGTTCCATAATGTGCAGAAACTATATTCCGTTGCATATTGTTTGCATCGCTAAAATTTTATGAACCTATTTCAAAATTGGAATGTCTTGTTGCTTACGTTAAGTGCTTTGTGAAATGTGCTTTGTGGCATCAATACAGTCTTTTTAGAAGTCTATTCAGTGTATTATTGATAAAGTTAAAAAACGTAAGTAAAAGTCCAGGTGCTTCAGCTTTTTTTTATTTGGGGTCAATTCAATAGGCTGTCGACTATTTGAGATTTATTTCGACAGTTGTGTCTAATAAGTAATTGGTGTTCTAAAAGTAAATACGAGTAAGTATATCACGAAGTTGAGTCACAAAAGAAAATTTGATAACATTTTATTGTTAACAAATTAACATTCGTCCTGCGTGCTACTAAAGGTCATTGACAGGGTCCAGCAGCTGATCGTATCGTATTATAAATCGGTGGGTAGACTAAGTTCATACTTATTATACATATTATAATTAATATGTTTTAAGTTTTTATAATGTTTCAAGCTTTACTTAAGATAAAACTATTGCGTGACGTGTTTGTGCTTGAGAATAACAAATCTTTTTTTTATGGTTTTCATGATAATGTGACAATTTTAACCATAGTTATAGTCATAATGATAATATGACAGTGTTTATGATGAAAATTACCACATAAGTAATAGGTTATAAAGCCCTATATTTATTGTCTCGCAGATAGTATGAAAAGTAGAGTATTCACCTCTGGAATAAAGCAGTGTCTTCGTCTTAGGCGACTTGATCCCCTCGCTTCACTTAGGACTCTACATAACTCCCTCGCTTCGCTCAGGAGTTAAATTTTAACTCCCTCGCTACGCTCAGGAGTTAACTCTAGAGTCCCTCGTTACGCTCGGGCTCCAATATGGCGCCCGTGACGTTAGACACTGCTTTAATCCCTTGGTGCATAATCTACTATTATTTCACTACTTCTTATAAGTCGAGATTGGTCTATGCGTCAGAGATTCGACTTAAAATCAGTGTGGCAGTGGTTCGATCCTGGTGTAGAGCACTGTTTTATGTTTTTCTATTATTTTGTTTTTTTAATTGCTTTTTTATTTTGTTCTTTTTTATTACTTTTTGTTTTTTATTGATTCGTTTTTTAATTAATATTGTCTTTTCGGAAGAAAAATATTTAAGTTAAGTTTAGAAACGCGATTATAGGTAATACCCTGAATCGAATAATTTTCGAAAGTTTTCAGTTAAATGCCTACGATCCAAAACTTTTTTGGATTATCACTTGCATCGTGGTTTCGTAAAACTAAGCAATGATATTTTTACAAGCAACTTAGTTGGCAATCAAGTAGATTACCAACCTGATGGTTAGTGGCTATGTGGTTCCTGTAAGACTTGCAAATCTACAATCCCTACAAGGACGCCAATGTACGTTGCCAACTTATAATATACTATACTCGTTAGATGGTCAGATAGACCAGTACCTAGTAACTTTACTGCATTACCCTTCAAACCGGAACACATTAATGCAAACTTAGCGGCAGAAATAGGTAAGCTAGAGGTACCTATGCAGACGACTCTGGTACAGAAGGCGCGTTCGAGTAGCCTGTGGTGGCGTTTTTAGCATTATCAAAATTGGCGTTAATAGAAAGCGTTCGGTTAGAAGGTTATGAAATTTTTCCTATTTTTGCTCCACACCCTAACCGAACGCTACATTATCAATATGTCAATGTTATAAGTTATTATAACCTAAATTTATTTTCAGTTTCCAGATTCTGGATATATTATGACGTAATAATCTCGCTTCATGATTAACGATCATTAATTTCCATAAATAATGAAAATAAAATTTTCATCCCCCCCATCTCGGAAAGAGTATTTTTGCTATTCGATGTCTGACCGCCAAAGCCGTTAAATTTTACCTATAGTAAACGTCAAAACTCTTAAATGTCAAAAACTGCCACTTTTGACCCTCTTCGAGAGCTGGGGCGAAATTGGCAGTTCACAATGCCATTTTTGACATTTTTTCAGCTATCCGAACGGTTGACGTTAACAGCTAAAAATACAACTTTTGTTCACATTTCTTCTAACCGAACGCTCCTTGTGTCAATTTTGTCATTTTTAACAGTTATTTTTTTTGACATCGTGATGCTATCCGAACGCGCCTGGAGTCTCCCTCTTCTTTTTCTTTCACAGTAATACATTATTCACCGAGGGGAGAAAGTGACCGATTACACTTTCTTCCGAATGACACATTATATTTCACCTACGAGGAAAATGAAAAACGAAATCTACATTGATTGAAGTATATATTAAACTTGTTACGATTATTAAAAGTTGTCAGATTAATACTTTTACTAGGAAGATTAATGCTAGTTTTAGACGTTTGAGACAATGCATTAGAGATTATTGGCAGTACTATTGGCACTGCGGTCGCAGAAGGCTGTGGTGTCCACAGAACACAGAGAGAGGTTCTGTGGTGGTATCTAACGTTGTGTGTTTACCTCGACGTATAGAGAAGAGTTGTTGTTCGTTGTGCCGCGCATACCCTTCTCTATACGTCTTAGCCTGGTCGCAGACATACGTTATCCAATCCGATTTCCCGACACGGAATACAGACACGGAATTCCTTGAAACTGCAGACGTTCGTTGCAGACGTTCGTTTTTTCTCATTCGGAATTTCTACCTACCAGTGACTTCACTGATGGCTTCGTGAACGCACGACGATCGAGAACGGGAGTGCGGCAGAAATTGTGTCTTATGAATGCCGCGTGTTGCTGCCGCGTATCTGTTTGCTCACACGGCAATGAATTTTCATACACTTTCTGCTCGAGTATCTCTGCGATAGTAATGGCGCATACATTACATAAAGTACTAGGGTACTTTCCGAGCAGGTGTGGTATGAGTGGTAATGATGTTCCCTTAAGTTAATCCACTAAGTACAATATTATGGCAAAGTTAATCACACGACCGAAATTTGATCTGTCTGTGGATTTAGGGATAAAGGTATTCTTGGAAGATCTATACCGATAGTCGCGTGGGAATCGGGAGTTGGTACTGACCTGAATTTTATATTTTTTGTTTAGCAGGTAGATACAATGTCAATACTTACAATAATATTATATAATAATGCGCAAGGATAATTTTGATAATATTTTACCCATCCTTAGAATGTAGAATTCACCACATGTTGGAGAACAAGATTAGAATAGAGATAAAGGAATTTCATTTTAAAAGAAAAACGTCAATTCTATTTTCTCCGAGATAGTTCCATTTCTGTATACAAGGTGTTTGGTACATCCCGTATCAAGCCGAAACCTACCCATGTTAACTAGTGTTGCCAAATGGTCACAAAAGTCACACTTTTGTGACATGTGCGTGACTTATGATTTGAAGATAATTTTCGTGACTAACGTGTGGGGGTCAAGGATAAGATTTCTTTAACCATTGTTCAAAATATTTTTTATATTAAAAATTTATATATTACAAGAACATGAAAATGAAGTATTTTACACACTGCAACATGTAAATAATGTATTTTTGGTTTATTAAAAATATTAAAATATTGTAATAAGATTGTAGACAGTCAAGGTGAATTTAACTCCACTCAACTAAACTGAGCAATTATGTAAATATCAACTGAGAGAATGCGTGGTCTGGGATTCTGGATGGCATTTAAAATTATGTACCTATGGTGTATTTAGTGTTATAGATAATGGAATGATTTTAATGGCACATAATTGGTAATTGAATATGTAGTTAATTTTTTTAAATATACTATCAGCTACTTTTTGTATAATTTATTTATAATTAAAGTATCAGATTTTGCTTATTATGCTATTACATGTTTTATTTATTTTATTGATTTATTTAAGTTTTACATCTGACGTTTCAACATCCATATGTTATTAGTAATATTTGCACTTAATTTTTCAGATTGTCACCGCGGTATCATTATCATCATCATCACAGCTCATATACGTCCCCACCGAGGGGTACCCTTAACCAGTTATGGCAGGGCGATTAGGTCTTAGTCAAACCACCCTGGCCCAGTGCGGATTGGTTGACTTCACATACACCTTTGAATTACTTCGCAGGTGTATGCAGGTTTTCTCACGATGTTTTCCTTCATGGCTGTATATTAATTAATAATTAATGGAAAATCAATATGAGGGGTTAGTTAAATTTCATTGTCATAATAATAAATAGTGTCCTTCATAATAATAATAATCAGTTGTTTATAATTTTGTAAGTTTATGCATATCAATTGCTGTGATTAGAACGTCAAAAGTATGAAATAATGATAATAATGAAAACAAATAAAATTACTAATAATCTACCTCAACCTCTGGCATAAAGTGCAGACTTTTTGTCATATTAGGAGTAACGATACCTATACCTGTTAAGCTTTGCAATTTGAGAATAAAATAAGTTAACGGACTACTGTGCTGACATGACTTCGCAATTCATAGAGCTGTGACCTTAGATCTCCCCCGGCCGCTTCATTTCTAATTCTGAAACACACATAATAAAACCAAGACCTACAAACTGATAGTAAGCCCAAGAATAGTTGAAATATATATTTTACGCACCAACTTTTGCTCGCGTTTTCGTTCGCGTGGAATTAGTAATGTGGGTAGCTTATTTTTTATCCAATCTGCCTATTTCCTTCTCCGCAAGTCAAACTATCTCCATGCCAAATTTCGTCCAAATCAGTCTGTTATTGATTCCCTAAACAAACTACCAACTTCCTTTTCACCCACTTAAAGGATGAATTCTGCGATAAAATGTATGTCCCTTCCCGGGACTCAAAATATCCCAATACCAAATTTTATCTAAATCAGTTCAGCGGTTTAAGCGTGATGAGGTAACAGACAGACAGACACACTTTCGCATTTATAATATCAGTATGGACTGACAATACTTTCAGACAGCAGCGCGAAACTCAGGCGAGATGGCGTGCTCAACTTATACCCGTTCCCACGGGTGGGCCGCGCCTCCAGACACACTTGGCAAGTGCCAATTGACAATTTGTATTTGGGTGAGTGTTCTATCTTCATTTTCTTAGATATTTCACGGTGCAGAGCAAACACGTTTTTTCAGCTTACGTGTGTGATCCGATCCGTGATCAACGTTTCGAGACACAACTTTCATGCAGATTGCTATGCAATTTTAAACTTACTTAATTTTTGTACCTCTTACTAGCACCGCCATTCGTTTTTCATTAACTATGATACATTAAAAACGTTTCTACAAAAAATAGATCAGTCATCTACTCAATACGAACTGCGAAGCTGCGGAATGATCTTCCTGCGTCCGTGTTTGCAATTAAATATAATTTTGGGGTTTTCAAGGCAAGAGTGAACAGGAACTATTTGAGTTTGCGTGCTCCACCTTAGACCACATCTTCGCTTTCCATCAGGCGAGATGGTGGTCGAACGCGCTCAGATCTCCCTTTAAAAAAAACACCCTTTATGTCAGACCGTTGCAATTGCGGTAGAGTTATTGCAGCATTAATTTCATATTTTTCGGGTTCCGTACCTCAAAGGAAAAAACGGAACCCGTCTAAACTATCCATCCGAAACTATCCGCCTGTCTGTTAATAGATAAATAAATAGATAGATAGAAACACTTTATTTTGCACAATTACTTACAGACTAAGTAGAACACAATACATATACAAATAACAAAATAGGCGGCATTATTACTCTTTTTTGGGGAGCGCAAAAAGATATCAAGCTGAATACTTGGGTCTACGGTCTCTTTTAGTTATGAGAAAATTATACTTCTAAGTCAACGCGATCAAAAGAACACGTTTATGTTCCATATTTTCGCATATTTTGAGATTTCAGGGGGAATCAAAACCTACAGGGTACGCCCAGTTGACCCAAAATCATGAAATTTGGAAAGAATCAAGGTCTGATAGCACAAGTTAAGGAAAAAATCTGAAAGCCGCAAATTGTGTGTATAGTTAGGAAGCTGTATACTTAAATGAGTTTGTGCGGAACCATTTTCCACTAATTTAATAAACGTAAAAAGAAATTAAAACAATCGAAATTCATTCGGGTTCGGAAAACGTATGAATTCTGCCCGAAGCGGTTTTTTTTGGTCATACTGATGCAATCAGCCTAAGTATAAGTTGTTACGCGTCATCAATCGACCATCACAAGATTTCACTTTATTCTGTTTGCTTGAAACCGATTTTTAATACATTTAGAGCGGTGGTTATAGCAGACTAGCTTTCCGCTCGCGACTTCGCCCGCGTTATTTTTGTTTTCCCGAGGGAATTTTTTTTCCCGTAGGAAAATTACCCTATGTCCTTCCCCTGGTCTCGAACAATCCCTAACCAACTTTCATCAAAATCGGTTCAGTAGTTTTGACGCCTATTCAATACAAACAAACAATTTAAGCTTTCCTCTTTATAATATTAGTACTTATAGACGAACATTCCGCTTTTCTTCACTATGTTGCCTTATTCGATTAGTAATGTTAATCAATCGAAGATAACAAAATCACATCTCAGATATACTTATGCTTTTTCATTACGATTTTCAATGGTAGATAATTCTTATTTCACTCTCATGTAGTTATAATTTTAAACCTTGTTTATTTTGTCTTCCATATAATTTCAAACTAGCTGTGCCTGCGAATTATGTTTCGCCTTAAAAGTTCAAATAAAAAACTGTAAATCTACTTTCCCGCGGCAACTTCTTACTTTTCCGGGCCTCTACAAAATTTCATTCAAATCCATTCAGTTGTTTTCGCGTGAAAGAGTAACAAACATCCATACATGCTTACTCACAAACTTTCGCGTTTATAATATTAGTAAGGATTTGAATCAAATATTTTTTTTTCAATATTTTAGTAAGGATTTAGTTACTGACACGTAAGTATACGTAAGAATGTAACTAAACGCATTAATATTTTTACGTTGCAGCAGATCCTCTCACAAAACCACAACAATATAAACGCCATTATCGTCATAGCGATGTGGATAATAATAACATGAAAGTACCAATTTTAACGTAGCATAATCTTGATTGTTGTTGAATATTTGATACTCAACGCGTTACAAAGTATGGGAATATACTTATACAGAGGCTATACCGAAAGCGACTTAAAATTTTGCTAAATTTAGTGCACTAAATTTAGGTCATCTAATTCATCTTCCTTGGAGCCTTTTCTTTATGACAGTATAAGTACCTTTACACTTGCCTGAATTCATTCTCTTATTTAGTGCATTGAATTTAGTCTACGTTAAGCCACTTTTAGAGCAAGCTTTAAATTCTGTTATAAGTTATCGTTGTTAAAGGCGAGTAACGGTGGCAATGGTGTACTCTTTTACGCTCGACTAATCGGTCATCTCGTGATAATGGTAACTTTTACTTTCATGACATGTTTTATGTTATTAAAAATAAATATAAATGACGAAAACCGAGGAACGTCAATTATTCAGAGGACGAGGCCGAGAGAGGTAGCGCAGTGGTTTTTGTGTTCGATGTGGCGAATTCTAAAGTTAGGAAACGTTCGCTATAGTCCGTGAAGACTGACCAAAGATGTGAAACCTTTCCAGCACACACACTTATGCTGTGTCATATCTCTTACTGTTTAATAGTCATGCTGACTGAGTATCAAAAACCGGCCAAGTGCGAGTTTTTCTCTCGCCCCGAGGATTCCGTGCGAACTTAGCTAAGTATCATCATCATCACAGCTCATATACGTCCCCACCGAGGGGCACGAACCTATCCTAACTAGTTATGTTAGGGCGATTAGGCCTTAGTCAAACCACGCTGGCCCAGTGCGGATTGGCTGACTTGACATACACCTTTGAATTACTTCGCAGGTGTATGCAGGTTGCCTCACGATGTTTTCCTTCACCGTAGGAGCATCAGATAAATATACATATGAAATTCGTGAAACGAAAACTACATTGGTACATGGCAGGATCGATCGCGGGCCTCCCGATTCTACTCGGGGCACAGTCTAGTGCCGAGGCTACAGCGCCACCGACGCTCCTTATACATATAAGTTCCTAACTACATATTTACGGCAATTTACGCTATTTCCGGACATTGCTTCTTGCCAAATTTCATGATTCTAGTTCAACGGGAAGTACATTATAGGTTTTTATTCCCTTGTGATATCTATAATATCATATGTGAAATAAATATTTTAATAATATGCGAAAATATGCGACACAGAGAAATTCTTTCATCACGTTGATTTATAAATTTGATTTTTTTACAGTTAAAGAGAGTGTAGTATCGACTCCCACTTGTTCATAAATATTGGACACGTATTTTTTTCTTTTTTTGCACAATCAAAAGCTTTCAACGATATATTGATTTGAGGTGTCAAGGGTTTATCGTGACTCAGATACTATAAGTATATAGGGACGTGGCGAATTTTCATGGCCATCCACGTAGAATTAATAGGAACGACATAAATTATGATGACAGTGACGAAGGGGCTATTCTGGTCTAATTGAGAATCAACTAAAACAAAAACTATGACTAGATCTACAAGTTTATTTTTTAGTTACTAAAAAAAATTGTGTGCTTGTTCACACAAGCAAACTGAACAACTTTCATTATGGGACCAACTTTGAAACCGCAAAAAAATCAGCTGTTCCATACAACTGTTCAACATTCACTGAACCTAGATGTATGGAACAGCTGATTTTTTTTTGCGATTTCAAAGGTGGTCCCATAGTGTAAGTTGTTCAGTTTGCTTGTCTGAACAAGCACACAATTTTTTTTTTGTAACTAAAAAATAACCTTGTATATAGGCATTTTTTCTCAAGATCGACTCAAATAGCACTCGCGATCGAACGGTTGAGCTGTACTATGGGCATTATACGACGTCTCACACACAAACAACTCAGCCATATAAAAAAATATCGTCCTCCCTTTTGCCAGCATAAATATCTAGTAAAAATACCAAATTCCATCCGGCAATAACACTTTCACTGTGTTAAAATTTTCTACTTCGTCGCATAATCGTGATTGATACAGAATACGAGCCGGCTGCAAAGCGGCAGCTGTACGCTTTCCCGCGCGTCGGCCGCAGCGACCCTGCCCTGCTGCGCGACAGCGCGGCGCAAGTACAGGCGCACGCCGAGGATCCCGGCATGTGGTTCGGCCCGCGGCTGGGGAGGTCCTACAAGACGGACGAGAATGGTGAGTGACTGAACTATATCATCATCATCATCATCATCACAGCTCATATACGTCCCCACCGAGGGGCTCGAGCCTACCCTATGTTAGGGTGATTAGGCCTTAGTCAACCACGCTGGCCCAATGCGGATTGGTCGACTTCACATACACCATTGAATCTCTTCGCAGATGTATGCAGGTTTCCTCACGATGTTTTCCTTCACCGTAGGAGCGTCAGACAAATGTACATATGAAATTCGAAAACGAAAAACACAGTGGTACATGGCGGTCTCGAACCCGGACCTCCCGATTGGAAGGCAAGTGCCGAGTCCACAGCGCCACCGACGCTCTTATCTAATAATCAAAGCGAACTATATCCTAATGATCAAAGCGAATGTTTTACGCGTTTCGTGCGTCGGTCACCCATCCCTGTTACGTCAACAGGCTGGGACGGTCCAACAAGACTGACGAGGAAGGTAAGCGACTCGACTATATCCTATGGATTAAAGCGAAAATTGTATGATTTTTCGTGAAACAGTCGGTCGGTCACCCGTCCCGGCCACGTCAAGAAACACATCTCGTAGTTCGGCCCGTGACTGGGGAGCTCCTTCAAGATTGACGAAAATGTTGAGCACCTCAACTATATCCTATTGATAATTGCAAAAGTTGTACCTACGTGTTATTGCGCGTCGGTCACCCATCCCTGTCACGTCAAAGGAACTCGTCATGTGGTTTGGCCCGCGGCTGGGGAGGTCCTACAATACTGACGAGGATGTTGAGCTACCCAACTTTATCCTATTTATCAAAGCAAAAGTTGTACGTGTTTCTGCGAGTCGGTCCCGCAACCCATCTTTGCCACACCAAGGACCACGCTATTGATCAAAGCAATAGCTTTATGCGTTCTCTCACTTTGAACGTGTTTCGATAATAAGAGTTTGAATATTTAACCGACTTCAAGAAAGGGGGAGGTTCTATGTCCGACTGTATCTATTTTTCATGTTTTAGATCATCATTATCATCATCACAGCTCATATACGTCCCCACCGAGGGGCACGAGCCTACCCTAACTAGTTTGGGCGATTAGGCCTTAGTGTAATCACGCTGGCCCAGTGCGGATTGGTTGACTTCACCTTTGAATTACTTCGCAGGTGTATGCATGTTTTCTCAAAGCCCCTCGCTAGGCTAAGTGGCAGCTCTCCGCTTCCACCGGGTGCCTCCGTACCTCCGCGCCCTCGTGGAGGATTACCTGCAGGGTAGGTCCATCCTCTACTAGGGGCCGGATGGCCGCATCCACACGTGGACAATGGCGGCGGGTGTACCCAAGGGTTCCATACTAGGTCCTCTTTTATGGAACCTTGGGTACAACTGGGTCCTGCGAGGCGACCTTCTGCCACGAACGAACGAGCCACGCCACGAGCGAAGGTCGTCTGCTTCGCCGACGACCTGCGCTCGTCGCGGCGAGAGCGAAAACGGGGGAGGAGGCGGCCCACCTTGCGTCGGTCGGCACCTCACTGGTCGTCCGACGCATCCGCCTCCTGGGCCTGGATGTGGCCCTCGAAAAAACGAGGGCCATGCTATTCCACGCCCCCCGTCGCAGGATCCCACCGGGGCTCCGCGTCCGCGTGGAGGGGGTCCGTATACCGGTCGAGGCGCACTTTAAGTACCTCGGCCTGGTTCTGGGCCCCCGATGGAGTTTCGAGGAGCATTTTAAGCTCCTCGCTCCACGGCTGTGCGCCGCCGCAGCCGCACTCGGACGGTTCCTCCCTAATATAGGAGGACCAGGATCGGCGTGCCGTCGACTGTATCACGGGGTGATACGGTCGATGGCACTCTACGGAGCCCCGATATGGGCGGAGTGCCTCTCCCCCCGAACGGTGGCCCTTTTGCGACGTCCGGAGAGGGTTATAGCGACCCGGGCCGTGCGAGCGTATCGCACGGGCAGTCACGGCGCGGCCTGCGTTCTTGCGGGCCAAACGCCGTGGCATGTCGACGCACGCGTCCTCGCGGAGGTGTATCGACATCGGGTTGCTACTCGTGAACGAGGGGGACGGTCCGCTCCACAAGAGGTGGAGCGGATTCGTACCATGGCGCAGAGGGAGGCTCTGCGTCAGTGGAGTGAGGCACTCGCCTCCCCAGCTGCCGGCCACCGGACGATCGACGCGATTCGTCCGGTGTTGGAGGAGTGGGTTGGGCGCCGGCAGGGCAGTCTCACTTTCCGCATGGTGCAAGTACTGACCGGGCATGGCTGCTTCGGTCACTACTTGCACCGGGTCGCGCGTCGGGAAGAAACGCCGCGGTGTCACCACTGCGACGCTCCCGACGACACTGCCTAGCACACCCTATTGGAGTGCCCGGTATGGCGACCCCAGCGCAGCGAGCTTTTCGCTGCGCTGGGAGTCGGAGACCTCTCGCTGCCGAGCATGGTCGTGGCCATGCTCCGAGGCGATGCGGAATGGGGGGCTGTCGCCTCCTTCTGCGAGGACGTAATGCAGAAGGAGGCCGCGGAGAGGGAGCGGGAGGCAGATCCTCAAGCCGCTCCCATCCGCCGCAGACGGATAGGCAGGCGAAGGCGGGCATTTGCACAAGCGATGCCCGTCTAATGACCCTGCCGTGGAGGCCTGCGTGCACGGTTGGCCCCGTGCACGCCGCCGTAAGGCCCTCCGTCTGGGGATTACCCTGGTGTTCTCGGGCAATCCCCCCTTGGCGATAGCCCGACCAGTGGGTCGGGCTTGCCCGGGCGCGTAGGTAGTGGAGTCGCAGTGTGGACCTTACCTAGCGCGCCCTTAAGGGCAGGGAGAACACCGGGGGGTTTTAGTGGGTAGGCCTGGCATGCTGCCGGGAGAGCCCCACACACGCTCGCTGTTTAGCCAACGGCGGATACGGTGCGGTTACGCATTTCCCCCCGAGAAAAAAAAAAGGCTAAGTCGCAGCTTGTTTATCATGCTGGGTCTGCTGCGGTAGGTATGTTCGGTAAATTGGCACCCACTTCCTGATCCCGAACAAACATCGGCGGCAGAGAGGTTCCGGAGGGAGGCTTTTCCGGTATGGACCACCCGTGGAACCCCCTGCCGGTGGGTCAATGGCCAATGTCTTAAGGCATACCTACATGGGTGGCCTAGTCCACTTTGCCCCTTGATATCGTAGCCTACATGGGCAGCCTAGTCCACTTTGCCCCTTGGTATCGTAACAGATTATCCTTAAAAACCTTTAAAAAGAGGCGTTTGGTTTAGGTTCTTTAAGTGCCGTAGAATAAAAGAAGAAGTTTTATTTAAAACTAGCTGTGCCCGCGAACTACGTTTCGCCATCAAAATACTTAACACAGTGTTTAGTTTTTTCCTCCATTTTATTCCATATTGATTCAACTTTATTCTGCCTTTCTTGAGCATCGGTCATTTCGAAATTAGGACAATTTTCGTAGGTTCGTAATGCTCTTTTTCTAACAGTCCACAAAATTAAATACATTACATATTACTATAAACACTAAGTATTATTATTGTTAGAGACATTATTGATATTAATTCTTCTTCAGTAGAAAGAACTACACAGTTGCAAGAATAATCTTTATCGTATTCATGTTTCGAATTAAAATAAACAATTGTTAAATAAATTAAAACTGTATACGAATAAAGTTTAGATTTTATAATGGGTGTTGGTAACACCAACAAAATATATTTTTTGGATATGACAACTTGGCCAATTTAGACTGGTCGTCATGGAATTATTACTCAAACAAGAATGAGCTGTTCAAAATATTGTTGTTCAAATTTTGACTTTATTTCTATGTGAATAAAGACTAAACACTTGAAAGTGCAAAAGTGTGCCGAGAGAGATAGTAATAACTGTACCTTTTATCCCTTTCCCACAGTGTTGCTACTTATAATTTAGTAGTTATGAAACAACTATTGGTAGATGAAGATTTTTTATTATTGTTTATTTTAATTACTTTTAACACCCAAAATACCTAAATTGTTTTTTTTTTGTAATATTAATAACATAAAATAAAGTAAATTATCGTGCTAGCCTACTATTAATAATTATAACACTATGATTTTACATCCAGGAAATATTCTATTGGTAGTATTCAAAAAATGTTATATTGCAACAACGATTCTTTGTCAATGTCAGTAATTTTCGTTGTCATTGTAGTAGGGTGTCCGCACGGTATGTACCTAACATAAATATTATCGCAATTTTTTACATTTTTTAATAAAAGTAATTTATATTAGTTATTTATTGTTTAGCTTACACGATGCGATGTTAAGTTATTAGAAAAAAGAATTGGCATTAACATTCTGTTCAAGATATTGGAGAAACCACAAAAGTTTTAAATATTGTTGAAACAATTCGACTCACACTGATGTGTTTTTAATTCTTTTCTTCTTAAAATATTACTCATTCTTTTACTAGGTATGTATTTAAAAATCACAGAAAGATTTTAGTGTTGACTCATTTTTGACAAGTTGACATATTTGATTATCTGTTATGTGGCGGTGGGTTCAACATAATATACCAATTGGAAAGACCCATCTATTGAAAAACAATCATTGACTTTAATTATTATTTAAATAATTATTATATTAATAAAACCTATCTTGTATTGAAAAGCAGATATAAAATTCTTTTGCGCAACCCATTTTGAAATAATAGAATAGAATATAATATTTCTTTGTTGTACACCACCAGCTTAAAGTCAACGTATAAATAATACACTTAACACTTATTGTACAAAGGGCGACCTTGTCGCGCAAAGCGATCTCTTCCTTAACAATCGTGATTATTAAGCATATTATGATTTTTAAAAGCATCTTTCAGGTTGAATGTTATTGTTTTTAAGAAAAAAATACCTATTTTGTAGAATTTGTGGTCACAAATTTACGAAAGAGACAAACGGTACAGTTATTTATCTCTCGCTCGGCACACTTTTTTAAGCAAGAGCTCATTCCTGTTTGAGTAATAATTCCATGCTGGTCGTACAGTAAGCTCCTTGTCAAGCTATACTGTTTGACCTTTGGACCGTTCTTATGTCACTCGTAATACTGGCGGTTTTCGTAGAGTTAATGTATAGCATGAATACGAATTACTGTACAAATACGTTTTCCGATCACGGAATACAGACACGGAGTTTCGTGAACGTAGCGCAGACGTTCGTTTCTTCTCATTCGGGATTTCTACCATTCTACCTAAACGTACGTACAGAACGCGTTCCGTTCGTAATAAAAACGAACGTGTGGGGCAGTCAATGTGTATTTTGTATAGATTTGATGCATTCGGATGCCCGCATTTAGAAAACGAATGCGAAAAAACGTATTTATGCGGTTAGCCTTAAAATGTATTGAGACTTCCGTTTTTGTAACGTGTACATGCGATATAGTGTTGCTGGCACAGTTCGGTTAGCAAACTCGCCGTGATGACTAACATCCAACACACAGGAGTTATCGTTAGTTAGTTCACGATCGTTGCATTATCACGGTCTCGAAGGACACTAAACACAGGTAACATCTAACATCGAACATCCAATAGGCCCCGAAGCGGTTCTCAAACTTTTTTGGTGACGGAAACCTTTTGGAAAGCGAAATACTTGACCCTATTGTTGGGTTTGAAAAGCAACTGTTATCCGTCTTTTTTGAGCGTCGGCCATGTTGAATTTGCGTCAATGTTGCTACGTTCATAGTGCTCTACTGATCAAGGACTTTCAATTGATACCCATATTGCTGGGTTTAGAAACGAACTTTTATCCGTTTTTCTTGAGCAGCGGCCATATTAAATTTTGTGCTATTTTCCTAGGTTCATAGTGCTCTACTCTTCAAGGCCTTACATTTGATACCTATATTGCTAGGTTTGGAAACGAACTTTAATCCACCTTTCTTGAGCAGTGACCATGTCGAATATACGTCAATATTGCTAGGTTCATAGTGCTCTACTCTTGAAGACCTTTCATTTGATACCTATATTGCTTGATTAGAAAACGAACTTTTATCCACCTTTATTGAGCGGCGGCCATGTTGAGTTTATGTCAGTGTTGCTAGGTTCATAGTACTCTACTCATCAAGGCCTCTATTGGTACCCACATTGCTGGGTTGGAAAACGAATATTTATCCTTTTTTTGAGCGGCGGCCATGTTGAATTTAGGTAGATTTTCGTAGGTACCTAATGCTCTACTCTTCAAGGCCTTTCATTTGATACCCATTGTGCTAGGTTTGGAAACTAACTTTTATCCACCTTTTTGAGTGGCGGCCATGTTGAATTTATGTCAATGTTGCTAGGTTCATAGTGCTCTACTCATCAAGGCCTTTCATTTAATACCCATATTGCTGGGTTTGGAAACGAACTATTATCAATTTTTTTGAGCGGCGGCCATGTTGAATTTATAGCAATTTTCCTAAGTTCATAATGCTCTACTCTTTTAGGCTTTTCATTTGATACCCATATTGCTAGGTTTGGAAACGAACTTTTATCTGCCTTTTTTGAGCAACGGCTATGGTAAATTTATGCCAGTGTTGCTAGGTTCATAGTGCTCTACTCATCAAGGCCTTTCATATGACACCCATATTGCTGGGTTTGAAAACAAACTTTTATCCTTTTTATTTAGCGGCGGCCATGTTGAATTTAGGGCTATTTTCCTAAGTTCATAGTGCTCTTCTCATCAAGGCCTTTCATTTGATATGCATATCGCTGGATTTGCATATCGCTGGGTTTGGAAACGAACTTTATCGGCAGTCATGTCAAATTAAGTCAACGTGGCTAGGTTCAATGTGTTCTACTCTTTAGGTTCTTCGTTCGATATCCATGTTCCTTGGGTGGATCCAAAAAATGTGATCCGTCATTTTAGACATTAGGATCAAGAGTCCCGTCCCGTCCCTCTACGCGTAACCCAGAACATTGCAGTCAGATATTTTTTTTAATTATCAATATTAATCGATTACTTTTAATAGTTTTAAATGGATGAAAGAGTTTGATTCCTTAGTCCTAATGTAAAAACATATAACACCTTTCAAAATACCTTGAAAAGAGTATCTTCATTTTTCAACATTTCAAATATTTCAAAAATTGTACCGATTTTGTGAAAATTAGTCAAGAATTAAACCAATCTACAAATTTTATGGTCACTCGATAAGTATTATCATAAAAAATGCTTTATACATCGGTTGTATGGCTTGATCTTTTTGCCTTACCACCACGGTACGACATAAGAAAAAGACAATTTGGTTGGCGAAATCCAGTTGGGCACAGCCATTAACAGAAAATATTAAATTTTGTTTGTACTATGTGAAACACTTCATTCCTGCCTTTAAATTTTCGAAATCCAATTACTTAAGATCAGGCTGTATGGCGTAGTTCCATTGCCTTTCCTTCGTAGAAGAAAATACCTTATCTCTGTACTATGCTCAGAACAATCAATTCTTCTGAGGTACTATGTGACAGACTTGTCAAAATAATTTCACGTGCGCCATGTTGTTTTTCTACCTAAAGCCAATTCGAAAATTTTATATGGTATTTTTTCACTAAAAATAAAAAGTGAATTTAAACAAACGAAATTATGCCTAAATGTTCTTCCGGAAAATTCTAAGCATTGTGGTGTAAGCCATATCAAATTCTGTCCAGTAGTTTCGGAGATCTTTCCGGACAAACAGACAAACAAACAAACAAACAAACAAACAAACAAACAAACAAACAAACAAACAATTTTTTTTTAAACTATTCTATCGTGTTCTGCTAATGATTTTAAGGCGACCTGTGTATTTTTTTTCTTAATATTTCGCAATTACAGATTTTTGTACCCCTACGATTTTATTATATATAGAGAATAGAGATAGAGATAGAGATTATTTTGGTTAAATTCTAACACGCATGTATTATAAATTAACTTAAAAGATTGAAATAAAAATATTTTACAAAATATAAAACCGACATCAAAAGCATTAAAAATAATATACACACAATCAGGTCCGTGCACAGAAGTCAGTTGCAAGCTATAATCTCCTGGAAAGTCTACAAAAATTTAAAAATTAATTTATTCTTTGTACGATACTGTATACGTAGCACGTAGGCTACGTAAGTAGACGTCGTAGACAGCCGAAAGGAAAATTTTGTTTGGGCCATAAAGGATCATAAAGGATTGGATAGATTTTATCTCGATTTTTGAACTCAAAATTTTTAATGCAAATTTTATGTTTATTTGCTGAAAATGGGGATCGATTCGTAAATAGAAATCATAATTTTTGAATTTGTTTAAATGAAAGCTGGTAATTAGGCATGTGATTACTCAGAAATATAGAATAGTGTAGTAGTTTAAGATGGGGATGAAATTTTATATAGGATATTCGCCATTTCTTGATTTAGAGGTATGTAAATATAATCAGTCCATTATTTGTCATTTTTTTTACTTATAATATTCTACAGAAATTTGAAAGAAATCAAAACAGACAAAATTTGGTTATCCACGCGGGCGTAGCCGCAGGCGGACAGCTAGTATATATCTAATATATAAAATTCTCGTGTCACAGTGTTTGTTACCAAACTCCTCTGAAACGGCTCGACCGATCTTTATGAAATTTTTTGTGTATGTTTGGTAGGTCTGAGAATAGGTCGTTAACTATTTTTTAGCTATTTTTTATTATGGCGAAACGTAGTTTGCCGGCACAACTAGTATTATATATAATGTTAATGCTGTAACCCTTTTTCGAGCAGACGTCACGCTCCACAACGATGACCGCAGCGAGCCGGAACAGATGGAGGCCGTCCACGAAGACAGGAAAAAGAGGCAAATCAAAGAAAACTAATAAAAGCTACCAATAACGCCTACACTAAGTCAGCTCCAAAACATGACTGATCGACACTTACACAGAAACCTACACAAGATTCCCTTGCAAACGCTAAAGATTATGAAGCTATTAATAGAGAGAGTTACATTAACTTCTTTCATACTGATGAATAGAAGAAAATTGCAAAGTGCTAAAGGTTAAACAGCTTTTGTTCTCTAACTATGATCGTGATCTTCACATTTTAAATATAAAGAGTTATCGTTTATTTCGCCACACAAAATTACTCCCACTGTTGGCTAGAGGCAACAAAAAAGGGGTTTTGACAATGTTGAAAACAAGGAAGAAAAAAATAGGGTTAAAAATGAGGTGAGAATATGAGGCTTACCGTTGTCAATTTTTCGTAAATATTAATGAAACTGTTATTAAATAAATTGGTATCGATATGATATTTCAAAATACTTTTTAATTACGAAATACTTTTTCCTATCTCTAATTAGCGCCAACAATCCAAAAATCAATTTATTGCTCATGCGATCGTGTTAGACAACGAAACAGTAATATTTCTTTCAGCATAGTTTGCGTTAGCTGATTTTCAATTGTTTTGCGAGTACATAGTCCTCCATAGTATGTCAATAGTTGATTTATTGGTGACATGTAGTTTAAAGCAAGTTGTACTTAAACGTAGTTAAGATTGCTAAGTAAATGATCTATAATACACTCCTGGATATCTAAATCGTGCACTTTTAGATTATATAGTCCATAACTTAAAAAAAAGATTCGGATATCCAAAAAACTTCTTATGCAATTTTGTAGCTGACATTCTTATTCATGTTCAATTTGATGTGATGATTATGAATATGCCAGATATAAAATTGCATAAAACTTTTTGGTCGACCAAACATTTTTCAAAGTTATGGATGATATAATACAAAAGTGCTAGGTGGCTCGATTTAGGTGTCCAGGAGTGTTCTTGTCCCTGAACCATTTCGAAGGCTGGGTGGGCTTAGATCGATGTTAAAACCTCAAATTAATATCGATGCTAAGCCTACGAAATCGTTCTGGTGATAAATTCTGGTTGGAATTTATACTTATTATATTAAGTAGATGTATATGTCAAATTATTTAGTTTTAAATGCATCTGTTTATTGAAATAAAAATGACAATTAAGGTTATACATGGTGTTTTATTAAAAATGTGTTTCGTTTATTTTTATGCATGATATTCCTTAATTTGTTTTAGGTTTTAACTTTTAAGAAAAGGAAGGTTCAATGTTCTGTTGTATCTATCATACGTTATGTGTGTTTATAGATTTCTTCATCAAATGTAAACCGATTTACAATATTCTTTTTAACCGACTTCAAAAACGGAGAAGGATATCAATTCGACTTGTATTATGTTTTTTTTGTGTATATGTTACGCGACTTCGCCGCCAATTGCGGCCCGATTTTCAAAATTCTTTTTGTATTCGATAGAGTATACTCCTAGGGTGGTCTCAAGGTCACTAAAGTCAGAATAATGGGATCCCGTGAAATCGAGGGAAACCCTTAAATTTTATAGATATTTTCAACGTGTTTTGTGTGTATGTTGCACGATCACTCCGCCAATTGTAGACTGATTTTCATAACTGTTTTTATAATTAAAAGAGTATATACCTGAAGTGGTTCCAAGGTCACCAAAGTTGTCAGGATCGGATGATGGGATCCCACGAAAATCGAGGGAAACCCTTAAATTTTATATGTACGTCCAACGCGTTTCTCGTTTGTTCCGAAGCTATTCACGTAATATGTCTCATAGTCATGAACCGAGCTGATGATGGAAGGATCCTTAACTTTTGGACTTGACCTGACTTGACCTAACCTTGGATTTGAAATACCAGTTCACCGAAAATGAGCTCATTTTTTCCATTTGTAAATTTTTTTGTATATTGTGTTGTTGACTTAAGGAAATAAATAAATAAAAATAAATCATCATTTGGCACCGACTTCAATATAGAACGAGAACACTCATTTGATGATGGAATCCCAGAAAATCTTGAGGAAACTTTAAATTTCAAGGCAACGTATTTCACGTTT
Source organism: Schoenobius gigantellus (assembly GCA_963935595.1). Lineage (NCBI taxonomy): Eukaryota > Metazoa > Arthropoda > Insecta > Lepidoptera > Crambidae > Schoenobius > Schoenobius gigantellus. The sequence goes on from OZ012541.1 coordinate 56,751,211, forward strand.
TTCCTATACTCGTACACACAAGCCACACTAGTATTTGCGTCCGGTAGTCATCATCTCATTTCACTGAGCTGATGATGAAAGGTCCCCTTAGAGTAAGGAATTAGGGGATAGTTTTAAAAATTTTAAAGACCGAATTGACCCTTAGTAGCGATCCAGATGATCATGCAGTAAGGAATTAGGGGATAATTTGTTTTAAAAATTATGAAGACCGAATTGACCCTTAGTTGTATTCATTAAAGCAATCCAGGTAATCATGCAAAATACAACTCCTTAACATTTAGGAGGAAGTGATTAATATTAAATACCGTTACGTCAAGTTATATTTAAATTTATGTCAAATTTTAACACACATGTCATAAATTCAATAAAAAATATTTTACAAAAATAAACACAAATTTCGATAAGAGCACTAAAAAATGAAAAATTAAATTTAAATACAAGCAATCATACAATTTTTATATCGAAGTCTGCGGAAAATTTTAACCGATTTATTTTTCTAATATTTTTAAGATTTTCCAGTAGATCATCGCTTGGTACTTCTATATAAAAAAATTATAATTAATTTTTCTGCGCATTTTTTAAAATGGGATATTCTGTCTCTATTTTTGAGAGAATTTAAAAAGTGTAATCTTTTCAAATTAACAAAACACAAAATAGATCTTTAACAGTGTCTACAAAGCTGCCTGATGGTCGAAAAACGTAATATGCCATATAACGAAGAGGAACAATGAAAGTGGCGATACTCATCTAAACCTTCTGACGAATACCCATAATATATTCATTTACCTACCTACCCATGGCGAGACTAAAAAAGCATTGGCTTCAGTTTGCTCAAATACAGAATTAATAATGATATATCTGATTCAATTTATATCCTTTGTTCTAGATTTGAATGACATACTATTAAAATAGTTATAGTGAATATTCATGGTACGTACGTAATATATTAGGTTGGGGAAAAAGTCTTTTCGCATTATAGTATGTATAAACTTGTAATAAAATCTCTTTGGCTATACTATTTGTATCTGGCTGGTTTTGGTATCATTGAAAGTTTAAATTTTAAAGAACATAATTCCAAATTCAAATTAGGAAAATGTGTGATTTTCATTTGTTTTTCGTACCGCCAAGATGAGTGAATCTAATAAAGAAATTCGATACATTTTAAAATTTTACTACAAAAAAGGTAAAAATGCAACGCAAGCCGCGAAAAAAAAATTTGCGATGTTTATGGACCTAGTGCAGTGTCTGTGGTGGTCGTGGCCATGCTCCGCGGCGAGGCGGAATGGGGGGCTGTCGCCTCCTTCTGCGAGGACGTCATCTCGCAGAAGGAGGCCGCGGAGAGGGAGCGGGAGAATGATCCTCAAGCCGCTCCCATCCGCCGCAGACGGACAGGCAGGCGAAGGCGGGCATTCGCGCAAGCGATGCCCGTCTAATGACCCTGCCGTGGAGGCCTGCGTGCACGGTTGGCCCCGTGTACGCCGCCGTAAGGCCCTCCGTCTGGGGATTGCCCTGGTGTTCTCGGGCAATCCCCCCCTTGGCGATAGCCCGACCAGCTAGGTCGGGCTAGCCCGGGCGCGTTGGTAGTGGTAGTCGCAGTGTGGACCCTACCACGCGCGTCCATAAGGGCAGGAAGAACACCGGGGGGTTTAGTGGGTAGGCCTGGCACTCTGCCGGGAGAGCCCCACACACGCTTGTCGTCTAGCCAACGGCGAGTACGGTGCGTCACGCATTCCCCTCGTAAAATAAAAAAAAAAAAAAAAAAAAAGTGCAGTGTCTGTGAGAGTAGCACAAATTTGGTTTAAGCGTTTTCAATCCGGAAATTTTGATGTCAAAGATGCACGTCGCTCTGGTCGCCCTATTACAGATAAAATGGATGCCATTTTTGAAAAAGTGGAGCAAGATCGGCATGTCAGTAGTTACGACGTAGCTGAAGAACTGGGAATTGACCACAAAACAGTTTTGGCGCATTTGAAAAAAACTGGGTACACAAAAAAGCTCGACATTTGGGTACCTCACGAGCTCACTGAAAGAAACCTAATGAACCGTGTACTCATTTGTGATTCTTTATTACGACGTAATGAAACCGAACCATTTTTGAAGAAGCTGATAACTGGTGATGAAAAGTGGATCACGTACGACAAGAACGTGCGAAAAAGGTCGTGGTCAAAGGCCGGTCAGGCTTCACAGACTGTGGCGAAACCCGGGTTAACTCGCAACAAGGTGATGCTGTGTGTGTGGTGGGATTGGAAGGGCATTATTCATTATGAGCTGTTACCACCAGGCAGGACCATCGATTCTGAACTCTACTGCGAACAACTGATGAGATTAAAGCAAGAAGTTGAGAGAAAGCGGCCGGAATTAATCAACAGAAGGGGTGTGGTTTTTCATCATGATAACGCTAGACCTCACACATCTTTAGCCACTCAGCAAAAATTAAGAGAGTTTGGCTGGGAGGTGTTAATGCATCCGCCGTATAGTCCTGACCTTGCACCTTCAGATTTCCACCTGTTTCGGTCTCTTCAGAATTCTTTAGGCAGTGTCAGGTTAACATCACGAGAGGACTGCCAAAACCACTTGTCGCGGTATTTTGACCAGAAGTCCCAAAATTTCTATAGCAATGGGATCATGTCCCTACCTACAAGATGGCAAAAAGTTATCGAACAAAATGGTACCTACATACTTTAGTAAAATGTAAATAAACTATATTAAAAAATGTTTTGAATTTTCTTAAAAAATGCGAAGAAACTTTTTCCCCAACCTATTATATAGGTAAGTAGGTATATTAAATAATTCCGACTTTTACATACAACACAGGTTTTCGCTCACAGCTTCTTAGCTTCTTTTGCTTTGCTTAGAATATGTATTATTCTTGTAGTAATCACAATTTATGATATAAAACAGGAGTTTCGAAAAAAGTGCCATTAAACACGATAAGTGTGATATTCAAACAGAAACACTTTCTATCCCAATTCACCAATTTAAGTTTAGATTTTTTAAAAGGCTTGATATCTAATTTTTATTTATTTGCCTAAATAACCAAGTCCAATACAAACTTTCAAACTGTAGTTTACCCCTTTGACTGAATATCAAACTACCATTCTTAGTGAATGCTGGCATCTATAAGGCTTTATAAGCCTGTTGGTGAAATTTATTATATCTAACTTTAAATAGTTTAGGCTGAGCATTAATGGCTCAGTCAGTCAGAACATATAATCTATACTATATAAAGCATTTTACCGGACGGAGACTCTGTACCAGGGTCGCCTGCTTGGGTACCTGCGTCTTACCTATTTCTGCCGCAAAACAGCAGCGCTTGCATTGCTGTGTTCCAGTTTAAAGGGTGAGAGATATTGCAGTGAAATTACTGGGTAGTGTGACTTTACAGCTTATGTCACAATTTGGCAACGTAGGTACACTATGGTTCATGTGGAGGTTGCAGATTTGCTGCGAATCTCGCAAGAACCACCTGCACTATTGGTGACTGTAACCACTTACCATCGAGTGGGCAGTATACTTGTTTGCCAACTAAGTTGTATATAAAAAAAACAAATTAAAAAAGACAGTATTCTATTATTAATCGTTTCTGATTTGATAAACTTCATCATCTTTAAAATGGCCTTGGTTATATACAAAAAAATGTAGGTACTATAATCTCAATCTTGAGTTCTCGTCATTCTTTTTAACAACTTCAAAAAAGGAGGAGGTTCCCAATTCGATGCGTATGTTTCCTTTTTTGTGTGTATGTTACGCGATTACGCCGCCAATTGTGGACCGATTTTCAAATTACAAACCTTTAAATTTTATAGGGACATCCAACGTGTTTCATGTTTTTTCCGAAGTTATTCACGTATTTGCATCTGGTAGTCATGAACCGAGGTGATGGTGGAAGGATCCTTAACTTTTGGACTTGACCTGACCTGAAATGTGAGCTGGTATTAAAATTGGTATTAAAATTCACTAAAAAAGATAAAAATAAAAAATATGTCACAAAAAATAAAAACCGATTTCAAAAGCACTGAAAAGTTTAAAATAATATAAGAATAGGTACAGATAACATCACACTTCTATATTGAAGTCGGTGCCAAATTTTAAGACTTTCTAGGAGATCATCGTTTAGCACCGGCTTTAAGACTTACATTATTATGAAATGAAGCTATGCCTAAACCAACAACTTTTACTACAATGTTAGTTAAATTGTCGTACTTAACATTTTATGCTAGACAGAAAACGGTAACATATCAATCCTACGCAGACGGACGAAATTAAATGTCGAATAATAAAAACCTTCAGTTGAAACGTATAAATGAAGTTTTATTATTAACGAAGGCCAGGATATTCGTGGAGATAATCCGGCCCACGGCACTGGCGAGCAAATTAAATATAAAAGTAGCTGCGTCCCCTGCCTCCTTACTACGGTCGCTTAAAAGATTATTAAAACAATAGCAAGAACGGGATAGCGCTATACACTGCAATAATAATAATAATAATTTATTCACTGCATAACAAGTAAAACATTTTAATTAAAAATCTTTTTTTTGTTGGGAAAATGCCTGGCGCACTTCCAGCTTGCCGGGGATCGGCAGCGGGGGTGTGTGGGGATTACACCCACTAAAAACCCGACAGCGTACTACAACCGCGTAATCCAAGAGAGACCTCTGAGATTCCGAATTGATTCGTCCAGAGCTCAACCCTAGATACGGTTAACTGCATTTGGGGCAGCTACGTCTTTGCGTAGACGGCAGCCTCAAAGCCATCATATCATATCATCATATCACAGCTAGGAAGGCGTACGGGATACGCACGCCGTCTCCCCGGAACCAGTTAGTGAGCTACGGACCTACTCCTCCCTTAATCGCGAATGTTTCACGTATGTGAAGTGTCTAACGTGCTTGTTGGGGGCCGCCCGGCAAGCCGGGGCTACCCACCTGGTGTGTTGCCGTAAATTCGGCATCAGTGCAAGGGCCACAGTGGGGCGAGGCGACGCAGGTCGCCGCCTTATGCCCGGTCTCTCCGTATCGGAAACAGTCCCGGCTGTAGTCGACCTCCTCCACACAAAATGCGGCCATATGGGCCACCTAGCACTGTAGCAGCGGGTCGGTCTGGGGGGCAAAAGCCGCATTTCAGCCGAAAACCACCCTACTACCAGTCGCCTCTCCTTCACCAACGTCTTTGTGGCGGTGATGGAAATACTGGCTTGAATCATATTCCCATTCCCTTCCCGAGAGCTCGCAAGTGACTTCACTGACTCGGAGTTGCTCTTTGGGACAGCCTCCAGCTCGGGCCAGTGCTGCCGCGACGATTTCCTTGCTGACTGAGTCAGCGAGGCCCGTGATAAGCAAATCAACGCGTTTCACGTGCCTTGTGACTGGGAATTCTCCAGAGAGCGTACGCTGGATTAGAACAACAATTCCCGCTGCGCGTACTTCACTGCGCTCTCCGAAAAATTACGTCTTCTAAGTTAACGTCGGCAACCAATTAACTGAGTTACAGCTGCCACTTCTGCTGCTGCGTCTACCACTTTGAGCACCAAAAACTATATTGGGATCAACACGAACAAAAATGAACAATAACAATAAAAACTTTGAAAAACTAGGGTGCGAATTTGTGCTTATAAGTAATAATAATAATTTTAAATACCACCAGCAGGCGGAGCACGGGCGGCCAAGACTGGACTCGAGTGACATAATCTCTATGTCTTAAAGAGTAGTACGGCGGCGCGTATTTAGTGTGGCTGACGTAGTAAACATTTCTTGACGCTCGTCAAGGAACAAGACAAGTTAGTGTGACTGAGTTTTATCACAAATCCTTGCCGTGCCTGAGCGCCGACTGCTGTGGTTGTAGCAAGGGCTTATATACTTGTATACTTTGCAAGATTTAGTAGCAGTCAGAGAGCAAAAAAATTTGTGATAAAACCCAGTCACAACGTGTCCCTTTGACGAGCTTCAAGAAATTTTTATCACGTCATTCCCACTAAATACGCACCACTGTCCTACTCTTCGACATAGAGATTATGTCACTGAAATTGTGATATAATGCGTGACTCGAGTCCAGTCTTGGCAGCCCGTGCTACGCCTGCTGCTCAACAATATTCAATTATAACCCCCTTAATCTCTACGTAAAGCAGGACATTATCTCCCAAGGGAGATAAAGTTCTTTGAAACTCCCAAAGGAGTAGTGTTTTGAATTTGGAACATAAAATTCGTATGAAAATTTAGCATAGATAGGTACTAGCCAAGGAAGGCAAAGCTCGCGGTGGTTCTGTACCTATTTTTGAATTATCTCGCCCTATGTGCCCTTACGGCCATATTAATAACAATTTTACTCCTTGGATCATCCTCGGATTAGTTACTCCGTGTTTTGTCTTGTTTTGTACTACGCCCATACCGCAGTGGCGTGCATCCCATAGGGACAAATGACATTGTTTTCCTTGAGTCTGAGCCTGTGAACATAATAATTTATATACCGGGTTATTTTTCCAGTAGGCGCCAAATTTTGTGTGCTTGTTCAGACATGCTAAATGAAGATCTTTTACTATGGGAAATATCTCGAAATCGCGAAAAAAAAATCAGCTGTTCCATACATTTAGGTTCAGTGGATAAACATTTGTATGGAACAGATGATTTTTTTTCGCGTTACAGCGAAATTTATTTCGCGATTTCGAGTTTGGTCCCATAGTAAAAGTTGTTCGTTTTGCTTGTCTAATTAAGCACACAAAATTTGGCTCCTGCTGGAAAAATAACCCGGTATAAAAGCGAAAGGTCACTCGTAAAGAAATCTCGAAAACCGCGTGACGTACGAGGATGAAATTTGGCAGGGTGGTAGTTTATAATTAGTAGATCTCCACTCAGAAGGGATTTTGCGACAGGGTCGGATTAAGGACGTCTAAGGGCTCTCGCAAGTTTATATGAAAGTCCTTAATTTTTTTGCTACAAACTTGAAAATTGGCAGGGAGGTAGTAAACGTTCGCTGAAAACGGATTACTGGCGCGGCCGGCAAGTGCAGTATTGCTGGACTCTGTGATGCGTGCTTCGGCTATAATACACGCGTGTTTTATGAGCTGCTTTACGTAAATTAGATCCACTTTACGAGCAAGTGTGTTGACAATTTAAAGTTATAAGTTGATAGCATTCTTTCTGGCGCCTGGCCAAAGCTGTGCAATCAAACTTCTGCCAACCCTCGCTGCCACCGCTGAGACATGCCGATGGCTCACTTGCTCATCAGCCGCAGGAGAAAGCCGACCTCCTGGCAAAACTCTTCGCGGCCCATTCCCGTATCGATGACTGTGGTGCACAACCTCCGACACTGTCCAATTGTGGCAGCACTATGCCCGATATCCGCATCAGACAGCGAGATGTGCGGGCGGAGCTACAGTCGATTGATATTCGAAAAGCAAGTGGACCAGACGGCATTCCTGCGATTGTACTTAAGAAGTGTGCAGCGGAGTTGACTCCGGTCCTGACGCGTCTATACCGTCTGTCGTTCTCTGCTGGTTGTGTGCCGAAATCTTGGAAAGAGGCCAATGTCCAGCCGGTTCCCAAAAAGGGAGATCGTTCTGATCCGGCTAACTATCGCCCTATAGCCGTCACTTCCATTTTGTGTAAAATCATGGAGAGGATCCTTAACACCCAGCTGATCCGTTACCTGGAAGGTCACTCGTTGCTTAATGACCGTCAGAATGGGTTTCGTCCTAAACGGTCAACAGGTGACCTTCTAGCGTTCCTTTTGCATAAATGGGGTGAATCTATCGATAAGCGCGGCGAGTCTGTGGCTATTAGTCTAGACATCGCCAAAGCTTTTGATAGAGTCTGGCACAAGGCTCTCCTTTCCAAGCTTCCGGCATACGGATTGCCCGCTCAGTTCTGTACGTGTATTGCCAGCTTCCTCCACGAGCGTAGAATTCGCGTTGTCGTTGACGGCTGCGCTTCGCGGTTCGTGGCAGTTAATGCTGGTGTTCCACAAGGCTCCGTTTTATCCCCAACATTGTTCCTTCTGCATATCAATGACATGCTTTCCTTGGGAAGTATACATTGCTATGCAGACGACAGTACAGTGCATGGGGGATATCACGGAAGCTCAGGGGCTGCTCGTGGCAATATTGATAGGGAGAGGCAGAATCTTATCATTGAGCTCAACAGGACGCTGGACCTCATCTCCGAATGGGGTTCCAACAATCTTGTCGAGTTCAATGCTAAGAAAACACAGGTGTGCGCGTTCTCGGCGAAAAGGTTACCTTTCCTCCCACCTCCTTCTCTTCAGGGCACAACCCTTCACACACAGAGTAACATCACCTTGCTCGGAATGAACATTCGCTGCGATCTGAACCCCAGAGATTACATCGAATCCGTTATAACTGCTGCCTCACGGAAACTCGGTGTCCTAAACAAGGTGCGTAGGTATTTTGCGCCGGACCAACTATGCCTGTTGTATAAAACTCAGGTTAGGTCTTGCGTGGAATATTGCTCGCACCTTTGGGACGGCTCCGCTCAGTACCTCCTCGATGCTCTGGACAGATTGCAGCGTCGCGCTATTCGAATAATTGGCGATGTAGAGGCAACTAACACCCTCGAGCCTCTACAACTTCGTCGTGACATCGCCTCTCTTAGCGCCTTTTACCGAATGTTCCATGGGGAATGCTCTGAGGAGCTCTTTAACCTTATCCCTCCCTCTCCATTCCTTAACAGAAACACGCGTAAGGGCCTTCGGAGTCATCCTTACACTGTATCTTCCTTTTCACACCGTACCAAGAAATTCCAAGATTCCTTCTTCTGTCGTTCATCCCACACTTGGAATTCTCTACCTGCGCACGTGTTTCCTTCATCCTACAACATGGGTTCCTTCAAAAGAGGTGTGAAAAAGCATCTTTTAGGCCGGCAAGGGGCGGGCAGGTAGGATAGTGGATGTCGTCCCTACTCTATCTGTCAACTCATTTGGGCCTCTTTCACCGCTTAACATCAGGCGGGAGGAGGTCATTTGCCGGGACTTACATAAAAAAAAAAGCATAAAATAGATTAATTTGATAACATTATTCGTCCTGCGTGCTACTTACTGCTAAAGGTCATTGAGAGGGTCCAGTAGCTGATTGTATTATATCGTAAATCAATGGGTCGACTAGGTAGTAGTTTGTATAATATTTTTTAGCTTTTCATAAGATAAAATTATTGCGTGACGTAGTATTCATGCTTGAGAATAACAAATCTTATTTTTTGTATTTTTATGATTTAAATGGTAATGTATAATGTTAACCATAATTATAGTGATAATGATAATGTGACAGTGTTTCTGGTAAACATCACTACATAAGCATTGTTAAAAGAATCTTTGTTCAAATATGCAGAAGCTTTTCGCTTTGTTTTAAGAAGTCGTAAAACACTGATAGTGAAATTGCAGTCGGTTTTACTATTGCATATTTGTGAAATATATCAGAACGAAATACTTACTGTTTTAAACGCATGCTTTATTTATAAGCCCTGTGTTTTTATTGTCTTGCAGATGGTATGAAAAGTAGAGTATTCACCTCTGGAATAAAGCAGTGTCTTAGGCGACTTGAACCCCTCGCTTCACTCAGGACTCTTCATAACTCCCTCGCTTCACTCTGAAATTAAAGTTTCACTCCCTCGCTACGCTCGAGAGTTAACTCTAGAGTTCCTCGTTACGCTCGGGGTTCAATATGGCGCCCTTGACGTAAGACACCGCTTTAATCCCTTGGAGCATAATCTACTATTAAAGTGTTTGGATCTGCAGCCCAATTAATAAAGTGTGTATAACGGCTTACAGTGCTCTACCAAAAATTTTATAAATAAGCATGTTAGTTGCAACTTTTGAAGTCATTCATAATATAACCTACATAAAAGATTTACGTTCGCATAATTCAATAGATATATTCAAAATAGAGTAAAAAGAAAACAATAATAACACTAGTTATGGAAGTATAGTCGTATACTCGCTTTGAGTAGAATGAGTATGTGTATATGTATGTAAGAGGGTGTGTAACATAATTATTAGTCTCTCCCCACAGCCGCCTCCTCCCAACACCGCTGAACACCTTTTTCTTGACGTTACTTTGTCTCACACTCGGATCCTTCTGGGTGTCTATTATAGTCCATCCCTAAGAGTAGACTTTTTTGCCTCTTTTGAGCAACTCATTGAAACCTTTACTCCAGTATTTTCTCATACTATTCTTATGGGTGACTTTAATACGTGTCTGGCGAAAAATGATTCCCGGTCCCTAAAGCTGGTCTCTTTAGTAAAATCGTACAACCTTCATATTCTCCCACTTCAGGAAACACATCATTTTCCTAATTGTTCTCCGTCTCTTCTCGACTTAATGATAGTTTCTTCTCCCAATATGGTAAGCAAGCATGGTCAATTTTCCGCTGATGCTTTTTCGTACCACGACTTGATCTTTCTCTCATACCGTGTTCGCCCACCGAGAACTAAACCTCGCATTTTACTTCGGCGAAGTTTTGCTAATATGAATGTAGGAAAGCTCCGCGAGGACGCTGCTGGCTTAGATTGGTCTGAGATACGCAACTTGGTTTGTGTTGATGAACAAGTGCAACTTTTTAATGCACGTCTGACCGAACTCTACGATGTCCATGCTCCTGTTAAGCCTATCAAAATTAAGCACCTTAAGATATAAGCGCAATCCTACCATCAATAATCAGATTAGGTATAACATTGCAAGAAATCGGTGCAACACAGCGATAAGAGACGCTCAAAGACGCCATATACATAACTCGATAGATAATGAAGACCCAGCTAAAGTATGGAAATTCCTCAAATCACTTGGTATTGGCAAATCTCAGATGCGTAGTAGCGATTTCAAGCTTGACATTAATCTTCTTAACTCACACTTTACTTCAATTTCGCCCTTTAGTGGTGATCGCAAAACTGAAACCTTAAAGAAACTTTCTTCGTCGCCTTTACCTGATTATGCTCCATTCGCTATCGAGTCATTTACTGATAGTGATGTCAAGAGAACAATTATTTCTATAACTTCTGGTGCTATGGGCAGTGATTGTATTAGTCGTAACATGATCCTCCCTATCCTAGATATTCTTACTCCTATTATCACTCAAATCCTCAATACTTCCATAACGTCTGGTGTTTTTCCATCTGCTTGGAAGGATGCATTTGTTATTCCTCTTCCTAAGAAATTCAACCCAGGTTCCTTTTCTGATTTTCGTCCTATTTCCATTCTCCCGTTCCTTTCCAAAGTCCTTGAAAAACTCGTCCATCGTCAACTTATCAGGTTCCTTAATATTAATAAGCTTCTGAATCCTCTACAATCCGGCTTCCGCGTGGGTCATAGCACGACTACTGCTTTAGCTAAAATCACCCATGATATTCACCAGGGCATGGAAAATCGCCAACTTACACTACTGACGCTTCTAGATTTCAGCAACGCGTTTAATTCGGTGGATTTTGATGTACTCACCAGTGTTTTACGTTCTCTTGGCATATCTCCTGTCGTAATTGACTGGTTTCAAAGTTACCTGTTGGGGCGTCGGCAGCGGGTACGCATTGAGGACTCCCTGTCTGATTGGTGCACTATCGTTGCCGGTGTCCCTCAGGGTGGCGTATTATCTCCGCTTCTTTTCTCGATATTTATAAATTCCATTACGCAATCACTTTCATGTTTCTATCACTTGTATGCCGATGACTTGCAAATTTACACGCAAGCCCCGCTATCTGATTTTTCACAAGCTATTTTGACAACTAACAGTGACCTTAATATAATAGATAACTGGGGTAAGTCTTTCGGTCTTGTTATTAATCCTAACAAAACGCAGACAATTATTATCGGCAGTTCCCATTTCGTATCACGCATCGACTACAGTCTGTTGCCGGCAGTGATCTTTGGCGGAACTATTATCCCATTTAGCAAATCTGTTAAGAATCTAGGTATTGTTTTTGATCAATGCCTTTCTTGGCGGCCTCAAGTTGAAGCAGTTCGGAAAAAACTGTTTGCCGCATATGGTTCTCTCAACAGATTCCGAAACTTTCTTCCAATGGCTACAAAAACAGTGTTAGCTCAATCACTTTTACTTTCTTTAATTGACTACGCTGACGCTGCCTGGGCTGGTTTATCCGAAGAGCTATTGAACCAGTTGGAGCGTCTACAAAATGTGGCAATACGGTTTATTTTTAATCTTCGTAAATATGACCATGTTTCTTACTATCGCTCTCAACTTAAATGGCTGCCAATTCGCCAGCGCAGAGATTTACATGTTTTATCCCTACTTTACAATGTTTTGTTTCTTCCGACCTTTCCATCATATCTTCAGTCTCAGTTCTCTTTCCGGTCCTCTTCTTCAAGTCGTACTTTACGGTCGAACTTTAATTTAACTCTTGATATCCCACCCCACAGCACGGATTTCCTTTCATACTCTTTTCCAGCATATGCCGTCCGGCTATGGAACTCTCTCCCTGAGAGTATTAAGAGAGCTCGCACGCTGGAGTCCTTTAAGAATCAAGTTCGAAATCACTTCCTATCCTTAAATCCTTAGCTAAAATAGTCCTTCATTGTGTCCTTCACTACTACTGCACCAATCCCCGTTTAAATTTCCTCTCAGTATTTCCCTAGTCCAAGGTTGCCTGGAAGAGATTGCTCATTAGCAATAAGGCCGCCTGTGTTGTACATCTGCATTATTTTTGAATTTTTTTTTTATATGTTTATTTTGTGTGCAATAAAGTGTTTATTATTATTATTATTATTATTATTATTATTATATGAAAATATCTATAAACAAAATAGTATCCATATATAACAACAGAAATAAAAATATTAGGGTTTATTGGAATTCACCCCCTTAGGGTGCAAAATAGGGGTTGAAACTTTCTATGGAAAATATTTAAAATCTGCTTCAATTTCTATGAAATTTATTATCCGGGCTTAAATAGGCTACAAAATTATTTTTCCTACGGGAAAATAAAAATTCCCACGGGAAAACAATAATAACGCGGGCGAAGCCGCGAGCGGAAAGCTAGTCAATAAATAATATTTAATCATCGTCGTCATAGTCAGCACTGGCCTAATCGGGAGGCCCGAGGTTCGATCCTACCATGTACCAATGCGTTTTCCGTATTATATAATTATGTACATTTGTCCGACGCTCCTACGGTGAAGGAAAACATCGTAAGGCATCCTGCATACATCTGCGAAAAAATTCAAAGGTGTATGTGAAGTCGACCAATCCGCACTGGGCCAGCGTGATTGACTAAAACCTAAACAAACACCCTAACTTAGGGTAGGCTAGAGCCCCTCGGTGGGGACGTATATGAGCTGTGGTGAAGAATATTTTATCATCGATTAACTAAGCGACCATAGTAACTAACGCCCCTGAGCTACATCACTTAAGTGATACTTGGCATTTTTCGCCTGACCAAATAACAGATGTTTGTTCAACTTCAAATGGGATTTTAAGGGTTACCTATTGAAATGCATAACGTTTTTCGTCATAAACTAAAAATGCATAATGTTAAATGCCATAATCGTCACTTGCCATAAGTCTTTATATCATAACTTCATAACGCATCATATTATAAGGCCGAAATATGTAAGGTGTAATCATTAAAAGGCATAATTTTAATAAAATATAAGTAACAAAAGGTATAATTTTTGATTGCCATAATATTTCAAAGGCATATTATTCAAAAGACATACATTTGAAAAGCATAACTGACAAAATCCATAGCAAACTCATTTACAATTTAATTTCAAAAAGCAAACACTTGCTATACATAACAGTTATTTATTGTCTTATATTTTAATTATTTACTATTGTTTTTTTAACCTTATTTATTAAGAAGTAGTTTAAAAATACTTTAAAAAGCTTAAAAAAGCTCTAATTTACAATTAATGTTAAAAAATCACGTAATAATATTAATATATTATACCATTTTGCATACATGCAGACATGCAGCATGCATGTAGCCGGCATGCAGCATGCATGCAAGCATGCAGTCATGCAACAGGCACGCAACCTAACATGCAGAATGCATACAGGCACGCAAGCTGGCATGCAGCATGCAAGACTTCTGCCATAGCTCCGGCACTGCGGAGTTCTGGCGGTCCCACGCCGTGCCTTCGCGGTTCTGAATAACACTCTAGGGGTAAGGTAGACAAGACTATGTGGAGTCGGGGTTGACTGAGTCGGTTTTATAAATAGCACTAGTTTTTTAATAATTTACTAATTATTAAAAAACTATTTTTCTCCATACGAGGATAGTAATCCTCGTATGGAGAAAAATACATTCCGGTTTATGTCAAAGAATATTTATGGATACATATTTACAGTTATTATTCTTTATAAAACTATGTCTTTAGTGAGTTATGCATAGTTAAATTATGTCAAAGAAAATTATGGATAATAACGGTTATGCGTAGCAAAAATATGCGTTTTAAAGTATGCTTAATAAAATTATGGCAAACCAAATTCTGCATTACAATGTTTATGCCTATTGATATGTTATGCCAAATATTATTATTCTTTTTGATTTTTATGCCATATATGATGTACGCCAATCGAAATTATGACAATTAACAGTATGCGTTTCAAAATGTCACCATTTTTAAGTAATATTCGAAATTCTCGCAGTGTTAGTGCGGATTCAAAGTTCATAATGATGAAAATTACTGAGACTATTCACTATTTACTTTTTTTTATACAACTAAGTTGGCAAGCAAGCAAACTGCACACCTGATGGTAAGTGGTAGCAGCCACATATAATGTTTACATGTGGCTCTTGTGAGATTCACAGCAAAACTGCAACCCCCACATGAATCACAGTGTACGTTGCCAACTTGTGACATAAGATTAAGGTCACGGTACCCAGTAATTTCACTGCCATATCTTACTCTTTAAACCGGAACACAGCAATGCAAGCACTGCTGCTTTGCGGCAGAAATAGATGAGACGGATGGACCCAAGCAGACGACACTGGTACAGAGTAAATCCTCTCGGAACAAAATAAATCTCCCCCCGGTAAATGTATACCGGGTGGATTATCCTCGGTATAAGTTTTTATTTGTAAGGCCGTATATGTCTACTTTCGATTTAATACACTTAAGTAATTTTTTATCACCCTGGAAAATTTTAGGGACGCTTCAGGACACATCCAATATTATATAAAAAAAAATGAAAAAAAAAAATGCTGCTCTCAACTGCTCAGTCTCTAAATATCATATTATCAAAATATCAACAGCAGCAGAAGTGCAGCATTTTTTGGATTTTTTAGAAAATTAATATAAAATTAAGTAAGTGAGTTATTTTTTATTCATATTTAAAACATTCTAATACCATGTCGTAAAGCCTCCCTTAAATTTTCCAGGGTGATAAAAAAATAACCGTGTATACACGATGTTTCATAATAACCAATAAATAATCAATGCGTTATCTAAAACTAATTATTAAAATGTGTTTACACGTAATGTCATTTAACCCAAAATTTTCATGTATATCATAGTATCATCATCATGTCTATGATTTACATGAAAATGTAGGTTGAATGACATTACGGGTAAACACAATTTAATAATTAGCTTATAGCTTTAGATAACGCATTGATTATTAATTGGTTATTATGAAACACCGTGTATACACGGTGTATAAAAACTAAAAACAAAGCCCGCGGCTACGCATTCAGACCATTAAAATTAACCTATATAAAAAAAATGTTTGATGGGAAACGAAATTTATTTTTAAGTTTTAAAAAACAACTGCTAAAAGTACTACGCAATGTAACACGCGCTCGCGCGCTACGGATATCGTCTCTGCGTGAGTCAGCGGCTCGCGGCGACAATAGACAGCGTCCGTTGCAAATACATTGCGCGTTGTAAATTAAAAACTTTTTTGTCAACAAATACAGATTTTTTCTTTGATGTTTCTTAAAAACCCCGAAGAAATAATTGTCACTTTGAACTTAAATATCTCGGTACCTAACTATTAATTTCCCAGATATGGTCTAGAAGACAAAAATGATATTGACAATGGGTTCAATACGTGGGCTTTGGCTTTGTGATTGGTTTTTTTACACCCGTTACATTTACCGGAGGGAGAACGGAATTAAAAGAAAACTATCATAACTACGAGTATTAGGCTTACAAATAAAAGAGCTGTAGTCGACCAACTTATAAAATGTGCTTGGTGAAGGAAAAGTCCGAACAAATTCCATTCAAAATTAGTTAGATAAAGTAGTTAGTTAAGTAAAACTGATAGTAAATATAGATTAACGAATGATGTGAAATTATAGAAAAAAAATACAATAATAAATAATAGTATGCAACCTTACATTCTTTTCAGGGGTTTCTCTAAGTTATCACATCAGAAATATGAGATCCGTAGAAGAACTAGATTTACCGACATAGCCCAAAGAATTGCAATCCTTAAGTGGCAGTGGGCAGGACACATCAGCGACGCAGCGTTGGTGAGCACAAGGCAGACCGAAGATCTATTGAAGGTCGCAGGCTATTATGTAATCTGTGTCGCAGGAAGCCGCTGGATGCGAAAGGCGCAGGACTCATCGGTTTGGAGATCCCTGGGTGGGTCTATGTCCAACAGTTGATGATGAACCCTACATTGAATGTCCGACACATACTTGGTCGGTTTTTTTTATTTATAGTTAAGGTGGCACGAAGAAAGCACATGTGGAAGGAACATGAAACGCTCGTCGGCCATTTCAACAGATTTTTTCTGTTCTGCGATAACATGAGTATAATTGATAGGCTCATCAATAAACTAAATTTTATTAGTATCATTGTTATCAGTATGTATCGTAATCTCAGTATACCGGAGAAAATGTTTACTCATGACAAACATCTGTCGGTCCATCTATACTGGAAACACGTGTGAATCAATATTTGTAAAACCAATGGTATTATGTTGTGGGGTTTCATTGTGAGCGAGCGAATTATTTCACTATTTTTGTCAGGTGCACTCTGTTTTTTTTTCACTTTACATCTGATGGGGATCCGAATTGTTGCAACTGCAGTTATAAGTACCTTTTTCACTTTTATTAATTACTGGAACAACCAACAAACAACTGATAGGATGGTGAAAATTATACTGCCTCCGATATTTATACTGTCTCAGCTTGGCTGAAGCTATATCTACTTAAGTATATCACAATAATGCTGAGGGTTCGCATCGCTTCCTCTAAAAGCTCATCTTAAAGCTCATCAAATGGTTTCTCACCCTTTCATAGTACTTTACCGCTTTGCAATAACATTTAATTTTGTATCTTTTAAAAAATTACTACTATCGTACCTATGAAAGCTCGAAGTCTTCAAAACACCATATTGAACAAGGGTCGATTGATTATACCTCGATTTAGCTGTCCCTAGGTGTGGGTGCTACGCATCCACTCTTTAGAATCGACGTACTGTTTTTCGTTTAGTTTAGAATCGATGTATTAAGTAATTAGTTAATTAGATTCTTGTTAAAATATTTTTAATGTTTTGTTTGACGTCAATAAGTGCCTGTAAAGGTCTATATTGAATTAAGATTTTTGAGTTTGAATAATTTTATTTGTCCCTCTGAACGTTTACATATTTAAACGCAATATACAAAACATTCAATTATAAACAAAAACATTTTTAAAACATATCAAGTAAGCGCTCCTTCCTACGCACTAGCATTTGGCAGTCTATAGCCGGTTCATTTAAGCGGCCAGCCGCTTGCATGATTGAGACAGTAGCTGACCGTCATGGTAGCCAACCGGGATGAAACCACGTCAAGTGGTTAAATTGTGATAGATAGATAAATCATTTATTCATCTACACAGCACAAATATAAGACTTTTAACATACACATGGTAAAAACTAAGAAAAAATATATAGTATATTACTAACTGCATGTAGTGTTCTGTGCAAGCGAAGCGAATCTGGCTCAGCATATTGATGATGATTATTCGCTGATTATTCTGCCAGAACCAGGAAAGAGTAGATGAAAGAATCGATTCAGACCGTTTAAAATAAGAGACTGTTTGAAAGCATGTTGGTCTAGAAACAAAATGAACGCCGACGAGATAGCTTGTCTTATTTATTATTATACGTAAAGGAATTTGTACCTACAATCTCACCGCAAACTAACTAATCTGCCAGTGAACCGCCAGTATAAAGAAAATCTTGTGAATCTTGTGGTGAAGCGGTGACGGGTAAGTGTCATCACTTGCAATTGCACATTAAAATGACGAAGCATCTAGCGCACGTGTGAATGTACATTAATAACTTCCGAAAAAAACTTAAAACACGTTCGACGTACCTATAAAATTTAAGGGATTCCCTCGATTTTCATGGGATCCCATCATTCGATCCTGACTTTAGTAACCTTGGGACCACCCCAGGAGTGTACCTAATCTATGGAATACAAAAAAAAATTGAAAATCGATCCACAATTAGCGGAGTAATCGCGTAACATACACACAAACAAACATACGCATCAAATTGAAGAACCTCCTCCTTTTTTGAAGTCGGTTAAAAACGCTCAACATTCAGGTTAGCAGAATTGTTGAGCTTTGTAAAGTGGGTATCAGTTTTCTTATACGCCCAGTCAATCATTAATGTGATGACACTAATGTAAATAACAGTCGGTGTAGAATCAACATAATATATGTCATACACGCTATATCGGGTCAGAACTGATATTAAAATCGAGTGGTCGCAGCTATCTTAGCTAATGTAAGCTAGCCTTTAAGCTCTCCACACATAGAGGTGGAAGAGGGACGGTAGCGGAATCGCGGTAAGCGATTTACTTGCGCCGCGTTGCTATCGCGGGCAGTTTCTGTGTGGCATTATCTATAGCAACACAAATATTCAAAAAATTCCACTCCTCTACCGTCCCGCTTGGCGCCTGTGTGGAGCGCTTTAATCTTACATGCGATCGACGCGACACTGTGACCCCACCCTGTCTTTATCTAAATAAGTAATGAGCAAACAATGGTTCGTGTGCGCGCGGCCCTTCCGGAGATTTCCACCTGTTGATGCACCAGCCAATGTTGTCTATACACATATTTGAAAACGAATAATTAGGTCCGTTTATATCTAACCGAGGATTACCGGATTAATGTAATAACATATATTGCGTCGACGAAAATTTACGCAGTATGAGTAGAATTATGAATTAGGGCATATACAGACGAGCGGCATTTTGGCACCCACAGACGCTAATTTAGGCGTCGACACTCGTGTCGGCAGAAGCCGAATGTGTCAATGACGTTTGCAGTGACGTTTCCAATTTAACCGAGTAAACAGGTTATGATTAATATGAAAAATATTTAGGTATCTACTTATCTAGGCGACACTTATCTTGTTTATAATATAGGTTTAATTTGAAGTTAAAAAAAACAACGCATCGAAGAGCGAGACGCGATGCGTATGATTTTAGAGAATTTTCTAGAGAATCGATTGGGATTTTTAAATACAAGCCATATTGATCCTAAAAAAGAAAAAAGGTTAGGGTGTAGCAAAGGGAGTGCGGCACTTAGAAAAATTTTACCGTATTTTGTAAGAAGCCCAGGACTTATTTTCGACTGTTTTTAGAAGGAACTACCTAGCTTCTGCCCGCAACTTCGTCTGCGTGGACTTTAATTTTGAACAATTTTCTATTTTCCCTGGGTAACTACTTAAGGAATCGGGATAAAAGGTAGCCTATGTTTTGTTCCATGTCAAAGGCTACATGCATGCCAAATTTCATCCAAATTCGTTCAGCCGTTTTTGCGTGATTGAGTAACAAACATCCAAATATCCAAACATCCACAATTTCACATTTATAATATCACTAGGATTTTCTATTTTCCCTCGGGAACTACTTAAGGAATCGGGATAAAAGGAAGCCTATGTTCTTTTCCATGTCAAAGGCTACATGCATGCCAAATTTCATCGCAATCCGTTCAGCCGTTTTTGCGTGATTGAATAACAAACATCCAAATATCCAAACATCCACACTTTCACATTTATAATATTACTAGCTTCTGCCCGCGACTTCGTCTGCGTGGACTTCAGAATTGGGTCTAAAGCTTCGCTCGTTAACAATTTTTAATCTTCCCAAGGGAACTATTTGAGAGATCATTAAGGACATGTCCTTTTCCATAGCATAGGTGACATGCATACCAAATTTCAAAGCTGTCTACCCGCGGCTTAACTCGTAAACAATTTTCAATTTTCCCTCGGGAACTACTTAAGGAATCGGGATAAAAGGTAGCCTATGTTCTTTTCCATGTCAAAGGCTACATGCAAGCCAAATTTCATGCAAATCCATTCAGCCGTTTTTGCGTGATTGAGTAACAAACATCCAAACATCTAAACATCCAAACATCCAAACGTCCACACTTTCACATTTATAATATTATATTAGGTTGGGGAAAAAGTCTTTTCGCATTATAGTATGTATAAACTTGTAATAAAATCTCTTTGGCTATACTATTTATATCTGGCTGGTTTTGGTATCATTGAAAGTTTAAATTTTAAAGAACATAATTCCAAATTCAAATTAGGAAAATGTGTGATTTTCATTTGTTTTTCGTACCGCCAAGATGAGTGAATCTAATGAAGAAATTCGATACATTTTAAAATTTTACTACAAAAAAGGTAAAAATGCAACGCAAGCCGCGAAAAAAATTTGCGATGTTTATGGACCTAGTGCAGTGTCTGTGAGAGTAGCACAAATTTGGTTTAAGCGTTTTCAATCCGGAAATTTTGATGTCAAAGATGCACGTTGCTCTGGTCGCCCTATTACAGATAAAATGGATGCCATTTTTGAAAAAGTGGAGCAAGATCGGCATGTCAGTAGTTACGACGTAGCTGAAGAACTGGAAATTGACCACAAATCAGTTTTGGCGCATTTGAAAAAAACTGGGTACACAAAAAAGCTCGACATTTGGGTACCTCACGAGCTCACTGAAAGAAACCTAATGAACCGTGTACTCATTTGTGATTCTTTATTACGACGTAATGAAACCGAACCATTTTTGAAGAAGCTGATAACTGGTGATGAAAAGTGGATCACGTACGACAAGAACGTGCGAAAAAGGTCGTGGTCAAAGGCCGGTCAGGCTTCACAGACTGTGGCGAAACCCGGGTTAACTCGCAACAAGGTGATGCTGTGTGTGGTGGGATTGGAAGGGTATTATTCATTATGAGCTGTTACCACCAGGCAGGACCATCGATTCTGAACTCTACTGCGAACAACTGATGAGATTAAAGCAAGAAGTTGAGAGAAAGCGGCCGGAATTAATCAACAGAAGGGGTGTGGTTTTTCATCATGATAACGCTAGACCTCACACATCTTTAGCCACTCAGCAAAAATTAAGAGAGTTTGGCTGGGAGGTGTTAATGCATCCGCCGTATAGTCCTGACCTTGCACCTTCAGATTTCCACCTGTTTCGGTCTCTTCAGAATTCTTTAGGCAGTGTCAGGTTAACATCACGAGAGGACTGCCAAAACCACTTGTCGCGGTATTTTGACCAGAAGTCCCAAAATTTCTATAGCAATGGGATCATGTCCCTACCTACAAGATGGCAAAAAGTTATCGAACAAAATGGTACCTACATACTTTAGTTAAATGTAAATAAACTATATAAAAAAATGTTTTGAATTTTCTTAAAAAATGCGAAGAAACTTTTTCCCCAACCTATTATAATAATATTAGTAGGATAAGATTTCAATTTTAATTATATTTCAAGAAAAGTATTAACAAAAACGCTTATATCTCGGAAACAGTGCATCGGAGCTAAAAAATTACGAAATTTTTGACCCCCTCATACTCCTCCGATAATTAAGACACGAATAATGGACTTATCAAAAAATGGTCAAGTGTGAGTTTGCCTTTTTTTCATACTACATTCGGATTTTTATATGGAGTTTAATCCAGCTCCTACATTGTGTAGCAACAGGAGGGCTCTAGGGGAGAAGTCCCCGCCATCACAAAAGAAAACAGGTGACGGGGTTGCGTAGTTATGTTCTGAACTATTTTATTCGACATACTTTTCTATGAGAACAAAAAAAAATTGTAAGTATTCTTTAAACACAATAAACTTTTTATGATATGAGTCGAAAAAGACAATGTGGACATACCTAACAGCATTATCAAAGTGACATTTGTTAAGAAAACAAATACAATTAACGGATTAGTGAAGATTATTATACGCGGTAGGTACGTACCTCTTTCATTATTGGAAATAAGGAATTAACTATTTACATGACAATTATTTCATTTTAAAATATACGCTTTTTAGTACTTATATAAACAGAGATTTGGCAACGTTCATTTCATTTCTGTCTTTAAACAAAAACATAAAGACATAGATTAGGTACGACAATTGCGACATTCATTTAACAACATGAGCACAAGATGAGTCCCCTCATTTTGGGAAAACAACTCCTCGGTGGCGCGCACTGGCAGCCCCGTCATATCGTAGTGTGCGTGTGTCGCGCGTACGTAAACAACTTCATACAGCGGTGTCATTTTTGCTTCACTTTAATCATCGCGCTCAGTACCGGACTATCCTTCTATGCGTTATTATTCTAAGCTACTTACATTAGTTGTTCTTATGTATATTTTTATTTATTTGTTATAAATAATGTTACATTTCACAATTTTGTGGGTGTTATAACAAGTCGATGAACTTGATGCCTATTTAGCTATTGATTTCTAGCAACATTTTGTTAAATCTTATTATGTTATTTTACATGAAACACCTGGTGCAATACTGCAAATGACACGAATACCTACATCTTTTTTCCGCGATAAATATTCTATGGTTATCAGTCCCGTTACCCCAGTTTATGAGCCCATATCTTAGTATTGATCCAAAATAAGTAAAATAGGCTGTGGTTACCGTTTTTTGTTGGCTATGTACTTTTATCAATCTGTATAAAACGTATGCAAAACTGTTTATTTTTCCAAAAACATATTATCAGTTTTTTACAGCTGCAGGTTCCACGCGCATCTCCGATAATTCCGATAAGTTTGAATGGCCATAGTAGTCGTTGACGCATTAACAGCTGTCGCCGACATGTTGCTGCGATAGCTGCTGTCAAGAGTTGTCGACGGCTGAAGTAGCCTCTACCGTTGAGCTTGCGCTAGTGTCGCTCGTCTGTATACGTGCTCAGCTTTTTTATTTGGTATCTATCCACATACGGCGCATAGTGGTCCTAATAACCTTGCTCGATCGTCCCGCACTGATTACATAGGAGTGAGTGAGTGAGTGAGAGTTGGGGGAATATTTAAGCAAAGCTTTACGCGTAAGATGAATTATTTGAATTAAAAATTAATAAAGGCGAATAAGAAAAATCTAAAAAGACAATCCGCTAGAATATTGTTCACTTTATTTATTGAAATCAAAAGTATATGATTTAACCGAATATTTACGACGCGATTAGGTTTAAAGTTTTAAAATCGAAGCATGTTTGGGTAACATTTTAACCAAGTTTTAATTAATTTATCAAAAAAATTAAAAAGACCATCCTCTAAAGAATGCGTTGAATAATAACATATCTTTTTAAAAGATTTTTTTATTCAATATTTATGAAGAGAACCGTGCAGTTCTGCAGTGTTTTTTTATGATTGACCCTACTATGCGCCCTAAGCACGAACACACACGACCGATTATCGGTGACCAATTTTTTGTAGGTGGAAAATTATTTTTTTTTACCTTCCAACGTACATGAACTACAAAAAGTTGGCCAAAAAATCGACGAATCCTGGCCGACCCGATTATAAGTGCAAAATGGAATGTTGGTAAATGTGTACGTTAACACACAAAAAATTCGTTCGCACTAATTGATTGTTAGGTCTCGGTTGCGTGTTGTTACTTATTATTTGTTAGGTATTTAAAAAAAATTAGTACTGAATGAATAGGTTTACTAATGGTACTAGCTATATGAAGGGGTGAAAAATGTCGTACATCGAAAAGGATTTTAATAACCATGTTTGTATAACGACTGTTTGTTAACCTTAACCTGTAATATTGCAGCCAATAGACCACAAACATGTTATTTAATAACTATATTACTGTGTTGGTGGTCTAATGGCTAAGACTAAATGCCTCTTGATTGTGTAACTTAAAGATATCTTAATAACTAACTTAAAGATATCTTAGTAACTTAAAGATATTTTTAAGGATTTTTTTTGAATTTTTTGTTATTTTTATATAATAATGGATGTATATTGAAGTGTCCCTTAAATTTTCCAGGGTGATAAAAAAGTAACCATGTACATACAGTACATGGTTACTTTTTTATCACCCTGGAAAATTAAAAACCATGAAATGAAAAACCATGTACTGTATGTACATGGTTACTTTTTTATCACCCTGGAAAATTTAAGGGACACTTCAATATACATCCATTATTATATAAAAATAACAAAAAATTCAAAAAAAATCCTTAAAAACCTACTCTAAACTTATGCAGTATTGGATATTTTAGAAAATTAATATAAAATTAAGTAAGTTAGGCATTTTTATTGATATTTTAATAATTCTACTACCGTGTCCTGAAGCGACCCTTAAATATTCCAGGGTGATAAAAAGGTAATCCTGTATAGATATGAAAAATTAATAAATCAAGACGAAAAAATTTTGACTCAGGCGGGATTTGACCCCGCGTCTTCAACATCATCATCATCATTTCAGCCAAGAGACGCTCACTGCTGGACAAAGGTCTCCCCCAGGGATCTCCAAACCGATAGGTTCTGCGCCTGCCGCATCCAGCGGCTTCCCGCGACCTTCACCAGATCGTCGGTCCACCTTGTGGGGGGCCTACCAACGCTGCGTCTCCCGGTACGCGGCCGCAATTCAAGGACTTCAACATACATACATCAAATACATACATACATAGGAGTAATATTTTCTATCACCAGCTCACTGAAACAATTTGATTGAATACAACTAAGGGTCAATACGTGCCTAATGTAATCGAAAAACTAACCCCTAACTCTTAAAAACTATCCTTGCATTATCAGCTCAGCGTGATAGAAAAATCCTTGAGATGGTGATTACCAGACGCAAATACCTGAATAGGTTCAGATAAAACATGACACATGTTGGTTAGTCATGGTCATGCCCATTAAATTTAAGGGTTTCGATTTTCCTGGGATCCCATCACCAGATCCTGTCTTGGTGACAATGGGACGAACCAAGTCATGAGTAAACTCATAATGGTCTTATTACAAAACCTGGTTTAAACCTGGTCTAAAGTTAGTCTTGGTTTAAATGTAGTGCGCTTTCACTTGTGTCAATAGATACATAGATAGAGACAGTGTCAACATAGTCCTGGTTTAAACCAGGACTCACTTTAGTCCATGTTTTGTAATAAGACGGATACGGTCCTATTACAAAACCTGGTTTAAGTCTGGTCTAAACTAAGACTATTTTTAGACCATGTATTGTAATAAGACGGATAAAGTATACTTTTTCGAATACAAAAAGAATTTTGAGAATCGATTTACAATCGGCGGAGAAATCTATGAACATACCCACATAAATAAATGGAGACAGTCGAACATACAGCTTTCTTCCTTTTTGAAGTCGGTTAAAAACAGACCGGGGGCGGCTTGTTTTCGCCGAAGGAGTCAGTGGAGCTGTGGTCTCGGCACTGACCTATCGATCGGGAGGTCCGGGGTTCGATCCTGCCATGTACCAATTTGTTTTCCGTTTTTCGATTTTCATATGTACATTTTTCTGACGCTCCCACGGTAAAGGAAAACACTGTGAAGCAACCTGCATACATCTGCGAAGAAGCTCAAAGGTGTATATGAAGTCGACCAATCCGCACTGGGCCTGCGTGGTTGACCAAAGCCAAAACACCCTGTAAACGATCAAACATGTTTGTCAAATTTACGTGTTTGACAAACTTGTTTGTTCGTGTAGGGCTGTGTTTGACGCGTTTGACAAACGAACTACGTGTTTGGTGTGTTTGAAAGTATCTGGATTGACGTCGTGTTTGATGAATACGTGAAGTTTGTCAAGCAAGTATGACAAACATGTTTGATCGTTTACAGGGCTCTTAACTTAGGGTAGGCTACTGGAGGGAGACTCTGTACCAGGGTCGTCTGCTTAGGTACCTCCGTCTTACCTATTTCTGCCGCAAAGCAGCAGTGCTTGCATTGCTGTGTTCCGGTTTGAAGGGTAAGATATGGCAGTGAAATCACTGGGTACTGTGACTTTACATCTGGTGTCACAAGTTGGCAACGTACACTGTGGTTCTTGTGGGAGTTGCAGTTTTGCTGCGAATCTCACAGGAGCATTATAGGTGACTGTTACCACATGTATTCAGGGCAGTTTGCTTGTTTGCCAACTTTCTGCAATAAAAAAAAAAAGGCTTGAGCCCCTCGGTGGGGACATGAACTGTGGTGGTGATGAAAAACCAACCATTATTCCAGCTTTTAAAAGAGTATAGAAATTAAAAAGCCGCGATAGTTTACCTACAAATTTAATTATGCACTAACGTAACCTTAGAATTTATTGCCTAAAGAAATACAAGCAGCAAGCAAGCGCCAAGAAGGCGACGGTCGCCGCCGCGGGGTCGCAGCCCTCCGCGCCGTTGCAGAAGTCGCCAGTACACCCGCACACGATCTCGTGGTGGTCCCGGTTGCTGTTCTGGTAGCAGGGCCGCTCGTTCCACACCCAGCCGCAGCCGCGCGTCACCCGGATCTCATTGTCGCGGCGGTGGTGGTATACTGGTGCAAAATACACATAACGATATTGAAATGGCATACAGCAAATCTCACAACCTTCATTTCACCGATGGTGAGTGAGAGAGACAATAAGACGGAAGATGTAAACGAGCTTCAACTGGATTCTTAAACAATACGTTAACTGATCTGTAATATATCAATTTCTTTATGCTAGTCACAAGCTTAGGTAAGGTGATGGTAGCTGGCCAGGTGGGCTATAAAAGCCCAACGATAACGAAACCAATTAGAAAAACTTCTAACTTTTAATAGGAAAATTGGGAAAACCACTGGTCGAGGTGGATTATGCGTTAAACGCTTATCTGCTAATTATGTCATACCAGCCCCACTAGCATGACCACCGAAACACAATATGATAAAACGATATATCGATATAAACTGTTAAAATTGGATATTGGCGCTGTGGACTCGGCACTTGCCTTCCAATCGGGAGGTCCGGGTTCGAGACCGCCATGTACCAATGTGTTTTTCGTTTTCGAATTTCATATGTACATTTGTCTGACCTATATTATCTGTGGTCTGACGCTCCTACGGTGAAGGAAAACATCGTGAGGAAACCTGCATACATCTGCGAAGAAATTCAATGATGTATGTGAAGTCGACCAATCCGCACTGGGCCAGCGTGGTTGACTAAGGCCTAATCACCCTAACATAGGGTAGGCTCGAGCCCCTCGGTGGGGATGTATATGAGCTGTGATGATGAATATATTAATGTTGATGAAATTTTAACGTAGCCATTATATCCAACAAATTTTGACAGTTCATATCGACGGCTGAGGGAGACATGATAGTCCAGAGTCCAGACCATAAAACATACTTATTTAGTAAAGAAAGAAAAAGAAAGAAAGAAAATGGTGTATTCATTCCAGTTTTTTCTTTTCATTCTTCTAGTTCCAGGAGAAGACACTACAAAAGTCGTCTGAACGGCTACCCTTATCTATTTTTGCCGCAAAACAGCGACGCATGCATTGCTTTGCTGTGGGTTCATTTCCCACTACAGACAACAAAATTACCGGGTACTGTAACTTGATATCATTATGAAAGCTGTAAGTTAAGTTGGCAAAATACACCGTGGTATTTATAAATAAGAGTTGCAGATTTGCGAATCTTGCAAGCGGAGATCTTGCAAGAGGAGCCAGGTGGCGTAGTTGTTCAAATGCTTTGGTTTCGATATTGAAGACAAAACAACCGTGGCCACGGTTTGCACCTGGATGGGCGACCAAAACATTGTGATCTCGAGTTCCCTCGCGTTTCGGAAGACACGTTAAGCCGTTGGTTCCTGTTGCTATTGCAACCGTTTCTACCCACCAATCCGCATTGGGGCAGCGTGGTTGTGTTATGGCCCGTAATTACTATAAATTACTCATGTATTTCTTCTATGTAGAAAGGCCTGTGACCAGTAGTGGGGTGTATACAGGCTGTAATAATGAATCTTGTAAGAACCAGGTGTACGGTGACTGTACTTTACTCAACATTAAGTAGGTGGGCTGTATGCTTATTTGTAAAAAATACTTAGTCTGGCCATAAATACTGTTACACTTAAAAATAAAAAAATATTACCTTTGAATTTCGAATCTGTCATTTTTATACGGTTGTTCATTGTGTTTTCTCGTTTTGGCGCCAATACATTTTATAATATTTTGCGATATTAAAATGCAGTGGGGTGATAAAGAGAACCGAATCACTGTGATTGCATTACACAAAGTAGGTATGGAGCCAAATGCAATTTTTAAAACTCTCCATACCCTTGGTATTAGTAAAATGTTTGTGTACCGGGCTATTAGTAGGTACAATGAGACTTCCTCTGTTTGTGATAGAAAAAGATCTGGCCGTCCACGTAGTGTTCGTACGAAAAAGGTGGTCAAAGCAGTAAGGGAAAGAATTCGAAGAAATCCTGTCCGAAAGCAAAAGATTTTATCTCGGGAAATGAAGATAGCACCTAGAACCATGTCACGTATTTTAAAAGATGACTTAGGACTTGCAGCCTATAAGAGACGCACTGGTCACTTCTTAGCTGATAATTTAAAGAAGAATAGGGTGGTAAAATCGAAACAACTACTGAAGCGGTACGCAAAGGGAGGTCACAGAAAAATTTTGTTTACGGATGAGAAAATTTTTACAATAGAGCAACATTTTAACAAACAAAATGACCGTATTTATGCTCAAAGCTCTAAGGAAGCTTCCCAATTAGTCGACAGAGTGCAACGTGGACATTATCCGAGTTCAGTGATGGTTTGGTGGGGTGTTAGCTATGAAGGAGTGACTGAGACATATTTTTGTGAAAAAGGTATCAAAACATCGGCACAAGTATATCAAGATACCATTCTTGAGAAGGTTGTTAAGCCCCTTAACATCACCATGTTCAATAACCAAGTATGGTCCTTCCAGCAAGACTCGGCGCCGGGTCATAAAGCTCGTCATAAAGCTCTGGTTAGAAGCGAACGTTTCGGACTTCATCAGAGCTGAAGACTGGCGTCGTCTAGTCCCGATCTTAATCCACTAGACTATGATTTATGGTCAATTTTAGAGAGTACAGCTTGCTCTAAACGCCATGATAATTTGGAGTCCCTAAAACAGTCTATACGATTGGCAGTGAAGAATTTTCCCATGGAAAGAGGGCGTGCTTCTATTGATAACTGGCCTCAACGTTTAAAGGACTGTATTGCAGCCAATGGAGACCACTTCGAATAAGCTTTATATATTTTTAATTGTTTTATATTTATGTACTAAACTAACATAGTGTAAAAGTAATAAATGTTTTAAGCAGTTAAAAAAAATGTTTTTTCTATCTTACAATATTTATGGCAAGACTAGGTATAAACCACTTACTGGTCTGAACAATCTTGCGACAGAAGAAGTTGACAGCTACTGGGCTGGGTATGGCGGTCTCGCAGGTGACGACAGGTATGATGCGGAACTTTTCTTCGTCCTCATACATGTTCAAGTCCAGGCAAGCGCTGTTGTTCGCGCTGTTGCAGTAGAAGCACTGGATACTGCTCGCTGGAAGAACACAGATGATTCTTAAGGCTGCATGATTTGCATTGGGTCTGTTAATAGCGTCAGTCGTCTTTCGATATCAGTGCTGACCCGATACTGTTATCGTGTATTGGTTTTAATTCAGCAGTGCTATCTAATCACGCTTTGTACAGAGTAAGTCAGCTTTCGGCGCCGGCACTGGCATCTGTTACAGGCTTAATGTGAATCTGCCACCATCAAAAAGACAAGCTATACAGTATACACCGAAGTTACTGTAATATTATTAATACTATCTGGGGCTGACTTTGAAGAATTCTAAAAAGTTATTATTCGAATTTTTTCTCGAACGGTAGTCATAGCTCAGCCAATCAGAACATTGACCATGTCGAGTTCCGCCATTTTTTGAAATAACATCGCTTGATTTGTCGCGAGTAGTATAGGCTCGGTTATACACTTCTTTGTCTATCCACGAAAAAATAATTTATTTTAAATAAATAATCCTTCATTAAAATAACTTTAATTTGAATAAATAGTATTTTTATTATAATTCTACAATTATTATGTAATGCAATTCAAAATAAATTTAAAAATATGTAATAAAAAATTCAAAAAAGAAAAAAAATCATACTTTGAATTTGAAATTGACGTCTCGACTTCGCCCACGCCCGAGCACTCGAAACATGTCCTGTGTTCGATTGGATTAACTGTGATTACCGCTCGAGAACTTTTTCGAAACCTCGAATAGGAATGTTTTTAGAATTGTGCGAGAATCAGCCCCTTGTGCCGAAACAGGAAGTCATGGGCGCCGGGAGGGGGTGGGCATAGGCCATATCATTTGATATTGGTTAATGGTATTTGTAGATGCAGATGCACCTCCCTAAATAATCCTTTTTTTTTCGAGGGGAATGCGTGACCGTACTCGCCGTTGGCTAGACGACGAGCGTGTGTGGGGCTCTCCCGGCAGAGTGCCAGGCCTACCCACTAAACCCCCCGGTGTTCTTCCTGCTCTTTTTGGACGCGCGTGGTAGGGTCCACACTGCGACTACCACTACCAACCCCTGAAAATAATCCTGGAGGCGCCCATGCATGAAGTGGATTCTTTAATTCCATCAATCCCGATCAAAACCAAGACTGATGGTATACTGACTCATGCTTGCATAACTATAACGAATGCTTATGGCAACCGTGATTCTCTCCAGGTGTATACCATTTAATTTTTAGGGTTCCGTACGTTCGAATAAAAAAACGCAATCCTTATAGGATCACTCGTGTGTCCATCTGTCTGTCGATCACAGTCCATTATCTCCGAATCTACTAGACCGATTAAATTGAAATTTGGTACACATATCAATTTCTGTGAACCAAACGCAGAGGTGTGACGTGAGTAGATGAAATCTGTATATGAAATCTGTTTCCAAGTAATTCAAGAAAATAGATGAAAATTGACCATCCCCCCCCCCCCCCCCTCTTATCTCCGAAAGTAGTGAACCTAAAATTTTGAAAAAATACAGAAATTAGTTTTGTACTTATAGATTATAGGAAAACCTATAAGAAGTCCATGACATTAAAATAACATAAATCACTCAATATAGGTAACATAACATCGTACGGAACCCTCTTCACGCGAGTTCAACTCGCACTTGGCCGGTTTTTTAAGCATTATGTATGTTTAAAACGAGGAGTATGTAACGTTATAATTGATAAAGTTAGGCAACGTTCGCCGCGGTTTAATCCCGGATGGGTGACTAAAAACGAAAAACATTTCTAACTTTAGGTATGAGTTTGAAGGAAATCATCTCTATATTTCGTAAAAATGTAGGTAAATGTGCAAATAAAAAAGTATTTGAATAAATTTTTTTTCGGAGAAAATAAACATAAGTGTTACGTGACATAAGTATTGCTAGATGACAATGCCACCCAGAATTATAATACTTACACTTGTAAACCATTGCCAGCAGATATGCGATCGTGCAAAATATCTGATTTAACGACGCCATTGTAGAAACCTGAAACAAGAACAGAAATATTATGTTTTATAGTAAAACAAGCCGTGCCGGCGAACTACGTTTCGCCATAATAAAAAATAGCTTACGACCTATTCTCAGACCTATCGAATGTACACAAAAAATTCATAAAGATTGGTCAAGCCGTTTCGGAGGAGTTTGGTAACAAACACTGTGACACGAGAATTTTATATATTAGATTAGATATACTAATAAATATTTAGGTGGCCTACGACCGCTTAATGCCAGATCACAATATCAAAACCGGGACACCGCTCTTGCCACTTCTAGCTCCATCGTTTTTAATGCGGTTTCAATATTGTTGGGGGCAGCTAAAATTGAAAGTAATGTATACTGTGCCAGTACGCGCAGTGCAGTATATTGCGCTAATACAGTATATGTATACTGTATTATAGCGCAATATACTGTTAAGAGTGAAAATAACATACATATGTAAAAGGTAAACTCGATTTATGAGCTTTTCTCGAGGAAAATAAAGCCTAGTTTCTGAGCTCTTTATCAAAATAGCTCAGAAAATAGCTATGCTAGGTGAGCACGCATTAGTATAATCAATTTAACTAAAAATCTTTTGAGCATTTAAATGAGAGTTGTATAATATGTGCAATTTTAATAACGCTTGAAAGAAAGAAACGCAAGCAGACTACAACAATGGCCACTCCGAATGTAAACTTACCACAATACAAGAGGGACGTAAGCGGAAACTCTTCACAACTCTGAACAGACTAGGAACAGAAATCTGAACAGACTAGGAACCTGAATTACAACGATATAACAAAAAATAACCGAGACAAACACAACGCGAATCCGACACCTTCAAATAGTACAGAGCCAACACAACTAATGTTGCAAGAAATGTTCCTAAAACAAAGTGAAAAAATTGGTCAATTGTAACAACACATGAGTACTCTACTTGGTCTCATAACAACCATAGTCCAGAAATTAAGTTTAAGCCCTTACAGATAGCAGCATGGAACATAAATGGACTCTCACCCAACAAAAGCGAAGTCGAGACCCTATTGCATGTACACAATCTTGACATTCTGCTTATATCGGAAACTCATTTTACTGCCAATAGTTTGGTTAGAATAAAAAGCTACTCCATATATAATACCAATCACCCTGATGGCACAGCACATGGTGGAACCGCTGTTATTGTCAAATCATCAATAAAACACCATGAATCCCTTCACTTTAAAACTGAAGCCATACAGGCTACAACAATAACAGTTGAAGACAAGCAAGGGGACATCAATATTTCTTCAGTTTACTGCCCTCCAAAACATAACATAAACGAAACCCAGTTCAGTTCATATCTTAAATCTTTGGGAACTAGATTTGTAGCTGGTGGAGATTGGAACTCCAAACACACTATGTGGGGCTCAAGACTTATTACGACGAGAGGAAGGGAACTCAAAAAAAGCGTTGATGCAAATCATCTGATTCCCATTGCTACTTCTGAACCAACACATTGGCCTACAGATCCAAACAAACTCCCAGATCTTGTGGATTTTTCCCTAACAAAAGGAGTGTTAAGATTATTTTTTAAGATAGAGTCGTGTTTAGATGGATCATCAAATCATACTCCAGTTATCCTAACAATAAGTGTTTCTGTTTTGGAAAAATTAACTGCTCCAAAACTTTATAACAAATACACAGACTGGAATGCATTTCGAGGAATACTACAGGACGAGTTGGATCTAAAAATCTCACTAAACTAAACTAAACTCCCGATGACATTGAAAATGCGACTCTAAAATTAACGCGAACGATACAAAATGCAGCATGGGCTAGTACTCCAGAACTGAAGCCAGTTTTATATAGACACAAAATAGTTCCCATAGATATACGTAAAAAAATTCAGTAAAAAAGGAGGCTTCGTCGAATATGGCATATAAGCAGACACTCCTCAGATAAAACTGCATTCAACAGGGCAGCAAAAGAACTTCACAATTTGCTCCAAGAAACAGAGAATGCCACCACGCAAGCACAAATCGAAAACTTAACAGCCACAAACGCGACGAACTATTCTCTGTGGAGAGTGTGTAAAACCCCAACAGTATCCAAACCTCCAATTCGCTTACGAGATAATAGATGAGCTCGTACTCCTCAAGAAAAAGCGAATGCGTTTGCAAATCATCTGGCATCAGTATTTAAACCCAATGAAGAGCAGGATGATACAGATTACTCTAATGTTAACGAAATTCTCCAACAAGATTTCCAACTTGATTTACCAATACGGCCTACAACACCAATAGAAATAAGTACTCTAATCAGAAACTTGGATGATAAAAAAGCACCAGGGTTTGACCTAATAGATAAAAAAGTGCTCAAAGAATTACCAAGAAAATGCATAGTGTACCTTAATACCCTGTTCAACGGCGTCATGAGAACGGGACACTTTCCAGCACCATGGAAAGTGTCACAAATAATAATGATAGCAAAACCCGGCAAGCCACCGCATGACCTGACGTCGTACCGACCGATAAGTTTGTTACCAATCATATCCAAGCTGTTCGAAAAAATGCTCCTCAAACGTTTATTTGAAACATTGGCAGAAAAAGGAATAATCCCTGATCATCAGTTTGGATTTAGAAAGGAACATGGAACAATAGATCAGGTCCACAGGGTATGCAAATTCATTAGAGACACCTTTGAGCGCAAAGAGTATTTCCGCGTTCCGAGTTCCGCGGTCTTTCTTGATGTGCAGCAAGCATTTGACAAGGTTTCGGATAAAGGCCTTTTGTTTAAAATAAAAACACTCCTTCCACACACCTTCTTTGGCATACTTAGATCATATCTAGACAACCGCTTGTATCAAGTTAAAGAAAATGATTGCACATCTACTTTTTATGATATTCTAGCGGGAGTACCACAGGGCTCGGTTCTTGGACCACTCTTATATACTATTTACACGTCCGACCTGCCCCAAGCTCCGGAAACCACAGTGGCTACTTTCGCTCGGTCACACTGCCATTTTGGCAAGCAGCCCAAACCGAGAACAAGCCTCTGATCTCTTACAAAAAAGCCTTGAAAATATAGACCAATGGCTAAGAAAATGGAAGATCAAGGCAAGCACATCAAAGTCTGTACAAGTAACATTCACTCTTAGAAGGAACGATTGCCCAAGAGTAAGACTAGGTTCCAGCCTTCTTCCCACCAGCGAAACAGTAAAATATTTGGGTATACACTTGGACCGCCGGCTTACATGGTCTAAGCATTTACAAACCAAAAGAGATGAAATAAACAGTAAATACCGAGGACTGTATTGGTTACTGGGAAGAAACTCCAAGTTATCTGTGGACAACAAGCTGCTTCTCTATAAAGCTATTCTTAAACCCAACCCATCAGCAAGTGAATCCCATATTAACAAAATACCAAGAGCGCAGAATTATATCCTGAAGCAGATTTCAAACGCTCCATGGTTCATTCGCAACTCTGAAGTTCATCAACATCTAAATATCAACACTGTCAAAGAGGAAATCAGCGACACATTGGACAAGTACAAAAATAGGCTGTTTAAACATCCAAACCAGCTAGCTATACAGTTGACACTGCCGGATTACATGAAACGTCTGAAAAGGCGCAAACTCCCGGATGTAACCAAAACAGCCTAGGCTTAACCAGATATGAGTTAGAAGCTCGATGGAGCGTCTGACCCAACATGTGATTCCCAGCAACAAATCTGCTCATAGTCATGAGGACTGATTGCACGATGAAAATTTGAAAGGAAAAAAAAATTTTATAACGCAATAATATTGCTATAATTAGCTTAATTAATTCTTCGGGAGCTTGAATTCATTTTTAAAAAATATTTTAATCCGACTGGGTATCATAATACCAATAGTTTACACAACACTACAAGACAGTATTAGTTAGAGTCACCCGCCCGCATACCGGAGGCGTTTAAAAATGACGGGAGATGAAAGGCGCTACAATAAATTATTATTAAGTGATTCCATACTGAGTCAAGCTTTGTGGTTCAGTTACTTCTGCACATTTACATCAGTGAAAACATTGTTTAGATACATTTTTAAAACACTAACGTTACTAACGTTACATTATTATAATATTACATACGGAAGCTTCCATAATTTTTTATTCATTAATAATTATTTATATGAACAGTTTAAGTCCGTTATAATGAAAGTTTGTATTCTTCCAGTTCCATACAGCATATGATTGAAGGAAATTGCATGTAGCTGACTATTATTTTTTCTTGATAATGGGCTCTCGTGAAATTGCATCATCACGGCTGATATACGTTCCCACCGAGGGGCTCGAGCCTACCCTAAGTTTAGGCCTTATTCAACCACGCCGGCCCAGTGCAGATTGGCCGACTTCACATACATCTTTGAATTTAGGGTGTTAAGGCTTTATTTAACCACGCCGGCCCAGTGCAGATTAGTCAACTTCCCATACACCTTTGAATTTCTTCGCAGTTGTATGCAGGTTGCCTCACGATGTTTTCCTTCACCGTAGGAGCGTCAGACAAAGTACATAATATGAAAAACGAAAATGAAAAACACATTGGTAAATAGTGGTTTTCAACCCCGGACCTCCGGATTAGAAGGCAAGTGCCGAATTCACAGCGTCACCGACGCCGCTCTTATTACCACCACCACACTATTTGTTGTAGTTAAACATTTATCGAAAAACGCCCTTAATGTTTCGTTTAAAGGAGGTCCAGAAATGAAGGCATATTTTTGACAACCACTTATACCAGTAGTATAAAAATACCGCCAACATGTAATAATGAAACAAAAAAACTATGTTTATCCAATTGAGGACTACATAATTGCATTACTTCAAAAGGATTTAACTTGAACAAAAATTCAATTACGCCTAAAAATTCTGTAAATAGACGTTAAATATTAAGGATTCTAAGGGTCAATGAAAAAGGCTTTTAGCAACAGCAAGCGGTACCATTGACGGTATTGTTCCCACAAGGAAGTGTAAATCAGGCTAGCGAAACAGTGAAACAGTTTTCATAAAAGATTTATTATTCCTTTCATTATTTTACTAAAGGTAAATTTTTGCAGCATCGTTTAAATAAACGAAAACTTATATGAGAGTATGTTTTGTTATTGACATGCAACAGGAAGGCTTTTGGCCTTGAGCTCACCCGAAAGTCGTAACGATGGTACGAGCGAGTTGCACCTTGACTCCTCAATAACAACAACGAAGGATTAGAATATTATTAACATAGTTATGAATTATTCCAAAAAATGTATGTGTAGGACGATGGTAACTAACCAGGTAGCTGCTTAAAAGCACCATCATCAACCAAACCAAGCAAGAAAAGCTTCGATCTGCCTTCCATGCGAAATCGAACTCCTGACCTCCAGATCCATATCAAAACTGGGTAGAATGGAATCAACTAGGTACTAGATCATGAACACAGTTAAAAGTAAGCTTTGTTAGAGAAATCTGTCAAAACCATATCTGTTGTGAACTTTTTTTGTTATTTGAGACTTACCTACTTCTCTCATGATCTGATTTATGTTTTTGGTTTGACGTTGTTTTTGTGACTTTTGAATTTTTGTATTGAATATTGTGATATGTAAGTGAACCTGAAAAATATAGTTAATTACACAAAGCCGTTTATATTTGATTCATCCCTACAAATATTTTAACTTCAAAGAAGTGTAGGGCAAGGCGCGACGCGCTGGTTATTATATTCGGCACATATGGCGACCGTGAGTAGCGAAGAAAATATAGAAAAAAAAAAAATAGAAAGAACAATTGCTCGGAGACGATTTTCACTGAGTGCAAATAAGTTGGAGGAGTATTTGAAGAAGGAAGATATTACTTACATTAGCGCAGAGTTTAAAAAACTAAGCAATTGTTTCGAAAAACTTGTGAGTATACAGAATAAATATTTTAATGTATGGTTAGAAAGTGAAAGTCGAGAAGAAAAGCTGATAGAATTAGAGAGCGATAGTGCAGACGAGTATGAATCCAAGTGGTATTATTTGGAGCAAAAAGTAAAAGAAGCAATAGAGAATAAGGCAGAAAGCGAATGTGGTTCAAAAAGAACAATAAAAGTACCTGGCAGCGTGGCTGGGGGTAGTGAACTGAATATGTCGCGTCATTTACGTTTGCCAAAGCTAGAACTTCCGAAGTTTAACGGTGAAACTAGCAAATGGCTCACTTTTTGGGCTCAGTTCAAAAAAATAGATTCGGATGACAAAATTGACAAAGAAGACAAGTTTCAATACTTGATACAAAGTATGGAGGTTGGAACTAGTGCGAGAGAGCTTGTTGAGAGTTTTCCTCCGTCAGCCGAAAACTATCCCAAGGTGCTAGAACAATTGAAACAGAGATTTGCACGGGACGAAGTAATTATCGAGCACTATGTACGAGAGTTACTGCAATTAATACTTGCGCAAACCAAGGGATCCGTTAATACAGTTATAAGGCCTCTCTATGATAAAATTATGACGCAAATTTTAGCTTTGGAGTCTCTGGGTGTAACACAGGACAAATATGCGGCTTTTTTGTATCCCATGGTTGAGTCGGCACTGCCGGTTGAGATTTTAAGAGCTTGGAGCAGATCACATTTGCAAGCGGATGAAGGTACTAAGTTGACTAAGCTGTTGAATTTCATAAAATCTGAAGTAGAAGCTGAAGAAAGGATACACTTGGCGAGAAACAGTTTCTCCAAAGACTACGGGATATATCCTCAACCTTCCACAGCGTCATGCTTCACAGCTGCTAGCAAGAACAGTAGAGATTTAAAGACTCACAGTTCGACTGAAAAATTACAGTATTGTATATGGTGTGATAAGCTATCGCATGTGAGCTCAGAGTGCACGTCAACCGTTAAAATGTCTTTAGATGAGCGGCGAAATTTTTTAGATAGGCGGCTGCACAGGATAAAACAGCTTGCACGCCTGTTGATCAAGCGATGCTGAACCAGTTAACTTCTAGACCTACTACAGTGCTGCTACAAACGGTGATGGTGGATGTTGTTCACGGAAGCGAAAGATTGACTGTTCGAGCTTTGCTAGATTCGGGGGCGCAGCGATCATTTATAAAGATTGATGTAGTAAAGAAGCTGAGACTAGTCGCTATTGGTCAGCAGGAAATAAGCCACACACTCTTTGGTGGAGTTGTCACCAAAAGAAAGATGCATAAAGTATATGACGTCAATATTGCAAACGTGGACGGGAGTTTTCATACTAAGCTAGGGATGCTAGGACAAGACAGTAGTATATGTGGCTACTTACCTAAAGTAAGACAGGGTGAATTGTTTTATAAACTGCAGCAAAGAGGTATTTATTTATCTGATTGTATGAATAATGTAAATGAAGTAAGTTTGCTAATAGGTTCAGATATTTTAGGTACAATCCTGACGGGACGATCAGTACGTGTTGACAACAATTTACTTGCAATGGAGACCAGGTTGGGTTGGACCGTTCAGGGCCCTGCAGTCGGTGTATATTGTTCAAATCAAGTCCAGGTAAGTGCGCTTTCTTGTTCTTTTGACATTGAAGACCTGTGGAAACTAGTGGCTTTGGGGATTAAGGATGATACACAAATAAAACCTAAGAGTAATGCAGAAGCGGAAGTAGTAAAATTTTTCGAGGAGACTGTTGTTGTAAATAATGAAGGACGTTATGAAGTGAAATTACCATGGAAAAATACAGTAGCTAATCTTTGTACAAACTATCATATTGCTGAAAAAAGGGTTAAATCGACCACTAAGAAGCTATGTAAGTTAGGAATATTAGCAGATTATGATAAGGTTTTCTTAGAGTGGTTGAAAGATAACATTATAGAAGAGGTTTTCGAGGATAATATAGATAAAGGCCATTACATGCCTCATCACGCGGTGGTCAAGGAATCTAGTTTAACGACCAAAATTAGGCCAGTCTTTGATGCATCTGCGAGTGACGAGTTAGGTTTATCTTTGAATGATTGTTTGGACAAAGGTAGTAATTTAATAGAGTTAATACCAAAATTGCTTATGAATTTTAGAAAGGGTGCAATCGGTATTAGTGCGGACATTAAAAAATCTTTCCTACAGATAAGCGTAAATTCAGATGATCGTGAATATTTGAAATTTTTATGGTGGCGTGATATAAACCATATGGACAAAGGATTTAGAACTTATAGGCATTGCCGGATAGTATTTGGGGTCACCACTAGTCCATTTTTACTGTCTGCAACAATTTTATATCACTTGAATAAATATTCTGACGAGATAGCTATGAAATTAAGAAATGCTTTTTATGTAGATAATTGTATTATAAGTGTAAATAGTGAGAGTGAGATGAATGATTTTGTAGTTAGATCGAAAGAAATAATGAACGAAGGTATGTTTGAATTGAGGTGTTGGGTGACTGGTCCAATCATTTCTGATGGGCAAGATAGCTGTAGTTCTGTATTAGGTGTCCTGTGGGACCCTGTGAAGGATGAATTATATTGTAAGATACCTGCTATTCAAGATTTCGAGAAAGTCACAAAAAGAGTATTATTATCGATAGCACAAAGCATATTTGATCCTTTAGGCTTTGTTTGTCCGGTAACAATTGTACCAAAGTTAATAATTCAGGAATGCTGGGTCAGAAAGATTGATTGGGACTCCGTATTGCCAATGGAATTATCAGCTCGAATAGATCTGTGGCTAAAACATATCGATATGTTGAATGAATGCAGACTGCCGCGACGTGTTAGCAGGAATAATATAATTTTGAGTGAAAACTCCTTGCATATTTTTAGTGACGCAAGTCAATTAGCATATGCTGTGTGCATATTTTTAAGGTCGGAGTTGAATGGCATTGTGTCACTGCAGCTAGTAATGGCAAAGTCAAGGGTGACTCCAGCTAAGCAAATCACGATGCCAAGGTTAGAATTAATTGCCGCTTTGTTAGGAACTAGATTAGCGACAGAGGTTAAAGCAGGCTTGCAACTAGGTTGTAAAGAGTATTATTGGACCGATTCCAGCATAGTTTTAGCGTGGATCAAGCGCAAAGTGGGTCTTAATGTATTTGTGCATAATAGGGTGTCTGAGATATTACAGAAAACAGATGTGAATGATTGGCGTCACGTGCCAGGTGAAATGAACCCGGCGGATTTACCATCGCGCGGATGCAATGCGTCACAATTACTCAAGTCGCAGTGGTGGGAAGGGCCGGCATGGTTAAGGAATTCTTCATCAGGGTGGCCAATGTCTAACCCTACGCCTGATATGAATGAGGTTAGTAAAGAAGTTAAAAAAAGTGTGTTGAGTGTGCAAGAGGAGGAAAAGTTTTCTGAGTGTCTACTTTACTTTAGTAAGTATTCGAAAATTGTTAGAACAGTTGCGTGGTGTCTTAGATTTGTCAGGAATTGTATGAAAGGTGAGGTAAGAGTGAATAAGAAAGATTTGTTAGGTAAGGAGTATAAGTGTGCGGAAACAAAATTATTAAAGTTAATACAAATTGAGAATATAAATGAGTTGAATAAGTTAAAATTAGTTAAATTTCAAAATGAAGATGGTTTAATTAGTGTCAAAACGCGATTAACTTTAGCTAAGGAGTCTCAAAGTTTCAAGTTTCCCTACTTATTACCTGGTAAGAATGTAATAGTTGAAAGGTTAGTCGCGTATATGCATCTCGTATATAAACATGCTGGGTCACAAAGTCTTATGAATTCTCTTATAGAATGTTATTGGATAGTCGGTGTTCGAAGGCTCGCTAAGAAGACAGTGCGAGAGTGTGTAGTGTGTCGGCGATATAGCGCGAAACCATGTCTGGCTCCACTGGCTCCTCTACCATTAAATAGAATCACATGTTGTGACGCTTTCGAAGTGTCGGGTGTTGACTTAGCGGGACCGTTATATCTTCGATCAGGCGAGAAATGTTGGGTGGTTCTGTTTACTTGTACCACGTACAGAGCAATTCATTTAGAAATTACATTGTCATTGTCTACTGAGGATTTTTTACTGGCTTTAAAAATATTTATGGCTCGAAGAGGTAATGTAAAAGTAATGTATAGTGACAATGGAACGAATTTCAGGGGCGCTAAGAATGTATTGGACTCGATAAATTGGGAGGATGTAGCTTCTAAGACAAGTGTGGATAAAATAGATTGGCGCTTTATTCCGCCTCAAGCGCCATGGTGGGGAGGATTTTGGGAGCGCATGGTTAGGTTAGTCAAAGATATATTACGTCGCATGCTAGGAAAAGCTTCACTCAGTCAAATCGAATTATACACGGTTCTTTGTGAGGTAGAGGTCGTGATAAACAATCGTCCTATTACAAACATAATGGATAGCACGGAAAGTTTAAGACCCCTTACACCGTCAATGTTTTTACATGGTAGGATAGGAGATAATGATAGTATATGTGCTGATTTAAATTCTAAAATGTTGTCCGTTCGTTGGCGATATATACAAAAACTAAAAAATGATTTAAAGATCAGATTCAGAAGTGAGTATTTAGCTGCTTTAATTGAAAAAAGGAGTAAGTGTAGTTCTCAGATGGTAAATGTTGGAGACATAGTTTTTATTGGATCTGACGGTTTAAAAAAGAACAAATTGGCCTTTAGGGTTAGTGCTAGAGATTTTTAGTGGAGTTGACAACTGTTGCCGCGTAGCTAGACTCAAGACGGCAACTGGTGAGTTAGTTAGGCCTTTGCAGAGGCTATTTCCACTTGAGGTCTCAATGCCCGAAGAACGGGAGACGTTTTCGCGCCCTGTGCAGTCTAGCGAACCGATTTCAGTCACTCGTTCTGGGCGTCCCGTCAGGAAGCCTCATAGGTTGAATATGTAGAAGTTTTTATTTGTGTTCTTGTTTGTAATTAGTTGCAGAATTGTTCTTATAGTCATCTTCTGCAACGGCGGGAGTATGTTGTGAACTTTTTTTGTTATTTGAGACATACCTACTTCTCTCATGATCTGATTTATGTTTTTGGTTTGACGTTGTTTTTGTGACTTTTGAATTTTTGTATTGAATATTGTGATATGTAAGTGAACCTGAAAAATATAGTTAATTACACAAAGCCGTTTATATTTGATTCATCCCTACAAATATTTTAACTTCAAAGAAGTGTAGGGCAAGGCGCGACGCGCTGGTTATTATATTCGGCACAATATCTATTCCGCGCTTAATCTACCTGACTGAAAAACAAACAAAAAAGCAATAAACAGAAAAACTCCCTAAACGTAAGGTAGGACATAACGTTTCACATCGGCAAGGACTAAGAACTCTCTTAGTCGGCTCTTACGACATCGACAGTAAGAAAGGTAGGTAACACAATATGCAAATCCGTCGACGCGTAAGCTTTGTAAATAATTTATGATTAAATATTGATAATGAATTTTTAATTAAATAATGTTTTTTTTGTAAATAATTGCACATACTTCATTTATTCAGTGTAAAATTATCTGGAAACTAACTCAAGACTCTTTGATCTTTGAGACAAAATAAGTTTCCAAATCGGTCCAGTAGGCGTCTTCGCGTAATGCGCGAATATACGTAGAATAAAATAGTTTTGAATTATGAGCGGGTTCGATTCCCGGATGAGGCAAGTGAAATATAGATAATCTTTGAATGTAGTATTATTTTTTGTTAAAAATAAAGGAATGTTTCCTTTAAGTAAAATCATCTTATAGACTTAAAGAAGTTTCCCTTCAGAAGCCATTGATTTTTTCCACACTGTAAGCTCAGTGGGAGTATATAAAAACACGAGAAATGCGTCATTGTGTAAAAAGTGCATAAGAAAAAAATCTACAATCTGAAAATAACACTCAGTAGACATTAAAATTATTGATTTATAAAACAAATTCTAATTCCAATACACATAATTTATTTAGAAAAATAAAGTCGTATCAAAAAGAAAAATAAAAGAAGTAAGTATCACAAGTCAAAAAGTCACACGATTTTTTGAAACACCCAATAAACTTAAAAAACTACGTACTTACATAGATACCTTCCAAATTTTAAAATATTCACTTACACTGATTATGTTTTACTTAAAATCAAAAACAAATCAACAACATTTTTAATTATGACACATGATATAACACTACTTATGTGACATTTGTTTCTGCGCTTGTGATTATCTATCGACTGACAAAGGCGGCATGCTTGCTACTTAGTCTTGTACAGCGAACAAAAAAACTTGATCCATGAATTTTTACGGTACATGCGAAAATAGCAATTTCATATTAAATGACAGATGGTAGTACTTGAGTTAATTTACAAATAAAGTGAGTACTTAAGTACCTACCTTCTTTCCAGATAATAAAGTTCAAACGATATGGCAGAAGATGGAAGCTTACGTACCCCGTTAAACCACAGAAGAACAGTGGGCCAAGCACGAATATTTGTAACATTCGTAACGTTAACGTATCGAGTTCACGATACGATGGCGTTAGCACGTAGCACCTTCGCAATCGTTAAATATTCGCACGTTTTCGATAGCCAGCCTTCGAATTTGACAATACTATAGGTACGTCAAAACCTTGTTCGTGCTCGCAATGTTCACACAAATGTACAACGTTACGCTTACGTTACGCTACAAAACTTTACACAAAACCTTCTTGCTTCCAAATTTCGTTCCAACTCCAAGTACGCCCTATAGGGACGCTGTACAATTCTCATACAATTATTT
Organism: Schoenobius gigantellus; assembly: GCA_963935595.1. Taxonomy (NCBI): domain Eukaryota; kingdom Metazoa; phylum Arthropoda; class Insecta; order Lepidoptera; family Crambidae; genus Schoenobius; species Schoenobius gigantellus. The sequence continues at coordinate 56,795,504 of OZ012541.1, forward strand.
CACGAAGAGTATACGAATACTTTGACGCAAATGCTCGTTCTAGCTCTATACTTTAGTACTATTATTTATTCTGTGGCTCTATTGGCCTTAGGTACAGTAAATCGCTAAAGAAAAACTAATTTCCTATAAAATTTGTGCACGAAAAAATCCTTTTCGACACATGTTTGATTCCGTAGTTGTAGGTATATTTTTTTTAATGTTGAATTTTTTTAAGCTTGAAACCTAATCGCTTGGTGAATTCAAGGTGGCATCATTAACTTTTTTTATTATAAATAAAGTGAACAATATAAATTCTTATTTTTTAAATTGGGTTTTATTGGCTATTTATTTAAATATTTTACCTACGTGCGAGTATTTTTATAAAGTTTCTCTTCATTCTCTCTCACTCATATTTAAACTATTAGCGCGAGACGATCGATCTAAGATTGATACTAACAAATATTTTTAACTTTAAATGCTGAGCCATAAAGACATTTTTTACTGCGTTGATTCATCATTTACTGTTTTTTGCGTCAGTCATTACATCAGCCTACATAAATCCTCTGCTAAACCATCCGCAGTTACTTATTGCATCAGTAGTTGCATAAAATTAAAACAATACTAAATCGGATCGGATATAAATTATGACATAGTCGTAATTAGTACATAGAACATAGATATCACACCGATTCGTATCTCTCGACCTTTAACTATTTATTTACACCAGATTCGTACAATATGGAGCAAAAGAGATAACATTCATTGACATATTGTCAGGAAAGTATTTGGTACTTTTAATTTTAGGATAGTGTATGTATTTAAAACTCACATCGACACATAAAACATAGATGCCTTTTAAAGCACATTGCTTGGCATCCAAACATTGTTCGCCCCAATACCAACAGCGGTAAAAAGCATCAGTAAATACTGTACGTCCATTTAAGTTACTACGGACAATCTTCGAAATCGAATTATAAATCAAAATATTTTGAGGTTAATTTAAGTAACACTTTATTTCGCGACGGAAATAATAGGGCATAGCCCATACTAATATGTTCATGTATATTAAAAATAATAATGATTGCAATCAATCAACGAACATCAAAGAACAAGAAATATCAAAATTTATTATAAACAAGTCAAAAACACCACAACAAACTAACACGCGGAAATCAATTGACGTGTGTTAATGTGAAGAAAGCTATAAACTAATAAAAGTTGATAATATTTGATATTGATATCAAGTATCGATACTTAATAATAAAGTATTTTTATAGAAAAATCATTTAAAGTTCAATGTTATAGGTATTTGATTGCTATGAAATGTCATATAAAACCAGTTTGTTGTTAATTGTCATTTATTCCATTTACTCCTACCAGTAGTTCGGCTATCGAACTATTTGAACAAATATATTCCAAATTATTGTGAAGGAAGTTATGAAAAACACACTTTATACAAATAAATAATTGCAACATTGAAAGTTTTTAGAACTTGGTTATTTATTTATTTATTATAATAAGTACAGCCACATGATACATATTAATACAATAATAGATATACATAATTTTGGAAACAATTCTGATATGCATCACAAAAACGGCGTACATAGCACTGACATGGATACAAAGGTATATGATTAGATTAAAATTATATTAAACATTAGGTCTAAAAGTCATCGCTCCCCGAGCACCTGCCAGGCTAATCGCCTGACAAGTACTCAAAGATCAAGGACCTAAACTTAGGGAAACTATTGCCGAAGACATCCAAATCTGGAATTTTGTTGCTAAAGTTGTTGTACTCAATGAAGATTCGTGCCAAAGGGGACTGAAGACCAAGATTGGTTCTAGCGAAAGGTACAGCTAAGAGTTTAGCTACACGATGTCTAGGATATCTGTAAGGAACCGACAGTGATATAAGATATAGAAGATCGCTGGACTGCAGAAAACCATTTAAAACTTTATATAGGAAACACATGTCCATAAACTGTCTTCTATCACGTAGGCTGATGAGTTTGAACTTTTTAAGACGCTCATCATAAGACTGACGGTGAGAGAAACCGCTACATAAAAAGGCCAGGTGTCTGGTAAATGCGCGCTGTAAGCTCTCAACTCTCTGTGAGTGTACACCATAAAAAGGACTCCAAACACAGGAAGCAAAATCGAGATGGCTGCGCACCAACGAATTGTAAAGCAGAATCTTTGTGCTCACATTCCTAAAGTCCTTCGTGTTACGCTTAATGAATCCTAGCATACTTGCAGCTTTGGTAACTGTTAAATCGATATGATTATCGAACTTAAGTCTGCTGTCAATGTGAACACCAAGATCCCGAACAACCTTCACTTCTTCAATCATTACGCCACCAATCTCGTACCTAGTGACAAGTGGTTTTATTTTCCGGGAGTATTTAATGTGGAAACATTTACTAGCGTTGAGAGACATGCAATTATCCTCACACCAGGTGACAATTCTGTTAAGGTCGTCTTGGATCAACTTGCAGTCGGCAGGAGACCTCACATGTCTATAAATCTTAAGGTCATCGGCGAATAGTGAGGCTTTACAATTTATGATATTGGAGGTGATATCATTAATAAAAATCAGAAAAAGCAAAGGACCCAAGTGTGAGTCCTGAGGGACACCTGACTGGGCATGATACCAGTTTGACTGAAAACCATTCAAAACGGCAGCTTGTTGTCTACCACGTAAGTACGAGTCAAACCAGTCAAGCAATGACCCACCCAAACCTATAGCGCTAAGCTTGTTTATAAGAACTGTGTGGTTAACTTTATCGAAAGCACTACTAAAGTCGGTATAAATGGCATCAATTTCAAGTCCCTTGTCGACACTTGCGCACAGCTCTGAAACGAATGGCACCAAATTCGTTAGAACAGATCGACCTCTGGTAAAACCGTGTTGAGAGTCCGATATTATATTTCTACAAAAGTTTGAGATTACTGGGCATATCAGGGACTCAAAGAGCTTAGCAAAACATGAAAGCAGTGAGATGGGCCGATAGTTTTTGACGCAAGTATTATGGCCCTTTTTAAATACAGGGACAATACGTGCCTTCTTCCATTCTTGGGGGAAGGTGCCCTCCACAAGTGACTTGTTGAATAATATTGTTAAGGGCAGAGAAATACCAAACATACAGTTTCTGACAAACAGGGGAGGGAAAGAATCAGGCCCGGCACCGCCCGTAACATCAAGCTTCTTAATTTCCTGAACGACCTGGGATTCTGCAACAATCACATTCATCAGAGAGTCATGCTCATTGCCAAGATTAGGAACTGTAGTCTTGGGGGTAACGGTGGAGTAAACCGAGGAGAAGTGACGAGCAAATAAATTAACAATATCTGGGCCCGAATCAGCAATAATGTCATCCAACTGCATTTTGGCCGGAATGGAGGAGTGACCCCCCCGCTTGTCCTTAATGTACCTCCAAAACGCTTTAGGATTGTTGGAAATATTAACCTCGATACCCAGGATATAGTCTCTGTAGCATTTTTTGTAAAGTTTATGACATCTACTGCGGAGCAAGCGAAATTCAATTTCGTCCCGAGGATTACAGTATTTTGAAAATTTCTTTCGCACTTTGTCCTTTTCCGCTAACAGTTTAATAAGAGATTTACTAAACCACTTTGGATGTCTAGACCTACTATAGGTGCGCTTAGGCACGAACTTTTCCCTGTGCTTGTGAAGAACATCATAAAAACCAGAAATCATATCATCTATATTCTTACAATGTGAAAATAACTCCTGCCAATTTACATCAATTAACTCGCTTACAATGCTACTATAGTCAGCTCTGTGGTAATTGAATGATACATTATTTTTAGTACGGAGATAACTGCCTCCAGAGTAAGGGATGTTTATCATGAGGCATGGATGAATATCATAACATTTACTTATAACATCAGATGGATTCGTAACAGATACATTGTGCATATTACATAAGACCAAATCCAAGAAGCGATTATCCGCATTGCTAATGTTATTAATTTGACCTAAATTATTTGACGTTAAAAAGTCCACGAACGTATAACCCAATCCAAAGTTATAGTGAGAGGGAACCATACAATTGCTACCGTCGTCACTTGGATTCCAGTGTATAGGACTAAGATTAAAGTCTCCCATCATCAAAATATTGTCTGATACAAAGCAAGTTCAATACTATTCAGGAACTGCTTTAGAGACTCCAATTTTACTGGCGGGGGTAGATAAACAACACACACAGTTAGGTAATGCACCGACTTGTCCTTTTGAATCTCTAGATTGACCCAAACGCTTTCGATACCATCGCATTCCAAGTTTTCTAAGCGAACAGACGGAATATTTCGGGACACAGCCAATAAAACACCACCGCCATCCTTTTTGGAATCACTAGAGCACATACGGTCCCTGCGGTAGACAATATATCGGTCGTCTATGACTTCACTGGTTCTGATGTTGCTATTCAACCATGTTTCAGTGAGCGCAATAACACTGTAGTTACAAAGCATGATATTACTAAATACATCATTAGTTTTCGTCCGAAGACCTTGTACATTTTGATAATACAAACTAAACATGGTTAAGCTGATACACCAAAACAATCACTATGTAACAATCTAATTAGACAATAAGCTTTAAACTATCCACCGATTTTATTAGGATACACTGATTGTCTTCATCTTTGCGAACATAAATACGTCCGTTGCGAACCCAAACGAACTTATAGGACAACTCCTTGGTTAATTGTACACAATACAATAAATAAAAAATATTTTATAAAAATAAAAACCGACGTTGCAAAATATCATGTTATTTTAAAGAGGTTGCGAAAATTCATGTTTTTTATATTTTTTTGTAAGGAGTAAGTAACTTATCAAGTAAGAAAGAATAATGTTAAGAATAAAAGAGTATTTTTTTTTACTTAGAATGGGCATACTCTTAATACTAATCCAAGGCAGAGGCAAGGATGAAATCTACGGTGTGACGAAGCCCAGAAAATGCCTATTCACCCTTACTCTCAAGATTTCCGGGTTGTATGAGCTTGGGAATATAGACGCCAGCAAAGAAGACGTGTAGCGCTTTGTGCGACCAGCGGGAATGTCAACCAGGTGAGGGTGGTAACCAGCCGTGCGTCTAGATTCCCGATAGAAAAAAGGAAAATGTGGGATCAGTCCATGCAGCTCTGAGCAGACTCCCTGCAGTACAGCCTGTAGAACACCGATAGATAACTGACAGATAGATAATAATTGTACTATGTATCGGTTGCTACAAATCGTAGATGTAAATATAGAGCCGTCTCTACCATTGCTAAGGGAAATAAACTTTCTAACCCTTCAATCGGTACTGGATTCCTTTGAACACAGTGTCCTGAAGTGTAATGCGATGCTAATAGACAAACATATGGCTTCAGGACATCGCATATTGTAAATATCGGACAGTGAATTTGATCCTTTCAAACAATATTATACACTAGCTGTGAACCACGTTTCGATGTTATAAAGTTTAATACAATAATAAATACTGAGGTCAGTAATCGAGACAAAACTATCCAAATTACGTACAGTGAGCCAAATTTCATCAAAATCGGTTAAGTAGTTTTCGGGTTTATCGCGGACAAACACTGTGACACGAGATATTTATATATATAGATATAGAAGAAGAAGATACAAGATAAATATTTTTAATAGTTTTACATAATTTATAATAGCAATAATAGCGTATTTCGGTTAATTTTTCTTTCAGCAAGAAAGATAAGTTTATTGCCCAGTGATAACTGTAAGTCTCAACTCGACCGGGATTTTGTAAGTATATAAATTATTATTATTTTTCATTACTATTGTGTCCTCTGATCCAGATCTCCACTTCTAGGAAAATTTTCCAGTTAGCGTAAGTTGGCACGATACAAATTTTCTTAGAATTTCTATATTACAACGTACAAACAATTACTGTTGTAGCATTTCCTTAATGTAACAGTTAAATGCTTTGTTTATAAGAAATGTTGAGTTATGTCACATTATTAGGTACAGCTTATAACAAAGTGTATCTACTTATTCTCCTTCCATGGGGAAAGCGTAAAACTAAACAACAACATTTTATGCTTCCATCCAAGTGAAACCGGGGCAAATTACTAGTAGATAATAAACTATCATTAATTGGATTTGAATTATAAGTTATCTGTTATCTTGAAAGATTACATATATATGTACAACGTGAACAGATATAGTAAGGCATATCCTGGAAGTAATTAGGCTGGAATTGGTTTCTGAATCGATTACAATGAAAAAATAATAAATAGGAAAAAATATACATTGAAATTAATTACAGCCACCCGTTAGATTATCATTCTAAACTAAAGAACATGATGCATTAAACAAGGTGATAAGAATTATTTTTCAATGTTATTTTATTCAATGTTTCCGGTTCCGTGCGAAGTAAGATTCTACGACGACGGAATTTTTCAATGTACCTTACAGTCTCGTATTAAAAAATTAATGAAATTATTGGTTTATCACTTAAATGTAATATCAACTTCTGCGTTTGCAAAACCCTCGTATAAAAGCTTGTAAAGCTATGCCCGGAATCCACAAAGTTAGTAAGTAACTCTTTTACTTTGTGTTACAAGACTAGCTGCTTTTTTACTAGTTTACTTGTCGAGAAAAGTAGCTTGTTCTGTCGTTCAAGTAAGAGTTAGGTACGGTAGGTAGGTAGGTTAGGTTAGCTTGTTTGAATTTGGTTGTTTTAACTTGTGAAAACTATCGTGAGACATACTCAATGATAATATCTTGACGGCTATAGTCACGAAGTATGTGGGGGTCCGACATACATTGTGAGTACAGCCATCTAGATAATTATCTTTTGGTTGTTTTAGTTCGTGTACTCTACAGAGAAAAGGATTCAGTTGTCTGTTCTTATATCGCTACTTAATACCAACATTTTCTTAGTCGTATAATCTGTAACGGGTACGTATTACAATACCGAAATTTAAAAGATCGAATTTTTAAATACCTATGGGTGAAATCGAGAAAAATTAAACGCCGAATGATTGTTTAGCCAAAAGCTTCAATCCCGCAAATTCATTTGCCTGAAAGGTTAAAATCCCGAAGATCCATATCCCGAAGTGTAAAATCCCGAAGATCCATATCCCATAGTTCAAAATCCCGAAATTACATCCCAAAGCCTAAAATCTACTAAAAAGCGGGGAGAGGGGAGGCGCAGCCCCCTGGGGCTCGACTCGTTTCGATATAACGGCTATCGGCATTTTAAACTTTCGATATTTTGAATTTCGTTGTTTTGGACATCGGTATTTCAATCATAGTTATTATGAAATTTCGGTATTTTAATACGTACCCTGTGTCACGACGCCGAGAGACAAGGTTGACGAGACTGCTCGAGAATGTCTTAGGATTTAGTTATAGCTCATCCACTGGCCCGTACCATAATCTCATAAAACAGTGTTAAAAGCGAAATGAGTGCAAGATGGCACTATACGCTGCAACTGCTGCAAGAGCAATGTCTCTATTTTAATAATAAACCTTGCTGTGAGCTATCGTGTTAAGACTCCTGGTACCGTCTACCCGGCTAAACCTCCCTCGGAAACCTGTCCCCCAGCGCCCATTCAGTATCAGGGAGACCCAATTTGCCGAACGAACCTCCCCATTTATGTTACAGGCCTAACGGGCCTAAGAATCACCAGGTTACGTCATATAATTATTAGGTGATGATAGGTAATGCACACTCTGATATTACAATCCACAGTAATTTCTGATCTCTATTTAAATAGAGAAGCGCAAACAAACATCAAACAAAAGTGAAGACAATAATGCGAACAACACAAAAGAAATGATGAGTTTCGAAATATATCCCGACAGAATAGCAAAATTGCTATCGCCTCATTCAAAACTTTTCAAGGAGTAATGACTATCGGAAACTAGTTCCGACTCCTACGTTTTTTCCATGAAATTTCAGATCTCTGTGTTTTTCTTGCTGAAATTGCAAAATTCATATGAAAAATGAATGACGTGAAATGCTTAAACATCTTTGTTTTCTAAAATTTACAACTAAATTGATTTTTCGATTTCGTTCGATTCCCCAATGGGGAGCAAAAAATTTCACTCAGTTTGGTTTGTAGTTGGTATGATCAATAATCTGGCGCGATCATACTCAGTTTGGTATGATCGCGCCAGACTAGCTACCACCGTCATACCCAAGTTTGTCACCATAATAACGAGTTTCCATAGCTTGTTGTGTTCCTACAATTAGAGGTGAGATAACCAATTCCTCAGTTGTTGCAGAGCCATGAAAAGCTCACTTCCAACTTTGGCTTTTCCGTCACTTACCATTAGGTGAGATGAAGGCCAAGAGCTTCCCTGTCGTATATAAAAAACCTTCAACGATATTTAAATTTGTTTTATGTGAATTGACCCCCTGTTTTTGCAGTCAAAATAAATTTGAAAAGCGGGCGTTTGTCAGAGTCTATCTTTAGCAGCCCCTTATTAGGGTTCCGTAGTAAACAAGGAACCCTCACAGTTTCGCCATGTCTGTCTGTCTGTCTGTCTGTCCGCGCTTTTACTCACAGACTATTAGTACTAGAAAGCTGTAATTTGGTATGGGTATGTATATTAATCATGTCAAAAAAGTGGTGGAAAAAAAAACATTGAAAAAAATTTTTTTTAGGGTAGCTCCCATACAAGTAAAGTGGGAGTAATTTTTTTTTCTCAACTAACCCATCGTGTGGGGTATTGTTGAATAGGTCATTAAAAAATAATGTAAGGTTCAGAACACCATTTTTCGATTTAGGGATCCGTTTCTGAAATATTTTGTTTTAAAGTGCAAATTTTTGTTAGAGGTAAGTGTCCCCCCCCCCCCCCCCTCTATCTGGTAAACGGTTATATATTATGGACACGTGAAAAAAATTACAACAGTAGTATATATAACGAAGTTTAAAGGAAAACTATCAGAGTTGAGTACTAAGTACAAACTAAAAAGTTATAGACGACTAACTTGTACTCGGAAAAGTAACATTTCATTGAAAATTAGTTTTACGAACCACGTGAAGTTAAGGAAATATAAAATCATTGCAGCTTTTATAATAATGCCTAATTTAATAGCAACGTATAGTAATCTGTGGCAACGTGTTGTGAGGTGTGAGTGTGAACTCAAAATTGGCATTTGCAACTACGGAACCCTACACTGCGCGTGGCCCGACACGCACTTGGCCGGTTTTGCTGTTTGTGGATGGAATATTGGTCTCCGTTTTCATATCAGCACCAATAATTTAAAAAACATTCATATAGCAAGATTTGTGTAAGGACTGAGGCACAGTAAATGGCAACATTTATTACTTTACACCACTCGTTACACTGGTGTAACCACGAGAAAGACGCTATTCCTCGTGGTTACACCACGATACAGATCATCATCACAGCTCATATACGTCTCCACCGAGGGGCTCGAGTCTACCCTAAATCAGGGTGTTTAGGGCCACAACCACGCTGGCCCTGAGCGGATTGAGCAGTTGTATGCAGGTGACATCGTGATGTTTTCCTTCACCGTAGGACAAAATAAACCATTAAAATGTCTCTTTTGACAACAAGGCAGTAAGGGTATGTTTTTGATATACGATATACCTACCAAGATATACCATGCCAGGTGATCTTAGGAGACATAATAAAACTAATGTGGAATTTGATTACCTAGGTGATATCAGCCAAGAGCTCAAAGTGGAATAATTCTTTTTTTGTGAAAATTGTATGATTCCCTTGTATTTTATTGATAGTAGACAGTTGATCTCTGTCGTGGTGTTTCACCACACGTTACACTTGTTGTTGTGTTGTGTTGTGTTACCACGAGGACCACAATATCAACACACCAACATCACAATCCCAATGTCGATCGATTGGAATTGATCCAAGATCATGCCTAGACTAACGTGGTTTCGCTGTTATGGTTTCGCGGCGGAGGTGTGCTAAAGGCGGTGGCCCTACAGAAACGCGTTAGTTCAATTGTTTTTGACGTCGCTTCGCAAGTCGCATCATCAGTAACTGTAGCTAAACCATAAGGTATGCCATTGATCTCAATCACAATCATGATTTGGCAAGATTTTTGCAATCGGCTCTGGCCCACTAACACTTGAAAGCGATATGGAATCACCATAAATAAATTCCTTCCACCATAAATAGCTTACATCCTCAACGTCCGCAAACAAACAATGTAATTAAACCCCCATCGATTAATGAAACAAACGGTTGATTAGTTATAACTAACTGAGCAATATCGCTTAGTGCACTCGATAGAGAATGTAATCATTTGTGTCGCATACTCTTTTCTCCGTGTTTTACTTGGTTTAAAACATTAAATATAAGAAAAGCTACTAAAAAGCTAATTTAATTTATTAAGATTGCAAGAGGGTAAGTCGGCTAGGACATAAGCTAAAACGACATTCCAATTAAATAAGAAACATACAACGGTTCAGATGCATGAATGGAAATAAAGGGCGTTATTGTATTAGGTCTTCCGTTGCCTTAGCGTCATGTGTCAAAGTTTAATGTCTTATTATTATTTTGTTTTTTATGTTTTGAGAAAATCTCAAGAATTTTTTGGACTGTCGCCTTAAATTCCGTCATTTTATGCCATATCGTCAATTCGGTCATTTTATAATAATTTTAAATTTAATATGAAAATACAAACAAACAAACACTTTTTGATATTATTCCAATGCGTTAATACTATACACTTCGCAAAGTTTCACCGGCAAAGCACTCACCCTGCTAGCTTCACTAAGTTAATTAAGTTCTTGAACGTTTGAGCTGTCCACTATATTTCTGGCCAAACTCAGCCAGCATAAAATGAATTATTACGGCGATTATTACGTTAAGGATTTCCGTTACTTAGCGCGTGACAAACTGAAATGTGGCAAAGGCAATGTGATTGATAAAAAGCTCTCTGTGTTCAATGTTTGGCTCAAAGAAGTTATGTGCGGCCTGAAGCAATTCTTTTATGGAGGTACATTGCACGGAGTAAAGTAAGTAGACCTCGCATATAAGAAGTTGGACCAGAGGAATGACCCGAATAAATGACTATTTTCAAGGGATATATGGCGTGTTCAAGAGATATCCAAACACCAACCACATGGGCCTAAACTAACTTCATCTGTTAAATATCCGTCCCGCCAATCAAGACTCTGTTGATCCTCAGCAGCGCGTGGGCACAGAATAAATTATAGGACTTCGTACAGAAGTTGCACTCATTTGACCTTGAAAAAAGCCGATATTTAAAATAACTAAAGTATCAAAGCTGACTCACACCTTAACGCCACGCGTTAGCGTATGTTATTATAGTAATTCTGAAGCCTCACGTTGCTACGAGCTCGAGCGATAGGGTTGGTAAATAATCAAGCACGCGTAAGAAAGCACTCGAAACGTTGTGTTGTCGAGCTCAAAAAGCCCCACTGCTTTTACACTCCCAGTGTGCGTGGAACGGTAGGTATTTATCTTGTACCTAAACGCGTAGGGACGGAAGCCTGGCACTGGGCCCAAACATCTATTAGGAGATACGTTCGCCCAGCAGTGGGCCTGTTGTGTTTGAAGTGATTTTTTATACTGACTTCAAAAAAGGAGTAGGTTATCAATTCGGTTGTATTTTTTTTAATGTTTGTTACCTCATAACTCCGTCATTTTTAAACCGATTTCCATTTTGTATTTGATAGAGTATACTGCAAGAGTGGTCCCATGGTCACCAAAGTCAGGATCTGATGATGAGATCCCATAGAAAATCGAGGAAAACACTAATTTAATACCAGCTCACCGCAGGTAAGCTGGTATTAAATTAGGGTTTCTTTCACTAAAAAGATTTCATTCACTAAAAAGTTAAAAATGAATTTTTTTTTACAAAAAATAGAACCGACTTAGAAAACACTGAAAACTTCAAAATAATATAAGAATAGGTACAGACAACATCACACTTCTATTTTGAAGTCGGTGACAAATTTTAACACTTTCTAGGAGATCATCGTTTGGCGCCGACTTCAATATAGAAGTGTGATGTTGTCTGTACCCATTCTTATATAATTTTTAAGTTTTCAGTGTTTTTGAAGTCGGTTCTATTTTTTGTAAAAAAAATTGTGAATTAACATTTCACAAAGGCTGTGGCTTACAAGCTACACTCTTGATGACATTTAAAAATTCGCTTTCAGGCAAGTTGCTATTGGCTCTGTCCTATGTTCCCCAGCTAAATCCATTATATCAACAGGTACATCTTCGAGCCAACATTCAGTAGCAAGGAACGCATTACATGGATCCTGATTGTAGTCGTCAGCGTGGCCTTCTGCGCTGTGAACATCATTAAGCTATTCTGCAAATGGACCTCGACGCCGTTCGTTAACGTCATCGATTCCCTGCCCACGCCAATATGGGCAGTGCCCTTTCCGACTGTGGTATTGTGCCCTCATCTCCACGTGAAGCTATCGTACGCCAACGTTTCCGAGTTGGGACGGTAATACTAAAACTTATATTGCTTCCAGTTAATAAGGTCGTTAATGATCATATTGACATTGTTAGTGTAAGCGCGAATTGCAGTATTGAGATTTTAAAGTTAATGTCAGAGTGCTGATTTAAAGTGCTGCATTTGAGGAAAATCTATATTTATACTTCGTCATTATTCTTCTGTCAATTATTTACTAATTCTTTGCAGTCTAGAAGAATTCTTTGCTTCACTCGTTTGCCCGCGTATGCTTTATATGAATAAGACATTAAAAGACCGGCTAAATCCTCATGAAATTAATCAACTTCAAAAATTCATCCTAAACGTAAGTTAGATCATTTAGTACTGTCCAATAAACAGTAACCTGCTTATTAATAAGTAAATGGCCCTATAAAAAAATATAAATGTCACAGGGTGCTCTATCCTGCTCCGATGTGATCAAGAGTTGCAACTGGCCAGGCACCCACGACACGCGCTGGGTAACCGATGAATGCTGTCAGAAGTACTTCAGACCCATCTTCACAGACTACGGGTTGTGTTATGCCTTCAATACCTTGCCCATGAATGGAATGTAATTTTGTTTTTGCTTACTATTTGCACGAACTAGGTATCTACTAAGCCGATTGTCATATTTAAGATTCAACTAAAGACAGATTACAAAGAATACATTAAAATGAACCCTATTTTCGATAAATGGCAGATTCTGAAAATGGCAGATTCTATGAACGGCAGATTCTGGAAATGGCAGATTCTTGAAACGGCAGATGTACAGTCAAATAACGAATTGCACTTCGTTCAAACCTTTTGACAATTTATTTGCTTGCTCGACCTGTATTTACAAAACACAGTGGAATGGGTTGTTTTAAATTCCCCGCCGCGAAAATTTGGAATGATTTACCACCTCCTGAAACAGAGGTGACAGTGACCAATGGCCAGTCAAGGCTGTTGATTTTGAAACCTACCAAATTGAGCTGACTGTACAAATTCTGCCGTTTAAAGAATCTGCAATTTCCAGAATCTGCCGTTTACATAATCTGCCATTTCCAGAATCTGCCATTCACCGAATAAATGAAATGAACTATGTGTACGATAATATATAATAAGATATGAAGTTACCGAAAACAGCAATATTAACTGATTTTCATTTCTTCGTACTGCATCATAGTTTCACCTAACTGAACGAAAAAAGCTTGTGACTACGTTTTTGTACATATTCCTTAAAAACTTACTAATTTTATAAGAACATTATTATAAGGCAATGCAAATTTTAAACGAAGAGACAGACTTCATTTTATTAAATAAACTATTTTGGATTATAGTTCAGTCGTCAGTCAGTTATATTTGTGATGCGTACTATATTTTATTATTAGGACCAACGACACGATCTCCTGGCAACGAAGTTTTGATCGAAACGCTTCAACTGCTGCCTTCGAATGGGGCTTAGATTTGGGATACCCCAAGGTGTTTCCCCCCGACCCCTCCACGAAGCCATTTAGAGTTATGGTTTCTGGAGAAGACTACGGGTTGAACGTGGAGCTGTATTTGAATATAAGTGAGCACCAGCATGCTTGCGATGGAAACAGTCTTGGTTTTACAGTAAGTGATAGAATTTAATTTATTACAATACATTGATAATTGAACAGCATCAAAAACAACGTCCTACCATCTGAATGTAGAGTATGTTGTATGTAGATATACAAACAACGGGGATCTCAATTTATTAAATTAATAAACATAATAACAATATATTCATACTTAATATATCTTATAAAATATTTTTATTCATATATAATATTTAACTTAATTATAAAATATTAGCAACTTCCATCTCAAATAAGTCAAAGGACAGGAAAAAAATGGAATTATAGTTAGTATCAGTATATTTAAGCTTTAACAGCCTCCGTTAGAGGCTTAATTGTCTCCGTTAGATACTCAGAATTAATCTGTAGATCCGAGGTTTGATTACCCACAGAGGAGAAAGTTTTTCCGCTTCATTTGTCTGGTGTTAGGGCTTCTGAGATCGCCTAACTAGCTACCACTTTCTTACCTAAAGTTGTCACTATACTCGCAATAACGATGATAATAACATTATTTTATTCGGGCAATACAGGCAGGACAGCCAGTTCATCAGTTGTTGAGCAGTCCAGTGAAGCCTCTGTACCCTGTCCTTCCAACCACTATTATTATCTAATCTGTGCCACTAGGTAAGATAAAGGCGAAGAATTTCCTTGTACACTCATCAACTTTATCTAAGGATATTTTATTTATCCTTTTTTCAAGTAGTATAAGCCAACATATTAAAAATATTGACAACTTATGTGCATTTTTTCAATGTATTGCTTTAATTATAAACTTTCGTCATTTCATTGAATAAATTTCACAGATATTGTCAGTATTTTTAAAATTATCGCTGATACTACATACATTAAATGTAAATAAAATATCCTTAGATAAAGTTGATGAGTGTATGTCAAGAAAACTGACGATCTACTCTCAAAACCACTTAACACTATTTAGCTGCGCTCTTTTGTGAGAAGGAGTGCTAGCTCGATTTTGAGAATAACCTTGCTAAGCAGTGGCGGTATAAAGGGGGGCGGAGGGGGCGAACCGCCCTGGGTACCAAGCACCAAGGGGTGACAACGACAGCCAAAGAATACGTACAAAATCTGTATCTATAAATGCATTACGTCAATAAATAATCACCTACTCTTGCACCTAATTCTAATATCATTGTTGAAATCACAGAGCACAGAAAGTGTATTGAAATACATTGCAACTGTATTTTCTTTTTTAACGGTTTTATTTAGCTTGCACTGTTTGTTCTTGCAAGTTAAAATTATTGTTATCTTTTCTTACTATAAAACCGTTTAAGTAAAAAAATATTACTTTTTTTTTTATTGAATGTGGGAAACGAAATGTCTGTGGTGGATTGAATAATAAAAAATCGATCTTACTTAAGATACTGCAGTATTATATTATGTGTGGCACCAGGGTACCAAACTACCCTATGCCGTCACTGCCGCTGTGTCTCTTCCCTTACTAACATTTAATCACGATGGCAGTCAATTATTTGAATGTTGTTAGCAGGTTCTGATCAAGTCACCTTCCAACCACGTTTACACTTCCACGGTACTGAGACTTCCAATGGACAGGATGACAACTATAGAAGTGTCTCCAATCACATACAAGACAGACGCGGCCCTCCGATCTCTGGCGCCGGATCAGCGACAGTGTTTCTTCCAGAACGAAAGGCAGCTGGAGTATTACCAGTTTTACACGGGCAGCAACTGCAAGCACGACCTTTTTGTGAGACAATCCAAAGCTTTGTGCAACTGCACTCTTTATAATTGGCCAAGTAAGCATCAATGTGTTTTTTGAGCAGTCTGTGTTTCTTTATATGAAGGGCCCTGTATCAAACATTTTATTTATTTATTTTATACTTTCAGTACATTTGTGTACATAGGCGGAATTAATGCCTGAGGCATTTTCTACCAGTCAACCTTTGTGTGATGCAGAGAAAAAGAAGTAGATGTACTATAATAAAAAAAATACTGGTTTCACATTAATTTAAAATTAAACAAAGAGTTAAGATAGATATATAAGTATATGACAATAATTTTAACACTAACAAAATCAAAAGTAAACTTGATATAACCTACAAAATGCATAAGATACTAATACATACATATTTTAACAAAAATAAATTGATATACATATTATCTCTATATATAATAAAATCGTCTCTATATATAATAAAATCGTAGGGGTACAAAAATCTGTAATTGCGAAATATTAAGAAAAAAAAATACACAGGTCGCCTTAAAATCATTAACAGAACACGATAGAATAGTTTTTAAAAAAATTGTTTGTTTGTTTGTTTGTCTGTTTGTCCGGAAAGATCTCCGAAACTACTGGACAGAATTTGATATGGCTTACACCACAATGCTTAGAATTTTCCGGAAGAACATTTAGGCATAATTTCGTTTGTTTAAATTCACTTTTTATTTTTAGTGAAAAAATACCATATAAAATTTTCGAATTGGCTTTAGGTAGAAAAACAACATGGCGCACGTGAAATTATTTTGACAAGTCTGTCACATAGTACAGGAAGCTATTTTCTTCCACGAAGGAAAGGCAATGGAACTACGCCATACAGCCTGATCTTAAGTAATTGGATTTCGAAAATTAAGGCAGGAATGAAGTGTTTCACATAGTACAAATAAAATTTAATATTTTCTGTTAATGGATTTCGCCAACCAAATTGTCTTTTTCTTATGTCGTACCGTGGTGGTAAGGCAAAAAGATCAAGCCATACAACCAATGTTTATAGCATTTTTTATGATAATACTTATCGAGTGACCATAAAATTTGTAGATTGGTTTAATTCTTGACTAATTTTCACAAAATCGGTACAATTTTTGAAATATTTGAAATGTTGAAAAATTAAGATACTCTTTTCAAGGTATTTTGAAAGGTGTTATATGTTTTTACATTAGGACTAAGGAATCAAACTCTTTCATCCATTTAAAACTATTAAAAGTAATAGATTAATATTGATAATAAAAAAAATATCTGACTGCAATGTTCTGGGTTACGCGTAGAGGGACGGGACGGGACTCTTGATCCTAATGTCTAAAATGACGGATCACATTTTTTTGGATCCACCCAAGGAACATGGATATCGAACGAAGAACCTATAGAGTAGAACACATTGAACCTAGCCACGTTGACTTAATTTGACATGACTGCCGATAAAGTTCGTTTCCAAACCCAGCGATATGCATATCAAATGAAAGGCCTTGATGAGTAGAGCACTATGAACATAGGAAAATCGCCCTAAATTCAACATGGCCGCCGCTCAAATAAAACGGATAACAATTCGTTTCCAAACCCAGCAATATGGGTATCAAATGAAAGGCATTGATGAGTAGAGCACTATGAACCTAGCAACATTGACATAAATTCAACATGGCCGCCGCTCAAAAAAGGTGGATAAAAGTTAGTTTCCAAACCTAGCAATATGGGTATCAAATGAAAGGCATTGATGAGTAGAGCACTATGAACCTAGCAACATTGACATAAATTTAACATGGCCGCCGCTCAAAAAAGGTGGATAAAAGTTAGTTTCCAAGCCTAGCAATATGGGTATCAAATGAAAAGCCTAAAAGAGTAGAGTATTATGAACTTAGGAAAATTGCTATAAATTCAACATGGCCGCCGCTCAAAAAATGGATAATAGTTCGTTTCCAAACCCAGCAATATGGGTCTCAAATGAAAGGCCTTGATGAGTAGAGCACTATGAACCTAGCAACATTTACATAAATTCAACATGGCTGCCACTCAAAAAAGGTGGATAAAAGTTAGTTTCCAAACCTAGCAATATGGGTATCAAATGAAAGGCCTTGATGAGTAGAGCACTATGAACCTAGCAACACATAAATAAATTCAACATGGCCGCCGCTCAATAAAGGTGGATAAAAGTTCGTTTTCTAATCTAGCAATATAGGTATCAAATGAAAGGTCTTCAAGAGTAGAGCACTATGGACCTAGCAATATTGACGTAAATTCGACATGGCCACTGCTCAAAAAAGGTGGATAAAAGTTCGTTTCCAAACCTAGCAATAAAGTGAAAGGCCTTGAAGAGTAGAGCACTATGAACCTAGGAAAATAGCACAAAATTCAATATGGCCGCTGCTCAAAAAAAACCTGATAAAAGTTCGTTTCTAAGCCCAGCAATATGGGTATCATATGAAAGGCCTTGATCAGTAGAGCACTATGAACGTAGCAACATTGACGTAAATTCAACATGGCCGCCGCTAAAAAAAGACGGATAACAGTTGCTTTTCAAACCCAGCAATAGGGGTGTTAAATGAAAGTAGGCCCTGAAGGGTACCTAGAGCAGCCATGCTCTAAGTGTGTTCCGCGGAACCCTAGGGCTCCACACTACCCCTATAAGGGGTTCCGCAATAATTTAGCAAATCAAAAACACCCTCTCTGGTCGTACTTTCATTATACTTATTAATAAAGCATACACTTTTAAAAACTATTGTTTTATTTTAGGGTTCCGTCAAGTATTTCGCTTTCCAAAAGGGTTCCGTCACCAAAAAAGTTTGAGAACCGCTTCGGGGCCTATTGGATGTTCGATGTTAGATGTTACCTGTGTTTAGTGTCCTTCGAGACCGTGATAATGCAACGATCGTGAACTAACTAACGATAACTCCAAGTTTGTGTGTTGGATGTTAGTCATCACGGGGAGTTTGCTAACCGAACTATGCCAGCAACACTATATCGCACAGTACACGTTACAAAAACGGAAGTCTCAATACATTTTAAGGCTAACCGCATAAATACGTTTTTTCGTATTCGTTTTCTGAATGCGTGCATCCGAATGCATCAAATCTATACAAAATACTCATTGACTGCCGCACACGTTCGTTTTTATTACGAACGAACGGAACACGTTCTGTACGTACGTTTAGGTAGAATGGTAGAAATCCCGAATGAGAAGAAACGAACGTCTGCGCTACGTTCACGAAACTCCGTGTCTGTATTCCGTGATCGGATATCGAATACGGAAAACGTATTTGTACAGTAACCCCCTCATTCATCCTATACATTAACTCTACGAAAACCGCCAGTATTACGAGCGACATAAGAACGGTTCAAAGGTCAAACAGTATAGCTTGACAAGGAGCTTACTGTACGAGCAGTCAAAATTGGCCAAGTTGTCATATCCAAAAAATATATTTTGTTGGTGTTACCAACACCCATTATAAAATCTAAACTTTATTCGTATACAGTTCTAATTTATTAACAATTGTTTATTTTAATTCGAAACATGAATACGATAAAGATTATTCTTGCAACTTTGTAGTTCTTTCTACTAAAGAAGAATTTATTAATATCAATAATGTCTCTAAAACAATAATAATACTTAGTGCTTATAGTAATATGTAATGTATTTAATTTTGTGGACTGTTAGAAAAAGAGCATTACGAACCTACGAAAATTGTCCTAATTTCGAAATGGCCGATGTTCAAGAAAGGCAGAATAAAATTGAATCATTATGGAATAAAATGGAGGAAAAAACTAAACATTTTGATGACGAAACGTAGTTCGCGGGCACAGCTAGTATATAAATATATACATATACGAGTATATATTCCTCATGAATTCACCGATGTATGACGATTATCATCAGTCATAGTTAAGTGACTAAATGATTTGTGTGGTGAAGCTTTCGTAATTTGTTTTTAAAACATTTTCTGGCTCCTTTCTATACGTCTGCGCCCAAGTCTACATTCTGTTTGGGATAAAAATGTGGAACCATTTTAAAAATGAAATCTTTTATTTTTAAACATATTTTATTGCTTATCCCAGGATAATAATATATTTTCAGACGGCAGCAAGTTTTAAATTAAAATTAATTATTTTGTTTAAATTTTTCTATAAATAACTGCTCTACCTTTGTATTTAGGAAAAAGCGCTTTTGAACCGATCTGTTCCACTACAAGCGACTATCAATGCATCAACTACGTCAAAGGTTAGTACTATTGCTATTTTTTGGACCAAACCTAACAAAAAAGTTATATCATTTCTCCTATGTCGTAATAACTACTCGAATATTCTAGAAAATGTGGAGGAGCAGCAGATTTACGCTTATTACGCTGAGTGCGAAGAAGGAGCTGCCTACGGCGAGCCCACCTCCTGCCACCCGTCCTGCAATGACGTCATGTACAACAGCCAAGTCTTCTACTCTGATCTGATTAAGGAACCAGGAGATCCTTCTCCTGTCTGGGGTCATCCTAGAAAGTAAGACAATCTAACCTGACGCAGTATCGCGCACCGTGGGACCCCAGCTTTAGTCGTATAGATGAGAATACCGCCTCCTTCTAAAGCTGGGGTCCCACGGTGCGCGATTCTGCGGACGGACGCGCACCAGCTCGCATCGACGCACCGTGGGAATGGTATCGTCCGTGGTAGCGCAGACGCGTCCGTCGCGATGCGGCCGATCTGCGGCGAGTCGGTAACTTCAAAGGTGCGGTGCGTGCACGTGCGGGGTCGTCCGCATAAACACAGATGATCATGTTAAAACATATTCATTTTGCTGAGAGCCGCGATGCGTTCGCTTAATAAAGTGATGTTTTTTTGTTTTGACTAGAAATAATAATTAGAAAAGTAGTCCAATGATGAAAAATTAACAATTTATTTTTAAAGTTGCATAGGTACCTTGAACGACTTATTGTATGCCGAGAGCCACCAGCGTGGTTTCAACGTATCGAGTTCACGATACGATGGCGTTAGCACGTAGCACCTTCGCAATCGTTAAATATTCGCACGTTTTCGATAGCCAGCCTTCGAATTTGACAATACTATAGGTACGTCAAAACCTTGTTCGTGCTCGCAATGTTCACACAAATGTACAACGTTACGCTTACGTTACGCTACAAAACTTTACACAAAACCTTCTTGCTTCCAAATTTCGTTCCAACTCCAAGTACGCCCTATAGGGACGCTGTACAATTCTCATACAATTATTTCACGATGACTATACGAATACTTTGACGCAAATGCTCGTTCTAGCTCTATACTTTAGTACTATTATTTATTCTGTGGCTCTATTGGCCTTAGGTACAGTAAATCGCTAAAGAAAAACTAATTTCCTATAAAATTTGTGCACGAAAAAATCCTTTTCGACACATGTTTGATTCCGTAGTTGTAGGTATATTTTTTTTAATGTTGAATTTTTTTAAGCTTGAAACCTAATCGCTTGGTGAATTCAAGGTGGCATCATTAACTTTTTTTATTATAAATAAAGTGAACAATATAAATTCTTATTTTTTAAATTGGGTTTTATTGGCTATTTATTTAAATATTTTACCTACGTGCGAGTATTTTTATAAAGTTTCTCTTCATTCTCTCTCACTCATATTTAAACTATTAGCGCGAGACGATCGATCTAAGATTGATACTAACAAATATTTTTAACTTTAAATGCTGAGCCATAAAGACATTTTTTACTGCGTTGATTCATCATTTACTGTTTTTTGCGTCAGTCATTACATCAGCCTACATAAATCCTCTGCTAAACCATCCGCAGTTACTTATTGCATCAGTAGTTGCATAAAATTAAAACAATACTAAATCGGATCGGATATAAATTATGACATAGTCGTAATTAGTACATAGAACATAGATATCACACCGATTCGTATCTCTCGACCTTTAACCATTTATTTACACCAGATTCGTACAATATGGAGCAAAAGAGATAACATTCATTGACATATTGTCAGGAAAGTATTTGGTACTTTTAATTTTAGGATAGTGTATGTATTTAAAACTCACATCGACACATAAAACATAGATGCCTTTTAAAGCACATTGCTTGGCATCCAAACATTGTTCGCCCCAATACCAACAGCGGTAAAAAGCATCAGTAAATACTGTACGTCCATTTAAGTTACTACGGACAATCTTCGAAATCGAATTATAAATCAAAATATTTTGAGGTTAATTTAAGTAACACTTTATTTCGCGACGGAAATAATAGGGCATAGCCCATACTAATATGTTCATGTATATTAAAAATAATAATGATTGCAATCAATCAACGAACATCAAAGAACAAGAAATATCAAAATTTATTATAAACAAGTCAAAAACACCACAACAAACTAACACGCGGAAATCAATTGACGTGTGTTAATGTGAAGAAAGCTATAAACTAATAAAAGTTGATAATATTTGATATTGATATCAAGTATCGATACTTAATAATAAAGTATTTTTATAGAAAAATCATTTAAAGTTCAATGTTATAGGTATTTGATTGCTATGAAATGTCATATAAAACCAGTTTGTTGTTAATTGTCATTTATTCCATTTACTCCTACCAGTAGTTCGGCTATCGAACTATTTGAACAAATATATTCCAAATTATTGTGAAGGAAGTTATGAAAAACACACTTTATACAAATAAATAATTGCAACATTGAAAGTTTTTAGAACTTGGTTATTTATTTATTTATTATAATAAGTACAGCCACATGATACATATTAATACAATAATAGATATACATAATTTTGGAAACAATTCTGATATGCATCACAAAAACGGCGTACATAGCACTGACATGGATACAAAGGTATATGATTAGATTAAAATTATATTAAACATTAGGTCTAAAAGTCATCGCTCCCCGAGCACCTGCCAGGCTAATCGCCTGACAAGTACTCAAAGATCAAGGACCTAAACTTAGGGAAACTATTGCCGAAGACATCCAAATCTGGAATTTTGTTGCTAAAGTTGTTGTACTCAATGAAGATTCGTGCCAAAGGGGACTGAAGACCAAGATTGGTTCTAGCGAAAGGTACAGCTAAGAGTTTAGCTACACGATGTCTAGGATATCTGTAAGGAACCGACAGTGATATAAGATATAGAAGATCGCTGGACTGCAGAAAACCATTTAAAACTTTATATAGGAAACACATGTCCATAAACTGTCTTCTATCACGTAGGCTGATGAGTTTGAACTTTTTAAGACGCTCATCATAAGACTGACGGTGAGAGAAACCGCTACATAAAAAGGCCAGGTGTCTGGTAAATGCGCGCTGTAAGCTCTCAACTCTCTGTGAGTGTACACCATAAAAAGGACTCCAAACACAGGAAGCAAAATCGAGATGGCTGCGCACCAACGAATTGTAAAGCAGAATCTTTGTGCTCACATTCCTAAAGTCCTTCGTGTTACGCTTAATGAATCCTAGCATACTTGCAGCTTTGGTAACTGTTAAATCGATATGATTATCGAACTTAAGTCTGCTGTCAATGTGAACACCAAGATCCCGAACAACCTTCACTTCTTCAATCATTACGCCACCAATCTCGTACCTAGTGACAAGTGGTTTTATTTTCCGGGAGTATTTAATGTGGAAACATTTACTAGCGTTGAGAGACATGCAATTATCCTCACACCAGGTGACAATTCTGTTAAGGTCGTCTTGGATCAACTTGCAGTCGGCAGGAGACCTCACATGTCTATAAATCTTAAGGTCATCGGCGAATAGTGAGGCTTTACAATTTATGATATTGGAGGTGATATCATTAATAAAAATCAGAAAAAGCAAAGGACCCAAGTGTGAGTCCTGAGGGACACCTGACTGGGCATGATACCAGTTTGACTGAAAACCATTCAAAACGGCAGCTTGTTGTCTACCACGTAAGTACGAGTCAAACCAGTCAAGCAATGACCCACCCAAACCTATAGCGCTAAGCTTGTTTATAAGAACTGTGTGGTTAACTTTATCGAAAGCACTACTAAAGTCGGTATAAATGGCATCAATTTCAAGTCCCTTGTCGACACTTGCGCACAGCTCTGAAACGAATGGCACCAAATTCGTTAGAACAGATCGACCTCTGGTAAAACCGTGTTGAGAGTCCGATATTATATTTCTACAAAAGTTTGAGATTACTGGGCATATCAGGGACTCAAAGAGCTTAGCAAAACATGAAAGCAGTGAGATGGGCCGATAGTTTTTGACGCAAGTATTATGGCCCTTTTTAAATACAGGGACAATACGTGCCTTCTTCCATTCTTGGGGGAAGGTGCCCTCCACAAGTGACTTGTTGAATAATATTGTTAAGGGCAGAGAAATACCAAACATACAGTTTCTGACAAACAGGGGAGGGAAAGAATCAGGCCCGGCACCGCCCGTAACATCAAGCTTCTTAATTTCCTGAACGACCTGGGATTCTGCAACAATCACATTCATCAGAGAGTCATGCTCATTGCCAAGATTAGGAACTGTAGTCTTGGGGGTAACGGTGGAGTAAACCGAGGAGAAGTGACGAGCAAATAAATTAACAATATCTGGGCCCGAATCAGCAATAATGTCATCCAACTGCATTTTGGCCGGAATGGAGGAGTGACCCCCCCGCTTGTCCTTAATGTACCTCCAAAACGCTTTAGGATTGTTGGAAATATTAACCTCGATACCCAGGATATAGTCTCTGTAGCATTTTTTGTAAAGTTTATGACATCTACTGCGGAGCAAGCGAAATTCAATTTCGTCCCGAGGATTACAGTATTTTGAAAATTTCTTTCGCACTTTGTCCTTTTCCGCTAACAGTTTAATAAGAGATTTACTAAACCACTTTGGATGTCTAGACCTACTATAGGTGCGCTTAGGCACGAACTTTTCCCTGTGCTTGTGAAGAACATCATAAAAACCAGAAATCATATCATCTATATTCTTACAATGTGAAAATAACTCCTGCCAATTTACATCAATTAACTCGCTTACAATGCTACTATAGTCAGCTCTGTGGTAATTGAATGATACATTATTTTTAGTACGGAGATAACTGCCTCCAGAGTAAGGGATGTTTATCATGAGGCATGGATGAATATCATAACATTTACTTATAACATCAGATGGATTCGTAACAGATACATTGTGCATATTACATAAGACCAAATCCAAGAAGCGATTATCCGCATTGCTAATGTTATTAATTTGACCTAAATTATTTGACGTTAAAAAGTCTACGAACGTATAACCCAATCCAAAGTTATAGTGAGAGGGAACCATACAATTGCTACCGTCGTCACTTGGATTCCAGTGTATAGGACTAAGATTAAAGTCTCCCATCATCAAAATATTGTCTGATACAAAGCAAGTTCAATACTATTCAGGAACTGCTTTAGAGACTCCAATTTTACTGGCGGGGGTAGATAAACAACACACACAGTTAGGTAATGCACCGACTTGTCCTTTTGAATCTCTAGATTGACCCAAACGCTTTCGATACCATCGCATTCCAAGTTTTCTAAGCGAACAGACGGAATATTTCGGGACACAGCCAATAAAACACCACCGCCATCCTTTTTGGAATCACTAGAGCACATACGGTCCCTGCGGTAGACAATATATCGGTCGTCTATGACTTCACTGGTTCTGATGTTGCTATTCAACCATGTTTCAGTGAGCGCAATAACACTGTAGTTACAAAGCATGATATTACTAAATACATCATTAGTTTTCGTCCGAAGACCTTGTACATTTTGATAATACAAACTAAACATGGTTAAGCTGATACACCAAAACAATCACTATGTAACAATCTAATTAGACAATAAGCTTTAAACTATCCACCGATTTTATTAGGATACACTGATTGTCTTCATCTTTGCGAACATAAATACGTCCGTTGCGAACCCAAACGAACTTATAGGACAACTCCTTGGTTAATTGTACACAATACAATAAATAAAAAATATTTTATAAAAATAAAAACCGACGTTGCAAAATATCATGTTATTTTAAAGAGGTTGCGAAAATTCATGTTTTTTATATTTTTTTGTAAGGAGTAAGTAACTTATCAAGTAAGAAAGAATAATGTTAAGAATAAAAGAGTATTTTTTTTTACTTAGAATGGGCATACTCTTAATACTAATCCAAGGCAGAGGCAAGGATGAAATCTACGGTGTGACGAAGCCCAGAAAATGCCTATTCACCCTTACTCTCAAGATTTCCGGGTTGTATGAGCTTGGGAATATAGACGCCAGCAAAGAAGACGTGTAGCGCTTTGTGCGACCAGCGGGAATGTCAACCAGGTGAGGGTGGTAACCAGCCGTGCGTCTAGATTCCCGATAGAAAAAAGGAAAATGTGGGATCAGTCCATGCAGCTCTGAGCAGACTCCCTGCAGTACAGCCTGTAGAACACCGATAGATAACTGACAGATAGATAATAATTGTACTATGTATCGGTTGCTACAAATCGTAGATGTAAATATAGAGCCGTCTCTACCATTGCTAAGGGAAATAAACTTTCTAACCCTTCAATCGGTACTGGATTCCTTTGAACACAGTGTCCTGAAGTGTAATGCGATGCTAATAGACAAACATATGGCTTCAGGACATCGCATATTGTAAATATCGGACAGTGAATTTGATCCTTTCAAACAATATTATACACTAGCTGTGAACCACGTTTCGATGTTATAAAGTTTAATACAATAATAAATACTGAGGTCAGTAATCGAGACAAAACTATCCAAATTACGTACAGTGAGCCAAATTTCATCAAAATCGGTTAAGTAGTTTTCGGGTTTATCGCGGACAAACACTGTGACACGAGATATTTATATATATAGATATAGAAGAAGAAGATACAAGATAAATATTTTTAATAGTTTTACATAATTTATAATAGCAATAATAGCGTATTTCGGTTAATTTTTCTTTCAGCAAGAAAGATAAGTTTATTGCCCAGTGATAACTGTAAGTCTCAACTCGACCGGGATTTTGTAAGTATATAAATTATTATTATTTTTCATTACTATTGTGTCCTCTGATCCAGATCTCCACTTCTAGGAAAATTTTCCAGTTAGCGTAAGTTGGCACGATACAAATTTTCTTAGAATTTCTATATTACAACGTACAAACAATTACTGTTGTAGCATTTCCTTAATGTAACAGTTAAATGCTTTGTTTATAAGAAATGTTGAGTTATGTCACATTATTAGGTACAGCTTATAACAAAGTGTATCTACTTATTCTCCTTCCATGGGGAAAGCGTAAAACTAAACAACAACATTTTATGCTTCCATCCAAGTGAAACCGGGGCAAATTACTAGTAGATAATAAACTATCATTAATTGGATTTGAATTATAAGTTATCTGTTATCTTGAAAGATTACATATATATGTACAACGTGAACAGATATAGTAAGGCATATCCTGGAAGTAATTAGGCTGGAATTGGTTTCTGAATCGATTACAATGAAAAAATAATAAATAGGAAAAAATATACATTGAAATTAATTACAGCCACCCGTTAGATTATCATTCTAAACTAAAGAACATGATGCATTAAACAAGGTGATAAGAATTATTTTTCAATGTTATTTTATTCAATGTTTCCGGTTCCGTGCGAAGTAAGATTCTACGACGACGGAATTTTTCAATGTACCTTACAGTCTCGTATTAAAAAATTAATGAAATTATTGGTTTATCACTTAAATGTAATATCAACTTCTGCGTTTGCAAAACCCTCGTATAAAAGCTTGTAAAGCTATGCCCGGAATCCACAAAGTTAGTAACTCTTTTACTTTGTGTTACAAGACTAGCTGCTTTTTTACTAGTTTACTTGTCGAGAAAAGTAGCTTGTTCTGTCGTTCAAGTAAGAGTTAGGTACGGTAGGTAGGTAGGTTAGGTTAGCTTGTTTGAATTTGGTTGTTTTAACTTGTGAAAACTATCGTGAGACATACTCAATGATAATATCTTGACGGCTATAGTCACGAAGTATGTGGGGGTCCGACATACATTGTGAGTACAGCCATCTAGATAATTATCTTTTGGTTGTTTTAGTTCGTGTACTCTACAGAGAAAAGGATTCAGTTGTCTGTTCTTATATCGCTACTTAATACCAACATTTTCTTAGTCGTATAATCTGTAACGGGTACGTATTACAATACCGAAATTTAAAAGATCGAATTTTTAAATACCTATGGGTGAAATCGAGAAAAATTAAACGCCGAATGATTGTTTAGCCAAAAGCTTCAATCCCGCAAATTCATTTGCCTGAAAGGTTAAAATCCCGAAGATCCATATCCCGAAGTGTAAAATCCCGAAGATCCATATCCCATAGTTCAAAATCCCGAAATTACATCCCAAAGCCTAAAATCTACTAAAAAGCGGGGAGAGGGGAGGCGCAGCCCCCTGGGGCTCGACTCGTTTCGATATAACGGCTATCGGCATTTTAAACTTTCGATATTTTGAATTTCGTTGTTTTGGACATCGGTATTTCAATCATAGTTATTATGAAATTTCGGTATTTTAATACGTACCCTGTGTCACGACGCCGAGAGACAAGGTTGACGAGACTGCTCGAGAATGTCTTAGGATTTAGTTATAGCTCATCCACTGGCCCGTACCATAATCTCATAAAACAGTGTTAAAAGCGAAATGAGTGCAAGATGGCACTATACGCTGCAACTGCTGCAAGAGCAATGTCTCTATTTTAATAATAAACCTTGCTGTGAGCTATCGTGTTAAGACTCCTGGTACCGTCTACCCGGCTAAACCTCCCTCGGAAACCTGTCCCCCAGCGCCCATTCAGTATCAGGGAGACCCAATTTGCCGAACGAACCTCCCCATTTATGTTACAGGCCTAACGGGCCTAAGAATCACCAGGTTACGTCATATAATTATTAGGTGATGATAGGTAATGCACACTCTGATATTACAATCCACAGTAATTTCTGATCTCTATTTAAATAGAGAAGCGCAAACAAACATCAAACAAAAGTGAAGACAATAATGCGAACAACACAAAAGAAATGATGAGTTTCGAAATATATCCCGACAGAATAGCAAAATTGCTATCGCCTCATTCAAAACTTTTCAAGGAGTAATGACTATCGGAAACTAGTTCCGACTCCTACGTTTTTTCCATGAAATTTCAGATCTCTGTGTTTTTCTTGCTGAAATTGCAAAATTCATATGAAAAATGAATGACGTGAAATGCTTAAACATCTTTGTTTTCTAAAATTTACAACTAAATTGATTTTTCGATTTCGTTCGATTCCCCAATGGGGAGCAAAAAATTTCACTCAGTTTGGTTTGTAGTTGGTATGATCAATAATCTGGCGCGATCATACTCAGTTTGGTATGATCGCGCCAGACTAGCTACCACCGTCATACCCAAGTTTGTCACCATAATAACGAGTTTCCATAGCTTGTTGTGTTCCTACAATTAGAGGTGAGATAACCAATTCCTCAGTTGTTGCAGAGCCATGAAAAGCTCACTTCCAACTTTGGCTTTTCCGTCACTTACCATTAGGTGAGATGAAGGCCAAGAGCTTCCCTGTCGTATATAAAAAACCTTCAACGATATTTAAATTTGTTTTATGTGAATTGACCCCCTGTTTTTGCAGTCAAAATAAATTTGAAAAGCGGGCGTTTGTCAGAGTCTATCTTTAGCAGCCCCTTATTAGGGTTCCGTAGTAAACAAGGAACCCTCACAGTTTCGCCATGTCTGTCTGTCTGTCTGTCTGTCCGCGCTTTTACTCACAGACTATTAGTACTAGAAAGCTGTAATTTGGTATGGGTATGTATATTAATCATGTCAAAAAAGTGGTGGAAAAAAAAACATTGAAAAAAATTTTTTTTAGGGTAGCTCCCATACAAGTAAAGTGGGAGTAATTTTTTTTTCTCAACTAACCCATCGTGTGGGGTATTGTTGAATAGGTCATTAAAAAATAATGTAAGGTTCAGAACACCATTTTTCGATTTAGGGATCCGTTTCTGAAATATTTTGTTTTAAAGTGCAAATTTTTGTTAGAGGTAAGTGTCCCCCCCCCCCCCCCCCTCTATCTGGTAAACGGTTATATATTATGGACACGTGAAAAAAATTACAACAGTAGTATATATAACGAAGTTTAAAGGAAAACTATCAGAGTTGAGTACTAAGTACAAACTAAAAAGTTATAGACGACTAACTTGTACTCGGAAAAGTAACATTTCATTGAAAATTAGTTT
This sequence comes from Schoenobius gigantellus, assembly GCA_963935595.1. Lineage (NCBI taxonomy): Eukaryota > Metazoa > Arthropoda > Insecta > Lepidoptera > Crambidae > Schoenobius > Schoenobius gigantellus. Next base: position 56,825,493 of record OZ012541.1, read on the forward strand.
TACGAACCACGTGAAGTTAAGGAAATATAAAATCATTGCAGCTTTTATAATAATGCCTAATTTAATAGCAACGTATAGTAATCTGTGGCAACGTGTTGTGAGGTGTGAGTGTGAACTCAAAATTGGCATTTGCAACTACGGAACCCTACACTGCGCGTGGCCCGACACGCACTTGGCCGGTTTTGCTGTTTGTGGATGGAATATTGGTCTCCGTTTTCATATCAGCACCAATAATTTAAAAAACATTCATATAGCAAGATTTGTGTAAGGACTGAGGCACAGTAAATGGCAACATTTATTACTTTACACCACTCGTTACACTGGTGTAACCACGAGAAAGACGCTATTCCTCGTGGTTACACCACGATACAGATCATCATCACAGCTCATATACGTCTCCACCGAGGGGCTCGAGTCTACCCTAAATCAGGGTGTTTAGGGCCACAACCACGCTGGCCCTGAGCGGATTGAGCAGTTGTATGCAGGTGACATCGTGATGTTTTCCTTCACCGTAGGACAAAATAAACCATTAAAATGTCTCTTTTGACAACAAGGCAGTAAGGGTATGTTTTTGATATACGATATACCTACCAAGATATACCATGCCAGGTGATCTTAGGAGACATAATAAAACTAATGTGGAATTTGATTACCTAGGTGATATCAGCCAAGAGCTCAAAGTGGAATAATTCTTTTTTTGTGAAAATTGTATGATTCCCTTGTATTTTATTGATAGTAGACAGTTGATCTCTGTCGTGGTGTTTCACCACACGTTACACTTGTTGTTGTGTTGTGTTGTGTTACCACGAGGACCACAATATCAACACACCAACATCACAATCCCAATGTCGATCGATTGGAATTGATCCAAGATCATGCCTAGACTAACGTGGTTTCGCTGTTATGGTTTCGCGGCGGAGGTGTGCTAAAGGCGGTGGCCCTACAGAAACGCGTTAGTTCAATTGTTTTTGACGTCGCTTCGCAAGTCGCATCATCAGTAACTGTAGCTAAACCATAAGGTATGCCATTGATCTCAATCACAATCATGATTTGGCAAGATTTTTGCAATCGGCTCTGGCCCACTAACACTTGAAAGCGATATGGAATCACCATAAATAAATTCCTTCCACCATAAATAGCTTACATCCTCAACGTCCGCAAACAAACAATGTAATTAAACCCCCATCGATTAATGAAACAAACGGTTGATTAGTTATAACTAACTGAGCAATATCGCTTAGTGCACTCGATAGAGAATGTAATCATTTGTGTCGCATACTCTTTTCTCCGTGTTTTACTTGGTTTAAAACATTAAATATAAGAAAAGCTACTAAAAAGCTAATTTAATTTATTAAGATTGCAAGAGGGTAAGTCGGCTAGGACATAAGCTAAAACGACATTCCAATTAAATAAGAAACATACAACGGTTCAGATGCATGAATGGAAATAAAGGGCGTTATTGTATTAGGTCTTCCGTTGCCTTAGCGTCATGTGTCAAAGTTTAATGTCTTATTATTATTTTGTTTTTTATGTTTTGAGAAAATCTCAAGAATTTTTTGGACTGTCGCCTTAAATTCCGTCATTTTATGCCATATCGTCAATTCGGTCATTTTATAATAATTTTAAATTTAATATGAAAATACAAACAAACAAACACTTTTTGATATTATTCCAATGCGTTAATACTATACACTTCGCAAAGTTTCACCGGCAAAGCACTCACCCTGCTAGCTTCACTAAGTTAATTAAGTTCTTGAACGTTTGAGCTGTCCACTATATTTCTGGCCAAACTCAGCCAGCATAAAATGAATTATTACGGCGATTATTACGTTAAGGATTTCCGTTACTTAGCGCGTGACAAACTGAAATGTGGCAAAGGCAATGTGATTGATAAAAAGCTCTCTGTGTTCAATGTTTGGCTCAAAGAAGTTATGTGCGGCCTGAAGCAATTCTTTTATGGAGGTACATTGCACGGAGTAAAGTAAGTAGACCTCGCATATAAGAAGTTGGACCAGAGGAATGACCCGAATAAATGACTATTTTCAAGGGATATATGGCGTGTTCAAGAGATATCCAAACACCAACCACATGGGCCTAAACTAACTTCATCTGTTAAATATCCGTCCCGCCAATCAAGACTCTGTTGATCCTCAGCAGCGCGTGGGCACAGAATAAATTATAGGACTTCGTACAGAAGTTGCACTCATTTGACCTTGAAAAAAGCCGATATTTAAAATAACTAAAGTATCAAAGCTGACTCACACCTTAACGCCACGCGTTAGCGTATGTTATTATAGTAATTCTGAAGCCTCACGTTGCTACGAGCTCGAGCGATAGGGTTGGTAAATAATCAAGCACGCGTAAGAAAGCACTCGAAACGTTGTGTTGTCGAGCTCAAAAAGCCCCACTGCTTTTACACTCCCAGTGTGCGTGGAACGGTAGGTATTTATCTTGTACCTAAACGCGTAGGGACGGAAGCCTGGCACTGGGCCCAAACATCTATTAGGAGATACGTTCGCCCAGCAGTGGGCCTGTTGTGTTTGAAGTGATTTTTTATACTGACTTCAAAAAAGGAGTAGGTTATCAATTCGGTTGTATTTTTTTTAATGTTTGTTACCTCATAACTCCGTCATTTTTAAACCGATTTCCATTTTGTATTTGATAGAGTATACTGCAAGAGTGGTCCCATGGTCACCAAAGTCAGGATCTGATGATGAGATCCCATAGAAAATCGAGGAAAACACTAATTTAATACCAGCTCACCGCAGGTAAGCTGGTATTAAATTAGGGTTTCTTTCACTAAAAAGATTTCATTCACTAAAAAGTTAAAAATGAATTTTTTTTTACAAAAAATAGAACCGACTTAGAAAACACTGAAAACTTCAAAATAATATAAGAATAGGTACAGACAACATCACACTTCTATTTTGAAGTCGGTGACAAATTTTAACACTTTCTAGGAGATCATCGTTTGGCGCCGACTTCAATATAGAAGTGTGATGTTGTCTGTACCCATTCTTATATAATTTTTAAGTTTTCAGTGTTTTTGAAGTCGGTTCTATTTTTTGTAAAAAAAATTGTGAATTAACATTTCACAAAGGCTGTGGCTTACAAGCTACACTCTTGATGACATTTAAAAATTCGCTTTCAGGCAAGTTGCTATTGGCTCTGTCCTATGTTCCCCAGCTAAATCCATTATATCAACAGGTACATCTTCGAGCCAACATTCAGTAGCAAGGAACGCATTACATGGATCCTGATTGTAGTCGTCAGCGTGGCCTTCTGCGCTGTGAACATCATTAAGCTATTCTGCAAATGGACCTCGACGCCGTTCGTTAACGTCATCGATTCCCTGCCCACGCCAATATGGGCAGTGCCCTTTCCGACTGTCGTATTGTGCCCTCATCTCCACGTGAAGCTATCGTACGCCAACGTTTCCGAGTTGGGACGGTAATACTAAAACTTATATTGCTTCCAGTTAATAAGGTCGTTAATGATCATATTGACATTGTTAGTGTAAGCGCGAATTGCAGTATTGAGATTTTAAAGTTAATGTCAGAGTGCTGATTTAAAGTGCTGCATTTGAGGAAAATCTATATTTATACTTCGTCATTATTCTTCTGTCAATTATTTACTAATTCTTTGCAGTCTAGAAGAATTCTTTGCTTCACTCGTTTGCCCGCGTATGCTTTATATGAATAAGACATTAAAAGACCGGCTAAATCCTCATGAAATTAATCAACTTCAAAAATTCATCCTAAACGTAAGTTAGATCATTTAGTACTGTCCAATAAACAGTAACCTGCTTATTAATAAGTAAATGGCCCTATAAAAAAATATAAATGTCACAGGGTGCTCTATCCTGCTCCGATGTGATCAAGAGTTGCAACTGGCCAGGCACCCACGACACGCGCTGGGTAACCGATGAATGCTGTCAGAAGTACTTCAGACCCATCTTCACAGACTACGGGTTGTGTTATGCCTTCAATACCTTGCCCATGAATGGAATGTAATTTTGTTTTTGCTTACTATTTGCACGAACTAGGTATCTACTAAGCCGATTGTCATATTTAAGATTCAACTAAAGACAGATTACAAAGAATACATTAAAATGAACCCTATTTTCGATAAATGGCAGATTCTGAAAATGGCAGATTCTATGAACGGCAGATTCTGGAAATGGCAGATTCTTGAAACGGCAGATGTACAGTCAAATAACGAATTGCACTTCGTTCAAACCTTTTGACAATTTATTTGCTTGCTCGACCTGTATTTACAAAACACAGTGGAATGGGTTGTTTTAAATTCCCCGCCGCGAAAATTTGGAATGATTTACCACCTCCTGAAACAGAGGTGACAGTGACCAATGGCCAGTCAAGGCTGTTGATTTTGAAACCTACCAAATTGAGCTGACTGTACAAATTCTGCCGTTTAAAGAATCTGCAATTTCCAGAATCTGCCGTTTACATAATCTGCCATTTCCAGAATCTGCCATTCACCGAATAAATGAAATGAACTATGTGTACGATAATATATAATAAGATATGAAGTTACCGAAAACAGCAATATTAACTGATTTTCATTTCTTCGTACTGCATCATAGTTTCACCTAACTGAACGAAAAAAGCTTGTGACTACGTTTTTGTACATATTCCTTAAAAACTTACTAATTTTATAAGAACATTATTATAAGGCAATGCAAATTTTAAACGAAGAGACAGACTTCATTTTATTAAATAAACTATTTTGGATTATAGTTCAGTCGTCAGTCAGTTATATTTGTGATGCGTACTATATTTTATTATTAGGACCAACGACACGATCTCCTGGCAACGAAGTTTTGATCGAAACGCTTCAACTGCTGCCTTCGAATGGGGCTTAGATTTGGGATACCCCAAGGTGTTTCCCCCCGACCCCTCCACGAAGCCATTTAGAGTTATGGTTTCTGGAGAAGACTACGGGTTGAACGTGGAGCTGTATTTGAATATAAGTGAGCACCAGCATGCTTGCGATGGAAACAGTCTTGGTTTTACAGTAAGTGATAGAATTTAATTTATTACAATACATTGATAATTGAACAGCATCAAAAACAACGTCCTACCATCTGAATGTAGAGTATGTTGTATGTAGATATACAAACAACGGGGATCTCAATTTATTAAATTAATAAACATAATAACAATATATTCATACTTAATATATCTTATAAAATATTTTTATTCATATATAATATTTAACTTAATTATAAAATATTAGCAACTTCCATCTCAAATAAGTCAAAGGACAGGAAAAAAATGGAATTATAGTTAGTATCAGTATATTTAAGCTTTAACAGCCTCCGTTAGAGGCTTAATTGTCTCCGTTAGATACTCAGAATTAATCTGTAGATCCGAGGTTTGATTACCCACAGAGGAGAAAGTTTTTCCGCTTCATTTGTCTGGTGTTAGGGCTTCTGAGATCGCCTAACTAGCTACCACTTTCTTACCTAAAGTTGTCACTATACTCGCAATAACGATGATAATAACATTATTTTATTCGGGCAATACAGGCAGGACAGCCAGTTCATCAGTTGTTGAGCAGTCCAGTGAAGCCTCTGTGCCCTGTCCTTCCAACCACTATTATTATCTAATCTGTGCCACTAGGTAAGATAAAGGCGAAGAATTTCCTTGTACACTCATCAACTTTATCTAAGGATATTTTATTTATCCTTTTTTCAAGTAGTATAAGCCAACATATTAAAAATATTGACAACTTATGTGCATTTTTTCAATGTATTGCTTTAATTATAAACTTTCGTCATTTCATTGAATAAATTTCACAGATATTGTCAGTATTTTTAAAATTATCGCTGATACTACATACATTAAATGTAAATAAAATATCCTTAGATAAAGTTGATGAGTGTATGTCAAGAAAACTGACGATCTACTCTCAAAACCACTTAACACTATTTAGCTGCGCTCTTTTGTGAGAAGGAGTGCTAGCTCGATTTTGAGAATAACCTTGCTAAGCAGTGGCGGTATAAAGGGGGGCGGAGGGGGCGAACCGCCCTGGGTACCAAGCACCAAGGGGTGACAACGACAGCCAAAGAATACGTACAAAATCTGTATCTATAAATGCATTACGTCAATAAATAATCACCTACTCTTGCACCTAATTCTAATATCATTGTTGAAATCACAGAGCACAGAAAGTGTATTGAAATACATTGCAACTGTATTTTCTTTTTTAACGGTTTTATTTAGCTTGCACTGTTTGTTCTTGCAAGTTAAAATTATTGTTATCTTTTCTTACTATAAAACCGTTTAAGTAAAAAAATATTACTTTTTTTTTTATTGAATGTGGGAAACGAAATGTCTGTGGTGGATTGAATAATAAAAAATCGATCTTACTTAAGATACTGCAGTATTATATTATGTGTGGCACCAGGGTACCAAACTACCCTATGCCGTCACTGCCGCTGTGTCTCTTCCCTTACTAACATTTAATCACGATGGCAGTCAATTATTTGAATGTTGTTAGCAGGTTCTGATCAAGTCACCTTCCAACCACGTTTACACTTCCACGGTACTGAGACTTCCAATGGACAGGATGACAACTATAGAAGTGTCTCCAATCACATACAAGACAGACGCGGCCCTCCGATCTCTGGCGCCGGATCAGCGACAGTGTTTCTTCCAGAACGAAAGGCAGCTGGAGTATTACCAGTTTTACACGGGCAGCAACTGCAAGCACGACCTTTTTGTGAGACAATCCAAAGCTTTGTGCAACTGCACTCTTTATAATTGGCCAAGTAAGCATCAATGTGTTTTTTGAGCAGTCTGTGTTTCTTTATATGAAGGGCCCTGTATCAAACATTTTATTTATTTATTTTATACTTTCAGTACATTTGTGTACATAGGCGGAATTAATGCCTGAGGCATTTTCTACCAGTCAACCTTTGTGTGATGCAGAGAAAAAGAAGTAGATGTACTATAATAAAAAAAATACTGGTTTCACATTAATTTAAAATTAAACAAAGAGTTAAGATAGATATATAAGTATATGACAATAATTTTAACACTAACAAAATCAAAAGTAAACTTGATATAACCTACAAAATGCATAAGATACTAATACATACATATTTTAACAAAAATAAATTGATATACATATTATCTCTATATATAATAAAATCGTCTCTATATATAATAAAATCGTAGGGGTACAAAAATCTGTAATTGCGAAATATTAAGAAAAAAAAATACACAGGTCGCCTTAAAATCATTAGCAGAACACGATAGAATAGTTTTTAAAAAAATTGTTTGTTTGTTTGTTTGTCTGTTTGTCCGGAAAGATCTCCGAAACTACTGGACAGAATTTGATATGGCTTACACCACAATGCTTAGAATTTTCCGGAAGAACATTTAGGCATAATTTCGTTTGTTTAAATTCACTTTTTATTTTTAGTGAAAAAATACCATATAAAATTTTCGAATTGGCTTTAGGTAGAAAAACAACATGGCGCACGTGAAATTATTTTGACAAGTCTGTCACATAGTACAGGAAGCTATTTTCTTCCACGAAGGAAAGGCAATGGAACTACGCCATACAGCCTGATCTTAAGTAATTGGATTTCGAAAATTAAGGCAGGAATGAAGTGTTTCACATAGTACAAATAAAATTTAATATTTTCTGTTAATGGATTTCGCCAACCAAATTGTCTTTTTCTTATGTCGTACCGTGGTGGTAAGGCAAAAAGATCAAGCCATACAACCAATGTTTATAGCATTTTTTATGATAATACTTATCGAGTGACCATAAAATTTGTAGATTGGTTTAATTCTTGACTAATTTTCACAAAATCGGTACAATTTTTGAAATATTTGAAATGTTGAAAAATTAAGATACTCTTTTCAAGGTATTTTGAAAGGTGTTATATGTTTTTACATTAGGACTAAGGAATCAAACTCTTTCATCCATTTAAAACTATTAAAAGTAATAGATTAATATTGATAATAAAAAAAATATCTGACTGCAATGTTCTGGGTTACGCGTAGAGGGACGGGACGGGACTCTTGATCCTAATGTCTAAAATGACGGATCACATTTTTTTGGATCCACCCAAGGAACATGGATATCGAACGAAGAACCTATAGAGTAGAACACATTGAACCTAGCCACGTTGACTTAATTTGACATGACTGCCGATAAAGTTCGTTTCCAAACCCAGCGATATGCATATCAAATGAAAGGCCTTGATGAGTAGAGCACTATGAACATAGGAAAATCGCCCTAAATTCAACATGGCCGCCGCTCAAATAAAACGGATAACAATTCGTTTCCAAACCCAGCAATATGGGTATCAAATGAAAGGCATTGATGAGTAGAGCACTATGAACCTAGCAACATTGACATAAATTCAACATGGCCGCCGCTCAAAAAAGGTGGATAAAAGTTAGTTTCCAAACCTAGCAATATGGGTATCAAATGAAAGGCATTGATGAGTAGAGCACTATGAACCTAGCAACATTGACATAAATTTAACATGGCCGCCGCTCAAAAAAGGTGGATAAAAGTTAGTTTCCAAGCCTAGCAATATGGGTATCAAATGAAAAGCCTAAAAGAGTAGAGTATTATGAACTTAGGAAAATTGCTATAAATTCAACATGGCCGCCGCTCAAAAAATGGATAATAGTTCGTTTCCAAACCCAGCAATATGGGTCTCAAATGAAAGGCCTTGATGAGTAGAGCACTATGAACCTAGCAACATTTACATAAATTCAACATGGCTGCCACTCAAAAAAGGTGGATAAAAGTTAGTTTCCAAACCTAGCAATATGGGTATCAAATGAAAGGCCTTGATGAGTAGAGCACTATGAACCTAGCAACACATAAATAAATTCAACATGGCCGCCGCTCAATAAAGGTGGATAAAAGTTCGTTTTCTAATCTAGCAATATAGGTATCAAATGAAAGGTCTTCAAGAGTAGAGCACTATGGACCTAGCAATATTGACGTAAATTCGACATGGCCACTGCTCAAAAAAGGTGGATAAAAGTTCGTTTCCAAACCTAGCAATAAAGTGAAAGGCCTTGAAGAGTAGAGCACTATGAACCTAGGAAAATAGCACAAAATTCAATATGGCCGCTGCTCAAAAAAAACCTGATAAAAGTTCGTTTCTAAGCCCAGCAATATGGGTATCATATGAAAGGCCTTGATCAGTAGAGCACTATGAACGTAGCAACATTGACGTAAATTCAACATGGCCGCCGCTAAAAAAAGACGGATAACAGTTGCTTTTCAAACCCAGCAATAGGGGTGTTAAATGAAAGTAGGCCCTGAAGGGTACCTAGAGCAGCCATGCTCTAAGTGTGTTCCGCGGAACCCTAGGGCTCCACACTACCCCTATAAGGGGTTCCGCAATAATTTAGCAAATCAAAAACACCCTCTCTGGTCGTACTTTCATTATACTTATTAATAAAGCATACACTTTTAAAAACTATTGTTTTATTTTAGGGTTCCGTCAAGTATTTCGCTTTCCAAAAGGGTTCCGTCACCAAAAAAGTTTGAGAACCGCTTCGGGGCCTATTGGATGTTCGATGTTAGATGTTACCTGTGTTTAGTGTCCTTCGAGACCGTGATAATGCAACGATCGTGAACTAACTAACGATAACTCCAAGTTTGTGTGTTGGATGTTAGTCATCACGGGGAGTTTGCTAACCGAACTATGCCAGCAACACTATATCGCACAGTACACGTTACAAAAACGGAAGTCTCAATACATTTTAAGGCTAACCGCATAAATACGTTTTTTCGTATTCGTTTTCTGAATGCGTGCATCCGAATGCATCAAATCTATACAAAATACTCATTGACTGCCGCACACGTTCGTTTTTATTACGAACGAACGGAACACGTTCTGTACGTACGTTTAGGTAGAATGGTAGAAATCCCGAATGAGAAGAAACGAACGTCTGCGCTACGTTCACGAAACTCCGTGTCTGTATTCCGTGATCGGATATCGAATACGGAAAACGTATTTGTACAGTAACCCCCTCATTCATCCTATACATTAACTCTACGAAAACCGCCAGTATTACGAGCGACATAAGAACGGTTCAAAGGTCAAACAGTATAGCTTGACAAGGAGCTTACTGTACGAGCAGTCAAAATTGGCCAAGTTGTCATATCCAAAAAATATATTTTGTTGGTGTTACCAACACCCATTATAAAATCTAAACTTTATTCGTATACAGTTCTAATTTATTAACAATTGTTTATTTTAATTCGAAACATGAATACGATAAAGATTATTCTTGCAACTTTGTAGTTCTTTCTACTAAAGAAGAATTTATTAATATCAATAATGTCTCTAAAACAATAATAATACTTAGTGCTTATAGTAATATGTAATGTATTTAATTTTGTGGACTGTTAGAAAAAGAGCATTACGAACCTACGAAAATTGTCCTAATTTCGAAATGGCCGATGTTCAAGAAAGGCAGAATAAAATTGAATCATTATGGAATAAAATGGAGGAAAAAACTAAACATTTTGATGACGAAACGTAGTTCGCGGGCACAGCTAGTATATAAATATATACATATACGAGTATATATTCCTCATGAATTCACCGATGTATGACGATTATCATCAGTCATAGTTAAGTGACTAAATGATTTGTGTGGTGAAGCTTTCGTAATTTGTTTTTAAAACATTTTCTGGCTCCTTTCTATACGTCTGCGCCCAAGTCTACATTCTGTTTGGGATAAAAATGTGGAACCATTTTAAAAATGAAATCTTTTATTTTTAAACATATTTTATTGCTTATCCCAGGATAATAATATATTTTCAGACGGCAGCAAGTTTTAAATTAAAATTAATTATTTTGTTTAAATTTTTCTATAAATAACTGCTCTACCTTTGTATTTAGGAAAAAGCGCTTTTGAACCGATCTGTTCCACTACAAGCGACTATCAATGCATCAACTACGTCAAAGGTTAGTACTATTGCTATTTTTTGGACCAAACCTAACAAAAAAGTTATATCATTTCTCCTATGTCGTAATAACTACTCGAATATTCTAGAAAATGTGGAGGAGCAGCAGATTTACGCTTATTACGCTGAGTGCGAAGAAGGAGCTGCCTACGGCGAGCCCACCTCCTGCCACCCGTCCTGCAATGACGTCATGTACAACAGCCAAGTCTTCTACTCTGATCTGATTAAGGAACCAGGAGATCCTTCTCCTGTCTGGGGTCATCCTAGAAAGTAAGACAATCTAACCTGACGCAGTATCGCGCACCGTGGGACCCCAGCTTTAGTCGTATAGATGAGAATACCGCCTCCTTCTAAAGCTGGGGTCCCACGGTGCGCGATTCTGCGGACGGACGCGCACCAGCTCGCATCGACGCACCGTGGGAATGGTATCGTCCGTGGTAGCGCAGACGCGTCCGTCGCGATGCGGCCGATCTGCGGCGAGTCGGTAACTTCAAAGGTGCGGTGCGTGCACGTGCGGGGTCGTCCGCATAAACACAGATGATCATGTTAAAACATATTCATTTTGCTGAGAGCCGCGATGCGTTCGCTTAATAAAGTGATGTTTTTTTGTTTTGACTAGAAATAATAATTAGAAAAGTAGTCCAATGATGAAAAATTAACAATTTATTTTTAAAGTTGCATAGGTACCTTGAACGACTTATTGTATGCCGAGAGCCACCAGCGTGGTTTCCTCTTCTTTATCTTGTTTTCCAAACACGTATGATTACTGCTAAAAACACCACGAGTGCGATATGTTCTCTTTTACTACGCATTTTGAAATGCCACAAAATGGCTTTGGGCCGCGGACGGACACGCACCGTCGGAAGGGCCCTGTGCGCGCTGGTGCGCGGTGCGTGGCTGTCCGTAGTTGCCGGCCGTGCCTGATCAAATCCGCAAGATCGCGCACCGTGGGAGGCCAGCTTAACGTGTCGCCTGCGGGCAGATCTTCCGTTGTTCTCCCATTGTGTCCCACCGTCGCGGTCTCCGCGACTATTGTACTGCAGACTTTAATATCGTAAATTACAGTACAGATACACGAGCAGTATTTAACGTGGATACGAGTCGAGTACAGAAGCACCTAGCATTGAACATCATCTTTAAATTGCATTTTACATTATTTCTTGTTTTAGAGGAGAAGTGACACAAATAAATGTTCATTTCTACGAAGATTTGTTCCTGGGACAACACCGGCATGCCCAGTACGACGATTACTATTTCGCTGGTTAGTTTTGTAATGTTTGTCAATGTGTCGTATCCACCATCTTTGTTTATATCGTGTCTTTTAGAGATAAGTCTAACGTTGTGCGTGTTTTAACTTAGTTTTCTTTTTTTTTTTGCTTTATGTGTAATAAATGGTTTATAACTTGTGTTACTAATAGCGAAGAGTCATTAGAAAATAAACCGTAACGTAACCTATTAATATCTTGATTTAAAGTCTGTATGTATCAAGCAAAATATGGTGAAACTTTTCTCCCGAAATTCCTTACGGAATGGTAGAGCGCTGCGCGGGTAAGAGCGCAGCTAGAAATAAACAAGAACTGCCCCGGTAGCATGAACACCGAAACACGATATGATAAGACGAAAACTCGATATGAACTGTCAAAATATATTTGATATAATGGCCAAATCGAAAATTTATCGCCATTAATTAATATAAAATAATGCCCAAAATAACAATACCAATACCCAAAACACTCAAAACATCGAGATAACTAAGAAATCCAACTTTTTTTAACAGCTTATATCGATATATCGTTTTATCATATCGTGTTTCGGTGGTCATGCTAGGGGTAACATGATCGCTTATAGCAAGGTTTACAACCATATTGAAACAGAGACACCGCTCGCTCTTGATGCGTATAGCGCCATCCTGCTCACATTGCGGTATAAATATTGTTTTGAACGATCATAATTAGGGACCGATCAAACGTGGTCTTGTGGAGCAAAGCTGGTTACGGATTCCGTAGTCCTATCGTAGAGCCATGAGGAAGGCTTAGCTTTGAGGGTGAAACGTAAAGTTTTGCAAGAGTTTTCTAATTAACATAGTAAAATAATATAATGAAAAATAGTTTTACAGGACGTCCTCTACTTGTAGCGGGTATGCATTTTAAAGAGCAAAAATTAAGTAAAAGCCGACTTATAGAGTTTACGAAGAGACGGAAGTTTGAAACAAAACCCACCACCAACCCAGTTCGGTTGATGGGGTGTAACTAGCGTTGGCCGTGCTGTCCAGGGGGTGATCTGGTGACTTGGGTCAACCAGATTCTAGGTCACCCTACGATTGAAATAACAGAACACCTCGGAAGTTTTAGTGGGTATACCCGATTAGCGGGGGAGATCCACATTATCATAAGAGATGGCCCAAATCCCTTGAGTAGATCTTAAAATATTTTCAACCCGGGTTAAAAAAAGGGTAGCTAGCGTGATGTAGATGTTCCTCCTCGACTATGAAGAGAGGCGGGGTTGGATTTAGAATCAAGTCGCCGGATTTCGAGGGAACAAGAAGTGTAGGTCAAAGGACCTCGTCTAGACCTCTCAAAACAATTTCGGTTGCCGAAACTGTATCTAAATATTTTTGAAAATTCGTAAAATACGTGCGGGGATTATAATACCTATAGTATAATACGTAACCTTGACTTCGTCGCTGTGACAGCGCTTTATTACTTTTTTGACTGTGATAAGCTGTGATAGGTAATAATAGCCATACATCGCTATCACAGTGACGAACTCAAGGCTGTCACTTTAAAAATCGCCCCGCAGATGTGTGAAACGGAACATAATTTTGATACTTTCATTCTCTCTATATGCTATCCTACTTTCCATGAAAATATTTGTCAGTAAAACTCGTAAAACGAAACGGCAATCCGCCATTTTGAATGTAGTTTTCACACTTGACAGCGTTAAAGGCCGTCCTTCGCTTGCTATGGTTGTTTTCAAGATTGTCACATTATTATTTTATAAATGAGAAATATGTAGTGACAAAACTAAATGGGTCAACCCCGACCCTATCTGGTATTAGTCTGCCCTACACCTGTTAATAAAAACTCGGAGGCATGGAAGGAGAACAGCCGTGAGCAGCGGCAGAGGCTGGTTATGTATTACAGTCTGAGATGTTCAAGTCTTTAAGTTTGTCAATGACCTACCTAGGTGCAAACATTATTTCTTTCTTTTTAATCTTCCTGAATATAAAAATAAAATGATAGATCAAGACCCCCTTGCCTTCCCACAATTCCCCTCCCAACCTGCCAATTTTACAGATAAGTATGTCTATTTATGCATTTTTTCTAAAAAAGTATGTACTTCCGGTGGGCGGAATCGGTCGGGGGGGGGGGGGGGGGGGGGTTGTCCTGTCATAACTCCTAAAAAGAAAACTTCTTCCTAAATTTTTACCGAGAACACAGAATAAACAATTATACTAAAGTACCGAAAACCGTGTCCAGTCAGCAGTGGAACATACATACATATAAAGAACTTCAAAGGAAAACGAGTTGTTTTAAAAGTTATAGTCGACATAAATAAACTACCCTACTTGGAAAATGTGCAAAATCCACTTCGGATGAAGTTGTTACTTGTTAAAAACGATTATTCTAATATACACGCTGTTTCATAATAACCAATAATTTAATTTATTTAATAATTAGTTTTAGATAACGCATTTATATTATTTATTGGTTATTATGAAACACCGTGTATAAAAATCTCGTGTCACCGTGTTTGTTATCGAACTCCTCCGAAACGGCTTCACCGATTTTTATGAATTTTTTGGTGTAGTTATATTTGGTAGGTCTGAGAAGTGAGAACAGGTCGTAGGCTATTTTTATACCTGTCACCTACAGGTATAAAAATAGTCTACGACCTGTTAATAAGGAAGGGCCAGACCAGATTTTTCTTGACAATTATTATGTAAACATTCATATAAAATTATTGAAAAAATTAAAACATGATATACCTACGCACCTACATAACGTCACAACTATTTATACTGCCAAACCATACAGTAATTTATTTTACAATGTTTTTTGTAAGACATGTCTATCTAATTTATTTTACAATGTTTTTTGTAAGACATGTCATTTCTTATAGGAGCTATTGGTGGTTTGCTCAGCCTGTTCCTCGGGTTTAGCATCATCAGCGTAGCGGAGCTCGTGTACTTCGTGATGCTGCGTCCCATACATCGGGCAGCCAAGGAAGCTTACTGCAGATACTATTTAAAACATTAATATTATTATAGGTTTTTTAACAAGTTGAAGAAAATATCATAATTTTGGTCAGATTTATTTCGATAATGTTATGTAAAAAAATTCACTTACGAATGTTACCGAAATGTTAATAATGTTATGAATAACTATATAATAACGAATTGTGGAACAGAGAAAACAGTAGAAGTGCGATACGGTAATAGTAATTACAAAAAATAATTATTGTTACTTAATTACAAATAGTTAAAAAATCAATACACTTTTTGATGTTATACCGCCTTCGTGGTCTAGTGGTAAACACCAACCGATCGGAAGATCCGGGGTTCAATTCCCCATGGGGGCAGAAATTTTTTTGCTCGGTTTGGTTGGTAGTGTAGTATATTGTAATTGATGGTAGTTTCTTAATTACATTTCATGCAGGTAGTCATTATTTTATAATTATAAAATGTAGGTAATGTAATAACTGCAAGCATATAAATACAGTGTACTAATTAACCAATATTATTCGACAATATACCATCATCTACGAGTTCTTATTGCTGCCGATACCTTAGTGGCGACGAGGAAAATTGCAAGATGTCGTTCGGAAAAATCAACGAGTTTGACGTGAGCACCGGGAGCTGGACATCTTACGTGGAGCGACTGGAGATGTACCTGCAGGTGAACAAGGTGGAGAAGGAGTTGTGGCTTGCAACTTTGGTAACGGCGGTTGGCGATGAGGCGTACAAGCTGCTGAGCAGTCTTGTGAGCCCGGTCAAACCAGCGGAGTTAACGTACACCGCCGCGGTGACGGCGTTGCGGGACCATCTGCAGCCTAGAACGTCAGTGGTAGCGGAACGCTACCGGTTTCGGCAGAGAAGACAGCGGAGCGACGAGAGCGTATCGCAGTATGTCACGGAATTGAAGAAACTTACAAGATTTTGCGACTTTGGGAACAATCTGGATGACAATTTGCGTGACCAGTTTGTATGTGGGGTAGGCAGCGATATCATCCGCCAACGGTTGTTTGCGGAGGAAGACCTGACTTACGCTGGAGCCGTGAAGTTGGCTACTGCTTTAGAAACGGCAGAGCGGGATGCGGCTTCCGTGGGTGGGGTTTGATAAAACAATTGGTTACGGACAATGGCCCACCATTTACAAGTACAGATTTTTCCAATTTTACTCGTGGGAATGGCATTGAACATTTATCTCCGGCGCCTTATCAGCCGGCTTCAAACGGTGCAGCAGAAAATGCTGTACGTACTGTTAAACGAACAAGCCGAAAAGCGATACGTAACAAAGAGAACATTGATATGTTTTTAAATACATTCCTGATGCATTACAGAAACACTGTTCATTGTACAACCGGGGAAAGTCCGGCTACATTAATGTTAGGTAGACACTTACGCACGAAATTGGATTTACTTAGACCTGACAGGGACAAGCGGGTTCGAGAAGCACAAGCTCGGCAAAAGGGTACAGGGACCAAAGTAGATAGGTCTTTCGAGCACGGAGATGAGGTATGGCTACGCCAGTACCAGGGCGATGACAAATGGATACCAGGCAAAGTAGTGGAAAGGCTAGGTACTACGGACTATAGATTGCTAGATTCAGTAGGAAAAGAAACACATAGACATATCGACCAGCTAAGACGGAGGTCTGCACGCAATTCTTTAGGAGTTCCGTTACCCACTAGTGACGATAACCCTCTGGAAACATTCGGTGGAAAATAATAGTGCAGTCCAGCCCACGGCCGCTGGTCTAGCTCAGTCTAGCTCTCATATTTCCTCCCCGGACCCGGAGGAGAAAGGCGAGCAGAATAAATCACCTGCACCCTCTTTACCCGCAATCGAGTCTTCACCTGAGTTTTTCACCCCACCATGGAGGTTTAATCCGTACATGTCGATTGAATAAACCTATTTGTGTAAATATTTTGTTTTCATTTATTTTAATGTTTATTTAATTCTTAGAACCATTATTGTTTTAAATTGTATTGGGATATTCGACATTGTATGTTATTGAGTCTCTGAGTTGATATTTGTTATTTTATAAGGTAGTATCACAGAATACTTAAAATTAGTAGGAGGGACTGTAGTATATTGTAATTGATGATAGTTCCTTAATTACATTTCATGCAGGTAGTCTGTATTTTATAATTATAAAATGTATGTAATATAATAACTGCAAGCATATAAATACAGTGTACTAATTAACCAATATTATTCGACAATATACCATCATCTACGAGTTGTGTCTTATTGCTGCCGATACCTTAGGTAGTAGGGCTTCTGAGCCCGCCTGGCTAGCTACCACCGTCTTACCTAAGTTTGTTGCCATAATAACAATGTTTATAGCATAGTTTGTATTCTGATAATTCGAGGTAGATATAGAGGTAAGATAGCAGTTCCTCAGTTGTTGAGGAGTCCAGCTGAAGTTTGCTTCCGCCTTCGGCCTTATCATCACTTACCATCAAGTGACATGAAGGGCAAGTCAATATCATACAAAATTGCACAAAGGATTTCTTTCTATAAACATTATGTTACATAAATCACGTAGAGCTAGCTAGTCTAGATTTCCATATAGGACATTTTGTATGTCTATGTCTGTTCCATTAAATCGTAATGGTTTGGCTAAAACTTATGGATTTAAATTTGTTCGCAAAGGAATTAGCTAATTAGGAAAGTCTGTCATGTAGATTTGTATGATTGGTCTTTTTTATGTGTTACTGTTCTTTTTATTTTCTTGTGTTGTGTATATTATGTATGATTAATAAATAAACCGTAAAATCTCAAGCAGAAGCTGGCTAAAATGTTTTCTTATAACTTAATTAAGCATCACCTAACCTCACTACGGACTACGGGATGGGAGATGTTTTTAGACCTATGAACAAAATAAAGGCTCCATTAAATTTTCAACATCTCGCAGGTAGGTTTTATCTCCATCAGCTAGGGTTGGCTGGAAGAAATCTTTTTTCAGGGATAATTCCGCCTTCGGACATACAATTGTTTTTTCAATAAATAAAGAGTTTATAATTATAGACTAAGTTTAAGGGGATAAAGTTGACGTACCTGAGCATTACCTGAGAGAAAAATAACCACTTTGCACGCAACTGCTATAAAATTTGACAAAGAGAATGTAAACAAGTTACAACCTTGTCGTAAATGATGTTTGTAGAGTTGCACCGCTGTCATTTTTGCTCTTTCGACATTTGCTCAGAATTATTCTTCTGAGGACATTTGACATCATTTTGAGTTTGACAATATTTTAAGCGAGTACAAGGAAAACCTTACTTCGATGTTCTCGGATGAACACTTCCTCGGTTGTACAAAAGACGTTAAAGATTTGAGGAGTCTCAATCAGAAACTAAACGACGAAGTTGCCGAGCAAGTAAACGATAGTCAAGAACTCATATCGATCAATCGCTTTGCTAAGGAGACAAACGAATATGTGCTGCAACACTGTCTAAAACAAAGGTAAGATTATGAGTATTCGTTCATTTGATAGTGAATAGTGCACGAGCCTTAAATAACGTAAGTCATGATGAGACAAATGTTTGAAACATTATTCAACCGGGTGCCACAACTACAAAGTTCTAAAATCAAATTTTCTATTCACTTCTCTTGCTCAAAAAGTTTAGTTCTACGTCCTTGTACCTTTTTTGCGGCGGGGAACCTAGGGAGATATTTTTTTCGCGCTCTCTGTTTAGGGGGGAGGCAAAAGAAACAAGAAACAAAGCAGGCTAGCCCTACATATTGGTCATTTGCACAATTTCTTCAGATTACATTTTTTGGATTGTTATTTATTAAGTACTAGCTGTGCCCGCGACTTTGTCCGCGTGGAATAGTAATAGTTTTAAGATCTTGATAAAAAGTAGCCCATATTATACCTTATATAATTAGCTATCTATTAGTGAGTCCCGTCAAAATCGGTCCAGCCGTTTCAGAGATTAGCGGGAACAAACAGACAGACCGACAGACAATTTTTTTTATTGTGTTATTCTTATTGGTACCCGATATACATTCATACACATTTTGTAAAAACTTGTTATTTTGATATTACAAACAGACACTTACTTCAATTTTATTTATTTGTATAGATTGTATAGAATAGATAACTACTTATTACATTGTTATCAATTGTTTTTTAAAGACTTCTTAATCATGTCACAGAGGACTAAAGCAGTCCCGCAGTCTCCGAATCAGTCCCTCTTCAGTGCTGAACTCCGTTTTTGCTGCTGGACGCTAGAGTGGCGCCTCGTGTAACTTCTGTTCTTCCCTGCCTTACTCACTCACTCACTCATGATGAAAAATACAAAAAAGATGAAAGTTAAACAGCAGCAGCACGTCCTCTCACTTAAAGTGCACCACACTAACATCCGTGGTTTGCACTCCAATATCGACCCGGTCCACCACCATCTCGAGGCCAACAAGCCGCATATGCTGTTCCTTACGGAGACGCAAATCAGATGTCCGTCAGACACGTCGTACCTTAACTACCCGGGATACAGCTTGGAGCACTGTTTCAAGCCACGCGCTGGAGTTTGTGTGTACGTACGTGATGACATCTGCAGTAAACGTCTCCGTAACCTCGAAAAACCCGATTTCTCGGTGCTGTGGATTTTGGTGGACACAGGGGTGGAACAAATTGTTTTTTCCGCCCTGTATAGATCACATAGCGGGGATCAGGAGACGACTCGGCTTTCTGACTACCTCAGCACAACAGCTGACAAGGTACATGAACGGTATCCATTGGCACAGTTAGCGTTTCTGGGGGACTTTAACGCCCACCACGAGGAGTGGCTGTGCCCATACCAGAACACTGATCATGCTGGGCGAGTTTGGACCTGCTGTCAACAGATCCGGACAGGTTTTCGGTAGCCGTATCATCCCCTCTGGGAAGCTCCGATCACTGTCTGGTGAAATCTGTATCGACATTCTCCCCGCCTGACACTGCCCCTAGGGAAACCAGGCGGAGATGGCGATACAAGTCAGCAGATTGGGATGAGATGCGACACTTTTTTGCGTCTTACCCTTGGCGGCAAACGTGCTTTGCATCCGAGAACCCTACGATCTGCGCTGACAATATTGTCAACGTGATACGACAAGCTATGGAGTACTTCATTCCTTATTCTGACGTGACCACCGAACGTTTCGCCCATCCCTGGTATAATGCCGACTGCGCAAAGGCTGATGCCCTTAAACAGTCGGCATATCAGGAATGGGCTGCCGCTCGAAGAAGAAAACTTGCCGACCTCGGAGCCAAGAAGAAAACTTTTAATAAAGTCGCTAAGTCCTGCAAAAAAGCACAGAAGAAGGCTCGCCTCGACCACATTGGTCGTATTGGGGCCAGACTCTCGTCATACCCATCGGGGAATAGAGCCTTTTGGTCCCTTGCCAAATCGGTCGAGACGAACTTCTGCCGGGTAATCACTACCGACCTTTAGAAGCCTGATGGATCACTGGCTCACACCGCTATGGATAAGGCTCGCACCTAAACCCCACAAGCCAACCTCCACCCACATTACCCTCAAGCAGTTCCGCAACGCCGGAGATTCGCATCCGCCAGAAGGAGGTTCTTCTATCGCTGAGGGGTCTGAATGTGAACAAAGCTAGTGGTCCAGATGGAATTCCTGCGGTAGTCCTTAAAACTTGTGCTACCGTCTCTCTCTGAGCACCGGTCTAGTTCCAAGATCTTGGAAGCTTGCTAATGTGCAGCCAGTACCCAAAAAGGGAAGTCGTGCTGACCCATCAAACTACAGGCCAATAGCTATCACCTCCATTCTCTGTAAGAGTATGGAGCGTGTACTGAATGCTCGTCTTATTGGCTACCTAGAAGGTAACGACCTCCTCAGTGACCGACAGTACGGTTTTCGGGCAAGACAGTCAACCGTCACATGTGGCATACACCTTCTGGTGTATGCCACACACCTCTGGAGCGAAGCCATTGAGAGGTACGGTGAAGCTCTCGCGGTTTCACTGGACATCCCAAAGGCATTTGATAGGGTCTGGCACGACGGCTTGCTTAGCAAGCTTCCTTCATATGGACTACCCCCAAACCTTTGCTCATGGATATCCGATTTCCTGAGGAACTGATCGATTCGGGTAGTCATTGATGGATGCTCGTCTGATCCCTTGGCTATCGATGCCGGAGTCCCCCAGGGTTTGGTCCTCTCTGCAACACTTTTTCTGCTACACATCAACGATCTGTTGAAACGCGGTATCTTTGGGTACGCAGACGATAGCACAGTTGCAGAGAGATATACGTCCGATGCTAAGACTGGGAAGACCGAAATTGAGCTGCTCAGAGCGAACATGGTGGAACGCGTGACTTTTTGCAGGGTCGAGCCCTGCAAAAAGTTTCGGACTGGGGGGAAGCTAACAGAGTCGAGTTCAATGCCTCCAAGACCCAAGCGTGTCTTTTTAGCTCCAAGCGGAACCCGTTCAACTTGGTTCCCACATTCCGAAGTGTACCCTTGCCTTTAACGGACCATTTAAGCCTACTGGGCATCGGCCTCTCACCGAACCTCAACTTTGGGCGTTCTATTGAGGCGAAGGCGGCTACTGCAGCTAAAAGGCTTGGCATACTCTCGAAGGTTAGGCGGTATTTCACGCCGGGGCAGCTTCTTACACTTTATCACGCACAAGTCCGGTCGTGCATGGAATACTGCAGTCACCCTTGGGACGGCTATGCTAAGTACCAGCTATCTGCCCTTGACTCGGTGGAGCGCCGGGCAAAGAGGTTGATCGGTGAAGACACTCTGAAAATTTAAAATTTCCAGAGTCTTGAACATCGCCGCGCAGTGGCCCGTTTATCGGTTTTTTACAGGTTACATTTCGGAGAGTGTTCCCAAGAGCTGTTTGATCTTATTTCACCATCTCCCTTTTACAACCGAGGCACCCGGAGAACGGCAAAGACCCACCCCTACGTAGTAGAAATTCCACTGCTCCGCACGAAACGTTTCGCTTCCACTTTTTTAATGCGTACTGCAAAGGAATGGAATTCTTTGCCGTCCTCTGTGTTCCCACCTCATTACAACCCGGGTCTTTTCAGGACTAGAGTGAGTCGGCACCTAATGAGTAGGCACGCTCCACCTTGGTCCCCACCTTTGCTTACCATCAGGCAAGATGAGGACAAGTGTCTACCCATAATCTATAAAAAAAAATGTAAGTCACCTTTTCGGTAGAATGCGTGTATGGCGCGAAATCTTTAGAATCTATTACAAATTGAATTATTGGCCGCAATTTATTTAGTATTGTTTTGTATTAGGTATTTTATTTTCTCTCAATCATAGAGAAAAGTAAAGTGTAACACACGACGCTGAAACCCATTATGACTCAGTTTTTTTTTACTTCCTCGCTTATGAAAAATACAAGACCTTCCGAGTTTCTTGCCTGTTCTTCTCGAGTAAGCTCTCCCAATTTCCAAACAGGTGTAGAGTCAACTTTTTATTTTTTTTTCATTCGACTTGTATTTGCACACATCTTAATAATGGTTGAGGTGTGTATACACACAAGGATTAAATAATTTTGTTAATTGGATTCTTGTTTGAAGATTTTTATGTTATTTTTTTGACGTCAATAAGTCTATATTGAATAAAGATTTTTGAGTTTGAGTTTATGAAGGGACATTTTAGCCCCTTGTATAACACTATACTATTATTCAAATATGACCCAATAAAAAGCTCTTTTCCGATGCCGAGAAACACTTGTACTTGTCTCGGAACGGCCAAGACTCAGAACGGAACACGGCGCAACGTTTCACGCCGTGTTGCTCGTATGTAGTAGTAGATGTGGTCTGGTCCTCATTGTTATGGTGACGGACTTAACAAGCCAGATGAACTTACAAAGCTCAACCACTAACTAAACTCAATACAAATTTACAGGAAATGGAACATTTGAATCTCAGCTCTGCCATTGAGTCACACAGGCGTTGAAAATTTTTATTCAACGATATTACACAAACCACAGGATTAGGACTCTGTCATGTAATACTAGTTTTCCTGCTAAAGTTCCTCAGATAGAGATTTTGACTAGAAAACTGCCGCAAACTTACCAAAAGCGTGTTAAAAAAGAAAACAAGTATACCATTATCTTTTTGACTGATTGTCTTCGTTTTCAAAGAATTTCAGACATTATATCTTGGCGCTGGGTATTTGAAGACCTGTACAATCGCTTATCGGAAGCCATAGAAGCATTGAACTACGAACTGAACGCACTGAGGGTAGTTGTGCAGCGGATAGAAGGAGAAATCGCTCAACATTCAAGGGAAGCAAGCAGACCAGGTGTTTTACAGCCGTTGACAGATGCAGTGGAAAATTTTATTATGAAAGTAATCATCATTGATGGTTTATTTTAGAATAATTATGGTAGCTACTCCAGTATACTGCATAGCAAAAGTCACGATGTTCCAGGTAAAGCGTAAACAGTTTGAGCCTGCATATATGTACGAGGATTAATATGACGAAAAACGTAGGTATTACAAATTTTCAAATTCTGAATATCACGGTTGAACTTTTACCAAAATGATCTGTCATGACGAAAGAAAACTCAATAATAATTGGACGTATATACGTGGGACCTGAGCGTTTGCACAAAAAGAGAATTGAGGTTGTTTTGTTATTACCAAAATTTTGTTCTTTTTTCGTCAGTTTTACACAAATTGGAAAGTTTTCCAATAAAACGCCCCTTTCTTCTAACCTTTTTTATCGTCTTGAATCATACTTCATGGTATTACTACCTGGTGGTAGAGAACAAACATTTTTAAATGTGTTTTTTCTTTTGAATTTTTTATGTGTTTATTGTCGATAAAACTAAACATTCTTACTTTCCCTCTTCTTTACAAGCTTTTATTTACTTTCACCTGTCCGGTGTCTGTAATGAAATCTTGCAAGTTAAATTTGTCCCACTTCTCGGTTTCCGATTGAGCTGAAATTTTGCATGCAATTATGTATATCACGTGACAATGCAATATTATGATGATATGGAGCTGATCTAATGTTGGAGCTGGATGATGGCCATAGGAACTCCGCAATGAAATGACACAAGCCCATCGAGTTTGGGCTTGTTTGATTCGTATTGATGAGTAGGTACTAAAAACTTGTGTTTAAAAAAGTTTTTTTAAATATTTTTATTTGTTTTAATATTATATTTTAATATTAAGAAACGTAAACGTAACGAAAGTTTTTTTTTGTTTAGTAAACAATATAAAGTGCGTATGAATCATTTTGATCCTTTTGACTATTCTGATGAATTTGCTATTCACTGAAAGAATAGAGCAAAAAGCGTAAATGTGAAAGCCGTATACGTAAAATTGGTTATAGCACTTTAATCGCGACGCAATCGTCCTCTTGACGCAAAGACGTTAGCTACTTGCATTTCTCGAAATCTCTACCAACGCCTACATTCACCTTTTTCTATGGAATTAACTACATTCATTAACTTTTTAAAGGCAATGTTCCTAGTATTAAATAACAAGAGACTACATCGAATCCGTTATAACTGCTGCCTCACGGAAACTCGGTGTCCTAAACAAGGTGCGTAGGTATTTTGCGCCGGACCAACTATGCCTGTTGTATAAAACTCAGGTTAGGTCTTGCGTGGAATATTGCTCGCACCTTTGGGACGGCTCCGCTCAGTACCTCCTCGATGCTCTGGACAGATTGCAGCGTCGCGCTATTCGAATAATTGGCGATGTAGAGGCAACTAACACCCTCGAGCCTCTTCAACTTCGTCGTGACATCGCCTCTCTTAGCGCCTTTTACCGAATGTTCCATGGGGAATGCTCTGAGGAGCTCTTTAACCTTATCCCTTCCTCTCCATTCCTTAACAGAAACACGCGTAAGGGCCTTCAGAGTCATCCTTACACTGTATCTTCCTTTTCACACCGTACCAAGAAATTCCAAGATTCCTTCTTCTGTCGTTCATCCCACACTTGGAATTCTCTACCTGCGCACGTGTTTCCTCCATCCTACAACATGGGTTCCTTCAAAAGAGGTGTGAAAAAGCATCTTTTAGGCCGGCAAGGGGCGGGCAGGTAGGATAGTGGATGTCGTCCCTACTCTATCTATCAACTCATTTGGGCCTCTTTCACCGCTTAACATCAGGCGGGAGGAGGTCATTTGCCGGGCCTTACATAAAAAAAAAAACAAGAAAAAAGCTATTTCCCATTTTTCTAAGGATTATTTGATTTAAGTACCAATAGATATCTTCGGGTTTCTATGGATACTATTTTATAGTGTAGTATCTAACTTATCTATGAAACAAATACAGATTTTTACTGGAACCTACTGGCTTACGAATGTAGTCCAAGGCAATTACCTATTACAAAACTGCTTTCAGGAATATAATTTCTTACAATCAGAAAAGAGAAACTTCGAATCAATGACTGCGGAACTTGAGAAACAGATAAAAAGACTGGAACAAACGAAGAAGAGGATTCAGGAAGACATATTGATGAAACAGGAAACCTTAGTTGTGGAGAATTCGTGCGCGAATATTGAAATTAGTAATGTTTTGAACCAAAAAGGTGACGGCAAAAAGAAAAGGAGACGGTGAGAATTAAAATATATAGACACTAGCTGTGCTAGCGAACTACGTTTCACCGTATGTTTTTTACCCGTTTTTGCAACATTTGTCATTGATGCTCAGCTCCTATTAGTCGTAGCGTGATGTTGTATAGCCTAAAGCCTTCCTTTATAAATGGACTATCCAACACAAAAAGAATTTTCCAATTTGAATCAGTAGTTCCTGAGATTAGCGCGTTCAAGCATGCAAACAAACAAACAAACTCTTCAGCTTTAAAATATTAATATAGATTGAAAAAAATATTGTAGTAAAAAACCTATAATCGCCTCCGCCTCCATAGTCTAGTGGTTGAAACCACCGGGTGTTGATCGGGAGTTTCGGGGTTCGATTCCTCATAGGGAAAAAATCTGCTCAGTTTGTTTGATTGTAGGGCTTCTGTGCCCGCCTGGCTAGCTACCACTGTCTTACCTAAGTTTGTCGCCATAATAACAATGTTAATAGCACTGTTGTGTTCCGGCAATAGGCTAGATGACTAAAAAATTTTTTTTTGCTTTAATAGAAGCTCATTCATATAATAAACAGAAAGAAAAAATCGGTTTTCAAATAACTATAAAAACAACCAAGATATAGGGTATTAAAGATTTTTCTCCATCTCTTTCTAGCAAAACGGCAATTTACATGGAGTTTATATGGCCGTACTCAACAATGACGTCACGGTTGATATCGGATCTCCCTGTCTAATCGCCTTCAAATTAACAACTTAAAATGCTTGTATCTAATGTATTTCTAAGCCGATTTTAATTCTAATTTCACAGGACTGCATCTTTTTCCACGGTATTTTAATAGGTATTTAATGACGAGACGTAAAAATTAGAATTCAGTCATCATCCCTAGATCCTAGGTCATAATAGATCATACATCTTTCTTGCGCCAAATACATTCTTTTTTTACATTCCATTCGGTTGACTGGTAGAGAATGCCTCGTTGCATTAAGTCCGCCCTTTGTACCTTTATAGTGCAATAAAGATTAAATAAATAAATAAAATCCCAATTAGAGGTAAGATACCTGGTTCCTCAGTTGTTGGGTGAAGTTCGCTTCCACCATACGCCTTATCTTCACTTACCATCAGGTAAGATGAAGGCCAAAAGCTTTCCTGTCATATGTAAAAAAAATATCTCCACGTTAACTTTTGACCGTTGCGTTGGTATGAAAGTGGTATTCCAACTTAAGGTTGAGATTTAGTTTCAAGTCATAAAACAACACAGTTGCCTTTCCTTAACAATTGCATATTGACAGCTTCCAAGGTAGCCTTATTATTAGTATGTAGATAGCAGTACAGTTGTCCAAGTAAATAGTGTAGCAGTTTTAGTCAAAACTGGTACACCATTTACTTGGACGACTGTACTGCTATATCCACATACTAATAAATAGCATATTATTCAGGTGAAGATTGGGGCCAGACATACAGGCAAATTCCATCACCACTTACAGCAATTTGAATTTTTTCCCTAGCATTCCATTAGCTTTTGATGTTACTCATCACCACAGCTCATAAATGTCCCCACCGAAGGGCTCGAGCCTTCCCCTAAGTTAGTTAGGGTGGCTGTCGCTGTGCGAATTGGTCGATTTCACATCCTCTTTTGAATTTCTTTGTAGATGTTAGCAGGTTGCCTCACGATGTTTTCCTTCACCGTAGGAGCGTCGGACAAATGTACATAAATGAAGTTCGAAAAACGAAAAACATTATGGTACATGGCAAGACCGAACCCTGGACCTTCAGATTAGAAGGCCAGTGCCGAGTCCATAGCGACACTCCTTTGATGCTACAATCGCGTGTTAACTAGCATTCCATTTAAAAATAAATAGTTTTTTTTTTGTTTCTCGTTCCCCTTGTAAGAAATAGCACGGATAAAAATGTTGTACCCACTAAAAACCCCCCGCAGCTCCTCCGTCCGTCACAGGACAGGGGGAAGGGGACAACAGCGAGGCCTTGTTCCCGCTGACCCCCTGACCGTGAGTGGTCCGTTGCCGGACTCACGCTACACCGAAAGGCGCGTGGCTCCGCTGCTTTGCCAGTGGCGCAGATGGTGTGCGCCGCTCTTCACCCCGAGACGTCCCGGCACTAGGTGCCTTGGGGCTTGGGTCTATTTTTAACGCGGGGCACTTCCCCTCCCGCGGCCGCCTCCTCCTGCAGGATGGGGGTCTCAACGACGTCCTCGGTGACCTCCATCATCTCCGCCTCCGCTCTTGAGGTCCCGGGTTGCGGTCTTGGCGCCGCCCTCCTTCTCCTTCTTCTTATGGGCGTCTTGGGGGCAGAACAAGTCCTACCCCCAAGGCGGTGGTCCGCCGGCTTTCCAGCCGCCGCGCACAAGGGGCATTTGGGCCCAGCCTCTCCACACCGGTAGCACAGCGTGCTACGGTCCTCCTCCGCCTTGCAGTCTGCTCTCAGGTGACCCGTTTCGAGGCACCTGAAGCACCGCATTTCTCGGGGCAGGAGAAGCTTCACCTTGGCCGCGGACCAGCCGACCAGAAACCTCTTAGATGAGGCAACCTTTTTGGCCGCCTCCGCAGGGCAGCACACCCACGCCGTCCCCATCGTATACCGGCCCTGGCGGATCTCCCCAACCCGGACCTCGTCAACTTCGCACTCGCCGGTCTTGGCGAGTGCCACCTTCAATTCTTCGGGCTGAACGGACTCGTCTAGCCCGGAGACCAGGATCTCCGCCGTCCTAATGGGTATGGTAACCCTAGCGACATTCGCGTCCACCACTTTTTAAAGGGCGACGGCCAGGTCCACCGCACTCGCCCCCTTGTTGTCGCAAGTCAAAGACCTGCGGAACTGAACTCCCTCTATGTCCAGCTCCGCGAGGTTTATTTTGGCTCGTGCAGCCGTAATCACCTCGGCGTACGTATGGCCCTTCTCCTCGGCGCCTGGCTGCAGTGACAGCACTGCCGTCTTTGGTGCACGCAATGTGGGCTGTCGGGGAGGATTCTTCTTTTTAACCGGTGGCGGCGGTTGTTTCGGCATGGTGTTAGTTGCCGTTCAGCCGGCCTCATTAGCTCTACTCTGCTTTCTGCGCCGCGTCACCGTAGTCCAGGCCTCCTCCATGGTATATGGTCCCGGTGGCAGCGGATTTGGTTCCTTCGCTGCGGGTTTCCTCCTTCGCGGTGGTTTACGCCTTTGCGGGGGAGCCGCACCCTCGAGCGCAGAGGGAACACTTCGTGTCGCGGACTTCCGGGCTACGGGCGCATCTTGGGTCTCCGTCTCTTCGATAGCCATATGAGAGATGGTGGCCTCGGTTCTTCTCTCGTGGTTTAGGGAGGGGCGCCGGCGCGGCTCAGGGTTGAGCCTAGGCTCTAAACCCTCGATCCTGGCATTGATTCGAGCAACCATGCGCCCCATCAACCTATTTTCTAACTCCTCGATGTCAGGAGGAGCTTGAGTCCTGTCCGAGTTTGGAGCTGGAGGGGGAGGCGGTGGTCTATTCTCCAGGAGGTCTTTCATTTTTGCCTCCAGCTCTGTTAGTTTCTTCTTTTGGGCCTCTAGTTCGCCCTCGAGTCGAGAGTTTGCCTGCTGCAAGCGCATAGTCTCTTCTGAGACTGTACGCGCCGCAAGCACTTTGGCGTCCTCCCGAAGGCTCTTAACTGCCTGCCTCAATTTCTGGACGAAGGTCCCTTTCAGATTTGAGGACCTCGCTGCGACATATTCTATGACGTGGAAAGCGCGACCCATGCGCTCGGTGACGGTGAGCGTTGGGTCGTCACTTCCACTCTCCTCAAGTGGAGACAACACCACAGCCGCTGCTGTTGTTGCGGTCGGTGTGCGCCTCGTGGTTATGGGGTCCATGGGCATCTCAAGGAGCTCCCTTTCGGCCTGGAGTTGTAACTCCAGGCGCTCCATCCTCAAAAACTCAGCTTTCGCCTTGGCGAGCCCCACGTATTCGCCGGTGGTTGGCGGACGGCCTCTCCCTCGTTTTCCTTTTGGCTTTGGAGTTTTACGGAAAGACAGCGGAACATCTTCGAACGAAGGATCGTCGCTGCCTTCCTCCCCGTCTCCAACTTCCTCGCGACCTCTCTTCCGACGAGCGGAGTGGGCGTTCGTGCCGCTGTCCGTGCTCATCATCGATGATGCTTCGGACAAGTAATCCGACTCCCCTGAGATCGCAAACATATCCGGAGCATCATAATCTAGAATGAGCTCGGATATGCCGATCTTCTTTCTCCCTCCTTTACGTCCGGTCACATTTTTACCCCTCGACGACCCGGGAACCGCCGTCGGGGGTTGAATCTCTCCTGCCGCCTCGGTTGCATTGGTGGAATTTCCACCAGCCGGTCCGGATACCGGTGGTGGCCCGCTCTCAACGGGTTCGCATTCAGTGGGAAGGGTGGAACTTGGTAGAGCCAGCCCCAGATACGTCTGGCTGCCCGCAGCCGCCTTGCGTGGTCCTACGGGGGGGACTGATACCCCCTGGGGACGTTTTTCGTTTTTGCCAAGATCCATATGATGCATTTTGGGATGCACTCCCTTTCTCCACTTGGGACTGGTCTCCCACCAGCCATGCACCCCCTCGGCACGGAGACGCCACCTTGGGGTTGGGGTAATTTTTATTGTGGTTGTCTTCCACGCGGCCCGACGCTCAGTGCGCCGGACCCCCGGCCCGCTCAGTGCGAGTAACGGGTTGCCCGACGGCAGACCCCACTGGATCCACCGCCGCGCGGGTGAGCCGAAGCTCGGGGTAATCCCCAACAGGCGCGAAGCGCCATGGCAAAAAATTCGCCTCACCTCTGCCACCAGCAAAGGTAGACGCCGAAATCGGCTTCCGGCAAAAGCCACACCTTTTCTTAACAGAAGAAGAGGGGACTTCGCCCTTCCCCGCATGAAGCGGGTGGCCACACGAAGTGGCCCGCTAGGTTAAACCCGGCCATCCCACGCCCCCCCTCCATGGGGGGCCTCTCGTCAGACTATTAGCCCGCGGCAGAGAATCTGCCGGGTTGCCCAGGGTGTACCACAAGGAGGTTGTCTGACATCGCACCCCATCAATAAAGTACCTAAACCAAATTATATTATTCAAACCGAACCCTACTATTTTACCACTATTTAACCATAACTTCAATCACAACCAACCCTTATTGTCATACTTACATATACTTATCCACTGAAGAAAAATGAAATCACTTATCATTTTCATTTCTGGGGCAGGTTTTCTTCTTTAAGAAAATGGGAAAATCGATGCGCCTCCTTGAAGAGGATTGGTCTTCAAGCTTTAAACAACGCAGTTATTGCAAGACAGCAGGTAAGCCTTTAATAGATATGTAGTAGAGCTTGCTTCCAGAATGAAAAATTATTCTTGAAATACCTACGTGTAATCGGTTGACTTCGAGACTCCTCATGCGGCCAAACTAAAACATGCAAGTGTCACACGTGACTCACGAGCATTATATGGTTTTTAGTAGACAAATCATCCACATGACAATCCCACTTAAACTCATTTTAGCTTCTTATCTCTATCACACTGAGATGTGATAGAGGGGACCGATGTTCGGTGTAGAGTAGAGGGGCATTCCTTTAAAAAAAACGTACAATTTTAAATATTGCCTCTGTAACTATAAGGAAGGTCTCCGTCTCCGGAGGTCACGCCTCAGACAGGAATCTTTTTGATATAGACCTGCAGATCAGTCCTGAATTTGTCAATAGGCCGTATAGACCGCGGCCTAGGGGCGGCAAATTTGTGCCTTCCTTACTATATGTGGAAAATTATTATTTTAAAAAGGCATATGGGGCGGCGAAAATGAAGTGGCCTACTCTCATAAAAAATATAAATCCGACACTGCTGCATATATAACGAGTATAAATCGGTTATTTCCCACGGTCCACCTCTTGTGACCACCTGGTTGAACCGTGGGATGTCCATATTAACCACAAGGTAGTTTTCCCATGAAACATCACATATCAAAAAAGTAACAAAATAACCAAGGTATATAGTAGAAGCTACTACTTATGTACCTACTATGTTCTGTACATATGTAGTAGTTTTCTATGAATACTGGATGTACGTTTAGGTGTATAGGATAGGAATTATGTAGAACCTGATTTAACTTTGTGACAAAATTCGATTTCTTTAGGTCAGAGGAGCAAGAGTTCGCCTTTCGATTTCAGCGGAAGCCCACTCGTCCAAAGTTAATGTAGCGCTCAGGAGGAGACTCCACTCAAATATTTCTAAGTTAGAAGAACTTCGCTGGCAAAGAGACGAGGTATTTCTGTGATAGGCACTTACCTGTTCAAAGTTTCTAATTGGCTAGTTTTTCCATAATTTCGGAAAAAATATCTGCACAACAGCATTTCTGATGATTGGGTTATGTTACATGATATTAGTCCAATTTTTGATAACGATTTCAATTCCGTGATTGAAATTTCTGTATCAGCTCTATTTAAAAAAATATGACACGGGGGTCTTTTTATAATAAAGCACTATAAATTTAGACATCATTCTAATTTATTTAATTCTTAAAATGGAATAACTTTCTTTTATATGATTTTCTTGCTGAAACCGAAATCAGAGAACTATTCTGAATGCTCCAATAATAGTCAGCCATCATGTGTGCGTTCCAGTAGCCCTGATAGCGTTCCCCCATGATACGGAGGGTCTGGTGAAATCGCTCGCCCTGTTCTTCACTTAGGTCCCCAAGATTGGCGGGAAAATAGTCCAGGTGGTTGTAAAGAAAGTGTAACTTGATGCTCATGTTACATCCAAGCCTTTGAAAGTGACTATCAGTTGTTCGACGTGTTGAAAAAATTCAAGACTTTTCTTATTTCCCAAAAAATTTTGAACAAACCAAAGAAAGGCATTCCATTCCGTTTTTTCAATCTCTGTCATAGTGTCCGTAAAATCTGAGTCTTTTATTAATAATCTTATTTGTGGCCCGTCAAAAATTCCCGCTTTTACCTTTTCTGCACTCAGTTCTGGAAACTTTTTTGATAGGAAAAGAAACAATTTTTATTTTTGTCAAGACCTTTTACAAATTGTTTTATAAGTCCTAGTTTTATATGTAACGGTGGCAAAATGTGCCTTCATGTGCCGACCGTAACGAAGAATTTCCTAGTTCAAGGGTTCAGTCCAGATCATAGCAGTTTCGTACCTAGAGCTATTCCTTTTCTCATTTGTCCACAAACGTAGAAACTCAACGCACGTTTTGCATACCTTTTGTGGAATCCAAGGCTTGTCTTTCATTTCCAGTGTGTGACCAAAGTAATTTTTGTAAGCCTCAATCACGAACGCTGTCACATTCAGACGGTATTCTTTAAACATATAGGTACTCTCCACAAATGAAACAAAAATGATTCGGATCATGGACACAAACTCTTCTTGACGATGTTATATCAAATTGTATTTAAATAACTTAATATTTTCTTAATTACAAGCAAATTAACACACTAACACAGCGACTTTTTCGTGAAAGCTATATCTCGTAAACGAGAGCTGTTACAAAAAACCAAGGTATATTTGAAATTAGCGACGTCAAATTTGTAAACATCACGTGATAAAAGTCAATCATCAGACAAAAGTTGCAATTTTGTTATGCAGTGTATATCAATAACATTAGTTTATCTCCACGCGATCTAGAAATAATTATGTAAATTTAACAAAAGTTAATGATGCGTAGATAATGGAATTTCTCGTGCCGCAATAGGAACCGTGATCTCTTAAAAGAGTATAAAAGGACAGTCAAAACGAGATGGCGCCATATGCTGCAATAGAAAAATCAGTACCTAAGTATAATAATATTCAGGGTCGTTCCAGATTAGCACCGATTTGCAGCATTTTCAACATTTTTAGCATCAACGCGTTTCAAGCTTTTGATGCATAGCAGTAATCTATATCAGCAAACAGATTTTCGCTGTTTTCTCGTTTTCGGGATCCGTGTAGCCCAGCTGGGGCAAGTTATCCCAACTGAGCCACACGGATCTCGAATACGGAATGACATAGCGAAAATCTGTTTACTGATATACCTAGATAGGCGAAAGTTTGTCGGGCAAGTTTCAGAGTTTATCGATCTACCGTTTCAGAGCTCACCTGCAGCAAAGTTGTTGCAACTGAGCCAGCTGGATCTCGAAAACAAAGCGACGTAGCGAAAATTTGTTTGCTGGAATAGTAAAGTAGTAGGTAGTTTGTCGGAGTTTGTAGGCTAATGTCAGAATTTGTCGCTTGCGCGTTTCAGAGATAAGTATGTGTAACCCAGCTACACATTTTCGCAAACTTTTCGTTTTCGAGATCCGTGTGGCTCAGCTGGGGTAACGTTACCCCAGCTGGGTCACACAAATCTCTGAAACGCGCAAGCGACAAACTATTAATTAGCCGACAAACTTTTGCTTTAACATTCGAGCAAATAGATTTTCGCTGCGTCGCTTTGTTTTGGAGATCCAGCTGGCTCAGTTGCAAAAACTTTGCTGCAGGTGAGCTTTGAAACGGTAGATCGACAAACTCTGAATATTGTCCGACAAACTTCGACAAACTGCCGCCTATTTATATCAGTAAACAGATTTTCGTGCAATACTTATTACTTACAGAGTAAGAAGTGGACAGTTTTGTTTAAGAAAAGATAAAGACGAAAAGGTGACGGACCGGCGACATTCTAAATCACGATGTATCCACCATTCTTACCTCTTTCTTTGTTCGGTGGTTTTAGCCGTGCTCTCAAAGATCATGGTAAGACCTCTGTAAATTTCTTTCCATCTCGATGTCCATGTCTTACCGCCTGTGAGTTACCCTGAACATGGGGATAATAACCAGACGGGGGGCCTATATCGCTCGCATCAGGAACCACCCTAGCGCGCAAGTCACAGCTAGAGCGATCATAAAAAGTGGGCAGCGAAAGCCCGCCTTATACCGCCAAACTGCCTAAGTCGGTAGGAACGGTATTTGGGTCTTTTTTCCCCAGAGGGAGCGGCCCTCTTTCTGCGTAATAACATTCTCGTGGGAGGCGTCAATCTCCCATTCTCACAAGCCAGCATCTTTCTTACTAACGATAACTGGCAGCGAGAGTTCATTGCCGCTCACGCCACGCGGAGCTCGCGACGTTGGAATCGCCACTCGCCAGGCTGAGCACTCTAATATCGTGTGCTCGACCGTATTTATTAAGTAATCAGAAACCTACCAACAGACCATTCAAGATCTGAAATGCTTGGACGAAGAATTGCTGGCAGCGGAACAGGACCTTCTCGAGACTATGGATCAAGAGCGATTGGTCCGAACTAGAATAGCAGATAGAGAGCTGAGGCCAACAAGGGAATTGACAAAAGACGAAGTCGACAGAAGACTCAGAGATGAGCTCGGACGTCTGAGGCACTTTATAAAACATCTGAAAAGTAATATTGCCAAGATAACGTAAGTGATTTTCTAATTTAGCAATTTAACTACTTTTTGTATGAAATCAATAAAAATCAAGTCCCTATTCAAAAGCATTTTACCATTTAAGTAGGTACCGTATTTTACTGCACTAGATATCATTAAAGGCGACTTGCATTTGCAGTGGGAACGGTAAAACGTAACCGTCGCCTTGTCTGATGGTTACCCGACTAAAGAAAGGAAAACTAATAAGGTCCAATTTCATACACAAACATTTAAGCAGGCGGTTATAGTTTTTTAACTAACAACCATTTTTGACATTTCACTCATATATTACTCTTCAGTGTCAAAA
Organism: Schoenobius gigantellus; assembly: GCA_963935595.1. Classification (NCBI taxonomy): domain Eukaryota; kingdom Metazoa; phylum Arthropoda; class Insecta; order Lepidoptera; family Crambidae; genus Schoenobius; species Schoenobius gigantellus. The sequence continues at coordinate 56,860,910 of OZ012541.1, forward strand.
ACGGTTATTAAAGTTAACTAACCTGTTTAAAAAAGTAGATAGTTTGCATTTCAAAAGTCATCCCTATTACGAGTAGGGAATGCAATCCCGCAGTCCCGCATCCTGCAAAATGCGGGATCCCGCGTGTATTATGCAGGATTGCAATGAGGATCAGTACAACTATTACAAACTTGTTCAAATTAGTATGCACATTATTCTCTATGACAAACTAATGGTATATGTTTTTGAATTATCGAAATCGGTCCATTATTCACCGAGATATTGAGTTTTAAACCTAGACCCGTGCGGGCGGTTAAAGCCGTGTGCCGAGAATACGCGTGACGTCACAGGCTCCATGCCGTGCGTGCTCCTTGTACGCTCACGCCTCAGTCCGCCAGGCAACGGTGTGAGTTAAGATGTTTCATTTGTGTATTAAAGTGTAATGTCATAATGTGTTTAAATATATGACATTGTGATATTGTATATCGAACTAGTTCTAATCATGCCTATAAATTACTTAAATCTTTTTGTTTTGTGATTGAATTACTGTTAAGAGGCCAATCACAAAATCGCGGCGCGCGGAACTAAACAAACAAACTTTTCGATATCGCCGACGAAACAATATAAATTCTAGTTCTATTTCATTCATAAGAAATATATCGCTATAGAAACATATAAATAACACATAGCAAGGGTTAAAAAATATTTTGGCATAAAAATTACGTTTAAGCGATGGAGAACTTCATACATAATCTGACTTGTTTCGACGGCTTCTCGTTAGAAAAGTTAATTAGATTAAGAATTTATTTCTTTTCTTAGGAGCCATTAAACGAAATATATTTAATTTTTGTTGAAGTGAAGGATATTATGTCACGTAAAATTAATATTTTGATAGTTAATATTAAACAGAATCTATAAAGAGTTCCCAAATCAGGCCCGCGTGAGTTTTTGCATTAAACATGCTTCTGGTAAAGAACTATGACTAAGTTATAAACCGCTTTATTGTTACTGTAGATAACAATATTATCAAGTAAATGCATTTTATTGCAACCAACGAAAGGTATACTATTTTAACCATTAAAAACCTTAATCTGCGCGTTCTTTTGTAATAGGCCTCTTAAAAAATGTAAGCTCATACCATTTTTGTTGTGTGATAAGTATGGGTAAACTTATAGTATATTAAAATATGCTATTACATAATACATTAGCAATGTATCTATAACCACTTAAAATATTGGTGTACCTTTTCCATAAATAAATAAACTAACTTATTTTCATCATCAGTTGCGGAGTCGTCTGCTGGCCCCAGGTCTCTTCAATATAGTAGTTGTGAATGAATGTAATTTACAAAGACTTTCCAGCGTTTTTTTTTAGTCGGGGTCTATTTCTTCATACTTCTTATTTTACAAGTAAAGTAGGTATAAATAAAATATAGATTTATTTAAAACGGTTTCTATTTTTTTACATAAAGGATAAAATGAAAATCAAAATTATAAGAACACATTTTGGTACAACCAGCTGTTGGTATCCTGAGTTTTGCGTGCACCATAAATACCTATTTGAAATTCACGGCCCTCTGTATATATTTACTTTGTGTACTTCATAAAGAGGACAGGCTGTCTACATCAGGCGGAAACAGGCTTACTCGTACATAGACGCGGGCATACAGCGATCTAGGTGCAGTTAGGAATGAAGGATTCAAGCCCGTTTGTGATAGCGTGCGATTCACATATCGATACATAACGCTCGGTCTCACGCTGCCAAGCTATTCGAGCCATTGCTGCTGAAGAAGATCCACCTCGCGGCCGTAATGAAGCTGAATAACCACATCATCGCGGTTTTGTGGCCTCCCAGTCTCCTCTACAAGCTGGCCGTCACCAGCATGTCGCCCGCTCATATGAGACTGCTGACGCTATTTCGAAGCTTCGTTCTCTTAGTCAAGGAGGCCACCTTCCAGCCACGCCCCATACTCGCAGATACCCCAGGACAGCTGCCTGTCGCCGTGCCTCTACGCATCCTACATCGAAGACATCTTCACCCTCCAAGACCAGCTCCAGTAGGGGCAGCAGGATTTATTATTAACCCTGCTCGCCGTCGAAAGCGCCTTCTTCGCTTCGTCGCGGATGGTGAGCCTCGCAATCAGGCCAAGATGACTCGTGTCATCCAGCGCCCGTTACTGACATCCTGGCTGCCGCTGCGTATGAAACTGTCATGTTCGTTTGCGAACGGTGAACCCGCTAGGACAACGTATAATACACGGTGAGTAAGCCTCGGGTGTTACGAAAACCTTAGCACTACTTCGAAGTACTCGTCGATATCAACAACTAAGGTCGGCCTTCTGCATCTACTTGTGGTTGAGCCGTGGATCGATTCGCCCCTCTATTGTGTATATGCAGTTGATGGATTGATCTGTCGTTTATACATCCATTTTACATACAAAGCTGCTGCTCAAGTGCTCATATAATCAATGTCGCCAAAATAATATACTAAAATAATAATACACCACAGAACACATAAGTTACAAAAGCCTTGTTGTTAAACCTTTAACTACAACTACCAATGTAGTTATTTGGTGTTATTATTATTACATTTTTTCAAAAAGTATCTTAAATTTAAGTTTTTACAATTCATACATGTAGAAACACAAATATTATAAAAAACATAAATCTACTGTTCCACTGACAGCGGAGCACGGCCCAAGCTACCGGTGCTTATTATTTTATATTAATATTATTCTTATATTAATACTTTTCGCAAAAATAGTAATAATATTTTAATAGAACTGTTAAAGTTATTCAAAACGATAAAAATATAACTGCGGAATATTTAGTGATAAAGAGCTGAATAAAAAACTCGTGTATTTTTAATCATCGTGTGGATTGTATGTTACACATATAATTTTTTTCCGGACGTTTACATTTACATGTTGTATATGTATATTGTATACCTTTTTAGCCTTTTCTGTGTTCTGTGATAGTTAAGATCTAGTTTAGTACGTACGTAGACACATGACAACCCACTAGATTTTACAAGTTGCTTAACATCTCTCTTCTCTTTGTCACGGAACATCACTTTTTCCAAAGTTTCTCTGGCTTTTTCATGGACGTATTGCTATATTTAGGTACTATGCAATATTAAGACATAGTTGATTGTCATAATAACAAACATCAATCGGACGCCAAATAAGTAAAAAACAATAATTACTAAGCGTAGGCACGGGCGCACAGTATCGCGACAACGGCCCGCTGGCGGTCACGGGCCCTGTGACGTCACGCTCTCGTGCCGCGACTTTTAACCGAGTGGCGCATTCATTTAATCGCTACTCACTCATTTTTGGTCGTATAAAAAAACTAATTATACCAATGTTCAGGATTTTTTACGGACTATAATTCTACATTCAAAACTAAAAACCGCGTTGATCCTCAAAGCTTGCGGGAACGGCGGGCTTTGTGGAACTGAAAATAATCGACGAATGATAGTGCGTGGGTAATGTCCATTTATTCGAGACAATTTTGGTCGAGTGCTGGGTGCAGTAGTGCCGCCAGGACTGATAATTCAGAAAAGGACTGATTATTATACCATTTTTAACTTAGGGTTTCAATTAAAATGTTTAATTGACCAACAACTTTTTGTTTGTATAGTTTTTGGACATGCCAGTATAATTTTCATTGCAAAAAAAAACGTATACTAAAAAGCATGTCACAGTATTAAAATAATAATATGATATCAACTCTAGATAACGTTGGGCTTTCCCTAATTTATATTTTTCATTACTTCCAACTTACCTCAGTCATCAGAAAGATTTTTATAAATGATTACGTTTTTAAATGGTGAGAAATAGTAAGTCCCTCTTTATAAATTAACAGCTTAAAAAGTACTAGAGTGTGATTATCCCAAAATTAAAGTAAGACGTAATCTTTATGACGAAACAATTACCCAACTTAAAGAAAGATCTTCCAAAAAAACCTAACCACAAATGATTACTTCTATGTTACTAATAGTTTTGGTTTTTTTGTGTAGTTGTTTTATTTAAATGTTCCTAATAAACCAAATGTTTGTAAAGTTTTCATAAAAAACCCTAGCTCCTTAACGACTTTAAGCTGATGGTTTTATGATTGTATTCTCTATTCTTTTACGGATCTCGTAGTCGCGCGGGTTAGCGGGACTACAGGACTGGCATTTGGGTGCGGGATTGCAGTCTCTAATTACGAGCAACATAAGAGCGGTGGCAAGGTCAAGATGTAAAGTCTGGCGTGTTGCTGTGTGTACATAATGCCTCTATTAGAGATATGACAAGGTGTGAAAAATAAAAAATTAGATAGGTACTGTGGTGACCTCCTTGCGTCTGTGACATTGCATTCCACCTCATTGCGTAAATATGCTCAGTGGCAAGGAATGTCACCCTTTTAAATATAGAATGAGAATATTCTAGAATTCTAGATATATAAAAGGCGATCACCAAGAGTATCTGACACATTGTAACATTGTAACTTGAGAGATCGTAAAGAGAGTTGAGAAATAGAACAGATTGAAATATATCTAAATGGTTTAAATTAACGTCCCAAGTTCCCAACGATCCCGGAGCGCGCGTAGGGCGCTACAGTACCTAGTAAAAATATCAGATATGTATTGCCTTGCCGAATTTACAAGAAATAACTGAGACAGAACGATTTAAATTGAAGCAAGGTCGCTACGTCACAAGTCACAACGTGATAAGTGTCCAATATTTTTTAATAACCTACCTACACTTCTAACATTAAGGCAAATTTTGTCATCATCCCTATTTTAAAGTAACTATACCAAACCTTATTGGACCAGTGTGTTGGAAGACGATCCGAACCCCTCTTTTGTGGGGAGCTCATGATCAAACTGTGTACGCATAATAGCTGGGACGATGCTGCTGATAATCATCATAATACGTGATGAGATGTAGTTAACAGTAGATAGTTAACGTTTATTAACACTAGTTAACGAACAATAAATAAAGAATTAGTGTTAGGTAGGAACATTACATTTTTGATAACTTGTTATTTTGACCCCAGCTCCGAGTGGGAACCTTGTCAGTATCATCATCATCACAGCTCATATACGTCCCCACCGAGGGGTTCGAGTCTACCCTATATGTTAGGGTGATTAGGCCTTAGTCAACCACGCTGGCCCAGTGAGCATTGGTCGACTTCACATACTCGTACATCATTGAATTTCTTCGCAGATATATGCAGGTTGCCTCACTATGTTTTCCTTCACCGTAGGAGCGTCAAACAAATGTAGGTACATATGAAATTCGAAACGAAAAACACATTGGTACATGGCGGGTCTCGAACCCCGACCCCCCGATTGGAAGGCAAGTGCCGAGTCCACAGCGCCACCGACGCTCCTTGTCAGTATGGCCCCCCTCCAATTCGAGTGAAAAATACTCCGCTAGGAGTAATTATGTTCTGTGGTTGCGCCGCTGCCAATATCTGTTGAAAAGTTGCAACAAAGACACGGTGTGACAGAATGATGTAACAGAGAGTAAGCACCCCTTATTTTCTCCAGTCTTTCCTTAAAGAAAATGTATGGATATGTCATTAGAATGTGACAACCTCACGCTATTTTTTAACCGACTTCAAAAAAGGAGGTTCTCAATTATTACGCTGCCAATTGTGGACCGATTTTCAAAATTATTTTTGTATTCGATAGAGTACACTCAAGGGGTGGTACCATGTTCACCAAATTTTGGATCCCATGATGGGATCCCATGATGGGATCCCATGGAAATCGAGCAAAACCTTAATTTTAATAAATTAGGGTTTCTCAATTCACTTAAAAGATATCATTCACTAAAAAGATAAAAATAAAAATTATTTTACAAAAAATAAAAACCGACTTCAAAAACACTGAAAAGTTAAAAATAATATAAGAATAGGTACAAACAACACCACACTTCTATATTGAAGTCGGTGCCGAACGATGATCTCCTAAGTCTTTTTTGGCACCGACTTCAATATAGAAGTGTGATGTTGTTTGTACCTATTCTTATATTATTTTTAACTTTTCAGTGTTTTTGAAGTCGGTTTTTATTTTTTGTAAAAAATTTTTTTCGCGGCAAATGTCATCTCTATATATTTTTTCTGCGGAACAACTGCGGCAAAATAAGTGTGTAGCTTTGGTCTAGGCCCACTGGTTCTTCATTCTTCTTCATCTTCCTAAATCATTTAAATTCTTCAATTGCAGATGTCTACAGAATCGTCTAGGCGACGCAGTATCTCGCATTGACTGTTATGTTGAGGATATTTCGCAACTTATAATCCTAGATCAATACCGTGCGAGCCAGCGAATGTCTGAGGCCAGAATCGAATCGCAATCCACTAGCACTGCTGTCGAGACATCTAATCGTGCTTCGTCTGATAACAATGCCAATATACTTACTGTGATCAAGGAGGAAAATGAAGATAATAGTGTACACGATTATCCCTTGGACGATTAATATAAACATCACCTATACCTACTTATTTAATATATTATCTTTTTAAACTTATACTAACACTTGAAATTATTAAATTAATTTGATTATGTTTTAGATAAATAAAGGGAATCTGTTATTTGTGCAAAGAATTTGAGTATAAAAGATATTTGTCCTTCAGAGAGCTCTGTAGTATGCTCCTTAATATTAAGGAGCATACTACAGAGCTCTTTGAAGAGTATTGTTACGTAAAAGGAGAAAAAGTACATTACATAGATGGTACATAGTCCAGTTTCGTACGCGAAAGGTTCATGAACCTATCAAGAGATGGACATTGAAACTTATACGAGATAAGTGTCCCAATTTATTAGTGTGGCTGACCCCAGCTGGGCCACAAAAAAAAACAGTGAAATATAGATTGTTTAAGTATGCCGCTATAATATCAAGAATTTGTCGTTTGCGCGTTTCAGATGGGTATGTGTGGCCCAGCTGGTGTAACGTTACCTCAGCTGAGACACGGATCTCGAAAACGAAAAGACGGCGAAAATCTGTTTACTGATATACACTCAGGGACAAATTTAGAGGAACACTACACTTTTTACTTAGATTCAAGCTACTTTTACAACATCATATGTGATTGACCTTTAATGCGTTTGTTTGAATGTTATCCAGGATTCATGACCAAGGCCATAACGGATAATGACAAAATTTCCCTATTTGTGACATGCCCCCGTAGCACGTCCACCAAAACACGATATGATACAGCGATTTATCGCGGTAAACTGCCAAAATACGACGAAACCCTATTGTATTTTGACAGTTCACCGCGATAAACCGCTTTATCATATCGTGTTTTGGTGGACGTGCTAGGGGGCCTGGAGAAGAATGGTAACTTTTAATGGTGGTCTTTTTTATCACAATCGTCCAAGCGGTTTCCGCGGTGAATGTTTTTTTTTTGTAACGAATCCGATGGCTACAAAGTTACAAAGCTGGTAAAACTAAATATGGTTTCGTACGCTGAAATACACAGCGTTATCAAAACTAGAAATGATTTTTTATCGTTCCTCTAAATTTTTCCCTGAGTGTAGATAAGTGGTAGTTTATCGATACTTCATTCAAAGATTCAGAATTTTTCGACGCCCCAATCCAATAATTGTAGGCGATTTTACATTACTTCGTGTAGATAGACTAGGAGACCATCAGATGCCAATAATAATACCTTGACAATATAGCAATCATTCATCGAAGATTTTCACAAAATCAAATTAAAACGGTTACTGTTTCATCATTGAATTCGATTGACTATTTAAAATCAACTTCTTATTGTAAGAAAGTACACAAAACATAAAAAATAACGAAACCTCGTGTATTCGGGACTCATTAGTAAATAGTCCAGGGATCCTGGACTATTTACCCAAATAAAAAATTCTTTCATTATCTGGATTGGGGCGTCGACAAACTCTGAATCTTTTAATAAAGTATCGACCAACTACCACCTATCTATATGAGTATACAGATTTTCGCTATGTCTTGTCGAGATCCGTGGCTCAGCTGGGGTAACGTTACCCCAACTGGGCCACACATATCTCTGAAACGCGCAAGCGACAATCTCTGAAATTAGCCGACAAACTGCGACAAACTACTGCTTTACTATTCGAGCAAATAGATTTTCTCTGCGTCGCTTTGTTTTGGACATCCAGCTGGCTCAGTTGCAACAATTTTGCTACAGGTGAGCTCTGAAACGGTAGATCGACTAACTCTGAGTCCGACAAACTTCGATAACTGCCGCCTATCTATATCAGTAAACAGATTTTCGCTTTGTAATTCCGTTTTCGAGATACGTGTGGCTTAGCTGGGGCAACGTTGCCCCAGCTGGGCCACACAGTCCCCTAAGATGCGAGCCTGATGAGCACTGAAACTAGTCCGACAAACTGCCACCTATATGAGCAAACAGATTTTCGCTATGTTTTATCGTTTTCGAGATCCGTGGTGTAACTGACCCCAGCTGGGCCACAAAATAAAAATGTGAAAAATAGATTGTTTGAGTATGCCACTATAATGTCTAGAGTTTGTCAGAGTTTGTCGACGAGTTGCAGAGTTTGTCGTTTCGCGTTTCAGAGATATGTGTGGCTCAGCTGGGGTAACGTTACCCCAGCCGGGCCACACGGATCTAGGTGGTAGTTTGTCGATACTTTATTCAAAGATTCAGAGTTTGTCGAGCCCCAATCCAAAAATTATAGGCGATTGTATATTACTTCGTGTAGATAGACTAGGAGACCAGATACCAAATGTTGCCTTAATAATACCATGACAATATATCAATCGTTTATCGAGGATTTTCATAAAATCAAATTAAAACGGTTACTGTTTCATCATTGAATTCGATTGACTATTTAAAATCAACTTCTTATTGTAAGAAAGTATACTTACCTACACAAAATATAAAAAAATAACGAAACCTCGTGCATTCGAAACTCCTAGCTCCTGGATTACCCAAATAAAAAATTATTTCATTCTCTGCATTGAGGCGAGACAAACTCTGAAACTTTGAATAAAGTATCGACAAATTACCACCTATCTATATCAGCAAACAGATTTTCGCTGTTTTTTCGTTTCCGAATCCGTGTGCCCCAGCTGGGGTAACGTTACCCTAGCTGAGCCACATATCTCAGAAACGCGCAAACGACAAACTCTGACAAACTCTAGACATACTCAAACAATCTATTTTTAACCGACTTCAAAAAAGGAGGAGGTTATCAATTCGGTTGTATTTTTTTTAAATGTTTGTTACCTCATAACTCCGTCATTTTTAAACCGATTCCTAAAATTCTTGTTGTATTTGATAGAGTATACTGCAAGGGTGGTCCCATGGTCACCAAAGTCAGGATCGGATGATGGGATCCCATAGAAAATCGAGGAAAACACTAATTTAAATTAGGGTTTCTTTCACTGCAAAGATTTCATTCACTAAAAAGTTAAAAATATTTTTTTTACGAAAAATAGAACCGACTTCAAAAACACTGAAAACTTAAAAATAATCTTCTTCTATATTGAAGTCGGTGACAAATTTTAACACTTTCTAGATCATCATTTGGCGCCGACTTCAATATAGAAGAAGATTATTTTTAAGTTTTCAGTGTTTTTGAAGTCAGTTCTATTTTTTGTAAAAAAAAAATTAGTTTTTTTTTTGTCGCCCAACTGGAGTCTGTTCCACAATTTATTAATATTATTTGGATGTAAAAAATATACATTTTTAACTTCCATTTCTTGGTAGGCAAACGAGTCGGCGATATCGTCAGATGAAATAGGCGTTAACATAGGTAAATATCCGATATATTTACATACCTACATAAAAAAGGCCACAGTACTTTTTTTCACTTAATGTATTCATTGAATATGTAGGTACATCACAATAGTGGACATTGATATATTGACTGAATATGATTGATATAAGAAATATATGTATGAAGCTACTTTGACCATACAGCAATAAAACAAGCCATTGAACATAAATTATTAGTAGGTATTGATAAGTTTGGTTATTTCTTATAGTAATAGGGTAGTTGACTCATATCAAAATTTATTAAAATATTGTTTATTTCTAACAGTATTTGGCATAAGGTTCCACAATATACCGATTTTAATAAATAACAATGAATGATTGCTGTACAATTTTAATTTGAAAATGCTAGAAATAATCATTTTTTATCTCACGCCGTAAACGCTTTGATATCCTGTGGTCAGGGCCGTGACGTCACTCATATAGTAAACAAAGACTACTATTCTTTCCTAAAACTGGCAAAAAATCGTCCAAGCCTCCGTTATTATATTTGTAAATATCGTAAATTATTTGTATTAATAGCAAAATCAACCATTGATGTTGGATTTGTGAGAGCAGATAGTACAAATCTTCCGAAAATAGACAAATTGATGGTCAGATTCTTTGTGTATCGCTCTAAACAATATAAGTACAGTTTCAATACTGTTATAATGAGGAACAGGTTACAAGTGTACTTGTCAAGATTGTCACGCGGCAGAAGAGAGTTGCAAACATGCATTTTTGGTGTGGTTGCACCATCACAATGAGGAGCTATTTTGTACAGCAGTTGAATGCTATTGGATAGAATTCCCCTTCCCCTTCCCCTCGGACCACTGTTCAGTGCAGACGTGACGTAAGCTGCAGTTTTTTCAAATTTTCACCAAAATATTACAAATTTTGGTTCAAAAATACTCTATGAAATAATAGGAGCGCATAACATACAAGAAGCTAAAATATCACGCCGCGCGCGCGTACTGTGTTCTGTGAGTTACTAGCAAAAACAAAGTATTGAGTGTTGTGTTAAAGGGAGGTCTCAGTATAGTGGACGGATAACAAAGTTATATGAAATCCTCGATTTGTGACCAATTAGGCTGACCCCTGCCGTACAGTGCATTAATTTACTACTTGCGATTTCTGTTGTCCTGGTATTTGGTACGGTCTCAAGAATGCCGTTAAGACGGACCCCCCCACCCAAACTTGCTACACCACCACCGCCTTCGCCGCCACCTCCACCACCACCGCCGCAGGTGTCCGTGCCAGCACAGCAGTCAAGGTTTGTGGAGACTCACTCAGGTATCTTATTGCGTGCACGCAATAGTACAAGTGATTCAGAAATTCAACACTACGACTCGGCGCCGGATTTACGGTCATTACTGGATAACGTAATAGAGAGGAAGAAAAGGAAGTATGAAGATAGCGACCCTAGTATTACTGAATTAATTCGGGAAATGTTTGCATCCTTTTCACAGGATCAAACATTAAGATTTAATCAATTACAATCAACGATAAATAGTCTAAAAGAACAAAACAATGAACTTACACATAGTGTTGAAATGATGTCTTACAAGTATGATGAATTTTTAACCAAGATAACCTATCTTGAAACCGAGAGAGCAGCCGACAAAAAGACCATAAATATGCTTGAAGATAAAATTGAGTATCTTGAACGTAAATCTTAAAGTAAAGATCCATGGGAATTGAAATCCGGAATGTACCCAATAACACGAGTGAATCCAAGGATGATCTATGTAAAATTGTGCAAAATATTGCGAGAACAGTTGATGTTGAGATTGGATCGAATTGTGTAAAAGATATTTACAGACAGAAGTCACACAAAGATTCGTCCTCGAATCTTATAGTAGTTGACTTTACAACGGTTCTGATTAGAAACAGCATAATGGAAAAGCTGAAAATCTTCAATAAAGGAATAGGGATATAGGAAAAGGAATAAGGAAAAGGGTGCAAAACTAAATACACGACACCTTGGCTTGCAGGGTATTATCAATCCTATATACATTTCTGAGGCACTTACAACTAAAACTCAAAGACTATTTTACTTGGCGAGGGCATTTCAGAAGCAAAACCATTACTCCTTTTGCTGGACATCACACGGTATCGTCTACCTAAGAAAAGATGATAAGTCCCCACACATTAGGATATCAACGGAAACTGATATCGACAACTTAAGGAAGAGCTCATGACTAGCTGGGAGTGTGGTAAAGCAACAGCAAATAATTCTATTTTTATTAAATGTTATCTCATTTAGAAATGATACTATATGCAGTAACTTTTTATACTTACAAGTTCTTTTAAGATATTTTACACTTTTTACACTTTACACATATCTTTACAAATTCATAATGGATTCTGAAATAAAACTAATAAACTTAAAAATTATACATAGATTAATAGAGTTCCAGGTCGATTCGTACTATCGGTATGATGCGATTTTAATATATTTTATAAATAATGTAATTACTATTGATTATTTGAAGTTCCTTAACAATTGCCAAGATAAAATTATACCTTACATTAAAAATGAATAATATAGTTGACTTGTTTAATAATATCGATGATAACACTATCTGCGAATCTTGTTCATGTAGTGTCGATGAATGTAGCAAAATACTTCCAAGTCATTCAAACTTATCGATTCTCAATCAAAACGTTCGAAGCATAAACTGTAACTTTGCGGGTTTCGAAGCATTGACAGCAATGCTACGGACAAATTGTGATATTTTAATACTAACTGAATGTTGGATGTCTTGTGTTGCTTCTGTTCCTTCCATCAGTGGTTACAGTGTTTTTGCGTCTACTAAAAATCCAATACAAAATGATGGAGTTGTTGTATATATTAAGGACGAACTCACCTTTGCTATTGATGAACCTGAAGCACATAACTGTAACTGTCTACTAATTACGCTTGGAAACAATGATACAGCAATTCTGGCAATTTATCGATCTCCCTCGTATCATAATGTTAATCCTTTCCTGTTGTCCTTAGACCAGATTTTAAAAAACCTATCAGGATTTAGAAACGTTGCACTGGTCGGTGACATAAATCTAGACATTTTAGCTGAGGAACCGACCCCCTTTACAGAAAAGTATCTTGCTCTTGCCGGCTATCATGGTCTATTTCCCTCTCACACTTTGCCAACACGGGATAAGTCCTGTCTAGATCATACATTAATAAGAACTAAAATTCCATCATTGACCTTGGTGATTCAATCAACTCTAACGGACCACAAGACTGTAATTTTATCTCTGAAGTCTCAGCCTATTCGACAATTTGCATCCGTTTCTCGTACTGTGACGGATAACGCAAATTTAACCAAATATATTAAAAATATAAATTTTGATTTCGTATATGAAACGACCGACTGTAATTTAGCAATTGAATATATAATAAATGAAATAAAAAAAGGCATTGAAATGAATACAAAAACATTCATGTTATCGCGTCGAAAAAAAATAATTAAACCGTGGATTACCCCAGGCCTTCTGCGCTGCATAAAGAATAGAGATAATTTACACCTAAAGTCTAAGTCGTTACCTGAAAACGCGGTTCTAAAAAGTACCTATGTCCGCTATAGAAATTTTTGTTGTATGATACTCAAAATTGAAACGATCCTATGTAAGAGACCTTATTCGTAGGGCCGGTAATGACAGTAAGAAGCTTTGGGATTCTGTTAAAACCATCACAAACTCCGCTAAGCATACTCCAGCTCCAAAAGAGTTGCTGAGTGTATCCAACAGTCCTCAGAAATCTGTAGACTCTGTGAATTATTACTTTGCAAATGTGGGCAAAGTGTTGGCAGAAAAAAATGTTCTCACTGCATCGTCACCCTCCATCTCAAATGCGACTAACAAACAAACCGGCTCTTTTGTTCTCAATGACACAAACGAAACTGAAATAAATAATATTATAATGAGTCTCAAGAATGAGTGTAGTATAGGTTGGGACAATATATCTAATAGATTGCTCAAAGATCACAAAGACATTCTAGTACCACCTTTGACGTACATTTTCAGTATGTGCCTTTCAAATGGGACTTTCCCTAAAGCGCTTAAGCTATCACAAATCCGCCCTATATATAAAGGGACAGGGGACAGAGACCAAGTTGGAAGCTATAGACCAATATCAATTCTTCCATCACTCTCAAAAATATTAGAGAAAATTATTAATAACCGATTAATTGATTACCTTGAGTCTAGAAAGTTGTTATCTGAGTTTCAATACGGATTTCGTCGAGGAAGATCTACAGATGATGCAGTAAATGACCTCACAAATTTCATAACATCTAATTTGGATCAAGGCCATAAATGTATATCAATATTTTTAGACCTGGCAAAAGCTTTCGACACGGTGTCTGTCCCCATACTCCTCAAAAAGCTGGAAAACATTGGCGTTAGGGGAAATCAGCTTGATCTTTTTACAGATTATCTCTCAGACAGGTTCCAGTATGTAAAAATAGGTTCCTATAGCAGTTTTAATCTTCCAATTACCCATGGTGTTCCGCAAGGCAGCATCTTAGGGCCAACGCTTTTTCTCATATATTTAAATGACCTGTTATGTTTGGACACATTTCAGGGAAGAATCATTTCATATGCTGATGATACTGCCTTGATTTTTGTTGCTAAAACTTGGGAAGATACATATGTTTCTGCTCAATGTGGTTTCAATATGGTTAAAAAATGGTTGGAGGACAACGTTTTAACTTTAAATAGTGAAAAGACTAAATATGTAGCTTTTTCTTGGCGAAAATGTTCTCTTTCCCCATCCCTAAGCCTCCTTGTTCATAGTTGTTCTAATATCGATAATGTTGCGCAATGTGTAAGCCAAATAAAATACCTGGGTGTCATCATTGATGCCCATTTCAATTTCAAACAACATATTGAAACTTTGGCAAAGAGAATACGCAAATTGATTTACGTATTTAAGACATTAAGACATGTTGTAGTACCAGTTACTCTAAAGAGGATCTATTATGCCTTATGTCAGTCCTTGCTTACATATTGTATAACATCATGGGGAGGTGCTCCCAAAACCACACTTAAGAAACTTGAGATTGCACAAAGAACAATTCTTAAAATATCCACTTTCAAACCTTTCCTATATCCAACTAAACTTCTCTATGAATACTGCGAGGTTTTGACAGTGCGCCAACTGTTCTTACTTCGGATTATTCTGAAACAGCACGCCTCATTAGAGTACTCCCCTGTTATAATGAGCAAACGTAGATGGTTTTCTGTGTGTAACCGATCTTTTGGTACAAAAACGAAATCGGTACAGCGATTTTTCCCTTTTTAGGTCCCTTCGTTTACAATAAAATTAATAAAATAATCAATATATATTCCATGAATAAAACTTTAGTTAAAAAATCCGTGACAGACTTCCTTGTGATAAAGTCATATGACGAAACAGAGAATTATATTACTGTACAAAGCTAAACGAATTAAAATTAATCTTATATATACTTTTATTATATACTTTTCTAATTAGAATAATTATAGCATATTTTATGGAATCCATTTAAATTAAAATACACATTACACACCCTCTCACATACAAACACACACTCACATTTTATACACCGAGAGGTTCACCTCAATTATAAGAATCATTAAAAAAAAAATTGTTTTAACAATATTAAAGTAATAGTTACTACAGTTAATGAGTGTTATGCAATAACTAGAGAATATCGATAATAGAACTCCTTTTTATGTAGATACATTTCGATAATCATAAAAATTGTAGCTTATAATAATTAATGTAACTTAACTATCCCGAGGCAAGAGGCGCTGTATGCTGAAATACAGGTTCTTACCTAGTTTAGCAACAGATGCTACGCTGTTAAGTATGTAGAATAGCATTAATTTATAGGCTTAAGTGATGGTAATGTACCTGTTTGGTTAATAAAATTATTATTATTTTATCTCTCAATAGTCAAATAAACACAAAAAGTATTTACTTCAAGAGATATGTTGAAAAGAAAACATCAGGATCATGTGTCAAATACCAGTGTAGTACTGCAAGAATTTGTAAATGAACATAAAAAGAGAAAGATTGGCAGTTGTTTATTTGTCAAACATGAAGAAAATTACTGGGAGGCAAAATATTATATACATTCACAGACACAGATTGTGACATATTTCTTAAAAAATAAAAGACCTCTTCAATGAAGAAAGAATAAAGTGCATAGAAAACTAAACCACGAATCATCAATACAGAAGTGCTATTTAGTTCGAGCTTCGTTATAAACAATAACAGCTTCCATATGCTATAAAGTCAGCCAGTGCATAACACATGATGGTTCTTTTGTTGGGATGATTTTTGGTGGGAAATCTTGCAGACACCTACGAGTATAATGAAATGTGGATAAAAGTTGAAAGATGAAGATTTGGGTTGAAATTTGCAAAATGTGACCTCATTTCTGATTAATACCTTGTAATAGTCTATTCAACAAACGGTATCCATAAAATTAGATTAATACAAAATTGTCATGCTCTTTTACTGAAGAAAATGTTAATTATCAAAGACGGAAAACTGTGAACAGTATGCTTAACTTCAAGTATAGATGCAAATGTTTTGTGCTAAAGCAAAACTTATATACTTTTGTGTTGCTAGCAGTATGTAATTTTGAAAACACTCAAAAGGTGACAATATTAGCTATAATAGGTATTTGTTCTAACAATCTGTATGTCAAAAAACTTATTGATCAAATAGTGCCATTTTGGAAACTATACTACATTTTTCCTAAATTATATGAAAGTATTACTTCATAATAAATCACTTTACTATTATTTTGACTTTTATTACCTGCGACCTTAAGGCAATATATACAAATTAATAAATTTGATCTAACTCTATTCAACCTATTTGTACTTTTGGAACATTTAATATATTTGAGTAACAATGATAAATATGAGCAACAAACCTATAAAATATTATAAATCTTTTAAGGTGTAACGGAAAAATTAAACACATGTATTTCAAATTAAAATATTTTGATTCAACTTAAACCTTTACAAGTCATTATTGTCAAATAAACATAGAACATTTTTTTAGTGAAGAACATAATGACTAATGTAGTACAAAAATTTATTATGTCATCTTTAGATGTTAGTTATGTATAAAGTAAAGAAAAAAAATTCTTTATATTATTTATTTAATAAGAAGGGTCTTGTAAATTAAGAAGAGCACAGGCTGACAACACAGCAATCACATTTAATATATTTGTATACGGCTTTAAAATGGATAACTTGCATATTCTTGCATAAGCTGTTCTGAAATTTACCAGCCATGATGGCCAGCAGGTTTAATCAGTGAAGATATAACATCTTTCAGTTTTACCAAACTGGACCTATTTACTTCTATGGTGCTTTGGTATATGAATACTTGAGTTATTTTGTAGACATAATGTTGTTCTAGTTGACGGGTCACATTTTTGATGTTGTGGCTGAGCATGCACTGCTTTGTATTATGTTGCACAACTTTTACTGCCTTATCAATCTCGTTGTCAAGAGAACAGGTTAGTACACAATAGTTCTCATTAAGTAACCACTGAAAGCAACAAATTTTAATTAGGTACTCAGTAAATTCAAGTAAAAGTTGTTTAGATAAATATATTCATTATGAAACTTTGCTATTTTTGTTTGTATTACATACTTTTTAATTAATATTCAATTACATCATTATTCAATTGGACATAAGTACATATTCATTTTATTTTAAACATCATCTAGTGTCAGTGTATAACTTAGATTAAATCAAAAAGGCGTGAATGGTCAAGTTTTCTCTCAGTTTTCTGGTCAAGTTAAAATTTGGTTGGTCGGCTGCAGTCAGTTTTCATTCTAACTGAAAGATAGAAATTTAATTAATTTACATACAGATTTGATTTTACATACAACCTAAAAACTTATTTTTTGTTTAAGTTGAAACTGAAGTACCTACACAGATTGAGTTATTCAGTTATAGTAATTACATTAATGTGATTTTCGCAAAAATACATTTGACTTTCAGTAGATAGTTACAGGATTTCTTTAAGCGACTGTTAACCAAATATTTCGCATGTCTATATCACTGGGTACGTCTAATCCACAGATTTCCTGGAATCTTTGAAGAGGTAATTCTATATTCTTGTTCTATTGTCCCGTTCCATATACAGTTTTACTATATTTTGTGATATTTAATAGAAAGCATTGTTTTTGTGAGGTTATTTCGCCCCCGTGCTTTGTTTACTATAAGACTGACGTCATTGCCACAGATAATGAACAGACTATCATGGCTGACAATTGAAAATCAAAATCAAAATAAAAATCAAAATTGAAAATCTTAATTTAAAATAGATTTTTTGCACTTTTTAGCCATCGAAAAAAATAATATTCATGTGCTATGGTCTAATACAACAATTATGAACATTTTAAGCCCTACTTTAAAAAAGGGTCAACTAGCCTATTGTATGATTGATACAAATGCAAATCTGATGCTTACAATATAATTCTTTAAAAAATATATGATTAATACCTAGATATTCAAATAACAAAATTCTTAACTACACTA
The DNA here is from genome assembly GCA_963935595.1 of Schoenobius gigantellus. Lineage (NCBI taxonomy): Eukaryota > Metazoa > Arthropoda > Insecta > Lepidoptera > Crambidae > Schoenobius > Schoenobius gigantellus. The sequence continues at coordinate 56,879,216 of OZ012541.1, forward strand.
CATACATAGCTTGAAAAATTACAAAATCTTATTAAAATCATATTGAACACTATAATCAATAATAACATATCATTTATAATAATAACATAGTAGGTATTTGGTCTTTACTAAGAGATCGTTAAGATATAAAATTTTCCCTCTAAATATAACAATATGGCTCAGAATACTACCTTTTATTTGATCTATGCTAAAAGAGCTGTACTTATGTATAAAAAAAATAACTTTACAATGGATCGAAGCTCTATGATGCAGCATATTTAAGAGTTGCAGACACTGGTGTCGATTCTGGCATGATTCTCTAAACCTAAAACTAAATTTGACAACAGTCTATCCTTGTCATACTCTATACAAAATGACAAGGAGAGACTGTTGTCAAATTTAGTTTTAGGTTTAGAGAATCATGCCAGAATCGATACCACTATTACCAGAATAATCATTCCTATAATATCAAAAGTACACTTTATATCATAACATCTAATTCATTTACTAAAAGTACTTCAGGAACAAATTAAAAATGTTAATTAAATTATAATTTAACCTTGTATGCACTGCAAACATCCTAACTATTTACAAAGCTGGTTTTTCAAAAACGTTTTTGATTATTAACCCTTGATTTACCCGGTGACTTCATACATACACAATTTACCTGGTGGAGTCCCCAGGACTCCCAGAAATAAAATCGAAAATTTTACATGAAATATACACTTTTTTAAATGAAATGCTAGTTTTATTTATTTATTATATATTTGGTTTTACAATAGCATAGGTTTTTACTTACAATTATAGAATCATAGCCTTTTATTAAGGAACTTCTAGAATATGTCACTTTTCGAAAGAAAATTGCGTGACCTAACTTCAAGTCTCAACATTTCAAAAACAAAACAATCTTTTAATGAGATTTTTAAAGAAATATAACAAGAATATAATCATTTCTTATAAAAAGCAAAAAAAATGAACATGGTTCGAACAAAAAAAAATGTGCAAGACCTTCTAGTCATGGTTGGTGACACAGTCATTGCATATTTTTTTGTACAGCTAAGGCACACAGGCAGTACAACTATGGCAAATATATGGAGATGGAATTGGAGTGCCTGTTGTGTCCGAAATGATAGCGCGTAACTGTCGAGGAAGTTTAGAATAGACACCACTTTGTTAGGTTCTAGCCTCCTAGACTGATTCAACAGTATATTTTCTGTATTCTCACCATGCGTGTCGCTATCACTCATTTCTTCAGGTAAGTTGTTCACCACAGACTCAGCACCATCATCAAGGACGTGCATATACTACGAGACGTCATTATATCAAATGAAAACAAAAAAAATACACAGTAAAAATATCGTTAATAGGCTAAAACTATAACATTAATACCCCGGTGGAGTCCCACGGACTCCACAAGTGTGATTACTTATCAATCGGAGCCACACACATCGATGTCTCTCCCCCGCGTTTGGCACGTCACTGCATGAAGGTACTGGAACACACAATTTGTAATTCCAAAAACTAACGGTTTTATGGTCACTGAAAGTTTTCAACGGAGTCCCAGGGACCTACTGGGTAAATTAAGGGTTAAAACATAAATACAGCAGGTAATTCTTATATGTACATTAAACAAATATTATTATACAATACATCATGTTGTTTACAATCAAGACAAAACTTGAGTCTATGCCCATATCACGCAATCACTAAAATAATCACAATTTTTTATTAGCAAAACGTTGACTATTTTACCAGACTGAGATCGGACTGAGAACGAATTTTGAATGGCATTATAGTGAGGATTGGCCCTAAGTAGGTACTATGAAACAATAATATTAAACTTATTAACAAATCTAGCATAATACAGTTCAAGTTATCATTTTTGTGCTTTTTAACATGCATATTTCTATCTAAAAACAGTAAAATAGCAAATTACTTCACACAACAATGTTCAAAGGGGATATTTTAGAAAAGGCTTACTCGCCATTTATCAGGTTCGCTACCTATTAATCAAACTCGCTATTAGTGAAATTCACTATTTGTCTTATCTATGACATTATAAAAGTATAGTTGAGTGGGTAAACCAAATGTTAATTATGTTATATGAAACCTTACCATAGAACTTGCAACTAAAATTAATGTGAGTTGAAAAGTCCATTCGCTTAGATACGGTCGCCTTTATACTGCGCCGCCTAGGCACTTGGCGGCTTTTATAAAAGGAAAACAAAGGATGCCGCGTGAGGCGCACACCCGCTAGTGAATATGGCAATTTTTTATCGAAGCGCCAGGTTGTGTTTGTTAACTCTGTTACATATACCGAAAATGTTTATTCGTACTTGGAAGGACAGTGAAATGCCCTAAGATGAAACTTTATGTGAACCAACAATAAAAAATGATGGGTGTTTTGGTAAACTTCTAAACAATTTATAATAAATATTCATAGGTATTGTGTTGAAATTAATATGTGTCTGCACCTATCATAGGCACTTTAAAAATGGTGGGAATACCAAGAATCAATATTAAAAACTGGGCCATCTACACCAAAAAATCGATATTTTATTTTAGATAGATTCGAAACGTGATGATGTTGGATCTCCTATAATAAATACAGATGGTAATGACTGTGATTCTACGAGTGACGAAGAATAGTGTCTAATTTTACTCTGCGAACCTGTACTTACTCCAATTTTTATTGAAATTATTTTTGCTAACTTAGTTATATTTATGTATTATTTATATTCAAATTTTATTACAATGACCACAATTATGTGCAGGTGTACTGACACTATCTAAGCGAATGGACTATAATATAGTAGTAATAATTTTTCCAGAGCTATATAATGTACAAAAATTTATAGTTTTTTATGTATAGTTTTAACTAAAATTTTTAGAAAATGAATCAATAAATGTAAATTGCAAAGAAGCATTGACATACTATCTCCACAATCAATTTTAATGACTTCTATTTAAAATTCACAAATTTCCAAAGGCATAATGACGAAACATTTCTATGATATGCAGTAAATTTGATTATGAAAGAATGACAAACCTGTCAATGTAGACTTTTGAAAAAAACATTCAAGGTGCAATATTTTTACAAGACAAATTTATTTTATGTTAACACTTGCCTGGCAATTCTGGCAAATTGCTAATCTGAGGAATAGTAAAATTTGACAAATAGTAATGCATTACAAAATTACATCTAATAAGAATAAAATACAATAGAGACTGAAAATTAATTCCACAATAAGCATGTTACTTGATCACTCTAACTCTAAGTGATTTATATGAGATTCAGTAGTAATGTGACTTGCTAAATCATCTACATTACAAGGAATTTCTTCATGACAATGGTTACAATATGCATTGTAGTCAAATTCATTTGCAAGAAAACTTTTCATAGATATTCCCTGGTCTTCAATGACATCTTCTATTGCTGTAAGCCACTCCAAATGCTCATCATCTTCATCAACATGCTCTAATATACTATGAGCAAAATTTTCAACATATACATTACAAACTTTACACCAAACTTCATCATTATTCTCGACTGCAAAAATACCATTTATCGGTTTCAAATAATCTACGATTTTGTCTCTGTGGTCAATGCTATTTACATGAGCTTCAATATTTTGCAAGCTACAGTGAAAAGATGTATTGCAGACATTACAGTGACAATCATCCCTATTCGACTTTAAAAATAATTCGAGATTGATAAATTCACCCACTGTTAGATCCTTCATTGCAGCCATCCAATTGGCATGTTCATCTCCTTCAACATGCTTTAGCACCGATTCCTCTACCGGTAGTTCAACTTTACAGGGCTTGCAGTGGCGAATGTTGTTGATAAATTGCACACCATTTTCTATCATCAAGTTAACGTGTTCTTTATGTTTAGCTCCATTCATGTGCTGTTCAATACATTTATTGGCTTTCGGAATATGCACATCGCAAAGTACACAACGAACTCTTGTTTTTGAGCTAGCGACTATACCGTCAAATAAACCTATTTTCATTTCGTTTTATCGAATATATTTCAACTAACAAAGAGTACGTAAACAATCCAACCACTTGACTGATTATTAAACGAGTTAGACGTTTTAATAATGTAAACCGGGAAGTATAAAACACAAATTCTATTCTAGCCACAGAACACATATACCCAAGGGAAGAATGACAACTACATAGAAAAACACGTTGGACAAATTTTGACTGTACTGCCATCTTACTGTGGCCCCACGCACTATCTACGCGGTAAAATTCAAAAGCAGTGTAATATTAATTTTTTATTGTAATCGTAATTTATGGAAACTAGATAATATGCAATGATTTTAATTATAAATCATTGCATATTATTTTCTAGTTTCCATAAATCACGTCAGAATTCGCAGAATAGTAAAGGTAAAAATTAAATAAAAGTATGATAGTTTTATTTATGTTTTATTGTGTTCATCTTCTTTTTTATTGCTAGTTTTGAAGCAGATTCTACGTATTCTCGGTTGTTTAATGTACAATACCTTTTAATAGTTATGTGAAAAATACTATTTATAATAATTTTTACATTTATTGAGACATATTTCTCACACTGTTTCTAAAAGGTGAAATTTATATCCTCACAGAGGTTTTTTAATAACAATGTTTTTAAATCCAATACTGATGATGACATTAAAGAGAAATTATCACATAGAGTAGCACAATCTTCAACACATTTAATTAAATTTCTTGATGCATAAATTAATTTCTTGTTAATGTCGACATACTCTTTACATTCTATGAATGAATGTACATTTTCTGTCAACTTTAATATCTTCTCAAACACACCACAAGTCACATTCAGTTTTTTTTTTTATAATAAACCCACATAATAAGCACAAGCTTGCATTTCAGCTGAGTCAGCTTTTCACTGCATCCTGCTGTACCCGACGGGTTGACAGATATTTAATCCTGTTTTTCTTTAAGATTTTTAAATATTTGCAAAATACCTCTTAAAGTCCAGACCCACCCATCTTTCGAAGGTGGTGGGTGGTGGGCTCTGGCATCCAACAAACTCTACTTCCTCAAAAAATTTTTCATTAGTTCAAAATGTTTGACATGCGGCGAGTTCATGGTTATGTTTGTTGAGTGTGGTTTGCCTCTCCTCAAATCAGCAGAGTCGCTATTTACGGCGACAATTTCCACCTTTGTAATTGCACCTGCAGGCAGTTCCCCTGAAAATGTAATAAAAACTATTTAATGAAAATTGTCAAAACTATAGAAATATATAAACTAGGAATTCAGGCAATATTTTCCTAGGAGCCATCCGACAGTCCAACACTACAACTCAATCGACTTATTTCTTCTAGCTGTTTTCCTTATTTTGCATTGTTATTCACCCTCACAATGACAAATCTTACATTCCAACATCTGGATGAAATATTTTTATAAATAATACTTTCAGTTAAAATCAGCTGCTGTTTGTTAATTTTTTATGAACTTTGTAGGAAATGTTTAAGTATGTCAAGGTATTAAACTTAACTAGAAAAAATTAATCAGGCCTGCTCCATAGCATGATCAACAAAACACTATGATCAAACAGTTTAGTGCTTTATCATTCATATTGATTTATTGTTTTATCATAATTATTGTGTTTCAGTGTTCATGCTATGGGGGCTGGGGTGGGAATCGAACCCACGGCTTTTCTTAATCAGAACTCTTTGCTCTGAGCTATAAATTTTAGTGCAGACATTTTTAGGTATTCATATCAAATCTTTATAAATTTTCAGGTTCAGATTAATTGATATAACAATATAAATTATTACGTAGGTAAGTTTACCTTGGGATATTTTTGCAAACATGCCTGCAGCCACCGAATGACTAAAAGCGAGCGAGCTGCCTGAGCTGACTAACTTTCATCTTTTCTTTGCAATTAGGGTTAAGGTGATCCTTCCTCAGTGATGGAGCAAACACGAAATTTGGATTTACATTATCTCAGTCATAAAAGTCTTGAATGTGACTCCACTTGGCAATGCCTGTAAAGAAATAGAACTATTTTTAGAAACCAAGGATTTTTTTCCTATATTATTTATTTATTTAACAATTTTTGTACACATAAAACTAGACAGCACAAACAACACATAAGACACAATGTACAAAGGATCTGCTTATTTTATAAATGAAATTTCTTCCAGCAGACCTGCAATTTTCTATTAATTGATATCTTCTAGACAAGTTTTTATTGTATATTGTTTAAATAATATCTAACTGGCTTATTCATATCTAACTGGAGTTCCCAATTTTTAATTTATAGTACAGTAAGGAGTAGAGTATGGATGCATTGGTGGTGCTGTGGACTCGGCACTGTCCTTCTTATCGGGACGTCCGTAGTTCGATCCTGCCATGTACCAATGTATCTTTCGTTTTTCTGATTTCATATGTACATTTGTCGATACTCCTATGGTGAAGGAAAACATCATGAGGCAACCTGCATTCATCTATAAAGAAATTCAAAGGTGTATGTGAAGTCAACCAATCCGCACGAGGCCGGCATGGCTGACTTAGGCCTTACTACCCTAACCCTTGGGTAGCCTCGAGCCCCTCAGTGGGGACATATATTATGAGCTGTGATGATGACGATGATTGTAAGGAGTTGTAGTTTATAGTACAGCTTGCATAGCAATTGAAATTGATAATAGACTTTATCCATAGTGCTCAGACTCGGACATTTGGATGGAGTGCAAGCACTATTGATAAAGTATGCTGTCTCAATTTGAAATGTAAAAAATTTGGCATTATCAATCAATAAATGAACCATAGTCACACCACTGAACTGTCTAAATAATTAATATGCAACAAGAGCACTCTACAGGCGGCATATAACTATCACAAGTCTTAGGATGGAGTCCACTCTCAGGACTCAGCATCCACACATTGAATGCATAAAATACTAGAAATATTTATTTTAACACAGATATAAACAGGTAGGATATATACAAAAGCTATTTTTATTCACCTTGTCAAAACCAATCATATCTGGAACAGCATGTTTGGATAATCTCTTCTCTTCAACATTAATAAAGTCAATAGTATATATAATCTTATAATCCTTTGCTCAGCATATAATTTACGTTGGAAGTCCACAGATGACCAACTGTCATTTGGAAAACAATACTTGGCCCACATTTCACATCTGAAAAAGAAAATATTATGAGCGAAAGTTCATTTATCATTATGATATTTAATCTACGGAATTTAGAGACTATTATAATTTTATGTTCTTGCAGTAACGCTAATAGAACTCAAAGAAGTATCTTTTTTATTGTGAACATAACCGCTACCGCTTTAACAGGGGTCTTTTCTGTCTTTTTTTTTTATTGTAGCATTTAGTCGTTAGAGAGGATAACAACCATTACTGCTAGTGTCAAGTGCCAGGATAGACAGTTTCATAAAATAATTTCGCGAATATTTAAGAGAAGTTTTCAACGTCGTTGTTTGACAACTGCGATGAAGGCTTGTTGAATAACAAAAAAAGGACGTAGCAATGTCAGAAGTATTTAAACTGGTCAATTTCAACACTTACCGTCGAATATTTGTTGTTCCTGGCTTTGGAAAGCGATATAGTATAATGTTTGCAATTGCATCATCTTGTGGTGAGATTCCACACTTGAGACATTTTCTCTTCAGGTTATCAGGCATGTTCCCTGACAAACTATTGTTCAAATTGACACGTTTTAGAGTCACTGTCTCAGGAAAAGCAATTAAATCTAAGTAACAACACGAAAAAGAACTCAAGTTTAACACAAAAATCAAAACAAGTCACTGTCTCCAAACGAGTCTATTTCTCATGTAAAAACACAAAAAGACACTATCAAGAAAAGTCGTTATCTCAAAAGCAAGCACACTTCGATATTATTGCGTAAATTCGCAATGGAGAAACAAAAGGAAAATAATTCATGCGCCAGAAATATAAATTCGGCCATATTTTTTGTGAATGTATGTTGCCAGTTCTAACATTGACTTTACATCCATTATCCATTTAATAAATAATCTTCAAACTCAAGTCTTTCTGGATAACTTTAAACAAAATATACTTAAAAATATTAACTTTAGTTAAATAACGCAAATTTATGTTTTAAAAGATGTTTATCATCAGAAAATATGGTTAACATCTATGAATCTTTTGTTATTATTTACTACCATTTTAGGATTTTTAGAAACATCTTTTTTGAGGTAACACTCGATGTATCCCTAGTAGGTATGTCTCATTGCGCCAATAGAAAAGTCGACCGCCCCTGATTCTACCTAAATCTTGATTTTTTTTTTTTAATTTTGTTTATCCCATTTGGGAAAGGCAAAGGCGTCAACCATACAGCCTAGTCTGTATGCAATAAACTATTGTTATTCATTCTTCTTTTGAATTCACAAATCGCCAAACGTAGAGGTTACATATTCATAAATTGCTTCAAAGCATTTTTCAATGGAAAGAAGTTTTTGTAAAGAGCGCGGTAGATCTTGCTGGTGTTTCATTATTTTTGAAATTTCTTCTAATAAAATGTTTCTTTGCAGGGCAAAAATTGGACATTCGTAAAAAAGGTGATGCAGAGATTGAGGTAAGGTGGTGTTGCACCAGTTGCACGATGGGGAAGAAGTCATGCCTAGCCGGTACAAATGGTCATTGAATCGACCGTGCCCAATTCGCAAACGGCAAATAATAGTAAAAAATCTTCTGTTTATGTAATTGTGTCTATTGAACCAGGGTTGTTTTATTTTATTATTTATTTCTCGATACCACTTCCCTTTTATGAGCAAAGTACTATTCCAGTGTTCTTCCCATAGCTTCAATATTTCTTTCTTGATTAGAGCTGTACAATCAGTATATGAAATTGGTATGTTTTTTATAGGTACGTCTAGAGTGTTCATAGTTTTGGCCAGTTTATCTACTTCCTCGTTTCCATATACACCGATATGAGCTGGAGTCCAAAATAATATAATGTCTATTTGATAATTTATTTTTAAATGATGTATCTGATCTCGGATATTATATATTAAACTAGATGTCGCGTGTGTGCCGCGGGGTGCGCGCACCCCGCGGTGGTGGCGGCACTTTAGCTTTTGTAATCAAAAGGTTATCAGTTGCGAGTAGGTGCAAAAATGATATTTTTTTGTCGAAGTTATAAAATTTGCCTAAAAAAGGTGTTCGAATATTCAAAGAACTGGAAAGGATACGTTTTTCTCTGAATGCTCTTTCATTTGATACCCATATTACGTGGATGGCAAAAGAAAATCGATCGGCCAATTTGGAGCGGCGGCCATATTGAATTTGGAGTAATGTCATTGACTGTGTCGTTTTTTACACTCAAAGTCCATTTTTTTGATATCTATATTGCGTGGGTGGCAAATGAAAATCGATCTGTCATTTCGGAGCGGTGGCAACACTGAATCATCATGTGGACGCGTCTGTGCCGCGAGGTGCACGCACCTCGCGGTGGTGTGGTCCTCACATCGCTTTTGTAATAATAAAAAGTTTTCAGTTGTGATTTGGTGCAAAAATGTATCTTTTTTGAGGTTGATTTAAAATTTGCCAAAGAAAGGTGTTCGATTAACCAAAACGCTGGAAAGGTTATGTTCTACTCTATAAACATTTTTATTTGGAAGCCATGTCCATGTCGCGTGTGTGCCGCGGGGAGCAAGCACCCCGCGGTGGAGTGGTCCACTTAATGTGTTTCTAAGCGAAAGGTTTTCAGTTGCGAGTCGGTGCAAAAAATTTTTCGTTTTTTGTAGTTACATAAAATTTGCCAAAAAATGTGTTCGATTATTCAAAAAATTGGTAAGGTTACGTTCTACTTTGAAAATTCTTTCATTTGATACCCATATTACATAGGTGGCAAAAGAAAAGCGATCCGCCATTTTGGAGCGGCGGCCATATTGAATTTGGAGCAACGTCACTTACTGAATCGTATTCTACACTTAAAATCCTTACATTTGATACCCATATTACATAGGTGGAGAAGGAAAAGCGATTTGACATTTCGGAGCGGCGGCCATATTGAGTTTGAAACAATGTCACTCACTTTATCGTGTTCTACTAATAAAATCCTTACATTTGATACCCATATTACATAGGTGGAGAAGGAAAATCGGTCTGTCATTTCGGAGCGGCGGCCATATTGAATTTGGAGAAACGTCACTTACTGAATCGTATTATGCACTTAAAATCCTTACATTTGATACCCATATTACATAGGTGGAGAAGGAAAAGCGATTTGACATTTCGGAGCGGCGGCCATATTGAGTTTGAAGCAGTATCATTCACTGTATCGTGTTCTACTAATAAAATCCTTACATTTGATACCCCTATTGCATAGGTGGCAAAAGAAAATCGATTTGACATTTCGGAGCGGCGGCCATATTGAATTTGGAACAGCGTCACTTACTGAATCGTATTCTACAATTAAAATCCATACATTTGATACCCATATTACATAGGTGGCGAAAGAAAAGCGATTTAACATTTCGGAGCGGCGGCCATATTGAGTTTGAAGTAATATCACTCACTGTATCGTGTTCTACTAATAAAACCCTTACATTTGATACCCATATTGCATAGGTGGCAAAAGAAAATCGATTTGACATTTTGGAGCGGCGGCCATATTCAATTTGGTGTAACGTCACTTACTGTACCGTGTTCTACACTTAAAATCCTTACATTTGATACCCATATTACATAAGTGGAGAAGGAAAAGCGATTTGACATTTCGGAGCGGCGGCTATATTGAGTTTGAAGCAATGTCACTCACTGTATCGTGTTCTACTAATAAAACACTTACATTTGATACCCATAATACATAGGTGGAGAAGGAAAAGCGATTTGACATTTCGCAGCGGCGGCCATATTGAGTTTCAAGCAATGTCACTCACTGTATCGTGATCTACTAATAAAACCCTTACATTTGATACCCATATTGCATAGGTGGTGAAAGGAAAGCGGTCGGCCATTTTGAAGCGGCGGCCATATTGAGTTTGAAACAACGTCACTCACTGCATCGTGTTCTACTATTAAAGCCGTTTCATTTGATACCCATATTGCATAGGTGGCAAAAGAAAATCGATTTGACATGTCGGAGCGGCGGCCATATTGAATTTGAAGCAACGTCACTAACTGTATCGTATTCTACACTTAAAATCCTTAAATTTGATACCCATATTACCGTGCCGCTACCGAAAACCGCACTAAAATAGCAAAAAGCGCAAATTTGGAAACAATAGCCGCCTGGGCCGCCGCCATCTTGAAAAATTTTAATGTCATATTTTGCATGTCAAGCCGACTATATGTGCTATCAAGTGACATTACGAGCTACCCGCTAGCCCTCACACAACCCCGCCAATAAATCGTCAAATTTGGGTTGTCGCTAACAATAAAAACCGTCCCACCTGCCAGTGTTGCCATAACACCAGCTCTAAATGTTAGTAGAAATGATCAGCGACGACTGTTCCACCCCGCTATATCAAAAAAAAATTGAAAAAGTCGAAATTTACATTTTCCCCTAAAACGGAGAAATTACCCCAAAATCGGGGAAAATTACCCCACTATTAGATTTCCCTTGTCGAGCACTACGACAGACCACCCGGTGTTGTCAGTCGAAAAACGCCGGCAACCGCGTCAAAATCGCGAATTAATGCTTTCGAAATTGCAACCCTTAACAAAATGGCCGCCAGCGGAGCCGCCATCTTGAAATGTCAAAATTTCGGATTTTTCCCGGTAACTACATCATATACGGAGCAGGATGACGTTTACCCCACATGTCCAGCACATCTGGAACGGGGAGATCAATTCGGGTCAATTCGGGTCTACGAAAAAATTCAAACCTCCTTGGCGGCCAGTGTTGCCAGTTGCCGAAAATAAAAATACCAGAAAGTCATAGAGGTCCCAACGCTCTATGGGCGCATGGGGTTAAAAATTGCGAAAAGTCGTTATTTCGATTTTCGAATATTTGGCTCTCCAGAGAGAAAACTACCAAAAACGGTAGAAAATTTTTCACACCTGGCAACACTTCGCGCCGAGCTCTAACCCCGCCTAGAACATTTTACCCCACTCCGAGGCCGCCATCTTGGCGAAAATGCGGTTCAAAAAAGTCAAAAATTTGAGCGTTCCAAGATGGCCGCCGGCGCCGCCGCCATTTTGTTTTTCGCCAATCAGCTACCATATTCGGGAACTCGAGGACGCATTTAAGGGAAATCATCCAAAAAATCAGCCGAAATCCCGGAAATCACGCGCGTCTTCGGTCGCAAACACGGGGCGAAACGGGTTTTTCGATCCAAGATGGCGGCGCGGCCATTTTGTTTTTTCACATTTTAACAAAAGCACCCCATCCCCGGGGGCGAGACGATCACGCGTACCAAAAACCAGCGCGATAGGAGTCGTTTTGGAAATTTTGACATTTCGCGCCGTCGGCCATCTTGGATTTTTCAAATTTCGAATATCGAATCCTGTGTCTTTTAATCAGTAGTCCATCTCTTTCTAACATCCCAACACCCAAAAGTAATCGCAAATGTCCCAAAAATACCCCTAATCAGTCAGTGAGTGAGTGGTAATCCAGCTTTATATAATATAGACTAGATGTCGCGTGTGTGCCGCGGGGTGCGAGCACCCCGCGGAGGTGTTGTTCCACTTTTAGCTTTTGTAATCAAAAGGTTATCGGTTGCGAGTAGGTGCAAAAATGTATTTTTTTTTGTCGAAGTTGTAAAAATTTGCCTAAAAAAGGTGTTCGATTATTAAAAAAACTGGAAAGGATACGATCTACTCGGAATGCGCTTTCATTTGATACCCATAAAACGTGGGTGGCAAAAGAAAAGCGATCGGCTAATTAGGGGCGGCGGCCATATTGAATTTGAAGTAATGTCATTGACTGTATCGTATTTTACACTAAAATTCCATTCATTTGATACCCATATTCCGTGGGTGACAAAACAAAAGCGATCTGTCATTTCGGAGCGGTGGCAACACTGAATCAACATGTGGACGCGTGTGTGCCGCGAGGTGCAAGCACCTCGCGGTGGTGTAGTCCTCACATCGCTTTTGTAATAAATAAAAAAGTTTTCTGTTGCGATTTGGTGCAAAAATGTATCTTTTTTCAGGTCAAATTAAAATTTGCCTAAAAAAGGTGTTCGATTGATCAAAAAACTGGAAAGGTTATGTTGTACTTTATACGCTATTTTATGTCGAAGCGATGTCGATGTCGCGTGTGTGCCGCGGGGAGCAAGCACCCCGCGGTGGAGTGGTCCACTTAATGTTTTTCTAAGCAAAAGGTTTTCAGTTGCGAGTCGGTGCAAAAAAAAATTCGTTTTTTTAAGTTACATAAAAAATGGTGTTCGATTATTTAAAAAAACTGAAAAGATTACGTTCTACTCTAAAAATCCTTACATTTGATACCCATATTACATAGGTGGAGAAGGAAAAGCGATTTGATATTTTGGAGCGGCGGCCATATTGAGTTTGAAGCAATATCACTCACTGTATCGTGTTCTACTAATAAAATCCTTACATTTGGTACCCATATTACATAGGTGGCAAAACAAAAGCGATCCGCCATTTTGGAGCGGCGGCCATATTGAATTTGGAGAAACGTCACTTACTGAATCGTATTCTACACTTAATATCCTTACATTTGATACCCATATTACATAGGTGGAGAAGGAAAAGCGATTTGACATTTCGGAGCGGCGGCCATATTGAGTTTGAAGCAATATCACTCACTGTATCGTGTTCTACACCTAAAATCCTTACATTTGATACCCATATTACATAGGTGGCAAAAGAAAAGCGATCCGCCATTTTGGAGCGGCGGCCATATTGAATTTGGAGAAACGTCACTTACTGAATCGTATTCTACACCTAAAATCCTTACATTTGATACCCATATTACATAGGTGGCAAAAGAAAATCGATTTGACATTTCGGAGCGGCGGCCATATTCAGTTTGAAGCAATATCACTCACTTTATCGTGTTCTACTAATAAAATCCTTACATTTGATACCCATATGACATAGGTGGCAAAACAAAAGCGATCCGCCATTTTGGAGCGGCGGCCATATTGAATTTGGAGAAACGTCACTTACTGTATCGTGTTCTACTAATAAAACCCTTTTATTTGATACCCATATTACATAGGTGGAGAAGGAAAAGCGATTTGACATTTCGGAGCGGCAGCCATATTGAATTTGGAGAAACGTCACTTATTGAATCGTATTCTACACTTAAAATCCTTACATTTGATACCCATATTACATAGGTGGCAAAAGAAAATCGATTTGACATTTCGGAGCGGCGGCCATATTGAGTTTGAAGCAATATCACTCACTTTATCGTGTTCTACTAATAAAATCCTTACATTTGATACCCATATGACATAGGTGGCAAAACAAAAGCGATCCGCCATTTTGGAGCGGCGGCCATATTGAATTTGGAGAAACGTCACTTACTGTATCGTGTTCTACTAATAAAACCCTTTTATTTGATACCCATATTACATAGGTGGAGAAGGAAAAGCGATTTGACATTTCGGAGCGGCGGCCATATTGAGTTTGGAGAAACGTCACTTACTGTATCGTGTTCTACTAATAAAACCCTTTTATTTGATACCCATATTACATAGGTGGAGAAGGAAAAGCGATTTGAAATTTCGGAGCGGCGGCCATATTGAGTTTGAAGCAATGTCACTCACTGTATCGTGTTCTACTAATAAAACTCTTACATTTGATACCCATATTGCATAGGTGGCAAAAGAAAAGCGATTCGCAATTTCGGAGCGGCGGCCATTTTGATTTTGGAGCAATGTCACTCACTTTATCGTGTTCTACTCCCAAATGCCTTTCATTTGATACCCATATTACGTGGGTGGCAAAAGAAATGCAATCGGCCATTTTGGAAGCGGCGGCCATATTGAATTAAGACAAAAATCATTTACTTGGTTTTGTTTTACTCTTAAAGCCCTTTCATTTGATATCCATATCGCTATGGTTACAAAAGAAATGTGATCCGACATTTTTTTAATGGCGGCCATTTTTAATTCATAGAGGTGACGTTACTTGCATCGTGTAGTACTCGCAAAACCCTTTCATTTGATACCCATATCATCATGCCGCGGCTGAAAACCGCACCGGAATAGCAAAAAGCGCATTTTTTTTAAAAAAGGCCGCCAGCGCAGCCGCCATCTTGAAAAAATGAAATGTCAAATTTTTTAAAAATATTTGACTATATTTCTTATCGATTGGTATCACCAGCTGGCCCCTATCCCTTTCCAAACTCTGTCAAAAAAAAGTCAAAGTTGGGTCGTCGCTGACAATAAAAACCGCCCCAGCTGCCAGTGTTGCCATATCACCGGTCCCAAATGTGGGTAGAAATGATCAGCGACGCCTGTTCCACCCCGCCATATGAAAAAAGTTGAAAAAAGACGAAATTTACGTTTTCCCCCAAAACGGGGAAATTACCCCAAAATCGGGGAAAATTACCCCACGGTTGGATTTCCCTTGGCGAGCACTACGAAAGGCCACCCGGTGTTGTCAGTCGAAAAACACCGGCAACCGCGTCAAAATCGCGAATTCATGTTTTCGATATAGCAACCCTTAACAAAATGGCCGCCAGCGGAGCCGCCATATTGAAATGTCAAAGTTTCGGATTTTTCCCGGTAACTACATCATATACGGAGCAGGGTGACGTTTACCCCAAGTTGCCAGCTCATCTGGAACGGGGAGATCAATTCGGGTCAAATCGGGTCTACGAAAAAATTCAAACCTCCTTGGCGGCCAGTGTTGCCAGTTGCGGAAAATAAAAATACCAGAAGGTCATAGAGGCCGCGACGCTCTATAGGCTCATGGGGTTGAAAATTGCGAAAAGTCGCTATTTCGATTTTCGACTATTTGGCCCTCCAGAGGAAAAACTACCAAAAACGGTAGAAAATTTTTCGCTTCTGGCAACACTTTGCGCCGAGTTCTAACCCGGCCCAGAACATTTGACCCCACTCCGAGGCCGCCATCTTGGCGAAAATGCGGTTCAAAAAAGTCCAAAATTTCAGCGTTCCAAGATGGCCGCCGGCGCCGCCGCCATTTTGTTTTTCGCCTATCGACTACCATATTCGGGAACTCGAGGATGCGTTTAAGGGAACTCATCAAAAAAATCAGCCGAAATCCCGAAAATCACGCGCGTGTTCAGTCGCAAACACGGGGCGAAACGGGTTTTTCGATCCAAGATGGCGGCGCGGCCATTTTGTTTTTTCACATTTCGACAGTCACACCCAATCCCCGGGGGCGAAACGATCACGCGTCCCAAAAACCAGCGCGATCGGAGTCGTTTTGGAAATTTTGACATTTCGCGGCGGCGGCCATCTTGGATTTCTCAAATTTCGAATATCGCTTTCTACTCGACTGAATCGATCTTGCATCTCTTTCTAACATCCCAACACCCAAAACTAATTGCAAATGTCCCAAAAATACCCCTGATCAGTGAGTCAGTCAGTGAGTCAGTGGTAATCCAGCTTTATATAGTATAGACTAGATGTCGCGTGTGTGCCGCGGGGTGCGAGCACCCCGCGGAGGTGTTGTTCCACTTTTAGCTTTTGTAATCAAAAGGTTATCGGTTGCGAGTAGGTGCAAAAATGTGTCTTTTTTTGTTGAAGTTTAAAAATTTGCCTAAAAAAGGTGTTCGAATATTTAAAAAACTGGAAAGGATACGATCTACTCGGATTGCTCTTTCATTTGATACCCATATAACGTGGGTGGCAAAAGAAAAGCGATCGGCCAATTAGGGGCGGCGGCCATATTGAATTTGAAGCAATGTCATTGACTGTATCGTATTTTACACTAAAATTCCATTCATTTGATACCCATATTCCGTGGGTGACAAAACAAAAGCGATCTGTCATTTCGGAGCTGTGGCAACACTGAATCATCATGTGGACACGTGTGTGCCGCGAGGTGCAAGCACCTCGCGGTGGTGTAGTCCTCACATCGCTTTTGTAATAAAAAAAAAGTTTTCAGTTGCGATTTGGTGCAAAAATGTATCTTTTTTGAGGTTGATTTAAAATTTGTCAAAGAAAGGTGTTCGATTAACCAAAAAGCTCAAAAGGTTATGTTCTCCTCTATAAATATTTTTATTTGGAAGCCATGTCCATGTCGCGTGTGTGCCGCGGGGAGCAAGCACCCCGCGGTGGAGTGGTCCACTTAATGTGTTTTCAGTTGCGAGTCGGTGCAAAAAATTTTTCGTTTTTTGAAGTTACATAAAACTTGCCAAAAAATGTGTTCGATTATTCAAAAAATTGGAAAGGTTACATTCTACTTTGAAAATTCTTTCATTTGATACCCATATTACATAGGTGGCAAAAGAAAAGCGATCCGCCATTTTGGAGCGGCGGCCATATTGAATTTGAAACATCGTCACTTACTGAATCGTATTCTACACTTAAAATCCTTACATTTGATACCCATATTACATAGGTGGAGAAGGAAAAGCGATTTGACATTTCGGAGCGGCGGCCATATTGAGTTTGAAACAATGTCACTCACTGTATCGTTTTCTACTAATAAAACCCTTTCATTTGATACCCATATTGCATAGGTGGCAAAAGAAAATCGATTTGACATTTTGGAGCGGCGGCCATATTGAATTTGAAGCAACATCAGATACTGTATCGTATTCTTCACTTAAAATCCTTACATTTGATACCCATATTGCATAGGTGGTAAAAGGAAAGCGGTCGGCCATTTTGAAGCGGCGGCCATATTGAGTTTGAAACAATGTCACTCACTGTATCGTGTTCTGCTATTAAAGCCCTTTCATTTGATACCCATATTGCATAGGTGGCAAAAGAAAATCGATTTGACATTTTGGAGCGGCGGCCATATTGAATTTGAAGCAACATCAGATACTGTATCGTATTCTTCACTTAAAATCCTTACATTTGATACCCATATTGCATAGGTGGTAAAAGGAAAGCGGTCGGCCATTTTGAAGCGGCGGCCATATTGAGTTTGAAACAATGTCACTCACTGTATCGTGTTCTACTATTAAAGCCCTTTCATTTGATACCTATATTGCATAGGTGGTGAAAGGAAAGCGGTCGGCCATTTCGAAGCGGCGGCCATATTGAGTTTGAAACAATGTCACTCACTGTATCGTGTTCTACTATTAAAGACCTTTCATTTTATACCCATCTTGCATAGGTGGCAAAAGAAAAGCGAACCGCCATTTTGGAGCGGCGGCCATATTGAGTTTGAAACAATGTCACTTACTGAATCGTATTCTACACTTAAAATCCTTACATTTGATACCCATATTACATAGGTGGAGAAGGAAAAGCGATTTGACATTTTGGAGCGGCGGCCATATTGAGTTTGAAGCAATATCACTCACTGTATCGTGTTCTACTAATAAAATCCTTACATTTGATACCCATATTGCATAGGCGGTAAAAGGAAAGCGGTCGGCCATTTTGAAGCGGCGGCCATATTGAGTTTGAAACAATGTCACTCATTTTATCGTGTTCTACTATTAAAGGCCTTTCATTTGATACCCATATTGCATAGGTGGCAAATGAAAAGCGATCCGCCATTTTGGAGCGGCGGCCATATTGAATTTGAAACAATGTCACTCACTGTATCGTGTTCTACTATTAAAGCCCTTTCATTTGATACCCATATTACATAGGTGGCAAAAGAAAAGCCATCCGCAATTTCGGAGCGGTGGCCATTTTGATTTAGGAGCAATGTCACTCACTTTGTCGTCTTCTACTCCCAAATCCCTTTCATTTGATATCCATATTGCATAGGTGGCAAATGAAAAGCGATCCGCCATTTTGGAGCGGCGGCCATATTGAATTTGAAACAATGTCACTCACTGTATCGTGTTCTACTAATAAAACCCTTTCATTTGATACCCATATTACATAGGTGGCAAAAGAAAAGCGATTTGACATTTCGGAGCGGCGGCCATTTTGATTTTGGAGCAATGTCACTCACTTTATCGTGTTCTACTCCCAATTCCCTTTCATTTGATACCCATATTGCATGGGTGGCAAAAGAAATGCAATCCGCCATTTTGGAAGCGGCGGCCATATTGGATTTAGACAAAAATCATTTACTCGGTTTTGTTTCACTCTTAAAGCCCTTTCATTTGATACCCATGTCGCTATGGTTGCAAAAGAAATGTGATCCGACATTTTTTTAATGGCGGCCATTTTGAATTCATAGAGGTGACGTTACTTGTATCGTGTAGTACTCGCATAACCCTTTCATTTGATACCCATATCACCACTCCGCGGCTGAAAACCGCACCGAAATAGCAAAAAGCGCAAATTTTTTAAAAAAGGCCGCCAGCGCCGCCGCCATCTTGAAAAGTTGAAATGTCAAATTTTTTAAAAATACTCGACTATATTTCCTATCGATTGGTATTACCAGCTGGCCCCTAGCCCTAACCAAACCCCGTCAAAAAATCGTCAAATTTGGGTCGTCGCTGAAAACAAAAACCGCCCCAGCTGCCAGTGTTGCCATATCACCGGCCCCAAATGGTGGTAGAAATGATCAGCGACCAGCGCTAAACCCCGCTATATGAAAAAAAATCGAAAAAGTCGAAATTAACGTTTTCCCCCAAAACAGAGAATTTACCCCAAAATCGGGGAAAATTACCCCACGGTTTGATTCCCCTTAGCCAGCCCTACAAAAGGCCACCCGGTGTTGTCAGTCGAAAAACCCCCGAAACCGCGTCAAAATCGGGATTTTATTTTTTCAAAATTGCAACACTTTACAAAATGGCCGCCAGCGGAGCCGCCATGTTGAAATGTCAAAGTTTCGGATTTTTCCCGGTAACTACATCGTATACGGAGCAGGATGACGTTTACCCCACGTTGCCAGCACATCTGGAACGGGGAGATCAATTCGGGTCAATTCGGGTCTACGAAAAAATTTAAACCTCCTTGGCGGCCAGTGTTGCCAGTTGCGGAGAATAAAAATATCAGAAAGTCATAGAGGCCCCGACGCTCTATAGGCGCATGGGGTTGAAAATCGCGAAAAGTCGTTATTTCGATTTTCGACTATTCGGGCCTCCAGAGGAAAAACTACCAAAAACGGTAGAAAATTTTTCACACCTGGCAACACTTCGCGCTGAGTTCTAACCCCGCCTAGAACATTCCACCCCACTCGGAGGCCGCCATCTTGGCGAAAATGCGGTTCAAAAAAGTCAAAAATTTGAGCGTTCCAAGATGGCTGCCGGCGCCGCCGCCATTTTGTTTTTTGCCAATCGGCTACCATAATCGGAAACTCGAGGACGCACCCGAGCGGAACCATCAAAAAAATCAGGCGAAATCCCGAAAATCACGCGCGTGTTCGGTCGCAAACACTGGGCGAAACGGGTTTTTCGATCCAAGATGGCGGCGCGGCCATTTTGTTTTTTGAACTTTCGACAGTCACACCCCATCCCCGGGGGCGAAACGATCACGCGTCCCAAAAACCAGCGCGATCGGAGCCGTTTTGGAAATTTTGACATTTCGCGGCGGCGGCCATCTTGGATTTTTCAAATTTCGAATATCGCTTTCTACTCGACTGAAACGATCGTGCATCTCGCTCTAACATCCCAAAACCCAAAAGTAACTGCAAATGTCCCAAAAATACCCCTGATCAGTGAGTCAGTGAGTCAGTGAGTCAGTGGTAATCCAGCTTTATATAGTATAGACTAGATGTCGCGTGTGTGCCGCGGGGTGCGAGCACCCCGCGGAGGTGTTGTTCCACTTTTAGCTTTTGTAATCAAAAGGTTATCGGTTGCGAGTAGGTGCAAAAATGTATTTTTTTTTGTCGAAGTTGTAAAAATTTGCCTAAAAAAGGTGTTCGATTATTAAAAAAACTGGAAAGGATACGATCTACTCGGAATGCGCTTTCATTTGATACCCATAAAACGTGGGTGGCAAAAGAAAAGCGATCGGCTAATTAGGGGCGGCGGCCATATTGAATTTGAAGTAATGTCATTGACTGTATCGTATTTTACACTAAAATTCCATTCATTTGATACCCATATTCCGTGGGTGACAAAACAAAAGCGATCTGTCATTTCGGAGCGGTGGCAACACTGAATCAACATGTGGACGCGTGTGTGCCGCGAGGTGCAAGCACCTCGCGGTGGTGTAGTCCTCACATCGCTTTTGTAATAAATAAAAAAGTTTTCTGTTGCGATTTGGTGCAAAAATGTATCTTTTTTCAGGTCAAATTAAAATTTGCCTAAAAAAGGTGTTCGATTGATCAAAAAACTGGAAAGGTTATGTTGTACTTTATACGCTATTTTATGTCGAAGCGATGTCGATGTCGCGTGTGTGCCGCGGGGAGCAAGCACCCCGCGGTGGAGTGGTCCACTTAATGTTTTTCTAAGCAAAAGGTTTTCAGTTGCGAGTCGGTGCAAAAAAAAATTCGTTTTTTTAAGTTACATAAAAAATGGTGTTCGATTATTTAAAAAAACTGAAAAGATTACGTTCTACTCTAAAAATCCTTACATTTGATACCCATATTACATAGGTGGAGAAGGAAAAGCGATTTGATATTTTGGAGCGGCGGCCATATTGAGTTTGAAGCAATATCACTCACTGTATCGTGTTCTACTAATAAAATCCTTACATTTGGTACCCATATTACATAGGTGGCAAAACAAAAGCGATCCGCCATTTTGGAGCGGCGGCCATATTGAATTTGGAGAAACGTCACTTACTGAATCGTATTCTACACTTAATATCCTTACATTTGATACCCATATTACATAGGTGGAGAAGGAAAAGCGATTTGACATTTCGGAGCGGCGGCCATATTGAGTTTGAAGCAATATCACTCACTGTATCGTGTTCTACACCTAAAATCCTTACATTTGATACCCATATTACATAGGTGGCAAAAGAAAAGCGATCCGCCATTTTGGAGCGGCGGCCATATTGAATTTGGAGAAACGTCACTTACTGAATCGTATTCTACACCTAAAATCCTTACATTTGATACCCATATTACATAGGTGGCAAAAGAAAATCGATTTGACATTTCGGAGCGGCGGCCATATTCAGTTTGAAGCAATATCACTCACTTTATCGTGTTCTACTAATAAAATCCTTACATTTGATACCCATATGACATAGGTGGCAAAACAAAAGCGATCCGCCATTTTGGAGCGGCGGCCATATTGAATTTGGAGAAACGTCACTTACTGTATCGTGTTCTACTAATAAAACCCTTTTATTTGATACCCATATTACATAGGTGGAGAAGGAAAAGCGATTTGACATTTCGGAGCGGCAGCCATATTGAATTTGGAGAAACGTCACTTATTGAATCGTATTCTACACTTAAAATCCTTACATTTGATACCCATATTACATAGGTGGCAAAAGAAAATCGATTTGACATTTCGGAGCGGCGGCCATATTGAGTTTGAAGCAATATCACTCACTTTATCGTGTTCTACTAATAAAATCCTTACATTTGATACCCATATGACATAGGTGGCAAAACAAAAGCGATCCGCCATTTTGGAGCGGCGGCCATATTGAATTTGGAGAAACGTCACTTACTGTATCGTGTTCTACTAATAAAACCCTTTTATTTGATACCCATATTACATAGGTGGAGAAGGAAAAGCGATTTGACATTTCGGAGCGGCGGCCATATTGAGTTTGGAGAAACGTCACTTACTGTATCGTGTTCTACTAATAAAACCCTTTTATTTGATACCCATATTACATAGGTGGAGAAGGAAAAGCGATTTGAAATTTCGGAGCGGCGGCCATATTGAGTTTGAAGCAATGTCACTCACTGTATCGTGTTCTACTAATAAAACTCTTACATTTGATACCCATATTGCATAGGTGGCAAAAGAAAAGCGATTCGCAATTTCGGAGCGGCGGCCATTTTGATTTTGGAGCAATGTCACTCACTTTATCGTGTTCTACTCCCAAATGCCTTTCATTTGATACCCATATTACGTGGGTGGCAAAAGAAATGCAATCGGCCATTTTGGAAGCGGCGGCCATATTGAATTAAGACAAAAATCATTTACTTGGTTTTGTTTTACTCTTAAAGCCCTTTCATTTGATATCCATATCGCTATGGTTACAAAAGAAATGTGATCCGACATTTTTTTAATGGCGGCCATTTTTAATTCATAGAGGTGACGTTACTTGCATCGTGTAGTACTCGCAAAACCCTTTCATTTGATACCCATATCATCATGCCGCGGCTGAAAACCGCACCGGAATAGCAAAAAGCGCATTTTTTTTAAAAAAGGCCGCCAGCGCAGCCGCCATCTTGAAAAAATGAAATGTCAAATTTTTTAAAAATATTTGACTATATTTCTTATCGATTGGTATCACCAGCTGGCCCCTATCCCTTTCCAAACTCTGTCAAAAAAAAGTCAAAGTTGGGTCGTCGCTGACAATAAAAACCGCCCCAGCTGCCAGTGTTGCCATATCACCGGTCCCAAATGTGGGTAGAAATGATCAGCGACGCCTGTTCCACCCCGCCATATGAAAAAAGTTGAAAAAAGACGAAATTTACGTTTTCCCCCAAAACGGGGAAATTACCCCAAAATCGGGGAAAATTACCCCACGGTTGGATTTCCCTTGGCGAGCACTACGAAAGGCCACCCGGTGTTGTCAGTCGAAAAACACCGGCAACCGCGTCAAAATCGCGAATTCATGTTTTCGATATAGCAACCCTTAACAAAATGGCCGCCAGCGGAGCCGCCATATTGAAATGTCAAAGTTTCGGATTTTTCCCGGTAACTACATCATATACGGAGCAGGGTGACGTTTACCCCAAGTTGCCAGCTCATCTGGAACGGGGAGATCAATTCGGGTCAAATCGGGTCTACGAAAAAATTCAAACCTCCTTGGCGGCCAGTGTTGCCAGTTGCGGAAAATAAAAATACCAGAAGGTCATAGAGGCCGCGACGCTCTATAGGCTCATGGGGTTGAAAATTGCGAAAAGTCGCTATTTCGATTTTCGACTATTTGGCCCTCCAGAGGAAAAACTACCAAAAACGGTAGAAAATTTTTCGCTTCTGGCAACACTTTGCGCCGAGTTCTAACCCGGCCCAGAACATTTGACCCCACTCCGAGGCCGCCATCTTGGCGAAAATGCGGTTCAAAAAAGTCCAAAATTTCAGCGTTCCAAGATGGCCGCCGGCGCCGCCGCCATTTTGTTTTTCGCCTATCGACTACCATATTCGGGAACTCGAGGATGCGTTTAAGGGAACTCATCAAAAAAATCAGCCGAAATCCCGAAAATCACGCGCGTGTTCAGTCGCAAACACGGGGCGAAACGGGTTTTTCGATCCAAGATGGCGGCGCGGCCATTTTGTTTTTTCACATTTCGACAGTCACACCCAATCCCCGGGGGCGAAACGATCACGCGTCCCAAAAACCAGCGCGATCGGAGTCGTTTTGGAAATTTTGACATTTCGCGGCGGCGGCCATCTTGGATTTCTCAAATTTCGAATATCGCTTTCTACTCGACTGAATCGATCTTGCATCTCTTTCTAACATCCCAACACCCAAAACTAATTGCAAATGTCCCAAAAATACCCCTGATCAGTGAGTCAGTCAGTGAGTCAGTGGTAATCCAGCTTTATATAGTATAGACTAGATGTCGCGTGTGTGCCGCGGGGTGCGAGCACCCCGCGGAGGTGTTGTTCCACTTTTAGCTTTTGTAATCAAAAGGTTATCGGTTGCGAGTAGGTGCAAAAATGTGTCTTTTTTTGTTGAAGTTTAAAAATTTGCCTAAAAAAGGTGTTCGAATATTTAAAAAACTGGAAAGGATACGATCTACTCGGATTGCTCTTTCATTTGATACCCATATAACGTGGGTGGCAAAAGAAAAGCGATCGGCCAATTAGGGGCGGCGGCCATATTGAATTTGAAGCAATGTCATTGACTGTATCGTATTTTACACTAAAATTCCATTCATTTGATACCCATATTCCGTGGGTGACAAAACAAAAGCGATCTGTCATTTCGGAGCTGTGGCAACACTGAATCATCATGTGGACACGTGTGTGCCGCGAGGTGCAAGCACCTCGCGGTGGTGTAGTCCTCACATCGCTTTTGTAATAAAAAAAAAGTTTTCAGTTGCGATTTGGTGCAAAAATGTATCTTTTTTGAGGTTGATTTAAAATTTGTCAAAGAAAGGTGTTCGATTAACCAAAAAGCTCAAAAGGTTATGTTCTCCTCTATAAATATTTTTATTTGGAAGCCATGTCCATGTCGCGTGTGTGCCGCGGGGAGCAAGCACCCCGCGGTGGAGTGGTCCACTTAATGTGTTTTCAGTTGCGAGTCGGTGCAAAAAATTTTTCGTTTTTTGAAGTTACATAAAACTTGCCAAAAAATGTGTTCGATTATTCAAAAAATTGGAAAGGTTACATTCTACTTTGAAAATTCTTTCATTTGATACCCATATTACATAGGTGGCAAAAGAAAAGCGATCCGCCATTTTGGAGCGGCGGCCATATTGAATTTGAAACATCGTCACTTACTGAATCGTATTCTACACTTAAAATCCTTACATTTGATACCCATATTACATAGGTGGAGAAGGAAAAGCGATTTGACATTTCGGAGCGGCGGCCATATTGAGTTTGAAACAATGTCACTCACTGTATCGTTTTCTACTAATAAAACCCTTTCATTTGATACCCATATTGCATAGGTGGCAAAAGAAAATCGATTTGACATTTTGGAGCGGCGGCCATATTGAATTTGAAGCAACATCAGATACTGTATCGTATTCTTCACTTAAAATCCTTACATTTGATACCCATATTGCATAGGTGGTAAAAGGAAAGCGGTCGGCCATTTTGAAGCGGCGGCCATATTGAGTTTGAAACAATGTCACTCACTGTATCGTGTTCTGCTATTAAAGCCCTTTCATTTGATACCCATATTGCATAGGTGGCAAAAGAAAATCGATTTGACATTTTGGAGCGGCGGCCATATTGAATTTGAAGCAACATCAGATACTGTATCGTATTCTTCACTTAAAATCCTTACATTTGATACCCATATTGCATAGGTGGTAAAAGGAAAGCGGTCGGCCATTTTGAAGCGGCGGCCATATTGAGTTTGAAACAATGTCACTCACTGTATCGTGTTCTACTATTAAAGCCCTTTCATTTGATACCTATATTGCATAGGTGGTGAAAGGAAAGCGGTCGGCCATTTCGAAGCGGCGGCCATATTGAGTTTGAAACAATGTCACTCACTGTATCGTGTTCTACTATTAAAGACCTTTCATTTTATACCCATCTTGCATAGGTGGCAAAAGAAAAGCGAACCGCCATTTTGGAGCGGCGGCCATATTGAGTTTGAAACAATGTCACTTACTGAATCGTATTCTACACTTAAAATCCTTACATTTGATACCCATATTACATAGGTGGAGAAGGAAAAGCGATTTGACATTTTGGAGCGGCGGCCATATTGAGTTTGAAGCAATATCACTCACTGTATCGTGTTCTACTAATAAAATCCTTACATTTGATACCCATATTGCATAGGCGGTAAAAGGAAAGCGGTCGGCCATTTTGAAGCGGCGGCCATATTGAGTTTGAAACAATGTCACTCATTTTATCGTGTTCTACTATTAAAGGCCTTTCATTTGATACCCATATTGCATAGGTGGCAAATGAAAAGCGATCCGCCATTTTGGAGCGGCGGCCATATTGAATTTGAAACAATGTCACTCACTGTATCGTGTTCTACTATTAAAGCCCTTTCATTTGATACCCATATTACATAGGTGGCAAAAGAAAAGCCATCCGCAATTTCGGAGCGGTGGCCATTTTGATTTAGGAGCAATGTCACTCACTTTGTCGTCTTCTACTCCCAAATCCCTTTCATTTGATATCCATATTGCATAGGTGGCAAATGAAAAGCGATCCGCCATTTTGGAGCGGCGGCCATATTGAATTTGAAACAATGTCACTCACTGTATCGTGTTCTACTAATAAAACCCTTTCATTTGATACCCATATTACATAGGTGGCAAAAGAAAAGCGATTTGACATTTCGGAGCGGCGGCCATTTTGATTTTGGAGCAATGTCACTCACTTTATCGTGTTCTACTCCCAATTCCCTTTCATTTGATACCCATATTGCATGGGTGGCAAAAGAAATGCAATCCGCCATTTTGGAAGCG
Organism: Schoenobius gigantellus; assembly: GCA_963935595.1. Lineage (NCBI taxonomy): Eukaryota > Metazoa > Arthropoda > Insecta > Lepidoptera > Crambidae > Schoenobius > Schoenobius gigantellus. The sequence continues at coordinate 56,906,373 of OZ012541.1, forward strand.
GCGGCCATATTGGATTTAGACAAAAATCATTTACTCGGTTTTGTTTCACTCTTAAAGCCCTTTCATTTGATACCCATGTCGCTATGGTTGCAAAAGAAATGTGATCCGACATTTTTTTAATGGCGGCCATTTTGAATTCATAGAGGTGACGTTACTTGTATCGTGTAGTACTCGCATAACCCTTTCATTTGATACCCATATCACCACTCCGCGGCTGAAAACCGCACCGAAATAGCAAAAAGCGCAAATTTTTTAAAAAAGGCCGCCAGCGCCGCCGCCATCTTGAAAAGTTGAAATGTCAAATTTTTTAAAAATACTCGACTATATTTCCTATCGATTGGTATTACCAGCTGGCCCCTAGCCCTAACCAAACCCCGTCAAAAAATCGTCAAATTTGGGTCGTCGCTGAAAACAAAAACCGCCCCAGCTGCCAGTGTTGCCATATCACCGGCCCCAAATGGTGGTAGAAATGATCAGCGACCAGCGCTAAACCCCGCTATATGAAAAAAAATCGAAAAAGTCGAAATTAACGTTTTCCCCCAAAACAGAGAATTTACCCCAAAATCGGGGAAAATTACCCCACGGTTTGATTCCCCTTAGCCAGCCCTACAAAAGGCCACCCGGTGTTGTCAGTCGAAAAACCCCCGAAACCGCGTCAAAATCGGGATTTTATTTTTTCAAAATTGCAACACTTTACAAAATGGCCGCCAGCGGAGCCGCCATGTTGAAATGTCAAAGTTTCGGATTTTTCCCGGTAACTACATCGTATACGGAGCAGGATGACGTTTACCCCACGTTGCCAGCACATCTGGAACGGGGAGATCAATTCGGGTCAATTCGGGTCTACGAAAAAATTTAAACCTCCTTGGCGGCCAGTGTTGCCAGTTGCGGAGAATAAAAATATCAGAAAGTCATAGAGGCCCCGACGCTCTATAGGCGCATGGGGTTGAAAATCGCGAAAAGTCGTTATTTCGATTTTCGACTATTCGGGCCTCCAGAGGAAAAACTACCAAAAACGGTAGAAAATTTTTCACACCTGGCAACACTTCGCGCTGAGTTCTAACCCCGCCTAGAACATTCCACCCCACTCGGAGGCCGCCATCTTGGCGAAAATGCGGTTCAAAAAAGTCAAAAATTTGAGCGTTCCAAGATGGCTGCCGGCGCCGCCGCCATTTTGTTTTTTGCCAATCGGCTACCATAATCGGAAACTCGAGGACGCACCCGAGCGGAACCATCAAAAAAATCAGGCGAAATCCCGAAAATCACGCGCGTGTTCGGTCGCAAACACTGGGCGAAACGGGTTTTTCGATCCAAGATGGCGGCGCGGCCATTTTGTTTTTTGAACTTTCGACAGTCACACCCCATCCCCGGGGGCGAAACGATCACGCGTCCCAAAAACCAGCGCGATCGGAGCCGTTTTGGAAATTTTGACATTTCGCGGCGGCGGCCATCTTGGATTTTTCAAATTTCGAATATCGCTTTCTACTCGACTGAAACGATCGTGCATCTCGCTCTAACATCCCAAAACCCAAAAGTAACTGCAAATGTCCCAAAAATACCCCTGATCAGTGAGTCAGTGAGTCAGTGAGTCAGTGGTAATCCAGCTTTATATAGTATAGACTAGATGTCGCGTGTGTGCCGCGGGGTGCGAGCACCCCGCGGAGGTGTTGTTCCACTTTTAGCTTTTGTAATCAAAAGGTTATCGGTTGCGAGTAGGTGCAAAAATGTATTTTTTTTTGTCGAAGTTGTAAAAATTTGCCTAAAAAAGGTGTTCGATTATTAAAAAAACTGGAAAGGATACGATCTACTCGGAATGCGCTTTCATTTGATACCCATAAAACGTGGGTGGCAAAAGAAAAGCGATCGGCTAATTAGGGGCGGCGGCCATATTGAATTTGAAGTAATGTCATTGACTGTATCGTATTTTACACTAAAATTCCATTCATTTGATACCCATATTCCGTGGGTGACAAAACAAAAGCGATCTGTCATTTCGGAGCGGTGGCAACACTGAATCAACATGTGGACGCGTGTGTGCCGCGAGGTGCAAGCACCTCGCGGTGGTGTAGTCCTCACATCGCTTTTGTAATAAATAAAAAAGTTTTCTGTTGCGATTTGGTGCAAAAATGTATCTTTTTTCAGGTCAAATTAAAATTTGCCTAAAAAAGGTGTTCGATTGATCAAAAAACTGGAAAGGTTATGTTGTACTTTATACGCTATTTTATGTCGAAGCGATGTCGATGTCGCGTGTGTGCCGCGGGGAGCAAGCACCCCGCGGTGGAGTGGTCCACTTAATGTTTTTCTAAGCAAAAGGTTTTCAGTTGCGAGTCGGTGCAAAAAAAAATTCGTTTTTTTAAGTTACATAAAAAATGGTGTTCGATTATTTAAAAAAACTGAAAAGATTACGTTCTACTCTAAAAATCCTTACATTTGATACCCATATTACATAGGTGGAGAAGGAAAAGCGATTTGATATTTTGGAGCGGCGGCCATATTGAGTTTGAAGCAATATCACTCACTGTATCGTGTTCTACTAATAAAATCCTTACATTTGGTACCCATATTACATAGGTGGCAAAACAAAAGCGATCCGCCATTTTGGAGCGGCGGCCATATTGAATTTGGAGAAACGTCACTTACTGAATCGTATTCTACACTTAATATCCTTACATTTGATACCCATATTACATAGGTGGAGAAGGAAAAGCGATTTGACATTTCGGAGCGGCGGCCATATTGAGTTTGAAGCAATATCACTCACTGTATCGTGTTCTACACCTAAAATCCTTACATTTGATACCCATATTACATAGGTGGCAAAAGAAAAGCGATCCGCCATTTTGGAGCGGCGGCCATATTGAATTTGGAGAAACGTCACTTACTGAATCGTATTCTACACCTAAAATCCTTACATTTGATACCCATATTACATAGGTGGCAAAAGAAAATCGATTTGACATTTCGGAGCGGCGGCCATATTCAGTTTGAAGCAATATCACTCACTTTATCGTGTTCTACTAATAAAATCCTTACATTTGATACCCATATGACATAGGTGGCAAAACAAAAGCGATCCGCCATTTTGGAGCGGCGGCCATATTGAATTTGGAGAAACGTCACTTACTGTATCGTGTTCTACTAATAAAACCCTTTTATTTGATACCCATATTACATAGGTGGAGAAGGAAAAGCGATTTGACATTTCGGAGCGGCAGCCATATTGAATTTGGAGAAACGTCACTTATTGAATCGTATTCTACACTTAAAATCCTTACATTTGATACCCATATTACATAGGTGGCAAAAGAAAATCGATTTGACATTTCGGAGCGGCGGCCATATTGAGTTTGAAGCAATATCACTCACTTTATCGTGTTCTACTAATAAAATCCTTACATTTGATACCCATATGACATAGGTGGCAAAACAAAAGCGATCCGCCATTTTGGAGCGGCGGCCATATTGAATTTGGAGGAAACGTCACTTACTGTATCGTGTTCTACTAATAAAACCCTTTTATTTGATACCCATATTACATAGGTGGAGAAGGAAAAGCGATTTGACATTTCGGAGCGGCGGCCATATTGAGTTTGGAGAAACGTCACTTACTGTATCGTGTTCTACTAATAAAACCCTTTTATTTGATACCCATATTACATAGGTGGAGAAGGAAAAGCGATTTGAAATTTCGGAGCGGCGGCCATATTGAGTTTGAAGCAATGTCACTCACTGTATCGTGTTCTACTAATAAAACTCTTACATTTGATACCCATATTGCATAGGTGGCAAAAGAAAAGCGATTCGCAATTTCGGAGCGGCGGCCATTTTGATTTTGGAGCAATGTCACTCACTTTATCGTGTTCTACTCCCAAATGCCTTTCATTTGATACCCATATTACGTGGGTGGCAAAAGAAATGCAATCGGCCATTTTGGAAGCGGCGGCCATATTGAATTAAGACAAAATCATTTACTTGGTTTTGTTTTACTCTTAAAGCCCTTTCATTTGATATCCATATCGCTATGGTTACAAAAGAAATGTGATCCGACATTTTTTTAATGGCGGCCATTTTTAATTCATAGAGGTGACGTTACTTGCATCGTGTAGTACTCGCAAAACCCTTTCATTTGATACCCATATCATCATGCCGCGGCTGAAAACCGCACCGGAATAGCAAAAAAGCGCATTTTTTTTAAAAAAGGCCGCCAGCGCAGCCGCCATCTTGAAAAAATGAAATGTCAAATTTTTTAAAAATATTTGACTATATTTCTTATCGATTGGTATCACCAGCTGGCCCCTATCCCTTTCCAAACTCTGTCAAAAAAAAGTCAAAGTTGGGTCGTCGCTGACAATAAAAACCGCCCCAGCTGCCAGTGTTGCCATATCACCGGTCCCAAATGTGGGTAGAAATGATCAGCGACGCCTGTTCCACCCCGCCATATGAAAAAAGTTGAAAAAAGACGAAATTTACGTTTTCCCCCAAAACGGGGAAATTACCCCAAAATCGGGGAAAATTACCCCACGGTTGGATTTCCCTTGGCGAGCACTACGAAAGGCCACCCGGTGTTGTCAGTCGAAAAACACCGGCAACCGCGTCAAAATCGCGAATTCATGTTTTCGATATAGCAACCCTTAACAAAATGGCCGCCAGCGGAGCCGCCATATTGAAATGTCAAAGTTTCGGATTTTTCCCGGTAACTACATCATATACGGAGCAGGGTGACGTTTACCCCAAGTTGCCAGCTCATCTGGAACGGGGAGATCAATTCGGGTCAAATCGGGTCTACGAAAAAATTCAAACCTCCTTGGCGGCCAGTGTTGCCAGTTGCGGAAAATAAAAATACCAGAAGGTCATAGAGGCCGCGACGCTCTATAGGCTCATGGGGTTGAAAATTGCGAAAAGTCGCTATTTCGATTTTCGACTATTTGGCCCTCCAGAGGAAAAACTACCAAAAACGGTAGAAAATTTTTCGCTTCTGGCAACACTTTGCGCCGAGTTCTAACCCGGCCCAGAACATTTGACCCCACTCCGAGGCCGCCATCTTGGCGAAAATGCGGTTCAAAAAAGTCCAAAATTTCAGCGTTCCAAGATGGCCGCCGGCGCCGCCGCCATTTTGTTTTTCGCCTATCGACTACCATATTCGGGAACTCGAGGATGCGTTTAAGGGAACTCATCAAAAAAATCAGCCGAAATCCCGAAAATCACGCGCGTGTTCAGTCGCAAACACGGGGCGAAACGGGTTTTTCGATCCAAGATGGCGGCGCGGCCATTTTGTTTTTTCACATTTCGACAGTCACACCCAATCCCCGGGGGCGAAACGATCACGCGTCCCAAAAACCAGCGCGATCGGAGTCGTTTTGGAAATTTTGACATTTCGCGGCGGCGGCCATCTTGGATTTCTCAAATTTCGAATATCGCTTTCTACTCGACTGAATCGATCTTGCATCTCTTTCTAACATCCCAACACCCAAAACTAATTGCAAATGTCCCAAAAATACCCCTGATCAGTGAGTCAGTCAGTGAGTCAGTGGTAATCCAGCTTTATATAGTATAGACTAGATGTCGCGTGTGTGCCGCGGGGTGCGAGCACCCCGCGGAGGTGTTGTTCCACTTTTAGCTTTTGTAATCAAAAGGTTATCGGTTGCGAGTAGGTGCAAAAATGTGTCTTTTTTTGTTGAAGTTTAAAAATTTGCCTAAAAAAGGTGTTCGAATATTTAAAAAACTGGAAAGGATACGATCTACTCGGATTGCTCTTTCATTTGATACCCATATAACGTGGGTGGCAAAAGAAAAGCGATCGGCCAATTAGGGGCGGCGGCCATATTGAATTTGAAGCAATGTCATTGACTGTATCGTATTTTACACTAAAATTCCATTCATTTGATACCCATATTCCGTGGGAGACAAAACAAAAGCGATCTGTCATTTCGGAGCGCTGGCAACACTGAATCATCATGTGGACGCGTGTGTGCCGCGAGGTGCAAGCACCTCGCGGTGGTGTAGTCCTCACATCGCTTTTGTAATAAAAAAAAAAGTTTTCAGTTGCGATTTGGTGCAAAAATGTATCTTTTTTCAGGTCAAATTAAAATTTGCCTAAAAAAGGTGTTCGATTGATCAAAAAACTGGAAAGGTTATGTTGTACTTTATACGCTATTTTATGTCGAAGCGATGTCGATGTCGCGTGTGTGCCGCGGGGAGCAAGCACCCCGCGGTGGAGTGGTCCACTTAATGTTTTTCTAAGCAAAAGGTTTTCAGTTGCGAGTCGGTGCAAAAAAAATTTCGTTTTTTTAAGTTACATAAAAAATGGTGTTCGATTATTAAAAAAAACTGAAAAGGTTACGTTCTACTCTAAAAATCCTTACATTTGATACCCATATTACATAGGTGGCAAAAGAAAAGCGATCCGCCATTTTGGAGCGGCGGCCATATTGAGTTTGAAGCAATATCACTCACTGTATCGTGTTCTACTAATAAAATCCTTACATTTGATACCCATATTACACAGGTGGAGAAGGAAAATCGGTCTGTCATTTCGGAGCGGCGGCCATATTGAATTTGGAGAAACGTCACTTACTGAATCGTATTCTACACTTAAAATCCTTACATTTGATACCCATATTACATAGGTGGAGAAGGAAAAGCGATTTGACATTTCGGAGCGGCGACCATATTGAGTTTGAAGAAATGTCACTCACTGTATCGTGTTCTACTAAAAAAATCCTTTCATTTGATACCCATATTTCATAGGTGGCAAAAGAAAAGCGATCCGCCATTTTGGAGCGGCGGCCATATTGAATTTGATACAATGTCACTCACTGTATCGTGTTCTACTATTAAAGCCCTTTCATTTGATACCCATATTACATAGGTGGCAAAAGAAAAGCCATCCGCAATTTCAGAGCGGCGGCCATTTTGATTTTGGAGCAATGTCACTCACTTTGTCGTCTTCTACTCCCAAATCCCTTTCATTTGATACCCATATTGCATAGGTGGCAAAAGAAATGCAATCCGCTATTTTGGAAGCGGCGGCCATATTGGATTTAGACAAAAATCATTTACTTGGTTTTGTTTCACTCTTAAAACCCTTTCATTTGATACCCATATTGCTATGGTCGCAAAAGAAATATGAACCAGCCTTTTTTAATGGCGGCCATTTTTAATCTATATCGGTGACACTACGTGTATCGTGTAGTACTCGCAAAACCCTTTCATTTGATACCCATATCACCATGCCGCGGCTGAAAACCGCATCGGAATAGCAAAAAGCGCAATTTTTTTAAAAAAGGCCGCCAGCGCAGCCGCCATCTTGAAAAGTTGAAATGTCAAATTTTTTAAAAATACCTGACTATATTTCCTATCGATTAGTATCACCAGCTGGCCCCTAACCCTAACCAAACCCCGTCAAAAAATCGTCAAATTTGGGTCGTCGCTGACAACAAAAACCGCCCCAGCTGCCAGTGTTGCCATATCACCGGTCCCAAATGGTGGTAGAAATGATCAGCGACGTCTGTTCCATACCGGTATATGAAAAAAAATCGAAAAAGTCGAAATTTACGTTCTCCCCCAAAACGGGAAATATACCCCAAAATCGGGGAAAATTACCCCACGGTTGGATTTCCCTTGGCGAGCACTACGAAAGGCCACCCGGTGTTGTCAGTCGAAAAACGCCGGCAACCGCGTCAAAATCGCGAATTAATGTTTTCGAAATTGCAATACTTTACAAAATGGCCGCCAGCGAAGCCGCCATGTTGAAATGTCAAACTTTCGGATTTTTCCCGGTAACTACACCATATACGAAGCAAGATGACATTTACCCCACGTTACCAGCACGTCTGGAACGGGGAGATCAATTCGGGTCAAATCGGGTCTACGAAAAAATTCAAACCTCCTTGGCGGCCAGTGTTGCCAGTTGCGGAAAATAAAAATACCAGAAAGTCATAGAGGCCCCGACGCTCTATAGGCGCATCGGGTTGAAAATTGCAAAAAGTCGTTATTTCGATTTTCGACTATTCGGGCCTCCAGAGGAAAAACTACCAAAAACGGTAGAAAATTTTTCGCATCTGGCAACACTTTGCGCCGAGTTTTAACCCCGCCCAGAACATTCGACCCCACTCCGAGGCCGCCATCTTGGCGAAAATGCGGTTCAAAAAAGTCAAAAATTTGAGCGTTCCAAGATGGCCGCCGGCGTCGACGCCATTTTGTTTTTCGCCAACCGGCTACTATAATCGGAAACTCGAGGACGCGTTCGACCGGAGCCATCAAAAAAATCAGCCGATATCCCGAAAGTCACGCGCGTGTTCGGTCGCAAACACGGGGCGAAACGGGTTTTTCGATCCAAGATGGCGGCGCGGCCATTTTGTTTTTTGGCATTTTGACAGAAACACCCAATCCCCGGGGGCGAAACGATCACGCTTCCCAAAAACCAGCGCGATCGGAGCCGTTTTGGAAATTTTGACATTTCGCGCCGGCGGCCATCTTGGATTTTTCAAATTTCGAATATCGCTTTCTACTCGACTGAAACGATCGTGCATCTCGCTCTAACATCCCAAAACCCAAAAGTAACTGCAAATGTCCCAAAAATACCCCTGATCAGTGAGTGAGTCAGTCAGTGGTAATCCAGCTTTATATAGTATAGACTAGATGTCGCGTGTGTGCCGCGGGGTGCGAGCACCCCGCGGAGGTGTTGTTCCACTTTTAGCTTTTGTAATCAAAAGGTTATCGGTTGCGAGTAGGTGCAAAAATGTATTTTTTTTTGTCGAAGTTGTAAAAATTTGCCTAAAAAAGGTGTTCGATTATTAAAAAAACTGGAAAGGATACGATCTACTCGGAATGCGCTTTCATTTGATACCCATATAACGTGGGTGGCAAAAGAAAAGCGATCGGCTAATTAGGGGCGGCGGCCATATTGAATTTGAAGTAATGTCATTGACTGTATCGTATTTTACACTCAAAGTCCATTCATTTGATACCCATATTCGGTGGGTGGCAAAAAAAGGCGATCTGTCATTTCCATGCGCCGGCAACATTGAATTGTCATGTGGACGCGCGTATGCCGCGAGGTGCACGCACCTCGCGGTGGTGTAGTGCTCACATCGCTTTTGTAATAAAAAAAAAGTTTTCAGTTGCGATTTGGTGCAAAAATGTATATTTTTTGAGGTCTATTTAAAATTTGCCTAAAAAAGGTGTTCGATTGATCAAAAAGCTGGAAAGGTTATGTTGTACTTTATACGCTCTTTTATTTCGAAGCGATGTCGATGTCGCGTGTGTGCCGCGGGGAGCAAGCACCCCGCGGTGGAATGGTCCACTTAATGTTTTTCTAACCAAAAGGTTTTCAGTTGCGAGTCGGTGCAAAAAAATTTTCGTTTTTTTAAGTTACATAAAAAATGGTGTTCGATTATTAAAAAAACTGAAAAGGTTACGTTCTACTCTGAAAATCCTTACATTTGATACCCATATTTCATAGGTGGAGAAGGAAGAGCGATTTGACATTTCGGAGCGGCGGCCATATTGAGTTTGAAGCAATATCACTCACTGTATCGTGTTCTACTAATAAAATCCTTACATTTGATACCCATATTACATAGGTGGCAAAAGAAAAGCGATCCGCCATTTTGAAGCGGCGGCCATATTGAATTTGGAGAAACTTCACTTACTGAATCGTATTCTACACTTAAAATCCTTACATTTGATACCCATATTACATAGGTGGAGAAGGAAAAGCGATTTGACATTTCGGAGCGGCGGCCATATTGAGTTTGAAGCAATATCACTCAATGTATCGTGTTCTACTAATAAAATCCTTACATTTGATACCCATATTACACAGGTGGAGAAGGAAAATCGGTCTGTCATTTCGGAGCGGCGGCCATATTTAATTTGGAGAAACGTCACTTACTGAATCGTATTCTACACTTAAAATCCTTACATTTGATACCCATATTACATAGGTGGAGAAGGAAAAGCGATTTGACATTTCGGAGCGGCGGCCATATTGAGTTTGAAGCAATATCACTCACTGTATCGTGTTCTACTAATAAAATCCTTACATTTGATACCCATATTACATAGGTGGCAAAAGAAAAGCGATCCGCCATTTTGGAGCGGCGGCCATATTGAATTTGGAGAAACGTCACTTACTGAATCGTATTCTACACTTAAAATCCTTACATTTGATACCCATATTACATAGGTGGAGAAGAAAAAGCGATTTGACATTTCGCAGCGGCGGCCATATTGAGTTTGAAGCAATATCACTCACTGTATCGTGTTCTACTAATAAAATCCTTACATTTGATACCCATATTACACAGGTGGAGAAGGAAAATCGGTCTGTCATTTCGGAGCGGCGGCCATATTGAATTTGGAGAAACGTCACTTACTGAATCGTATTCTACACTTAAAATCCTTACATTTGATAACCATATTACATAGGTGGAGAAGGAAAAGCGATTTGACATTTCGGAGCGGCGGCCATATTGAGTTTGAAGCAATATCACTCACTGTATCGTGTTCTACTAATAAAATCCTTACATTTGATACCCATATTACACAGGTGGAGAAGGAAAATCGGTCTGTCATTTCGGAGCGGCGGCCATATTGAATTTGGAGAAACGTCACTTACTGAATCGTATTCTACACTTAAAATCCTTACATTTGATACCCATATTACATAGGTGGAGAAGGAAAAGCGATTTGACATTTTGGAGCGGCGGCCATATTGAGTTTGAAGCAATGTCACTCACTGTATCGTGTTCTACTAATAAAACACTTACATTTGATACCCATATTGCATAGGTGGCAAAAGAAAATCCATTTGACATTTTGGAGCGGCGGCCATATTGAATTTGGAGCAACGTTACTTACTTTATCGTATTCTACACTTAAAATCCTTACATTTGATACCCATATTGCGTGGGTGGCAAAAGAAAATCGATCTGTCATTTCGGAGCGGTGGCAACACTGAATCATCATGTAGACGCGTGTGTGCCGCGAGGTGCACGCACCTCGCGGTGGTGTGGTCCTCACATCGCTTTTGTAATAAAAAAGTTTTCAGTTGTGATTTGGTGCAAAAATGTATCTTTTTTGAGGTTGATTTAAAATTTGCCAAAGAAAGGTGTTCGATTAACCAAAAAGCTGGAAAGGTTATGTTCTACTCTATAAACATTTTTATTTGGAAGCCATGTCCATGTCGCGTGTGTGCCGCGGGGAGCAAGCACCCCGCGGTGGAGTGGTCCACTTAATGTGTTTCTAAGCGAAAGGTTTTCAGTTGCGAGTCGGTGCAAAAAATTTTTCGTTTTTTGAAGTTACATAAAATTTGCCTAAAAATGTGTTCGATTATTCAAAAAATTGGAAAAGTTACGTTCTACTTTGAAAATTCTTTCATTTGATACCCATATTACATAGGTGGCAAAAGAAAAGCGATCCGCCATTTTGGAGCGGCGGCCATATTGAATTTGGAACAACGTCACTTACTGAATCATATTCTACACTTAAAATCCTAACATTTGATACCCATATTGCATAGGTTGGGAAGGAAAAGCGATTTGACATTTCGGAGCGGCAGCCATATTGAGTTTAAGGCAATATCACTCACTGTATCCTGTTCTACTAATAAAATCCTTACATTTGATACCCATATTGCATAGGTGGCAAAAGAAAATCGATTTGACATTTTGGAGCGGCGGTCATATTCAATTTGGTGTAACGTCACTTACTGTACCGTATTCTACACTTAAAATCCTTACATTTGATACCCATATTACATAGGTGGCAAAACAAAAGCGATCCGACATTTCGGAGCGGCGGCCATATTGAATTTGGAGAAACGTCACTTACTGAATCGTATTCTACACCTAAAATCCTTACATTTGATACCCATAATACATAGGTGGAGAAGTAAAATCGGTCTGTCATTTCGGAGCGGTGGCCATATTGAATTTGGAGAAACGTCACTTACTGAATCGTATTCTACACTTAAAATCCTTACATTTGATACCCATATTACATAGGTGGAGAAGGAAAATCGGTCTGTCATTTCGGAGCGGCGGCCATATTGAATTTGGAGAAACGTCACTTACTGAATCGTATTCTACACTTAAAATCCTTACATTTGATACCCATATTGCATAGGTGGCAAAAGAAAATCGATTTGACATTTCGGAGCGGCGGCCATATTGAATTTGGAACAGCGTCACTTACTGAATCGTATTCTACAATTAAAATCCATACATTTGATACCCATATTACATAGGTGGCGCAAGAAAAGCGATTTGACATTTCGGAGCGGCGGCCATATTGAGTTTGAAGCAATATCACTCACTGTATCGTGTTCTACTAATAAAACCCTTACATTTGATACCCATATTGCATAGGTGGCAAAAGAAAATCGATTTGACATTTTGGAGCGGCGGCCATATTCAATTTGGTGTAACGTCACTTACTGTACCGTGTTCTACACTTAAAATCCTTACATTTGATACCCATAATACATAGGTGGAGAAGGAAAAGCGATTTGACATTTCGCAGCGGCGGCCATATTGAGTTTGAAGCAACATCAGATACTGTATCGTATTCTTCACTTAAAATCCTTACATTTGATACCCATATTGCATAGGTGGTAAAAGGAAAGCGGTCGGCCATTTTGAAGCGGCGGCCATATTGAGTTTGAAACAATGTCACTCACTGTATCGTGTTCTACTAATAAAACCCTTTCATTTGATACCCATATTACATAGGTGGCAAAAGAAAAGCGATTTGACATTTCGGAGCGGCGGCCATTTTGATTTTGGAGCAATGTCACTCACTTTATCGTGTTCTACTCCCAATTCCCTTTCATTTGATACCCATATTGCATGGGTGGCAAAAGAAATGCAATCCGCCATTTTGGAAGCGGCGGCCATATTGGATTTAGACAAAAATCATTTACTCGGTTTTGTTTCACTCTTAAAGCCCTTTCATTTGATACCCATATTGCTATGGTCGCAAAAGAAATATGAACCAGCCTTTTTTTAATGGCGGCCATTTTTAATCTATATCGGTAACACACTACATGTATCGTGTAGTACTCGAAAAACCCTTTCATTTGATACCCATATCACCATGCCGCGGCTGAAAACCGCACCGGAATAGCAAAAAGCGCAATTTTTTTAAAAAAGGCCGCCAGCGCAGCCGCCATCTTGAAAAGCTGCAATGTCAAATTTTTTAAAAATACTTGACTATATTTCATATCGATTGGTATCAACAGCTGGCCCCTAGCCCTAACCAAACCCCGTCAAAAAATCGTCAAATTTGGGTCGTCGCTGACAACAAAAACCGCCCCAGCTGCCAGTGTTGCCATATCACCGGCCCTAAATCGTGGTAGAAATGATCAGCGACGTCTGTTCCACCCCGCTATATAAAAAAACATCGAAAAAGTCGAAATTTACGTTTTCCCCCAAAACGGGGAATTTACCCCAAAATCGGGGAAAATTACCCCACGGTTGGATTTCCCTCGGCGAGCACTACGAAAGGCCACCCGGTGTTGTCAGTCGAAAAACGCCGGCAACCGCGTCAAAATCGCGATTTATTTTTTTCGAAAGTGCAACACCTTACAAAATGGCCGCCAGCGGAGCCGCCATGTTGAAATGTCAAAGTTTCGGATTTTTCCCGGTAACTACATCGTATACGGAGCAGGATGACGTTTACCCCACGTTGCCAGCACATCTGGAACGGGGAGATCAATTCGGGTCAAATCGGGTCGACGAAAAAATTCAAACCCCCTTGGCGGCCAGTGTTGCCAGTTGCGGAAAATAAAAATACCAGAAAGTCATAGAGGCCCCGACCCTCTATAGGCTCATGGGGTTGAAAATTGCGAAAAGTCGTTATTTCGATTTTCGACTTTTCGGGCCTCCAGAGGAAAAACTACCAAAAACGGTAGAAAATTTAACTCACCTGGCAACACTCCGAGCCGAGCTCTAACCCCGCCCAGAACATTCGACCCCACTCCGAGGCCGCCATCTTGGCGAAAATTCGGTTCAAAAATGTCAAAAATTTAAGCGTTCCAAGATGGCCGCCGGCGCCGCCGCCATTTTGTTTTTTGCCCAACCGCGGGCATCACAGTAAACTCCAGGACGCACCCGAGCGGAATCATCAAAAAAATCAGCCGAAATCCCGAAAATCACGCGCGTGTTCGTTCGCAAACACGGGGCGAAACGGGTTTTTCGATCCAAGATGGCGGCGCGGCCATTTTGTTTTTTCACATTTCGACAGAAGCACCCGATCCCCGGGGGCGAAGCGATCACGCGTCCCAAAAACCAGCACGCTCGGAGCCATTTTGAAAAAGTTGACATTTCGCGGTGGCGGCCATCTTGGATTTTTCAAATTTCGAATATCGCTTTCTACTCGACTTAATCGATCGTGCATCTCTTTCTAACATCCCAACACCCAAAAGTAACTGCAAATGTCCCAAAAATACCCCTGATCAGTGAGTGAGTCAGTCAGTCAGTCAGTCAGTGGTAATCCAGCTTTATATAGTATAGATAGATAGATAGATAGATAGATGATTTGTGACTGATGAAAAGGAAGGATTTCTCAAAGCCATCAACACACTCATGCTGTCAGTAATAATAATCCATTTTTTGTATTGGCTGAACTGTTGAATGTAGTTAAGAGCTACAATTATAGCATTCGCCTCAGCAGAAAATATGCTGGCATTTTGGCACATTTTAAAACTATGTCCAGTTTTACTACCTGTATCATACATAGCTACTGCAACACTTACATTCATCTTTGAACCATCTGTATAAACTGATCGATAATCATTATAAGCCTGTAAACTTTCGTAAACATCATATTTATCTTTAAAATCTTTATGTAGGACAATATGAATGTCACAGAATTTACTAGCATATGAGCCACTATAACAATGTAAAGCAGTACTACAAAATATATTACATTGTTCTTTTAAACTTATAAAATGTGAGAAATTCTTTGAAAGAAAAGTGTTAGTGGAACATACATTTAATTTATTTAAAAGATCGTTATTCGAACGTGATAAGAGTTTAAAAAGAAATTTAAGTTTTAAAAATTCAAAGCGAATAACCATTGGTGGTAAATGACATTCGACCTGCATAGAATTTATTGGGGAAGTGTTCATAGCACCTAGTATTAATCGTAAGTTCTTATTCTGTATTTTATCAATAATATCTATGTATTTTGGATCGGAAGCGTAACAAAAGAAAGCATACTCAAAATGACTTCTGACCAAAGCTTTATAAAGCATTAACACAATTTTAGGATCAGCACCCCATTTCAATCCAGTAACGGACCTAATTACATTAGTGGCTTTTAAAGCTCTGCTCACCAAGCAATCAACATATAAATCCCACGTAAGATTTTCGTGAAAAATAATACCCAAGAATTTAACTGAATTATCAATAGGCAAAGTATGATTGCTGTATGTAATATTAATTAGAGGTAGAGAACTGTATTTTGGGCAAAATATTACAACTTTACTTTTTAAAAGGCTAACATTTAAATCAAGTTCTGAGAAGTAATCTGCCAGCTTCACTAGATTATTATTTAATGTTAATTGAATATCTAATACATTAGTACCTTTACAATAAATGACAAGGTCATCAGCAAACTGAAGATTGTTGACTAAATTATTATTAAGAATGGAATTTAGTTTTCTTATATACAAAATATACAGAATAGGACTCAAGATGCCTCCTTGACATACACCTTTGCTCGAAAATCTAGGGCCTAAAAATTTATTATCTATTTTGACATACACTTTTCTATCCGTGAGAAAAGCATATATCCAATAAGCAATTTTTACAGGTAAGAAAGATAATAGAGATTCAAACAAAATACCATGATTAACGTTATTAAATGCACCTTCTATATCAAAAAACACTGCTATTGTATACTCCATATTCTTTTGAGCTGTAGTGACGTCCAAAAAAAAATGTGCTAAGCTTTCTTGAGCCGAAAGTCCTCGCCTAAACCCAAACTGGTTTAAAGGTAAAATTGAGTTCTTTTCTATGAAGAATTCCAATCTTTGTTTGATTAGCTGTTCAAATAATTTACCAGCACAAGACGTTAAAGCGATAGGACGATAAGAATCGGGATGAGATGCAATTTTTCCAGGTTTTAAAATAGGAACCAAGCAGTCCATTTTCCAATTAGGAGGAATTGTGCAATCTTGCCATAAAATATTATAAATTTGTAAAAGCTTATAAAGATTGTCAGTGTTAAGTAGCTGAAACATCTTGTACGATAAACTATCTAATCCACAAGCAGTGTTTTTTCTAGATTTCAGAGCTGCAGTTAATTCGTCAAAAGAAAATGGATCAGTGAGGAATGACTGATTATCTGGTAAACTATTGTCCTTCACAATTGGCCTGTTATTTTGCACAAAGTCAGGCGTGTATTTACGTAAAAAATCACTGACCCACGAAAAATCACTATTTTGCTTTTTATATGTTTTATGTGTAAGTTTTCTCATGTTACCCCATACTACTGAAACTGGTGTCAATCGATTTAATTTTGTACAGAATTCTATCCAACTACTTAGTCTTTCTCTCTTAATGGTAAGTTTTTTAGCAGCTTGTAATCTTTTGAAATTAATATATTTTTCTTGAGAAGGATTATTCTTAAAATCAAGATAGGCTTGCTTGCTTTCCTGGACAGCTTTAGCGCAATTACTATTCCACCAAGGAACTGTTCGATATTTTGATTTTAAGTATTGAGTAGCAATGTTACGTGATTCGGACCGAGAGGTACGAGAGGGAATTGACTTTTGTGCAGCTGTCAAAATGATTTGACAAAAAGAGTTGTATGAATCTATTGGATTACTAATAGGGTTACATTGAAAATTATCTAAATCCTTATTAACAATTGAAGAATACAACTTCCAATCAACTAATCTATGATTAATGCGATTGTTAAAATCATTTTCATCCTGAAAATTGTTTTGAGAGTTAAAACATTGTGAACTACTATTGAATGTAATCTTAGTAAATGTTGGCAAGTGATAACTGCCCAATGGATCGTCGTGTACTGACCATTCGCAGCGAAGAGCTAATGAAGGAGATACCATAGTCAAGTCCAAACCATTGGGTCTCCAAGAATGAGAACCGACAGTTGTGACCTGACCATCATTCAACAGGACTAAATTGCATTCATCTAAACACTCAAGAATATCCTTACCTCTGGAATCCGATAACGGACATCCCCAAATTGAGTGATGAGCATTGAAGTCACCAGCTATAATCGTCGGCCTATGGAGAGAATTCAAGAAATGTTTAAACTTATTTTTAGAGAAACTGGGAATACAATTTGTTGGACAATATATACTGGCTATTGAAATAGTGTTCTGATTTAGTTCTAAATGTATTACAATTGTTTGAAGAGAGTTGTCAAAATAAGATGTTACTTTTTGATATTTTAGTGATGTATGGATTAAAATAGCAACACCATTATGCTTGTTGCCACAGTCATTACGTTCAATATGATAACCTTTGATTTTAAACTGCTTCTGAGGCTTTAGCCATGTTTCACATATAATTGCGATATGAATAAAATGGTCATAAAGAAATTTCGTAAAAATAAGTTGATTGCTTAATAAGCTTTGAGCATTCCACTGTACGATATTCAATTGATTGGGGGTGAATTGTGGGGATTTGATTGCTTACCAAAAGATTTTTTAAGACCTCTAAAACACTTTTAGAATTTATAGAAGTATTTTGAGTATTATGCAAAGAAACACATTTAGTTATGGTTTCAACTAATAATGAGAGACACTTGCTGTCAGTATTGAGCAGTGTAAACAAATCTACATTATTTTTTGTCTTACTTTCTAATTTGGGAAAATTTAAAGGATTTGTAATATCTGCATAAGAAGCAGGCTTATATTTATTTCTATTTTCAATGATTTTCTGTTTTTTAACTGGGCATATTGGAGACACACTAGTATGATTGCCATCACAATGAATGCAAGTAGCTTTTTCGATAGAAACTGTACAAGTCTTATAGTTATGATTTTCTTTACATATACTACATTTTTCAGAATTTTTACAATATTTTGCCAAATGTCCGTATCTCAAACATTTGTAACATTGCTTAACTGGTGGTATATATTGAGACACATCATGTCTCCAACCACCAATATCTATATGATTTGGCAAAATGGAAGTGGCAAATGTCACTATTACTGTAGTTGTAGGTTGTAATATAAAACCCTCAGTCACATTTATTTTTTTCATTATTCTTTTTATTGTTATTATTTTTTTTGTACTTGTTATCATAGTAAATATTCTCTTGTTTGATATAATGGTAGGTACATTTCTTATAACTCCGGACACCTCAGTTGTAGCAGCAGGAATACTGGCTTTGAATTTGTATTCTTTCAAGAAGGTATTATTATTTAAAAAGGCATTCGCCAAGTCTGGTTTTTCAAAATAAATACCTATCTTAAACTTATTGATATTTCTTAAAAATTTGACGCCTTTGTTAAAGCGCTTTAAACAAGTTGACAAAGAAAGAAGATCTCTTGTTCCAATTGGTTTCTGGATGTCTGATGACTCAACAAAAACCACAAATTCAGTGCCGCTAATTTCTTCCGGATATCTGCGTATATAGTCAGTAACATAATAAGGCTTGTACCTATCTGCATTGCTTATTTCTTCATCACTGTCCGAAGAGGACATATCCGTTTCTACCAACCTTAGCTCATCTGTCTCCCTATCTGCATCACCAGACTCCGGTTCATCCTCCTTTTTTTTTCTTTTTCTCGAACTCCGCTTCCCCATATTTATCTGCCTATAATATTATTTAATGCCTATATGTTATATACCTCTTTTGTTTGTGTTTTATTAAGTAACTGACTACAATTAAAAAATTACAAATAAAATATTTTAAAGAGCCCGCCTTTACTATGTGAAGTTCCCGCGCTTTTTCCCTAAATCTTGATTAACTTGTCCACAAATTTTTTTTAGTCCATTTTCCCATTCTGGGAAGGCAAAGAGTGCTATGCCCATACAGCCAGTTCTTTGGTCCTTTTTCCTTCTTGTTTCTTGTATTTTCAGGCGATTCTTTTCAATCTTAATTTTTTCCCCTTTTCTTCCATATCTTCTTTTCTTTGTATAGTCAAGTCTCCAATAACAAGTCCTTGTCATATCATAATTTTGTAATTCAAGGCCGAAGCCATTTCTTTGGTAATTTTCATCAAGAAATAGATAATTTGTTTTTATTTTATCTCTGTGGTCAATTCCGTGGTAGAGTAGTAATGTTCTGGTGTTCTGTGGGTAGAAGTCAAGTCAAGTTTTTGACTTTTCGACTCAGAAGAATAACTAAAGCATAGAAACCTAGCAAAAATAGCTACTGAACTTAATATATTTGACTCACTTTGACATTAGGCGCTGCTAATAGAAGTTAGATAGAGACACGTATATGCAAGATGTTTCGTTTTGTAGATCGTCACTAATTCTCGCTTGTCAGTTCTTCTCCCAGTGATGTCGTGCTCATCACTCACCTAGTTTCAACGTCGATAATTATATTATGTAGGTATTTAATAGATCCCTAATACTAAAATGTCTTTATTACGAGAAATATAACATAAATAATTAAGGGTAGATTTTCTTATGTAACTTATCCAGCTAATAGCTGCTGTGTCTCTTTGGTATGGTCAGGCTGGCTACCCTATACATTTTGATGCCCGTGAGAATGTCGAAATATACGTTTTTGGCGACATAAACGGCCGCACCTTTTTTTGTTAACTTAGAAGTTTGATTTTTTCACATCTTCAAGGGACTAGAACTTGTTAATGTAGAACTGAGTAATTATATGGTTTTAATTTCAACTCGATACCTTCACGCGTTTCCAAGATAGTCTTGGCAGACAAACGGACAATAAAGTGATCCTATTATGGTTCAGTGTTTCTTTTGAGATACGGAACCCTAAAATTTGGACTATTTAAGTGACGGGTATTTCCCGTTATCTAAAATGTTGGAATTTTTCTATTGCAGAGATTCACAAATTCTATAGGAAGGAAATCGAAGACACACTGCTTTTATTTCATCGCTTAGATTTAATTCATTTTTTATCGCATAAGCGATGCGATAAAAAATGAATTAAGTAATAAAAAAATAATTAATCTCATTATCGCATAAGCGATGCGATAATGAGAGGTACTTGAGGTTAATCTCATATTTAATTTACTTACCCGAAAATTTAACCCTCATGGATTTTGAACCTTGGATAAATTCGTGAATGCTAAAACTACTATTTGTATAGGTATATGCTTGGAAATTAAACTAAAAACATTAACATTTGACCATAATTTATTGTTAAGACATTTTTCGATAGATTTATTACGCTTGATATGCGGCCGGGCTTAGTTAGAATGTAAATTTTCCGAAGGCGGCGTTTTGATATTTTACCTTTTTGACTCTTTCTGTTCTTTTCTTGATCTAATATTTTAATTCTTAGAAAAAAATCATCTGAACTGGTTGTTCTTGGCATCCGTGTCAAGGATTCCTTAAAGAAATAGTTAAGAAATTAAATACGTTTTTATTTTCATAAATAATATTTTAGTTTAAAGATTTCCTTTCATTAAATAACTTGACTTACGTCATGACGTCTCCATTTCATAGTTTTACTACTAAGTACATACAAAATTAATCTGATGGAAAATATCTGGAGCAAATTTGACTATGCTTTCTTGGACTCCAATTTTGTCTGACAATACACTTTATCTATATGTTTTTTATACATTGTCTTTAGGAAATCTGTAAAATAAAAATATCGACAAAATTTTACAACACTACGCATGATCAAGAAAAACTCAAAGTAATTTTCTAAAAATCGCTAAAACATAAAAGTGAAGTTAATATTACGTATTGTTTTTCTACAAAATGATTCAGCGATATTTCATATGTATATAAGTGTACTTATTAGCTCACATTCAAGTAACAATATGAGAAAACATGCCAATTTAAGGTCAATAAATTTTGATTGTTTTCCTTTCGCGACGAATGAGACTTGCAGCCCCAAACTACACAAGACATTGTGTTACGGAGTGCACAAACACACACTATTTGTAAATACCTAAAGAATTCTTGCTTTCTAATCACATAAATATTAATAAAATATCATCAAAATATTACTAGCCACGGGACGCACAAACAATTATTATGCGAACAATTCAAATAGTTCAAACTCTGATGGTCTATCTTCGATACAAGGTACTATAGAATTTAGCCGTGTTATATATTTTTAACTATAACGGTTAATGTACCTGCCCTTTACATCCCATTTCAAAAATCCATCCTGTAAGTATATAGATTTATATAAAATACTTTTCAACCATTAAACAGATGGGTGAAGGTCGTTTCTAGTGCGGATTCTCTACTATAAAGTGTGTCAATCAAAGGTGCCATCACCTTAGGTAGATACTTACAAGAAATTCAATACATAGCATACTTAATTGTAATAATAATAATAAAAAAAGGGGTACGATCCTTAAAAGTCGAGATAATATTAGGTACCACCATAGAATATTTTTCTATGGTCATAATATTATCTCGAGTTTTAAGGTTGGTACTGGTATTTTTTTATTTTTATAATATCCAGAAACGAAGGTATTATGTTCTAATACTTTATTTGTGAAGTTACATTCGATTTAAAAATGACACGGCTCTCGTATCGTATGCCACACGTTAAAGAAATGTGCCATCTGCAACTAATAGATAGGTATATAAGTCGCAAAAATAATGCAACTTGAAAAAGGTTGTTAACCACTGAATATTCTAAATTTACAGAATATCCAGAAACAAAGGCTAAAAACTTGTTCTATGTGAAATAAAATGAAATTTTTTTTCAGGGTAAACCCTTCCAAAACTTAATTTGAGAGTTTTAAACTATTTAAAAATGACACACTCTTGGGTCATATCTCACACACACGTTAAAGAAACTGATGACACACATGTTTTGCCATCCGCAACGAATCGCTGAATAGGGATAGGTTGATCAGCTTATACTTTAACATCAATATTTATACATAAATATTATAAAATGCTCTAATCCATACAAGAAATCAAAGTTCTTGTTACATAGTAGGTATTTAATATAAAAAGTGATGGGTTGAATGATACACTGTACAAAATTACAACAAAAATAATTGCAAATTAGATTAATTGAAACATTTTTTGAGTCACTTTGAATAGTACAAATAATCTAAATTTAAAAATTATTTCTTTATTTTTTATGTTGCTTTCCTTTTATATGTCTTTCCAGGTTGTCAACATTGCAAGGAACCCAAGTACTACATTTATCACAGTATGCCCGTTCATCTTTTGGATCCATTAAAAATTTTTCAATAGTTATACATTGGCCTTTGATTAAATTGAATATTTTTACCATTCTCGTGACATGTTCAACAGTATCAACATGATTTAATATCAGTTCCATAAAATTTTGAATAAAAATTTGACAAAACTTGCACCACAAAAATTTGTTGTCTCCTGTGAGTGAAAAAATGCCATTGTATGACTGTACTGCCATTGAACGAGATCTTTTGTGAAGTAATGTCTGGATGTGATTTAATATTTCTTGAAAATCTAATTCCTCATCACAAACAAGACAATAGACTTTATTATTTGCTGGCAGTTTCAAAAATGATCCATCCTTTTTAATCTGGTTTTTTATACACTTCAAAGTTTCAAGATGATTATCTGACTGTATGTGACAAACCAAGTTATTAGTTACTACACATTTACAACATTTGCAGTAGTATTCATTAATATTAATCATAACTACACTATGCTGCGATAAATCTCTTTGTACTACCCGAGATTTATGATCTTTTCCATTAATATGATGTTTAATGTCTAAATTATCATCATCAAGTACAACACAGCATAGCCTGCATTTTATTTCGGTATTGTCGTGAACTATGTCTTTGTAGAAAGCCATAGTGATTGTTGTCTTGATTTTATGTTTGTAAAATTTGCAGCAATTCGACGCAGTACTATATTCAGGATCTGATAACCAAGTTAGCTGATCCTAAAAAAGTTATAAACAAGGATGAACGTCACAGGCGTTTAAAATATTGGTAAGAACTTTTTAAACACTATTTACAGACGCGTCGTGTCATACCGATTTGTGGAAGAAAATAATTTACTTAGTAAGATTTCTAATTTTAAGTTTCGCAAGAGTAGCTCGAAAAAGAATGGTAAATCTATCTTCGTATTTTGTTAAGCAGACGATAACAATCACACACACACGATCACGACATCACGATCACAAATTATATTACTGTTACAGATAGGAATCAACCCCTCTAGCGGCCGTTTCGTAGTGAAATGACAGCTCCGTAATGATAGTGCTGCAAAACTATCGACTGCTTATTATCGACATACTGAAAATTATCGATATAAATTTACAGCCCTAATCTACTTTTTTAATTCTGATAATATTTTAGGTTATTAAAAATCAAAACAACGAAATGCGATTATCTTTTTATTGAATTTAACATACAATATGACAAAAACGTACACAATGGAACTTATTAGAACCCACAATTCTCCGCCATGCAACGCTGTGCTTACTCTGCGATTCTGAAAAGATAAATAAGCATTTGTATAAAGTGTGACGACTCTAAAATGAAAAACAGTGAAAAACCTAGTAAAAATAAATAACCTGCCTCTCCATCTGATCTTAGTCTCTCCACTTCTCAATATCTGTACACCTGTTGATACAAAAAAGATAATTATATAAGACATTACTTTGTTTTTGAAAATAATTTTGTTTTATTGATTATTTACAAAACTTCAGATTGAAGAATTGAACTCTGCAGACAATGGCAAATAGTTTAAAACGTTTGAATACATTTTGAAGAAGTTAACATTAAAAGCAATTAATTTTATAGTAGGTAATCTAACCAAACAAATCAATCTAGTTTTTAATTTTGATGAATATGTTAAGGTCAATAAGAAATGTTTTCCATAAATTAATGATATTCATTCATATAAATGATTTTAATTAGAGTTTGAAAAAGCATTTAAAAGGAATGGCATACCCATTCCTTTTGTAATGCTTTTAAAATTATGTTTATCAAACTTTCACATTCTCTTAAATAATTGTGTCAGAGTTAAATGTTCCAAATTGGTTCACTAAACTCAAATAAAACTAGATTTATTAAATTCTCATGGCCAAATGTAAGGAAAGTGGATACAATCGAATCGTTGAACTCATCAATTGTAGTTACAAAATTTTTGGGTATTACACTTGATGCACGTTTGTGGGATCAACATAGTCCTTCGCGAACAGACCTAGTTCTGTTGTATATGTAGTAAAACAATTCAAGCATGTTACTATGTTGATACGGCAAGATAAATTTACTTAGTTATTTTCAGTGTCATGTAATTGGCTATTACTGCTGGGTTTCGGCTGCTAGTATAGAAAGTATTTTTGGACTTCAGTTGGTGCTATTTATAATTCACAAGCAAAGGTTTCTCTAAGAAATATTTTTAACTAAATTAATATATTGATTTAAGCTGAACAGTCTAATTATGAAAATTTGATTTGTCTATAAAAATTATAAAACCTTTGGTACCAATTTTCGATTTCATAATCTAAACACAAGAAATAGAAAGCCACTGTGAACAAGTGTGTATTGATCTGCTCATCACGTTCTAGTCATTTTCTGATATAACCATAAAAAGTAGGTGTTATAATAGCAACGTAACATCCCATTTTTTTTTTCGTCGTGACTATTGTGATTTTCAAAGCTTATTTACTCGCAAACTATAAGACTTGAGAGAAAATTGACATGAATAAAAAGTGTTAATTTTAAAGCTATTCTATATGATACAACCATAAAAATTAGGTGTCCTAATATCAAGGCAACATCCCAAAATATCCCATCCAGTTAAATATAATTATTTATAATTCTGATAAAATATTTGTTTAATTAAGTATTTATTTGAGTCATGAATCGGAACTTATACTTTACACAAACATTTTATTTTTAAACTTTAGAATTATAATTTTATTTAATTAGGCTGATATTCTTGTTTTTATTTAATGTGGAATTAATTATTACATTTTTGATAAAAATAACCTAAGGAGATAAATTATTTTTTTCATCACGGAAATTAGTATGCATGAAACGGAAAAAATCGATTTGTCAAGGGAACTTTCTTATCTTGAATGTACTATATTTAATTTTATCACTGATTAGCCTTTCAGAAACAAGGGGTTAATAAGCAAACATATTTATGTCAAAAACAAATTAATCACCTTTTGACAGCCCACTTTCTGTTATTCATGTCCTGTTCATTGCTTGTGCAGTGGCTTATGTTCTTAGCATATTAATAAAATTGATAAAATGAAATTCAGGTCCATGGTGAGTAACCAAAGCTTCTAACATATCGAGCTTCTCTATGCTTCCGAAGTCACCTTGCGCCCAGACATGTGCACCATCAGAAGATCAATTTTAGCAGAGCTTTGCTACTCTTTTTGAGAAGAAGTGTTTTTCATTTTCATTCAATCTAAAAAAAAATTACATGTAATTTTGAACAACAACATAGTGTAGGTTATTTAATGGAAAACATAATATTAAATTAATTTTAAACTATTGTTTATTTAATGAAAAAAATATTACACAACTTTGCTCACCTATCATTATTGGATTTTTAAGTATTCCTGAATTTATTTCACTTGGAGGAAGTTATTTATTGCATACTCAACTCAAGATATTCATCTTCAAGTATTTGTGTTTCAAAATAACACTAGTTTTTCTGTGTTCATAAGTTGTTTTTATCGATTTCAAAATTGATGTGCATCCAGAAATGTAACCTCTGTTGAAGCCGATGGTCTGTAAAATATTTTAGTGGATTCATAACAATATAAAGTTCGCTCGTTTTTTAGTATGGGAAAGTTCAACTTCATACATTTTGGTAAATAACTATTAGGCCAAAGATGAAAGCGTTCTTCACCTGGATTTGCCTACAAGAGAGTTGCTGGATGTCTGATTATCAGAGTAACAAGTTGTACTCTGCACAAGTTGTACTGTCACCATGGTGATCTGATAAACTTAAGTAAGATTATGGTAGCTAACCAGGTGGGCTCAGCTATATTAGCATGAAATAGTATGAAACAATGAAAGGTCAAAAAGTTATTAAGTTTAGAAAATCACAAGCAAACAAACCGATAAAACTGCCGAATCCCTTCGTACACACAGGTACTGTTATTGAATCAAGAACAGTGAGTGTCAAAAATCTTAAAAAACATGCTTAAAACACATAAAATCTGAAGATAAATTAGAGATTTAAACAAACCAACAATGTAATAATGAAAAATGAAATGCAAATGTGTGCGTTCTACTTCTATGATGAAATGACACGACACGACACACAACATGCACCCAAAAGCAAAATGGCGTCAAAAAAAATGGCGGAGACTGTCTCAGAGCCGCTCCACTAACGACCCGCTAGTTATAGGGGTGATTCCAACGCCTGATCACGATCGCTATAATCACAGAATATATACCTTATAATTTGACAGCCATTGCGCCGTGAACTGAACATAACGCTTTCTGAGCTGCGTTCAGAACCTACGCTCGAGTGCACTCCGAGTGCACTCTGACAGCAACCAACCCGGGGGGTTATTGTCTAAGAAAAAATCTATCGCGATCGCTTACATTTTGACAGTCGCAGCCCATCCATTACTCCTTTATAAAGGGAAGTCGGTACAGAGTCTTATATTCACGGCGCAATGGCTGCCAAATTATAAGCGATCGTGATAGATTTTCTCTTAGACAATAACCCACCTGTTCAGAGCCTCGGGGTAAAAAACGCTCTGACAGGCGGTTAGTACACTCTGTGCCCGTTCAGAAGCTTCGAGTGATGCAACCAAACAACCAACTCGAGCGTAGGGTGAAAAACACTCTGACAGATTTTATGTCAATGTCGATGTCAAAAATACGCTAATTATTTATTATTTTATTAAATAACACTACTTTGAACTCTTAAGCCTAATACTAGGGAAATATAGTGTTTTCTATGTGTTGTAATTATTTTTAAGCAGAAAAATGGATATTGACTGTTAATTTCATAGTAAGGATTAGTAATATTTTGCCCTTTGCTTGATCTTGATCGGCAAGATACAAACTAAAAAAAAAGATAGCAACCGACCCGTTCTGAACCTCGGAGCGAGTGTGAAAAACACTCTCGGTTGCATTACTCTGACCCTCGGAACGCAACTCTGAGGCGCGTTCAGAGGCGCGTTCAGGGGCCCAATTCAGCTAATAAGCTACAGCTGAATCGCAACTGAATCGTTGCCATCGACCAATCAGAACGCCACATTATCACGTCATCGAGCAGTTGAAAGACAATATAAGCGCTCCGATTGGTCGACCGCAACGATTCAGTTGCGATTCAGCTGTAGCTCATTAGCTGAATTGGGCCCCAGAGCCTTCGCGCGAAGTACATACAACTTTTCGCTCTAACCCCGTTCAATGCCTTCGTGCGTGACAACCGGGCGAAACAACCGGCCCGTTCAAGACCTTTGAGTGTCGGCGCGAGTTACAACCGAACAACCATCGAATGAGGTCCCGTAATGGTATGGCTTTTCATAATACAACATACATAGTAACATTCCTTATTGTATTACAATAAATATGTTTTTTAAATCACCAAAATCGGTCCATCCGATGTAAAGTTATAAACCAATTTGCATCAACTGATTTTATTAAATCCGCCGCTGCCTACGGACAGGCTGTGACGTCAGTCGACACTATCCGCCGCCGCCACCCGCCGCACTATGGGATGAAAGCGTGAGTTGCGTTTAAAAAATTTACAACTTTTTTTCTACTACACAAATTTTGCATACAGGATCTCCAATATATAAGCTATGAAATGATACTAGAATCTTTATATATTTAATTTATTATTACACATAAAAACATACAAAATAAAAAATCGCTACTTTTCCATACAAAATTACTTTTTCCGTTTCATTGTTTGCTTATTACGAGAATATGAAGGTGATTATAAAGATAAAAATGATATAATATTGTTATTATATCACTATTATATTATATCACTAAATGACGTGATAGTTGACTAAAATACACTATAAGGGCATGGATCTACAAGGATCTTTTATTCAGGTCTGTTTATTCAGGAGACATATTTCCCTCAAAATGTATAAAGTTAAATATAATATTACCTTAAAGTTTATCGTTGTTTTGTATTCACTTTGCCCCGATGAACCAACACATCCCCATTTGCTAAACCTGAGACGTATTTGAGGTCTGTAAACACCTTTTATCATCAAAACACGGCCAATAGTATGATCCAGCAAATCTTGTAGCTTTACTTTAGCACTTGTGTATGTTACTTCAATACTCGAAGCAGGCAAATAGTACGTTTTTTTTTGCGTCAGATACTCGATATGTTATAATAATGACGGAAACATGACTGAGTTCTTTTCTATAAATTTTAAATGTTAAAAATGTGTACTAGCTTTTGACATCCAAATCTTAAAAATGTGTACTAGCTTTTGACAGATCCAAATCCCCGTAGAGGGTCAAAGCTTCATCTGCAGAGAAACTTTTCATATTGATGGTTGCATGAAATATTTTTTCTTCGTCACCTTTTTCTCGTTTGTATTAGAGCTTCGCATTATGGCAACAATCGAAGCTTTTTCCGACCTGCCTTCGTCTTTCAATTCTTGCACATATGCGTTATTCGAACCTAATGCACCGTTCAGCCATGTTGAATTTTTAGTTACAAAAAGTTCGGCTTGTTTTGTTAACGCGATCTTGAAATTTCGACAACAGTTGTTTTTGTTTCCTTTACTTACATAATAGATTATGTTGCCTGGAAGATATTGCTTATTAGCAATAGCTTTCCGCTCATAGCTTCGCCCGCGTTATTTTTGTTTTCCCGTGGGAATTTTATATGTTCCCGTAGGAATATTACCCTATGCCCTTCCCCTGGTCTCGAACTATCCCTATACCAACTTGCATCACAATCGGTTCAGTACTTTCGAAGCCTATTCAATACAAACAAACAAACAATCAAATCTTTCCACTTTATAATATTACTAGCTTTCCGCTCGCGACTTCGTCCGCGTTATTTTTGTTTTCCCGTGGGAATTTCATATTTTCCCGTAGGAAAATTACCCTATGTCCTTCCCCTGGTTTCGAACTATTCCTATACCAACTTTCATACAAATCGGTTCAGTAGTTTCGAAGCCTATTTAATACAAACAATTAAATCTTGCCTCTTTATAGTATTAGTATAGATTAGTATATTAGTATTAGTATAGATAAGGCTGCCTGTGCTAAACATCTGTGTTGTTTTTGAAAAATTTCTGTTTCTATATCTTTGTATGCTTTGTGTGCAATAAATCATTTATTATTATTATTATTCTTTTAAGTAAGGTTGAATGTTTTCTTGTTTAGTGCTACAATCAATGAAAAAAAAACTCTCTTTGTGGCAGGCAGGGAGACTTGTATCCTACCTACAGTAAACGAGTAGAGAGAGACTAACCGTTGTATGAGTCCATGCAATATTAGACCGTATAATGATATAGTGAATCTATTTGTGTTCTGGCGTTATTCTGGCTTTAACAGTGCACAATGTGGCCAGTTCTCTTTACTTGCACCTAACCTACGGCTTCATCTCCATAAGCTGCACACCCAGATTGAAGAATGGAAACATTCTTTGTGACGGTAACATTCATAGATAGGTTTACATACATACATATATGCATAAAATCACGCTTATAATCCCAAAAGGGGTCTAGCAGAGCTGTAGGTAACACTGTGTTAAAACTAGGTTTTACACTCAAAGCCACATCTGGCAGTATGGGCCATACAGTACTCCAGCCTGTCGCCTACACAAAACGGGCACCAAAGCCAAGTGTTATCAATTTTTCAGTAAACAAATCAACTAAAACCAACGACCAGGGCTCTAATTCCGCTAATCTTAACGTCGTTGTCGCGTTGTGATAGCGTTTCAATAACACTGCTTTTGTCGCTTTTATGCGCATTTTCTGCTACAATTTATTTGTGCTACAATTTCTTGATAAGTCAATAGTTACAAATGTTTTAGTTAGTATTCGGTTAACCAACAATTACTGTCTCAAAAAGCGATGCTATTGAAGCGTTATTGACACGCCACAAATGCATTAACGCTAGCAGAATAAGGCCCCAGGACATATGTTACACTCAAAATCATCTCAGCAGTCCAGGGGGGCTACTGCCTAACTCATAGCGATCACTCGCTATCGCTTTCGTGACATTAGAACAACAGTTTAAATGTCACCTGTGATATAAAAACTATTGTTGTAATGTCACGATAACGATAGCGAGTGTTCGCTTTTAGGCGGTACGGCCACGGGTACGGATAGGATAGGTTTAGGTATCAGGAATAATAAAAAATGTGTGTTTTAAAAGAGAAAATCAAAAGGGAGCGCACGCTCATAGTGTAAATAAAGAATATATTCCGCGCTACGCTGCACCCTCATTGTGTGTTTCGATCATAACATCACCACCATACTATGAAATCCAGACCGCCCAAAACTGTCACGGTGCGATCCTGAAGACAGCCGTGTTCATTCGTTCGTACATTTTATGAAATAGACCTACCTACTCATTTTGTGCTCAGAATACCAACCTATACCTACCTACATCAAAAAATATCTATTTGAATGTTTTAAACATAGATAAGAACCAAAGAAATACTTAAAGGTAAATACTAGTTTATAACTTAGTGACATAACTTTAGAGGTCAATAACCTACATATTATTATTCTAATTTTAAGCTTTATTCACTTACCTTTGAAGTTTCCAACCACGGATTTCGGCACTGGTGTACTTTAAATGGGTAAGTAATCAGATAACCAGATTCCATAAAAATGTCAAAAATAGGAAGTTTATCCGATTGACCTTGTAACATAAATTTCCCTACAGGAAATTTCGAATCAGAGTTCAAACTGCACAGTGAGTTGTTCGATGAGCTTAACAAGCTCTTGGTTAAGATCGACAACATACTAGTCATATTCCGTAGCTCTTTAACTGCAGTTTATACTTCTACTACTACCCAAGTTGTTGACCCTCAATCAACAACTTCTATTAAATGTTCCGCCGAAAATTACCAGGCCGTAACTAAATTAAATCTTAAATATGACGGACAATCTTGCGTAAAAACTTTTTTGAGAAGACTCGAACAACTCAGGGTATCGCGAGAAATCTCTGAGAGTAGACTGTTCAGTTCTGCCAGTGAACTATTTACTGGCGACGCTTTACTGTGGTTTGAAGGAATTGGTCATGACGTCTATTCATGGGCCGAACTACAAGCTTTGCTGATTCGCGATTTTTTACCTATCGATTATAATGAGCGCCTACTCAACGAGATTAGATCGAGAACCCAAGGTGTAGACGAGAACATAGTTATTTACATTAGCGTCATGTTATGTTACTTCTCTCGGTTAGAACGACCCCTACCGGAAGAAGAACAGCTTAGTATTATTTTACATAATATACGGCCATTTTACTCTAAACAGCTGGCTTTAACTACGATAAACAGTATTGATGATTTAAGGTCTTGTTGTCGACAGCTGGAGGCTGCCAGCCAACGCGCTAAACTGTTTATAGAACCCAGCAAAGATGTCAGTAAATCTTTAGCCACAGACTTGGTATTCAAGGGTAACCAGGGAAAAATGTTGTCAGTAATACAGACGGATAGTACCTCTGACTTCTGCGTACGGTGCCGAGTGTATGGTCATAAACTAAGTGCGTGCAGAGCTCCATTTATTATTATTTGTTACCGTTGCGGCGAGAAGGACGTCACTGCCCGTACGTGCCCTAAGTGTAATCCTACAAAAAACTAACTTGCTCAGATCGGAGTATGGCCGATTCGAGTACTACTCGAAATGATAAGTCTCCTTCTATATTACTACCTACCTACTATACGATTTCAAAAACCCATACAATACCGGATGTGACTACTACTACTACTACCACTACTACTACTACTACTACTACTACCACCACTACTACTACTACTAACAGAACCCACAATGCTTTACCCGCATTTACATTTCCTGCATATTATTCCGTTTACCATAACTTTCCTACTTATCCTCAAAACCATACTTACTATCCAAATAGGCATTGTTCGTCTAACATTACTTACCCTACTAACGCTTACGCTTTTTACCCTGCTTACGCTACTAACTCTACTTACCCTACTAATGCTTACGCTACTAACCCTACTTACCCTACTAATGCTTACGCTACTTACCCTACTAATGCTTACGCTACTAACCCTACTTACCCTACTAACGCTTACGCTACTAACTCTACTTACCCTACTAACGCTTACGCTACTAACCTTACTTACCCTACTAACACCGCTTACCAACGTACCGTTACCCACCATTCACCCATTACTAATGTTAACCAGCATTCACCTGAACCAAATGCTGACCAACATTTGCCTTCTACATTACCAGGTACTATGACACAACACTCTGATCGACAGAATTGTGTTACTAAGCCTTTACCCAATACTTACCCTAACGCAACTACTAACAGGAATGTCCTGCTGTCATCCAAATCCCCCCAAAATCGGAATTTAAGTACAAAGACATCGCATAGAATAACTAGCTATAGAACTAAAACTTATTACAATTCTAAACTACCAAAGTGTAACTTACCCATTCCTTCACTGAAGAGACAATCTACTAAGTCAAACAGGAACGCTTATTTTAAGAAAACTGAATCGGCATTAACGACAGGTAACACTGATATGAAAGATTGGCAATCCTGGCTGTCGACAATAAGAGAGTTCTCTCACACAGGTTCTACAACTAAACCTGTCAGTCTTTTTTGTGGTCGAGATTTACGACCATACTTGTCGGTCAGCATTTACGGATTACAATGCAACGGTCTTCTCGATTCAGGATCGGAGATTTCGATAATTGGTAGCGATACTAGTAAATATTTTACGGACTTGGCGACGGTTCATAAATCACTTGATCTTGATCATGTGGTAACGGCTAACGGTTCTTCTTCACCCGTTACCGGTTACATGTTCCTGCCAGTAACTGTACAGAACAAGACGTCGATTATTAAGTTTTATGTTATACCAGGGGTATCTACAAAACTGTTGTTTGGAATTAATTTTTGGCGCGAATTTAACATCGCTCCGGATATACTTTCATTACTGGGTAACGCCTACTCTTTATCAAGTGAGGATCAAATATGCACAGTATCCTCTCATATTCATTTTTTACAAGGCTTGGAATCCTTGTCGTGTGAGGAACGGACGCAGGCGGAGGAGATTCTGACGGAATTCAAGTCCATTTCTTCCGAGGACAGAGGCCTGGGGCGTACTCATCTTCTAACTCACAGGATTGACACGGGGAACGCGAAACCCATTAAGCAACGATACTATATGATCTCGCCATTTAAACTACAAGAGTTGAATAAGCAGCTCGATGAAATGCTGGAACTTGACGTGGTGGAACCTAGTTCTAGTCCGTGGAACAATCCTGTTACAATGGCTCCCAAATCAGACGGCTCTTTGCGTTTCTGCCTGGATAGTAGGAAGCTTAACGAGATCTCAAAGCATGATGCCTACCCTCTTCCTTACATTAATCAAATTCTTAACGAACTTGGTAACGCTAAATACTTATCGTCATTGGACTTAAAATCCGCATTTTGGCAGATTCCTCTGAGTTCACAGGAATGCAAGGAAAAGACAGCATTCACTGTGCCCTCACGCGGTTTATTCCACTTTAAGGTAATGTGTTTTGGTCTAACTTCTGCGCCAGCAACGCAGCAGCGTCTGATGGACATACTCTTCGGACCCGAGTATAATGGGCGCATATTTATCTACCTCGACGACATTATCGTGGTATCGGAGACGTTTTCGGAGCACATTCTGCTCTTACGTACTGTCTTGGATCGCCTCCGTTATGCTAATTTAACAATTAACCTATCTAAATGTAATTTTTTTAGAAAACAATTAAAATACCTTGGTTTTGTCGTAGATGAATACGGTTTACGTACTGACCCTGACAAGGTGAGAGCTATAGTGGATTTCCCTACACCGGCCTCACGTAAAGATGTGAAACGTTTCCTCGGCACCGCTTCCTATTACCGACGTTTCATAAAAAATTTTAGTAACATTGCTGGACCTCTAAATCAACTCACTTCATCTCGCAAGGGTGCACCACCTTTTAAATGGTCTCCGGAAGCCGACCACTCTCTCATCGAGCTAAAAAAAGCAATGACATCTGCACCCGTCCTCGCGTGCCCAGATTTCACTAAGTCATTCGCTGTCCACTGTGACGCATCAGACTTCGGGATTGGAGGTAAAATAACATGATCTTAGTTGGATAATAATTTATTAGATTAGTCAAAGAAGACGTACATCAATCATTTATAAGACAAGTATAAACCATAGAGCAATAATAAATTATTGCTCGAACTCTATAACATTCGTCCCCGCTTATTCCATTTCTGCTATCAACCGACGTGGTGCCCCTTTAATCCTCTTGCTTCTTCGTGGTGTTACCGTAGGCTCTTGAAGTGGTGACGCAGGTTGTTGCTGTAAGGCTGAAGACGTTGCAGTTTGACGTTGTATTGCTGAAGAGCACTGCGGTGGTGCTGCTGCTGTGCTATTTGGAAGTGACACATCTAGGGTCGCTGGTGGCGTAATATTATCATGGTCTGACATCGACGATGGTACTAGACCGCCTGCCTGTTCTAACTCCTGTGTTTCACTCACCTCTATGGGGCCTGCTATTGACAATCTAGACCTTATCTGATCGGCATGGTATCGGTGTTGAGTGCCATCTTGGGTCTTAACTATGTAAGAGTAGTGGCCTGTGCGACGTACAACTGATGCTGGTTTCCATCCAGAATCGTCTCTTTTGCGACAGTAAACACTCTCTCCAGTATTAAATGACCCAGGAATAATTTTTGCCTCAGCTTC
The DNA here is from genome assembly GCA_963935595.1 of Schoenobius gigantellus. Lineage (NCBI taxonomy): Eukaryota > Metazoa > Arthropoda > Insecta > Lepidoptera > Crambidae > Schoenobius > Schoenobius gigantellus. The sequence continues at coordinate 56,941,370 of OZ012541.1, forward strand.
TATGTTGGCTTTGATTTGTTTGTACTGTAACTTTCTTTTCAAGCTCGGCCGCACGTTGTCAAGAACCGAATAGATCTGACGACCAAACATTAACCGTGCGGGTGTTATACCAGTTGTTGAATGAGGAGTCGTTCGATAGGTAAATAAAAACTTATTAAGACGTTGTTGAAGGCTGCCTCCATCATCTGTGCTTGCCAACATTCTGCTTTTGAAAGTGCGGACCAGACGTTCGGCCAGTCCATTTGTTCGTGGATGGTATGGAGAGGATCGCATGTGAGTAATGCTCCGATTCTTGCAGAATGTTTGAAATTGCTGTGATATGAATTGTGGCCCATTGTCGGACACGATAAATTGAGGTAGGCCGAATGTTGCAAAAATTCCGTCTAATTCCGTACAAAGGTGATCAGCCGTCGTCTTTATCATTGGCTTCACTTCGATCCATTTTGACAACGCATCTGATAATACCAGCCAATACTTGCCTTCAAATGGCCCTGCAAAATCCACGTGTAATCTCTCCCAGACTCTATCAGGAATCGACCACGAGTAAACTGGCAGCTCAGACTTGTTTGGTCTACATTCCTGGCAACTTCGACAGTGTTTGATGTATGCTTCAATATCCTCGTCAATTAAAGGCCACCATACATGGAATCTCGCTAGCGCTTTCATTGCAGATGTTCCCGGATGACCCCTGTGTAGATATTTTAATATTGTAGCTCTTAATATTTCAGGTATAACTATCCGTCCCTGCCACATTATGATCTGGCATTCTTCCGATAGCTCACAGCGTTTATTGACATATGGTTTCAATTCGCTTTGATATGCATAGTCTCTCCAGCCATTTCTAATATTTTGTAATACCTGTCGTAGTATTTTGTCCTGTTTCGTTTCATTGCGAATGGTTTCTTGTGATAATGCTAAGTCGCTGATTTTGGTAATGTTTCGTTGTACCTCGATATGATGCACAGCCAATTCTGCATTTGAAGGCTGCTCTTCGGAATTGGGCATACGAGACAAGTAATCAGCTAGTACATTATTTCCTCCTTTGATGTACGTGATATCATATTGATAGCTCCCAATGATAAGTGCCCACCTTACTAACCGGTTGTTGACTAGTTTTGGTAAGTTCCTTTGTATCCCTAAAAGGTGTATTAGAGGCTTATGGTCTGTGACTAATGTGAATTTAATGTTCCGTAGGTATTGGTCAAACTTCTTGATGCCGAAAAAAATTGCAAGTGCTTCTCTATCAATGACAGAGTACTTTCTCTCTGAATTCTTTAGTTTCCTGGATGCGAATGCTATGGGTTGGACAACGTTTTTATTCATGTAGTACAGCACTGCTCCGACTCCTTTCTCCGAAGCGTCACACGCTAGGTATAATGGACGTTTATCGTCAAACGCTACTAAAGGCTGTGTTTGCAAGATTGCCATTTTCGTTTTCTTAAAAGCTGATTCTTCAACATCGGTCCAACGCCATTGCTGCCGACTGCCCGTTAGTATATGTAGATCTGCACATATAGAGTGTAAGTGTGGAATAAATTTCTCATAAAAATTAACAAATCCCAGGAAGGATCTTAGTTCTCTGGCATTTGTGGGTGGAGGTGCTTGTCTTATGGCATCAATTTTACGTTTTGTTGGGCGTATGCCACGTTTATCAATGATATGGCCAAGGTACTCGATCTCAGGTTCAAAGAATGTGCACTTTTTTAAGTTTACTTTTAAGCCAGCTTTTTCCAGCTTATCAAAAACTATCGCCAGTGTTTGCAGGTGTTCCCTGTCATTTCTCCCTGTCACGGCAATATCATCAAAATATATAGCTACATTGGGTATTCCATCTAAAAGTTGATCTAAGTAATGTTGAAATATAGACGGAGCCGTTGAGATACCAAATGGCATTCGATTGTACTGATAATAACCCTTGTGCGTTGCAATGGTGAGATACTTTCTAGATTCCGGTGCTACTTCAAACTGTAGGTAAGCATCTTTAAGGTCTATTTTTGAATATTTGTCTCCCTTAGCTAAATTTTGTCGTAGTTGGTCAAATAGTGGTACCGGGTGTGCGTGCGTAAATAGTACAGGATTGATAGTGGTGCGAAAATCTCCACAGATCCTGATCTGTCCGTTAGCCTTCACAACGTTGACTGTCGGTGTAGCCCATTCCACAGGTGTAATATTGGGATCAAGTTTCGATATAATGTTTTCATTGACAAGGCGTTCAAGTTCGCTTTCGATGTTGCGCTTCATAGAAAACTTAATAGGCCGTGGATGAAAATGCTTTGGTTCTGCATCTGGTCTTATGTGAATATTAACTGCATAATTTCTAACTTTCCCAAGTTTGTCATCAAAAAGTTTGGGATGTAGAGCCAACACTTGTTTAAGCGTCTTAGGTTGGCTTTGTATAGAATAAACAGGTTCCGGAAATCTCATTTCGAACATTTCGCTCCAATTCAGTCCAAAGAGCATAGGGTTAGCTTTATCCATAACAACAACCGGTAGGATCCTCTCAACATTTTTAATGCGGACAATAACATCTGTAAGCCCTTTCGGCTTTAATTTTGTGTTGCCATACGCGTGCAGCCTTGGTGCTTTCATTAATTTCGGTGCTCCAATTTCCTTCCAAAATCGAGTGTTTATGATTGAATATACTGACCCTGGATCCCAATCCATAGTACAGCGGCGTTCGTTGATGTAAGCATCGATTCGTTTGCTGTTTCGCAATTTGTTATCAATATTGAATACTGGTGCTTCGTCTCTATAGTCAACTTCATCATCGCTTTCAGACTGTTCATCTTGCGATGACGTTTCAGACTGCGTGTTGCTAGAATTCCTTATTTTGTTAAGTTTATTCTTAGTCCAGTTGCTGTTGTTATTATTCCCTTTTTGTCGTCTATCATCAAAAGTAATATACGCTCGGCCGGACTGAATACAACAACTTTCGAAGTGACCATCTTTATTGCACTCCTTGCATGTGTGATCCTTTGCTTTACATTGATCTCTACGATGCCGTTCTAGCTTACCACAACATTTGCATTGGTTTGGGCGTAAAGGCCGGGCCATCGCTTGTGTGTTTTGTTTCTTGCCGCTTGTTCTTGCCTGTCTAACCCTGTGAACATTTGTAGACGGGCCAGCCTCGTCATGCTCCGCGAGTTCCCTTGATTGTGCTATTGCAAATATTTGTGCAAAGGTTACTTCCGCTATTTTATTTCCTACTGTTTCCTGAAGATCTGGCCATTTCTGTTTTAGATCAATCTGTAATTCGGTATGATTAATTCCTGTAGCAAATCGGTCTCGTAATTGTCTCTCTAGCAATGGGCCGTCATAACCACAATCTTTGCTTAAATACTTCAAGCGATTAGCGTAGCGTTCCATACTTTCATTTTCTTCTCGAGTGCAATTCCAAAAATCTGTTAAAGCTTTGAACCTTGTCTTTTTTGTTCGAAAAAGGTCAAGCAATTTGTTTTTTATATCATCGTATGTGCATGTTTCAAAATTGGGTGTGAGGGCTACTTTAATATCGTGAAATACCTGGGGTGTTAAGCACGTATACAATAGGTCTTTTTTGAATTCTATGCAGTCGTCTATTATGTCACATTTTGTTTCAAAATATTCCACGAAGTTTTCTACGTCTGTCGTTTCAGGGTTAAATTTTTCACAATGAAAGTTTTTTAAAATGTTGATTTTCTTACTTGGTTCCGTTTTCCTTGAAGAAGTATCCGGTGTTACCGGTACTATGCTTATTTGTTGTTGTAGCAATATTGTTAACAAATCTGTTATTTGTTTTTGTTGTATTTGTTGGCTTTCCATAAATTTGTTAAATTGTTCTGTATTCATTTTGTTATAACTATTTTCCTCGTCGCCAATAAAATAACATGATCTTAGTTGGATAATAATTTATTAGATTAGTCAAAGAAGACGTACATCAATCATTTATAAGACAAGTATAAACCATAGAGCAATAATAAATTATTGCTCGAACTCTATAACAGGAGGAACCTTGACTCAGGACTTTGAGGGAGTCGAACACCCTATTGCTTATTATAGTCGTTCACTCACACCACCAGAAAGAAACTACTCTGCGACCGAGAGAGAGGCCCTAGCTGTGGTAAACGTAGTCGAGCATTTTAGACCCTACTTAGAGGGAAATAACCAATTTAAAATTATTACCGACCATTCCAGCTTGAAATGGTTCCTTAACTTAAAAAATCCGACAGGGCGCCTCGAAAGATGGGGTTGTCGCTTATCTCCGTACAATTTTATTATCGAGCATCGTAAGGGCTCTGAAAATATAGTCCCAGACGCTTTATCAAGGTCTGTGCCTATTTCAATAATAGATCTCAATGGTGTTACCGATACCTGGTATTTAAACTTACGTAGGAAGTGCGATGAAAATCCCGCCTCTTGCCCTAACTTTCAAATTATAAACGGACGTCTTTACCGTTACACAAAATGCGGAAATGTATTAACAAAGGATTTTGAATGGAAGGAAGTAATACCTGCGGATTTTCGAGAAGAAATCCTCCAAAGCAATCATTCTGTTCCAACTGCCGCTCATTTGGGTACAGCTAAGACATACAGAAGACTTAAGTTACGTTATTTCTGGCCAAAGATGTACTCCGACGTGGTACGCTTTGTCGCGGAATGTTCAGTATGTGCAGCTTACAAACACAGTCAGCAATCTACTCCCGGTTTCATGGGAAGCGCTAAGGACTGCTCCCGGCCTTTCCAGTGCCTCAGCCTAGATCTCGTTGGGCCCCTGCCACCGTCGAGACAGTTAAACACCTACCTACTGGTGGTGGTCTGTTGTTTTTCAAAGTACTGCATGCTGTTTCCGATGCGCCGTGCAACAGGGAAAGTGATATCCCAGCGCTTAGAAGACCAGGTCTTCATGGTACATGGCATCCCTCAGACTATTATTGCAGATAACGCTACGTATTTTACCGGGGGCGACGTGCAACGATTGTTCGCCAAGTACAATATCCCGCAACTTCATTTTACCCCAGTGTACTGCCCACAAGTAAATGTGGTGGAGCGATATAACAAGACGATCGTGACTGCAATTTCCAGTTTTGTTGAGTCCGACCATAGAAACTGGGATATAAACCTCTCCAAAATTCAGTTCGCTCTTAACACTTCAGTGAACGAATCCACTTCGTTCACCCCGTTCATGTTGACCCACGGACGTGAAGCCGTACCTGATGGTACCATCTACAATGACACCGAGGTGGTGGACGAAATTGTCTTCTCTTCGAGGCGCGACTATTTAGATAAAATCGTCGTCCTCAAGGACACATACCCTACCGTCAAAGAGTTATTGCGTAAATCTCATGATCGTAACATCAAGTATTACAACGATGGGCGACGTGACATCGAATTTAACGTGGGTGACGAAGTATGGAAAAGAACGTTCAAGCAGAGCAACGCCGGTAAATATTTTGCTGCAAAATTGGCCCCAAAATACGAAAAATGCAAAGTAATTCGAAAATTATCGCGCTTAGTCTATGAATTGGAAGATGAAAATGGGAAAAAGTTGGGAAAATGGCACATTAAGGATTGTAAACCAATTTCTGCAAACGCTAAGTAGTGAATGAATTAATATATTAGTATATATATATAGACCAGTACTTTGCTTACCATACTACGAGACAGTTTTTTTTTCACTTAATTTTTTCTATTGTATCTTTAAAAAAAAACCCAATGGCGTCGTTAAGGTGGATATCAGGGGAGTGCTACGGCGCTGTGTTTACCCCACGGGGTAACTAAATTTTTATTGCAGGATAGGTCACCTTGGCGACTACCTAGGATGGTTGAGTTCCGTACCCCCCTTAAGGAGGTACCTTCAATACGAAGAGGAAGGAGAGCATATTTTGTCGAATGGTTTATCTGGAAGGACAAAAAGTACTAGCGGTGAGTTTCGCAGTGGAGGTGATATGAGTTCAGTGTTATGATTTGGTGTCAGCTCGGGGTCGAGCTGGAATTTTACTCTTTCAGTATACTTCCATCGTAAAATTCTCCCTGGTTGAGGGGGTATTGTAACATAAATTTCCCTACAGGAAATTTCTAATCAGGTTCCTACTGCCATCTAGTGATATTTCCATGTATTAGTTACCTTTTTTTATCTAAATTCAGAAAACATTGAACGCGCCTTGGGTTATAATAGTTTTATGTATATCGTGTCTTTGATTATTTTCAAATTTAGTTCAGGAACTTTTAATTCAATAAATATCGATAGTTTACTTGGTTTTTTATCTATGTTTATTAGTCTATGTTATCTCAGAATAGTTAGTCTGTGGAGTGTGGACTGGCTGAGCCGAGACAGCCATATTTTCTCAAAGAGTATATAACACTACGTAAGAGTCGGGTCTCCCATACTAAAAAATGGAAAAATTGCTTTGTATGAAACGCGTACCAAGCTCTATTACCAACAAAAAAATAAAAAAATATGACGTCACTTCCAAAGCTGCCAACATAGAAATGCTAACCGAAGGGTTGTGCCACTACTCGGGATATATCGATAGTTTGAAAAAAAATTACCGGCACTTTTTGCTCCTTTTTATTCTAAGGTACATTCGAAATTGGGATTTGCGTGATGAAATAAAACAAAACTATGATTATTATCAAAAGTACAATAAAGATCTTTTGTAATAACTACAAATTTTTATTTTTATTTCCCAACGCTCTGTTGTTGCGCTTTCTTTGCCGAATCTGCTGAAGCTTCTTCCGATAGGTAGTGCAAAAGTACATTCCTTTCATTACGAATTACAATGTGGCTTAGACGGCGCAGCAGGAGATCAACCATTTTATATTTATGATCATGACACACCTAAGAAAAATCAATATTGGTCAACATCACGGTCATAGTGAATTCTTCGGTAATATTTTCTTTTTCAGCTAAAGGAAGTATATCTGCAGTTATGTTGTAGAAACTGTAATTACAAAAATACACGTTAATTCACATTAATCTCAATAAACAAAACGAAATTTTAATGAACTTTATGTAAACTTACTTGAGCCGATTCTCAATCTTTTTTCATTACCAGATGTTTGTGTTATCTTCTCTGAAGAATCTGTAAAATACCAAACGATATACCAATATAAGAGATAACATGGTAAAGAGCTAAAATAACTTTAAAAGTTACAATAGTGTTACCTTCAGTAAAATAGCACATTTTTGGCTTTTTTGCTGTATTAATCACCGTTGACATTTTTTACACCTGGAAAAATAAAATATAGCAAGTTTATTATTAGCAGTTTTCCTTATCTAATATTAATTTGTCATGTTACAAAGAAAAACAAAAATATCGATAGTCGATAAAAAAATGTCAAGCTCTATTGATACTTGATAGGAATTTTTATACTAAATACCATAATAATATTAGTTTTAAAAAACCTGTAAATCACGAAAAGTACTTTTCTGTTAAGTTTTGTAAATATAAATTAATGTTTACCTCTCTTCATCCAGCGGAAATTTTGCCATGAAAACTCTTTTTTTACTATGTTCCCGACGGGATTTTATTCCACATATTTCACACTTTTTGTAATGCATGACAGTAAACGTTTTATTCAATACTTCGAATACACTAACAACACCAAGATAAACACTGCACATAAGCATACACAACCCAAGATACAATAATAGAGAAACAGAAGCACAAAATTAAATCTTACAATACAACGTCGGAACTCCGGCCGGATCCAGAAACGGCGAGCGAGCTGAGAGAGAAGGCAAGATGTTAGAGCAAGACAGCGATAGTCGCCATTATTTTTGGTACGCGTTTCATACTTCATTTTTTTGTATGGGAGTTGCGCCAGCCTGATTTTCTGTTTTGACGTTGACGGTCGAACGCTTGTGTCTGTTGGCTAGATAGCCTAAATTATTTTATTAAAACAAATCTGTAAGTATCGCACCGTGAAATGGTTAATTCTTCATTTTGATTCTTTTAATTGATTGTCTCGTATTCAGCGCAGCGTTTTAACCAGGTATTCCTTTTCAGCAAGCATCGATAAGCGAACACCTAATCTTCCACACGGTTGGATTTACTCAATTTCATATAAGGGCCTCTAACCCATTTTACCCGTTCGTTCATATGATTTCGAAGCACGTACGACATAGTGTAGCGTCATTAAAATAGACAGCCAGCAATCTACCAGCGCAGCCAGGCAGACCCACTTTCCTCCGACAGGAGGAATTCCCTACCCCGTGGTTATTGAATACCCCGGAGTCAGACTCAACTACTGAACCCGGTTGCCCCGACTTCTCTTCTACCACCAGTGTCCGGTGGCCCGGAGCCTGTGGTGTCTCCAGAGCAGGATCTCCCCGAATTTCACAGCTGAGTCCACTCCAAATAAGATTATTATCAAACATAATTCTACCATCCTTAGGTAAAGGCATTTAGGGAGTTAACTAAAGAGAGAGCGTTATCGATCAAATCGTGCAAAGAACCTGTACCATATTGTCAAAAAAATATTAGTGATACAAATCCTCACCACTGATTGGCAGCCGTACGCCACAATCAGTGCGCCCACTAATATTGTGTTCCCTTGGATAAAAAAAATCCTTATGTCGGCTTTGCCGGATTAAACCACATATTTTGACATTTCACTCTTTTATTAATCACCTTATATCTATTAACCCTATGCTCATTACTCAAAAAATTAAGTATTACAACCTTACACAAAACCGATTTCTAGTTTATTACTCATTGCTCAAACTATACTCAACCTCTTGAATACTAACTACTACTATTACATATAAAAAAAACAATATAGGTATGTAATACGATTTCGCATGAAACGCTGCGCGCGGCTACTAGTCGAAAACTCGGGAGTGATAGCATGGATGCGGAGTCTGCCTAGAACGTGTCGTGTGACGTCTCACGCCTGCCAGGCGGCCGCTTGACGGAGCGATCTGTTTTTTCGTTATAATTTCGTCAATTTTCATCGTAGAAAAAAATTTTTGGTATGTACCATTTATAATGTTTTTTAATTGTCTACAAAGCTACATTTATAGTTAAAATCGTTACGGAACCTCATTTGATGGTTGTAAAACGCTCTGACGTTTATGACTGAAATACTCTTACGTGATTGGATGATATTGGCGGCCATATTCTATAATGTCATCTACTAGAAAGAGAGAGAAATAAAAAATCATGTGAAAGAGGGAGATAAAAGATTTGGTTGCTGCAATCCGTTCAACGCCTTTGAGCGAGTTAAAAAACAACCGGACAACTACATCCAGAGGCGCACAGGCGCGTTCAGGGCCTTCGCGCGAAGGACAACCGGGCGAAACAACCGGCCCGTTCAAGACCTTTGAGTGTCGGCGCGAGTTACAACCGAACAACCATCGAATTTGATGGTTGTAAAACGCTCTGACGTTTATGACTGAAATACTCTTACGTGATTGGATGATATTGGCGGCCATATTCTATAATGTCATCTACTAGAAAGAGAGAGAAATAAAACATCATGTGAAAGAGGGAGATAAAAGATTTGGTTGCTGAGGCGCGTTCAGAGCCTTCGCGCGAAGTACAACTTTTCGCTCTAACCCCGTTCAATGCCTTCGAGCGTGACAACCGGGCGAAACAACCGGCCCGTTCAAGACCTTTGAGTGTCGGCGCGAGTTACAACCGAACAACCATCGAATTTGATGGTTGTAAAACGCTCTGACGTTTATGACTGAAATACTCTTACGTGATTGGATGATATTGGCGGCCATATTCTATAATGTCGTCTACTAGAAAGAGAGAGAAATAAAAAATCATGTGAAAGAGGGAGATAAAAGAGTAGGTTGCAGCAACGCGTTCAACGCCTTTGAGCGAGTTAAAAAACAACCGGACAACTGCACCCAGAGGCTCTGAACGCGCCTCTGAGGCGCGTTCAGCGCCTCAAATTCGATGGTTGTTCGGTTGTTACCCGCGCCGACACTCTAAGGTCTTGAACGGGCGGTTGTTTCACCCGGTTGTCACGCTCAAAGGCATTGAACGGGGTTAGAGCGAAAAGTTGTACTTCGCGCGAAGGCTCTGAACGCGCCTCTGCAATCCGTTCAACGCCTTTGAGCGAGTTAAAAAACAACCGGACAACTACACCCAGAGGCGCTGAACGCGCCTCTGAACGCGCCTCTGCACCGACTTCCTTTTATAAATAAAGGAGTAATGGAATGGTTCGACTGTCAAATTGTAAGCGATCGCGATAGATTTTTTCTAGACAATAACCCCCCAGAAAACACACAACAATTTTTTTTTAAATCTTCGCTCACAATGAGCACGCAAAGAGCATTGCCCGCCCATACAGCCTATTCTGTGGTATAAATCGCTTTTTAAAATATTTCCTTTTTCTTCTTTCTAGTTGGATTTCTTTTTTCTTTATTTTTTTATATTTCGGAGACTGTGTGGCTTATAAATTTAAATAGATGTATATATGATCCGGAGTTTCTTAAAATTACTTGAATAGAACGCGGAATATCATCTGTGTTCTTATACAAGTTTATCAGCTCATTCATTACCACAAGGCGTTGAATGCCGAATGAAGAGCAGTTAAAAAACAAATGATCCAATGACTCTTCTCCTCTATCACAATGTCGACAAATTGGTGAGTTCGTCATAGCCATGGAATTATTACTCAAACAGGAATGAGCTCTTGCTTAAAAAAGCGTGCCGAGCGAGAGATAAATAACTGTACCGTTTGTCTCTTTCGTAAGTTTGTGACCACAAATACTACAAAATAGGGATTTTTTCTTAAAAACAATAACATTCAACCTAAAAGATGCTTTTGAAAATCATAATATTCTTAATAATCACGATTGTTGAGGAAGAGATCGCTTTTAGCGACAAGGTCGCCCTTTGTACAATTAGTGTTAAGTGTACCTATTATCTATTCGTTGACTTTAAACTGGTTGGTGTTGTACAACAAAGAAATATTATATTCTCTTCTATTATTTCAAAATGAGTTGCGCAAAAGAATTGTATATAATTATGCTTTTCAATACAAGATAGGTTTTATGAACATAATAATTATTTAAAAAATAATGAATGTCAATGATTGTCTTTCAATAGATGGGTCTTTCCAATCGGTATATTATGTTGAACCCACTGCCACATAACAGATAATCAAATATGTCAACTTGTCAAAAATGAGTCAATACTAAAATCTCTCTGTGATATTTAAATACATATACCTTGTAAAAGAATGAGTAATATTTTAAGAAGAAAAGAATTAAAAACACATCAGTGTGAGTCAAACTGTTTCAACAATATTTGAAACTTTTGTGGTTTGGCCAATATCTTGAACAGAATGTTAATGCCAATTCCTTTTTTGTAATAACTTAGCATCGCATCGTGTAAGCTAAACAATAAATAACTAATATAAATTACTTTTATTAAAAAATGTTAAAAATTGCGATAATATTTAGGTTAGGTACATACCATGTGGTCACCCTATTACAATGACAACGAAAATTACTGACATTGACAAAGAATCGTTGTTGCAATATAACATTTTTTGAATACTACCACTAGAATATTTCCTGGACGTAAATAATAGTGTTATAATTATTAATAGTAGGCTAACATGGTGATTTCATTTATTTTATGTTATAATTATTACAAAAAAAAAACAAATTAGGTATTTTGGGCGTTAAAAGTAATTAAAATAAACAATAATAAAAAATCTTCATCTACCAATAGTTGTTTCATACATAACTACTAAATTATAAAATATAAAACAGTAGCAACACTGTGGGAAAGGAATAAAAGATACAGTTATTGCTATCTCTCTCGGCACACTTTTGCACTTTCAAGTGTTTAGTCTTTATTTACATAGAAATAAAGTCCAAATTTGAACAACAATATTTTGAAGAGCTCATTCCTGTTTGAGTAATAATTCCATGGTCATAGCTTTTCTGTTCAAATGGTAATTAACTTTGCAATGTCACAAAAATTAACAAACAAACACAGAGACAGACTACATATAAATACTACGTACGAGGGCGGGTCAAAAAGTTCACGGAATGAGGGGCATGGAGGGGGGAAAGGTGACTTTTTACTACCTGCACTAGTTGTGACACTCATTAAGAGTATCAATACTAAGTTTAAAAAAAAAATAGGTCATAATTACCCAAGCTACACATCAATCAACAAGTCAATCCAGAAGAAAATTTGCAACATGGAGAAAATTGAGTTTCGCGCAGTCATCAAGTTCCTTACCAAACAAGGAAAACATCCCCAGACTATTTTGGAAGAGATGTCTTCTGTTTACGGGGACTCTTGCCCTGGTAAAACCATGATTTACAAGTGGCACAACCTGTTTAAGCAAGGCAGGGATTCGATTGAAGATGATCCGAGGCCAAGGCGGCCTGTCGAGGCAACCACGGCAGAAAACGTTGAAAAACTTGAAAAAAGCATATTGGAAGATGGCCGCTTAAAGAAGAAACAGCTTGCAGAAATGATTGGAGTAACAGCTACAACCAATTTGAACATCCTACACGACCATTTTGGCATGTCAAAGGTGTGTGCAAGATGGGTGCAGAGAATGCTTACGCCACACCAGAAGTAGCGGCGAGTTGAGTGTTATCGCGAGTTTTTAGCGCTCTGTGGTGAATAAAAGGATGAAGTTTTGGACCGAATTGTGACTGGAGATGAAACTTGGGTTCATCATTATGAGCCTGAGTCCAAACAAGACTCCATGCAGTGGCACAAAAAGGGCACACAACCTCCGTCGGCTGGAAAACCCATGGCTACTTTTTCTGGGATTCAGAGGGAATCCTCCTTATTGATTATAAAGAAAAGGGTGTCTCGATCACTGGAGACTACTACGCTGCACTATTAGAACGTCTGCGAGATGCTGTGAGAGAAAAAAGACGGGGAAAATTGACTAAAGGTGTGCTCCTTTTGCACGACAATGCACCCGTGCACAAGGCGCAAGTTGCGATGGCTGCTGTTTAAAGAGTGGGCTTCGAAATCTTGGAACATCCTCCCTATAGCCCAGATTTAGCCCCAAGTGATTATTATTTGTTCCCAAAAATGAAAAAAGAGCTTCGAGGGAAGAAATTTTCCAGCGATGAAGAAGTGAAGAGCGCAATTTCGGCCTATTTTGACGACAAAGAGAAATCATTTTTTTTCGAAGATATTAATAAATTAATTGATAGGTCTAATAAATGTATTAGAGTTAAGGGGGAATACATTGAGAAGGAAAAATAATTTTGTGTTTTATTTCTTACTTTTTACCCTCCGTTCCGCGAACTTTTTAACCCACCCTCGTATAACAAATCACAGACTAATCTGTGATCTGTCCTTAGACATATTCTCTCTAAAGAAAACGTAGACGGAGAAAACTATAGACTGATTCATAGTTTTGGTAGCATTATACAAGAAAGAGACCAACTTATATGAACGCCGTATAAAAGAGCGAGACAAAACTATAGCATTTTTTGTTTCGCGTTGCGTGCCGGTTTTTTCAAGGTCGGCCAACTACTTTGCGAAACAATTTTGACAGATGAAGTTTGTTTATAGGTTTATATGTCATGAACGCGTAAATAAACGAAAATTTTTAAAAGTAACTATTTACGTCTACAAAACGTATTAATATCGTGTAGTACATAATTATTTCTAACAGTAAAAATAAAAAACATGGTTCGTTGTACTGTTTTAGGATGTAAAAATGATAGTGAAAGAAAACTCATGGACTTATCTTTTCATTCGTAAGTATTGCGTGTTTTAACAGTAGTCAGCTTCTCAATATAACGGAATTACAATGTATGAAAGATTTGAATCTTGTAGTTATAATGTGAACTTCGTATAACATTAATAAATAGCAAAAATATGTAAATGAATCATTACATAACCTAAAAAAATATATGACATCGTGTTTCCAACTTTTCAATATATACTTTCCCACAATAACGGGGAATATAAAGTTTGTTATATTATTTTATGATAACAATGTAATATTATCTTCATATCCCTATATTATCTTACAGTTTCCCGGAAGATGAAATTGCACGTCAGAAATGGATTGAAGCGACTGGGCGTACTAGTTGGACACCACAAAATATTCAAAAATTTGTAGCCGACATTTTGATTCTAATTATTTATTTATGAAGAAGAAGGTTATTTGCCAATTTTATAAACATATCAAAATATCTGTCAGATAAGTTATCTGGAGGTAATGAAAGAGAGCCTAAGACTTAAATGAAAAAAAAATGAGTGATTATAAGAAACACCGGGATAATCATATTGAAAAAAAATGTATAATTAATATTATAATTTTTTTTTCATTATGCTTAATAAATGTTAGGATTTAATGTTTAGTAATAAATTATTTAAAAAAAAAGTCTTTTTATTAATACATTTCCTCAGAAATGAACTCGATTAGAGGCGCTGTGAAAGTCCGGAAACTTTGAAAGAAGGCTATTACGTTTTTGGGATTTGGAAACTGTCAAGACTTCCAAACCTTTTTTTGAGAAATTTCATTTTCAGATTATTGAATGTTCATTGTAAGAAAACATTGTTTAGTTTTAGAATGTGTACTTGGTAACCTAGACTTATTATTATTATTGTGTTGTGTTATGACAATACTCTAAACACACCACCATCATCACAGCTCATATCTATCACGAGGCACGAGCCTACTCTATGTTAGGGTGAATAAGCCTTAATCAATCACCATTAGCCCAGTGGTCAACGCCACATACAATCTTTAAATTTCTCCGCAGGTGTATGCATGTTACCTCACGATATTTTCCAAATCCGCGTACTAACCACGGCTACGAAGGTCGTAAAATTTTACAGTCGATTATACAGTACGACTGGGAAGACATTGCACATTTGTTAGAAGTATTCTAAAATATGGTCTCTGTTGCGTAAACAAAACTGTTGATATTTTACATTAGATTTACACCCAAAACAAAATTTCTGTTGAAATCGATTTGAATTTGTAAATCTTCTGTCCCCAGGGCACTTATGTGTTGATTTGAAGGTGTAATTGGAAGCACAGACACAAAGCACTAGGTTTTATCGAATGTTCATGGTTATTGATTTGTTATTAATTTTCGTGATGTTGCGCGCCTATCCGCGAAGCTTCGACTTTTTATTATTGGCGCGGAGGAGGGGGGGGGGGGGGAGGATGCGTTTCACAGCAGGATAACAGATGGCGTTGTAGGAAGGAATTCTAGTCGGTTCCCTAACAGTCTCTATAGTCTGATTTGGAACCCACTGTACGACAAATACATTAATCGTATCGAGCGACGTCAGATGAAATTTATAAAATTTTTATGTCTCCGCATTCCCTACGATTCAAACCATTATTTGATTCTATGCGCAAAATTCCACCTTCTTCCATTAGCAACAAGACGTAAAGTGTCTGATATGACATACCTACTTAAAATCATACACAACAAAATTGATACTCCTGACCTTCTGTCTAAACTAAACTTTAATATTCCAAGTAGGTCTAAACGTAAAGACCTTTAATTGGCCGCCTTTTTCTATCTAAATTTACACTCTGTATATGTTCGCCGTTGGTTTTCAAAAATTTAATAAATAAATAAAATAATCAGTCGCCCGCCATCGCCTATGGTCGCCACCGATCATCGAGTGTAACTAGATACCCGAGATAATCTAGGCTCCGACAACAGACCAGGGGGGGGTGCGATGTCAGACAACCTCCTTGTGGTGCACCCTGGGCAACCCGGCAGATTTTCTGCCGCGGGCTAATAGTCTGACGAGAGGACCCCATAGAAGGGGGTGTGGGATGGCCGGGTTCAACTTGGCGGGCCACTTCGTTTGGCCACCCGCTTCATGCGGGAGAAGGGCGAAGTCCCCTCTTCTTGTCTTAAGAAAAGGTGTGGCTTTCGCCGGAAGCCTTTTTTGGGCGGCTACCTTTGAAGGTAGTTGGGTGAAGGCGACTTTTCGCCACGGCGCTTTGCGCCTGCCCCGGGGATTGCCCCGAGCTTCGGCTCACCCGCGCGGCGGTGGATCCAGTGGGATCTGCCGTCGGGCAACCCGTTACCCGCACGGAGCGGGCCGGGGGCCCGGCGCACTGCGCGTCGGGCCGCGTGGAAGACAACCACAATAAAAAACCAATTTCGGGGTGTAGAGCAGCACACATGCCGCTCCACTAAGCAGCAGAACCAGACGGTGAGTCCGGCAACGGACAGTTCACAGGCAGGGGGTCAGCGGGAACAAGGCCTGGCTGTACTCCCCTTCCCCCTGTCTTGTGACGGAAAAAAAAAAAAAAAAAAAAACAGACCAGGGGCCCTATTTTTGAATCATTCTTCCGACATCGAGCGCTCGTCAGTGTATGATTTCTACTTATTTTCGTTTTGTTTTCGACGAAAATCAAAACAATATTGATCTTCCTCGTAATATTCTATTGATTTTCATCCCAAGAGAAACGAAAATCAATAGGAATCGAGCACAGATGACGTTTGAAAAGCGTTCGATGCCGGACAAACGATTCAAAAATAGAGCCCCAGTAACGCTAGCTTTAGACCTCCAAGACTCTCCCCAGTCCACTATAAAGAAACATCATTGATTAGAAATTTCTAGAAAATCACGATTCATCGCTCCCTATCACTGCGGACATCTCGATAGAAATCAGAAATTTGACGATACCTACGGTAGCCACCCTTACCCTTTTCATTCAAAAGTCCGCTACGCTGTGACCCATCATAACCCTAGCCTTACCCCCGGGTAGAGTGGGTTATAATCGTACTTTTACATTTTTTTCAGCAAGTCCCAGAATTATTATCGTGGGTCTACAGTGCAAAAGTCGCTTAGAGTAGCACCAGGAAGGTGCATAGGCGCAAGTTTCTACAAGTTAATCGTATCTTATAATTTAATATTGGTGTTGATTCAGAGACACAACTTAATTAATTAATTGAATTAACTAATGTGGGGTGAATAAGTACATAGGGCAACACTGGTTCTGAGACTATTTCTATCGCATGTGGCCACGCTCATCCTCCGTCTATAATTTTCTCCGTCTACGAAAGAACAGTCTAAGTCTAAGTCTAAGAAAGGACAGATGGGAACCTTAGACTATAGATACCAATAGACATGAAATACCTACGAAAAAAGCGTGCCATTTGTGTTGGTGCTCTAAGATGGCGGAAAAAACTTGGGACGCCGCATCCAAGATTCCACTCTTATTATGCTTTTCTTTATACAATTCATTAAAAAATACAATAAAAAACATAGAACTGTAAAATTCACTCAGAATTATGCTCACTGACTGATATTTTAGCACAACAACAAACACGGTGCTTTGTAATGGCGGACTGAACTGGACGCTGAGACATATTAGTACATTGCGCGTCCATTGGTGTACTTAGTCTGAGATGGGAACTGAGGTGAGTCCTTGTATGCCAAGCCAAAAATATTATAAAAAAATGAGTCCATTGGTTTCTTATTGGTTTATATCTCAGATTAACTAAACCAATGGATTCGCAATGTTATTATATGTCTCAAATAAAGCGTCCAGTTCAGTCCGCCATTACAAAGCACCGTGTTTGTTGTTGTGCTAAAATATCAGTCGGTGAGCATTATTTATGAGTGCATTTTACAGTTATACGTTTTTTATAGATTTTTTTAATGAATTCTATAAAGAAAATCATTAAAAGTGTGGAATCTTGGATGCGGTGTCCCTAGTTTTTTTCCGCCATCTTAGAGCACCAACCCAAATGCTGGCATGCTTTTTTCGTAGGTCTTTCATGTCTATTGGTTTCTATTGTCTAAGGTTTATATAGTCTGAGATTAATTATTATCTCTATTTAGTCTGTGGTTCAAATCAAAACTAGGGATGACGATTCTTTCCTTAAAAGATCGACTTTTAAATCGGTTTGAATCGTAAGCTGAAGAATCGATAATGATATCATATGGAGTGCGGTTCATAATTCGATATCAGCGCTCGTGTGCGCTATTTGCACGCAAACAATCGGTCCAAAATTGCTCATGTGCGCATTTTGTATGCGGTATAACGTAATTGATGTCGTCGCCGATTGATGCTGACAGTGCTAACAGAAAAGAGGTAGTGCACTGTCTCCAGAACTGTCAATGTCAAAGTCAACATCAGTTTTATTTTTATTTTAGTTTGTTCGAATTAATTTTTTTATTAGATTATCTACAATTATTAGAGAAGTTTTCTGTAAAGATACTGGAGGCACAATACGTCTCCCTCCAATTTTTCTTATCAAATTACATTAACTGTCAACTTGACAGACTCACAGATCGAAAGCTCGGTTCAAAATTGATCTGAGTTCTTTCGTCCGTGAGCAGTGCTAACGATTTGAACGGGTTGTTTGCATGCATGCAAACGTTTGCGCTGATATCTGATTATGAACCGCACCCATGATATCATTTGCAAAACCATGAGATCGGTAATAGGCCCTCAGATATGTAAGAAGACATTTATTTCAAAGTGTATTTATTGAAATTGTATATGAAAAAGTTAAAGTTCCTAATGCTTCTTAACTAAACTTTTTAAAAACAATAGTCTGTCAAGTAAGCAATCGACATCTTTATGGATGGGGTCCGAGTAGACACAGCCTTTGAGTAATTAACACTTTAACCGGCAACACTGTAATATTACGGATACATTCAACTAATTATAAATAATGTTATGGTTTTTACCAAAACAAAAAATCGAAAAATGGCGATTTTCAACGGTGAAAATATCGATTCACTGGATCGATTCAGTACTGCATATCTATCAGTCGGATTACACATTCGTGTTCGCCATTCGCCTCGTCATTCGACGAAACATTCGTATACGAGTGCCGCCGCGAACTACTGTCCACAAATTCGCGGGTTCATTTTGATATTCGCACGAACATGGAACAGTGCCGTGAAAATAATGGCGGCATGCGCGCTACTTATTATTTATTTATTTATGCTTTAATGTTACTAACAATTTGTATATATGGTGGACTTAGCGATAAACATCGCTCTCTACCGGTCAACCATTGGGCCAAGCAGAGAAAGTAAATGACGGCAAAATGTAATAAATTACAATCTCATTGTTATATTCAAAAATATGATATTAAGAATAAAACACTTACATACATACACGCACATACACACTCACACATACATAAATAAGAATATATACATACATGCATATATGCATACATACACAGATACATAAATATATGATTAACTACTATATACAAAAAAAATATTCAGATGAAGCTACATCTATTGAGTTTATACAATTTTTTAGATATCCCAATCTCATTCTAGTTGATATACGGTTCCATGCATCTTTCATCTTTTCTTTATTTTTAACCGACTTCAAAAACACTGAAGAGTTAAAAATAATATTATAAGAATAGGTAGCTACAGACAACATCACAGTTCTATATTGAAGTCGGTGCCAAGCGATGATCTCCTAGAAAGTCTTAAAATTTGACAAATTACCCATTCGTGTTCGTGTTCGCCATTCGTGCCCTTTGATTCGCGTCCAACCTAAATACCGCTCCCAACGCGAACTCACGAATCGCGAGGCGAATGGGCCGAGGCGAATAGCGAACTCACTGGTAGTTTTCCAATTACAGAGCATAATGCGACTCAGTGGCGCACAATGCCGAATTATGCTGATGCTTAATTGGAACGTGAATTAGTTTTCAAATGCACCAGCAGAGTGCGCTAAGTTCAGTGTTGAAAAAAAGAAATATTCATAGAGTTAGCAATAACCTCATTAATGTGTAAATAATGTGGTATACATAATAATTGGTTGAAAACTATTTACGGTTATTTTAAGTAATTTGGATTTTGATTATTTCATTACCATTTATTTGTTTTGAGTAATTTTTGTACCTTCATCCATACTTATATTTATTTTTTAACACAGTTTGAATTAACTTTGATTATTTCAAAAAAACTACAATGAAACGAAAGCTTTAAAAATTTTTCAACAATAAATATTATTGCGGTATTCCGTTACACCCGGTATATAAATAAAACATTTCGATCAATGCCAACTTAAAGAAAAAACACTTGTTAATTTTCTGCCACTGAGTTGGTATCGATTGCACGCATCACACGAAAACATTGCTTTTGAGAGTGCTCGATTGTGCGAAGTGTTGCTGTAGTTGGAACATTCAACGTTAAGCATTATGCCGCATAATGCGCTCTTGTGCTGTAATTGGAAAACTACCACTGTTTACTTATGCGAGTTCGTTATTCGCCTCGCGATTCGCGCGATCTTTTGGGCCTGAAACATCGATTCTTCGATTAATCTATCTCAGATCCAGGCGTTGGAATCACCCATAGAACTACAAGGTCGTTAGTGGAGCGGCTCAGAGACAGTCTCCGCCATTTTTTTCACCGCCATTTTGCTTTTGGGTGCATGTGTGTGTCATTTCATCATAGAACACACATTTGCATTTAATTTTTCATTATTACGTTGTTGGTTTGTTTAAATCTCTATTTTATCTTCAGATTTTATGTGTTTTAAGCATGTTTTAAGATTTTTGACACTCACTGTTCTTGATTCAATAACAGTACGTGTGTGTACGAAGGGATTCGGCAGTTTTATCGGTTTGTTTGCTTGTGATTTTCTAAACTTAATAACTTTTTGACCTTTCATTGTTTCACACTATTTCATGCTAATATATTTCAGTGGTGTGTAAGAAAAGACGGTTTCGGGGTTTGATTCCCCACGGGGTAGATTTTTTGCTTGGTTTGGTTAGTAGTACCTAGGACTTCTGAGCCCACCTGGTTAGCTACCATAATCTTACTTAAGTTTATCAGATCATCATGGTGACAGTACAACTTGTGCAGAGTACAACTTGTTACTCTGATAATCAGATATCCAGCAACTCTCTTGTAGGCGAATCCAGGTGAAGGACGCTTTTATCTTTGGCCTAATTGTCATTTACCAAAATGTATGAAGTTGAACATTCCCATACCAAAAAACGAGCGAACTTTATATTGTTATGAATCCACTAAAATATTTTACAGACAGAGCTTACATTTCTGGATGCACATCAATTTTGAAATCGACAAAAATAACTTTTGAACACAGAAAAATTTGTGTTATTTTGAGACACAAATACTTGAAGCTGAATATCTTAAGAGTTGAGTATGCAATAAATAACTTCCTCCAAGTGAAATAAATTCAGGAATACTTAAAAATCCAATAATGATAGGTAAGCAAAGTTGTGGAATATTTTTTTTATTAAATAAACTAATTTAATATTAATTTAATATTATGTTTTCCAATGATAAACCTACACTATGTTGTTGTTCAAAATTAGATGTAATTTTTTTTTCAGATTGAATGAAAATGAAAAACACTTCTCAAAAACAGTAGCAAATCCCTGCTAAAATTGATCTTCTGATGGTGCACATGTCTGGGTGCAAACACAAATACCATTTATTCCCTTACTAATTGTCGGATTGGGCAACTCACCTCGCTGATACCATTAGGTGAAAATAAGGACATGGTTCACTATTTAAGGTGACTTCGGAAGCATAGAGAAACTCGATATGTTAGAAATTTTGGTTACTCACCGTGGACCTGAATTTCATTTTATCAATTTTATTAATATGCTAAGAACATAAACCGCTGCATAAGCAATGAACAGGACATGAATAACAGAAAGTGGACTGTCAAAAGGTGATTAATTTGTTTTTGACATAAATATGTTTTCTTATTAACCCCTGGTTTCTGAAAGGCTGATCAGTGATAAAAATTAAGTATAGTACATTCAAGATAAGAAAGTTCCCTTGACAGATCGATTTTTTCCGTTTCATGCATACTAGTTTCCATGATGAAAAATATAATTTATCTCCTTAGGTTATTTTTATCAAAAATGCAATAATTAATTTCATATTAAATAAAAACAAGAATATCAGCCTAATTAAATAAAATTATAATTCTAAAAAAATATTTGTTTAAAGTTTACAAATAAAATGTTTGTATAAAGTATAAGTTCCGATTCACGACTTAAATAAATACCTCATTAAACAAATATTTTATCAGAATTATAAATAATTATATTTAACTGGACTGATTTTAATGTTTCTATTTAATGTGGAATTAGTTGTTGCATTGTTGACAAAAATAAAACATTTAATAAAATACAGTTTAAAGTTTAATGTTGATAAATCTTAAGTTAACTGTCAATTGATTCACTGTGTCTGTTGACAGACCTGCCAATTTTCTTTCAAAATCTACAAGTCGGGGTGAATGAAAGGGTGCGCAAGGTCCGCAGGACTTTTAGAATGTTGCGTTGCTGTTGTGACATCAACTTTTTATGGTTGTATCGTATAGAATAGCTAAAAATAAACACTTTATTCTTGACCATTTTTCTCAAGTCTTATAGCTTGCGAGTAAATCATCTTTGAAAATCGAATGAAATGGCCGCAGGACTTGGAAAAATTTTGGGATGTTGCATTGCTATTATGACACCTACTTTTTATGGTTGTATTATATAGAATAGCCTAAAATAAACACTTTTTACTCTAATTCACTTTTTCTCAAGTCTTATAGTTTGCAAGTAAATCAGCTTTGAAAATTACAATGGCCGCAGGACAAAAAAAAATTTGGGATGTTGCCTTGATATTAGGACACCTACTTTTTATGGTTGTATCATATAGAATAGCTTTAAAATAAACACTTTTTATTCATGTCAATTTTCTCTCAAGTTATAGTTTGCGAGTAAATAAGCTTTGAAAATCACAATAGTCATTACTCATTAATCACAACAAAAAAAAAATGGGATGTTACATTGCTATTATAACACCTACTTTTTATGGTTATATCAGAAAATGACTAGAACGTGATGACCAGATCAATACACACTTGTTATCAATGAAATCGAAAATTGGTACCAAAGGTTTTAGAATTTTTATAGACAAATCAAATTTTCATAATTGCACTGTTCAGCTTAAATCAATATATTAATTTAGTTAAAAATATTTCTTAGAGAAACCTTTCCTTGTGAATTATAAATAGCACCAACTGAAGTCCAAAAATACTTTCTATACTAGCAGCCAATCCCCGCAGTAATAGCCAATTACATGACACTGAAAATAACTAAGTAAATTTATCTTGCCGTATCAACATAGTAACATGCTTGAATTGTTTTACTACATATACAACAGAACAAGGTCTGTTCGCGAAGGACTATGTTGATATCACAAACGTGCATCAAGAATACCCAAAAATTTTGTAACTACAATCGATGAATTCAACAATTCGATTGTATCCACTTTCCTTACATTTGGCCATGAGAATTTGATACATCTAGTTTTATTTGACTTTAGTGAACCAATTTGGAACATTTAACTCTGACAATTATTTAAGAGAATGTGAAAGTTTGATGAACATAATTTTAAAAGCATTACAAAAGGAATGGGTATGCCATTCCTTTTAAATGCTTTTTCAAACTGTAATTTAAATCATTTATATGAATGAATATCACTAAGTTATGGAAAACATTTCTTATTGACCTAACATATTCTATTCATCAAAATTAAAAACTAGATTGATTTGTTTGGTTAGATTACCTACTGTAAAATTAATTGCTTTTAAAGTTAACTTCTTCAAAATCTATGCAAACGTTTTAAACTATTTGCCATTGTCTGCAGAGTTCAATTCTTCAATCTGAAGTTTTGTAAATAATCAATAAAACAAAATTATTCTGAAAAACAAAGCAATGTCTTATATAATTATGTTTTTTGTATCAACAGGTGTACAGATATTGAGAAGTGGAGAGACTAAGATCAGATGGAGAAGCAGGTTATTTATTTTCACTAGGTTTTTCACTGTTTTTCATTATAAAGTCGTCACACTTTATAAAAATGCTTATTTATCTTTGTTTCCCGAATCGCAGAGTAAGCACAGCGTTGCATGGCGAAGAATTGTGGGTTCTAATAAGTTCCATTGTATACGTTTCTGTCATATTGTATGTTAGATTCAATACAAAGATAATCGCATTTCGTTGTTTTGATTTTTAATAACCTAAAATATTATCAGTATTAAAAAAGTATATTAGGGCTGTAACATTTATATCGATAATTTTTAGTATATCGATATTAAGAAGTTGATAGTTTACACCACTATCTTTGCTGAGCATGTCATTTCACTAAGAAACGACTTTATAAGGGCTGATTCCTATCTGTAACAGAGCCGCGTTCAGAGCCTTCGCGCGAAGTACAACTTTTCGCTCTAACCCCGTTCAATGCCTTCGAGCGTGACAACCGGGTGAAACAACCGCCCGTTCAAGACCTTAGAGTG
Source organism: Schoenobius gigantellus (assembly GCA_963935595.1). Lineage (NCBI taxonomy): Eukaryota > Metazoa > Arthropoda > Insecta > Lepidoptera > Crambidae > Schoenobius > Schoenobius gigantellus. The sequence goes on from OZ012541.1 coordinate 56,965,601, forward strand.
TTGGCGCGAGTTACAACCGAACAACCATCGAATTTGATGGTTGTTAAACGCTCTGACGTTTATTACTGAAATACTCTTACGTGATTGGATGATATTGGCGGCCATATTCTATAATGTCATCTACTAGAAAGAGAGAGAAATAAAAAATCATGTGAAAGAGGGAGATAAAAGATATGGTTGCTGCAATCCGTTCAACGCCTCTGAGCGAGTTAAAAACAACCGGACAACTACACCCAGAGGCCCTGGGGCCTTACCATGAGCTTTTATAAAACCATCCATAATCCGTGCAGTTCTTAAGCAGGCCTTAAACAGGATTGCTTAAAATCGTACTATGAGCCCTGTTTAGGTGAATGGCTTATAGATTGCTTGAGTCGTAAGGTGAACGGTTATTTGTCTCTGGTCTGCTTTAATGTTAAAACGAGATGGCGCTATACAACTGTTGTATCTGACATCTCTGTTCTTCGGAAGCGTTCGAAAACCATTGAAAGATTAAAAACCGGTTGAACCGGTAAAAGAGAATATCTCAACATATTTACAATTATTTGTTATTTTTGTTGTTCGTTTTAACGTTTTTTATTCTTAAGATATGAGTTATTATATTTTATAGTTGTCTTTATTTTATTACATCTTTACTCTACATTCTCCAAGAATTTTCCAAGCTATTGATAGTGGAAGGAAATTTTCATAGCTTGTTATGAACGTACTTAACCTATACATTAATTTATTTTAATATCAATAAATATGATAGAAATGTAAAATTTAATTTTTTTTTCTTAATAGAAAACAACTGGAACGACTGGCATCACATATATTGTGATGCATCGAAATTATCTTCTTCTAGCAATGTTGGTGTAGGTACTTTCCACGCCCAGTACAAAATTGTACAGCAAGTTAAACTCCCACCAGAATCATCAGTATTTACCGGAGAATGTTTTGGAATTTTTAAATGCCTTGAATATATTCTTTTAGCAAAATTGAGTAAGGTCGTTATCTTTTCAGATTCTAAAAGTGCACTTGAAGCACTACACAAATTTCCTTTTAAAAACAATCGTATTCACCCTGTTCTAATAGATTGCCGCAGATTACTTTATGAATGTTTTACACGTGGTTTTCATGTAGAATTCATGTGGATACCAGGCCATCATAGCATTCCCGGTAACGATAAAGCTGATTCTTTGGCCAATCTAGCTGTTACTTCTGGAGATTTATTCCCATACCAAAATTACTGTTGTGACCTGGCTGCACAAGCTAAGCTTTCACTTAGGTCTTCTTGGGAGGAAGATTGGAATAAAAGCTCACAATTTAAAGGAAATTACTATAAACGTATACAACCTCATATTCCGTTGAAACCATGGTTTACTAGGACGAATTTCAGTAAAATCGCAACAACTATAATTATAAGATTACGGATTGGTCATACTTGTACCCCCGCTCATTTAGCGAATTTCAAAATTATTGATTCCGATTTGTGTGAATGTGGTACTGCTGTTGGTGATGCAAACCATATAATATTTTCCTGTCCGGCCTATGATCACTCTGATCTGTTCACTTCTTTAAAATCCCTTCATGTTCCCTTCCCGACTTCCATTCCAGCCCTTATGGCCGAAAATAGTTTTGACATTTATAAAATTATCTATTCCTTTTTATGTGTAAATAATATTAAATTGTAAGCTTGTTTGTATATATATTTTAGTTAATTCCCTAACGTAATCCTTATCATGATCCTATCCCCATTACGATTCCGCGTTCCTTTATATTCCATTCGTTTCCCAACCTTTGTAATGGCTAATGCACAAATCGTGCGGAGCCACACCAAAAAAAAAAAAAAAAAAAAAAAGTGGCAGAAAATTTTAAAGAATTACACATCTTCGAAGTTTTGTATAAAATACACCTACTTATTGTATGTACTTTCACGATCCATGTCAAGAAAGCAGTCTTACAAGGGCATTAACATCCTTCTGAAAAACGAAAACAGCAAAAATCTCGATTCTGGGGAAATCCAAAAGGGAAACACCACCAAACAAAAAAGAATTTTAGACAACGACCAATCGTGTTCTAAAATACAGATGTTTTGTTTGTATTTTCTTCTCTAAAAAATCGATAGAGAAGTGTGTCGGCAGTTTTTTGTGTTGATTCTTCATTGTACAAAGTGTTTGCAAGTAATTTACATCGTCGTGCTTTGTACAGCGATAAGAACTAAGAATATCTACCTATTACTTCCAGAGATTTCTCTGATTACTTCTGAATGAAATTAACTCGAATGGTATCTTGGTTCGTCAATGTTATAGATATTTTTTCGATGTTTGCATGACTTGGAAGACGTCTGGTAAAATACATATAACCAGTATATAGGTTTTAATAAGTCTGCACAAGCGAGAAGTGGAAAAAGATATGGAAAGCATTGCACAATTTATGTTTAGTAAATGAATAATAATTATGATGTTACTCTTCAACACCCACCAGCTTTAGTCATCTCATTACCATGAATACTGAAAAGCAAACCATATGTGGGGCGAAATTATTGAAATGTTCAAAACCAAATAGGTATATGCAAATAAATCCAAAAAGTGTAAATTAATTTGAATGTGTAGTACTCATGCGAATAAAAGACAGTTATTGTGAAGAAATAAATGTTTTATTATAAGTTGAATCTTAAAAACCTGAATTTTGTTTGCTTTATTGAAGAAACTCACTCAGAGACAGCTAAATTTGAAGAAGTACATATATTTGTCATAGGATATCTGGTGAACAACCCAGAAGCGAACAAATTTCATTTTTGGCTGCTGCTTCATGTTTGCCACAATAGATGGATCTTGCGCTGCAGTAGACGTTTGCTTAAATGCTTCTTGGATTAATCAAGATTAGCTTCATTGCATAGTGTGAATACAGAGGCAAAAATCTGGGCCAAGAAAGATTGGGAATAAACTGAAATGATTGTTTTATTTTAAGACTAACATTGTAGTATTTTTTTGTTTCTTGTGTTTGATTTCATTGTTTTGAGCCTAACTTTTTATTATATTTTGGAAAAATGTTATTCGTTTTATTTTTACCAATAATAATAAAGCTTTATTATCTAGTGTATTTAAATTTTCTAAATGAGAGGATGATTTGTCCAAGTAAATGATTTGTGATTATACCCTAGATGATTTGCATCAACACACATTGTTGTGATGTTGCAGTTAAGCATTTTTTTGCCCGAGCATTTCTCACGAGTTAATTTCTTTCTCTCAATCGATCATCAATTGACCCTGGTGAGGTTAACTGATGATCGACAAGACTAATCACACACCCTTGTAGGTAGCATAAGAAACCTAATAAGTGTTTATTATAAACGTCTTTATGGTGAAATGATATATCGTCATTGAAGTTCTAACACCACGTAAGTCATTTTTGGCGGAAAAAAGACCACACGACGTTTTTTGAATACTTCGCATTAATCACAAATTCGTACTAACATTATAATGGTTTTATTTTTCCTAATGGATCCAATGAAATGTCTGTAAGTAATGGAATGGCATTAAAATAGTATATATTTATGTATAATTGTGCAGTTTTTTCACTCTTCGTAAAAGTTGCTATTTTGACATACGCAGTGTGTATAGAACTTCAACGACGATATCCACTTACAAGAATTGAAAGCTTAATTTCACTGAATGCCCTCCTTTGAATGAAATGTCTGTAAGTAATGGAATGGCATTAAAATAGTATATATTTATGTATAATTGTGCAGTTTTTTCACTCTTCGTAAAAGTTGCTATTTTGACATACGCAGTGTGTATAGAACTTCAACGACGATATCCACTTTCAAGAATTGAAAGCTTAATTTCACTGAATGCCCTCCTTTCTGTGTCTAATTGAGTGTAATCATTATATGCTAACAACAATGTGCATATACTTAGATCTGTCTGCAATGCACATCTGAAATATTTTTTTTATTTAATATACCGGGTGTAACGGAATACCGCAATAATATTTAAGGTTGTTGATTTACAAAAAAAAATGTATTATAACTATTCTTTGTATTTTTATTACATGCCTACTTTCGATTTAATACGCTCAACAGTTAAGAGTATTATCGAAAGTAGGCATATAATAAAAAAACAAAGAATAGGCGTAAAACATTTTTTTACGTTTACGTTTACATTTTTTTACAAACAAACTTAAATATTATTGCGGTATTCCGTTACACCCGGTATATGTAAGTTTTTTTCTATGTAATACATAGAAAGCTCTCACTACAAGTTTTATATTATTTATATCATTTCCCATAGCACAAAAATTGTTGAGAAGGTATTAATGAACCGTCATATTAATTATTTTGTAAACTGACTTTTAACTATTTATTACTATTTTTCAACTTTAGGAAGTAGTGGGTACAATTATTTTTTTTTGCCACAAAATTAAATTCACATCTGCAGAAAGAAATTTTGTTTGTGGAACAAGAAGTGCCTTTTTGCCTCAAACTCACTTTCGCATTTATAATATTAGTTAGGATGGTAAGATATTATGTGTAGGTTTGGTAAAAGCTATAGAAGCATTTTGCAAAGTTAATGCTTATCCTTAATAATTTGGTGTAATGCCACCACCACTTCAACTCACAGCTGGGAACAGGTTTCTCCACAGATGAGGAGGAATGAACCTACTACACCATTATGGGAACATAGTAGGTAAGGTAGTAAGTTCACAATTTGAATCTTATTAGCCTTTATTATACACACCTTAACTCATACACATTACATTCTTTTAGCATATTTTTGGAAACCACATTTATTTCTTATTTGCACATTGTTAATGGTATCAATTTCTTGTGATAAAACGGGAAACCTGTCTGTTGAGCAACATTTTGGGGTTCCCCAGTTGAATTTTGGTATGATCCATGTGCACAAAGATGAACAGCTGTTAAAACCCTGTAACAGAAAAGGTTGTTTTTGCTAAGCTGTGAATTAAAGGTTGCTACAAAAAATGGTCCGAAGTGACCTTTGTTTCTAAATTTTAGTCATTTGAACTTAATTTTCACTATCAGTTGAAAGTATAGTAAAAATTCCTAACCAACATTCTAACCATTCCTTCTAACCAACCTTTCATTCTAACCAAACATGGTTAGAATGAAAAATGTTACCTACATTATGCTTAACATTAGATAAAGTAGAACAAAATAAAATTAATGTAAGTAAAGGCAAGGGTTTTTAATATAATCAATAAACAACTAACATCTATCTATTATAATATAGTATAATAACACAAACTATGCAAAGGATTTCAATGCAGTTTCAGCAATAGATTACCCTATCTATTCAAGAGGAAGGTTTGTATGTAATATACATATAATATTATTAATCACTCCAAACTGCCCCACATTAGTATCTACATTGCACCCGTGCGAAGCCGGGGCGGGTCGCTAGTTGCTTAATAAATTCATTTTCACAGAGTAGGTACTTCTTTATACTGAAATTCATTTTCCTCTGAATCAAAGGTAGAGATTGTTCTGAGGGTATCATTAGCTTCTCTCGATGTCACTTGTTTTAACTCCGTGCGGTGTTCACTCTCCAAAAATTCAAATATTTCATTATCGTAACATCACATCTCAAGCAATATCTCAACTTTCAAGAGTAATAAACACTGTGAAAACTATATAAAAATTAAAAACACTCGCGTGACTCGGCTATTAATTATACGAAAATTAGGGAGTTAAAATTAGAGAAAAAGTCACTACAGCCGTTAAAACATCTTAAATAAAGTTAGTTTTAACAATTATCTTATGAAAATTCCACCAAATTGGGCCTAATCCACTTAATTAACAATCTTGTTACAGCCGATGAAGAGCAACTTTTTAATGATTGCTTTTTTTTTTTTTTTTAATTTTGTTTATCCCATTTGGGAAAGGCAAAGGCGTCAACCATACAGCCTAGTCTGTATGCAATAAACTATTGTTATTCATTCTTCTTTTGAATTCACAAATCGCCAAACGTAGAGGTTACATATTCATAAATTGCTTCAAAGCATTTTTCCATGGAAAGAAGTTTTTGTAAAGAGCGCGGTAGATCTTGCTGGTGTTTCATTATTTTTGAAATTTCTTCTAATAAAATGTTTCTTTGCAGGGCAAAAATTGGACATTCGTAAAAAAGGTGATGCAGAGATTGAGGTAAGGTGGTGTTGCACCAGTTGCACGATGGGGAAGAAGTCATGCCTAGCCGGTACAAATGGTCATTGAATCGACCGTGCCCAATTCGCAAACGGCAAATAATAGTAAAAAATCTTCTGTTTATGTAATTGTGTCTATTGAACCAGGGTTGTTTTATTTTATTATTTATTTCTCGATACCACTTCCCTTTTATGAGCAAAGTACTATTCCAGTGTTCTTCCCATAGCTTCAATATTTCTTTCTTGATTAGAGCTGTACAATCAGTATATGAAATTGATATGTTTTTTATAGGTACGTCTAGAGTGTTCATAGTTTTGGCCAGTTTATCTACTTCCTCGTTTCCATATACACCGATATGAGCTGGAGTCCAAAATAATATAATGTCTATTTGATAATTTATTTTTAAATGATGTATCTGATCTCGGATATTATATATTAAATGATTTGTGACTGATGAAAAGGAAGGATTTTTCAAAGCCATCAACACACTCATGCTGTCAGTAATAATAATCCATTTTTTGTATTGGCTGAACTGTTGAATGTAGTTAAGAGCTACAATTATAGCATTCGCCTCAGCAGAAAATATGCTGGCATTTTGGCACATTTTAAAACTATGTCCAGTTTTACTACCTGCATCATACATAGCTACTGCAACACTTACATTCGTCTTTGAACCATCTGTATAAATTGATCGATAATCATTATAAGCCTGTAGACTTTCGTAAACATCATATTTATCTTTAAAATCTTTATGTAGGACAATATGAATGTCACAGAATTTACTAGCATATGAGCCACTATAACAATGTAAAGTAGTACTACAAAATATATTACATTGTTCTTTTAAACTTATAAAATGTGAGAAATTCTTTGAAAGAAAAGTGTTAGTGGAACATACATTCAATTTATTTAAAAGAACATTATTCGAACGTGATAAGAGTTTAAAAAGAAATTTAAGTTTTAAAAATTCAAAGCGAATAACCATTGGTGGTAAATGACATTCGACCTGCATAGAATTTATTGGGGAAGTGTTCATAGCACCTAGTATTAATCGTAAGTTCTTATTCTGTATTTTATCAATAATATCTATGTATTTTGGATCGGAAGCGTAACAAAAGAAAGCATACTCAAAATGACTTCTGACCAAAGCTTTATAAAGCATTAACACAATTTTAGGATCAGCACCCCATTTCAATCCAGTAACGGACCTAATTACATTAGTGGCTTTTAAAGCTCTGCTCACCAAGCAATCAACATATAAATCCCACGTAAGATTTTCGTGAAAAATAACACCCAAGAATTTAACTGAATTATCAATAGGCAAAGTATGATTGCTGTATGTAATATTAATTAGAGGTAGAGAACTGTATTTTGGGCAAAATATTACAACTTTACTTTTTAAAAGGCTAACATTTAAATCAAGTTCTGAGAAGTAATCTGCCAGCTTCACTAGATTATTATTTAATGTTAATTGAATATCTAATACATTAGTACCTTTACAATAAATGACAAGGTCATCAGCAAACTGAAGATTGTTGACTAAATTATTATTAAGAATGGAATTTAGTTTTCTTATATACAAAATATACAGAATAGGACTCAAGATGCCTCCTTGACATACACCTTTGCTCGAAAATCTAGGGCCTAAAAATTTATTATCTATTTTGACATACACTTTTCTATCCGTGAGAAAAGCATATATCCAATAAGCAATTTTTACAGGTAAGAAAGATAATAGAGATTCAAACAAAATACCATGATTAACGTTATTAAATGCACCTTCTATATCAAAAAACACTGCTATTGTATACTCCATATTCTTTTGAGCTGTAGTGACGTCCAAAAAAAAATGTGCTAAGCTTTCTTGAGCCGAAAGTCCTCGCCTAAACCCAAACTGGTTTAAAGGTAAAATTGAGTTCTTTTCTATGAAGAATTCCAATCTTTGTTTGATTAGCTGTTCAAATAATTTACCAGCACAAGACGTTAAAGCGATAGGACGATAAGAATCGGGATGAGATGCAATTTTTCCAGGTTTTAAAATAGGAACCAAGCAGTCCATTTTCCAATTAGGAGGAATTGTGCAATCTTGCCATAAAATATTATAAATTTGTAAAAGCTTATAAAGATTGTCAGTGTTAAGTAGCTGAAACATCTTGTACGATAAACTATCTAATCCACAAGCAGTGTTTTTTCTAGATTTCAGAGCTGCAGTTAATTCGTCAAAAGAAAATGGATCAGTGAGGAATGACTGATTATCTGGTAAACTATTGTCCTTCACAATTGGCCTGTTATTTTGCACAAAGTCAGGCGTGTATTTACGTAAAAAATCACTGACCCACGAAAAATCACTATTTTGCTTTTTATATGTTTTATGTGTAAGTTTTCTCATGTTACCCCATACTACTGAAACTGGTGTCAATCGATTTAATTTTGTACAGAATTCTATCCAACTACTTAGTCTTTCTCTCTTAATGGTAAGTTTTTTAGCAGCTTGTAATCTTTTGAAATTAATATATTTTTCTTGAGAAGGATTATTCTTAAAATCAAGATAGGCTTGCTTGCTTTCCTGGACAGCTTTAGCGCAATTACTATTCCACCAAGGAACTGTTCGATATTTTGATTTTAAGTTTTGAGTAGCAATGTTACGTGATTCGGACCGAGAGGTACGAGAGGGAATTGACTTTTGTGCAGCTGTCAAAATGATTTGACAAAAAGAGTTGTATGAATCTATTGGATTACTAATAGGGTTACATTGAAAATTATCTAAATCCTTATTAACAATTGAAGAATACAACTTCCAATCAACTAATCTATGATTAATGCGATTGTTAAAATCATTTTCATCCTGAAAATTGTTTTGAGAGTTAAAACATTGTGAACTACTATTGAATGTAATCTTAGTAAATATTGGCAAATGATAACTGCCCAATGGATCGTCGTGTACTGACCATTCGCAGCGAAGAGCTAATGAAGGAGATACCATAGTCAAGTCCAAACCATTGGGTCTCCAAGAATGAGAACCGACAGTTGTGACCTGACCATCATTCAACAGGACTAAATTGCATTCATCTAAACACTCAAGAATATCCTTACCTCTGGAATCCGATAACGGACATCCCCAAATTGAGTGATGAGCATTGAAGTCACCAGCTATAATCGTCGGCCTATGGAGAGAATTCAAGAAATGTTTAAACTTATTTTTAGAGAAACTGGGAATACAATTTGTTGGACAATATATACTGGCTATTGAAATAGTGTTCTGATTTAGTTCTAAATGTATTACAATTGTTTGAAGAGAGTTGTCAAAATAAGATGTTACTTTTTGATATTTTAGTGATGTATGGATTAAAATAGCAACACCATTATGCTTGTTGCCACAGTCATTACGTTCAATATGATAACCTTTGATTTTAAACTGCTTCTGAGGCTTTAGCCATGTTTCACATATAATTGCGATATGAATAAAATGGTCATAAAGAAATTTCGTAAAAATAAGTTGATTGCTTAATAAGCTTTGAGCATTCCACTGTACGATATTCAATTGATTGGGGGTGAATTGTGGGGATTTGATTGCTTACCAAAAGTATTTTTTAAGACCTCTAAAACAGTTTTAGAATTTATAGAAGTATTTTGAGTATTATGCAAAGAAACACATTTAGTTATGGTTTCAACTAATAATGAGAGACACTTGCTGTCAGTATTGAGCAGTGTAAACAAATCTAAATTATTTTTTGTCTTACTTTCTAATTTGGGAAAATTTAAAGGATTTGTAATATCTGCATAAGAAGCAGGCTTATATTTATTTCTATTTTCAATGATTTTCTGTTTTTTAACTGGGCATATTGGAGACACACTAGTATGATTGCCATCACAATGAATGCAAGTAGCTTTTTCGATAGAAACTGTACAAGTCTTATAGTTATGATTTTCTTTACATATACTACATTTTTCAGAATTTTTACAATATTTTGCCAAATGTCCGTATCTCAAACATTTGTAACATTGCTTAACTGGTGGTATATATTGAGACACATCATGTCTCCAACCACCAATATCTATATGATTTGGCAAAATGGAAGTGGCAAATGTCACTATTACTGTAGTTGTAGGTTGTAATATAAAACCCTCAGTCACATTTATTTTTTTCATTATTCTTTTTATTGTTATTATTTTTTTTGTACTTGTTATCATAGTAAATATTCTCTTGTTTGATATAATGGTAGGTACATTTCTTATAACTCCGGACACCTCAGTTGTAGCAGCAGGAATACTGGCTTTGAATTTGTATTCTTTCAAGAAGGTATTATTATTTAAAAAGGCATTCGCCAAGTCTGGTTTTTCAAAATAAATACCTATCTTAAACTTATTGATATTTCTTAAAAATTTGACGCCTTTGTTAAAGCGCTTTAAACAAGTTGACAAAGAAAGAAGATCTCTTGTTCCAATTGGTTTCTGGATGTCTGATGACTCAACAAAAACCACAAATTCAGTGCCGCTAATTTCTTCCGGATATCTGCGTATATAGTCAGTAACATAATAAGGCTTGTACCTATCTGCATTGCTTATTTCTTCATCACTGTCCGAAGAGGACATATCCGTTTCTACCAACCTTACCTCATCTGTCTCCCTATCTGCATCACCAGACTCCGGTTCATCCTCCTTTTTTTTTCTTTTTCTCGAACTCCGCTTCCCCATATCTGCTTATAATATTATTTAATGCCTATATGTTATATACCTCTTTTGTTTGTGTTTTATTAAGTAACTGACTACAATTAAAAAATTACAAATAAAATATTTTAAAGAGCCCGCCTTTACTATGTGAAGTTCCCGCGCTTTTTCTTAATGATTGCTTTATTTGACATTTGGGACGTTCAAAAGCAGTTTTCAAACTGTCAAACGGGCGGTCATGGTACAAAAGTTCATACATAAAAAAAGGTGAACGGTTTCGTGACGTCATTTTAAGCAGGCCTGCAAACGCGCTGCTTTAAGCCGGTCATGGTACGGAAATAGACAGCAATACTGTTTAAGGCCTGCGATAAGAGCTCATGGTAAGGCCCCTGAACGCGCCTCAGAGGCGCGTTCAGGGCAACAGCAACCATATCTTTTATCTCCCTCTTTCACATGATTTTTTATTTCTCTCTCTTTCTAGTAGATGACATTATAGAATATGGCCGCCAATATCATCCAATCACGTAAGAGTATTTCAGTAATAAACGTCAGAGCGTTTAACAACCATCAAATTCGATGGTTGTTCGGTTGTAACTCGCGCCAACACTCTAAGGTCTTGAACGGGCGGTTGTTTCACCCGGTTGTCACGCTCGAAGGCATTGAACGGGGTTAGAGCGAAAAGTTGTACTTCGCGCGAAGGCTCTGAACGCGGAGGCGCGTTCAGAGCCTCTGGGTCTAGTTGTCCGGTTGTTTTTTAACTCGCTCAAAGGCGTTGAACGCGTTGCAGCAACCAAATCTTTTATCTCCCTCTTTCACATGAATTTTTATTTCTCTCTTTTTCTATCAGATGACATTTTAGATAATGGCCGCCAATATCATCCAATCACGTAAGAGTATTTCAGTCATAAACGTCAGAGCGTTTTACAACCATCAAATTCGATGGTTGTTCGGTTGTAACTCGCGCCGACGCTCAAAGGTCTTGAACGGGCCAGTTGTTTCACCCGGTTGTCACGCTCGAAGGCATTGAACGGGGTTAGAGCGAAAAGTTGTACTTCGCGCGAAGGCCCTGAACGCGCCTCAGCTCAGTAATATAATTTGTGCTCAGCAGACCTATTCGCTAACTACGGTTGGTAACTAGAACTATCATTTTTGAAAGACACTTTATATCCATTACTGGTTTAGTGATCTTATGTGTTACGGCAGCGTTCATGATAGCGGTAATGGATGTTAAGTTCCTTTCAAAAATGACAGTTCTAGTTGGCAACCGAAGTTACAGAATAGGCCTGCTGATCAGTCATCAAAACAAATTGTTTGTGATGTGATTGATTATTATTTAATAGTACCAAATCACGGTTAATTTATTATTCTCATTTTGTTTAAAACTTCTTACTTCGTTAAGTTTTTAGTCGTTTTCATTTCCATATTCCCTTTAGTTCAGGTCACAGAGTACTTTTATATATAGTTCAGGTATTTAGCCAACACAATGTCGCGAGAATCCGATGAAGAGACAGATTTGTTGCAAAATGTGCCTGAAGTTATTGATTGCCTTTCGGTATGACTGTATTATTTAAATTGTTCTGTTTTCTTATTACTTTTATCACAAATGTTTTAAAATGAATATTTCAGAAACAGTTACGGGAGCTCTATTTTTTTAGGGATATGTTTTTTGAGAACCATCCTATAGAGATGGCTACAGAAAAAAATAAATTAGTAGAAGAAAAACAAAAAGTTCTCATCGAAAAGTTTGAGAAAATAAACGGTTGGTACAGAAATTTACACAAGCATTATAGTATATTTTTTTAAAATGCTAGGTTGAATTAGTTCACAAAGCTGCCTCAGTTTGTGGAGGATATTGTTGTGGTACTATTATCAACTTCAATGAAACTTTGTAGGGAAGCATTCATGAAGTTGAGCTATGCTAGTTTTGTTTTTGTAATATCTGTTCATACTAAAAACAAAGATATTCTTGATATAATAATTGCATGTGGAAAATGTTAACCATAGTGGTAATGAGATATGTATAAAGAGCACGTAAAAATTCAGATGGCATCATCAACAAAAAAAACTTGATGACAAAGTTATACTATGGGTATTTATGTAAGTATATCTTACTTGGGGTACAGTGCATTTCACTTGATAGTGTTTGAGAACCACCGGAGTGAAACCAAGTAAAACCAATCTATTACTCTGCTTGTATTTCTGAACGCTTTCATGAAAGTAATTGCAGAGTAATTTTCACCTAACAGGAGTGAATTTCTTGCGGCTTCCAGTCAGTGAAAAATTTTACCTGACATTGACAAATGATTGTTCTGTGATTTGTGGCTAGCATATTTCATTTTTAAGTCAAAGCTTAAGTTTGCAAATGATGAGTAAAGCTTTTTGCAGTTGTAAATAAAGTAAGTTACATTGCAAAACACAAGAGCTCTTCTCTTTGTTTTTAACACTTTGACAGCCGATCACGACCTAGCGTTGGTAAGCTATATTTTCTTTAGAGCGCCGATCACAGCCAGACCATGATCCGATTTCATAGACTTATTATTAAAATCACGGCACTGCGTCGTGATCGGCGTTTGTTGCAATATGAAGTGGAACCCGTAAGCTATACATACTCACTTCCAAAGCAGTGATAGACAGACTTTATAGGGCGAGGGGAGGGAGCATGTCAAACGGACTGCGCCCGATCACGCACGCAGTACGCTGCAAGCTATTTCAGTGAGGGAGTTTTTTTATTTACAAAAAGGATGTTTGTTTCTTTTTTTAAAATAAACAGTACTAAAATATGTTGTGTTTTCTTATTTATATTAATACTACATAAGTTATTCAAATATAATAAAAAGAAGTAAGTTCCTAACTATTATAGTTTTCATTCTATATTATTTTCAAAAATGGCTAAAAAGGCCGGCGTACCGGTAGATGCGCACAATAAAATGGACGGCGGTCAAAGTGTTAAGTTACAGAACCCATTTGAAAATAGTGAATTGTGAAAATGACACTAGCATTTCAAAACCAGTCAAACTTCTCTTTCTCGCAGTATGTCTATCTTTTTCTTTTTTACCGAGTGAAAACGTCATGGGATTTTGAATTTGAATTTGATGATTTTGAAGAGCCCCTAGGTTAAATTAAACTTAAGGATCCGAAGTTTCTAAATCTAAGGAGAGACTCAGTAACAGGAGATCTACATAAAGAGGAAAGATTTTTCTTTTGTCAAATTTAATTATTTCTATTCACAGTCTAAAATAGAATTCATAAATAAAAGATATATTTCATTGTTAAAAAATGCTGGCATATGAAAAATATACCTAACTATGCAGTACAATAAAATAATATTTACAATAATGCACTAACCTAATCTAGAGTAATTTTTAAGATATGGATTGTAAATAATAATCACGAAAGAAAGTAATTTTTATGGCTGCTGTTGACTTATTTGAAGATAATATTATTTTTTAATTTAAAATAGCACAATGAATGTAAAATTAATCGCAAGAGTATAAGATTTTTAAATTTACAGATGATAAACAAATTCCCAATTCTGAACGAGCTAGATTTCTTTACATGAAAGGCAGATGTTACAACATAAGCACCGAATATAATCCACTTGCTACCCAGTGTTTGAGTAAAGCTGTTAAACTCAACCCTCATTTAGTGGATGCCTGGAATGAGCTTGGAGAATCTTATTGGAAAAATATGAATATAAAAGAGGCCAAATCTAGTTTTGAAGGAGCTTTAAAACATGTAAGTATTACCTGCAATACTACATTTTTAAAATTATTAATATACAATGCGTCACAAAATAACCCCTAAGTTAGCACAGCTAAAAATATTGTCAACCCTAGTAGCACCCATTTCATAATCAAAACTGCTTTCGGGCCAGGGGCGCCGACTCCGTGGGTGCTCGGGTGCTCCAGCACCCACGAGAGGTAAATAGTGGGTGCCGAGCACCCACGATTATGAATATCTAAAATAATTCTCTTTCTCATCTTTTAACTAAATCTAACACATTCAACTCTATGAAATCTCTATGACTCTATGAAACGCCGTCAACCTCATCTGAAATTTTATTTGAAACTAGCTGACCCGGCCTACTTTGTATCGCCATGTTTCTTAACTAAATTACTGAAATGTTTGTTTAAATTATTATATTTTTTATATTACACAAACCTTGTCCTATCAATAACGAATACATAAAACCAAGAATCATCCAATTTGGTGCAGTCGTTCGTAAGTTATGGGCGTACATACATTTCGAAGATCCATTTTTATTTATATAGATTTTCAATGACGTGCTAAAAAGATTTCACCTTGATATCAAAACTTGCACGGGTCTATGTACAGATGGCGCTGCTAATGTTTCTGGAACGCATACTGGCCTTAAAGCACAAGTTCAAGCTATCGAACCAAGGGCAGTTCATGTGCATTGTGTCGCACACTCCTTAAACTTGGTTGTTCAAGATACTATGAAAGAAGTGCCGGCAATAAGAGATTTCTAAGTATTAATAAGAGAGCTCGTTGTCTTCGTGCGCGTTTCACCGAAACGCCAAGCTTGTTTTGAATCCCTACAGGCAGCTAAGGATGCACAAAATCTTTCTCTACGTCTAAAACAATTCTCAACAATTATAGTGTACTTCTATGTTTTTTGAACAGCACAAAAACTCAGAAAGATGATGCCGGTGCCAAAGCAAAAGGGTTTTTAAAAAGCCTTCAATCTTTCGAATCTCTATTTATCATTAAAATTCTGAGAGAAATTCTTAGTCGCATTGAAGCTTTAAATGCTACGTTACAGAAGATATCTCTGCATCTACAATATTAATACAGGCTGTCGATAATATTAATACAGTCAAAGAAGTTATATCGTTCCAAAGAACTGATGAAAAATTTGAAAACGTCTGGAAATCTACTGTAAATTTGGCTCACATTTTGGAATTGGATGAACCTAAAACACCAAAAATACGGAGAAGACCTAAAAAGATAGACGACTGTGACGACTCTACAAGTGAACTGCACGTGTTTTCTAGTCCAGCTGACTTTTATCAAAAAATGTATTTTGAAGTGTTAGATAAAGTCATAGGCTGTATTGAACAGCGCTTTACTAAGGATACTATGGCACACTTGAGCAACATGGAACTACATATTTCTTACTCAGCAAAATAATGATAAAAGCAGCAATTATGTGAAAACCTTTTATGGAGATGACTTTGATCAAACGATCCATCGTTTGATTCTTCATCGAAACATGCTTTTAAATATTGCGCAAACAATAAATTAAAAACTAAATAATGTAGAGGATGTTGTTTCTTTTATAACTACTCATTGCGAATCTACCAAAGATATGATACCAGAAGTCATCAAATTATTAAAAATAATTTTAACTATTCCAGTATCGACATGCACAGCTGAAAGGTAATTGTAAACAGAGAAATAGCAGATGATTTGGAACTTGAAAACATTGCCGACATATTTATAAATAGAGCAGTAGTTCGTCAAAATACATTCGCATTGAATAAAAAATAATGTTAAAGATAAATAAGATATTTTCATCCCCCCATCTCGGAAAGAGTATTTTTGCTATTAGATATCTGACCGCTAAAGCCGTTTTTATCCGCTTGAGGTTAAAGTAAATTTGAATTTAGAACATCGCATGCACTAGGTATGTGATTTCAAAACACCATTAATAGTACATTATGGTACAAGTGTGTAATGTTGGTGATGACCGCTGAGGGGCATTGAGGCCCGAGCCGTCAGGCGAGGGTCTTAAGAAGCCGATGACGGTAACCATCAATACACACGTGTATCATACAACGTTTTTCAACACACTTCTGAATAAAACAATACTTAAATAAAAAACCATTTTACATAGTAGATAAAAAGTTTACTTAGAGAAACAATTAGTAAATGTGCAGTTAGTAAAATTATAATTAACTATTTTTGATGACATAGCGGTCTCATCAGATAGATTATTTATTGAAATACTTTCATGTTCTATTGTTATTTGTGATGGTTCATTATTCGTGTAGGTAGGTGAAATCCAATCATTGGACGTACTTGGTATTTCGCCAGTAGGATGCGTCTCAGAATCAAGTTTAATTCTTTTTGTGATTTTTGCACAAATTTCCTTCTTGTTTTGTATGGAATCTTCTACGTATGATTCTGCTACATTGCTAGATCGCCACCCGCCATGTCGCTTCAGTCATTATATCAGCTCCTGAATTTGCCAGCAATGTAGCTGAAGTTCTTCTGAAACTATGTCCAGTGTAGCTCTCAGCATCTACTAAACCCAAAAACTTAGCGATTTCTTTAGGCATAGAACCAAATTTGTTTATACCTATAGGCTGACAGGTATATTTACCATTCTGGTAATTTAGAAAGAAACGGTCATTTTTTGTTTTTGGCGAACGCAAACTTTCATACTTCTTAACAATATCATAGAATGGACCGTGTATGGTGAACGACCTAGGTATTTTATTTTTCGTGATAGGTATCTTCACTAAAAGCATCTGGCCATGGTTCTCTATATCTTTTACAGTTATATTTGTTAATTCTTGTATCCTACAGGCACCAGTTACACCAAATATTAAAGCAACCTGAAACAAAAGAAACAATAATTAAGGTCAACACACAACACAAGCTGCTATTAAATATTTAATTAAAATTAATTTAACTAATCTTTGTAGCCAAATATTGGTTATCTGGAGCATCTTTAATAAATTTTTCAATATCATCAGATGATAAAACCTTTGATTTTTTGCTTCTAAATCCATCAGATAGTCTCTTTAGATAAGCTGACAAATTCGAGTATGTTTTTAAGTCCACTCCATTCTTTGTTCGGACTGTACTTTTTAACATTGAGTAAATACACCACAAAGAGCTAGGTTTGTACTTAGAAGATAATTCTTTAAAGTACGCCATGAACACATTTTCTGAAAAAGACTGCGTATTCTTGTTGTTCTGCCATTGTATGAAATTTTGGTACGCTAATAGATATTTTTCCTTTGAGTTTTCTGGTAGTAAACTTTCCATAACGTTCTGGGCTTCACATCTTATATCGGGCGGTGTACAACATAAATCATTTTCTTCATAAATTGTATTTGCAGACATCTTAATTAATAACTAACTAAATAACTTCAAAATAGAAAACGAGACGAGTTGTGAAAAATGTTTCGTAATGGCGGGAAAAATTAATCAGTTTTCCTATGCGCGCGCAACGGCCATAGACTAATACATTTCGTAATGGCGGGAAAAATTAATCAGTTTTCCTATGCGCGCGCATCGGCCATAGACTAAAAAATGAGGTTTCTTTTTTTTTGGGCTTTTCGCGGATAGCATTTTAGCGCAAGTGTAAGCGTAACTCAACCAATAATATAAAAAAAAAAACTATTACTCACTCGTGAATAATAGTAATGAAAAAGTCACAGTTTGATTATAGGTGTCATTATGTGCCTAATTGCCATGGGATTAGAGCCACTTTATGAGGAAGTGTGTTGAAAACCTATTTACTTCCATCTCCATAGTGCCGAATTCATACAACTTATTTTACAATTTGTTAAAAACTCAGACTCTGAACCTCCATGGTGTACTTTTGTTTTTTATTTGCTTTGCGCGCGCCATTTTGTTTTGACGTCGTATTGTAATAATTAAGAAACTTGAAAATAAGTAAAAAAAAAAGAATTATTTGTTGCATTATACAAAATATAAATATTTTTCTGTAATACTTACCTATCATAATGTTGTAGTAAATATGTACCTAAACTGAAATAAAAGTATCTTGTGATTGTAAATGTTTTATTTTGCATTTAGTCATTTCCTTGCTGAGGCGGGGTGAAAAGTTACGTGTTGCACTCGAGTGCAAAGATTTTTCACCTTGTGCTCTTTTGATTCCCTCGCTAACGCTCAGGATTCTAATTTTTTAAAACACTCGCTGCGCTCGTGATTCAATTTTAGAATCCTTCGCTTGCTCGGTCATCAAAGTTGAGCACGCGGTTAAAAAGCAACTTTGCACTCATGTATAATAAATAACTATTATTAACAGGTGCACATGTCAAACTGCTGTGTAATATAATATATTTTTTTCTAAATATCTTGTATTTTCTTGTGTCTATTAAATAACAAAAATACATATAAGTAGCTAGGTATGTCATTAAAAAAGCTGGAGCACCCACGGGAATTTTAAAAACTCGTCGCCCCTGTTTCGGGCACTGTTTTAAGTTGTGTAATTTGTATTTAACTCGGAATAATCAGAGCTGCTTAATTAAAATGCTTGATCAAAATGCACGCTGAGGCCCAGTAAAGTGATCCCTTGCATTTAAATATTCAAGGAACAACCTACCCGCTGAAACTTGTTATTACTCTTTTTTGAGTTATTGTGGTCATGTGTGGGCATGGTTTGAATAATTAAGGTTACCTTCACTATTTAATGTGTTTTACTATTTCTTTTTCAACTGCGTCGGCCATTGTTTTGTTTATAGCTCTACTTTAAAATTTTAAATTATAATTATTATCTATATTTTTTTATTGAATTATAACCCTCTACATCCACTCCCTCTTTACTCTACCCTCACCCATCCCCACGCGCCCTGTTACCTCAAATCACACTTTGTCCTGATTTTACGGTCCGCTAACGACTTTTCACTCATCCTCCCTCCCCATTCCTCAGTTTTCTATGACAAGTCTTTTACTGTTAAGGCCATCAGATTGGAACTTGTTACCAGAATTAATAAGGCGAGCTCCGTCTCTCAATGCATTTAAACATGCCATTAAAACGCATTTTCTGCAGCTGGACATGTAGATGTACCATCATATCTCCTAAATTAGTGTATGTATTTAAGTATATGGAACACGTTCATTCAATATGTGTAGTAGACATGGGCGCTGCCTTGAAAAATAGCGGCAGTGGCGTGTTGGACAATTTTGGGGCCTCAGTCAGACCACGGTGCTAGGAGTGGTGGTGGATGCAAGTTTATTATTCACACAGTATGCGCCATCGATGGGGAAGCAGGCGGCATCTTCCTTCTGCAAGTCGAGATACGAGGGCGTTGATGTCCTCTTGGGGTAAATGGCACAGAACCCTAAAGGTTCTGTACCACGCCCATGGACATTGCCAATATCAGGGACATAGCCTTAAAACAATAATAGGGAGGAACTGTACTGCGGTGTCGAGTGGCACGATGATTAAAGGGTACTAGGTCAAACAGTTCTTCGGAAAACTCTCATTTATGAGGAAATGTATATATTTTTACAACAAAGTTCCACAGAGTGTTACTGACTTACCTTTTCATAAGTTTAAAGCGCATGTAAAAAATACTAATGAGTAAAGGATATTATATACAGGGTAAATTGCTGGAGGAGGGAGGGAATTGGAGGTGCTGGCAACCTTGCAGGATTAGATAGCTAGCATCATTAACTACAACGTTAGTTCTATGACTTTTGATAATTCATTAGATTTTACTTTCATACAAAAATAAATATTCATTTAATATACCTCTAGAATGTTTGTAACTCTACGCGCACAGCGCGCGAGCGTACAGTGCATTCACATTTGTATTTTACTTCTGAGAGCGCCTCTATTGCTATGACAATAAAGGTCATCCACATATGAATTCAGAGATCCGAGATTCAGATTATCAATGTCACGACAGTGCAATAAAAACTTGAAAATTGATATTTGTTCAATATATTGAGTTATCTTAAAACTTGTACAACAAACATTGTAGTTAATGATGTTAGCTATCTAATCCTGCGAGGTTGCCGGTACCTCATAATTAAATGAAATGAAAATTGAATGATATCAATGCTTGGTCTTAATTGTAGACTTAATTCATATATTTAAATATGTATAACGTACACTGACACATCTAATCTTGTAATGGAAGTTGAGCTCAATCTTTTACTTTGAGTTATGCTTCCAATTGACGACTCAGTTACAATACAGGGAGAAAAAAATAGCCATTAATAAAGAAATGCTGGTTTTCTTGCTGGTTGTTTTTCATTCCAGTACAAGGTCTCCCGCCGTAGACTTGTGAACTAATGGCGTAGCTTCTCTGACGTTCAAAAGTGATTGTAAAATCCCAATTGAATAAAGGATATTGAATTTGAATTCACCTTTGAAAGGTTGATAGAAAACACAGAGAGATCCGAAGTCCTTCCATGACTCCAGCATCTCTAATGAGTCCAACAAATCAGGATCAGCGATGATTTGAGCAGAACGTCTTTGCAGGGAGTCAAATAGTTCTAATTGGAACTTTAAGGCTCCTGTCCAGAGATATGAGCAGTACTGCACATACAGAATGAACTTGAGCTTTGTAAAGCACAAGACTTTGATGTGGCGTAAACCTACCTCTTTGCTCTGTTCAGAATACCCAGCTTCTTGCTAAGTAATTTAGCCTTGCCTTATTCCAAAGGCTATGAAGCCAGTATCAGCATGGGCAAACTTGCTACAATTTTTCAAGCAGAAATGTATGCAATTCTGGCCTGTGCACAAGAAAACATCGATAAAGGGCGCAATGGACTGTATATGTATACATCCTAAGCGATAGTCAAGCGGCACTAAAGGCACTGATGTCGTCTAAATACATATATTGCATTCCATACTAGTCCTTAAGAGGATTGTGAAGTAATCGTGCGCGGCGCGAGTAGGTATTTTCTAAAATGCTATCTGTTTCACACCGCTCCGCCTCCGGTCTGGCGTTTACACCACAAATACAACATGCGCAAATTCTCACGCACACAACGATAGCAGCGCGCGACTCCTCGGCGCGAGAACTCGAGATCATTATTTTACCGTTTGTAATGTTTTGCGTTGCTTAGGTATTCCTGACTGCCTTTCCGCTCGCAACTTTGCCTTCGTTATTTTCGTTTTTCGTGAGGGAATTTTGTTTACTCGTAGGAAAAATTATTTTATAACCTTATATTACTCAGTGATAATGTAGCATTCTATTAGCCAGAAATTTTTTAAAATCGGCCTAGTAGTTTTTAAAAATAAAAAATATAATAAATTAAAATTGCTTTATTTCTAAAAATCTAGTTTTTGAGTTTATTCATTACAAACAAAAATACAAACATAGTTGCATCTTCTTTCTTTATAATATTTTAGTAGATAAGTTTCGTAAATTATTTCAGTTTTCCTTTGAAATTTATAGTGTAGGCACCATGTAGGCACTTACCTACTTGGTATCCCTACCAAGTCCTACTTTATAGGACTGAGCTGTTATTTGTTATGAAAGTACCTATCTATCGTACATTTACCTGTCTAAAGAAAATGACTTTTTGTAAGATGAGTGTTATACTAAATTAAAATGATTTTAATTTGAGATGTGAATCAATATAAAATGGATCCTTTTATGAAAAAAATAAACACTAAACATAAAATGACATTTACAATTGTTTAAACAAGAACAGACCTCTTGTTAACTTAAAAATAAATAACAAAAAATCTATTATTTTAGATAGATTAATTAATACTTTTACATACAAACAAAATAGGAGCAGGGATTTAAAAAATATAAAGTAATAATTATGCATCAAATAAAAAATATAAAGTAATAATTATGCATCAAATAAAAAATACCTTTCATTTTTATACACTAATCTCGGGTAGTTATACTAATAGTCTTAGAATTCTAATTTTTACCACCTCCGTGGTCTAGTGGTTGAGGCCACTGGATGTTGATCGGGAGGTCCGTCCGGAGTTCGATTCCGCACGGGGACAAAAGCTTTTCTGCTCCGTTTGATTGGTGGTAGGGCTTCTGAGCACACCTGGCTAGCTACCATCGTCTTACCTAAGTTTATCGCCATAATAACAATGTTAATAGAATTGTTGTGTTTCGATAATTAGAGGTGAGATAGCCAGTTCCTCAGCTGTCGAGGAGTCCAGGTGAAGCTCACTTCCACCTTCGACATTATCTTCACATACCAGCAGGTGAGATGAAGGCCAAGAGCTTTCCTGTCGTATGTAAAAAAAATATTTTACAATAAATATAAAAATGGACTACAAAAACACTGCAAAGTTAGAAATAGTATAAGAATAGGTACAGACAACATCACACATCATTATTGAAGACGAAGACGGTGACAAATTTTAAGACTTTCTAGATCATCGTTTAGCACCGACTTCAATATAGAAATGTAATGTTGTCTGTACCTATTCTTATATTATTTTTAAGGAAAATTTAAGGATTTCCCTCCATTTTTATGGGATCCCATCATCAGATCCTAACTTTGGTAACAATGGGACCACCTTTGGAGTATAATCTTTAGAATACAGAAAGAATTTTGAAAATCGGTCCGCAATTGGCGGCGTAATCGCGTAACATACACACAAAAAAAAACATACGCATCGAATTGAGAAACTCCTTTTTTGAAGTCGGTTAAAAAATAACTATTAGTATATGTAATCAGCTGCTTTAAATTTTATAGTTAAAATGAAAAAAAAAAACTTAAAAACCGCACAAAGGGTGCCTTCTTCTCATATATGCCTACACTGCCTACCCTACATACTCGTATATTATTTAGGTACTTTGTCGTTTGTATTTTTTATACAATCGTAGATTCCATAACGCGAGTAAACCCTTAGAGCCCAGCTTTAGAGGAATAAAATTCAAATAAAATAATATTAAAAATAACGCTACTTGCATAGTCTATTACACGTTTTTAGCTACTCCAACTTCATACATTGCATAACAAATACCTATCACAAGAAACAAAACACCAATTTATTTTGATTTTATGGCACATATTTATTATAACAAACAACTACTTACATACTTACTTACATTTTTTTCCTTTTTTGGTTTTGGGAATTTACAGTAAAGTTAACAGGCTACAGCTGCTAACCCTTAAATAAGGAAATTTGTATTGAAATAAAATCTTTAAAATAAAACACTAAAATCA
Organism: Schoenobius gigantellus; assembly: GCA_963935595.1. Lineage (NCBI taxonomy): Eukaryota > Metazoa > Arthropoda > Insecta > Lepidoptera > Crambidae > Schoenobius > Schoenobius gigantellus. Next base: position 56,989,293 of record OZ012541.1, read on the forward strand.
ATAAACGTATTCAAAAAGATATTTATTTTTCATGTATAAGTTATTTGTGAAGATTAATAGTTCCGACTTGAGTAATAACTTTCACTATTGATCGATATATCGATATTACTTTATCCTCCCTAGGCGACAATAACTACGATAACATTATGTCACATCACTATCACTACATTATACCCCTGCCCCCGACCCGTATCGTGCGATAGAGAGAGTTGCAAGAAATGGTCGAAATTGCCTACAATTCCTGTTTGAAATATTGTTTCGGGCGATAACTGTTTTACCCCCCTAAACCTTTATGAAATTAGACGCTTTTGGTCTCATTAGATTCAGTATACCTTAATCTATGTTTGTACGTTTTGCTTTTTTTGGATTCAGTATAATTTAGTCAAAAAAAGACAAAAATATTCAAGGTAGTTTTTAAGTCGAAAATATAGATATTTAGATGCTAATAACTTATATTCTGAGCAATATTTCTTCAAAATCAAAACGTACAAACCTAGTTTTTCATTATATCTACAACATTTCCAAAAATTATGAAAATTGGACTATGTTTAGAGGGAGAAAAGCGTTATCGCTTTTTGTATGAAAATTTACAGCTTCACAATCCTCTTAATACCATCAATGTACTGAATAAACTGCATCGTACAATGAACTTACAGATTGTTTGCATATATTTGTATTCGATGACTTCGTAAATACAAAAACTACAGAACAGACAATTTTCTCTCGCAACTCACGGCGCGCGGAGAGTTCGCGGCGGCGCGACGCCGCACAGTGGGCGAGAAAACGGGGCTCACTTTCATAGAATTTTTGATAAAAAACAAATTGCTTGGTTTGTTAGTTTTGAGTATTCAGTTCGATTAGTTACATCAATTTATTGATAAAACATATGGTTTTGGGATTAACAATTTAAATTTATACCGCTAAACCTGCGCACAAATGTTTCAAATGTATGGAAACGAAATTTGTTATGGCCATATCTTATCTCGGTCCTGCATTGTATGGCTGAAACTTATAGGGATTGTTACTAAGACTGTTACGTACGAAGCCATGTGATCTTTGACCTTGACCTCGGGTGACCCCGTTCAAAAGATAAGATTTTTTTTAAAACCATATTCTTTAAAATTCCATATTCTCTAAACCATATTCTTTATCAATAAATTGATGGAACATTGACTATCGTTTTGTACAACCCGTGCGGTTAAAGAATGGGATTAGAAATGGCGGCTCATCGAGCCGGTACCGTCAGCTACCCACGAGTGTGAGTACAGACGGAAATAGTATGCGAGCGAGAAGTGAATACATGCGCCGCCATTTCTAATCCCATTCTTTAACCGCACGAGTTGTATAAAGTCAAATTTATTAATAACAGGTTACGATATTGCGATAAATTCTGTTTACGAACATTCGTAACCAAAGTTTACGAACTTTGGTTACGAATCTGGCCGAAGGGAAATTATTCAGCAGGCAAACAACACATTCGTCGTCTTTTATCTTTTGTTGTTTAGTTTAAAGTTAAGAACAATTTCTTTGAATATTATAATCAACATTTTTCTTTTACGGACACTTTTGATCGAATTTATGGATATGGGGTAGTTATGCACTTGAGCTACTAAATAACGAACTACTCAATATTATAAACATAAAGTAGCTTTTCAGAAAATAAAAAAAACGAAGTTTGAACCACTTAGACCCAAACTACGAAAACACCAAAACGAGCAATTTAAAAAAATCATATCTTTTGAACGAGGTCGCCGGGGTCAAGGTTAAAGATCAAATGGCTTTGTAACAGTCTCAGTAACAATCCCTATAAGTTTCAGCCTTACAATGCAGGACCGAGATAAGATATGGTCATAACAAATTGCGTTTCCATACATTTGAAACATTTGCGCGCAGGTTTAGCGGTATAAATTTAAATTGTTAATCCCAAAACCATATTTTTTATCAATAAATTGATGTAACTAATCGAACTTAAAACCCAAAACTAACAAACCAAGCAATTTTTTTTTCAAACATCCTATTAAAGGAAGCCCCATTTTCTCGCCCACTTGCTACGCCCGTTGCCTGGCAGAGATTGCCGCCTAGGCTATAAGGTCGCCTTTTGATAATTCTGTTTGTACACACAGCAACACGCTAGGCTTTACATGTTAACCTTGAGACCGCCCTTATGTCGCTCGTAATGGCGGCTTTTGTAATGCAAATGTAAAGCCTGACGTGTTGCTGACTGTACATAATTACGCATATGTGTTTCCTATTAACAATAAAGAATTTGTTCATTAATTCAACCATAGCTTCAAGATCTCTATTAAATTCATAAAGGCTTGTTACAGTGAGTGCTATGGAACCCTTCCTTCTTTGGCATCCTTCCACTTTTTTTAAAGTGTTTGATACTTAGAGCATTTATTCTGGGCAAGGCTTTGATTGCAAGGCTGGGCGAACCCCTCTGCCAAAGTACGTTGACCATAAATGACCATGCGCGTTATATAAAAATCTGCTTCCTACGAAATTTCACTGCAATTAGGTAGTCAAAAAAAATCATTAACCTAGACATTTATTTCTGTGGCCCTCCAATCTATACAGTGATTTGTATTGGCCCGCGATCGTGTCTGGTCTGGACAACCCTGGCGTAGATACACTTTAATTTGTGTGTGTGTGTTTGTTTATTGTGAAGTTATATTTTCATAGTGTGCCATGCGTGTTTACCTTGCCTCCCGCAAAATGTGTCAGAAAAATGTATACTGCGATTTGTTGCTTACCATCTCCATAGGCTAAATGCTCCAAGGTGTGATACCATTGTCCATGGATGTACCGAGCGGAGGGCAGAGGAGGGCAGCTGCCTCCCCCCGGATTTTGTTAACGTTCCTATAAACTATCTACTTTTGTCGATATAAGTTAAGAAAACGAACTTTTTGCCATTTGTAATACAATATACAATTTTTAAAAATCATGCTTTTGAAAAATCTTTTAAAAATCATGCTTTTAAAGTGAACGTGTTTTAAGCAGTAGTATGTTTTTTTATAGTTTAATTAAGTAGTAATATATTTTTCCAGGCACGCAACGGCTTATCCTTACGTTCATTGTCAATATTACTCAGACAAGACAATTCCGATGCGGAACCTAAGGAGGCAGCTGCGGCCATATTGAAAAGCGTGGACCTGGCTAAAGAGGCAGTGGCTCTAGATATAAAGGATGGCATGTCGTGGACTGTTCTCGGCAATGCTTACTTGTGCCAGTTTTTCATGGTTTCCCAAGACCCCGCTGTGCTGCAATCTTGCATGCGTGCATATAAACAAGCCTTTGCAGATCCTGTAGCCAAGGGTCAACCAGATTTATACTACAACAAGGGAATTGTAAGTAATTTGCCTCTTTTAATAGTTATTGGTATTTAATTTGGATAACATGTATGTTTTGTACACATAAAGTCCGTATTTTAATTTTTGAGTTGTCCAAAAATATGGCTTTGGATAAGTTAGTATATTAAAGTGAATATAGACCTCTTTATCCCACTGAAGGTGCAAGTAATAATTACACCAAACAATATTTCAGGTAGAAACTAGTTGTTAATTGTTTGTGATAAAATTACAATGCTTAGGTCCAATTTCACCAATATTTAAACAGGCGATTAGTTAATTAACAATCAAGTTTTTGACATTTTACCCATACAATAAGTGTCAAACGGTTGTTTGTTAACTTTAACCGCCTGTTTAAATGTTGGTGAAATTCTATCTTAACCTAATTAATACTGTTTCAAGGCACTGAAGTATGAAGAGCAGTATGCAGAAGCTTTGGAAAATTTTCAATATGCCTGCCGCTTGGATCCGGTGTGGGAATCTCCGCGACTTGAAATTTCAAAGCTTACACACTATCTCACTAACACCAGCGAATTGGTCCGGACCCGAGGCAAGATAAAAGTTAAGAAGTTGAGTCAAATGGTTCAGGTATGTCCTAATTGTATAGTGATGTAGATTTTCTTTTATGCGATAAGTTGGCAAACAAGCAAACTGCCCACCTGATGGTAAGTGGTAACAGTCACCTATAATACATGTCGCTCCTGTGAGATACGCAGCAAAACTGCAATCCCCACAAGAGCCACAGTGTACGTTGCCAACTTGTGACATCAGATGTAAAGTCACGGTACCGAGTAATTTCACTGCCATAAATCTATCTATCTATCTGTATCGTAGATTAAACCTATGATACAGATAGATGATATGTTGTGTGTGTGTACTTAAGCACGTAGTGACGGAGGCCTGATTATAGTAAGATGTATTGTTTTAAAAAACTTGAAGCGTGACGAAATCGACCAATCTGCACGAGGCCAGCTTGGTTGACTGAGGCCTAACTAAACACCCTAACTTAGGATAGGTTCAAGCCCCTCGGTGTGGACGTATATGAGCTGTGATGATGAAGATATTTGAACTAAACTAACTCTATGCTTAAAGTCTGTTAATTTAAATAGATCCAGAGCATCAATATATGAAATCAAAAATTTTATGTAATAAGATTAGAGCGATGTATTTACGCCTTAATTGCTTCAGGTATGATGTTTGTCTACAGTTTTCTGTATCGTCCTATCCACTAATAAAACCTATTTCACATTCTCATTTTCTCAGAGTATAGATAAGAAAATGTTGGGCATCTATGGACCGGGTACTTTTCACACTTTTGGAAACCGTCGCGACATCTTCCTTGAGAATGCGACCCTGGCGTCGCTGCAGGAAGGAAACAATGAAGGGAAAGTTATTCTAGCCAAAGTGATAGGCTCAATACACACCGAGAGCGCGGTACCATTGTAAGTATAAGGGTTTTTGAACATTCAAATATTATAGTCACAACTTTACAACCCATATAATACGAATGTACAGTCGGCTTCAAAAGTAAATAAACACTTTACTACCATGTCACACCGACTATTAACAATGCAATATAGGTGGAACCATGCTAAATAAAAGGAATAGTTGGTGTGACATGGTACTAAATCTGCTAAAAATGCTTATCTACTTTTGAAGCCGGCTGTACTTGCGTAGAGCAAAGGCGGGGAATTCACGGGAAGGAGGGCGGCGTCAACGTGGTCCCCGATGGTACTTAGTTTGTACTCACAAACGCTGAAGGCTGAGGGCAGACGAGAGTTTTACTTTGGTTGTTTTACGACAATCTTTGATAACATTTTTTTATATTACCTTGATAGTAAATACAGCAAGGATTTAAGATTTTATTGTGACGCAAGTTTAATTTATTCCTATGATTTTTTATTAGTTTACCAAATATCGTCTACAGTCTGATTTTTAAAATTTACGGAATTCTGACAGATGTCGTCTATAGACATTCATATATCAATAACCTTTTCTGCTTAGATTTTTTTAAATATTTAATAACAAAAAAATAAAACAGAATTAGATCAAGTAATGACACTGTAAATAGTGTTTGTTTGTTTTGTGCACTCAATGCACACTAGCTAGAATGTAAATTTTTAAGTGCTAAATGGAAAAACAGAGTAAAACAACATATTTCTCAAACAAAAATATTTATTAATCATCATCACTTATATCGTCATTGTCGTCATCATCATCAACTCGGATTATAAAAGAATCACACACACTATCCAGCAGATCATTAAGAAGACAGATTTTACCCTCTTCTTTAATAATATGGTTTATGCATTCTTGCCATTTGTCAGCTGTGATATTATATGCCCTCTAATATCAATTGTTTCACTTTGCGCAACTCGGACCGCGGTGCATGACGCGGCGTAAATAGTTTTTTAATTTTAGATTTGAAATCTTGTTATATTGGCTCTTAGGAGCAAAAATTTTACAAAGGAAGTGGTTTTTCTGAAAAAGGTTGGCAGCCTATGGATTATTGAACAGGGATTTCAGTAGTTTTTCTAATTTAAACCCTAAATTCAAGAAAGGTTTATTTTATATTTTGCTAAAATGCTCTCCCGTTTTAGTGAGAATTTTTTAATGTTGGCAACACTTCAGAAATGTCAGAATTCCGTCAAAGTAAAAATCAGACTGTAGTAATATATTATTTTATATTGTTTAAATCTATGTAAATCGCCGAAATGTGTGTACACGCATGACTTCCGAACGACTGCACAAAATTGATTTTTTTTTTGTGTTCGTTATTGTCAGGTTAAGTTTTATACACGGTGTTTCAAAATAGCCAATAAATAATCAATTCCTTATCGAAAACTCATTATTAAAATGTGTTTACACGTAATGTCATTCAACCCAAAATTTTCATGTAAATCATAAACATGATGATGATACTATGATTTACATAAAAATTTTGATCTCTCGGAGAGAGATCTTCAATGTATTGACATAACATTGACAAATTCACTTCATTAATAGTGTTATTTCTTTAATATTTTTGTATTTTTTAAATTTTCTTAATAAGATTTTTCATATTTTTTTATTATTATTAATTATTGTGGGTATCTTTTTTTTTCTCCTTTTCTCTCGACGGATGTCCTTTCAATATAAGCATATACCTACCATATTATCTTAGCAATCTGCTTGAGGGTACTTGACTTTAGTTATCCCTATGTCGATGACATCTTGATATTTTCCCCCACCCTAGACGAGCATATGCAGCACCGGGTTTGTCCCATCGGTTGCGAGAGTATGATGTAAGGAAGAATACTGCCCGCGTGTGTTACTCGCCGCAATCGCAAAAGCCGCCGACCGGTAGGTGTCCAAGCAGGCGGCCGGCGGTGTAATGTCACAACGATTATGCGAGCGCGGTCAAGCAGTAGTCGGAACTCCCAAATTGATTAATTCATAAAAAATCAATTCTTACGATATCGTCGTGTTGTTTCGCTATTCTTATCACAATTAACTAAAGATTGTTTTAAGGCTAAGAAAGCGCGTTTTTATTCTTGACATCTTCCTAAAAAGGTGCTACGTAAGCTTCCTAAACGAGGTGAAGTTTCTTGGGTACAGCATCAATAAGGTTGGTTCTAGACCTCTCCCAGAGAGAATTGAAGCCTTGCGAAATTTTCCTCCACCGAAAACGGTTGAAGGACTTCGCAGGTTTCTGGGTATGGTGAATTTTTACCGCCTATTTCTGCCAGGACCAGCGGAACGCCAAGCACCACTTAGATGTTTTGGCCTCATCCAAATTGATAGGCTATAAGCTTATGCCTTCGATAACAGCTTTAGAGCTTGCATTTTAGAAGTGCAAAGATCATCTTACCAGTCCTACGCTCCTAGCCTACCCTGTCCCTGATGTTCCGTTAGGAACTTGCACCGATGCTTCGTCGAGTCACATGGTGTGTGCTTACAGCAAAACGTTAATGGTCATTGGCAACCGCTAGCATTTTTCAGCAAGAAATTGCCAGCGAAACAATACATTTGGCCAGCTTATTATCGGTGGTGGTGCCCCAAGTAGACTCCACCACGTCGGCGTTTCACCGAGTAAGGAATTTTGGGTTGATTGCTGATGCCCTACTACCCGCTCATAGAAAGCATTGTGGCTTACCCCGATTCCCGTTGTCTCCGTCCGTCTCCTCCGTAGCCGGTGGACTTCCTGAGCTAGCTCGAAGGAAGTCGCGGCTCCTGAAGTTCTGCAGTGGATCCACCGGGGGAGACCGGAGCACTACAAAGGCCTATTAGGCCACCACGACTCACACACGCGATTTTGACACCTTGCACAACACAAAGCGGGCTTTCGCACCCCGATATTAGGTGCGCCGCGCAAATCAGTATTTGCTTGAATATTGTGTATTATATTTTATTCCGGCCCGCACATAACCTCTAAGCATGTCATGACATTTCGACTCGACTCAACTGACATATCACATGCGGCCGGCCGCCAAAAAAGCTGTCACTGCACAGACTAGAATGCAGTGCCGCCACTCGCTCTTCCTCGAGCGTGAACATCCCCCCGCTCCGGACAGTCCCGGACTGTCCGCCAAATCAGTCTAAGGGGAGGCGAGAAAGAGTAGCGACCGCGCGCTTCAAAACAGAATCCCCAACTAGGACCTCGGCAAACCTGGGCACACCATCAGACCCTAGAGTAAGTTGGACAATGCGTCCGCGACGCCAACGTAAGGGTGGCAGGTTTGGGTCCTTCACTAACACGAGGTCTCCAACCCTCGGTGGGTTTGTCTTATCTGACCACTTAACGCGCTGTTGCAAAATGTGTAAATATTCAAGGTGCCAGCGGCGCCAGAAACTCTGGGTAAGCTGCTGGAGCAACTCAAACCGCGAAAGGCGTCCGGGATTGATATCTCTATAAGGATACTCGGGCAGGGCGTTAAGTGGTCTGCCTATCAAGAAATGGCCCGGCGTGAGGGCCTGCAAATCGTTCGCGTCGGTAGACAACGGACATAACGGACGCGAGTTGAGAACCGCCTCAATCTTATGAAACACCGTCGCGAGTTCCTCAAACGTGAGAATAGTCTCCCCAATAACGCGGCGAAGGTGAGTCTTGGCGGCCTTTACAACAGATTCAAAAATCCCTCCCCAGTGAGGGCAAGACGGCGGGGAGTATCGCCATGTTACCCCCCTACGGGAGAGTGTGGATCCGATCTCAATATTATTTTTATCTAAAAATTCACAAACTTCTCTTATATGTCTATCAGTGCCCTTGAAGTTCGTCCCACAATCGGACCGAATTAGAGAAGGCAGTCCCCGGCGGGAGACAAATCTGCCTAACGCTGCTAAGAAAGCGTCCATGGTGAGTGCACTCACCACCTCCAAATGAACGGCTTTAGTGGCCAAACAAACAAACACACACAAATAAGCCTTTTCAGTCTTAGCATTACGGAGTCGCGACGTTTTTATAGTGAACGGTCCCGCGAAATCAGTTCCAACTCCTAAGAAGGTCATCGATTCATTCACACGATCAGCAGGCAAATCACCCATTTGGGGCTGCATCGTCTCGGGGCGTAAACGATAGCAGGGCAGACATCGAAAGATAACAGATCGGATTATTCTTCGCGCTGACAAAATCCAAAACTCCCGTTGGAGGAGCGCGGTCAATGCATTACATCCGGCATGAGCATTCTTCACATGGCGATCAATGATCAACAATCGCACCAATGGTCCGTCCTTGGGGAGCAACAGGGGATGACGTGATCTATAAGGCAAGTTAGCGTGCCTCAATCGGCCTCCTACACGCAACAATCCTTTATCGTCCAGAAAGGGAGTCAAACGCACCAAGGGTCCCTTCAATTTGGACGTCCCGGTACGGAAAATCTTAAGTTCCGGTTCAAACGCTCTAGACTGGGTCATACGCACCCAATGCAGAAGAGCATCTTGGCGCTCCTGCGGTGAGAGGACCGGACACAAATCTTTGTCCTGAGGCCGGCGACAATTTCGTATAAATCTTCTTATCCAAGCGGTCACGCCGAGCAACTTGTCCAGAGAACTGTAGCGGTCTAATAAAAATTCCCGCTCTGGAGCCGCCATAGTCTCGACAGCGTGAACACGCAAGCCCGGATTTGGTACCTTCACCACAGCTGGTGTGGAAGGCCAAGACGGTTGTAACAACCAGTCGGGACCCCACCACAGAGTGTGGTCAATAAGCTGAGGGGCTTCGCTGCCACGTGATGCACAGTCAGCAGGGTTTATTTCACCTGGCACGTGGCGCCAAATCAACGTGGCCTTCGAGGCCTGTATTTGGGATACCCGATTGGCCACAAATACTTCCAGGGAGTGGACGGAGTTCTTAATCCAACACAGGACAACCTGACTGTCGGACCAAGCAAAGAGCGACTCAAAGTCCACACTACGTCCCAGGGTGTCAACAACGTGGTTCATCAACCGAACCAGAAGAGTAGCTCCAGACAATTCTAACTTCGGAATCGTTAATCGAGTCCGAAGTGGAGCAACCTTACTCTTAGCAATTAGCAAGTGGAGCTTAACAGCTCCTCTATCATCAACCGTCCGGATATATACGACGGCTGCGTATCCACTCTCAGACGCGTCACAAAAGCCATGAAGGCTGGCCGTAAACCGTCCCTTAGGCAGTATATGTCTAGGGATACTAACACGGTTAATGTCGGGGAGAGACAACATGAAGGACTCCCAATCTCGCAGCAAACGGCCCGAGAGGGGCTCATCCCACGACACTTCGGCTGACCAAAGTTCCTGTAGGAAGCACTTCATCCAAAACACTACGGGACTAATCCAGCCATTTGGGTCAAAGGTACGAGCTACTGTAGACAAAACCAACCGTTTCGTCCAGACCTTGGGGCTTGGCAGCTCCAATCGATAGGTGAACGTGTCCTGGACAGGTCTGTATTGCACTCCCAAAACAGACAGTAAATCTGGAGTGTTGGCATTCTCAAAAATATGAGGCTCCTGCTGGTGGTCGTCTGGCAAGTCACACAAAAGCTGAGGTGAGTTGGACATCCACTTCCTCAGTTCATAACCACCAGCCCCGAGAAGAGCAATTAGTTCATCTCGCAAAATCAAGGCTTCCTCGACACTAGAGGAGCCCGTACAAATATCATCAACAAATGCATCCTCCTTGAGAACCAAGGATGCGCGAGGGTATCGTAATCGTTCACGTTCAGCGAGTTCCACAAGTGAGCGAATTGCCACAAAGGGGCTCGAACGCAAACCGTATGTATTGGTGTTCAGCTCGTAGACCAGCATGGGATCCCTGGGATCCTCCCTCCATAATATGAGCTGATATCGTCTATCGTCCGGGTGAATCACAGTCTGCCGAAACATCATCCGGATATCGGTCACAAAGACGACGGCATGGCGACGGAAGTTGGTCAATACATCACCCACCTCGTGGTGCAACTTCGGTCCAGCATGCAGACATTGATTCAGCGAAACTCCGGTAGACGTAGGAGCTGACCCATCAAAAACAATTGCTCATATTCTCGCATGAAGTCGACATACTTCTGTTTGAGGTCGGAGTTCCTACTCATACGACGCTCCATGGACAGCAGCCGCTTCTCGGCCAACGGCCGGGAGCTGCCAAGTGAGGGGCGAACTGACAAAAGGGGCAAACGAGTGATCAGCCGTCCCGAGTGAAGGCGACCTGTATTGTTCTAGTAGAACAACTCACACTCCTCGTCCAAGGGGTTCACTCGCTTCACGGTAGGTGGCTCTTCCATCTCCCAAAACCGTTGAAGGACATCCGATAAGGTGGAGCTAACAGTTATGTAACTGTCCACCGATGGAGATGGTGGGTTATGCCTAACTGGTCCCATCACTACAAACCCAAGCGATGTAGATAAGGCTACCAGCCCACCCTTCTGTAACTCTCTCCTCTTCCCACAATACACGCGGCCTAGAACATCGGCACCGAGCAATAAGTGAATCGGACCGGTTCGGTGGAAGGAAGGGTCAGCCAAGGTCAATCCTGATGTCGCATCAACGACAGCGCGCGAAACGTGCTGTTGCGGAAGCTGACCAACAACCTTCTCATAAACAATCGCGGTAGCGCCAATTTTGGGCGCTGAAGAGAAGTGGGGGGAGAAGGAGAACAAAACCTGACCGATCGGATCCGGGATCCGCAGGTCTCCGATTCCTCGTACCGATTCAAGGTATGGAGATGTGTTCAAACTCAACTGCCGGACCAGCCAGCTGGAGGCAATGCAACCCTGAGCTCCCGTATCCAAAAGGGCGCGAACTAAAACAAAGGTGCCCCTCGGGCCCCACACCTGTACGGAGGCTGTTGGTAACAGCACCTGCTCCTGTGGGGGGGTTGCAGCCGACAGTTGGTTTAGTGAAAATCCTCCCGCATTCCCCGCAACGGGGGGGAAGGGGGGTCCGAAGAAAAATGCGTGCGCGGCGGAGGAATAGGGCGCTCAAGGCGCTCGAGCGGGTCCCAATCCGGCACGTACACACCCCGACCAAAGCTGCATCGGGGGGCCGGGCGGTGCCCATGATGGGCGAAAGTTGGGGGAGCCCGCGATAAACGAGGTCTCTCCATCAGAGGGGGAGAGAAGCATATCGGCTCCCGGCGTGGCTCCCTAATTACCGCGGCCCAATCCCGCGGTGGCGCCTCATAAGCGGCGCGTCGATCCCCCCCGCCCGTAGGGGGGGTGGGGCGCCCAATCCTCTCACTGGAGGGGGGGCGCCTGTCCAATCTCCGCGGAGGGGTGGCACGCCCCTCCGATCTCGGAGAGGTGGGTGACCTAGGAGGGCCCCCGCCCGTGTGCGAGTCCCTCTCTCTCACCACCTCACGAGTGTCTCTATTGTTGAAGCACAAAAGGGGGTGATGGGCCCCTCCACAACAGTGGCAATCTCGTGGGTGGGGGCAAGCCGATGCCATATGGGCCCCCAGGCAGCGGTAGCACCAATTCCGCTGCTTGGCCATATTCCTACGCCCCTCGGTGCGTAGGCCAACAAATTTGGGACAGGCCGGCAAACGATGGCCATCCCGCTTGCAACACTTGCAAGGCATCGGCCTCTCCCTGTGTGGAGAGTTCTGCCGCATTGCAGTATACTGCTTGTACGGGCGGCGCTCTCTCCGTGGCGCTGCCCGGGTCGCCTCATAGCGACCTGTACTCGGTCCCGGTATAGGAGCCAGATCCAAGTGGTCGGTCATCCGACACTCATCCTCCAAAAATCTGAGGAGATCCGAGAAGGGGGGGAGGTACGAGGCACTATTGCCCCCGTACCTTTGTTCGAAGCGTCCCTTCATCTCCATGGGAAGCTTATCGAGGATGAGGTGGAGCAAAATAAAGGACCACTGGTCCACCGGTAGATCAAGTCGTTTGAGCGCGTTAATAGCGCTCAGCAGCGGGTTCAAAATCTCCTTCCTCAATGAGGAGACCCGCGATACTCGTGGCAGCCCTAAAATGGCAGCCACATGTGTGTCCGCTAGCAAGCGAACATTCTGATACCGGGCGGTCAACAACGCCCTTGCAATATCATAACTGTCATCATTGACAGGTAGATGCTGGACAAGTACACCAGCCTCTCCACGTAAAGCAGAGAGCAAATAGGCCAATTTCTGGCTAGGGAACAGGTCGTCCCTCGAGTGAACCAGGCTATCAAAGAGGTTAATGAACCCCATCCAAGAAGCCAGGTTCCCATCAAAGGTTGGGATGTCTAAAGTGGGCAGTCTGCCCAGCAAGCCGGCCGGGGTAGGCTTGACCTCCCCGGGCGTGCACGACTCACCCCTCCGGGCGGATAGGATTGCCTGAGCCTTGTTTATAATCACATCCGCCTGTTCAAAACACTGATCATAATCGGCATTAAATTGGTCGACTGCCCGCAACTCAGCGGCACCCTCGGCTGGGTGGTCGAGCAAATATTGTTGATGAAGAACGAAAAGCTGCTCCAATTCCTTCAAGCGAGCAGGTACTCCCTCAAGCCGAATTAACAAAGCCTGTTCTCGGTCTGGTCGGTCTACCAAAGCGACGGCACTAGCAAACCATCTCAAAATCTTTTGTGCACCCGCGCGGGCACCACTAAGCGGGCTGACTGGCGGGACCATTTTGCACCAAAATTAAGATACTCTATAATAATACACAGACAAACAGACCGACAACCGCAGACAATAAAACAGATCGGGAGGAACTTCAAAGGCAGAACAAAATATATAAACAAACCAAAATCAAGTGTAAATGCTAGAACTTAACTAGAACAACAAAGGCATTTAACAACAGAATTTTTCAAACAAATTAAATTCAAGCATTAAGTCAATAACTTAACAAACACAATATTCAAAGGCAAACAAAACAAAATCAAATGTAAATGCTAAAACTTAACACAGCAATATAGTGTATTACAACAACAGCAAAGTCATTTAGCAGCAAAATCTGTTAAACAAATTAAATTCAAGTATAAGTTTACAACTTAACAAACAAAATATTCAAGGGCAAAACAAAGATATGAAAAAACAAACCAAAATCAAATATAGGTAAATGCTAGAACTTAACTAGAACAACAAAAGACATTTAACCCCAATTTTTCATATACAATGACAATTAGTTAAGGAGATCGGTCCACAAATGAGCTGGTAGTCGGTTTAAAATCAGCAATCAAAACCAATTAATATGTATTGCCCGTTTGGACAACCAACAAGATTACAATATTAATTGTACAATACTAATCAAATACTCAAATCTAAGAACCACTCAAATCTAAAAACCACGCTCTGCTACCAAGAGATGGTGGTGCCCCAAGTAGACTCCACCACGTCGGCGTTTCACCGAGTAAGGAATTTTGGGTTGATTGCTGATGCCCTACTACCCGCTCATAGAAAGCATTGTGGCTTACCCCGATTCCCGTTGTCTCCGTCCGTCTCCTCCGTAGCCGGTGGACTTCCTGAGCTAGCTCGAAGGAAGTCGCGGCTCCTGAAGTTCTGCAGTGGATCCACCGGGGGAGACCGGAGCACTACAAAGGCCTATTAGGCCACCACGACTCACACACGCGATTTTGACACCTTGCACAACACAAAGCGGGCTTTCGCACCCCGATATTAGGTGCGCCGCGCAAATCAGTATTTGCTTGAATATTGTGTATTATATTTTATTCCGGCCCGCACATAACCTCTAAGCATGTCATGACATTTCGACTCGACTCAACTGACATATCACATGCGGCCGGCCGCCAAAAAAGCTGTCACTGCACAGACTAGAATGCAGTGCCGCCACTCGCTCTTCCTCGAGCGTGAACAATCGGGATTTACTTGCTGTCTACTGGGCGATACAGTATTTTTGCTATACCGGGTGTAACTGAACACTCCAATAGCATTTGAGGGGCGTATACGTTAGATAATAAATGAAACTCGGGTGCTTGTCTGAGACCGGGAACCCCAATACTTTCAGAGTTATTCGATTCTTAACTGAAAGCAAAAACTTTCAAGTGACAACCATAATCAGCTCTTAACACAAAAGAAATTTAAACACAAAATGACACGTGACAGACGTGAGCGTAGTATTCCTCGTACGCTTACGTAGGGCTGGCGGCACTTAATACCCAAAAAAAAATTATTTAGTTTGTATGGGAAAAAAGTAGGTTTGTTAGCCCTAATATTTTTCCTACAGAATCTCTACTTCTGATTGATATATACCCTTAAATGTTATTGGGCTGTTCAGTTACACCCTGTATACTCGAGACACAACATGCAACTATCGGATACGGGTTTTCTGGTGCGCACTTTTACGGATGGTGGTGCAGGAAACACAAAGTGGTTGTTGGTTTTCGGTGTGTGTAATATACTAATAATTTCAATATATTACATGCTTACCTTAAAATATCTTACCTAGGAGACGAAAGCGAACCTCTTTCGTCGCTACAGACCTGTCCTCTTATTAGTACCTTCGGTTGCTAACTAGAACTGTCATTAATAAATAGAACTGTAATTTCTGAAAGAAAGCTAATATCCATCACCGCTATAATGAACGCTCAGATCATTTAGGCGGCGTTCATTCTTAGAATGCTCTAAGAATGACCGCCGCCATAACAAACAAATTACTAAACTAGTAATAGATGTAAAGTTTCTTTCGAAATTTACAGTTCTCGTGAGCAACTAAAGTTAGTGAATAGGGCTGCAGAACGGCAAGCTTAATAATGTAACTGAGATTGCTAACTTGAATTGTTATTTTTGTAAAAAACTTTTTATCCATTGCTACTAAAATTAACGCCGCTACAACAAACTAATCGTTTAACTAGTAACGGATATAGTTTCTTTAAAAAATGACAGTGCTAATTAGCAATCGAAGTTAGATAATCAGTCTTCAGATTGTTCAAGTTGCCCCCAGCCCCTTTAAACAGATAGAAGACTGAATGTGACGTGAGAATTATTTTGTACGCAGCACGTTCGGGATCGTGGACGCAAACATGGATAGCATGGCAGTGACCGTGTACAACTGGGCGGACGGTCGCGGCACCATCATAGGTGACTGCGTGTGCATACCAGAGCCGAAGGTCTTCCTTCACAAGCACGACTCCGACACTGTGGTAATTATATGTTTAATGTATTTAATATTCACATTTGACTTTGTGACTTTGCATTAAAAAAAATCAAAATAAAAAAATCGGCCATGTGCAAGTTGGCTCGCGCACCGAGGGTTAAAGCAAACTTATCTTAGTATACAGGGTAATTTTTAAACCATCAACAACCTCCCAGGGGCTGATTCTAGTGCTCAGATGCAACAACTATTTGTATGGGACCAACATCGAAATCGCAAAAAAAAACCACTTCTCTATACAAACTAGGTTAGCTGATCGAGACTTTAGTATGGGAAAGTGGATTTTTTTTGCGATTTCGATGGTGGTCCCATACAAAAAGTTGTTGCATCTGAGCACTAGAATCAGCCCCTGGGAGGTTGTTGATGGTTTAAAAATTACCCTGTATAAGTTGCTAACCGTGTACATATTAACGGTTTTCAGTTTTTTTCCCTTAACGTGACTGTGCTATAAGACCTTGCTTCTTGCCAAAGAACAATCGAAGGATAGAAGGATAATATCCAAAAGAATCATTAAGCGTCCACAAATTCTATCTTTCATTACAAATGTGCTAAAAATTATTTCGTTTGATTCTTCCAAAAAATACATAAACGTGATAGTCTGGAAAAAAGACAAGATTTTTATGTACAAGAAATGACTGAAAGTTAGTTATGAGTTCCTTCGACTGTCACCGCGGTCCGATTTGCCGATTACCTGTCCAAGCCGGTTTGAATTAGTATTGGGTTGAGGGTATTTAATGTCATAGATCTGTCATGTCAGCGCTATTACAACGAGTATGCGTTGCAGCAATATCACGATACGTAGAAAATTATTATATGATGGTGATAATTTAAGTCACAGCTAGCGTGAGCGCGCTCATAATTGATTCGAGACGCGAAATATTAATTCGGGCCGCATTGTCGATTTGACATTAACATGACATCGTTCTCGCTCGTTCCGTTCGAAATTCGCTGTTTAGTTTTGCTTGTGCGTTGCTTTGCGTCTTCGAATACTTAAGAATTTGCTGTTGATTTTTCATGGTTTTGAGTAACCCTGGACTGCTCTGGACTACCGAGATCTCCTATCATGACTGCTGACTACTGCTAGCTAAAAGGATTCCGATTCTCGACGATGTTATTTACCGTTTTAAGAAATAACCTCTTAAAGTTTATGCGTATACTTTTAGTCCAGACTTCGTAGAACATTCATAATACTATCATTTTACATAGGAATTAAATTTCTAGTTTGGCATATTATTCATGCATGTACACAAAAAAAATATATCAACAAACATTTGTTAGGGAGTTTGCCTTTATTCTTTCAGGACTCTACGTCAACGAGAAGTACCCTATAGGTCTTGATTCTCTTGTGAAATCGCAAAATTTGCCAAAATCTCCGACATAAACGGTCATACGTTTGATCGCGTTCATTTACAATTTTGATTTTTTCACAGCTGAAAGAGATTGTAGACCTGAGTATTTGATGTACAGCCTGACCAAAAAAAAAAAAAAAACTTGCTCTGGGGGCGCTAAATTAACTATGATTATGGGAACACTTAGTACAGTCATACACATACGAATTGGCTAGTATGTTATTTATGTATGTATGTATGTTATATAAAGTTCGATTTATAGCAGAAATAAAATTAAATTTACAAGAGCATGTTTTAAAGTATTGTGAAATAAACTACCATAAAAGTACAACTATATTCGGGTTAAAAAACACCAATTTAGGATTTCATTACTAGATATTTATTAATCATCAAACTAACAATCTAAATACTCAACGGATTCGTATGACATTTCATGATCTTCCTTGAACCATTTTACGAGTTCAATTTCAGATGTATCGAACTCATTGTCAATTGTAAGACAGTAATTGTATGTTTCACTATCACTGCTTGGAAGGAAAAGTGGAAAAGTTCATTCTATCTAGTGTATGTTGATTTTCAATGGGGGGTGTTCGGACCCCAACCCTGAGTAACAAACATCCAAACATCCACACTTGCATTTTCACATATATAATATTAGTAGGATTTCGAGAAAATTGGTTAGGAATAAATCAAAATAAAAAAATCTAAATCAGATGTTGATACGTGGCTATTAACAGTGAGCGAACTTTACATTACAAAGTACAAAAGAGATTAACACAGTTACAGTTTCTTTGGGGCAGGGTGACTGCTCGGTCGTTCGGGGAATAGCTAGTCTGATCCCGAACGTGCCTCCATGGGGGTAGAAGTTACTGAAGGGTGGTTTAGCCAGGTATGGGGTTTTTACCCGAGTCCAATAGCATATCCAAGGGATGGCCTTGTCAGTTTTTCAGCTCCTTGTCGAATCGTAAAGAGATTCCCCCGCCCAAAAAAAAATGGTTGACTGCTTGGTGGCCAAATTTGTCAAGGCGCCAACACGGCATGTTGAATATGCAGGTTTGACTACTGCTCGATTTGAACATTGGTTATTGTTTTCATTAATTCAGTGTTCAATATTTAAATCGATAAAATTACACTAACGTTTCATTTATAACATTGTTCTCCCAGAAATACAACTATAAAGCGATTCGCGTGAACAACCCGATGCTCCTCCTGCTGAACGGGAAGAAGGTTGGCCGCAACCAGTTCGCATGCACCAGAGTGACGAGCACGTACGAGATACATTGAACACATCGACGCTACAGTTCGAGGAGAGGCTGGAATCGGCACGCACATCCACAGGTAGATGTCACTTGCTTTGTAACGGAATAACACTGAGTATTTTGTACTCGTCACGTCTCGTCATCGAGACATACCATTTCTAATGATGATATATGTACACACGATAACAGGTCAGACTTATTGACCTTGAGACTGCATTTATGTTGTTTATGCAAGTTTGATATAAAGTTGAGTGTACCAAGTAATAATTTATTTATTTATTAAAAGTACACCAACAGCGATACATAATAAGACACTAACACCTAAACAATATTTTAGTACCTTTATCCACGGTTATTTTTTTATCACCCTGGAAAATTTTAGGGACGCTTCAGGACACATCCAATATTATATAAAAAATAAAAAAAATGAAATAAAAAAATAAAAATAAAAAATAAAAAAAAATAAAAAATCTCTAAAAATGCTGCTCTCGACTAGTGCAACATTTTTTGTATTTTTAAAAAAATTAATATAAAATTAAGGATGGGGGTTATTTTTTTTATTTATATTGAAATCATTCTAATACCGTGCCGTGAAGCGTCCCTTAAAATTTCCAGGGTGATAAAAAAATAACCGTGTATAAATGTTCGCCAATTACACGTATACATAACAATTGCTATATAATCTTCGTACTCTTACTATTCTTATAATAGTAATGTCATGTGTAACAGATAATTTAAATAGAACTAAACTAGGATTGTCTGTATTATACATTATATTTTTTAAAGTGTACAATTTTATCGTCACAATGGTTAAATTAAAATGGATCTAGTTGTGTAATTATCTTCGTTATTTAACTATCAAATTAATGGATTTTTATTTTAGTCATTGTAAGGAAAATTTTCATATAAACTTTAATGTGTAAGTCGATAAAAGAATTTACGATTTGTTGAATGAGTACGTAAAGTTGGCACTGTAAAGTGTAAATTGTCGTCAACGAAGTAATTTTGAGAAATTAAACTGTTAAAAAGAGAAAGAAAAAAATGAAGTTTCTAAATTGTCTTCTTCGAAGTTGATCTGATAATATAGTTCATATGTACTTTTTTAAATTTAGTATTGAATTGGATCTCATTGTGTATAATAGGTATGTCTATCTTTCAACAGACTTTATATAAAACTGATGTGCTAGTTTTGTAAAAATTGAACATGTAATTTTTAAAAAAATTTTAATTGATAAAAATATCTTAAAATATTATAGTAATTGAGAAGTAAACGTTATGAGTGCATTAAGTGTAATTAATTAACAAAGTTTACATCTTCAAAACTTATCTACTAAAAGTTATTGCATTTGTTGTGACTATCTAACTAAATCGAAATCGAAAGCTCCTGCCCCACCTGCGTTCTATCTAACACGTTAACAAACGCCATAACTGTGACATCACACAGACTTGGTCAACAGTTTTGTGCGCTAATTGGTATACGGCTTTCTAAGTGGCGTTAGACGTTAATAAGTTTTATAATAATCCCATGTAATTAATGTAGTGACTATGTTAAGATTCTATTTTTAACGCGTACTACGGCGTAGGCGTTAACACTAACATTAACGCGAGTGGCGCAGGGGCATAATAGACAGTGATCACGTTCTTCCTGTACTGATATGATTAGTGTTTCCTACAAAGTCGCATGCTTATGCAGTTGTAACGAAAAAAACGCACACCCTGTAATTAACTTGGTTGGAATTGGCTTCTGAATCGATTGCAACGTATAACAAAAGATATTTTTTAAAAAATAATTCACGTTACCCGTTCGGTCAACATTCT
Source organism: Schoenobius gigantellus (assembly GCA_963935595.1). Lineage (NCBI taxonomy): Eukaryota > Metazoa > Arthropoda > Insecta > Lepidoptera > Crambidae > Schoenobius > Schoenobius gigantellus. The sequence goes on from OZ012541.1 coordinate 57,009,614, forward strand.
AAACAAAACAATATGATTCAATATGATACAAGGTAATGAGTCACTTTTAATGGCGGAGTCTTGCGTCGTACGTTATCGCTATTATTCCCAAGTCACGCTCCACTCGGCCGCGCCGTCCCGCACGGTGCGTAGACTGCCCATTTGTAGTGAGGTGAGGGTAACTTCTAATAAATGGCGTGCGTTACTACTGTTACACATTGTATTTATTTAATCATATTTTGACAGTTATATATTTTTATTATTTATTCTATATTATTGAACATACAATAAAGGATTTTTTTTAAGCATACAGTTTAAAAAGATGTGTGCTTTATTGTATCTTATTGAAAACTTCGTATACAAAATTTGCTGCGTACGTGGGTGTGCTTTTGGTCAAATTTGCATTTGGTTTATTGATTAAGAAAGCGTGCAATTTGCAGAATCATCAAAAGTTTGGCCACTTGCAACTTGGACTAAATGCAATTTCACGAATTTGACCAATCGCAAATTTGACCAAATGCTCTAGAACGCATTTGTCGTATATGGCCAATATGATAATTATTGTTCTCACTGTTAAAAAATAATATCACAGATCACAAGTATTTTCAAGAAGATCACAATGTCATCTCACCTTGATAATGACATATTTAATATAATTATGTATTCTACTAGTCGTTTACTAGACTGTCCATACACAGGAAGGTTTCCTGGACATGATTAAAAGATTTCTATGCCTATGCTTTTTACATTATTTCCATGCTAATTCGATTGTGCACCCATTACTAAAAGAGTGTGTTTCAAATGTTTAAAAATAGAATATCTGGAGTCAGATTTCAAGTATATTTTTTGAATATAAATAAACAAAAATTTAAGGTAAATGTTATGAAAGAAATTTGTGTGATAAGCTAATTAACAAAGTTTACATCTTCAATGTTTGGAGGACAGCACATCAAGGTATACACTGTGGCATCTTAAGTAGTTGTGATAAGTACCATTTTGCAACAGAAATGTTTAGCCTGATGTGCTGGCCTGTGTACGAATTTGTCAAAGTATTAATAGATAGAAACTGCATTTGCGTATTTTTTTGTGACTGATGTGATGACTTGCGTTTGTAATTCACTATATTGTTTTTGCTTCGAACTCGTATCACATTGGTAATGTAATTGCAACATTCAACATTTGTATATCATTATATTTGTAGGGATCAAGGAATATCAGGTGTATTGTGATTTGAGAATGTCTATGAAGGAGATTATGTATCGATTAATATCTTGTATAAGAAGTCAAGGATCATTCGCGAAGCGAACGTAGGAATGAGTGTAAGACTGCAAGCATAAGTTCACAACTTATATGACAAAACGATGATAGATCCATTTGAAATGTGTCGGTCAATCATTAGATTTTTTCGTCTATCTATATTTTTTTCGGATTGTATGTTTTTACACCAAAGCAATATGAATAATGTATTTGAATGAACATTTCTTTTTACAACTACGATAGTTGCCAGAATAAAGGTTAATTCACTCAAAATGGAACACAAAATTCACATTAACACAATTCAAAAATTTATTTTTGGTGCGTATTACTAGAATGTTTTACAAAGTTTCAATCATCATTACGATTATGAAGACGACACAGTAAACTATAATAAACGTGTAATAATATTTATATTCTGTCTATTCAATGACCACAAAAGAGTAAAAAAAGCAGTGGAAGTGACATGTAGATAGGCTGCGCTAACCGAAAGTATACGAAGCGCTGCATTATTAAACCTCTATTTTCTTCATTGAATTGGAGTAAATTCAATTTCACCGTTTAACAGTCTATCTCAATGTTTCACTAAAACAAACCCCAAAAATTCGCACAATTAAACACAAAAATTCACTTCTTTTTGTTGCGTTTTAAATTATAATAGTTGGTATACGGACATTCATGAATATAATTAATTTTCGTACAAAATGCCCACCTTTAGACAGCTTTAGGGTGAACATTCCGTATACTGTGAATATGATTGAAAGAAACTGAATGCTTTGCCGCACCTGTAATAAAAACAGGGTCACTATTTATGCCACAGTTATGTGCCACTTTTGTAATATCGTGAAAATATTCACTTTGGTATTTTAAGTATACAATACACGACTAAAATCTTGATTGTAAATATGTAGATAAATTTTCTAATCTATCTTTGTCAATTTCTATATAAATGTACATGCACTATTTTCAAACATGTATATTTATTATGCTAATCATCTTTACTAACAATAAAATTATTGGAAGATATTTCTTAAGTACGAGTATTTCTTCAAGAATAATGCACTAAAGTCTTAGACTTGTTCTGTGACATAAAATGTTATTAGGGTCAACTAAGACTATTTTTTGTATGTTCTTGTAATGATTGCATTGGTACTATCTTTTTATAAATACATGTAAGTTTTGTCCCACTACAGTATTAAAACTTGTTGATAAACTGTGCTTAACTATGCTTATTACTCGGTGAAACCAAACATAAAAGATTGTGCGGAAAAATAATAATGCTTAATAATAATAATAGTAATTTAGGACGCTTCTTAATTATTTCTATTCCTCAATATTATGAGGAATGCCCGATTGGTTGATAAACTCGTCTTTCTAGCTATGGAGGGTAGAGGTAAGGAGAACGGTCTCGATTGTGAAACAAACAGTAGAATTTTATTGTCCTTCAAACAGCGTTACTTAAATCAGGGTGGCGCCACAGTAGCAACAGGACGAATTTCAAAGAAAGAGCCAAAAGTAATCAGAATATGATAGAAAATTAAACTGCTGTAATTTTGGGTTATATTTACAAAATTATTTTGGACTACGTAAATAGTTGAGGTTTGGTGTACTGGACTGTCACTAACTACACTTGTCATTAAAATATGAATTTACAAACTCGGCATACATGCTTTACTCCGTCAACAACTACTACATTCATACCATACCCTTGCCTACGCCAGCGCCATCTATTTTAATGCAGTTGTTCACAACAGGAGACAGTTTTCTTTCTACTCTCCATGTTTTAGCCTCATCATAGGTGGCTCGGGTTTTGTAGATTATGTCAATACCACATTCGATAGATTATAAACATAAAATTCTTTAGATTATACAGTATTAAATATGGATTATTATATTTACAGTGTATGGATAGAGTATGGTGTTTTATAAATACTATTTTTAGTCTGTGGAATGTGTGATTGACAAAAATTGACAGAACCTCCTACACCTATAAACTGGCCCTTCAGTAAATATAACCCGCACAAGACAGGTACAAAAAAATATCGAGGAAACACGAGAATCGAGAGAATTCAGAAATAGGGATTTGTAAAATGTATTGCTGTCGCGCTGGGTGCACCAACAATCGTTCTAAGCGCGATAGAGACAAATGCAGCTTGGATCGAAAATACATATAAAAAGAACACAAAATATACGTTTTGTAGCCCCCTATTTTCTCCGCCAAAACTAGACCGATTTAATTACTTTTTGCGTTATCAATTAAAGAAAGGCTTTTGCTGTGTTTCTATGTATGGGTAATGAAAAGATATAAAACTATAATTTCGTTGATTATTGTTATTTCTATATTTTGTACAGTTTAATGGTTGTATCATAATATGCTTAGTTTGACCGAGTAGTAAATTATATACAAAAATTATAGACTAAATATTATGATAATTGATACTCAGAAAATTGTTAGACCGAAAATGCATTGTCTGTAACGAAAAAATAATAAAACATTATTACGACTTTTTGTTTTCATTTTTTAATGATCAAATTCTGAGATACGTTTACTTAAATAATTAATATAGTGTTAAGATGCTATCTAAAAATAGTAGAGGTAGATTTTTTGCAAATTTGCTATAAATAAAATTACTTATCTACATTTTTTAAATCCAAAGTTGAACGCGGCGTTCAACTCGCCTCATGACATGATAATTAAATATAAAATTAAAGTTAGAAGTGAAGACATCTCTTAATAGACGGAGAAATGTTTTAGAATCTGTATCCATTTTTAACTAGGAACATTTTTTATGTATTAATAAAATCATTTCGTCTTAAGTTAATAATTTTCCTAATTTACTTCCCATAAAACTAGATCGTTTTCGACTATTTCAGCAAACCTTTCGCCCTTGTTTCTGTCCTTGAATAGAGGTCTTAAGGTCTTCAGGTTCAAGCCTAATAAGGCCCCGTTATCCAGCTGCTCGTTCAGCTTGGTGGCCAGGTCGGAGTTGTAGTGGAGCTTAAGTAAACTAGGCCTTGAATACAAGTATTGCACCTCCTTCAAGTTCTTTCTTGCCCATTGCTCTATAGTTTTGTTGCCACTGGCCACCTTCAAAAAATATAGAATTGCGCACATTTGATAATATTTCTACCCCCATGCTGAATTAAATAAAACTAATTTTAATTAAAAATTATTACGATCACTTTCAATTTGTCAGTTATAATAAGAATTATCATTTCGAGACTTGTCACAAGATATGCTCTTATGTTGCTAGAAATAATTGTTTTTACTTACTTTTATATCGCCAACCTGTTTCAAAAAGTAAGAAGAGAAGTAGAACCGTAAATTGTCGGTGTTATTTTGTTGGCCACTACGAGCTTTCATGTATGTGCGAAGCATGTTGTAGCCTGTCCTTTTGTATTTGAAAACCTGAAATTTGAAATTAATATATTTTTTATACATATGGTTGGCAAACAAGCACACTGCCCACCTGCCTATGGCACCTACCACTGACGATTAATTATGTATCTACGATATAAAACTATAGTACCCTCAGAAAAATAACTAAAGCAATAGTACCTATATTCAGGATAAGAAAATTCCCGTGACGGGTCAGTTTTCCGTTTCATTCATACTAGGTTTCCATGATAAAAAATATTATGTTTTAAAAATATAATTTATCTCTAGATTATTTTTATCAAAACAGCAATAATTTATTCCACATTAAATAGAAACAATAATATTAGTCCAGTTAAATATAATTATTTCTAATTTCGAAAAAAATATTTGTTTCATTATGTGTGTATTTGAATCGTGAATCGGAACGATTCAAATTACATTTTACACAAATATTTTATTTGTACATTTTAAACAAATATTTTTCAGAATTATAAATTCTTGTTTCTATTTAATGTGGAATTATTTATTGCATTTTTGATAAAAATAACCTAAAGAGATAAGAAATATATTTAAAACAATATTTTTAATCATGGAAACCAGTATGCATGAAACGGAAAACTTAGGCCTGTCCCGGGAATCTTCTTATCCTGAATATACTTACATATGGTTCCTATAAGATTTGAAAATCTACAACCTTTACAAGGATATATCTCAATTTACAGTTAAAAGAATTTAAATGTTTAGCAGTTCGATGATTATTTCTATTTAGTCGTATATTACTAACACACTTACTACCTACCGATATTTTGACCATTTGTGTTCCATAGAGCTTACACAGTTTGCCGCTAATGCCGCCTAATTGCTTTTATGATACGACAAAATAAAAAAATATCTTTGACCTGCTAAACATTCAAAGTGACTGTGCGTTGCCCAAGGAAGTATTGAAGTTCCTTGATGTTGCCAGCTTGTGACATAATCAGTCAAGTCACAGTGCAGTGCCATATGAGTGCCACCAACTTATCTGTGAAATGGCGAAAATTAGAACAACAGCTGTCAATATTATTTGATAGAGCTATGTTGGTTTCTGTTTATTGTGATTTTTGTGTTTATTTAATGTTTAAATTTTTAAAAAATATATCCCTTTAATATTTTACATAATTATACTAATAACTAAAAATAAATTTATTTATTTAAAAGAAGCTCGGTTGGATTTCAATATAGCGTCGCCAGCACCACCCAGATAAGTAGGTCGCACTATACGGTCGGCCTCTGAGGCCGACCGTATAGTGCGACCTGTATAGTATGGATATGACCTGACCGTATAGTATGGATATTTTAGTAACATGTCACACCAACTATTCCTTTTATTTAATATGGTTACACTTAGATTGCATTGTTAATAGTTGGTGTGACATGGTACAGTAAGCTCCTTGTTAAGCTATACTGTTTGACCTTTGGATCGTTCTTATGTCGTTCGTAATAGTGGCGGTTGTCGTAGTGTAAATGTAAAGCTTGAATGGGAGCTTACTGTACTAAAATGCTTATCTACTTTGAAGCCGACTGTATACTACCTGTCTACCTCTTTACCCTTCAGACGAGCATAGCAATGCAAGTATCACTGCTTTGTGACAGAAACAGGTGAGATAGAGGTACCCACACAGATGGTTCTAGAAATTACTCTCCCTCGGGTGCAGGGGTGGCGAACCTTTAGGTATTAATGTGCCGTTTTTTCAAAGAAATATTTAATGACGCTATAGACGTGTCGGCATATAACTTTAGCTTCGTGATTATTGGGAAAATAATACTAAATACTACCAAGTCAAAACTCAATGAATTTTGTGATCGGTGGCGTGCCTAAAATATTGTATCGCGTGCCATTGGTTCGCCATCCCTGCTCTGGTGAATATTATACTTATATGCTAAAAATTGTCTGTCGAATCCATGGATTCGACAAAAATTCGATTTTGTCATCGATGTCGATGCAGTGATTTCATGTTTTTTGTCATGTCAAATACCTGGTAAATGAAATCTCCCGTGACGTAAGAATCGATATAATGTGTTCCGTAGCTTTTCATGAATCTTCTGATCTCGGCGGTGTTGCTCGCGTTCAGGTTTTCTACGGCTTCCCTCACGTGGTCTTTGATTGCGACACCTGACAAGTCGTCCAACTGCGTAGACGTGTGGATCTTGGTCCACTTCACGAGGACGTAGCAGCAGTTGTCTAATTTATCGTATAGATCCACAAGACCCAGCGTTCGCAGTATCTCCTCCATCATCCAATCACCCATGAATGCTTTCCATGTTTTGTCTGTTCTGAAAAATGTTGGTGGTTAGCAATATAACAATGTTAGGATTTTCGAGTGATCCTGTACCAGTAGGGGTGAAGACATTTTTTTTGGTGTCTGTCATGCAGGGTATTAATAGTAGATTGTTTTATAAGGGTTTGAACAGCACCCATTACAGTCGAAACATTTTGGCGCTCTCACTATTACGTTCGAGCGCCAATAGTTCGAGACTGGAATGGGTGTTGCTTTTTTGTCAAGTACCGTAGACTCCTGTAACTTCGCCTTTTGTAGTAAACTTCGCCTAACATTTTTGGTAGAAAGTGTTAGGTAGAAGTCAAATTTAATCATGGCAACATTGCGACTTAGATTGTCAAAATAGGAGCGGCCATTTTGTCACTATTCACAAAAAAGTGGACGAGGGCGTATCAAACTTTTTGTCGTCTGCTGAAAAATCTTAATTTTGTAAGAAATTAGATAAAGGTAGGATTTTGAAATCTTTACAGTAAATGATACATATAGTCGGCTTTTGAATGCACTTACATTAATTATATTTTCGTTGATTTTAAAGAAGATATCCGTCAAGGCAATGTTGGGATGGATTTCATGAACCACCATAAGCTATACTTCGCCTAGCCCTAGGGTTGTCACAAAGTAAACATTTATTATTATCTGTATTTTTTTTTATTTATCCCAGGACATGCAAAAATGGTATCCAGTACAAGACGCAAAAGAAATTACACCGTACCTCATGGCCCCGAAATGCTTCAACTGGCATTAGAAAACTTGCGTAAAAAACGAATGTCTTCATACGAAGCTGAAAAGTGTTTCGGGATACCAAGAAAAACATTGTTAGATAAACTTAAAAAAAAGAGAGCATTAAAGTGCTTATCACTGCAGCTGAGTTTGGGAGTCCCCTTTCATTATTGGATTTAAGAATCATGGTTTATAAGTATTTACAAAAAAATGGAAGAGACGTCTTTAATGGAAAACTGCCAGGTGAAAAGTGGGCGTACGGATTTTTAAAACGTCATCGTCAAGCGTTGTCTCTGCACATCAAATATAAAAAAGCGAGGGCAGAAAAATCTTGCTGTGAAGACTGGCTAATTAAATACCATTATTATTTTGAAATCAAAATACCTACTATTCCACTGTTGTGATTACTCAATATAAGAGTAAATTTTTGACTCTTTTTGTGCTCAAGAACAGGAAATTGTACCTAATTAAGTTTATTTTTTTAGGGAAAGATTGTTTTTTTTTAAATTTATGTACCTAGCTTATATTGGAGCATTAAAGTTGATAGGTACAGTAAAGCTCCCATTTAAGCTATACATTTACACTACGAAAACCGCCACTATTACGAGCGACATAAGAACGGTCCCAAGTTCAAACAGTATAGCTTGATGAGGAGCTTACTGTACCTATTAAATTTGATAATTAAAAAATACATAAAATGAACTGGGTTTTTATTCGCCTGATCTAGCACAGAAATAAACCCATTAGTATTATATCATAAGTAAAAATTTTACAATATTTAAATTACGCCAAAAGCATAAGTAGGTAATTTTGTGATTGTGACAACCCTGCCGTTTGTTCCTAGATTTTTAAAAACCCATCGTAACTTCGCCTACCTAGTATTAAGAAAAATATTTTGAGCATTTTGGTCACTCCAGATTATAGTTGTAAATAAACCGTTTTAAACCAAAATCCGCGGTTTTAAACCCGTTTTAAACCACGACCACGTGGTCAGTACATTAAGAAAATAATACTTTAAAAATCAAGATAAAGAGGTCAATTGAAATCATTTACAAATTTATTAAATAAAATTAAATCACATATCACACTTTACTACATTTTTAGGATTAGCCACACTGAAAACTAACTTGATATTGTATTTATATTAATACTATACATTTTCATTTTTGTTTTTTTGGTCTCAGCCATTGCACATTTAGAATATACAGTGTGTCCCCGGTTAAGGTGCACAAACGAAAATGGATGAAACTAGACTACAATTTATCGATAAAAAAAGAGATTTTTTTTTATTAAATTGTATTTAATATTGGTTTTTTATTTTTTTATTCTCTAATTCTTCTTTTGTGTTTGTAAAATTGTAACATTGTAACCACTGCGTGGATTTTGTTTTGTTGGCATTATTTGGTAAAAATAAACATTTACTCAAAATTTAACACTATTATGTTCACTATTATGTTTGTGAAAAAAAATGTTTTTGTCCCTATTGACTGCTTTTATGTACTTTTTACTGTACTTTTAAATAAAAAATTAATTACCATACAGTGTTAAACTTTTGGCATCATTATTGTTCTTATTTGAACAAAATCGACGCAGTGGTTACAATGTTACAGTTTTACAAACACAAAAGGTGTTAAAAAGAGAATAAAAAAAAAAAAAAATCCATATTAAATACAATTTAATTTTAATAATTTTTTTCTCTTTTATTTATCGATAAGTTGTAGTCTAGTTTCACCCATTTTCGTTTGTGCACCTTATCCGGGGTCACACTGTTCTTTGTCGTAATAAATAGCTTTGGAAATTATTTCACCTCAAATTAGGGTTACCATCCATGTCAGGGAGGATGCCTGTTGAGGATGCACAAAACGCCTGATTTTTCGGACAACTGCCTGTCTCATGATTGGAAGCCCCCCCCCCCCCCCCCCCCACGGCAATGTATTTGAGCTATTGAGACCCGCGAAGTTCAGAAATGCTTGTCCCAGCGTAGCGCCGGCCGCACGCCTGTCTAAATCGTAAAATACCTGTCAAATGCGGCGAACGCCTGTCAGATGGTAACCCTACCTCAAACCGGGTTCACAACGCCAATTTCCTAACAAAACATGTTAGCATTGCCAGTCCGCTGCACCTGTATCTAAAGTGTTTTTGTTTTAAAAATTGCCCTTTGAGGCTTACCTATTTTGAATTAACTTCATCTTTTGTAATTCCCATAATTATTACTATTTCCGACGGGGCATCTAGCTTTTTTTGATTATTTTTTAGATCTCCGAAGATTTATGAAAGTGAAGAATCAGATAACAATACGGAATTTATGGAGGAATGTGATCCTCTTTTATTACCATATAACTAGAAAAGCTTATTCCTTAAATTTGAGTTGATTATTAGTTTAGTTGATTAGAACAATTTAAATTGATACCAAAAACTACCAAAACGTAATTAAGTAAAAAAGTTAATAGTTAAAGCTTTGTGTTGTAATTTCTTGATGGAACTCCATGGTATCGGTTTCGATACATCATCGTCAGGCCTGACGATGATATATCGAAACCGGTCGCAATAACTTAAATATAATAAAGATTCAAGCGGAACTTGTGAAGTTAGTGTTTTAATAACAAAAAAAAACAACTTTTGGTTTTTCATTTTTGACCTGGATATATCTGAAATAAAGAAATGGTGTTGTCTGTGGGAAGTCTCAGTGAATTCTAATAGAATAACCTATTAAACCAATATTACACCGCCAAATGTGGTTTAAAACGTTTTAAACAAAAAAAAAACGGTTTAAAACCAAATGGTTTTAAACGTTTAAAATTATTTTTGCATCTCTACTCCAGATGGCTTAAATCTTTGTTATTATTAATTAGTACCTATTAAAATATAACGGTGTTACTACAAAAAGTTTTTAAACACTGTCTTAAGTTAGACACTGTTTTAACATGATGCTATCACTATCTATTCTTTACGAAAAACTGAAACAGCATCATGTTTAAACAGTGTCTAACTTTAGACAGTGTTTAATTTTTTTTGTAGTAACACCGTAAAGGTCTATTTATTATAAGTTTTTGAAATAATTTTTCGGTGTAGGTGAAGTTAAATTCGCCTAGATTTTTTAAACCCCAATTTTGCTAATAAACCAACGCCATAGACAACAACGACACGCACACTTGAATAGCATTCATCTCATTGGTCAAGAAGTTGTAGTATTGCTAGTTCTGAGTTTATCAATTTAGAGACACGATACAAAAATATGTGAAAATCATGCAAAAAGTAGGCGAAGTTACAGGAGTCTACGGTACCTACAATATTTAAGCGTTATAATGCCATTGCATTTCGGTATATGTAAGTTTTAAATATGTATTTGTGACTGTTCAATCAATTTCGAATAAAATACTTCCATTCATTTGAAAAAAGAAATTAGATATAAGCATATTCGATTTGTTCATAAAATTTTCACCAAGCTTAATAATTCATTAGTATCGACGTGTGTACCTACTGTATAGGTTTTGTTGTTGCCCAAAATAATAAATAATTCTTTTAATACACTAGGCGTGACTGTATTGGCCCTAATTTATACTTTGTCTGAATTAAATTAATATTTTTTATAATTTTTTTTCATTGGCCGCCTAGGACAAAATTGATAAATAGTGAAATTTTTGAATTACCTACTTAAATTGTCGGCCCTAGGGTTGCGATGTACAGTTTTCTGCCCCATATTTAGGTGAACAATGACCTACTTGCAAAATGAAATAGTACATTGTTACCCTAAGGGTGAAAGTAACTTATTTAGCCCCGAGAATTGTTCGAGGGACTAAATAAGTCTTAAACCCGGGTAAACACTGTGCTTTTCATTATGATATTATCTATACTATATAAAGCTGGTAAGCGCAAATCTCAGAAACTACTGGTTCGAGTTGAGAAACTCTTTTACCATTAGAATGCTACATTGTCTCTGATGGTTATAGGCTATATTATAATTTTTACCGCGGGAAAATATTCTGGGCCAATTTTAGAAATTCTTTCACCATTAGAAAGCTACATCCTTCGTGAGTAACATAGGTTATATTTCCCACGGGAAAAATATGACGGGAAATCTATCGTAAGGCGAAACGAAGTTCGCGGGCACAGCTAGTCTAAAATAAAAATAAACACATAGGTAGGTACTGAATTACGTTATTTCATTTTCCTACTAAGTTGAAGTTATTCGGCTTCAAAAAAAACCTTCTTCATACACACACACATCTTCCATATCTATTTCACCCACTTCGACTTCAGCTTTCGTATCAAAAAGTGACTATAATTGCCTGCAGACTTCTCATAGAAATAATCAAACAGTCGGGTTTTAGGTATGATATGACGCTACAGTTATAGAACTACTTGAGCATTTATCATAGGCGATTGGGTACTACTATCCTCATGACCACAACGTTTTTTATGACTAGAACTCCTCTCAACGTAGCGTCTCTCACGAACTCACCCTTCAATTTTGAAGTCCTGGAAATACGTGGTGAGGAGGTCGCTGAACGTGGTGCACATGTACATCTGCATGTGCGACTGGGTGCCGCCGACCAGGCTGTGGCTGCTCGCGTTGGCGAACACCCTCAGGTTCTTCTCGCTGAACGGCACACTCTGCTCCACTTCCTCGTCTTCGTAGTCCGCCGACACTACCTGGGTAACTTGCGAGAGGTCCCCATAACTGAAAGCGGCCATATCTGAATTTTTTTAATAAGAAAATCTACATTTTAATATTATTTTGGGTGTAGAGGTTTTCGAACTGCTGTGCGCGACTCGGAAATCTTTATACCTACTCAATGTGCCTTGCTGCAGGCGTATATCACGGGCTGCCAAGACTGGACTCGAGTCATGCATTATCTCACAATTTCAGTGACTAAATCTCTAAGTCTTAAAGAGTAGCACGGTGGCGCGTATTTAGTGTGACTGACGTGATAAATTTTCTTGACGCTCGTCAAAGAACACGTGTGACTGAGTTTTATCACAAATTTCTTGGCGTGCCTGTGCGCCGACTGCTGTAGTAGTAGCAAGGGGCTTTAATACTTTAGAACAGGGGTCGGCAAGTAGTTATAAGTGGGGTCCGGATAGTTCTGACTAATTTTATCGAAGCCCAGAAAAAAAAATACTGATGATGATTAAGTATTATGTGTGAGCTGCTTTAACAAAATATATCTGGTCAAAGCCAAGTGAGCCGCAGTTAGCGCGGGGTGGTCTGAAACTCTCCCGCTTTATTTACGTACATTTTGGAAATTTGTTCAGTGTATAGATATTCAATATCTCTTTGTAGCTAGTTTTATGACAATATTATTTAAATTATGTAAGAATATTTTACAATATTTGGTGGTCCGTGGTTCAACCTTCCTCGGTCCGTATCCGGACCGCGGTTCGCCTGTTGCTGACCGCTGCTTTAGAAGATGTAGGTGCAGTCGGAGAGCAAAAAATTTGTGATAAAATTCAGTCACGCTTGTCCCTTGACGAGCGTCAAGAAATTTTTATCACGTCAGTCCCACTTAATACGCGCCACCGTGCTACTTTTTAAGACAGAGATTATGTCACTGAAATTGCGAGATAATGCGTGACTCGAGTCCAGTCTTGGCAGCCCGTGCTACGCCTGCTGAAGGGTACACTTTGTCACAGAAGATATAATAGGTACTCCGTACTCTGCCTCGTATCTACGTCGACGTTAGGTTTCCATAACTGGAATCAGGAAAACTTGAATTTGTTTAATAAGTAAACATACCTACATCAATTTCCGAATTGACTTGCGCGACTTCTTTTATCAAATAAGCCAACCTCACCTGCTTTTTCTGATTGGAAAGACATCTCGGATTAAGCTAGCATTGTTGGTGATTTTGTGAACGTCATTTCAAAGTAAGTAGTTACCTATGATTTGAAAATATTTATAACATAGCCAACATTGGATCTCTAACGAAACGCAGAGCAACTTTACGAAAAAGTGTCTACAGGGAAAGAAAGTCTATCTCTATAGTCTAGGGAATAATTCAAGCGTTCGCAGGCAATTGCTTGATAATTGAAAATGAAATGAAAATAGTTTATTTTCTTTCGACCCAATACATAAACTTTGCAGTGTTTGAGATCTCCTAGTAGGCAAATTAATATGCCTGTGTTAGGAGGTCTCGCTCTTCCATAACGTATATATAATACTAGCTGTGCCAGCGAACTACGTTTCGCCGTATATTTTTTACCCGTTTTTGCAACATTTGTCATTGATGCTCAGCTCCTATTAGTCGTAGCGTGATGTTATATAGCCTCCTTCAAGCAAGCCTTCCTCGATAAATGGACTATCCAACACAAAAAGAATTTTTCACTTTGAATCAGTAGTTCCTGAGATTAGCGCATTCAAGCAAACAAACAAACAAACAAACTCTTCAGCTTTATAATATTAGTATAGATTATTGATTACAAGCAACGTCTTCATAACCGTGCTTCATAAACACAGAAAAAAAATATTAAAAGTAATTATATAGGTAAGTTGATATTGAGATTCTGGTTGTATAGTAGGTATGTGAGGTAGAGTTGTGTCCGTGTGTGTGTATGTGTTTGTATGTGTGTGTGCGCGCGTATGAATTAGTAGGTAAGTGTGTATTGTTTTTCATTATTCTTTATAAGGTAATTTAAGTAATTAAATTAAAATTATGAGTTGTAATTTAAGAAAGGTTATATTATGCTGGTAAGTAATAGTTTCAGTTTTGCTTTTATAATTTTAGGAATTTCGTTTGTTAGCTTTTCCGTAATAGGAATCAAGAGCAAAGCTAATGTGGATGAACGAACAAAGATTCCGATTTTAGTTTGTGGTGATAAGATGTACAATATTATTACTCTGTGCCCAAACAAACTAGAAAAATATACCAAGAAAATTTACCCCTATCTACGACTTTACTGTCTCCACTATCACTGGTGGCGGTAGCGTAGATTTGCGTTTGGTATATTGAGCACCCCTATTTAAAATAAAACACCATATATTAAACATGTTTATGAGACGTTATTTTTACTAAAATATTCAAACATCAAAATTACTTCCCTGATAAAATCGAAAGAATGGTTAGTTACGCTTGGCTCATTGTGGTGGACCTAAGTAAGTAATTATTTTAGGAATTAGAAATTGTATTTGAAGAGAAATAAAAATACATACAAAGTTACTTTTGAAGCAGGAGCCAAAAGTAACTGATGTCTCGTATTCCGTAATCAATGTCAGAAGCTTGTTTTCATATTTCTCCAGTAGTGGACAGATGCGGCGTGAAGTGTGGAGTAAAAGGGGCATTGGCTTAGTTAGGGTTTTCTTAGGGGGAGCCTGGCCCATGATTTTTGCGTGGAGCTATCAGTATTTTGACGGCCATTATAGAACTTTGAATTGGTTGCTTAACATCCTGGGGTAGGCACTAGCTAGACCATACTGAGGTGGGCACGGCCCACCCGGTCCCTCTTCTATATACGCCTATGTAAGGAGGCCAAGCACCAAGAAGTGACAGACACTCACAGCCAGAGTTCGCTCAAAGCTTCCTTCCTTCCTCATACCTATTAATTAATAACTATAGTTACCTACCAACTCTTGTACCTAGCTACTTACATACTTATATTTTTAAGCGCATTTCAGATAAGTATACAGGGTTATTTTTGAAGTAGGAACCAAATTGTGTGTGCTTGTTCAGACAAGCACACTGAACAACTTTTACTACTTACTCCTATTGGAAAAACAATCACCTGTTCCATAAATGTTCAACGTCCACTGAATTTAGATCTATGGAACAGCTGATTATTTTTCGCGATTTCAAGGCTAGCTCCGATAGTAAAAATTGATCAGTTTTAAGTTCAAAGTTATATGATTTAAAGTTTGTAACACCGTTTGTAACAGCAAGAAAAAGCACTACAAGTTACGAACATACTTTCACGGCTACCTACCTAGCATCATGATTTGAAGGAAAGCCATGAACTCTTTTATTGTTAGAAACCATATTCCAGTGTCGGTGGCGCTGTGTTTTTCGTTTTCAAATTTCATATGTACATTTGTCTGAAGCTCCTACGGTGAAGGAAAACATCGTGAGGCATACATTTGCGAAGAAAAGGTGTATGTGAAGTCGACCAATCCGCACTAGGCCAGCGTGGTTGACTAAGTCCTAAATACTCTAGCCCCTCGATGGGGACGTATATGAGCTATTATGATGATGATGATATTCCAGGTAAGGTAATCTAATCTAATATATAAAAATCTCGTGTAACAGTGTTTGCTATCGAACTCTACCTATTTTGATGAACTTTTTTGTGTATATTTGGCACCAAAAATACTCCTATACCTAACCCTAAATTTTCACCCTTCTACCACCAACCCCCATTTCTTAAATAGCGATATTAGTATTTTTTAACCGACTTCAAAAAAGGAGGAGGTTCTCAATTCGATGCGTGTTTTTTTTTGTGTGTATGTTACGCGATTACGCCGCCAGTTGTGGACCGATTTTCAAAATTCTTTTTGTATTCGATAGAGTATACTCCAAGGGTGGTCCCATGGTCACCAAAGTCAGGATCTGATGATGGGATCCCATGAAAATCGAGAAAACCCTTAAATGTTAAGGTGTTTCCAACGTGTTTTGTGTGTATGTTACGCGATTACTCCGCCAATTGAGGACCGATTTTCAAAATTATTTTTGTATTCGATAGAGTATATTCCTAGGGTGGTCCCAAGGTCACCAAACTCGGGATCTGATGATGGGATCTCATGAAAATCGAGGGAAATGCTAATTTAATTAGGGTTTCTTTCACTAAAAAGATTTCATTCACTAAAAAGTTAAAAATAAAAAATATTTCACAAAAAATAAAAACCGACTTCAAAAACACTGAAAAGTTAAAAATAATATAAGAATAGGTACAGACAACATCACACTTCTATATTGAAGTCGGTGCCAAATTTTAAGACTTTCAGGAGATCATCGTTTGGCACCGACTTCAATTTAGAAGTGTGATGTTGTTTGTACCTATTCTTATATTATTTTTAACTTTTCAGTGTTTTTGAAGTCGGTTTTTATTTTTTGGAAAAATTTTTTTTTCTGGAGAAACGTAGTTCGCGGGCACAGCTAGTGTAATCTATACAAATAAATAAAATTGAAGTGTCTGTTTGTAATGTCAAAATAACAAGATTTTACTAAATGGGTATGAATGTATATCGGGTACCAATAACAAAAACACAATTAAATTTTTTTTGTCTGTCTGTCTGTTTGTTCCCGCTAATTTCCTGAACGGCTGGACCGATTTTGACGGGACTTTAACTAATAGATAGCTAATTATATAAAATAAAACATAGGCTACTTTTTATCAAGATCGGTCCAGCCGTTACTATTCCACGCGGACGAAGTCGCGGGAACAGCTAGTCTTATATAAAAATCTCGTGTCACAGTGTTTGTTATCGAACTTCTCCGAAACGGCTTGACCAATTTTTATTATTTTTTTATATTTGGTAGGTCTGAGAATAAGGTCGTAGGCTATTTTTCATACCCCTTCCCTAGGTGATGAGTGTGGCCCTCCAGATTTTTTTACAATTATTATGACGAAACGGAGTTCGCGGACACAGCTAAGTAGTAAAATATAAAATTGACAATAAAAATTTGTTAAACAATTTCGAAACTGAAATGTATAAAATAGGATATCTTATTAAATGAGTAATTTCAAAGATAAAATTTTTATACTAGATAGGTGCCTAACAAGAAAATAGTACCTACTTACTTACTTTGCGAAAACATCGACAGCGTTCCCTATATTTAAATCATATCCAACGTCCCCTTCATGACTTCCACCACAGCAAAGGAGTAGCACGACAGTGTACACTATGAACATGGTCAAATAAAAAAAAAAAATACAGTCCAATTGAGAACCACCTTCTTTTTGAATTCGGTTAAAAATCACACAAGATTCGTCCAACCGCGGCGCGTAGACTGATATTTTTTAAAATATTTCGCTAATGTTTTACTCGTAAAGTCGTAATCACAGTGAACTTGACCCAAGCGATTAGTTGGTATCTATACGTATAGCTTTAAGTATCTGTTACGCCGTTCGATTCGATTTTTCGATCTATCCAACTGGTTGGCTATGAACTAAGTACGTAATAAAATTAATAGTGATTATGATGCTTCTGTATTTATAAAATGCTTTAGTGACTTGACTGAGGTATCAACGTAGAACCCAAATTAGTATAACTAGAGACATGAAATTCGGCATAGGGGTTCGTTGCGTTATGTAGACTCCCACTGAGGAAGGATTTTTCGAAATTCCCACAGGAAGCTGAGCAATCCCCTTTATAAAGGCGAAACGTAGTTCGCGGGTACAGCTGATACTTTTATACTTGTAGCACAATTTTACAATACATTATTGTAAAATTTTACAATATATTAAAATGTGCGGCTCTCACGAGTCTCACGGTCTCACGGATACTTGTAGGTAGTAGACTATTCCACAGTTAGGTGTAGGAGTGCGCGATATAGTAATGATCGTTAAGGACGGGCATTCGAAAGGAGGTGCGGGATTTTAAATATTCTGGATGATAAGGAGTATTGAGAATTTTACAAAAAGGAAAAATGTTCATATTTATGCGAAGTGGGATTGGAAGCCATTTAATTGCGGAGGTATCATGTGAGAGGTCCGCCAACGCTGCGTCTTCCGCTGCTCTTTTTCATGGGAAATGCGTTACGCATACCTCACACTTGAGAGCGCGAGGTTATGTCGGACTCTCCGCGGCAGCTTAAGACAGTGTCATCCGAAACCGCGGCTTACCGACTAAAACCCAACGATACCCCTCACATACTCCTTGGCACAAGCGCGTCCATTACCGCCGCATCCTCTCCGTCATTGGACGAAGAGGAAACGCCGAGGAGTGATGTTCAACTATTGCTTATGATGTCACCTTGTGGTTTCGAACCGCCTTTCAGAGTAAACTCGTGAAAATAAAACGATAGCGACCGCTTCGCTATCGCTATCGCCCATCGCTATGAGTTAGGCGGTGGGCCGCCGTGCCGGTACGTGGCCGCCACTGCAACAGGACCTTCCCGCCTCAACGTCTGTTGTCGCAAATGCCCCTTGTAATTTATTAAGATTCACAATTTATGTATGAGTCATGATGGTGACTTTAGTTCCCCAACGGATCTTTTCCGTTGATGTATTATATTATATGACACATAATGTTGATGTAATTTATGATTGTATGAGTTGATCGCGTAGGGAAAATCCTGAGCTTTTTTATTTCTATTGGAATTGATTAGAGCCTTAGAGGCATTAATATGCTAGTACATTTTTTTAAAGCTAGTAAAAGTGTTAAATTTTGTGAGGGTTGTGAACGATTCGTACACTGGTTGAAGGTAATTTTAGGGTTTAAGTAGTAATGCCCCAAAATACGCTCTTGGCTACGGCCCTGTCTATTGACAAGTTGTAGTCGAGACGAAATCGCCAGCGAGGACTTATTTTATGTACTAAATAAGTTTTTAATCACAAAAGAAAGCCTTAAGCCGATAGATGTTTGATTAGAAATAGGTACACAAAACACAACCGCACTTTACAAAGAGAAATAATTGAATGTGATATTGTGACATTTTTTGAGTATCAGAAATTTTATTAACAAACACGTGTTAACATCGAGATATAAACACTCGTAATTTGTATAGTTTAACACAAATAGCTAAAGCAGACGTGTAAAATTATACACTAATTTGCATTGAAGAGATAAATTGCGATAAATCCTCGTGTTTGTTGATTTAATAATAATGTTAATTCGAATTAACTATTGATCATAGAATTAACGATATTTTTTAAATTATTATGTATAATAAAATTATGTATTCTCATTAATTTAATGTTTATGATTAGATTTGTAATGAAACATTTTTGCCTTTTTATTTTTGTAAATCTTGCACAGTCTTTAACTACTTTGACTTTGTTTTATTGGTTGACTGGGACATTCTGTCCCACAATGTTTCAGTCAACCAATAAAACGATCCGAAATAAAATTCTTGGGGCATTAAGTCCACTATTTGTATATTTTTTCCATTGTTGTGGAAAGAAGTTTAAAAATATTAATTAGGTACACAACATAGATTATAATTGATTTAAACAGCGACTCTAATAATATGTTTTTCTAACCGACTTCGAGAAAGGAGAAGTTCAATGTTCGACTGTATCTATTTTTTATATATGTTTATCGATTACTCCGCCATTTGTAGGCTGATTTACAAAACTCTTGTTGTAATCCAAAGACGAGTATACTCTTGAAGTGGTCCCATTGTCACCAAGTCATGATCTGATGATGGTATCCGAGGGAAATCGAAAGAAACCCTTAAATTTCAAAAGCACGTCCAAAATGTTTCATGTTTTTTTTGAAGATATACAAGTATTTGCATCTCTGTTAGTCGTAATATCATGTTACTGTTACTAAGATGAGAGAGAGAGAGGTATTGAGATATTACTGATGATGGAAAGTTTCTGGTGGATTAGGAGTTTGGAAATAATTCCTTCAATACTGTTTAGAGCGAAAGACGTTTTTTTTTGGTTATTCAAATTCAAATTCAAAAATCTTTATTCAACATAGACCTTTACAGGCACTTATTGACGTCAAAACAAAGCAAAACAATCTAATTTAATGAAATCATATTAACCTTGTATGTGCATACATCCTGAATATACTAAAGATGTCTGCAAATACAAGTAGGAATGAAAAAAAAAAGTTGACTCTACACCTGATCGGAAATTGGGAGAGGCTTCTCAAGAGGAACAGGCAAGAAACTCGAAAGGTCAAAATTTTTTATCTCCTCTTTTAAATCGCCATTTACAATTTTGGTTCGTTACAGAGTCGCTAATTGGAAGCTGACCTCAAAGCAAAAGTTTGAGCTTAACTTCCATTACAATAATAGATGTTTAATTCACATTATATAAGCTATCTCTGAGAGAAGTGCGTGAACTTAGCTTATAAATTGCTCTCACTGAACGTTTCTTTGAAACAAACTGCAGTACATTGTTAAATTCTTATTCTGGTGATTGCCTTAGCTCTAATTCTAATATAGATGCATCTATTAAAATTACTAAAAAGATTGAAATAGCTACTATCGAAATGCACCGACTTCAATATTAAAATGTGATGTTGTATGTATGTATTATATTCTTAAATGACTTTTTGGTGTTTTTGAAGTCGGTTTTAATTTTGTTGTATTTTTTTTACCTTAAAAAATCAAGTCTCAAAAATTGCCACAGGCGGTACTCGAATCTGTGATTTTTCGTAATCTGGGGATACTGCTTTTTCAACTGGGCTGAAAGACTAAATGCCACAGTTGAATTCTTTTTGTATGTGTACATTTCTCTCCTTTTATTGTGCCAGCATATTTGTCCTGTGTCAAATTATCTGACTCTCTCGAATAACATTTTTTAATATCAATATATTAAACATTTGCTTTAAATACATGTTGTTTTGCATACTTTACTGTAATGTTACTTTTGCTTTCTTTTGTTGTACCTAAATATGGTCCACTTGGGGGAATTTTCATAAGATCAAATGTGTCTATTTAAACTATTTTTTTTTCATTTGTTTGTAATTGACATAAATAGACACGAGCGTCAATAGTATTTAGTGTGTGATGCGCGAATCTCCTGAAATTAAATCTTTGAAGACAAAAACTGGCATTTTGTCATAATTATTAGGTTGATAGGGTTGATAGGTTGATATGTTAGGTGGGGCAACCCGGCAGATTTCTGCCGCGGGCTAAGAGTCTGACAGCTAACTACTAGCCTAAGTGGTGGCGCAGTGGGCTCGCAAAGAGTAACGAGTGCAGACGGCGTTCTAAATTCAGATGCGTCGGCCAACAGCTGTAGGACTGGGCAGTCTGAGACTGGAAGACAACGGCGAGGAGCCCGTAAGCGTGCTCTCACAGAGCATAGTACAGGAGGTGGATCCGGCAGCGACTCGTTGGAGTGCGATAGCCAGCTTGACTGCGATATCTCATTGACCCGGTCAACTACTCCTAAAAGCAAAAGGGGTAAAGGTCGTGCGCCAAAAACTGGGAAATATATGGGCCCAATCAAGGGCTTTGTACAAAAAACTCCAGGAGAGAGAGACGGAGCTACAAGCAGAGCGGGAGCTAGCTGAGTCGGAAAGACTGACCCTAGCGGCTACGGATGCAATGGAACCTGCAGAAGGAACGAGCGACATAGTGGCTTTAAAGCAGAAAATCTCTGCCGCCACGGACATGGTCACAGCCGTAGTGAAGAAATCAAAAAATCTAAAAGGGACCATGCAAAAACAGCTCAATCTCGCCGTACAAACAATAAAAGAAACTGTTGAATTGCTGGCAGAACGCAACATTAATGAGGAGACGGCATTGCTCAGGGCCGAAAACAAGAGTCTGCAATCCCAGCGAGATGACCTCCGCAGAGAAATTATAGAGATGCGCGCCTCAATTACCACTACACAGGTGACGACGCAACACTCCACGGAGATTGAGGTTAACGTGGAGACGGCAGCGGTTCCCACCCGGGCAGTGACACCAAACAGGGTACCCCAATTTCCTGCCCCGTCACAAGAGGATGTCATGACTGCCAACATCATTAGGCAAATTGGGGATATCATCAACGCTTGTTTTGCGGGCATCGAGGACCGCCTGCTTCCCGCACAACGTCTCCGTCCGCCACTCGCGGCGGATCGTGAAAGGACAAAATCTACGGCCAAGACTGCGGCGTCTAGGCCGGTCTCGGGACATGCTAGGACACCTGTAGTCCAGACAGTTGTGGCCACATCAAACACACCGGCTGGGTCCACACGACCCGACGACGACATAGCCGGGTGGCAGAAGGTATCCTACGGCAGGGCGGCAAAAAGGCGCCATGCAAAGGACTCGGGGGCAAAAGGGAACAATGTCCCGAAAAATTCTGCTTCTGGGCGCCCCCGTAAGATGCGCGTACCGAATTCAGCGGCGGTCGTGGTTTCCCTCGACCCTAAAGCAGCAGAGGGCCTCAGCTATGCCCAAGTAATAGCCAAAGCCAAACAGAGTGTCAACCTGACTGAGATTGGCATCCAAGCGCCTAATATGAACATGCGCAAAACCTCGGCCGGCGCATGGATAATTGAGGTGTCAGGGGAAACCAAGGGTGAAAAGGCCGATCAATTGGCCACCAGGCTTAGAGGTGTCCTAGGGGAGTCTGTTCGCGTCACCAGACCGGTGAAGACCGCTGAACTTCGGATATCCTACCTGGACGATTCGGTGACAAAAGTGGATATTGCCGCTGCCATAGCTGCTAAGGGTCCATGCCCTCCTGATACAATCAAAGTGGGCAACATCAACCCTGGCCCAGGAGGTATGGGCATGGTATGGGTTCGGTGTCCAGTCGAGGCGGCGAAAGTGATCTCTAACGAGCGACTTCTTGTCGGGTGGAGTTCGGCGCGTGTGCGGATTCTGGACTCCCGTCCGACAAAATGTTTCCGGTGTTTTGAAACCGGGCACATAAGGCACAACTGTCCAGTTGAGTCCGACCGTAGCGATCTCTGTTTCCTCTGCGGGAAGCCCGGACACAAGTCAGCGACCTGCACAGCTGACCCCCATTGTGTTGTTTGCGCTCAAGCGAAACGCCCGGCAGGACACTTACTAGGGGGGAAAAGTTGCCGAGCCCCACCACGTAAAGGCAGAGTAGCTGTCAGAACTGAAACTGCTTCGACGGAGGTGATTGCTACCACACAGGAGGCACTTATGGACGAGTGATGGACATAAGTTCGCCCATCCACATTCTGCAGGCGAACATAAGCCATTGCGCCGCTGCACAGAACATCATGTTGCAGAACATGGCAGCATGGTCCATCGAGGTGACGGTAGTTGCCGAACCTTACACCGTACCACGGAGTCCCAACTGGGTGTCGGACCTGGATGGTATGGTAGCTGTTGTTCGGTCGAGTGGCTCGTCAGGCGCCCCACTCTCAGTCATCCAGAGAGGCCGGGGCTTCGTAGTGACCAAGTGGCGAGAAACAGCTCTGGTAGGCGTCTACTTCTCCCGAAACAGGCCTATAGAGGAGTATGAGACCTTCATGGTCAGATTGGGAGCTGCCATCCGACAAGTGACCCATCTGCCAGTGATTGTTCTTGGAGACTTTAACGCCCACTCAACATCCTGGGGTTCTCCGAGCACCGATCGAAGAGGCACATTAGTCGAGGACTGGGCTGGCATTTGCGATCTTGTCCTCCTGAACGTGGGTTCTGTCCCCACTTTTGAACGCCCACAAGGTCGGTCCATTGTGGACATCTCGTTTGCCTCCCCGCCCATCGCAAGCCGGGTACGAGATTGGCGTGTGCTCGCTGAAGAGGAAGACCTGACCGACCACCGCTACATCAGATTTAGTATCGCTCTCCCTGGCAACCGTAGTACTCAATCCAGTAGTCAATCCAGGTTCCCGCGGTGGTCGTTGACTCGTCTCAACAAGGACGCCGCCATCGAAGCAGCCATAACGCAGGCGTGGTTAGCGGACTCAAATCCAGAGCTCGGAGTGAACGAAGCGGCAGATGGGTTTCGCGGGGCATTAACTAACATCTGCAATTCCGGAATGCCCCGCGCCAGACGACCTCCACCAAACACTGCTACTTACTGGTGGTCGCAGGATCTGGCTAATCTCCAAAAGGAGTGCAAGCGGGCCAAGAAGTCCATTGCCAGATACCGGAGGCGGAGATCTCGGGACGAAGAGTTTGAGGGACGACTGGTGGAGACATACTTAGCTGTTAAGAAGACCTTCCGAACGGCCATTATGAGAGCAAGAGAGCTTGCGTGGGCTGAGCTCCTCGAGGGTCTGAATAAGGAGCCATGGGGGTGCCCGTATCGCATGGTTCGCAACCGCTTGCGAAACCGAGGGCCCCCCGTCACCGAAACATTGGATCCCCAGTTACTGGAGACGACAGTGGCCACCTTGTTCCCCGAACAAGAAGCGTTTGACCCGCCAATAACGGTCTCTAGCCACGACTTTGACGACGTCGAGGACGCCCCTCCGGTGTCCGATGTAGAGTTCTCCGCTGCGATTCATAGGTTGACAAGCAAGAAGACCGCCCTAGGTCCCGATGGTGTGCCAGCGAGAGTCCTCGCTCTTGCTCTCCGCGAAATGGGTGATGCCTTCAGACGCCTTCTTAACACTTGCCTCTCCACCGGACGGTTTCCCAAAGTGTGGAAAGAGGGAAGGCTAGTTCTTCTAAAGAAAGAAGGACGCCCGGAAAACAACCCGTCGGCATATCGTCGGCTTCTCGACGAGGCAGGCAAGGTCTTCGAGAAGATATTGGCCTCTCGAATATGTGAACACCTTAGCACGGTAGGTCCTGATCTGGCGGACCAACAGTACGGCTTCAGGGAGGGCCGTTCTACGGTGGACGCCATATTGAAGGTAAAGGCGCTGTCTGAAGGCATAACTGAGAGGGGTGGAGTAGCGATGGCAGTGTCCCTGGACATCAAGAATGCCTTCAACACGCTCCCATTCAGCTGCATCATGGCGGCATTACAACACCACCAAGTGCCGTCATACATACAAAAAGTGATCGCCGACTACCTGTGGGAGCGTGTTGTGTTGTATGAAGATCGCGATGGTCGACTCGGAAGGCGAGCCATGTGCAGGGGGGTTCCCCAAGGTTCTGTGTTGGGTCCACTACTTTGGAATATTGGGTATGACTGGGTGCTCAGAGGTGCTCACTTAGGCGGGCTGTACGTCGTGTGCTACGCCGATGACACCTTGGTCATCGCTTGTGGTGACACGTACGGGGATGCTGCCTTACTAGCAACAGTCGGAACCGCTCACGTGGTGGAGCGGATCAGAGCCTTGGGTCTCCAAGTGGCTCTAGAAAAGACGGAGGCCGTCTGTTTTCACAGACCCAGAATGCGCCTTCCCCCTGACGCCCAGATCGTAGTCGGGGGAATTACCATCAAGATCGAGGCCCAGCTCAACTATCTGGGTCTCATATTAGACAGTGGGTGGAAGTTCGCTGAACATTTCAAGCGCATGGGCCCAAGATTGGTGGGTGCGGCGTCAGCTCTCGGTCGACTTCTTCCCAACATCGGCGAACCGGAGCCACATGCCGTAAGCTATATGCAGGGGTAGTTGCCTCTATGGCCTTATACGGGGCTCCTGTTTGGGCACACGCCCTCAACAGAACCATCAGACCCCTTCTGCGGCGGCCACAACGTATTGTGGCGATACGTTTGATAAGAGGATACCGCAAAATATCTTTTGAGGCGGCGTGTGCTATTGCCGGTACCCCCCCATGGGAGTTGGAGGCGGAGGTGCTGGCCTCTGTGTATGAGAGGAGGTGCGAGGCACGTGACAGTGGGCAGAGATTCTGCCCTGAGGAGATTTCGCGATGGCGACACGATGCCCATAGTGTCATCATAGAGAAATGGCAGGAGTCCCTGCTCAATCCGTCTGCTGGCCACTGGGCGCTTACGGCGTTACAGCCGGTGTTGAAAGAATGGGTGGAGCGAAGGTCGGGCTCACTTACCTACCGCCTGGTGCAGGTCTTGTCTGGGCAACCTTTCCTAGCGCGCCCATATGGGCAGGGAGAACACCGGGGGGTTTTAGTGGGTAGGCCTGGCACCCTACCGGGAGAGCCCCACACACGCTCGCTGTCTAGCCAACGGCGGGTACGGTGCGGTTACGCATTTCCCCCCGAGAGAAAAAAAAAGGTCTTGTCTGGGCACGGCTGCTTTGACAAGTACCTCTACCAAATTGCCAGAAGGGAAGTGAGCCCGATCTGCAACGCTTGCGGAAGTGCAGACGATACTGCACAGCACACATTGTGCGATTGTCCCGCCTGGACCGAGGAGAGGGAGATTCTCCGGGCGGTGTTAGGCGACGATGTAGCTCTCCCAACCGTCATCAGGGAGATGCTGGCCCACAGAAGATCATGGCAGGCGATGGTCGACTTCTGCGAATCAGTTATCACGCAGAAGGAGGCAGCCGAACGCAGGAGGGAGGAGGATCCTCTCGCTGTTGAGAGGAGGCGTCGGAGGACAGGGCGACGGAGAAGGTGGTTCCACCAGACTTCGCTGCCCTAGTGGGAGCCTGCGGGTAGTCGTCCGTGGGGTGATGGCTACCTGCATTGCACAGGTTCCTGCGACGGTGGGGGTGCTCCGTGGGGTGTTCGGGACCCCCCATGCCTCTGATGGACAGAGAGCGGTGTGCCTGCGGGCGAACGCCGGGCGGGGTATGACGGGGATAAATGCACCAGCGTGTAACTCCCCCTTCCCCGCCTACCTGGCGAGCTGCTGAACCCCGGGGTGGTTTAGTTGGTAGGTCGACGAGTCATCTTCTCGTCGGAGTCCAACATAACCCTGTACCCCCAGTGCAGGGTATCCATGAAGATTCCCCCCGAAAACAAAAAAAAGGTTGATATGATAGCTACATATGAAATAAGTGTTTTATTTGAAAAAAGTGAAGTTATATTAGTATTTAACCAATCATTAACTATTATCTATGCATATCTCCACTTGTCGGTAGTTTATTGTTTCAATTGCTGTAAAGATTGTGGGAGCGAGAATTGAATATAGATAAAGCTGTTTAATTATTTTGTTTATGTTTGGTTTGGCGGCACCACCTCGCCAACTAAGAGGAATTGCCACTGGCTGAGATCGCTCGTTGCATTCGATCGATGAAAAAATAGAGAACTTCCGATGTCGCATGAAAATCAACAGAATTCCAGCGCTCGATGCCAGAAGAATGCTTCAAAAATAGTGCCCCTGATAGTTTAAATTGGTAAGTTTATACTTATGCATATTATCTCTGTGTATGAATAAACGCCTTACTACTTTTTATTAATTCGGTACTCACAATTGTTATTTGTGTTAATGTATTTATCAAAAGTAGACTAATAGGTCATACATCTGGGTTATTAAAAGAATTTTATCCGTCTTCACGTCTACGAAAAATGAGGTATATTCACATCACTAATTGTTTTTGTAATTATTGGACATTAAGGATTGGGTTGCGTTGATTCTTAAGCATTTTTTTATACAACAAATTTGGCAAACAGGCATACTGCCCACCTGATGGAAAGTGGTAACAGTCATCTATACTAATATTTTTTATTATTATAAGTTTGTTTGTTTGTTTGCTTGAACGCGCTAATCTCAGGAACTACTGATTCAAATTGAAAAATTGTTTTTGTGTTGGATAGTCCATTTATCGAGGAAGGCTTTAGGCTATATAACATCACGCTACGACTAATAGGAGCTGAGCATCAATGACAAATGTGGCAAAAACGGGTAAAAAATATACGGCGAAACGTAGTTCGCTGGCACAGCTAGTCTATAATACATGTGGCTCCTGTGAGATTCACAGCAAATCTGCAACCCCCCACAAAAACCACGGTGTACGTTGCCAACTTGTGACATAAGATGTAAAGTCACGGTACCCAGTAATTTCACTGCCGTTATGGCAATCAATCCTAAGTTATCCAGTTTCTCTGTGCTAGTCTAACTAGACACCTCAGGTCCATCGTTGGCTTTTATACATCCATCACTTGCCACCTGGATATACTTTAGGAGCTTGCCTGAGAGCTGCTTTAATGTAATAGGTACAGTAAGCTCCCATTCAAGCTATACATTTACACTACGGAAACCGCCATTATTACGAGCGACATAAGAACGGTCCAGTATAGCTTGACAAGGAGTTTAGGCGCTTAACACATTGCCGCCGCATCCCGCTGCGGCGTACGGAGGGACGAAAACCGCATGCGGCAGCGGCGGCACGGAACCGTGCCACCGTACGGTTTGCTCAGTATCGCCATCCGGAGCTGCGATGCACGACGCACCGCATCACCGCATTATCTATGTCGAAATGTATTACGCGTATGCACGTCCTTTCTACGCAAAAATCCGTACGATACTGCGGTGCAGTGTGGCATACCCCGCGGACCGCACCGCACACCGTCCGGGAGTGCGGTGCCGTCGCGCGCGCCGCACAACCGCACGGGCATGCGGCGTGAGTGTGTTATACCCTGCGGTTTTTGTATACAAATTAAGATTCTTCAGTCAAAATTAAAAACCGCAGCGCCGCACACCGGAGCGGTGTCCGGTGCAATATGTTATGCGCCTTACTGTAGGTACCTACACGAAGATTTCGCTATAATTTAAATAAAACTAAAGAGGGTTACTGTATTAGCATCGCTATACTTGCTAAAACCAGAAATTTTATTGTTATTTTTGATTTTTAGACATCACTAAAAATCAAAAATAACAAAAACGTCAATTTGAACTAGCTGTGCCCGCGACTTCGTTCGCTTATATGTCGGAAAATAAAAACTTTCTTTCTTTCTTTTGATTGCGTTGACTTACAAGTATGGTTTTTTCACAGCTGAAAGAGACTCGAGTATTTGATATTTTCAGTTTGATATCTAGCTACGCGTTTCCTAGAAAAGGGTATTGACAGACAGACGGACAAAGTGTCTGACAGACCACAAAGTGATCCTTATAGGATCACTTTGTTGTCTGTCTGATATTTTCCGTTCCGTTTTTTCCTTTTGCTTAATAAACCCTAAAAGTACAAACTAAAAAAGACGCACGCAGTCCCACTATGTCAATTTTACTATTGGACCGCTATCCTACAATAGGGATGATGACTGAATTCTAATTTTCAGGTCTCAAATATTAAAATACCAAAGAAAAAGATACAATCCTGTCAAATTAGAATTAAAATCGGCCTAAAAATACATACATTAGATACAAGCATTTTAAGTCGTTAATTTGGAAGCGATTAAACAGAAAGATCCGACATCAATCGTGACGTCATTTTTTAGTACGGCCATATAAACTCCATGTAAATTGCCGTTTTGCTAGAAAGAGATGGAGAAAAATCTTTAATACCTTATATCTTGGTTGTTTTTTTAGTTATTCGAAAACCGATTTTTTCTTTCAGTTTATTATACGAATGAGCTTCTATTAAAGCAAAAAAAATTTTAGTCATCTAGCCTATTCTCACACAAAAAACTAATATAATATTCCAGCTTTCTAGTGCTGGAATATTGTATTCGTCTGACTAAACTTGTATTTCTTTGTGTTGGCATATTTCAGTAAAAGCTAGCCTGAATGAAACACAATAAACACAGTCGTACAATTAGATAGAATTTAGGTACTTTGATTCAGGCTTACAATTTACTTTTCATCCCCCCATCTCGGAAAGAGTATTTTTGCGATATCTGACCGGCAAAGCCGAATTTAGAACATCGCGTGCACTAGGTATGTGATTTCAAAACATCATTAAACCTATTTACTTCCATCTCCATGGTGCCGAATTTATCATTCAACTATTTTTAAATTTGTTAAAAACTCAGTCTCTGAACCTCTTTGGTGTACTTTTGTTTATTTCCTCGCTGAGGGGGGATGAAAAGTTACGTGTTGCACTCAAATGCAAAGATTTTTCACCTTGTGCTCTTTTGATTCCCTAGCTAACGCTTAGGATTATATTTTTTTTAAATTTTAGAATCCTTCGCTTGCTCGGTCATTAAAGTCGAGCACGCCGTTAAAAAACAACTTTGCACTCATGTATCACAAATACTTATTGTGGCACGCGCGACATTGCCACCTGCCACTTTCAATGTTTTTTTTATGTTCCGTGGCCCTGCGGTGGGGCGATTCGCTAATGACAGCATTGAGTTCGTCGCTGTGACAGCGCAGTAATATTACTTTTTTCACTATGACAGGGACTATCCATGAATATCCATGGACTCTTTACCATACAGCGTTGTCACAGCGACGAACTCAAGGCTGTCGCTTTATTAGAGAATCGCCCGCTGAACGATTTTTGTGGTTCTAACTTCTAGCTATGTGCGGGAACTATTATGCCGGTAGCACACCTCCGCCTCGGAACTGAGGCTCTGCGGAAAAAATAGCGTTAGGTTGTCGTAAGCTAATGTCATTTCCATACATTTTTTCTGAGGAGCGACTGCGGAAAAGTTAGCGTGTGGCATTTGTCTAGGTCTGTACTGTAGTAGCGAAACCGCTAAACAATTCGCCCGCGTTGTCTTTTGTACGGCGCGCGAGCAAACGCGGACACCACAGGCTTAGTAGTGATTGGCATACTATGGCGTTGTCGCTGTCGCGCGCTGATCCACCCGAGCGAGCACCCGACCACTGATGACTTATCCAATCTAATATCTTCACTCTGTACCAGGTTCGCCTGCTTGGGTACCTATGTCTTACCCATTTCTGTCGCAAAGCAGCAGTGCTTGCATTGCTGTGTTCCGGTTTGAAGACTAAGATATGGCAGTGTTACTGGGTACCGTGACATTACATCTTATGTCACAAGTTGGCAACGTACACTGTGGTCCGTGGGGGTTGCAGATAGCAAATCAAATCTGCAACCTCACAAGAACGAATCGACAAGAACAAATCTCACAGGAGCCACATGTACCTACTAAGTGACTTTTACCACTACCATCAGGTGTAATGGGCAGTATGCTTGTTTGCCAACTTAGTTATGTATAAAAGAAGTTGACTTTACTCACGTTCAACAGCTAAGTATCGACATACCATTTATCGAAGCTCTGAAAGATACCTA
This sequence comes from Schoenobius gigantellus, assembly GCA_963935595.1. Lineage (NCBI taxonomy): Eukaryota > Metazoa > Arthropoda > Insecta > Lepidoptera > Crambidae > Schoenobius > Schoenobius gigantellus. The sequence continues at coordinate 57,040,809 of OZ012541.1, forward strand.
TACCGGGTTATTTTTCCAGCAGGAGCCAAATTTTGTGTGCTTGTTCAGACAAGCAAAATGAAGATCTTTTACTATGGGACCAATCTCGAAATCGCGAAAAAAATCAGCTGTTCCATACAAATTAATAAACAAAGTGAAATTACTGGGTACTGTGACTTTACATCTAATGTCACAAGTTGGCAACGTACACTGTGGCTCTTGTGGGGGTTGCAGTTTTGCTACGAATCTCACAAGAGTCACATGTACGAGTATTATAGGTGACTGTTACCACTTACCATCAGGTGGGCAGTTTGCTTGTTTGCTAACTTTCTGCAATAAAAAAAAAATGTTCTACATCCACTGAACCTAAATGTATGGAACAGCTGATTTTTTTTTCGCGATTTCGAGTTTGGTCCCATAGTAAAAGATGTTCATTTTGCTTGTCTAAACAAGCATACAAAATTTGGCTCCTGATGGAAAAATAACCCGGTATGTTTATTTTTTTTTATTTTTAAGAGGCTTAAGTCGCGCATGGTGATGGATGTGACATGTCCATGTCAGCTCATAGGGACTCTCACACCTTTCTTTGATGGATTTTCTAACAAACTTATATGTATATTTGACTAGCTCCACCACCGACACACTCCCGGGTATGAAGGATAAGTATTGAAAATAACAAAGTATGTTGGTCAATAATTAAGAGCTAGTCAAGGTTGAGCATTTGCTCAATGCGGATAACCTAAGACCTTAGTTTGAATGGCACTATCAGCAACGCATGTACGGATTTCGTTGTACGCGATAAACTTTATACTAATTGCTTTATTTACAATAAGCAAATTGTGAAGGCGGTTCTCATGAATGAATATAATAAAACACATTGTATTTAGACCATGATCACAGATCAGAAAGTGTTCATTAAATGTGGCGCTGCAATTTTATGCTAAGTACCTGTATGGGTGGCATAAGTAAGTAAGTAAGTGTCATACGGTCCTCCTGGATTTTAAGCGGTTATACAGGCACAGCCTATGCTTGCAACCTTGTAAACACAGCAGGCGTAGCACGGACCGTGGACAAAACAGGACATGAGACAAATAACATGTTTCTTCTCGCTCTTTCATTTAACAATGAAGCGCGATGGGACGAGGATTAGTCACTTTATCTTCTGTAGTTCACGCGCGGTACTAGGCCTGGAGGGAGGAAAGACTTGTACTCACATTGTGCTCGCCCTCACTCAGGCGCAGGAATAGTACATTGTTACCCTAGGGGTGAAAGTAACTTATTTAGTCCCGAGACGGGGTTTGGCGCCCGAGCGTAGAGTGGGCGCCTATAGTTCGAGGGACTAATAAGTCTTTAACCCGAGGTAAACACTGTGCTTTTCATTACGAATACAAGGAAAGTAAAAATAAAAACATGAATCAGCTAATAAACATATGAGTGAATTTTATTTCAATAAAATATTTCAATAAATCAACAACATCTGCCTACAACATTTTGCCTCTTCTCTTATGTATGAAATCTCTGCTATACTGAAGAATAAACAAAACTCCAAAAAACAAATGAAGATCGGATTGCCGCTTTCCAGCTTATTTTGTATTTTTTTTTGTGGCCGGCCAGCTAGTCGGCCATTATTTTTCATTTTCATCATTGAAAAAATCGAAAATATTTTGCTCAAATCTATGTTATTTAAAAAAAATGTTGAAAGTAAATTATAATAAAGTCATTTAAAAAATATATTATTTAAATATTTAACATTATGTTATTTCAATGTCGAACATGGTTCAATAAAAATAGAACTAGGGTAGTCCGACCGGTGAATGAACACTTAAGGATTTTTTCAAGTTCGAAAGAGACGCAAAGTGATAGCTTTAGTTGCATTTTTATAGCTTTTATGGCATCTATGTTCAATAGAGAAAAATCAAATTTCTGGATTTCGGAAATTTACTTTTACTTTGGGAGAAATGATAAGTTTTGTAAAAAAAGACTCAAATTACCAATGAATGTACATTTTTTTTAATGAATGAACACGAATACAGCTAGTCAATGAACACATATTATTTAATTATAAATCACCATAACCATTCTAAATCAAGTTTGGCTGCATCTTTACCAAAAAACTATATTTTTGAATCATAGAGTACGCTTAATACCTAATAAACCTGCGTTATAGGTATAGGCACATAAAAAATAACTTTAAAAAAACACGATACGTACATAATTCAAAGTCTTGTGCCTATCAATGACTGTTCTATATATCATATATTTCTGAGATTAATAGTTTATTAGTACTTTGTAGTCTACTTATTCAATATCTTGAAAATTAATATCACTGAAAGAGATAAGTCCGCATCTCGAAATAATTGGTTCACTTAAAACACGCTGGACATCGTCATATTCAATACTTATTTGATATGTCTGGTATCTGTGGTTTGACAAAACTAACAACATTATCTTCCAAATCAACTTTACATTTCATGTCTTCATCATTTAGCATCAGAACTTCGCCAACAAAATGACGCATTTTTTTTCAGTTTTAAATCGTAGTTACTGACACATAGTTACCACAAATATTTTCACACGTAACCTACCTACCTTTTTGCCTATGAACTTCTACATGTAGATTTCATACCTTTGACTTTTTTTGTTTGACTGTTCTGTTCAATGTCCTTTTTTCATTGTTCAATATATTTCTTGTTTTCGCTTCTTTTCTATTTGTTAAGTTTTCCTCTTTTTAATCTTTTCGTATTTCTGCTTCTTTTTTCCTTTTACTTTTAACTTCTTCATCCTTTCTTTGTTTCTCTTCATCTTGTTTCCTCATGAAGTCTTTGTATCGTTGACCAGTATAACCAAATGGGACAGACTCTTTTTTTTTCAAGATTTTTTTATTTGTAGAATTAGCTTCAGGATATTTTAGAAACTCCCGAATTGGATTGGAAGCACGATTATGGCCAGTTAGTGTAACTTCAGCGGGTGTCGAAGGAAAGTGATGCATTTTAGTATCAGAAGAACAGATATCGAGATTGTGATCAATAGTACTGATGTCATCTGTAATTATCGAGCCGATGTTGAGCTCATTAATATTTTAACCTTCAGAGTACAACGAAGCATTTATGAGGGTATTAGAATCAGGCGTAACTACATTCAATATATTAGCGTAAGTTTTTGGTTCCACACGTAGCTCCAAATGGGAAGCACCAGTAACGGAATTGCTTTTGGATTGTAAGAAGTTCCCATCAGACTTTTCGGTTAACTTGTTATCAGTCAAATATAAGTTTAAAGTATCGTACCGTCGTAACGCTAGAGTGACAGGTGAATAGGTAAGGTAATTCTATGACATCATCAGTATTCTACTAAAATCACAGCTGCAGTGAGTAATGTTTCCGAACAAGTCAGACAGAACTATTGTATATCAAAGTAACTGACTCGCTTGATAAATTTTTGTGATTTATTTGGAGGGTGCTATCATCGGCCTCATTATGAATTTCAGCTACTACATCAGTTACTTGTATGGCTGATTCATTTTCAGATTCATAATTTAAATAACATTTCATCACACTGTCGGTCTCCGAGCTTATAAACAGTAGATAAGTCAATAGAAAACTGAGTTAGATAGGTCCCCTCTGGACCTATGCTCGCGTACTGTCGTATTTTGATTCGGTCTTTTGATTCGGACCTTTTGATTCGGTCCAAAGACGAGCTGAGCGAATTGTTGACGATTCCAAACTCACAAGCGGTATTGAGCCTTTAAGTCTGATGAGAGACTTTGCCTCATTATGTGTGTTCTACCGCTTGTACAACGGGTTGTGTTCTGAAGAATTGTTCGACATAATGCCAACGGCTACCTTTTATCATCGCACCGCTCGCCATCGGCAGGGTGTTCATCCTCACACGCTGGAGCCTAAGTGGTCACGCACAGTGCGGTTTGAGAGAAATTTCCTCCCACGCACGCTCCGGTTGTGGAACGAGCTTTTCCCGTGCCGAGGTTTTCCCCGGGGAATACAGTATGGGGTTCTTCAAGAAGGGAGTAAATAGGTTTTTAAAGGGTCGGCAACGCGTTTGTGATGCCCCTGGTGTTGCAGGCGTCCATAGACTACGGTAACTGCTTACCATCAGGCGGGCCGTAAGTTTGTTTGCCGGCATCGTAGTATAAAAAAAAATTGATTTGATAACATTTTGTTATCTGGATTTGCCTTACACTTGTGCAATATTGTAAAGTAAGGATGAACATGCTGTTTATTTGCATTGTAGCTTGCTATAAATTCATTACGAATAACCTGGCCTACTTTTGCCTTTATAACCTTTATGGCACTCCTCATGTCATCTTTCTTTTCTTCATTGTCCCCATTATTAACAGATGTTGATTGCGCTTTTCTTCATTGTCACCATAATTAACAGATGTTGATTCTTGTCTGCGAGTATTAATGCATTTGGTGTAATCAAATCAACTGCATCAGCATTTATAAAAATAGGGAAAAAATACTATAAACAAATACAATAAATTAAAAGCTCTCGCTGTTAATTTATAGGCTACAATCGAAATTAGTCAGCCACAATGCGCGTAGTTCATTCATTAAAAAACAAAACCAATAAATGAACTTTGTCGAAAGTTTATAGTTCATTCACTAGTTTTTCAAAACCAATGAATGAACACTGTTGTTCCAATACTGGCTAAATAAATCAAAACTATTTTTTATTCTCACATACCAAAATCTGCAATGAAAAAATGAGTATAAGACTTAATTTATGAAAATTTTCTAAATAATCTTACACCCAGTGATTGAACACCCTGTTCATTCACTGAATTTAGAACTAACCGTGAACCAGTAATGGAACACCCAAAATTTCAATGATAATAAGAGTCAACTAGGATTCTTTATGGTAGAAACATTTAAAAATGTCTGGAATTACATAAATAACCACAAGTTTAAAAAATATAACTGTCAACAATTTTAGTATTGACCGACAAAGTATTGCCGGTCTTACCTGGGGAAATAAGTTTTCCATACAAACAGCTATACATAAAAATATGAATTTTTCAAAAGGCTGTCATGATAAAATTAATGTTGTCAAGAAATAACAAATGCTGTCACTATAAAGAAAATATTGTTGTTAATTAAAATAAATAAAACTGTTATGGTAGAATCTCATACATTTCTTGTTTTAAGCAAAAAAGAGTCGAAATGTTCATTCACTGAACGTGTTCATTCACCGGACGGACTACCCTAGTTTCTTTTTAAAAATTTACAGCAGCTGTCAGTTGAAAGTGATTCTCCCTAGGGCTGAAAAGTATTACTTTCAACCCGCTCTTCAGGCAACTTCAGACCTACTTTCAGAGTATGAGTAATGAAAAGTTGTTATTTGACCTAAGTTTTGTGAGGGTAACCTCCTCAGTTGGACTCCTAAACATTTTTATACACTCTACAGGGATACTTTGATGATAAGTAATGCTTTAATCGAAGGTGGAAGCGAGCTTCACGTGGACTCCTCAACAACTGAGGAACAAACAATCTTATCCTTAACTGTTGGAACACAACAATGTTATTAAGGCGATTCACACACTGCCACGCACTACGCTGCATGTTGCGTGTCGACGCACCTTCGCGCGTACTTGCGGGAGTGCAGATCCGCATTATCATGCGGATTTTTTACGCACTCACTCGCGTAGTTGCGTTTCCAAAATCAACCCATCCATCAATGTTTCCAAAACGTCAAGCCCTTCCAAAATCATGCACGGCACTGCGGGACTCGATGTGCCATACCTTGCGTCTCGCCCGCACCTACGCGCGTGGGTGCGTCTTTCTTCGCTTGTAGACGCGTGATCTGCATGAACGCCCGTGGATGGATTTCTGTGTGTTGGACTGTGCATGTTTTCTATACAAACGGAGATACTTACAAGTGACGTAAGAACACGCATTCACGCGCTACTACGCTGCGTGGTGCGTGACAGTGTGTGAATCGCCTCACTTAGTTATTATGGCGACAAACTTAGTAGATGGTAGAAAGAAGGGGTTATTGCCCGTGGTTCACGCTAGGCGGGTTCGGAAGCCCTACCATCATCAAAGTTAAGTAGAAAATCTGTCCCGATAGGGAATCTTACCACAGACTCCAGATTAATACTGCGTGCAATGGTCTCAACCGCTAAACCACGTAGGCGATTGAGAACAGCCCCCTTGATTGTGTAACGAAAATGTATCGCAATCGCTTTCTACTTTGATAGTCAAAGTGCATCCATATCTATCACAATTTTTATCTTATCTATCAGTCGACACAGAATCTTGTATTGACGCCGCCACCGCAATGACTAGTGATTTCATGGCGATCGTGATAGATTTTTTCTAAGACAATACTCGCCCTAAGCAACTGATCATGCGTTGTCTTTTAATAAAACAAAAGTGAATTAAATGGGCACTATTCTGTTGGCGACTTATGTATTGTGAGGTATAGGTACATAAATGTAAACCTTTTTTTACATTTAAGTATATGTATTCCGGCTTCCTCTGTGGTTGACCAATCAATAAACTATTCACTTAAAAATATATATTAAATATTCATTTTTATACAGTTAAGTTATTAATAGGGCAGTAAATGAGATAGCAAAAATATTTCAAAATTATAATTGTATATTCTATCAAAATTTATAGCAAAATATTTACATCCAATAATTATCAATAACATATATGTTTTCATCACATTTATTAATGTAAATGCATTATCTTATATGATTTCACATTTCTATTACCCCTGTCATATAAAAAAATATTATTATACCTAGATCACCGTATTGATAAATTCATTTGAAATATTCATTAGATAAAATAATTTTAAAATTTGATTATTTCAATCGTTGATGAATACCACTGGAAGGTTAGTTTTAGAAACTCTCTAAAAACAGGTCTTATATAAAATCTCATTTCAAAATATTTACTGCTAAAATATATTGTTACGTCATTTCAAATGTACTTACCTATGTTCAACTCTCAGATATTATTAACAATAGTGAAATTCTGTTTAGTAGTCAGAAAATATAAATAAATCATCGAAATAGATCATTGTATCACTATATAATTAGAACAAATACTATTTACATATTAAATAAGCGTTTATTACTGATATAACAATTTCCGTAAACACAACATGTATCTTTTTACACGTAGAAAGATTATATCTTACACTGGAAGGAAGTTACTGCGTTCGAAACTATCTATGGTCTAATATTTCAATCCACAAGGTTTCTAATATTTCGTACTTTGTCATAATAAAAAGTTGTTAAAGACAAACAGTACTATAAGATAGGTAAACAAGTTATTGTTCTGAGGGTAAACATGGTATTCACCTAAGAACAACAACTAAAGCAAAGCTTTAGTTATTCTTCTGAAGTATTCACAAAGTGCAATTCACAAAAACTGAGATAACATTGAATAATGTCAATAATCGAAATGACATTTAGTAGACATAGGTATTGACATACTTTGTAATTTGATTTTTCTAGCAAATTATACATGGTTACTTTTGAAGAAAGAGCCAAATTTTGTGTGCCTGTTGAAATAAGCAATCTGGACGACTTTTACTGTCGAACTAGTCTTGAAATCGGTAAAAAAATCAGCTTCTTCATACAAAATATGTTCAACATCCACTGAATAACCTAGATGTATGGATTCAAGATTGGTCCTAAAGTAAACGTTGTTAAGTTTGCTTGTCTGAATAAGCACACATTTGGCTTCTGCTTTACAAGTAATGTTGTATTGTTTGGTAGCTGAGAGGGATTTGGAGACATCGTATATTTGTATAATCACGGAACAAGAATAGTCTCCCATTAATTTATATCACTTACATGACAGATTAGTTGTCCACGCTCAGTATATGAATTAAAAAATAAAGTATTAATTTTTATGTATGTAGGCAGGTATTGTAATATAAGTTATTTTTAAGGCACTCGTCTATGGAAGAAAATGCGTCAATTAGGACACCTTAAAATACAGTTCTAATATTTTAATAAATAAATGAAAACTTAATTTCATCATTAGTTTTTTACAAAAAGTATCTACAATCACATTTGTTCCGTTTTTCTAAAGGCAAGTAGGCAGGTCAATATTTGATTGCTGTAAATGCAAACTACAAAATCTAATAATACCATTGAATGTGTGGAAGATGTTCTTTTGTTGTATTTTTTAAACATGTATTCACTTTCAAGGCCAAGAAGAATGTTTAGAATTAGCCTTATGTCAACTTGCGTCAGGGCACTAGGTACGAGTATATAGAGCCCTTCCTTACATATCACGTTTTCTTGCGCCGCCTTCTTGCATTTCATGTAGTTGGAACAAAACTCTAAAAAATAATTTAACATACACTTTATTTGAAAGGAATACGTCAAGACATATAGTAATTTTAATTTGAGGCTACATACTTACTTTTGCAGCTCATCGCATAAAAATTTCACGGACAGAAACTATGTACTTAGTAAGTATACTGATATTTGTTGTAATGGCCAGGGCTTGTTCTCAATTTGACATAATATTGATATTTGAGCTGCCGATAAAGAAATGATGTAGAGTAGAATGCACAAAAAATTGTAGGAGATTCAAAAGAAAACAGAAACACAATAGCCGAAGAAATATTTTAAAATGGCTTGGTAATATAAATGATACAGAATTAAAATTCCTGGGTTGCCTGGAAGAGATTGCTAACTAGCAATAAAGTATTTGTTTGTACGTATCTGTTATATTTTTGAAAATTTTACGTTTGTTTATTTGTGTGTGTGATATAAAGTGTTTTATTGTTATTATTATTTAAAAAAAACCAATTAAAATGTACTCAACGGAATGTTTTCGTTCTTGAAAGCGAAAATGAAATCTATGCAGTAATTTTAATCACACTGCAATGCAATAAGTAACCCCGCGGGGAAGAGTTTAGTAAACTGACCTGACCTAAAGGCTTGTTCCAATTTGAATCATGTATTATACATATTCTACTATCTGAATTATACATATCTAATTATGAATTCATAAATTTATAATTTAAAAATCACGTGGGTTAGTACTTAAATATATCATTATTTTCAAAAATTAGAAACTGTAAAAATTCGCAATGAGAAACATCAAAATTCTAAAGTTTAAAATCAAAGAAATATTTTATGCTTATGGAAGACGTTAACCATTTAGCAATGGACGGAATGTAAAAAAATATTCTTTATGACATTTAAGTGAACATTCTTCTTATAGTTCCGTCTAACATACACACTTAAAGTACCTAATAAAATTATTTTTGGTATTTTCTTCTGGGGTTGCGCCCATGTATTTGTAAGGTTCTGTGTCATGCATTCAGTATTGTATAGTTTCATTCTTTATTGGACTATCACTTTAATCAAATTAATTAACACACTACTTATTTAGTAACTTTACAGTACGCTTAAAACTATAGTTTCACACACAACAACCTTTTTGCTTAACAACGATACTGGCTAAAACCAAATTAAAATTACTATTTTAAAAGATGAGTTTAAAAAGTAAAGGGCCAGTTATACCACTTACCGATAAGTCCCTAATAGTCTATTAATTTTTTAAAGTGATACTTTTCGCATTGCACAAAAACATGAGAACTTTAATTTTACTACTTCATATACATATAAGTTGGGATTGGTCTAATGCGTTGGATCTTTGACTTTGAATTAGTGGGGTTAGCACGCAGGAGAATCGAAAATCGAATCGAAATCCGAATCGAGGAGTTTGTATGGCAATTTTAATAGTTCTGCTACTCACCGCCGTGGCGCTAATAAAATTGCCATACAAACTCCTCGATTCGGATTTCGATTCGATTCGATTTTCGATTCTCCTGCGTGCTAGCCCCACAGTATGGCAGTGGTTCGATCCTGGTGTGGAGTATCTACTGATTTTTTGTTCATGTTTTTTTATTTTGATTGCTTTTTTATTTTATCATTTTGTTTCTTCTTTTTAGAAGAGAAAGATTAAGATTAAAAACGTGATTTTAATACCCTTAAGTTGAATAATTTTCCGAAAATTTTCGTTTAATGGTTACGATTCGAAAAAAAAATCACTTTTTTTTCGTATCCACAGTTTCATGAAACGACGCGATAATTGTTTTTCTGTAAGATAAACTACAAATATTGTTTACGCATGACTCGATATCGACGAGATAAACATAACACGTTAATTTTTCTCAGAAACTGGTAAAAGTGGCCCTTAAAATTTGAATGTTTAAAGCCCAAATTTTAATTTTAAGCTTAACTAAACGAATAGTAATTCTAATTTAAAAGCCATGAAGGTACACGGAGCAAAAATAATTATGAGCGCATATCATTATAGCAGAGATTAGTAAACCACAAAAATACGGCTTGTTTCCATCACACTTTATGGACTGACATTAAATAGTAAATTAAATGCGAATTTTTATATAATAGCGCGACAAAAAATATAATTTACTATTGATTATAGAAAAATGTAATATTTACCTATTACGTATGCTACGGCTGCCTGCTTAGTAGTAACGCGTTAATTAGCGCAATAATTTTCATGGTACACATAGGATGTAGCCAACCGTTTAGCGCGTCGATTGCCATAACTGCCAATGACATTTAGGCGTAACGCGTTAGGCGTTACCACAGATAACATAATAGGCGTTACTATCTTACGTATACATAGCAAACTGGCAGATATAGTTACAGTTTCAGGCGTTATTTTTAACGCGTTCACTAATATTAATGCAAGTGAAAAGGTCACTACCAGGCAAGTAGAACATTGTAGGAGTTTGCAGTAAGTGCGATATAATATGTTTGTAACATTATTTCTATTGCATCTTACAACAACTTCCCACGAATTTCTGTTATCCTAGGACTTTCACAAGCAAATACATTTTTATTAAAAAAAATAGTCTTTGAAACACATTCGTAAAGAAATTATGAAGTGAAATCGCTTTTTATACAACTTTATCCACGTTAACGCTTCAATATTCGACTACAAAATATTTTCTACCAAGCACAAGTTATATCACATATTACTCTCCCATAGCTTTAAATAATTGTCTATGACTTCTTCAAACCACTTTCTCTTCTTGGCCTCTTTGAAGGCGGGGGATAATGTCTTTAATTCCAACTGCAATAAGGCTTCATTTCCAAGTAGATTGTCGAGGTTTCTCAACAATGAAGGATCTCCATGAAGCTTGAGCAAGCTTGGGTAGGAAATTATGAAGTAGGGTACTCGAAGTCGCCTCGTAGCCCAACTTTCCACCGTTCTGTTGCCGCTAGCCACCTATAGGAAAAAAAGTTTAGAACTTTTCCCTGTGTTTTGTCTTGGTGACAGCGACCTTTGAGCCAAAGTTTGGAATACGTTTAAACACATCACATACGTCTTAAATCAACACTATTTAGATTAAAACTTAGGCTAATTTTTATTACTAAGTAGCATTATAGATTAGGGTCAGCTAGTTTTATTTGAGCTTCATTTTCTTAATTATATGACGTGGTCCATTTCTACTATTATGAGTCCCCCTCGCCCCGTTTTCTCCCCTGACTTTATTTTGTAAATACATAATATGAGCACTTATAATAATAAGAACACAAAAGAAAAAAAAAAGGAATTTTTTAATTACGCACAAAATAGCTGTTGTCCAGGGTGATGATTTTGTAACTCATCGATTGATTATCAAACTGGATGACTTAATAAAAAAAAGACGGAATTGTGTTCATTGTTATAAGTATTGGTTGATATATTCAACAAATATACCAAGATCACTCAGATGACATATTGAAATCAGTTTAATCCAACAGAATTATCAAATCTATACGATGGCCGATTGCCGATAAGTTACAAAATTACCCACCAGAACCTGACCATTTGACGACCCCAGGTATAAACTCTGGCAACTAATGGAAGCACTGACTGTGGAGAACTATAAAGAAGTGCCTCAACAGCATCAGCATATTAAGTTCTGGCGACCTCTCGCACGAATATCAATTGAAAAAAAATCTTTAAAGTGCGTAACATGTCTGCAAATAAAATATTATGGTTGCCATGCTTCTGCTATAAGTATTATTGTTAACATGATGATTAATTTAGTCTGATTAGGTGGAAGTTTTTGAATATGACGATGACATTGTAATGATTATGGCCATTAGATACAAACATGCCAGAAGAGTTGAATGAAAGTAATGTTAAAATGTAAGTGCTTAAGTATGAAATTGCCGACATGAAGAGGTTTCTAGAAGACAAGTTTTTCATGCTTTTTTTATTTTCTTTGCTACTCTTGTTTTGGTATTATCTTGCAAGGCTTAGCTAAGTCATGCCACTGGAGAGACTGCAATGACACAGTGTGTAATATCAAGCATCAAAATTGCACAAAAACCTACTCAATTTATAGGAATTCCTGCAGAAATTGTGTACAATCTAAAAAAAATAGAGTATTCAAGATAAAAATGAAAATGCAACAAACTAAAACTGGTATTGCTCTGCGCTTGAAATTCACCAGTTTCATATTTTAAAACACTTATAAAGAGTAAGTAAATTTCAAATGTTTGCTATTTACCTTGATCTGACCTATGTGCTTCGCGTATCCTGGCGAGAAGTAGCTCTCTAGTTCTTTCGATGTGATATCAGCAACGCCTTTGCTTTTTAGCTTCTCTTTGATCATAGTGTAAACGGTTCTAGAGAACACAAATACCTGAAGTGAGAGCATAGACAAGATTCACAATAGTTAGAAAAGTTTTCATTGTATACTCTGTGGCGCGATAACTCCAGGATAGGCGTTCAAGATTGGACATGAAAACTTCTTCTGTAAATTTATCTTTATTTGTTAAAATAAAAGTATTTAAAATTTTATTGGTAAAAAATAGTATATTTTATTAAATAACAAACTTTAAATCACCTTTCGCTATCCTTTTTGAGGCAGCTTAAAAATACGATAAAAAGAATAAAAGCAATAAAATATTTAGAGTAATGATTGATTTAGTTGTTGAGGCAATGAAATAATGAAGCCAGATTAGAAATTAATAGATGAGGAATCGAAGAATTATTTAGAAAAGAAGTCTCGAATGATTTGCGAAACAAAGTCGAATTTGAATGCATACAATGTATGAATAATGCTTGTTTCGATGCTTCATGCTCAAATTATAATGGTTCCACACAATAATAATTTAAAAAATAAATTGAATATGTATGAGATGATGTAATTAACAGACGTTAACATGTAACTTTAATATTAAATAATAACATAATTCGAGCTTCAAGTCTTTAAGAATAATTTACGAACACGCACTGCACATTTGTAATAGTGTTGAAAAAAATATTGTATCGATAAAATCGTGTGCAGAACCATTGTAGAATTGAACAGTCCAAACCTTGATCGCCCCAACGTGTTCGGCGAATAACGGCGAGAAATAATTATTTATTTCGTTACTGGGTATCTGGGAGACGTCCTTGGACTTGACCCACTCCTTGATCCTGGAGTACACGCTTCTGGAGTACACGAATACCTGGGACCACACACGGTAAAGACCTGTACTAAATTTAATAAGAGTAATTATATGGCTTTTATAATCTGTAGGTTCTAAAATTTAACCTAACCCCTAATTGTGTAACTCAAAATCTATCACTATAACTGTCCACTTCATTGTGTTATAACAATATATAACGAGAATAAGAAATTTATTAGACAAATTAACTTATTAGTAAATTAGTTAAAGATGTTGTAAATTAGTTGAATAAAAAGTAATGTTTTTAAGCAAGTCTGACTACTGTTGTCTGTGGTAGATACTCTGTTTATACAGAATGCATATAGTATTAAGTAACTATGGAACCTCTGTCATGTTTCTAGCGAAGATGGATGCTTACGGGCTAGGCCGATTTGAAAGGCGTTGAAAAAAGTTGGATATTTTATTGAAATTGTCTCATTTTCAATTTTAACATCAACATTATTATTTATATTGGGTAAGAAATATTAACGAAATTATTATTAATTCAACTAACTCAATATATGCGACAGACGTGCTCCGGATATTACTCACGAACAACAGTATTTTCCCTATTATTTCTATCAATTCGCTATCGATTTGTTTTCAAAACTCGCTTGATATTGAGCAAACATGGGTCACGTTTCCACTCAGCCAACTCAATTCCATCACGTGAATTAACACGTTAGTTTAACTGTGTTTCTACGGCGTTCGTGCTGTGACATGCGTAGAATTTATGAGTTAGGAATACTCGAGATAAGAATACATGAATTTAGAATACACGAGAAGCTGTTTCCTTTCTTCCCATAGACATTGTAAGAGCCTAAGGGAGTTTACCGATTCTTAACAGATAATAAAAACAAAATTCTACTCTTTAAAAGTGTCAGAAGAAATGACTGCATGTGTTCTGTCGCTTGTATAATGGGATATGTTCCGTAGAGCTGTTTGACAAGATGCCCACGGTTTTATTCTAGCATCGCTCAGTTTGCTATCCGTAGGTGATTCACCAGAACTAAAATGGTCGGGTAATGCATGGAACCAAGGAATTTCCTTCCGCGCACGACCAGGAGAGCTATTTTTGAATTACGTATGCGACTTCGAAATCACCGATGTGACTAATAATCACCGATTTTCAATAATTCTTATTTTTGAATATCACTTATGTGACTACATTAGTCACGGATGTGATTTCATTACGAGTGCCCTCACCCACTCGTAAACAAGTCATACATAACTGTGGAAACGTTATCTGTGTTTTGTTTAGAGAACATATTGCCAAGTTTGAAGTTGATGTGCGTTGATTTTCAGTTGGATTTAAATTTTTTAAAATTTGTCAAATAAGTAAATATACACGGTAATTTTTTCACCCTGGAAAATTTAAGGGACGCTTTATGACATGGTATTAGAATGCTTTTAAGGGACGCTTCACGACATGGTATTAGAATGATTTAAATATATATAAAAAAAAATAATTCACTTAATTTTTTTAAAAAAAGTACAAAAAATGCATTTTTAGAGATTTTTTTAGTTTTTTTTATATATATTTTTTTATATAATATTGGATGTGTCCTGAAGCGTCCCTAACATTTTCCAGGGTGATAAAAAAATAACCGTGTATAAGTTTAAAATCTTTTAAATTTGTGTCACAAACAAACTTAGACTAGTACCTATTTTCTTATATTTTGGCCTAGTTGCAATTAATTTTTAGCCGTATAATAACCGGTATATACCGAAAACGGCTACATTCTGCGTGGAACCGAACCCTTACGTATGTGTGTACTTTATCTATGTTGGCAGCTCTGCGTTCGACTTTCAAAAATAGGATGTTTAGGAATTCGTGACTTCAAAGTCATCGCTGACTATTTAGTCAGCGGTGATTTCTAAATCGCATACGTAATTCAAAAATAGGTCTCCAGGACGTGGAATGAACTTAGTGTCGAGGTTTTAGTTTTGTTCAGGGTGTAAAAGCAGTTTTAAAGTCGGCAAAATGTAAGCGATACTCAAGGTGTTGCAAGCGTCCACAGGCCGTGGTAAACTATGTACATCTGATAGTCAGCATAGTGATATAAAAAAAACCTAATCATCCCGCTGGCTAGCGTAATGCAGTAGGCCAATTCCTTCTCGTCCAAGGCGAGCCGCGCTCGGCAAGGGACGTGTACGTGTATGAATGATGTGTTTTGCGTGAAAATTCAACAACGTTATTCACTGTGGAGGAGCTTTCTATGTTATGATGAGAGAACGGTCATTATTGGAGAAAATAGAGGGCGCTGTTGTGCTTGATGATTTTTTTTTGATTGGCAGACATCACTAACTATAGCAACACTGATATAGTCATTAGTGTGGTTACTATTATGTTATCTGTGGTGTGGTGTAGTCTTAATGCTAGACAATCTGAGACCGACCCCATATGTGTCGTATTGATTCTTGATAAATTTTTAATTCTTGATAATTCGGATTATGAATATCCCTATACATTTATTCTATGCCTAAAAGTGGCCACTTTTAGCAATAATTCGAATTATGAATATTTCTATACATTTAATCTATGCCTGAATAGCTCAAAAAATCTGGAATATCCTGTATTGAGTAGATGACTGATCTATTTTTTGTAGAAACATCTTTAATTTATAAAAAACGAATGGCGGCGCTAGTAGTAGGTACTGTGGCCCCTTAATGAAGTCTACTACTTTTTTGTGCATACAAACGCTATGAAATAATTGCTTTCAGTCTTAAAAACTTCTTACTTATTAGTTCAGCTTCTCAACGCAAGATGACTCTAGCAAAATAGTCGCTGGCTGACGATAAAAACAATGTTTTTATCAGTAGTCACATAAACCTTTCATTCAAATAATTTCAAACCCCAGTGACGAGTAATATTAACTACCTAAATCGTTTATCTGCCTCATAATACCTACATTAGTAAAAAATAAATTAGTGTGAATCTATGCTTTTTTTAAATAAAGCACTTCTATCGTGGTATGGTAAGCATACCAGACCAGTGGCTTGCTTTGTACAAGTAATGGTTTATATCAAGTGTGCTAGATGGCGCTGTCTACCACAGTTTTATTAAAAGTATTTATAATAATCAACGGCACATTAGAATATTATTCTAGGCCTGTGGGGCTAGCACGCAGGAGAATCGAAAATCGAATCGAAATCCGAATCGAGGAGTTTGTATGGCAATTTTATTAGTTCTGCTACTCACCGCCGTGGCGCTAATAAAATTGCCTTATAAACTCCTCGATTCGGATTTCGATTCGATTTTCGATTCTCCTGCATGCTAGCCCCACTGTTCATGTTCGCTACAGAACGAAACATTACAAGAAATAATAATACAGGAATAACATAATTAACTTCGTGTGTTGCAACAAAGTATCTTTAATTTATACATTGTTCGATCCATCCAATTTATGCATTCAAACCAAGTTTACCAATATCACTTTAATTACAAACGTAACAAAAAAAATCACTTTTTTCATAAAAATATTAAAGTTATTGAAAAAATAATTATTTTCGGCATTGATTGTATTGCATTCTTTAATGAAATCATTAGGAGTGATATATGTACATATAGCTATTAATTACGACTTTATGTGTATACGAAGTTCCCATTTGTAAAAAGTTGTTACCGGTTTTGTAAAGTTGGTGGATTAAGCAAGGGACTGTAAATACTAAAATCCGGAACTTGACAAGTCAGGATCTCGACGAATCCGGAACGGAACATCATCATCACAGCTCATATACGTTCCCACGGAGGGACTCGAGCCTTCTCTAAGTTAGGTCGCTTAGGTCTTGTCAACCACGTTGGCCCATTGCCGAAAGGTCGACTTCACTTGAACCAGAGATTTAAATCCTGCTTTAAACTTCTTCGCAGATGTGTGCAGATTGCCTTACGATGTTCTCTACGATGAAGGAGAGTCGGACAAATGTACATTATAAATTCGAAAAATAAAAACACAGGGGTACATGGCAGGAACGAACCCCGAACCTCTCGATCAGAAGTCCAGAGCAAGTACGGATCCTGGATTTCATTTTGGGGCGGGGAGGACAAGAGAGCTAGAGTTTAAATCACAAGTAAACAAAAAATTTGGTTGTTATTAGTTTGCATTTTTACAAAATAAAAATAAAGTAACCGCGCCTTGTGCCGGTAAAAGCTTAGTCGAAATTATGAAATTCCTAGGTTTGTCATAATAAAATCGCAAATGATAGATTTTGAGTTACACAACAATTTATGAGGGCTTGTTTGGTCAGAAACACAGAAATTTCTGTGTTCTGAGGTCGGAAACGTTATTAAATTTCTCCACAGATTAAATAGTTTTTCAGTTGATGTAAATTTAGTTTATGATTAAAACATTAACAGGCAAGATACCGTCTTACGGCCTTATTACAAAACATGGTCTAAACTTGGTCCTGGTTTAAGCCGGGACTAAGTTGATACTGTCTCTATCTTAATTTCCTTTATGAACACACAGTACCGACTTGGGGAACTTGAAACACAGTTGTTTAGGTTAGGAAGAAGCGGGAGGGTTTGTTGGTAATTATTAATCACTTTAACCGGTAATTATTAATAATCACCGATTATTTACTCTGACCGTAACATATACACGGTGTTTCATAATAACCAATAAATAATCAATGCGTTATCTAACACTAATTATAAAAATGTGTTTACACGTAATGTCATTCAACCCAAAATTTTCATGTATATCATAGTATCATCACCATGTCTATGATTTACATGAAAATTTTGGGTTGAATGACATGACGGGTAAACACAATTTAATAACTAGTTTTCGATAAAGAATTGACTATTTATTGGTTATTATGAAACACCGTGTATATTAACACAAGTGAAAGCGCACTAGGTTTAAACCAAGACTCAGGCTTAGACCAGGGGGGCTACCGCCTAACTCATAGCGATCACTCGCTATCGCTCTCTGACATTAGAACAATAGCTCTAATGTCATCTGTGACATTAAAACTATTGTTCTAATGTCATGATAACGATAGCGAGTGCTCGCTTTGAGTTAGGCGGTACAGCCGCCGGTTTGGCAATAAGACCAATAAAGTCTATGATTGATTGTCGGTTAGGGAAACTGAGTTTGCGTTCTAAGGCAAGGTGTTTACCTGGTACATTGAGTTCCCTGTGACGTACGAAGCTATGTAGTGTGAACCGTACTTCCTTATGAAGTCGGCAATGGAGACGGTGTCGCCGATCGTCGATTCCTGTATGGCGTCCAGAACTACGTCCTCTATGGCTATGTTTGGCGGCAAATCCCTCAGTTTTGCTGTCTCCCGATATCTGTTAGGCAAGTTTAGCGGTTATGGAGTCAATACCGTCAACATAATCAAATCGCCTCAGTGTTCGGGTTGAGACCACCCGGTGGGTTATTGTCTAAGAAAAAAACCTATCACGATCGCTTATAATGTAACTCTTGATGTTTGTTGCTACAAATTCGAGGATTTCGCCTACAAATTTATCTAATTTGCTACTAAATCTGGGCGGGAATTTCGATTAATTTCGTGATGTGGCTCCTCAATCCATACGCACACAATTTGTCAGCCATTGCGCCGTCAACACAAGAGTCGGCGCCGACTTCCTTTAATAAGGGAGCGATGGATAAAACTGCGACTGTCAAATTGTACCCCCCATAATGTCCGAGGGAGTTGACGAACAATAGAGAGAGCAGGTTAACTGATTTCGCTTCTCTCACTTCATCAAACTTCTACAACATGAAATCCAAATCAAAAATGTAATACTTAATTAAGTTTTTAAAAAAAATATGAAAAAAAGAATGTGTTATTATTGAGATTCTAACAATATTGTAAGCCTGCTTGGGGTTCAAAAACAAAAAGAATGGAGTATAAAGGATTCTTTTTTGTGATATCTTGGATATTAGCGTGCTGCGTAGTACTGTTAGGGACGTCTGGCTTAGGACTACTACTGTTGCTACTATCAACGATTTTGTATACGTATACCTACTACTTACAGCAAAATTGGCAAACAAGCAGTGCACATGACTCATATGAGTCCTGTAAGACTTTCAATACAACCCCTACAAGGTCGCCACTGTCCGTTGCTAACTTGTGACATAAGATATCAAGTCCCAGCATGCGTTGTAGGTACCCGCCGCATTATATGACGTCATCAGCGTTGCGTCCTTCAATACCCGGATACATACCGCATTTTTTAAATTCGGCGTGTAGTGTACGGTGCCGGTCAAATGTGCGAGGATT
This sequence comes from Schoenobius gigantellus, assembly GCA_963935595.1. Lineage (NCBI taxonomy): Eukaryota > Metazoa > Arthropoda > Insecta > Lepidoptera > Crambidae > Schoenobius > Schoenobius gigantellus. The sequence goes on from OZ012541.1 coordinate 57,060,478, forward strand.
CATTTTATTTCCGACAACGAATTCCAAAATGCGGCGCCTACGGCGCATGCAGCGCGTAGGTGCCATGCTAACAAATGTGTGTTCAGCTTTAACCTTCAGACTGCGGCCTAACTCTGCTAATCTCAAAGTTGTTGTCGTGTCTTGATAGCGTTTCAATAAAACTGCTTTTGTCGGTTTTGTACGCTTTGTGTGGTGCAATTTAGTCGTACTACAATTTCTTGATATGTCAATAGTCAATAACAAATGTGTTAGTTAGTTGTCGGTTAACCAACAATGACTGCCTCAAAACGTAATGCTATTGACACGCCATCAATGCATTAATGCTAGCAGAAAAAGGCCCCTGGAATGCGTCAATGCAAGCACCGCTGCTTAGCGGTAGAAATAGGCAAGATGAGGTACCCACACACACACAGATTACCTACTTTAGGTCATAGTCTCCCCGTGGTATAAGTTCTATTTAGGAGCTTGTACAGGAAAAGTGACTTGGAAATGGTATCTACCTGGACACTCTGACGAGGACGTAGCAGTGGTCCCCGTTGATGAAGGAGGAGTTGATGCCGAGGTTCCGCGCCATGATGTCCGTGGGCCAGCCCGCCGTGAACGCCCGCCAGGGGCGCTCCAATCTGGAATAACCGTTTGAATTGCTGAGTGTAGAATTATCAATTGTGTACTTGGTCCTTAGTTTTATACGGATGAAATAGGCGTGCCTTCAGTATCTTCCTGCTAGTACCTTTCAAAGGAAAAATCCCTAAAGTAAGCCTGCAGCAGCTGCTTCAGGTTATCGCAGAACTCCATGTGGAAGTCCCCGTCGAAGAGCGTCTTCGGTTGGCGCGGCTTGGGCGCGACGGACAGCCGGTCGAGGCCGCGGAACACGCTGACGGTCGGCTCGCGGAACACCCACGTCTCCGTGTCGTTGCGTGGCACCACGCGCATGCATATGCTGAGGTACCCATACCTGAAAATTGTCAAGATGGCGACGTCTTACGACAATAAAGGAAAAAAATTGTATATTTTAAATTTAAACGGCTTTGTTGAACAGAAGGTACTAGGCATCGCACCACTCTCCTCGTCAATGTAGAGCATCCATCAGTCAGATACAAAAATGAAATCGTGGTGCGCGTGACAATATTCTGGTTGCGCCACGTCACGCGGTGGCGGCCATCTTGGATTTACAATGATACTGAACTTAGTTACATATTTGTGTTTTCATCAGAATTAAGGTATACATCAATCGGTCAACAGAAAACGGGTAAATTTTTAATAACTAAATTTGACCCAACTACAACAAATAAACTACAGCTAAATAAAACCGTTTGAAAATAGCCAATTAGAAACGGTTATAAGAGGTTATAAGTAACATGACATCTAAAAAAAATCTTTCTTTTTAACAAACTTGATAACAAAAAATTAAGAAAAAATAAAGAGGACCACCATTTAAAATTTAAATATAAGTGTTTCTTTAGAGTTAGAACGGTAAAGTTAAGTACAATATCTACCAACGATACCTATGATGTTATCATTAGGAGCCCATAAAAATAATCACGATGCGGATCTAGCAATAAGTGATAGCTGAGGAAGGTAAACATCGTGTAGAAAAAAACTTGGACTAGAACACCGAGGGTTTCGTACAAACTTATTAAATTATTATTATATAAGTTCCTAACTATATAAACATAACGACACGATTTTAAAAGCTTTTACCTTAACATGTGCTCTTGCCAAATTTCATGATTCTAGGTATTCTATAGGTTTTGATCTCCTTGTGAAATCGCAAAATTTGTGAAAATATGCGACATAAATGGTTATACCTTTTGATCGTGTTCCCATAGAAGTATAATTTCCTTACATCAGAAGGAGACTGAAGACTCGAGTATTTGATTCTCTACGCGTTCTCGAGAAAAAGGGAGCGCGAGAGCTAGATGGACAGACCGACGACGATGACGTTGACTACAAAAGGTTAAAAAATCGCTTCAATTGAATACTTCAACCGTAGAAATACTAGCTATCTCACTGATCGAATTAATTCAGTACTGCAGGCGGAGCACGGGCTGCTAAGACTGGACTTGAGTCACGCATTATCTCACAATTTCTGTGACATAATCCTTATGTCTTAAAGAGTAGCACTTCGGCGCGTATTCAGTGTAACTGACGTGATAAAAAATTCTTAACGCTCGTCAAGCGACACGTTCCAGGTGTTAAGAATTTCGTGACGCTCGTCAAGGGACACGTCACACGTGTGACTGAGTTTTATCACAAATTTCCTGGCTTGCCTGGCTCTGGCTGCTGCTACAGCTGCCAAAGTAATAAAGCCCTTGCTACAACCACACCAAGAAATGTGTGATAAAACTCAGTCACACGTGTGACGTGTCCCTTGACGAGCGTCACGAAATTCTTAACACGTCAGTCACACTAACTACGCGCAGACGTGCTAGTCTTTAAGACATAAAGATTATGTCACTGAAATTGTGAGATAATACGTGACTCAAGTCCAGTCTTGGCATCCCGTGCTCATGAAAAATCATTATTTAGAACTACACTAAGCTTACGTGACGTCCAATCACATAACGTGGCGTGGCATCACATAAGCCAAGTTTGTTTTCACCTTTATAGTGCGCGCCAAACTTCTAGTCCGCTCTGAAGTTGTCTCACGCACATATTAATACAGTTTATTCTTATCGTGCTAGAACTTATTTAGTGATTTTTATTTGACATTCATCTTTCACTTATAACTTATGTAGACAGACAATATAATTTTATTACACCTAAGTATATTACAACAGTGCAACACGAATCGTGCTGTGTTCACTCTTCAGAGGCCCTAGACAAATGCCACACGCTAACTTTTCCGCAGTCGTTCCGCAGAAAAAATGTATGGAAATGATATTAGCTTACGACAACCTCACGCTATTTTTTCCGCAGCTAATGTCATCTCCATACATTTTTTCTGAGGAACGACTGCGGAAAAGTTAGCGTGTGGCATTTGTCTAAGGGGGCAGGGCGGATAAGATGTTTGGCGCAATCTGTACCTAAGTTTAACTTTAAGGTTCACAACTTACCCTAGCTAGAACCATACTATCCTAGTTTATAAACAATTCAGAACCCGACAGAGACCAAGCATCACGCCACAAGCCTCAACTTACGATAGTGACATAGGTAGCTTACCTCATGAATATGTTGATCGCCTTACCAACGCCCAGCTCGGAGTCCAGGGAGGTGGCGGCGCGGCACAGTGCTACCACCAGCAGCACCGTGCAAATCCGCACCATCACACCTACTCTGCCGACCTAGTGAAACATACATCATCGTAATCATTATGTTATTTTTTTAAATCAAATTATAGGAATATAATAAAATAATAATTATAAAGGAATGATAATGGAAGGCAATATTAAAGATAATGGATATAACACAATCAAAAATTAAATTGGGACCTGACGCCTATCCCCGCTAGTGTAAATTGTTCAATTCAATTCAATTGAATTGTTCAATTCAATTCAATTGAATTGTTCCTAGAACTTAGAACAAACCATCGCGTTAGGTGTATAATTTGCTAAAGTTCAATAAACAATTTAATATCAATTGTTTTTTTTATGTACGGCCCGGCAAATGACCTGATGTTAAGCGGTGAAAGAGGCCCAAATGAATTGACAGATAGAGTAGGGACGACATCCACTATCCTACCTGCCCGCCCCTTGCCGGCCTAAAAGATGCTTTTTCACACCTCTTTTGAAGGAACCCATGTTGTAGGATGGAGGAAACACCTGCGCAGGTAGAGAATTCTATGTGTGGGATGAACGACAGAAGAAGGAATCTTGGAATTTCTTGGTACGGTGTGAAAAGGAAGATACAGTGTAAGGATGACTCCGAAGGCCCTTACGCGTGTTTCTGTTAAGGAATGGAGAGGGAGGGATAAGGTTAAAGAGCTCCTCATAGCATTCCCCATGGAACATTCGGTAAAAGGCGCTAAGAGAGGCGATGTCACGACGAAGTTGTAGAGGCTCGAGGGTGTTAGTTGCCTCTACATCGCCAATTATTCGAATAGCGCGACGCTGCAATCTGTCCAGAGCATCGAGGAGGTACTGGGCGGAGCCGTCCCAAAGGTGCGAGCAATATTCCACGCAAGACCTAACCTGAGTTTTATACAACAGGCATAGTTGGTCCGGCGCAAAATACCTACGCACCTTTAGGGCACCGAGTTTCCGTGAGGCAGCAGTTATAACGGATTCGATGTAGTCTCGGGTTCAGATCGCAGCGAATGTTCATTCCGAGCAAGGTGATGTTACTCTGTGTGTGAAGGGTTGTGCCCTGAAGAGAAGGAGGGGGGAGGAAAGGTGACATTTTCGCCGAGAACGCGCACACCTGTGTTTTCTTAGCATTGAACTCGACAAGATTGTTGGAACCCCATTCGGAGATGAGGTCCAGCGTCTTGTTGAGCTCAATGATAAGATTCTGCCTCTCCCTATCAATATTACCACGAGCAGCCCCTGAGCTTCCGTGATATTCCCCATGCACTGTACTGTCGTCTGCATAGCAATGTATACTTCCCAAGGAAAGCATGTCATTGATATGCAGAAGAAACAATGTTGGGGATAGAACGGAGCCTTGTGGAACACCAGCATTCACTGCCACGAACCGCGAAGCGCAGCCGTCAACGACAACGCGAATTCTACGCTCGTGGAGGAAGTTGTAGTATACAGGAGATGTCGACACGATAATATTACTTCTGTACACCTTAAGCCTGCTTAAAATATATTATTAGGGATCATTACTTTTTATTTTAAATATTTTCTACACAATGTATCTTCCTAGGCTAGGCTTACACAACAGGTCATAAACTTGCGCACTTATACGTATTCGTGAAAAAAAACCAAACGGGAAATTTACGTCTTAGCGTTTGCGCACTTATCCGTATTCGATTCGTGTTTGAGACGGTTGTGCGATAAACGTCAAGATGGCGGGATCACTTCCTGTTTTGAAAAACCCACTGCAATTTAGTACTCATTTATTACCTACTATTTGATATCTAACATTATAATTTTGGTACCTACTTAGTTTAGACAAAATCTGGCTTTCATTATCAAAATGGCGGGATCATGCTCTAACATTAAAGTTACTAACTATTTCATGTAATAGATTGAACCACAATATAGTACCTACCTCCGGAAATAAAAAGTAATTTCTTTTAAAATCGCATATTGAAATTCTGATGGCACAAAAATTTTAAGAAAAAAGAACAAAAACTGTATGAAATAGTTTGCAAAAAAACAGACCAAAACAAATAGGCGGCTTTATTGCTAAAAAGCAATCTCTTCCACGCAACCGTGGGACGAAAGAATGAGACAGCAAATTCAATAGGTAGGGGAAACGGTACAGAACTAGGACTAAAGAAAGTTTGATATATGGGAAAGGAATTACGAGCAAAACTTCCAGCTTAATTAATTAATATTTGAATAAGCTGTAGGCGTTTTAACATTCCACTTATAACATATGTTTTCCAGTAATAATTAAACTGTCATTTTATATAAAAAACGACTAAGCAATCATTATTAATACATATATAAACGTTACTAACAACTTCATTAAATAATATAAATAAATGATGAAGGCCCGCAATCCTCATGCACACCTAAAAATGGCTCGAAGTGAGAATTACGGGTCGAACACGAACCGAATACGAACCGTATAAGTGAGTGCGCAAGCGTCCATACAATCACTAGAACGGACGGCCAAACCGGATCAAAACCGAACACGAATCGAATACGAACCGGAAACGTATAACTGCGCAAGCGCCCTATCGGTGTAACTGTAAACAGACTATTTCGTGTGAATTGTGATTGTTTCTGTTGGCTTCAATTTTGACATCATAAACAGATTACTGCGTCTTTGCCGTTTTTACCTTTCAGGACAGTGAAACACTAAACATGGTGTGTTTATTTTGTTTCAATTTTTTGTTAGTTTGTTTGTTTGAAGAAATATTTTTTTAAGGTTTGGATGTGAAATGGCTACTTTTAAATAATACTTATTGGCCGTATTGTCATTTATTGTCGTATTGTTTTCTTTCTCCACCTTGTATATTATCATTTGACATTTTAAGTAATTTTATGTGGTGGTGTATAATAAGTATTAATTTAGTATTTTTGAGAACATTATTATGTTTCGATATGCTGGAGTTAAAGACTGCATGAAATATGTAGCAGCAATGACAATTGCAAGCTTGATTCAAGGTGGTTTACTACTTTTGACAAAACCTCGTGTCACAGTTTTTGTTATCGAATTCCTCCGAAACGGCTTGACCATTTTTTATAAAATTTTTGGTGTATATTTGGTAGGTCTGAGATTCGATTGTAGGCTTTTTTTATATCCCTAGGTGATTGATAAGGGTGGCAATCTCCAGATATTTTTTAATTTTTTTTAATGATTTTTCATCAAAAAATACTTACTTACTCGCCTTTCCACCACAACCTCAAATTTTTGAAAGCGATATTTCTATTATATTTTCACTGGCAAAACGCAGTGCTTGGGCGCACAGCTAGTTCGGCATTTATATATCACTAGCTGTGCCCGCGACTTCGTTCGCGTGGATGTCCGAAAATAACAATATCGTGATGTTATATAGCCTTTTTTTTTTTCCTCGGGGGAAAATGCGTAACCGCATCGTACCCGCCGTTGGCTAGACAGCGAGCGTGTGTGGGGCTCTCCCGGCAGGGTGCCAGGCCTACCCACTAAAACCCCCCGGTGTTCTCCCTGCCCTTATGGGCGCGCTAGGTAAGGTCCACACTGCGACTCCACTACCCACGCGCCCGGGCAAGCCCGACCCACCGATCGGGCTATCGCCAAGGGGGGATTGCCCGAGAACACCAGGGCAATCCCCAGACGGAGGGCCTTACGGCGGCGTGCACGGGGCCAACCGTGCACGCAGGCCTCTACGGCAGGGTCATTAGATGGGCATCGCTTGTGCGAATGCCCGCCTTCGCCTGCCTATCCGTCTGCGGCGGATGGGAGCGGCTTGAGGATCTGCCTCCCGCTCCCTCTCCGCGGCCTCCTTCTGCGAGATTCATCCTCGCAGAAGGAGGCGACAGCCCCCCATTCCGCTTCGCCGCGGAGTGATGTTATATAGCCTAAAGCCTTCCTCGATAAATGGACTATCCAACAAAAAAAGAATTTTTCAATTCGAACCAGTAGTTCCTGAGATTAACGCGTTCAAACAAACAAACAAACTCTTCAGCTTTATAATATTAGTAAGTATAGATTTAAGTATAATAGTCTGGATTAGGTACACGAACCTTTTTATCCCTTCGGATCAACCACTCAGGTTTACGCAATTCTAGTGAGTAGCGCATAGAAACTATTTATAAACAGTAAGAGATGTGTGCTAAGATGCAGTTGCAAAAACTGCTTTGGTCTAATAATGATCTAGTCTACGAGCGGCGCTGCCTTGTCGACCGTGAAAACGGTTATGTATCGAGGCAGGCTGTCACCACAAAGTAAATAGCTGTTACGTTATAGAACCAGATTTGGCGGCAAAATTGGACTGGCAAATTTATTTTTTAATTAGCGGGTCAGTTAGCGCGGTGAATACCTCGTGTCTCGTGAGGTTAGATTTATCATTAGCAAAGCCTTGTAAATCGATACAACACAATCTTTTAAAAGATTTTCGATTATAGCGGCAAATCTCATCAGGGGCGAGCGGACGAGCCAGGTGCCAGGGTAATATAGTGTCTCTTCGCAAAACCTGCACTGTTTGTTCATTGCCGGAGCGAGATCAAACATTTAACGAGCCTTCCATAGTATGGAGCAGCTAAAGATGTTTTTACAATTTTGGTCACCCATCTTGGGCAATCGTTGCTTAACTTTAACAATCTTACTCTGAGCGACTGAACCACTGAACTACCGAGCTCTTCAAAACATTAGTACGGCGTAAAGTCCATTGCGTGAATGCTCGATTTTCGAAATACCTCTATCCTAAAGAGGATCGTAGTCAAAGTGAGTGAGGCCACTGAGCTTAGCGGGACAATGCTGTCAGTACAGGCTTGCACTATTTCTATAAGTTACGAGTTACGACAACTGTGGGCTGATATATAAATATAATACTCATTAACCCTTATATTGAGCGTTAGTGAGTTATTGAGAGTTATAGTTTCTTCTCACGTTTCTCACCTTTGAACAATGCCTATGAAGCGCGAGTCTACATTCAAATTGATTTATGCGAATCTTTGGTATGCGTGATTCCAAGTGATACTAATAATCGCCTAATGGTAGATTATCGTCATCTGCGTTGTCCCTTGACCCAGATGATCGACGATTAACGCCAATTCTGCTAATTCATTCCTTGCATGCCGCCATGAGGTTTCGAAGTAAAACAAGGCCGGCAAGGCCGCAGTCATCGTGAGTTAAATATTCTAATTGTTCTGAATTTACTTCGACCTCAAAATGCAATGATCAATGTGTAATTTTGGTAGAATTTGGCAGTCTACTGTTTGTAGATTCCTTTTGTAGATTTAACCGTCCGAGGTTTGATTTCCCGTAAAGGCAGAAGTTTATCTGCTTGATTTGGTTGGTGTTAGGGCTTCTGAGCCCGCCTGACTAGTACCACCGTTTAACTTAAGTCTAACATGAAATTGCGAAATACTGCGAAATAAATAAAAATGGTAATAATGAGTTATGTATATGTTGTAAAGACATTTATTTTGACAAAATATAACCTGTAACTTTGCGTCATGATAAACATGTTTCCGACTTGTGATTGTACAAAAATATGGACGTTTAGTGGTTCCACAGTGCCCGCACAACAAAAAGTGCTATTAGATTAGAGCTAAAATCAGGAGCATGAAGCCGGTTACGTGCAGACACCGTGACACCCTAACTAAAATAAGTTATGTTTTAACTCAAAATTCACTATGCGATTCACCGAGCTTAAAACTAAGCTAAATCTGGGCAAATCTAGGATACTTCTAGGCATGTTTAAATGACTTTCGGACGAAGTTAAAATACATAAATATATGACATAAATGTCTTGAAGTATAGTAATCTTATTTTAAGGAGTAATATAAAAAAAAACGTTTCTCTCGAAAGATTTTCTGTGACTGAGACAACTAAACGCCTTGCCTTAATCATAAGGTTGATAGAGAAAACACAGAGAAAATAATTAGTATTCACCCTTCAAATCGGAATCGGAACACAACATAATTACGATGTATGCAAATACAAGTAAAATGAAAAAAAAGTTGACTCTACACCTGTTCGGAAATTGGGAGAGCCTTCTCGAGAAGAACAGGCAAGAAACTCGGAAGGGCTTGTAATTTTTTTTTCTCCTCTTTTAAATTGCCAACATTACAAAGATTATATTTCACAAACAGTTTTATTTCATAAAAATAATTTAGAAATGCCTGTCGGAGTGAGTGGAACAGTTACTCAAGTGAATGATATTTATCCCAATAATTATCACAAAGTGTTAATACACATTGATCGTCAATGTGTATGTTATGTTCGCTACTGTGGAACTTCGTTGATTGAGAGCCGATTTCTGTGATATCGCGGGGATGGCCCCATTTAGATACTGGCAATCCGGTGTTTTTTGAAAGAATCGACTGGAACAGAAGTAAGGGTTGGTTTTTTGGTGTGTCTTTTATATAGATGGTCTAATTTTGTACAAATTTTAGACCTCCGTTTCAACCCCGTAGAGGGTACATTCATTTTGCACTTGCATAAATCTCCAGCCTAATAATTTACTTTTTTAATATAATTTATTTTTCACACTTTGACACCCCATATCCCCCTTTTAGGGATTTAAATTTGTAAATCCTGAAACAGGTGTTAACTTATTTATCGATTGGAGTACTCATGTGAAGTTTCGATTAAAATAGAACAAGTAATCTGGTTTCCCCATATAAACTTTGAAGCCCTTTTTCAACCCTTTAGAGGATGAAGTTTAAAAAATCCTTTCTTAGTGCACCCCTTTACCTCATAAGGAACCTACGTGCCAAATTTGGAATCTCTAGGCCTAGTGGTTTGGGCTGTGCGTTGATATATCAGTCAGTCAGTCAGTTTCTTCTTTTATATATATAGATATGTTACTGTCATCCTCACAACTCACGTCCCCACCGAGAATTTCAGTTTCATGTACCGCTGTGTGTGGTCACAATATCTAACCTAACTAACCTACAGTTTTCAGTTTGATCCCATAAGTTTTTTCGATAACAATTCAGTATTCGGACCTGGGCGACAAAAAATGGCGACGAGGTAGATTTTACTTAATTATTGATTTTTGCGAGCGGAGCGTGAAAGATACAGTTTCTGTACTGTACCTATGCGGTCACAATATCTAATCTAACCTACAGTTTTCAGCTTTATCCTTTATGTCTTGGTGGTAAGTTCTAAGATTTACCGAGATATGATGGTAACAGTCTGTAATGGACAATGATCACACAACAGTTGGTAAATCTTAAGTTTTACCGGTAAATCTTAAGATTTACCATAGTTCAGGCTTTTACAGTAACATATACATAAAAATGAATCGCTGTCTCGCTGTGTGTTAGTCTCGCAAAAACTCTTAAGCGGCTCGACCGATTCTTACGAAATTTTCGGTGTGTGTTTCAACTAGTAATGGATATAAAGTTTCTTTAAAAAATGACAGTTCTAGTTACCAACCGAAGTTAGAGAATAGGCGTGCAGGGAAGGTTTATACGTACAATTGTACCCGGTAGGTGGAGCTGTGGCCTCGGTACTGGACTGTGCCCCGAGACGAATCGGGAGGCCCGCAATCGATCCTGCCATGTACCAATGTGTTTTTCGTTTCACGAATTTCATATCTACATTTATCTGACGCTCCTACCTTGAAGGAAAACATCGTGAGGAAACCTGCATACACCTGCGAAGCAATTCAAAGGTATATGTAAAGTCAACTATCCGCTTTGGGTCAGCGTGGTTTGACTAAGGCTTAATCGCCCTAACATAACTAGTTAGGATAGGCTCGTGCCCCTCGGTGGGGACTTTTATGAGCTGTGATGATGATGAGGTGGAGCTGTAATCAGGCAGGACAACGTCTGCCGGGCCCACTAGTTCCTAATAATGTTTGTCAAGTTGTTTAAAATCTGTCTGTCAAATGTCTAAAAGTGTGCACACTCAAACGTCATAAGGTAACTCTAGTTGTTGTTCTGGGGTCTTACCGTGAACGCTTTAGCAATGTTAAAACAATATTGGAATAGAGACACCGCTCTGGCTGCGTATAGCGCCATCCCGCTCTCAGTAAGGTTTCAATATTGTTTTGGGCGATCATGATTATTGTTCTGAGGTTGGACAATTACAATTTGTTCGACGATCTCGAAACTCTTGTTCGATGATGTGAATCTAACCGTGTAAAATGCTCATTAGTCTCACAATAGATCGGTACGCCCGAATCGGTTATACACACCGTCAATGTATATAAATAATCGTTAGTTGGTTGCGTCTTCTATTAAATATTTGTAACAGAAGATGTAAAAAAAGAATAGGTAAATAATTCAAAATTTATTAAGCTGCGTAAGCACTGTGGAACTTATATTATCTTTCTAATATACAGGACGTCCCAAGGCTATCCGATATGAAGGGAAGGTACCTTGGATATTGTAGATAGGATATTTGGCTAAAAAGAGACTTTATCTTTATTTTTAATAGTACTTTCCCTTCATGTCGCGTAGCTTTGGGACGTCCTGATAAAAATCTAGTGTCACAATGTTTGTTAATATAGAAACAGATGTTAAAACAGCTAGTAAATCTACAGAAGACTACACCCCTAAATCTTAATAGGTTAAAAATATTAAGTTTGTCATTTTTTTTATAGAATTTCATTTCGAGTTTTAAATCTTTTACAACAAAAATTGTAAATATTAATGTAGACGTACTTTGTTGCACAACTTGATTAAAAATTGTACACATGGCGAATTTAGTGCCACAATGAATTATTTACCGTCCATAAACCATAGATTTTAATCATGATACCGCAATATGTCAGAAATATAATATAGCTTATAACGCCCTATAAGAAAGTAAAATACCTATACAATTTCTCTACGAACAGTCATCGAATGATAGCACCTGTGCGCACGCGCAACTAATCTGGTTAAGGCGACCTGACCTTGCACTCCAATTGGGTCGTTTGGCGTTTGACCTTACTGAATGGGTGTCAATGCAATACGAATTACGATTAGAATAACGCAGAAGGCATTGTTAATCTCGGCTTTAGATTTTTGGCGACGTCATGGGTGACGAGACTGTGGGAAATAATTAAATCTGGGACTGTGTATTAGTGTTGCCCAAAATTGGTCTTGCAGTCTTGCGAGACTTGCTGCAAGACCGAGACCAAGGTCGGCCTAATTGTAGCAAGACCAAGACCAAGGCTGTATGCTTACTCAGGCGAACAAAAATCAACAACCCCAACACAATCCCAATGTCGATCGATCGGAATTGGTTCAAGTGTAAGCCTACTGATCCATACAAGATTTGAGCAAGACTCTTGAGCAAGACTCTTGCTCAAATCTTGTATGGATCAGTAGGCTTACACTTGAACCAATTCCGATCGATCGACATTGGGATTGTGTTGGGGTTGTTGATTTTTGTTCGCCTGAGTAAGCATACAGCCTTGGTCTTGGTCTTGCTACAATTAGGCCGACCTTGGTCTCGGTCTTGCAGCAAGTCTCGCAAGACTGCAAGACCAATTTTGGGCAACACTACTGTGTATCCAAATTGTTTGTAGATTTAGGATACATTTGTACATATTATCAAAATTAGGACTGCGATCCGCCTTCCTACTTCTTCAATTCCACTTCGCTTTGTCTTCAGCATTCTTTGTGGGGAGTTTCTTTATGCTTATTTGAGATTGTAAAGTTATTTAGAAACAAGTTTCAGTGATTTTTCATCTAACGGTAGATAACGACATAATCCACGCACTAGATAATTTTTAACGATGACATCATGAACGATGCATGAAATTATTTATATTATCTGTTTCATAAATATGTATATAATAAATACTTAGGTGAAATTTGGAATACAAAAACACCTTTTTTTGTACTGTATACATTCAAGACGTGTTCTAACCAAAAGAAGAATTCACTAAAAGTCCAAAAAAATCCTTAGTGTTTCTTGGGTTTTGATGTCAGTTTGAAATTGAACGATTGTTCTTCTTTAGTATAGTTTCTTGTCAAGTGTTTTATATGGTATGTGTATTTTTTTAACAAACAAGATATTTCCTATTCTTTAAGTATCGCAATACACGAGTTGGTCTTTTAGTGAACTAGTTATAGTTATAACCCGGATCAATATCGTGTATATGCGGTGAGAATTATAAAATACAAGGAATGTTTGCCAGCTAGCTGCAAATCATGCGAATGTACTATTCGTCTTCCGTTCATAGATATTATCATACCTGATTGTTTTAAAAATAGTAAATAATATTAAGGGGATTTCCGGACAAACACGCAAGTAAATTAGGGGATTTTATAAGGTATATTTTTTTCCTTATCTGATACAATTTTTTACCAAAATTAAGAGGAAGTTATACAAGTATATTTGACAGTATCTAGGAGCTGAGGATCCTGGGACGGGATGGGATGGGAGTCTTCTAATTTTATAGGCACATGCAGCGTGTTTTTGATATTTATTACTTCTTTCATGACACATTTTGTGGTCAAATGTTTAGTATGGTAATTGGAATAGGATTGTTAGTGGTATTACACTTGTCGCAAACTTGCAAATGTAACACAGTTTTTATTTAAATGTTTTATTTAACAGGCGTTATTTAAATAACGTGTATTACGACGCAGGCGTTAACAAAAAAACGTAGGTAGTTTTTTACCCCGTCTTCGTCTTACTTAAGCAGTTGAATTTTCAGTAACAGATCCCTAATTTGTCACTTATGGAACAATATTCTCCTAATCCTTATCGAGATTGCGAACATCATTTCTTCCACAGAACAGAGGGTAAGCTACAATGTACTCGTATTTTGCAGCATGCTCTGTTCCCGCGTCGCGCAGACTTATACACGGTGTTTCATAATAACTAATAAATAATCAATGCGTTATCTGAATCTAATTATTAAAATGTGTTTACCCGTAATGTCATTCAACCCAAAATTTTCATGTAAGTATATCATAGTATCATCATCATGTCTATGATTTACATGAAATTTGGGTGGAATGACATTAGGGGTAAACACAATTTAATAATTAGTTTTATCTAACGCATTGATTATTTATTGGTTATTATGAAACACCGTGTATAACATAATTATAGCAATGAACCCGTTTATTGTCTAAAAAATAATCGATAACGATTGGTTTAATTTGACAGACATTATGGCGGCAACAAAAAATCTGACCGATGATTATAATGCAGCGATGAATGCACTTTGTCTAAGCAAATTGTAAGCGATCGTATTAGTTCATGAGTTACACAATCAAAGAACGGATACAAAACTGCGATTAAACCGTATGTAACTGATCGTCAAAATAATATGAAAATTTCGAAATAATTTTATTAAAAAAAAAAACAAAAATCTCGAAATAATATATAAGGGGCATATAGGTTAGATATAAGATGAAATATTTTATTTAGTTTGTATGGATAAAAAAAGTAGGTTTGTTAGTCCTAATGTTATTCCTACAGAATCTCTACTTCTGATGGATACATACCCTTAAATGTTATTGGGGTGTTCAGTTACACCCTGGTGGTGCCCAAGGTAGACACCACCACGTCGGCGTTTCGCCGACTTGTATTGCTGAATTTTGTACCCTACTACCAGCTCATACACATACCTAGACCATACAACATCAGTATCTGGTTACACACACACAATCATATCTTTTAATTTCTTTTAATTTCATTCATGCGTATATAATGTATATTTATGTTATCATTTATGGTCTGACACGCAGCTAACCTCGCTGCGCAGGTTAAAAAGCTGCGTCAGGTCACATCAGAAAACCAGCGCTGTGGCTTCGGCCCCAGCACATGCTGAGATGTGACCTATTCCACAATGCACCACAGCACAGTATTAAAGTATACGTCATAAAATGGTATTTTTGTTTTATTAGTATCTCATTGCTCTGTTTTTGTGTCCTTGTATCATTTTTTTTTTAATTGTATAATTACTACTTTAAATTGCCTATTTGTGCTTTTGTGGAATAAATGTTTTGAATCTTTGAATCTCATAGAAAGCATTGTGGCTTACCCCGATTCCAATTGTCTCCGTCCGTCTCCTCCGTAGCCGGTGGACTTCCTGAGCTAGCTCGAAGGAAGTCGCGGCTCCTGAAGTTCTGCAGTGGATCCACCGGTGGAGACCGGAGCACTACAAATGCCTATTAGGCCACCACGGCTCACACACGCGATTTTGACACCGTTGCACAACACAAAGCGGGCTTTCGCACCCCGATATTAGGTGCGCCGCGCAAAATACAATTTGCTAGTTATATACTGTGTATTATATCTTCTTATCCAAGCGGTCACGCCGAGCAACTTGTCCAGAGAACTGTAGCGGTCTAATAAAAATTCCCGCTCTGGAGCCGCCATAGTCTCGACAGCGTGAACACGCAAGCCCGGATTTGGTACCTTCACCACAGCTGGTGTGGAAGGCCAGGACGGCTGTAACAACCATTCGGGACCCCACCACAGAGTGTGGTCAATAAGATGAGGGGCTTCGCTGCCACGTGATGCACAGTCAGCAGGGTTTATTTCACCTGGCACGTGGCGCCAAATCAACGTGGCCTTCGAGGCCTGTATTTGGGATACCCGATTGGCCACAAATACTTCCAGGGAGTGGACGGAGTTCTTAATCCAACACAGGACAACCTGACTGTCGGACCAAGCAAAGAGCGACTCAAAGTCCACACTACGTCCCAGGGTGTCAACAACGTGGTTCATCAACCGAACCAGAAGAGTAGCTCCAGACAATTCTAACTTCGGAATCGTTAATCGAGTCCGAAGTGGAGCAACCTTACTCTTAGCAATTAGCAAGTGGAGCTTAACAGCTCCTCTATCATCGACCGTCCGGATATATACGACGGCTGCGTATCCACTCTCAGACGCGTCACAAAAGCCATGAAGGCTGGCCGTAAACCGTCCCTTAGGCAGTATATGTCTAGGGATACTAACACCGTTAATGTCGGGGAGAGACGACATGAAGGACTCCCAATCTCGCAGCAAACGGCCCGAGAGGGGCTCATCCCACGACACTTCGGCTGACCAAAGTTCCTGTAGGAAGCACTTCATCCAAAACACTACGGGACTAATCCAGCCATTTGGGTCAAAGGTACGAGCTACTGTAGACAAAACTAACCGTTTCGTCCAGACCTTGGGGCTTGGCAGCTCCAATCGATAGGTGAACGTGTCCTGGACAGGTCTGTATTGCACTCCCAAAACAGACAGTAAATCTGGAGTGTTGGCATTCTCAAAAATATGAGGCTCCTGCTGGTGGTCGTCTGGCAAGTCACACAAAAGCTGAGGTGAGTTGGACATCCACTTCCTCAGTTCATAACCACCAGCCCCGAGAAGAGCAATTAGTTCATCTCGCAAAATCAAGGCTTCCTCGACACTAGAGGAGCCCGTACAAATATCATCAACAAATGCATCCTCCTTGAGAACCAAGGATGCGCGAGGGTATCGTAACCGCTCACGTTCAGCGCGTTCCACAAGTGAGCGAATTGCCACAAAGGGGCTCGAACGCAAACCGTATGTATTGGTGTTCAGCTCGTAGACCAGCATGGGATCCCTGGGATCCTCTCTCCATAATATGAGCTGATATCGTCTATCGTCCGGGTGAATCACAGTCTGCCGAAACATCATCCGGATATCGGTCACAAAGACGACGGCATGGCGACGGAAGTTGGTCAATACATCGCCCACCTCGTGGTGCAACTTCGGTCCAGCATGCAGACATTGATTCAGCGAAACTCCGGTAGACGTAGGAGCTGACCTATCAAAAACAACGCGTATCTTCCCAGTGGAAGGTTTCAAAACCGCGTGGTGAGGAAGAAAATTATGTTCCTCGTTTCGCCAGTCCAGTCGCGAGACCGACATGTGCCCCAGTTGCTCATATTCTCGCATGAAGTCGACATACTTCTGTTTGAGGTCGGAGTTGCTACTCATACGACGCTCCATGGACAGCAGCCGCTTCTCGGCCAACGGCCGGGAGCTGCCAAGTGAGGGGCGAACTGACAAAAAGGGCAAACGAGTGATCAGCCGTCCCGAGTGAAGGCGACCTGTATTGTTCTGGTAGAACAACTCACACTCCTCGTCCAAGGGGTTCACTCGCTTCACGGTAGGTGGCTCTTCCACCTCCCAAAACCGTTGAAGGACATCCGATAAGGTGGAGCTAACAGTTATGTAACTGTCCACCGATGGAGATGGTGGGTTATGCCTAACTGGTCCCATCACTACAAACCCAAGCGATGTGGATAAGGCTACCAGCCCACCCTTCTGTAACTCTCTCCTCTTCCCACAATACACGCGGCCTAGAACATCGGCACCGAGCAATAAGTGAATCGGACCGGTTCGGTGGAAGGAAGGGTCAGCCAAGGTCAATCCTGATGTCGCATCAACGACAGCGCGCGAAACGTGCTGTTGCGGAAGCTGACCAACAACCTTCTCATAAACAATCGCGGTAGCGCCAATTTTGGGCGCTGAAGAGAAGTGGGGGGAGAAGGAGAACAAAACCTGACCGATCGGATCCGGGATCCGCAGGTCTCCGATTCCTCGTACCGATTCAAGGTATGGAGATGTGTTCAAACTCAACTGCCGGACCAGCCAGCTGGAGGCAATGCAACCCTGAGCTCCCGTATCCAAAAGGCCGCGAACTAAAACAAAGGTGCCCCTCGGGCCCCACACCTGTACGGAGGCTGTTGGTAACAGCACCTGCTCCTGTGGGGGGGTTGCAGCCGACAGTTGGTTTAGTGAAAATCCTCCCGCATTCCCCGCAACGGGGGGGAAGGGGGGTCCGAAGAAAAATGCGTGCGCGGCGGAGGAATAGGGCGCTCAAGGCGCTCGAGCGGGTCCCAATCCGGCATGTACACACCCCGACCAAAGCTGCATCGAGGGGCCGGGCGGTGCCCATGATGGGCGAAAGTTGGGGGAGCCCGTGACAACCGGGGTCTCTCCATCAGAGGGGGAGAGAAGCGTATCGGCTCCCGACGTGGCTCCCTAATAACCGCGGCACAATCCCGCGGTGGCGCCTCATAAACGGCGCGTCGATCCCCCCCGCCCGTAGGGGGGGTGGGGCGCCCAATCCTCTCACGGGAGGGGGGGCGCCTCTCCAATCTCCGCGGAGGGGTGGCACGCCCCTCCGATCTCCTCGGAGATGTGGGTGACCTAGGAGGGCCCCCGCCCGTGTGCGAGTCCCTCTCTCTCACCACCTCACGAGTGTCTCTATTGTCGAAGCACAAAAGGGGGTGATGGGCCCCTCCACAACAGTGGCAATCTCGTGGGTGGGGGCAAGCCGATGCCATATGAGCCCCCAGGCAGCGGTAGCACCAATTCCGCTGCTTGGCCATATTTCTACGCCCCTCGGTGCGTAGGCCAACAAATTTGGGACAGGCCGGCAAACGATGGCCATCCCGCTTGCAACACTTGCAAGGCCTCGGCCTCTCCCCGTGTGGAGAGCTCTGCCGCACTGCAGTATACTGCTTGTACGGGCGGCGCTCTCTCCGTGGCGCTGCCCGGGTCGCCTCATAGCGGCCTGTACTCGGTCCCCGTATAGGAGCCAGATCCAAGTGGTCGGTCATCCGACACTCATCCTCCAAAAATCTGAGGAGATCCGAGAAGGGGGGGAGGTACGAGGCACTATTGCCCCCATACCTTTGTTCAAAGCGCCCCTTCATCTCCATGGGAAGCTTATCGAGGATGAGGTGGAGCAAAATAAAGGACCACTGGTCCACCGGTAGATCAAGTCGTTTGAGCGCGTTAATAGCGCTTAGCAGCGGGTTCAAAATCTCCTTCCTCAATGAGGAGACCCGCGATACTCGTGGCAGCCCTAAAATGGCAGCCACATGTGTGTCCGCTAGCAAGCGAACATTCTGATACCGGGCGGTCAACAACGCCCTTGCAATATCATAACTGTCATCGTTGACAGGTAGATGCTGGACAAGCACACCAGCCTCTCCATGTAAGGCAGAGAGCAAATAGGCCAATTTCTGGCTAGGGAACAGGTCGTCCCTCGAGTGAACCAGGCTATCAAAGAGGTTAAAGAACCCCATCCAAGAAGCCAGGTTCCCATCAAAGGTTGGGATGTCTAAAGTGGGCAGTCTGCCCAGCAAGCCGGCCGGGGTAGGCTTGACCTCCCCGGGCGTGCACGACTCACCCCTCCGGGCGAATAGGATAGCCTGAGCCTTGTTTATGATCACATCCGCCTGTTCAAAACACTGATCATAATCGGCATTAAATTGGTCGACTGCCCGCAACTCAGCGGCACCCTCGGCTGGGTGGTCGAGCAAATATTGTTGATGAACAACAAAAAGCTGCTCCAATTCCTTCAAGCGAGCAGGTACTCCCTCATGCCGAATTAACAAGGCCTGTTCTCGGTCTGGTCGGTCTACCAAAGCGACGGCACTAGCAACCCATCTCAAAATCTTTTGTGCGCCCGCGCGGGCACCACTAAGCGGGCTGACTGGCGGGACCATTTTGCACCAAAATTAATAAACACTATAATAATACACGGACAAACAGACCGACAACCGCAGACAATAAAACAGATCGGGAGGAACTTCAAAGGCAGAACAAAATATATAAACAAACCAAAATCAAGTGTAAATGCTAGAACTTAACTAGAACAACAAAGGCATTTAACAACAGGATTTTTCAAACAAATTAAAATCAAGTATTAAGTCAATAACTTAACAAACATAATATTCAAAGGCAAACAAAACAAAATCAAATGTAAATACTAAACTTAACACAGCAAAATAGTGTATTACAACAACAGCAAAGTCATTTAGCAGCAAAATCTTTTAAACAAATTAAATTCAATTATAAGTTTACAACTTAACAAACAAAATAGTCAAGGGCAAAACAAAGATATGAAAAAACAAACCAAAATCAAATATAGGTAAATGCTAGAACTTAACTAGAACAACAAAGGCATTTAACCCCAATTTTTCATATACAATGACAATGACAACTAGTTAGGGAGATCGGTCCACAAATGAGATTGTAGTCGGTTTAAAATCAGCAATCAAAACCAATTAATATGTATTGCCCGTTTGGACAACCAACAAGATTACAATATTAATTGTACAATACTAATCAACCACTCAAATCTAAAAACCACGCTCTGCTACCAAGAGATGGTGGTGCCCCAAGTAGACTCCACCACGTCGGCGTTTCACCGAATAAGGAGTTTTGGGTTGATTGCTGATGCCGCCACTACAATCAAAGAATTTCACAACTTACTTGGATCCGTTCGGTCTCCGTATGTAGCCGGTGGACTTCCTGAGCTAGCTCGAAGGAAGTCGCGGCTCCTGAAGTTCTGCTGTCTGACCGAACCGGATGGTACACTTGCCTATTAGGCCACCACGGCTCACACACGCGACGAGAACACAAAGCGGGCACTCTTTTGCACAACACAAAGCGGGCTTTCGCACCCCGATATTAGGTGCGCCGCGCAAATCACTATAATGCTTAATTATTGTGTATTATATTTTATGGATGCCCGGACATTATCCTAACCTAATTCAATGTCGTGACATTTCGACTCAACTCAACTGACATGTCACATGCGGCCGGCCGCCAAAAAAAGCTCTCACTGCACAGACCACAAATGCAGTGTTGCCACTCGCTCTTCCTCGAGCGTGAACACACCCTGTATACTGAAATGAAAACACTGAGTGAAGAAGCAGGGCACGCACGCTGATGTAGAGCTGTCGACACGTAGGATCGAACAAATATTTTATTTCGCTTATATCACGCGTTCCTTAGGGTACCTACTTATTTAAAGCAGGGATAAAAGTAGCCTATGTCTTTACTCCGAGTTTAAGCCATCTCTATTCTAAAATTTCAATGAAATAGGCTTAGTAGCTATATAGGCGTGAAAGACCAACAAAGACACAGGCGGACGGACTTTGGCATATGTATACGGGAAAAATCTGACGGGAAAAGTTTTCCTACGGGATAAGTTAGTTTTAATGCAAATAAAGTTGCATACTGTCAGCTAGTCATAAGTATAAACACATATGCCGTGATATAGACTGTAGCATAAAGAAATCGAAACACTGCCATCTACTGGATAATACCTAACCTAGATAACCAAGTGTTTGTTCATAAATAAACTAACATCGCCATCTGTTTGAAGTTTATAGAACTAACAAAAGATTATAAACAATTAAAAAATATTAAGGTCAATAATTTTAATAAACTATCCTTCCTTTTAAGTTGGACCAAATTACATGCAATCAGCTCAATTTCATCGAAATCAGAGTAGTTTCAGAGTTTATCCCGGACAAACATAGTGACGCGAGATTTTTATATATTTAAATCAGTAGAGATGAGAGTAGCCCTTTAGAGGGTTGATTCCAATTTCGAAACCAAACAAACTAATGGAACGGTATGTTCGACTGATAAAAATGTTAATATTGTCTTTGCTTCCGATGACTTGAGCCGAGGATGAGCTTTCGATAGGTTTGGCTCTCTTGTATCTTATATTCATGCCTGAGTCAGTAAGTGAGAATGTCGAACTCCATCAGTTTGTTGAGATAAGTAAAGAATTTTCCTAATTGCCCATCCACGTGTTTTGTGAACAGCTACACTTAAATCTAATTTAATGGGCTTATTTAAGGGACGGAATTGTACTTGGGCTTAAGATCTGGGTTTATTATCTTGAACATTTCTCGTTCATTAAGATATTGCGGAACATTCTTTAAAATAAGCACAAATAATAGAGGTGAAAATGTTTCTTCAAAATGTTCCAGAAATCAGCATGTAAAGGAGAAGATTCTGCTTGTAAATTCCTCGCGTAATCTACAGCACTTGAGTAATTAGATTCAACATAAGCAAAAAGTAAGATCATAACTGAAGTGCATTTAGGTAAATATGATAATGTTTCATCTCACGGCGATTCACTTCGCCATGGCACGCCTGATCACAATTTTAATGCACTAATTAACCTTAATGCAATTGCAAGTAGCACTCGAGGCTACTCGAGTTTCGAGTTCGGGTGAAGCAATATCGCCATTTATACGGGATCATAATATAAAATAATATGATACTACTTTTATTATTATTTAAGCGTATCTCTTGGTCGTTGCTGACAAATAGTTTAGAAGTGAGGTTTGTTTGGTTTCTTAACCGACTACAAAAAAGGAGGTTCTGAAATCGTCGCCTATGTTTTTTTTTGTGTGTATGTTACGCGATTACGCCTCCAATTGTGGACCGATTTTCAAAATTCTTTTTGTATTCGATATAGTATACTTCTAAGATAGTTCCATTGTTACCAAAATCAGGATCTGATGATGGAATCCCGAGAAAATTGAAGGAAAGCCTTAAAGTTTATAGGCACGGTCAACGTGTTTTATGTATTTTCCTATGCCATACAGGTATTTGCGTCTGGTAGCTATAAATCGAGCTGATGATGGAAGGACCCTTAACTTTTAGGAGTAAGAGGTGAGTTTTTAACCAATTTCAAAAAAGGAGGAGGTTTTCAATTCGTTGCGCTGAATGTGTCTTTTTTAGACACCTATTCTGTAATGTAACGTTGTCAAATAATACATATGCTTAAGTTATTGCTGAAAAGTGGATAACATAATTATTTCTTTGTGATTCTTTGTAATAGACAGTCTTGCACGGGCGGCGTGGCGATGTCACGAGCGCTCTACAACGGTGTTGCGGGGTATTTATAGAACACGCAGGACAAGAAACGGAACTTACCCATGCGTGTCCGTGCGGTAGGATCAGCAAATAATTAGGTAAAGAATAACTTATCAGTGCTAAAGTGTTTTAATACATCATCATCATCATAACAGCTTATATACGGTGTTTCAAAATAACCAATAAATAATCAATTCTTTATCGAAAACTCTTTATTAAAATGTGTTTACACGTAATGCCATTCAACCCTAAATTTTAATGTAAATCATAAATATGATGATGATACTATGATTAAAGAATTGATTATTTATTGGATAGTTTGAAACACCGTGTATACGTCCCCACCGAGTGGCTCGAGCGTACCCTAAGTTATGTAGGGTGTTCAGGCCTTAGTCATCCACGCTGACCCAGTGCGGATTGGTCGACTTCACTTTACCTTTGAATTTCGTCGCAGATGTATGCAGGTTGCCTCACGATGTTTTCCTTCACCGTAGGGGCGTCAGACAAATGTAGATATGAAATTCGAAAAATGAAAAACACATTGGTACATGGCGGTCTCGAACCCCGGACCTCCCGATTGGAAGGCAAGTGCTGAGTCCACAGCGCCACTGATGCTCCTAATCATGAGATTTCGCTAATTTTATTTTGATGTTAATTTCAATGCGTAATGTTAAAACATTGATGTATTCCAACAAAGTGTTGAGAGAGCTAGTTCTTCGAAACTTACATTCGTCTTCTCCTTATTATCATTCAACATCAGTTATTATGGGCTGTGCTGAATCAGAAAAAGTTTCCTTTAATGATTATTATAAAAAGCTTCTGATTTCGATAAAAATAAATCTTTTAAGATGCATAGGCTTTTGTCCAAACGAATACACTTATAACCCTTTTACTACATTGCTATGTTTGGATTCATTAATTAGATTGTATTCTATTGGCAATAAAGTTAAATGCAATTTCAAAGAACTAATGAACATCATCCGTTCACTGAATCAATTTTCGTAGACATGATAATTAACAGCTGCCTATTTTGCTAGCCTTATACAAGATCTGCTGCTTCTTAATGTATTAGCGTACGCCTCCTAATTGTATCGCGGGTAAATAAACACGGCTGTAGTTAAAAATAACCGAGAGTAGCCCATTCAGATGTTGAGCTCCAGATTTCCTCATTAGACGGATGGTTTTGAAGATCGTACCTTTTATCGTAAAAATCAACGTCACTTCACAGGACGGTTTTGTGTGTCAGAGCGCTTCGGCTTACTAATTTCATTATTTCGTTCTAAGTTGCATTTTACATACATATATAAATGTTAATGTTATGTTTTCTGAATTTTAAATGGTTAATGTTCTAACATATAATTTAAGTAGTAATCGTTTGGACGGTTTTGAAAATGGCACGGTTTTAAATCTGTATGGTTTAAATTCATTTTTTATTAATTTTCCTTAAATTTTACTGTACACCACTAAGTTAATTCAATGGTTGCTTACAGATACATTGATATGTAAGTAAATAAGTTATAATAAAGTACACAAAAAAAATTCTTTATTGATTTATTCATAATTTTTCAAAGAACACAAAGTTTGCAGGTACACATGTGGATCTATGGAATATCTGTATTCAAAACAGTTGGTCGAAGAAGAGATAAAAGAAGAAAGCAAAAGAATAGAAGTAATATGATGAAAAGAAAGATATGAATAAACATCATCAGAGACAGAGAAAACCAAAAACAGGTTATTGCGACAGGGCGTGTGACGAAAATAGATGTGTGTGGCCAATATCGGTTTTGTAGGATATAAATTCAAATCTAGGTACATATCGATATTCGATATGGAATTTTGAAACTCTATATTCTGAAACTGTATATTCTTAGAAATTATTATATTGTTATGGTTGTGACGATTCGATACGAAACTCGGTATGATTCCACTCTAGCAGTTTGGTGGGGATACTTTTGCCCCAATGACAAAGGATCAACTGTTATATCCGGGATGTCCGGAAAATCTTATCTATAATATTTGAGTTTAAATAATCAATACTGAATAAACATTCCCTCATACTTGAACCTCGTGCAGGATTGGCTGCATTGATTTACTTGTTTTATTTAAAAATAATTTATGTTAACTTGATGAAATATTATTATTAAGTTTAACTTTCAATTGGATAAATAAATTAATAAAAATCCACGCAAGCGTGGTTTGACTAAGGCCAAATCGCCCTAACACAACTAGTTAGGGTAGGCTTGTGCCCCTTGGTGGGGACGTATATGAGCTTGTGATGATGATGTACGCGTACGATATACGATATTGTCAATGTCCTAACATCGAATTGGTGAACCAACATACATATTTGGGTCTAATAATAGATAACCGATTAAAATGGACAGATCACATTAATTATGTGTGCGATAAACTAAGAGCATTATTGGCAAAGTTTTCGGTGGTAAATTATAATTCGAAAATACCTTATACTACAGTATTAATGCTTTACAAGGCCTTAGGGGAATCAATTGTCTCATACGGGTTAAGCAGTTACGGACGCACTTTCAAATCTCATCTATATAGGATATATGACTTGCAGTTACGAATTATAAAATCCATTCTACCAAAAAAATCAAAGAAAAGTATAAAGATAATAATCTCAACATCTTTCAGCATTGTGGAGTAATTCCTATTAATGTTAACATAAAAAAACATTTGCTTACAGAACAATTTTTTTATGAACGTATTCAAAAAGCTTACATTCCCAAAATTATAACTCGTCAAGCCAATAACCCTAAATTAATTATTAGAAAATATAATAATCATTACGGCAAAAATATGTTAGAATACAAAATACCATATCTTTTAAATGCACTACCAATTGAAATAAAAAATAAAATAAACAAGAAAAACATTAAACATGTATTAAAAAAATATTTTCTATCAAGTCTCACATAAAAATATTTCATTTGTATTTTATTATATATTTTTTATAGTATATTATTGCATATCGCATGTTAATTACTATTGCTGTCTATCTACCTATTTTAATCTAACACATTAATACCATCTCCGTTTTGTACATTTAAAACCTAACTCTTACATAAAATCACGCAACACTACTAGTACACGCTGTATAAAGTTACTTGATAAACACACAAAAAAAAATGTCTCCAACATTAAAATTGAAGGTAGTTAGTCTATTTTAAAATCAATGTATTTTAGACTCAACCGACACTACACAGTAACCACGGCGAATGACGGTATACGGAAAAACTCTAGTGAGTTTGTGTTTATACCGCCAAGATGTTTTAAAAGGAATGCTAAAAATATTTGAAATTATAATAAATAAAATAAATAAATAAATATAAAAGTTCATTATTTTAATTTTGATTTATGCCAGTTTAATCAGTAAGATAACATAATATGAAGGTTGAACTTGATATCGATGCGAACTCAATCCGATACTTGGCGCTGTCCGATTCACACGATGAAAGAAATATCGATATTTGAAATATCTAGTTTCATTTTAGCCGCATATCAGATTTGCGTTATTTCAGAAGCTAACTCACAGATTCAGTGTTTCCAAAACATTAATGCAGAGGTTATTAAGATTCGTAAAAAGAACCAATTTCTCAACAATATTGCTTGTATAATACGGACTGTCATTTTGGCGAAGAGGCGCATTCTGACAATGTCGGAGCTATTGTTAAAATCATAAGTAACGAAAAAAGTTAAGGCTTTTTTCGTTAAGTTAAGAAAGTTAACCTTCAATTTTTATAAAAAAAACGTGCCTTCGCGCCTTGTGCCGCTAAAAGTTGAGAAGTTGAGTCGGAATTATTGAATTCCTGGTTTTTGGGGACACGGGGAGGGGGGGGGGTATGGCCCTTATGGCCCCTCCTGGATCCGCCAATGCATGCTCGTAATACAGAAACAACTGACGTGCATTCCAAGCCAATAGGAGATTTTGAGAAACAGACAAAATGTTATAGCAGTGTAAAATACTGTTGGTGACCATTTTACTTGAGCCGTTATTCTGTATAGTGAACACACTTTTCAATAATTTTAATAATTACACGTTTTCGTTGGCTTAAAGGTACAGCAGTGCATTGCTAAATTTAAGCAACGTTGGCCGCTGTCAGGCCTATGAGGGTGATCATAAATGTCAGGCATCTCGAGTTTCTCTGTTAAAAAATTGATACTCACCTAAATCTCTCAGGACTTGTCATTGAAGGAACACGAGAGAGTGCACTTGTGTTTGCACAGACACTTGTGGGCTAGAAAAATTCTCGTCTTAACTAAATGTGGCCATATTTTATTAATATTGAGTAATTTAGACAACAATTAGTAATTATTTCATGAATAGTGTATAATGGCATCATTTATTGAGATCTAATAATAGTAATGTAGTATCCAAAACCCAAATTCCGTTTGATCTAGGAGTCTTATCTTGATGTCAAATGTCAATGAATTACTGGTGCGTAAACATGTAATTATTTTATCTGGGCTTGATAATTATCTATAGGTACTTGTGCGCAACTGGGTTTAGATTTTATTACTCAAAAGTATGCATCTACACATACCTAGTCAACATAGATATTAATCAAAGAGTCTGTTAAGAAAAACGTTATTGAATGGTAAAATCTTAATGTAGGTAGATATGTGTTAAAATTACGACCACTACGTTCAAACAATATGAAGAAAAGTCGATAATTTTATGTGTTTGAAACACTTTGTTTCTCACCATCTGTCCTAATTACCTCCGTGGCTCCGTCTTACCTATTTCAGCCGCAAAGCAGCAGTGCTTTGCTTGCATTACTGTATTTCGGTTTGAAGTGGCAGTGAAATGACTGGGTACCGTGACTTTACATCTTGTCACAAGTTGGCAACGTACACTGTGGTTCACTGTGGTGGTATTTCACGCAGATGAAGCCGCGTGCTACAGCTATTGGGATAATAAACTTTAATAAGTTTTTGATAGATCACGCAACATTACATCCCAGCTTGACCCAGAAATTACAATTCACCTGACATGACATGGCATCGGTGAGAAAAAGTTGTGCTGACTACATACTTTGTTCTAACGCGTGCTTTAAATGTTTTATATAGTATGTCTTATACTCGTATGTAAACGTTTCAATTAAAACAAAGGTCAATAAACCATTATCGTTTGTTTAAACTTGCTGTTAAACTATGTGAGGTCGGGTTTTTCTGATTACAAGGCCCGTATTATACTCGTACAGGTTATCTGCTTAAAAAAAGACTTTCATTTTTTATTTTCGATTATTATTTTCACACCACAATCGTAAACCAGAAGTAGTCAGAGTTAATTTATTTTATTGTATCTTTCTTAAAAATACAAATAAGTCGAAAACAATAATAATATAAAAAAATCGGCCAAGTGCAAGTCGGACTCGCGCACCGAGGGTTCCGTTCAAACCTGTAGGTATAAAAGTAAAAATTTACGGTTTTTGCATTTTATTTGTGCTATAAGACGTTACTTCGTACCAAATTTCAAGATTCTGAGTTCACGGGAGGTACCCTGTAGGTTTTCATTCCCTTGCGAGTGTCGAAAATTTGCGGAAATTTGCGGCATAAACGGCTGTATCTTTTGATTGCGTTGGCTTAGAAGTTTAATTTTTTCACAGCTCCAAGGGACAGTAGACCTGAGTATTTGATATAAATTTCAGCTTGATACCTCCACGCGTTCCTGAGAAAGAGGGTCTTGACAGACAGACAGACGGACGGACAGACAACAAAGTGATCCTATAAGGGTTCCGTTTTTTCCTTTCGAGATTAAATTTTTAATCAATCTACCACTATTTGCTCGGTGCGGATAATCGGTGATTATGACTTTGATATTTGGCACTGACTTCAAACTAAAAATGTAATGTTGTTTGTATTGTTATTTTTAACTTTTCTGTGTTTTTTTAAGGTCGATTTTTATTTTTGTTAATTATTAGAACGAAGTTCTTTATGGGGACAGGGACTGGAGACAGGGCTATCAAAAACTGTACGTTACAAAAAAGCGTTACAGCGTATTTATTATGAAATAACTCGAAAACAACGCATCAAAGACGGAGACAGGATGCGTATGATTTAATATGAATTTTTTAGAGAATCGATCGAGATTTCTAATGAAAGCTATATTAATCCTAAATAAGGAAAAAAATGTATTCTTTAAATATAATTAATGAAATATTTGTCGAATAGCATAGAGAACTTCGCTGCTCGGGTATTCCACGACAATAGCCCGTCTATTGTCGTGGGATACCCGACAGTTTTTATTGATTGCTTTTTTATTTTAAACATTTTAGTGAATTCAATACCAGCGAAGTCACTTGAAAGAATACAACTGAGGGTCAATAAGTGCCTATTGTATTTAAAAAGAAAAACATGAAACACGTTGGACATGCCTATAAAATTTAAGAGTTTCCCCCGATTTTCCTGGGATCCCACCAACAGATCCTGACTTTGGCGACAATGGACTAATCGGGAAGCTCTGAAACAAAAAAAAATTGCCAAATCTGAATAACGGAGCTATGAGGTAACAAACCTAAAAAAATCATACAGTAGAATTGATAACCTCCTCCTTTTTGTGAAATCAGCTAATAAAGAAGCGCATAATAATTTGATTTTATTGTCTACTCAAAAAAAAAACCTATTACATTATTTTGAAGTCTTAATTCGACTGAAGTTACCTGAGCTGATTTTCGAAGTTGACACACTAAAGCAAACAAAAGAGACAATGTACGATATATGCGACTTGCGTATTAAATAGGCATTATTCCTTGGATCAAAAAAATTTTGCATGCACATGGCGACTGATCTGGGTCAAAATACTCGGCAACTGTCGACTTGGTTATGGAATAGGTAGGTATTAGGTACATGCAGTTGCACCAGAAACAGATGATAAATGAAAAAACGATAATTTTGTTCTTCAGTTAAATAGGTACCTACCTATTTAACTGAAGAACAAAGCATGTCCCGTTTTTTACAAACTTATTTATAATTTTTTTTTCAAATACGTCCCTGGCATCATCGGACGATTTGATCATGACCCCTAATAATTCGAGGTCTATAACACTTTTATAGGTAGTTTTTACTGGAACTTAACTTTAAATCAGTATTTAAACAACACCTAATTACTTACCATTGATATCGCGTTATCGGTAGCTTACAATTTCTTTATTATTATCGTTGCGATTTATATGAGGTCTCGTTTCTAAACGCGGAAGAGTGGAGCTCGGTGGAGCAGTGACGTGTGCGCTCAGCTATTGCTGATGTCGAGCAACGTTATTCGTGGTCCAGCCTGAGATGGGTGACCAAAAATGTGAACATCTCGACCTTCTCCGTGTTTGCAAAGGCACGTCAAACAGTATGTCCTGCACCTAGTCTCTCCCTTTTATTCGCGAATCACTCAACCCATAAGTAAAACAAATAAAAAAGGAAAAAAAAATCTCACTCCGGTCGTGTTGGTTATTTGTCCTATAGGACTATGGGAATGAAGGAATAAAGAATCCACTTGTGTTTCGCAGACACTCGTTCACTATAATATAGGTATCCAGCGCAGATAGCTACTCTCTGTTAAGTTTTGCGGCCATTCCTTCTACAAACAATCACAAATCATTGACAATTCCAAACTCATACAAGCAAAATATACTTATAAATTAAAGTATGTCACACTTGCACATATTTCGTGATGTACACGTATAAAAAGTATATGATTTTAAATCATATGTTTCGCCCGAGGGGTGTTCTTTTAAAAGTCTACACCAGTGGTATGTATACCGCAAGTTACATGCAGACATAAAACCGCGTGTTGCAAGCTCAAGTGACGTTATATGACTTTGGTCTTATAGGAGGTACTTCCTTAGTTGAGCTGTTCATCCTAACGATAAAAGCCCTGCCCACGCACTAGCTCCCTACGTTTATCTTATCTTATCTTATAACGGGGGCCCAGGGGGCCCTGCACTTCGACCCTTAAGGATCCTTTGTACTTCCCCAATTTCTTCATTCATTGATTGCTATCACCATTTATGGACCAATTGAGTGCACTCATGAGTCTCACAATTGGTCCAGGGGGGATAGCCTTGAAGTCTTCAGGTTTGGGATATCCAGTCCCAAAGAGATTCTCCTGCGAGAAAGGGAATTACAGTCGCACAATATGTGTTCCATGCTCTCTTCTCCCTCATTACAGGCCCTACAGGTCTCTGTGTTGCTCAGACCCATTTTTGCTAGCATACGATTAGTACCAAAGTGGCCAGTCAGAGCACCCAACAGGAGTCGGATTTGCATTCTGCCTGAATTCATTGAGAATTTGTTGTAGTTATTCAGGCCCATGAACCGCTTGGTGTGCGCCATTCCTTTCTGAGCGACCCATTCATTTTGGTGTCTTCTCTTTGCTTCATCTCTGATGACAGAGTTGACTGCACAGTGTGCCATACTCACAAAAGGTTCCGGACCCACAAAGTTGGTTTCCGATCCTTGTCTTGCGAGACTGTCTGCCTTCTCGTTTCCATGGAAACCCTCATGTCCTGGAATCCATATCAGCTGTACTGTATTTTTCTTCGCAAGCTTGTTTAGCGCATTGATGGTATTCAGGACCAGTTTAGAGTGCACTTTATGTGACAATAGTGCCTTTAGCGCAGCTTGACTATCGCTTAAGATGTATATGTTGAGTCCATTGCGCCTTTTATCATTGTTTACCGGCGCACAGGCTAGGATTGCAAACATTTCTGCTTGAAAAACTGTAGCAAGCTTGCCCATGCTAATACTAGCTTCAAAGCCTTTGGAATAAATTCCTGCACCTGTACCAGTGTTCATTTTGAAACCGTCTGTGTACCAAATCATGCTATTCCTACCAGGAGGCGCTAGTCCTTTGTTCCAGTCCTCCTTGTTGGAATTTATATACTAAATGACCTCCTAAAGATGTACCTGGGTATCATCCTGTCTCCGATCATTTCCAGTAGCCAATCCCCTTCTTCTTTGCCAAGTGCTGTGTGTCTCGTGTGGGGCTTAGTTGCATTCCACAGATCTACAGTCTGTAATCTGAGGAGCGCTTTCTTTGCTTCACTACGTATGACAATGTGCAGCGGAGTGAGATCCAAAAATCTTTCCGTAGCTGCCCAGTGAATGCACCAGTGATTGCCATGCAGGCAAGTCTCTGAATCTTATTTAGTGCCGTTTTACATGTGGTTAGGTTTGTCCTTGGCCACCAGACAATACTTCCATATGTAATAATGGGGAGTACCATGATATTATATATCCAGTAAAGTATCCTCGGTTTAAGACCCCAGGTTCTGGCGAAGGTAGATCGACACATATTAAAGACTCTTTGTGCCTTTATTAGAGTATCTTCTACAGCTTTCTCCACATAAGTTCTGTATTGAGTACTACTCCCAGATATTTAACCTCCGTGGACCACGGTAGTTCTTCACCGTACAGGATGAGGATCCTCATTTCACTGAGTTTCCTTTTCCTCGTAAATGGCATAACCATCGTTTTGTTGGGATTAATGGTTAGATGTGTTTCGACACACCATGTCTCTACCTTGCGCAGTGCTTCTTGCATTAAGCTGGATACTACACTCGGTACTTTTCCATTAATCAAGATGGCCAAGTCATCCGCATAGCCTATTGTGCGAAATGGCCCTTCATTCAGTTGTGAGATCAATGAGTCCACCACTAGGCTCCACAATAGTGGTGTGAGCACGCCTCCTTGCGGGCATCCTCTTCTTACCCTGGCACTCATAGACTTGTAGTGCTTTTTCTTGCTGAATTGTAGAAATATAGGGAAATCTTAAAGTTAAAGAAAAAAAAACAAACTTATTCCTTTAGTCCGATACAAAATGAAAAGCTTTATTCTGGTAGGTACATGGTTGTAATTCACTTATGCATAATGTTACTGAAGTTAACAAAATCCCTCAATGCAAAGCACTTAACTAAATGTTTAATTAATACAAGCCAAGGGCAGGATGGTTCAGGTTTGTTTGATCAATCTCGGCAGGTAAAAATCAGGTACAAATTGGGTACAAAACTACAAAATGAGGGGCAATAAAGTACACGAACAAATAGTTATAGGTTTCATTTTTTTTTAAATTAGTAGCTTTCCCCGGAGCGGTTGTTAGTAGAGCGTACCTTCGATGCTAAGTTTCCGCGATCACGGGTCAGAGATATGATATTCCAGTTTCTTAACTTATTCTCTGTTTCTAATATTATTTGTGTAATTCCACAGAATTCCTCCTTGATATTAGGTTATCAGGTAGGTTAGTTGCAGCGGAGCCCTACGGCCTCCGGGAACTGCCCTGGAGATTCATAGCACAGTGTTATGTTAAAAATATAATTAAATATGCCTATAATCTTAGGGTGAGTGGGTCTAACACTGAGTTCTGAAGGAATCCCAGTCAATACATTTGAATTTCATGTAATAAACATTGCAAGTTAATTCCAAACATAATTTTCAATGAATTGTCAAAGTTTCTTATTGGTTAGTTAATAAAAAGGACATATGGAGGGGAGAGCACCTATTTTGTGTATAATTACTGCTATTAAGAAAAAGAAAACAGCTTAATTTGTGAGTTATTTGCCAAAGTATGATGTGAAACTCAATATAGTGAAAATCTAAAATTTAACATGAAATTCACAAGTGTTACTCAATATATGCATTAATCCCACTAAAATGCCGCTTACTATCAGGTTTTTTTAATGAAATAGGGGATGAAAAAGGCGAATTTTGGAAATGTAATATGTTTGATTTAATAATCAATATACCCACTAATAAAAATAAAATTAACAAAATCTGTTTTAAATCATGAAATATAATAAGTTAATTAGATACCTTAGTGTGGGCGGAGTATTATCTATCGATATAATTTATTTATTCAACTAATTCAATGAATCGCGCGCCGGCGATTATAAATATGATTGAGCTTTTACTCTTCAAGCTGAAAACAAAAATAACTGACTTTGGAAATAGCTTTTCAAATTAAATTCACACGGAAAACGAGAGAAATACCTATGGATTTTATTCGCAGAAATGAATTTAAATACTTTATGATCTTCGAATCAATAACAAATTTCTTCGGTCGATGTCTCACAGACTAACCAGTTCGGAGATCATAACATAGACGAAAGACGCGTTCAAAGACTAGGGTGAAAAATGGGCGCGTTCTATTTACGCACATACTAGAATCGAGGTCCGTTCACCGAATGTTAAGCGTCGTATTGGCGACGGAACCTTCCCTAGAACCAAATTCATTTCACAACATGTGTGTCATGATGTGTCAAGTCAACATACGGATCTTTCGAAATTCTACAATATACAATAAGTATTTCCAGCCAAAGTTATAAGTTTGGTTGGAAAACAAAACGTAATGTAAATTAACCATAAACAAACTGTGAATGCTTTCCGAATTCTATTCGACGAAACCATAATTATATGATCTGTAGCTTTAAGTGTACTTTATTATGATATGTCTCAAAAAATGATCAAAATAAACGGTCTAAATGTCAAATTCCGAATTTTGAGAAAATCAACCCACCTAAAGGGGAGCACGGGATTTTGGGCGAAAAAAAACTATCTTTGTAAATAAGGCCAGGATAAACGCGAGATTTATTTTGTTTATGCCAAAATCGAATAATGACCAAAGATAATTGCAAATGTCAATGACGTGACGTGAAACGACGTTGACGTTGACACTTGACATTGACATTGTGAAATTCATTGACAAAGTTATTGTAATTACGATTTTAGTTGTGAAATTCGTCTTAAAACTACAGTGAAAACAAAGTGTTTTTGCAAAATTAGTGTTTTATGAAATTTTAAGAAAAAACGGTGTTACAGACTCACCCATGATGTCAGCAGTGATAGTTCTGCCTTTAAGCATATAGTCTACCCATAGTGATGGTTTTGCTGATGCCGTGATTTTCTGTTGCCTTTTTAATAGATTCAAAGGTGGTCTTGTCAAAGGCGCCCTACGTTTACTACGACAAAAAAGTAAAAGAAAGTATTCAGAAAGACAGGAACAAAATCAAACACTCTCATACTGCCTTTAAAAAATTTTCCTACCGCAATTTGGCTGGAAGATATTTCTGGTTAAGTCATACTATCTTAGTACCCGTCCTGTTCCATAATTGTATTTTGTGTACACTAAACTAAATAAAATCTTGATAATACAAGCAATGCTTTTAATAACAAGCCTCTCGTTAGGCTAATGACTTATTCATAAGATAAAAGTGTTCATAATCATATGCGAGTCCAGCAACAAGGCCGCCATAACGCGAGCAAAGGTAATGGCGGTCATCCGTCAGCGTATTGACTTGACGTTTCCACGCTCGTTTCGACATGCCCGGTCATGGGTAATATTTCCTCATTACTCGTACTCGTCCAAGAAATTGAAGAAAAGGAAGGGCCATTCAACGACAGAAACGTGATCTAAGTTTTTTCACCTCCAACTCGAAAAGGGCGCTTTTACCTAATCACTAGCAGAAAAGGCTTTTCTTTTATGTTAATGGCAGATTCTGAAAACGACAGATTTGTTAAATAACAGAAATGTCACAGTGAATAAAATTTATTAACAAAATATGGAAACTGGATCTCTAAAATACATGGCACACTTTTTTGTAGGAGTTCACACAGCATACAATACTAATTTACTATTTTTTTAACGAATACCTATTTTTTGGGTTCCGTTCCCCAAAAGGAAAAATCGAAACCTTTATTATATATTACTTTGTTGTCCTTCTGCCTGTCAGACTTTTTTAACCGACTTCAAAAAAGGAGGAGGTTCTCAATTCGATGTAAGTTACGCGATTACTCCGCTAATTAAGGATAAATTTTCAAAATTATTTTTGTATTCGATAGAGTATACTCCTGGGGTGGTTCCATTGTCACCAAAGTCAGGATCTGATGATGGGATCATATGAAAATCGAGGGGAACACTTAAATTTTATAGGTACGTCTAAAGTGTTTCATGTTTTTTTCTGAAGCTATTCACGTCTAGTAGTCATGAACCGAGCTGATGATGGAAGGATCATTAACTTCCCGTTGACCTAGAATCACGTAATTTGGTAAGAAACAATTTCTTACAGCATGTTAAGGAAAAAATCTGAAATCCGTAAATATGTATGAAGTAACGAACCTAAAATAAACATAAATATGTTTGTGCAGAACTCTCGGTACTCCAGTCCAACTTGCACCTGGCTGCTTTCTTCATCGTTATTGAATAGCTGCGAATTACCGATCTCGCACCCACTCATAACCAGAAACCTATGCCAATTCTAGAAAAATCATAAACAAAGAATTTGATGGGTTGAACGTATTTTTTACATAGAAAGTAACAAAAAATATATTGCGGATAGCAATATTTTGACAATGAAATCACTCACAAGGAAGATAAAGCAACTAATCGTCGAATAATTACTTACCTACTCAGTTGTTGATTAGCTGTTTATTGCTTGGTATATACATCTACTAATATAAAAGTCTAAAACATTTATTCAATTCTTCTATTCTGATTGGATAATTAAAAAATATTCCATATAAAAAACGTGACACTCAAGGAAATATATCACTAGGTATACCGGGTGAAACGGAATACCGAAATAATATGTAAGGTTGTTGATTAACAAAAAAAATGTTTTATGACTATTCTATGTATTTTTTTTATTATATGCCTACTTTCGATTTAGAACGCTTAACTGTTAAGCGTATTAAATCGAAAGTAGGCATATAATAAAAATACAAAGAATAGTCATAACACATTTTTTTTGTTTATCAACAAACTTAAATATTATTTCGATATTCCGTTACACCCGGTATATATTGTATTAGAGCCCAATGCCATTGTGGGTAGGTAGACAATTATAATATTTAATTTTATATAGGTACCTAGACTAAAAACTGTATAGCTACAAAGTATTAATTTTCGAGATTAATTACAGCAGTTAATTGATGCATTAGGCCGCTACACTTGACTTAAGCCTTATATCGGCACACAAAAGCGCCCTTATAAGGCGATTAGATGCATCTCATGCATCACTGCAATGCGCGTGCGCTGCGATTATTAGAGATGATACAAGTAGGAAAAGTGTTAAGGATTTTATAGATCATTTCTAACCTAAGCTATCTAAATAATTAGAATCTACATGCGGATATTGTAGTTGCAGTGGAATTACTACAACTTACGTGTAATGTTTTCAATTATTACCATCTAATTATTATTTTAAAGTCAATGTATTTGTTAAAAGGTGACTATTTTTATTATTGTGAGAGAAAGAATCTGAACAAGGGTATGAGCTAATAGCATAATAGACAATTTTACGGTGAGTGCCAGTTAATAATGAACGCGTTGTTGGTAAGTACTACCTATCCAATAGTTCATGATTTCACACAATGAGATACGATAATTTATCATATAGACCGGAACTCAATTTAGTTAATCAACACAATCAACATTCTATATTTTTAAAAACAGTTCAATTAACTGTTGCAGTAAAAATTAAATTATTAACTTGGTACTACGCACTATAACCCGCGCAAATAAAAATACGAATCAAAATGGCGGCTCAATATAGGATATGGCCATAAACTCAAACTCAAACTCAAACTCAAAAATCTTTATTCAATATAGACCTTTACAGGCACTTATTGACGTCAAAATAAAAACATAAAAATCTTCAACCAAGAATCTAATTAACTAAATTATTTAATCCTTGTATGTACACACACCCCAACCATTATTAAGATGTGTGCAAATACAAGTAAAATTAAAAAAAAAAAAAAAAATTGACTCTACACCTGTTCGGAAATTGGGAGAGCCTTCTCAAGAAGAACAGGCAAGAAACTCGGAAGGTCTTGTATTTTTTTTTGTCTCCTCTTTTAAAATGCCAACATTACAATATTATGTTTCACATACATTTTTTTAAATAATATAGAAATGCCTGTCGGTGTGAGTGGAACAGTTACTCGAATGAAATTTATCCCACTATCACAAAGTGTTAACACCCTTTAAACGTCAATTATCACATTTTTTGTCAATCCCAAGCAGTTTTATCTGTCATATAATCAGACACTTTATAATATGCTTTTTTCATAAGTGCGCCCTTGATAGCGACTTTAAATTTATTCAAGTTAAGTGCTTTAATATTATTTGGGATTTTATTGTAGAAACGTACACAAAGGCCTTTGAAAGAATTATTAATTTTTTTAAGCCTAGTATTTGGTAACGCTAACATATTCTTTTGCCTAGTATTTACTGAATGAATATCACTGTTTTTACAAAACGAATGTATATTTTTATGAACATATACTATATTCTCGTAAATATATTGCGACGCGACGGTCATAATACCAATTTCTTTAAATTTTTCTCTCAAAGAGTCTCTTATTTTAAGGTTATAAATAGCACGAATAGCCCTTTTTTGCAGCACAAAAACAGTCTGAATGTCGGCAGCATTTCCCCACAGCAAAATGCCATACGACATCACACTATGAAAATAGGCAAAGTATACAAGTCTTGCTGTATCAACATCAGTCAGCTGACGTATTTTCCATACAGCGTAGGCTGCAGAACTAAGTCTCTTCGACAATTTATCAATATGTGGGCCCCACTGAAGCTTTGAATCTAAAGTAATACCAAGAAATACTACGGTATCCACAAGGTCCACATTTTTATGCTTTATGTTAACAGTGGTGTGAACCTCTTTAACATTGGGTAAAACAAATTTTATACATTTAGTTTTCCCTTCATTGAGGCACAAGTTATTCGCATTAAACCAGTAAACTATTCTTGAGATAGAACTATTTACATCGTCATAAATTTGCAATCGTCTTTTAATTTTAAACATAAGTGAAGTATCATCTGCAAATAATACAATCTCATGCCTGTCTTGTACAAAAGCAGGCAAGTCATTTATATATATTAAAAATAGAAAAGGACCAAGAATTGAACCCTGCGGAACTCCCATTTTAACCGAGGCGCCCTGGGACCTCTCCCCGTTGACGTCTACTTTCTGAATCCTCTCAGTCAAATAGGAGATGAGTAAATCCAGAACAGTGTCGCGAAATCCATAGTAGTGTAATTTCCTGATCAGGGTGTCATGATGAACGCAATCAAACGCCTTGGACAAGTCACAAAAAACGCCCAGCGCATCATGTGAGTCCTCCCAGGCCTCATATATATTTTGTATTAACTCAACACCAGCATCAGTTGTTGAGCGACCCTTTCTAAAACCAAATTGTTTACAGTGTAGAAGATTATTTCTGTTAAAAAAGCTTTGCATTTGTTCCAACATTATTTTTTCAAAGATTTTGCTAAAAGTAGGTAGCACAGAGATAGGTCTAAAAGTATTGGGGTCTGATGTGCTACCAGATTTATGTAATGGAATAATTTTACTCAGTTTCATTAGATCAGGAAACACACCACAGTCAATGCAATCATTAAAAATACTAGCAAGTATTGGAGCTATTGTTTCTATTACAGATTGGGAAACATCTACAGAGTTGCCCCACAGATCCACGGTTTTCTTTTTATTCAGCGTTTTAGATGACTTTATTAAATCATTTGCACAAATATGGGCAAATTTAAATTTATCATCACAAGTTTTAACATAATCTTTTAGAATAGATTCGGCTACAGTGGGGGAGGAATCCAAAGATTTTGTGATTGAAACTGGAATGTCAGTAAAGAATTTTTCAAATTCTGTAGCTACCTCAATATCTACTGTAACTTTCTTATTTTCAATATTTAAACAAAAATTGTTGTTATTAGTTTTTACTCTTCCGGTTTCATTATTAATAATGTTCCATGTCGTTTTAATTTTGTCACTACTATTTTTTATTTTAGAGCTTAAATAATTGGACTTTGCAAATTTACAAACTTTTTTAAATACTTTGGAATAAGTTTTTACATACAATTTAAATTGATCACTAGTATTTAATGAACGCTCATTGTAAAGTTCATAAAGTTTTATTCTGCTTTTGTGAATACCTGGTGTGGCCCATTCACTAAAAGCTAATCTACCATTGACTGAGATGGTTTTTGGAACAAAGATATTTTTAAATTCACAACAAAATGTGTTAAAAAAGTTTTCATACAATTTATTTGGGTCTTCGTCATAATCAATATACTTTAAATTAATACCAAGATTATTATTGAAACGCTCCAATTGGCCAGCAGTCTTTGGTACAACAGTGATATTCTTTTTCGCCATAAGCTTACATTTGTAAGGTATAGTAACAAATTGACCAGAGTGGTCAGATTCTAAGTTATTAAAAACATTTTGTGCTAATGGTTCTATGTCAGTATAAATATTATCAATGCATGTGGCAGAAAACTCAGT
The DNA here is from genome assembly GCA_963935595.1 of Schoenobius gigantellus. Lineage (NCBI taxonomy): Eukaryota > Metazoa > Arthropoda > Insecta > Lepidoptera > Crambidae > Schoenobius > Schoenobius gigantellus. The sequence goes on from OZ012541.1 coordinate 57,100,620, forward strand.
AATTCGTGTTGGCTCCAGAAATAAGTTTTTAAGATTATATGACTGAAACAAATTTTTAATTCTCATACATAAACTAGAGTTTTCTAATAAGTTAATATTAAAATCTCCACAGACTAATATTTGTTTGCCTTGCTTACAGACTTTATTTAAAACTTCATCCATTATATTTTCAAAGTGGTCATACAATCCCGAAGGAGGCCTGTATACGCTCACTACAATAATCTGGTCCAACTCTACACAGGCAATTTCTATTGTTCGTTCAACTGAGAGGTTCACAATATCTTTACGATCTTTATATTTAAGCTTTTTATTTAATATGATTAATGAGCCACCGCGAATTGCATTTTCTCGACTGAACGAACTACCAACCTGGTGGTTGCTAAAATTAAACATGAACTGGTAGCTTTTAAGCCAATGTTCGGTTATACAAAAAATGTCTACTTTACTACTGTTCATGAATAACTCAACTTCCAGATCTTTGCCCATCATTCCTTGCATGTTCTGGTGCACCAGGTTGATAAAATTTACATGTTTATTATATTCAAATGGGTCTTCCAGTACATTATCTAATAAACAATTTTAATTTTGTTCTTTATTTAACATTATGCAAGAGGATTTCTCTATTGTCTCAATACCTAATTTAAAGACTTACTAACTAATACATCAGTAATATTACTGACAGTCATCCTACTTCTACGATGCTCAATAGGAGCAATTTTTGTAGCCAAGTTCTTGGCTGAGATATAAAAATAATATGATAGCGATTTTGCTATTCGTCTCTTATAATAATTTGATAGACAATATCTATTATCTTTAGTCAAATACAATCTATTTACATAATTATTGATGTCAATTAAATGAAATTTATTATTATGACATAAGGTACTTAACTTTAAATTCAATTTATATCTTACACTATTTTCCTCTTGTGACAAGTTGTTGTAATAAGGTAATGTGAACAAAATAATTTTTTGTACATTTAAATTATTTAATTTATTTAAATAATGAGTCAGGACTTTTTTGTTCATATTACCTCTATTTGCAATAAATAACAACAATGTAGTAGACTGGTTAAATTCACATTCAATCACTTTTTTTAGTATGTCACAGTACGAAGCACCAGGCATGCAATAGTTCATTATTGAATGTCCCATGTTTGTTAGAAGTTGGCCCATACCTATGCCAATGTCATCACTAAACATAACAATATTGTCACTTGTGACCACTGAAGTCTGTAGTAATTGTGCATAGTCAGCTGCTGGTGGCTGAGATACCATGTTGAGAGCAGGACACGCATGATCAGGTACAACATTATAAATTATTTGGCTATCCAATGTTAAGCTATCGTTAGTGGAACTTAAGGAGTGTTTGTCCAGTAAGGCCTGATATCTGTCTTCATTAAATTGACAAAGTGTGGCTAGCTCTGTGACTGATTGGATATGCTCCTTAATTTCATTTTGAGCATTGTAATAATTTTTTGTCATGTTTGCTAAAGAATTTTGCAAGTTATTAATGACATTATTTAATTCTTGTATGTCCATTTCATACATGTTTCTGCTCTCTCTCAATTTTGAGTCAAAAATGTCCAACGAATCTATTAAGCAAGCACGCTGCTTTCGTAATTTAATATTACTTTTAAAAGAGTTATGATTCTTAATTAATTTTTGTTTCTTCTTAATTAATTTATTAATTTTAACATATTTTTTGAGTTTATTTTTACTACTAAAATGGAAAGGTATGGACTTAACTGATGTACCTGAATACTGCTGTGTGAGATTTTGTCCACCAGGAGATTGCATTAGCTCCTCAAAAAGACTATGGGTATGTATAATTTCACTATTTTGCATAGATTGTTCAAGTTTACCGATTTTTCCATTTGCATCACTCAGCTCCCGTTCCAGTTCAGAGATTTTATTCAGTGCTGCCTCATACATACTATTGCACAGAGTAAGGTCATTGATGTGGTCTTGTAACTGGTGCCGCTCCTCTAAGACTTCTTGAAATTTGGCATCAAGCGCTGAGAGCTCACTTTTGAGAGTGGTGTTTACTTATAAGTCCATGGATATAGCTGTCAACTATCAAAAAATCTCGCATGTTGCTTTTATACATATACTTATTTGGTCGTTTTAATACGGCGACAGATAAATCTAATCTCTAAGTCCGTAGGTAATAATGTTGTGAGTCTCAATATCAATATCGCCGTTTTTGTCCTGCATGCTATCATCAACGAAACCAAAGCTTGCGCGCTATACAACAGTTACATAGTACGACTACAAATCTTTAATTAGTTTGATTACAGACTAAGACAGTAGACCTTCCGGTGCGTGAATTATTATCAATTTGTAATGAAAAAATTAAATTTGTTTTTTTTTTAATTAAATTAAATTTTTAAACGATGTGAGCCATTTCATTTCCTGCTGCGGTCGTCAAATCTCATTTGATTGACTATGCGAAAGGAGAGTTCACTGCGCTTCCAAATACTACAAAACCGGTAATAATTGATTGCATGCATACTGTATCACCTAATTTTGTTTATTGATTCTAGCAGCTTGCAAGTTGTAATATCCAGTGACATATACGCTTACAGTAAATCCTGAGGTACATCCATCCATAAGGCGGCGAGCAAGTATATTTTCATGTAGCTGCAGTCTCTTCTTTCATTATATGTTTTAACTTTATTCTTTATTTCTTCTTTCACTGTTTAAATACCAAGTTCATGGTGAAATCTCTCGTTAGTGGCGTACCGTGGTGCATCTACAATTATCCCCAACATTTTGACTGGAACTTTTGCGATATTTCCAGGTTTGAATTTGCGGCAGTGCCCCAATGTTCTATACCGTATGTCCAGATGGGTTTTATTATACACTTGTATATAACAAGAGCTTAAAATAGCGGTAGAGTCATCATTGTGAAAATATTGCTGAATGTCACCTAGACAGATTGCTACAACAACAAAAAATGTAAGTGATTTATTGCAAACTAAGTTTGAAAGTAGCACCAGTGACAGAGAAGATAAAAAGAAACAGATATAAAAGTAACGAGCATGTGATGAGGAGAGTTGAGATTGAGAGTCACACAAAAGTGAGATAAGCGTAGAATGATAGAATGATGATAATGCAGAGTAAGTTGTCCATTTAAGTAGTTTATATATTAAACCACCTGTCCACGGAATTAAAACGATGAAAATTCAACGGTCTATATGAACAGCAATGTTAAAAGTTGAGATATTTAAGGCTAGGATTATATGCACAATACGCAGTTCCTGTGTGGTTTAAGAAATCTAGGTGAAGCTCGCTTTCACCTTCTATTTTATCGTCACGTACTATCAGATGAAATGAAGGCCAAGAGCAGGGACGCTGAGATACAGCGGCCATAATACGATTTCTGGGTGGTAAAGGCTTACCCAAGAAGGATGAACTCAGACCGTGCAATAATATACAGAGAGTCAAAGTTTGCTTATCAGACGAGTGCACCATGTACAGGCAAGACTGACCTAGTCCTAGATCCCTTAAGGTTTTATGTGGAACCCCCTTACATCCCATGTTGGGAAAAAGAAGAAGCAAATACAAGCTTTCAGTTAAATTAATCAATAAAAGTTCATCAAAATTTCAAAATGTGGTTTTGGAAGCAATCTTTTCGAATTGGATGCACGAGATATACTTAATGCATGTATTTTTGGTCAAGGTATCACCCAAGTGTTTTTTGATCTCACTATCAATAGAAATACGATAATTAAAGCTCATAGCGTTCGAAAATTCTATTTTCAGTTTTGAGTCTTACTGCGGACAGTTTTTATCGCATTTGAGCTCGTGATCAGCATTTAAATGGACAAATTATAATGTTATAGTCAACACCTCGGGCATCGCTTCGAAATGCCAATAAAAAATGTGTTATTCTTCACGCCCATCCGCCAAAGACGTTGTTATTTTAAGCCCGTACTTGACCTTAAATTTTTTACCGCCATTAAGTGTGGGGTAACGAATTGTAATAAAGAGCTCTCGGTTCAAGATTACGTCGACGGAACTGGTTTGATATGATATATGTGCAGTCATACCGGCATCGGATATTTGATGAACGTGAAATGTAAAATTCACTAAACAGATGTCGCGCCATTTCAAAAGAAGAATGTTAATTTCGAATCTTTATTATTGTAAATCAAACTTTTTATAGTTCTATGTTTATGACATAAATAACTACCTAATTTATTGCGTGACGATATTCGAATTAATTATTTGAGAAGACAAGTTTTACTTTTGTAACTTTTGCCTAGTGTGTACCTACATTCCCATTCCCAGTTTGTCTTTTACATTTTTAACATTTTCCTTGCAATGATTTTCTCGAGTAAAGTGATGTAGCATACGATGTAGCCTCTGTATGCGTACACAAGAATATTGCTTGATCGGAATACGAAGATCATGAAATATTTAAATATCATGAAAATGAGTTATAAACACGTCTCTTAAATCCAAAGCGGTGATCTTAACACTAGTAGTATTTTGTATCAGAAATTATACTAATAACATAAAAAAATAAATTTGATGAATTAAGTAATCAAAAGATTGATCTTTAAAAAATAACATGAACAAAAATTTAGTTCATTAGTAAAAATACCTACAAAGATCTAGACGCGGTAGTGTGTCAAGTTAAGGCAAAGAGAACGAGCAGCACCTTGTGTATTTTATACGAACCATTTGGAGCCAATTTTGAGCGCGTCATATCTCAAAAATTATTCAACATAAAGACACAAAAGGTTTCTACCCTTCTAGATAAACTCATCATCATCATCATCATCATTTCAGCCAAGAGACGCCCACTGCTGGACATAGGCCTCCCCCAGGGATCTCCAAACCGATCGGTCCTGCGCCTCCCGCATCCAGCGGCTTCCCGCGACCTTCACGAGATCGTCGGTCCACCTTGTGGGGGGCCTACCAACGCTGCGTCTCCCGGTACGTGGCCGCTACTCAAGGACCTTTCCGCCCCAACGGCCGTCAGTCCTGCGAGATATGTGTCCTGCCCACTGCCACTTAAGGTTTGCAATTCTTTGGGCTATGTCGGCGACTCTAGTTCTTCTACTGATCTCTTCATTTCTGATGCGATCGCGTAGAGAAACCCCGAGCATAGCCCTCTCCATTGCCCTTTGAGTGACATTGAGCCTTCTGATGAGACCCATTGTAAACGGCCACGTCTCAGTTCCGTACGTCATCACTGGCAACACGCACGAATTGAAGACTTTCGTCTTAAGACACTGCGGTAGATTGGCCGAGAATATGCTGCGTAGCTTCCCGAACGCTGTCCAGCCGAGTTGGATTCGTCGATTTACCTCTTTCTGGAAGTTGGACTTACCGAGCTGGACTATTTGTCCCAGGTAAACATATTCGTCAACAACTTCCAGTGTAGAGCCGCCAACCTTCACAGGAGTGGGTACTACATGGGAATTCACCATAATTTTGGTCTTGTCCCTGTTCATTTTAAGACCCACTTGTTGGGAAACTCTACAGAGGTCTTCGAGCATTGCGCCTAGATCTTCCACGGTCTCAGCCATGACCACGATATCATCGGCAAAGCGAAGGTGAGTCATGTACTCGCTGTTTATGTTGATGCCGAGTCCTCTCCAGTCCAAAAGCTTAAATACATCCTCCAGCGCAGCTGTGAACAGCTTCGGCGATATAACGTCACCCTGTCTCACACCTCGCTGAAGTCGTATTGGTTTCGAGTTCTGGTCCTGAAAGCGGACTGACATAGTGGCGTTTTCGTACAATGACTTCAACACTTGGATGTACCGGTAGTCTATTTGGCACCTCTGGAGTGACCTAAGCACGGCCCAGGTCTCGACAGAATCGAAGGCTTTCTCAAACGCCAAGCATAGTGGCAGATTATACACCTCGGTCTTCTGTATAACCTGCCGCAGCGTATGAATGTGGTATATGGTACTATAGCCTTTGCGGAATCCGGCTTGTTCGGGAGGCTGGAAGTCGTCAAACCTGCGCGCGAGACGATTCTCGAGAACAGCTTGTAAACATGACTCAGGAGCGTGATGGGTCTGTAGTTCTTCAACTGGGCCCTGTCGCCCTTTTTGAAGAAAAGTGCCACCACACCCCCGTGCCATGCTTTAGGCGTATTGCCCTCGAGAATGGTTAAATAGCCTCTGCAGCACTTTCCGGACTGGTAGTCCACCCGCTTTCAAAAGCTCAGCTGTAACTCCATCATCACCCGGTGCCTTGTTGTTTTTTAGCTGTTTGAGAGCCACACTAATCTCGTACAGGCTGACGTCCGGGATGTCTTCGGTGTAATGCCGGATCAATTTGGCTCTAGGATCTGTAGCCTGAATGACAAGTGCCTGCGATGTTGTGTAAAGCTGTCCATAAAAGCGTTCAATCTCAGCCATAAGCTCAGGTCGAGACGTAACGACTCTGCCGTCTTCTGTCTTCAGCTTCGTCAGCAGACTCTGACCGAGTGACAGATCTCTTGCGAACACTTTGGAGCCTTTGTTCCGCTCGATGGCTTCCTTAATACGTTCTGTATTAAATCGGCGTATGTCGCGAGTCAGAGACTTCGAGATCTGTTTGTTGAGTCGTCGACGAGCATCTTCAGAGGACTGCAGACCCATCCCACGCCTTTCTTCCATCAGCTTAATCGTCGGCTCTGAGATCGACCTGTCTTGCTACTTTGCTTGGTACGGCTGGGTTTCAAAAACTTCGAACCCACCGTAAGGACAGTTTCCACAAACCTGTCATTATGTGTCCACATCTGTGCAATCCTCCAGGCAAGCGAACCGATTCTGCAATTCGAGTTGAAAGCGCTCGGGGTTTTGGATCTGGATGGCTTCAGGACGGAGCGTTGACTTCATCAGTCGATACCTCTCAGCTTTTACATTAAGATTCAATGCGCCTCTCACAATTCGGTGATCGCTTCCCGTGTTGAACGCATTGATCACTGAGACGTCATTGAATAAGCGAGTCTTAGTCGACATGATGAAGTCAATATCATTTTTTGTCACGCCATTCGGACTTTTCCAGGTCCATTTTCGATGCAGCCGTTTTTTGAAGAAAGAGTTCATCATATAGAGTCCCTCTCTCTCCGTGTAATCGGCTAGCATTTGACCACGGTAATTCCGGGTTCCAGCTCCAAATTGCCCCACTTTCAACTCACTATCGCCGCGCTTGCCTAGCTTTGCGTTAATGTCTCCCAAGACAACGGTGTAATGAGTCTTGGAAGCATGTATTGCCCGAGAAATGTCCTCATACATAGCTTCCACTTCCTCGTCGGAGTGTTTCGAGGTCGGGGCGTATACCTGTATGACCTTCAGCGAATACCGTTTGGTAATTCTGAGTATAAGGTACGCCACCCTATTCGACACACTTCCGATCTGTACAACGTTGTTCACAAGAGACTTGTGGACGATAAATCCGACACCACCTTGGGACAGGTCTTCGCCCTCCCGGAAATAGAGCAAGTTGCCGGATTTGAGAACCATCGTGTCCTCACCCTCTCTTCGGACTTCAGACAGTCCTACTATACTCCAGCGAATCCTGCTCAATTCCTTTTCGAGTTCCAGCAGCTTCTCCTCGGTCCGCAGTGTGCGCGCGTTATATGTGGCCAGGGCCAAGGTCGTCTGACGGGGGATCTCCGCCGCCCGGGGATTCTTTGCACCCCAGGTCCCAGTACCGTGTCGACGTCCGTCACCACCGGCACGGCCTCCAGAACCGCCGGGCACTTGGGGCCTTTGTTTTAGGTTTGGGTTCATAGGGAGTTTTGGGCCGTCTCCCACCACGCTGGCCCAGTGTGGGTTGGTGGGGAGCGCCAGAGCCTCGTCTGTTATATAGCAGGGTGCACCGCGTGCAGGTGAGGTTGGCTTGGGTCCCGATAGGTGGTATTTGGAACCCCTTGCACCTAGATAAACTAATATCCCAAATTTCATAAACACAAACGTAGTAGTTAGTAGTAGTAGTAGTTTTTAAAAAGTAGTACATTTTAAAATTTTCATAGCCTATTAGCGCCAAATTATTGTATCCATCAGAGCACATTTTATATTTACGCAATGCGGACACGGAGTTGTCACGTGTAGCAGTCCGACCGACTCTTATTTACTGATCGATAATAAATCGATGTTGCATTGCATATTATAATCGATTTTTCGCCTACATCTCTGCGAACGCTGTCTCCGGGTCACTTGAAACACGCTCGCGCAGCATTCTACAGCGAACCACGCCCGGGTATGAACGAAGGCATTAATTTATCGATGAGATTACCTCCACCGTTCTGTCACAAGGCCGTATTACTTCGGTGCAAGTCAAATAATAAGGCTTTGTTTTGATTGTTCTATTCATTAGTCGCCTCAAGGCTAATGCTTTAAATATGGTGTTTTTGACAAACAAAGCCGAAGTATATTGTCTGCTTGTTAGCACAAATTACCAATTGTTCATTTAATAAATTTGCAACGACAAAGGTTTTCCAAATTAGTTTCAATGTTGGTTTTTTTTACAAAAGATTTTTAGGAAAATTAACTTTGTTACATTATATATATATATATATATATACATTATTAATATTATTACATCATGCATTTATAGAAAGTCGCCTCTATAAGAAAATATCAGAGATCATATAATTATTTTATAAGCTACTTACTTACTGCTGGTCAAGTACCTACAAGTTCGTTCATAAGAAGGATTCTAAGGGCGATTGACGTAACGTTTTGTAATTTTATTTCAATGATAAACGCATAATAATCGCTGTTAGTGTCAATTTCAAACAAAGGCCAAAACAAATTGTATGCCTGAACAATGAACACATTTTAGTATTAACCGCAAGGAAGTCTTATTATAACGTCATTGTTATAAGATTGAGCAAGTCTCCTAATTCTGTTAAAATGGTATGTGTGTCAATTAAGTATATTACATCTGATTCAAATACTTCAGTAATATAGCATTGAAAAATATACCTGCAATATTTTCTTTTCCGCATTGAAACTGTTAAATTGGAAAATAAACAATTGTACATCTCTTCCTGGTTTGTTGAAGATGAATGTTAAGATTCCTCAACAGCACAAAAATTTGATTTCCTCATGTTTGTCCTTATTGCCTGCTTAGGTAAAATCTTTGTTATAAATGTAAAGATACAATCATTGTTTGAATTTCAATTTCCGAATGCTTGCAAAAAAACGGGTTATTAAGAAAAATAAAAAAAAATTTAAGGCTTATTTTAGATATGGTGTTTAATACCACCAGTGAAAGAATTAGAAAAAAGTCTTATATTTGTTATTATCCTTTGATTTAGTTTATATTTCATAAAGTTAGCTTTAATATTTAAGAAGATACAAAGTAACTTCCCCTTGAATATGTAACATCAAATATACTAACGGTCGAGTTAAATAAGACAGTCATTGCATTCATTGTTGCTCTACGAGTATAAAAGACAGTCGGCACAATTGACGCCTCAATTATTGTCAAATTAAAAGGTATCACGAAAATTATCTTCTTAAGCAACACATGTATTTTAAAGCTGTTACCACATGGATAAATATTTTATTACTTACTCATATTAACAGTTTCAATCTCCGTTACTTGTTCGATCTGTTATTTCTCAGAAACACGATATCCAGGTCTAGGTTTGATCTCTTTTCCCACGCTTATATCGGTACCATCGGCGACAATGCTGTGCAACATAGCGATGCAACTTGCTAAATCAACATGCGATAGTGTGAAATTTCATATGAAAATTTCAAACGAAATTTCATATTGAGTGACTCCAAAATTCTGATGAGCAGAAAAAAATATGGATTACCTACTAGCTTTTCACCTGCCTGACACACATTATCTTTAGGAATGAACGAACCTGCCCACACTATTATATTTATTTCAAATGTTCTTGATTTTATTTATCTTATATTTAGGTAGGTACGTATCTGTATTTTTTTATAAACGTTAATTATATTTTTCAACGGTTTTATACAACTTATCAATATGTCTTCAACATCTCAGCATTACTTTATTCATCATTATTACTCCTTTTTCATTATAAAATACGTATTTCAGAGTTCTCAGGCACCAAATCAGGTTCAATCCATTAAATGCATTCGTGCAATATTTACTTCTGAATAAGGTGACACCTTAAACGTAAATAAATAAAATCGTGTCAGCCCTCAAATCGGGAGTGTTGGGCAACGTGATAGTGAAAGGACACTGCGAATTGAAATTGATCTCGATACTTCGGTCTAAGCCACAGCCAGTGGCGATTTTCACTAGTTGGTTTCGTTAAAATCAATAGATCTTTTTTATTTACAACCCGTAAAAAATAAAGGAGTGCTTGTTGATTCAGATGAAATAAATAAGCATTATAAATTTCTTCAAAAGCTCAAGGTGTCCAGGTCATTTAGTTGTAAGCGATGACAAGACCAAAGTTAGAAATACCCAATTGCCTAAGCTACAAAGGAATACATCTATCTAATCCTAAATTGCCGCAGTACTATATTTCTTCAATATTATTGATAATTATTTTGAAGGACATGACGATAAGACGATGTCAACAAGACCAATCAAATCAGGCAGATAGTTTCTGTGCAATCAGAAATCTTATCTAGAATGCTCACAAGTGTAACAAAGTATAATAAAATAAACAAAACAATGTAGTTGTTAATCGTTGTAAAGTCTTAAACACCACGTTAATTGCGTGTGCACATTCTGCACAATTTCAACTGTGTGTCCTTGACATTTTTATAGGCTTAAGTAACTACAATAATTACGCTGTATCTCATAAATTAAACCTTAATTTTGCAATGCTTGCAACTCAGTAGCGAAACGTGGGTATCGTAGTAGCCATTTACTGCCGACTGGAATAAAAACAATGATCCAGTTAAATCACGCGACCTGACATTGCTAATTGTAAACAATGGTGTCGGCGATGCATGGGAAGTGTTTAAAAAAGTGCTTCAAGTATAAGTTGTTGCGAAAATTATTGTTTAGTTCGGCGCGCATTTTGTTTAACTAAATTTTATTCCTTTGTAGAATGAAGATTTTTTTTTTTAAAAGGTACAATTAAAGATTACAGGATTGATTCTTATAAAAAGTGGATGGGGAATCTATTAATGACCATTCCAGGCAAAGTCGCGCAGAATTGTAGTGGAATGTGAGAACCTTGAATTCAGGGGTTATTTTGAAATTAGTTTTTTAAGGGTAAGAATTTATTTCTGTGACAGCTTCTGTGGCAACAATAGCGAATTTTAACAAATAATTATCAAAATTTGTTGTTAAGTCAGACTAAAAGACAACTGATGAATACATTCACTTTTAATTACCTATTCTGAAGCTGAGTGAAAAGTCTCACAGGTAACTTTGTTTGTGGGATGAGAAAACCAGACTGGTGGACTTATTGAATACTAATTAAAATACTATTATGTATATGAAGCTCTTTCGTTGTTGTTATTTTAACGACAATATTTTTTATAATTCGATGGGTATCGAAATAAGTCATTCGTTTATTTTGAATAAAACCGGGTAGCCATACTACCGACTTTTAAGTTTTGGGGTTGGGGGTTGGTGGTAGAATGGAGAAAATTTAGGGTTTTAAGTATTTTTGTAATGCCGAATAATAAAGATGTGTGTGGCTATAAAAAAATACAAACATTGTGACACGAGATTTTTATATATTAGATCTCGTGTCACAGTGTTTGTTATCGAACTCCTCCGAAACGGCTTGAGCGATTTTTATAATTTTTTTTGGGTATATTTGGAAGGTCGATAGGCTATTTTTAATACCCTAGGTGTTGTGGGTGGCCCTCTCCAAGCTTTTTTCATATTTTCCTTAGGGCACAAGCTATGGAGAGAACAAACATAAAAATTACGTGGAAAATAGTAAAAACAACACTTTTTTTTTCTAACTAATTGAATAGTAAATTACTATTGACGGAACGAAGTTTTTCCGGGCAGCTAGTATATAATACATTTCATGTCAATATCAAAGTCATCTTTGTCCCACGACAAATACTAATGAAAATTAAAATTGGATTTGAAACTCGCGTTTCGATTGATATTTAATGAATGATTGATTGGTAGGACAGGATTATTAGACAGGACAAAGCATACTTTAAAACATATATTTACAAAAAATAAAAAACGACTTCAAAAGTATCAAAAGTCATAAATAATATAAGATTTCACACAAAATCACATTTTTATATTGAACTTGGTGCCGAACCCTTTCATCATCAGCTCAGTAAGATATAATGTCTACTAGATGCAAATACCTGAATATATTTAGAGAAACATTAAACAAACATATACAATTTTTAAGGGTTTCCCTGGATTTTCCTGGGATACCATCATCAGATCATTGATTTGGTGACAATGGGACCTCCTCAAGAGTATACTCTTTCGATTACGAAAAGAATTTTGAAAATTGACACACAAAATGGCGGAGTAATCGGTGAACATATTATATATAAAAAAAAAAAAAAAAACAGATACAGTCGAATATGGAACCTCCTCCTTTTTTGAAGTCGGTTAAAAATATATTCATCTTTGGTCCAGAGTTAACATTTGCATTATACTCGTAGATCGTTTATTATGTTTATTTTGCTTGAAAAACTTAATGGAAGCTTATAATTAAAATCAACCTGGCGGTTAAACATATCAAATCAATAAATATTTAAATATTATGTTATGATATCAAGTTATTTGCCGTGACTAATGGACCAATTAACAAAAACTAGTGAATTACTTATAATAGCTTTGAGTAACATCAATGACGTAAGACAACGAATGCGTGATGAAAAATAAACTTAATTATATATTGATCACTCACAACTCCCCCTAGATCTAGTTTTGTAAGCATTTACAAGAGCGTTAATGCCCGAAAAGCAGATGTTTAGCAAAGGTTGCTTTTTTATCCGACTTAAAAAAGGAGGGGGTTCTATGTATGATATATTTCTATGTATGATCACCGATTATTCAGCCATTTGTGGGCCGATTTTCAAAATTCTTTTTGTAGTCGAATGTGTCTCGAGGTGGTCCCATTGTCACCATGTCCTGATCTGATGAAGGAATCCTAGGCTAATCGAGAGAAACCCTTAAATTTAATAGGCACGTCCAACGTGTTTCATGTTTTTTCTTAAGATATTCAGGTAAGTACTTGCATCTAGTAACAGTCATTATGTTATGTTACTCAGAATGATGATAGGAGGTTTCTAGAAGATAAGGAGCTTGGAAATTATTATTTCAATACTGTTTAGAGCGGAAGACGTTAAATTTACTAAGTTTTAAAAAAATGCAATACAAAAATCGACTTCAAAAACACCAAAATATCATAAATAATATAAAAATACATGCAACATCACAGTTTTATATTGAATCGCCAAGCAATGATCACCTTGAAAGTCTGAAAAAAAAAGAACAATTAATATACGAGTTACTTAAAATTTGGCACCAATTGGTGGCAAATTTGGTACCAACTGCAATATACAACTTTGATGTTGTATGTATTTATGACTTTTTGGTGTTTTTGAAGTAGGTATTTTTTGGGTTACAATTAGGTTGGCAAACAAGTCATTTACGATCTGATGGTAGTGGTAGAACTAAAACTTAATGAGTTACTACATTCTAGATTTAACATTTGTCACTATCTAATGGTACAGTAAGCTCCTTATCAAGCTATACTGATTGACCTTTGGACCGTTCTTATGTCGCCCGTAATAGTGGCGGTTTTCATAGTGTAAATGTATAGCTTGAATGGGAGCTTACTGTACCACGGTAAAGAAACGATTATAGTACCTAACCGCAAGACACTTCATTGAAATGTTTTCAGATTTATTTATTTCTATGTTATACATAAGTAAATAAATTAATACTCGTAGTAGTCGCAGTCGTTTTGTGTTACACAGGCCGTACTTGGGTACAGTCAACAATACAAGTTTCATTGTCGACGGCACATAACAAACACCTCAATATCTAAAAGTGTTTGGCTTAAGAATACTATGTGTTTTGCAACTAGGTATTACTAGGACTCTTCCACTTTTACGAATTCCGCAAATAGTTTATCATCATACATACATTACGCTTTCATTCTATATTTTTATGAAAGTTTCTATTCTATTTCTATGAAACTCCGTCATTTTATCATATCTTCGTCTCTATTGATAATATCTTGTCAAATTTCTAAATTTCTAAAAACCATTGATTTAATTTAATCGATCACCGATTTTATTTTAAAACCATTTAGAATAGTTGAAATGGGGATGAATATTTGTATTTTTCGAGTTTTTGGAATAGTAAATCGGAGCATGAATGTTCGTATTTAAAATTCGTAATCTTGGATCTAGAACTATGAAAATGTGACCACTTTTAACGCTTTTTTGGTAATATTAAACATGCGATATCCCAAAAACCGGGATTCTATTAAATCGGGATTTTCCCGATTCTCCCTTTGTGGATATTATAACGTCTGCCATTACTCTTATTCATGTTGAACTTAATCGTAAATCGTAATATCGCACTACTTAGTTTATCTACTGCACGCTCGGTTAGAGTCGGACGAAATTCGGACGGATCGCAATTAATTTTGCAAGATGGCGGAGTTAACCGGTTTGTTGATCTAGCTCGTTGAAATTAGGGGTGATTAGTTCCGCGATTCCGATTCACTTTTTGTTTCATAAACGGGGTAACGGGGGAAATCGGCCGTGGAAAGTATTTAATTTAACAACTGTTTCTGTTTGCACTTAATATGTAGATTCTACTCAAGTAATGCTAAGCTATCAAATTAATATTTTTTTTATTTATGGAACGTAGTCCCTTGTGCGACGTTGTGGAAATGGGGGCTAGCCGGCAAAAGCTGTACGTTACAAAAAGCGTTAACGTTAAAAAGCGCCTTTTAATAAATCGAAAACAACGCATCGGAGTTCGTTGACGTTAACATTCAAAAGCGGTTAAAAAAGCTCGAAAACAACGCATTGGAGATCGAGACACGACGCGTATGATTTTTAAAGAATTTTTCAAAGAATCAATCGAGATTTTTAAATGTAATCCTTAAATAAAATATTTGTCGAGAAGTATGAAGAATTTCGTTCCTAATATATCGGGTCGGTGGCGCTGTGGATTATGTGTGATGATACAAATGTGTTTTTTGTTTTCAAATTTCATACGTACATTTGTCGGACGCTTCTACGGTGAAGGAAAACATCGTGAGGCAACCTACATGTATCTGCGAAGAAATTCAAAGGTGTATGTGAAGTCGACCAATTCGCACTGGGCCAGCGTGGTTGGACTTAGGCTTAAACACCCTAACTTAGGGTATGCTTTAGCCCCTCGGTGGGGACGGATATGAGCTGTTATGATGATATCGGGTGTACCACAACATCACGTACGGCTTGTTTACTATTAAATTAGGACAATCAATGATATTACAGATTTAAAGCTTTGGAGCCTAATTTGGCTAGTTTTTTTTTATGGGATAGGGGGCAAACGAGAAAACGTATCACCTGATGGTAAGTGATTACCGTCGCCCATGGACACCCGCAACCCCAGAGGAGTTACAAGTGCGTTGCCGGCCTTTAAGGTAGGAATACGCTCTTTTCTTGAAAGTTTGAAGGTCGTATCGGTCCTGAAATACCGAAGGCGACAATTCATTCCAAAGTTTGACTGTACGAGGCAGGAAACTGCGAGAAAAACGCACAGTTGTGGACTGCCAACCATCTAAGTGATGGGCATGGATTTTTTGTCGCGTGGAACGCTGGCGGAAAGAGGCAGCAGGTATGAGACCGTAATATATGCGATAGAAGATGCATAGTGAGGCGACATCTCTACGCAGCGCCGAGGTATCAAGCCGATTAGAAATTTCCTGGCAGTCGACGATTCGAGTCGCTAGTTACCACCATCTTCCTTACTTGCAAAAAACTACTAAATAAATGTGGATGAAATTTTGTAGGTAGACGGATTACGACAGAATTAACATATAGGCTGCTTATTATCCCGGAAAAGTGAGTAGTGAGTAGTAGATTTACAGTTTTTTAACTTTTAAGGCGAAACATAGTTCACGGACGTAGCTATCTTCTATATAATAGGCTACAAAATTATTTTTCCTACTGGAAAATATAAAATTCCCACGGGAAAACAATAATAACGCGGGCGAATTAAAATTGTAAATCATTCAATTATTTTAAATAATAATGTTGTAGGTCTAGCTAGTCTAAACAGTTAGTTGTGCTTCAGTGTAGTTCTGCTTTTGCATTAATAAGGATATTTGAATTATGCTAATATTATTGAGAGATCTTTGACCGTAAAATTTTGATTTTAAAAGGCAATAAATTTACTTTTATTTTTTTGTACACGTTGATGTGTAGAATAAATATAGACATAATCTCTGTATAATCGTTGCGAATCATTAACATATACGTAATAAAAAATAAAATTACGACTGTGTCCTTAAGTTATATCAAAAAACAATAAGTAAGTGATATTTGATATATTTAATACCGGGTATAATAGACTGAGAGCTACTGAACCCTCCGAATAACGGTTCTCCTGTAAGGCTAGAAATTTGTTAGTGTGTGTTAGTTTTGCTAGTGATAAGTTGTAGCATGCTGAATACAATAACCATGACCTGGCAGGCCTCAGCCATAAGAATAACTAATAATACGAGTATAGAAGCGAAACTCCCGGCCGTCGAGCGCTCAAGGCCACGTTATTTACCTACCGTTTGATTTCCGTTGAACGGAATCGCCAGTCAAGGCGCGCACCGTGTGTTTCAGGTACCTTGTGAATGTTTTCCTATTGATTACCTGATTAAGCTTTTTATAAGAATGCGTATTTACTACGTGCTGAAGTTTAATAACCGAAACTTCAAATCATCTACAAAAACGCCATCTTTTATAAATATCAGACATTTGTAAATATTTCTGTTGAATTGAAACCTTTTAAATAAAAAGATTGAATACTTTAAAATTATTTTTATTATACCTACCCTAGATACAGATACCGTTTTATTCGTAATATTCATTACAAGTCAAAGCTAATACAATATAATGTATCGAGTTTCTAAAGCTGTCATTGTAGTGCAATTTTGAAACTCTGTAAGTATGGGATTTTTTTTGTCAAGTCGGGAATAATTTGAATTATGAGAAACTTTGGTACTGCTATATATATTTTTATCGACCATTGTCACTGTTCCATATAAAATTTAAATACAATCGACGACACGACGACTCGACGACACGGTTAGCGCAGAGGTCGAGTGATCACCTACTGTGCAACGGGTCGCGGGTTCGATTCCCGCATGGGATAGATATTTTGTATGGCCTACAGAAATTTGTTCCGGTCTGGGCGTATGTGCATGTGATATTCTATATTTGTAACTGCACCCACGACACAGGAGAAAATCCTAGTGTGGGGCGATGTTTTTAAAAAAAGAAAAAAAAATCAATACTTGATTAAAATTATGAAACAACAGATTTTTTTTCAAGTGAAAATGTTGATCTGATAGTAAAAAGTGAGCTTAGGTTTTATCCATTAGTACATTCATAACTTCAACTCTTGGACTATAAACGTAGGTACGATACCTAAATTACAAACCATTTTTGAACATCGAAATTCGAAACATTTTAATGATTTTGTTCTCGAAGTGCAGGGATTATGCTCAATTAATCAAAAATAGGCAGGTTCTTATAACTACGGAATCAAAAAAACGAAAAATGTGCGTAAATTGCTAAAGATAGTCGCTCGCTCGCTACACTTGAAGTACAAAATCAATAAGACTCGGTGTATGCTCAGTTTCTCATTTAATGTAAAATATGGAGGTACCTATATAAAAAATATTGTAGTGGTAACCATACGTCCATGTGGTGACCCTAGCGGCGTCCGCAGACTACTGCGGGGCGTTACAGGGGGAAGGGCGCTGTAGGTATGCAAATAGCGGCATTTGGCGCACCCACAAAGGAGATTCGCTTCTATACTGTATTAGTTATTCTTATGCCTCAGCCCTGCACATCACCCACTCCTATGTTTTTTGGAAAAGTCAAAATTTGTAAAAAAAAAAACTTTGTGCTGTACGCTTGAAATTTTAGGACGATGTAGTTTATTAACTATGAAGTCAAGGCAAAAAAATGCCAGACGATTTTGGTGTGCACAAGTACCCGCCAGGCGAGTCCAAAAGTGTGCAGTATATGGTTGAAAATATACTTTCTCCTGTAAAGCTGAAATTGAGATATGTGTTAAAGTAAGGGATCTATAAATAGGGAGTACGATGACAGGCGATTCTGGGCAGCATAAGACCTTGACAGGCGAAGGAAGAGCCGCTATGGAAGTGCGAGTAAGAAGCATATAAATTTAATAGATTTCCCTAAAATCGGGGAAAATTACCCCACGGTACGATTTTCCTCGGCGAGCACTTCAAAAGGTCATCCGGGGTTGTTAGTCAAAAACGCCGGCAACCGCATCAAAATCGCGATTTAATTTTTCCAAAATTGCAACATTTCACAAAATGGCCGCCAGCGCCCCGGCATTATGAAATGTCAGAGTTGCGGATTTTTCCCGGTAACTGCACCATATGTGGAGTCGGTTGATATTTTCCCCACGCCTCTAGCGTACCTGGAAGGGGAAGAGCAATTTGTGTGAAATCCGGTCGAGGAAAAATTTCAAACCGCCCTAGCGGCCAGTGTTGCCAGTTGCGGAAAATAAAAATGCCAGAAAGTCATAGAGGCCCTGGAGCTCTAAAGGTATATGGGATTAAACATTTCGAAATGTAGCTATTTCGATTTTTGACTATTTGCAGCAAAAAACCCCTAATAACAGTTACAAAAAACCTAGTGCTGTTCCATTCCACTAATAAATAATATATACATTCCACCAATAATTAAATAAACTTGGTGAAACTGTATTAACAAATCAAATAATTATGCTTATATCTAATCTGATTTTTCGAAATCTTGGGAGTATTTTATTAGAAACTGATCTTCTAAACCGAATGGCTCGGAATGGCTTTCAGAAAAGACAATAGTACGGCTGTACCATTTTGCTCTTTTGTTCCACTTGGCGAGGCACTTCCGCGTCCAATATTTCAATAATTAAGTAAGAGTACTTTACCTTAAACGGTAATAGTAGATTGTTGCACTGAGCGAAATGAGTTATTAATGCCAGCGGATGTTTGGTGCTCACTTACGAGGCACGTAATCTGCTTGTCTTTCAACTAGGTACCTACATCTACATATAAAAAATAAATAAAAAACTGAAGCTGACTATAGAAAAACTTATTTAATTATTAGAATAAAAGCTAACCGCCGCCATTGAAGCCAATTGCCTCTCTTTTTTAATAGCATTGGCTTTGTGCGGTCCTATCTAACTTTTTATGCGCAGAATAATATGTAGTGTTTTTTTATGACGGCTTATACAGCTTTATCTTATACACCTACTCAAACCTCTTTGGAGTAATGCCAACATTTTGTATGAATCTTTTTGTAACTTCTTGATAAATTACATAAAAAACACAACAGGGCATTAATATTGAACAGGTCATTAATGAAATTTCATACAACATTACTGTCTTTGAGCTTCCCAGGATAGTAATGTATTACTTTAAGATTAAAATTAATGAGTTGTCGGAAGAAATAATACATTGTTATCCTAGGGGTGAAAGTAACTTATTTAGTTCCGAGACAGAGTTTGGCACCCGAGCGCAGTGAGGGCGTTTACACTTCGAGGGACTAAATAAGTCTTTAACCCGAGGTAAACACAAATTTTTCACTGCGCTGTAATTGAGTGGCTGTATAGAAAGTAGGAACATGGTTCAATAGAAAATGTGTAAATTTGACTGCTCTCAGTTGAAAAAGATTCTCCCTATCCCTAGGGCTGAAAAGTATTACTTTCAACCCGCTCCCCAGGCAACTGCAGACCTACTCTCAGAGTATGAGTAATGAAAAATATATTTTATTAGTGGAATGGAACAGCACTAGGTTTTTTGTAACTGTTATTAGGGGTTTTTTGCTGGAGGGGGGCAAATAGTCGAAAATCGAAATAGCTACATTTCGAAATGTTTAATCCCATATACCTTTAGAGCTCCAGGGCCTCTATGACTTTCTGGCATTTTTATTTTCCGCAATTGGCAACACTGGCCGCCAGGGCGGTTTGAAATTTTTCCTCGACCGGATTTCACACAAATTGCTCTCCCCCTTCCAGGTACGCTAGAGGCGTGGGGAAAATATCAACCGACTTCACATATGGTGCAGTTACCGGGAAAAATCCGCAACTCTGACATTTCATAATGCCGGGGCGCTGGCGGCCATTTTGTGAAATGTTGCAATTTTGGAAAAATTAAATCGCGATTTTGACGCGGTTGTCGGCGTTTTTTGACTAACAACCCCGGGTGACCTTTTGTAGTGCTCGCCGAAGAAAATCGTACCGTGGGGTAATTTTCTCCGATTTTAGGGAAATCTATTAAATTTATATGCTTCTTACTCGCACTTCCATAGCGGCTCTTTCTTCGCCTGTCAAGGTCTTATGCTGCCCAGAATCGCCTGTCATCGTACTCCCTATTTCTAGATCCCTTACTTTAACACATATCTCAATTTCAGCTTTACAGGAGAAAGTATATTTTCAACCATATACTGCACACTTTTGGACTCGCCTGGCGGGTACTTGTGCATACCAAAATCGCCAGGCATTTTTTTGCCTTGACTTCATAGCTAATAAACTACATCGTCCTAAAATTTCAAGCGTACAGCACAAAGTTTTTTTTTTTACAAATTTTGACATTTTCAAAAACATACGAGTGGGTGATGTTCAGGGCTGAGGCCTGCCAGGTTATGGGTTTTGTATTCAGCATGCTACAACTTATCACTAAACAAATTTCTAGCCTTACAGGAGAACCGTTATTCGGAGGGTTCAGTAGCTCTTAGACTATAAGTGACGGTGTCCCATATCTTTTGAGTTCAGCGATGTTTATTTTTCCCGGAAAAGCTTTTAAAGTGAAAAAAAAAGGAGTTTTCATTTTTAATGTTTATTCATGTTACGCAATGTATGGCTTGCATCATTGTTGTTTCTTACACCGGTGCGTTGACGTTCGATGATCCAAACAGCTGATTCCGCGCGCAGTATGATGGAAATGTTATACGATTTACATTGCGAAGTTTATTTTTTGTGTATTTATTGTGGTTCTTTGACAGAATATGATTTGTAAACGTTAACTAAGTTATAGTACACCAAAAAAGTTGAAAAAAATAATCGGAAAATTTATGAATTTTCCGGGAGAAAATTTCATTTCAAATTAGGATCATTGGTCTGAACTCACTTTTAAAAGAAACGGGACGCCGACACTTACGAGTATACCCTGTATTTTTACTATTTTATAGCAGTATTTATTTGTTTTATCGTCATTTAAATGGTACCTAAATTAGACTTAGTGCAACAAGGCATTCTCTATCAGTCAGATAAGTGTTGGCGCAAAAAGGATGTGAAATAAAGCCATGTAAAGCAATTTACTTTAAAAAAATAACGTATACGTTCAGTATACGTTATTTTTTAATGTTGTATCAGTACCTCTTCTTAAATATAAAAATACAGGCACTATTATTGTAATGTATTGCTACAAATATTTAAGGTTTTAACAGTTTATGTCAATGTTATAATTAACATTCTATATGGTATTACAAATTTAGCGTTACGATTAAATCCCCGTGAAATCAATTTATTCTGGTTTCAAATGAAAATGGTATGTTATTTAGAAATCCATACAATATTCTCAAAGTGTAATTATTGCAACTAACGATTATTTAATGATGAAATTTATCATAGTTAGTCACTAAAGCACTATAGCTTCGGTTAAGGGGCTTAGCATGGTCAATGACCTTGGATCGCTGGTCTCGCACTAATCATTTGAGCGTGAGTGAGAGCGAATGAGGAGAATTCGTTCTCATTTTGGGAAGTTTACATTTTGGGAAGTTGTTGTTTTGGGAATTAGGTTTTAAAAGGTGACCATTTGGGAAAATTACGTTTTGTCACAGTTGTCGATTTGAACCTGAAGGATTAAAAGACAGGATAGCTTTTATCTCGACTATTGTCCTCAATATTCATTATTGTGTTAAACATTATTAAGGCAAAACGCAGTTCGCGGGCACAGCTAGTAAAAATGATAAACAAATTGCTTAATTGTCAATTAGGACCATTTTCATACAAATGAATATTCATACAAAGCTGTCAAATGGAATAATTGCTTATGAATTGCACTCCATTCATAATACGATTCATATTATGATCATAATTATGAGTCTGCTATGCGACCTTTTTAAGTTCGCTGGACACACACATTCGGCAGTACTTTTTTTTTATTTTTTTATGTATGACCCGGCAAATGACCTCCTCCCGCCTGATGTTAAGCGGTGAAAGAGGCCCAAATGAGTTGACAGATAGAGTAGGGACGACATCCACTATCCTACCTGCCCGCCCCTTGCCGGCCCAAAATATCCTTTTTCACGCCTCTTTTGAAGGAACCCATATTGTAGGATGGAGGAAACACGTGCGCAGGTAGAGAATTCCAAGTGTGGGATGAACGACAGAAGAAGGAATCTTGGAATTTCTTGGTACGGTGTGAGGAGGGCACAGTGTACGGATGACTCCGAAGGCCCTTACGCGTGTTTTTGTTAAGAAATGGAGAGGGAGGGATAAGGTTAAAGAGCTCCTCAGAGCATTCCCCATGGAACATTCGGTAAAAGGCGCTAAGAGAGGCGATGTCACGACGAAGTTGTAGAGGCTCGAGGGTGTTAGTTACCTCTACATCGCCAATAATGCGAATAGCGCGACGCTGCAATCTGTCCAGAGCATCGAGCAGGTACTGAGCGGAGCCTTTAAATGTATATGTAAATGTATGTGAAATGTATAGGTATTAAACGAATATTCTCAGTGTTTTAGGTCCAATCCCATAGTTCTTTTTTATCAACTCGTTCAGATTACTCCGTCCTCCCCTATATCCGATTTATCAAAGTGTAAGTAGCAAACAGTCATGCTTTTGCTTTTTATAGTAATAATTACTATAACAAGAAAAGAAAATCAATAGCAATAGCCCAGGGTATTACAAACACTCAATACCTCTGAAATAATAAGCTTAAAGTGGGATTTTTATAAGTGTTTATATTTTTCAGTTGCGGCTATAGCAGGTATTGCAACTTTTAAATAGTGTTAGTTAATTATAAGCTATAAACATCAAGCAGACGAATGGTAATAATTAATATTGCGAGATGAGAACCATCGCAATTTTGCATAGATTAAGACCGACCTCGTCTAATAATCTAGACTGCAATAGTTTGGCAGGTTTATTTTTTATTTTATTAGATTATAAAACTGAATAATGAATCGCGGTTGGCATAAAATTTTTAAACATCCTTCAACAATTTTTATTATTACTTAAATAAGCCCACGAGACAAATATTTAAATCTAATATATAAAATTCTCGTGTCACAGTGTTTGTTACCAAACTCCTCCGAAACGTCTTGACCGATCTTTATGAAATTTTTTGTGTACATTCGGTAGGTCTGAGAAACTATTTTTTATTATGGCGAAACGTAAGTTCGCCGTTTTTATGGCGAAACGTAGTTCGCCGGCACAGCTAGTATATAATATTTCGATATCTATTTTTTACGATTTCATGTTACTTTTGCACATTGAAATTTTGCGCGCAAATCATACGAATCGCTCAATTGAGCTGGGTTGGAAGAGATTTCTTTCAGATATATTGTATATTACGCACCGTTGCGTAAGATAGCCAGTTCCTCAGCTGTTGAGGAGTCCATGGAAAGCTTGCGTCCAGCTTCAGCACTGTCGCCACTTACTATTAGGCAATATGAAGGTTGGCCTTCATCTTTCTAGTATAAAGTAGTATAGTACAAATTATTCTAATATACAGTAGTATAGACCACTTTTATCAGTTCCACTTAACAAGACTTTTGACGTCAGACCCAAAACTTGTATACTTCTGTAAGACCGCTCTCGTTGTATGTTTCCTTGCCACATTTATGAATAAAAAACATATATCTATTGATTTTTTTATAAATTGCTTTAATCATTAATGAAACTATCATACACTACACCATTCCCCATAATACCTACTACTTCCTATTTCTTTTCCTTCACCTACTGTCTACTCTACTCAGTCAGATTGTGGAATGTAAACATGTTCAAAATTTATCGTTATCACTTGTACATCTACTTCTTTATTATCTGCACCACCTGAAGGTTGACTGGCAGATAATGCCTCAGGCATTAAGTCCGCCTTTGTATACTAGATTGTACATAAAGGGTTATAAATAAAAAATAAAAATAAATAAATGTACTTCGTACAAAATTCGTGACTCGGAGTCTCTTCTTTTAAAAACATTCAAGGAAGGACGATACCTGTCGTTGGTGCCACAACTGTCATATTATTTTGTTTATTTTTATTCATATGAGTTTAGTGTTTACGAAGATCCCCTACATATATAATTAATTGAGTTTCTATCTTTTTTTTCTGCACGTTACGTCATTGTTTTTTGTTTCAGGTTTTCCTGTCGCAGGACTGGTGGAGGAATTTCGGAAGAAATGCAGTTCCTATATACCCATTGCTTTCCATTGAGACTTTATTTATTTTATGCAATTTTATGTATGTGCATAAATAAATAAATAATATAAGTTAACAACCGTTCATTCTAATACCTTTATCATAGGGCTTATATTTTAAGAAATAAACAGATTATTTATTCTAAAGTTATTTCCTTTACATTCAAGTAAAATTACAGCTTCTTATCTTTAAACTAACAATAAAATAAGGCTAGTTAAAATAATCAGAAGGAGAAATAGTGGGAGGGGAACGGGGTCAAGAACGTCGTGAGCACTTGCCATGGTGCCAAAAATGCTGACTACGTATCCTCGCCAGATCGTTATATCAATCTTTTGAATGAGGAAAGAATCAGCTCTAAGCTCTTATCACCTTTGGAAGCGTTGAGTTTTGGGCAAATTACTTTGATGAATTTAATTCTTATTGTGTAATTCATAATATAATTATGATCGTTATCGATTTGACAGTTATTGCGGAGTCAATGCAAGACTCTGTGACTACTGTCCTTTTAAAAGTAGAGATGGATGCACACAAACTGTCAAAATCAAAGGCGATCGCGACTGATTACGAGTTGCATAATACAGAGGCTAGTTTAGTTGCGGTTTGCATTTCGTCCATGCGTTGGGTAAATGTCGCTCGCGATAGTTCATGGTCGGATGACAAGGTTGACTTGATTGATAACTCATTCGAAGTAACGGGTTTAAAGTTTTGCAGGGTTCCGTAATCTAAGGACCTTTAGGTAAACAAAGTTTCGTCATGCCGTTCAGGACGTCTGTATTATTATTTAGGCTACAATAGTCGGAGAGTCTTAGTCCCAAGTCTACGAGATACCATCGGCGGCAGTCTACGCCTGTTGGAAGTCGCTACCGGTATGTAGATGTGCAGGTTCCAAACGCATTTTACCTGGTGAAAGGGTGTCATTAGGGGCAACATTTAAGATTTCATAAAGAATGAAGCTTACCAAAACAAGCGGTTAGAAGTTAACCGTCGATTTTTGACATTTACCGTATGGAAGAGACGGTAACTTTTAATCGCTTGTTTGCGTGCTGGTGAACTTATCGGTAGGTCGGTATTGGTCTAAATTACGGAACCCTACCAAGCGTGGACCGACAACTTGGCACGTTGCACATATAAGGAACTTGTCAATACTCAGTATGGTATGAAAGTTGTTTTTTGTGGCAACAACAGAAAAACAATCGCAAGTGGATTGACTGAATACTAGTTACATAACTGGTAAATATCAAATTATTTATAAATAGTGGGTCGGACTAAGAATCAAATCGCTTGAATTTGAGGAAACTGGATGTGAAGGGGGCTCAAAGGACCTCGTCCAAGAGAGCGAGCAGGTACCCATGGACCAATTTGATAGCACAACTGATTGTGCTATCGGGACATGCTTTGATGGATTTGTCCCCGTTACACGTAAGTAGTTGGTTAATGGGTACATCAAGACTCCCAAAACAATTTTGACTACTGGAGTTGCGTCCAAATATTTCTTTAAATTCGTCAATGTATGTGTAACTGAACGTAATTTCGATACTTTTGTAGTCTATGATGCCTTCGAAGCAAATAGCTGTTAAAACGCTTAAAACGAAACCCGCTTTTAATTCATGACTATTTCATGACCTCTATCCTACGCCCAGTTGCACTACTGGAGGGAATAGGTTTTAAATGTTTAAGGATTAAAGGTTGATGATGGGTTTTTAAGATGTTCCCTTTATCATGAGCCTGGTTTGGTTAAGCAACATAGTTTAACAACAGATTGCTGTTGTATTCCTTGTAAAATTTGATTGATGTTAGAATATGAACATGAATGAAGAAAAGATTATGAACAGAAGGCACAATACAAATAATATAATAATAATAATGTTTGATTTATTCTCTCACACAGACAATTACAATTACATATATAACTTAGTAAGTAATGACATTTTTTATACTTTAAAATATAGAAAAGCTTCAATACGCATTTTTAAGTATGATATCTTACAGATATACAATGCGTTTAATGTCTTCGCTCTGAATGACTTTGTGGAAAATATGTTTGATAAATATGAATATCGACGACAAAAAAAAACAGAAGAAGGAAACACGATCTAGCATTCAACATTTCACAAAAAAATATAAATAAATAATACATATAAATTTATAGTTTTAAGAAGATAATATTATTTTTATAGAGATATGATTTAAAAGCCCAAGTTATTTATTTAATTCTACGAGTACACTAATAAAGATTAAATATTATTCTATATATTAATCATTTATTTTACAAAATTATATATTTTAATTCTCTTGTCAGGCAAGTATATATGTATATATAGGTCTGGAACCATCTCGCGCGAATTAAGTAACCGGCAGCGAGTAGATGTTTAAAAATAATTTATTTATACAAATTAACAGAGTAACAGCTCTAATGATAGTTGTACAAGTAATAATCGGTTTATTCTATTTTACAATTCCTTATATACTAATTATCTGTTTATGTTGCACATTCGACTGTGGTTACTGTCCTACATTCTGTAATGTGCTGACAAAGGCATATTGGTGAGGGTTGGGACCCTTAACTCCTCCCTCCCCAAGAGAGAAATTATCTGGTAGATTTTTATACTGACTGACTGACTGCGGAGATCCTACCGGCTGCGCCAATTAAGTAACCGGCAGCGAGTAGATGTTTAAAAATAATTTATTTATACAAATTAACAGAGTAACAGCTCTAATCATAGTTGTACAAGTAATAATCGGTTTATTCTATTTTACAATTCCTTATATACTAATTATCTGTTTATGTTGCACATTCGACTGTGGTTACTGTCCTACATTCTGTAATGTGCTGACAAAGGCATATTGGTGAGGGTTGGGACCCTTAACTCGCGCAACCACGTTACAAACTATACACGGGCAATTCGCAAAATTCGTGTTTGCATTGTTAGTAGAGATTTAGAAATTGCGTTACAATGTATACTATGGCTGCATAATGGCTTTGTAGAGTTCGGAAATACGTGTGCGTGCTCAAAACCACCAGTAGTCAGTACAAGAAACAGCGTCTCCCCGCTGAGCTGCAGCATTACTCATACGCAGCATCACAACATTGGGCGGTGATGAAGTGGAGCTCGCGTCACTCTTACTTGAGACCCCCCATCTTCTTTTTCGAACGGGCGTACGGCTCTAGTAAATTTCTCAAGTCCCAAAGGTTGCCCAGAACGTCCAAGAGGGTACCTAGATTGCCCAGGTACTTCGGCCGGTACGTCGACTGCCCTTACCTGCACCCTGTACCCTATGCTACAAGGGTCTCTAGAGACGTACGGCAGACACTACCTATCCTAAAGAGGAGGATGATGTGGCCGGGCAGCATCACTCTCGATCGTGTCGATCGTGACACCTAAAATTATTGCGAAAAGTTCCCAAGAATGCGATTCGAACGGAGCCATTTTCAATTGGGTTTCCTTCCCCTGCGGTAGATACAAAATCTTTTCAAGATCATTAATTGTTACCATAGTATATTTCGTTACGCAGAAATCTTCTGGTTGGTGGTGGGTCTTATAAGCGGTTTCTCAGTTAATAATAAAAAAAAATATATTACTTCCCCAGTCGTACAGACTTTAACAAGCAAATATAGTTAGGTACATCTATACTAATATTATAAAGAGAAAAGATTTGATTGTTTGTTTGTTTGTATTGAATAGGCTTCGAAACTACTAAACCGATTTTGATGAAATAGAGATAGTTCGAGACCAGGGGAAGGACATAGGGTGATTTTCCTACGGGAAAAAATTTACGGGAAAGGTTTTCCTACGGGAAAAGTTAGTTATAATGCAAACAAATTTGCATACGGTCAGCTAGTAGCTAATAAACAAGGAAACATCTTGCAAAAACTCAATATCATAGCTAAGTGTTTGCTGAGCAAACGTGTTTCAGAGTCAAGATCCTGCCTCAATTTTTAAGAATCAAGGTCATATTTAAATTATTCGATAAACTTCTTACGTCATGGTCCATGCTTTTTGTCGTTCCGGTCATGTAACTATGAGCGCCAAGCGGTTTGGTGCAAGGTAGGTAAAATCTAAAAAAAACTATAAAGTAATTATAAAGTAATTGAAAACTAAAATAGGTAAAGATAGGGAAAACTGCAGCTGAATTAAAAATAATCCTGTACTTATTTAATTGTAGGATTTTTTATATATCGTAAAACTTTAATTATATTAGGAGCAAAGGTCATTTAAATGTTAATTGTTTGTATCAATCAAGTATGTTTTGAAATAAGTTCTCTAATGATTTGTACTAGTTTTAGAAATAAAGGAAATTACTTATAAGCTCAATATTTCTTTATCTAAGTAATTATTTTGGTACACTTTATACTAAATGGACATAACGTTTGTAAAGTTTTACAATTAGGAGCATAGGTCATTTAATTAATTGTTTGTATCAATCAAGTATGTTTTGAAATAAGTTCTCTAATGATTTATACTAGTTTTAGAAATAAAAAAAATTAGCACTTATAACCTCAATATTTCTTTATCTTAGGTATTTCTATTAATACACTTTATACTAAATGGTCATAACATGATTGTTTTTTCAAAATATACATATCGCCTCATTATTTAAAAAAAAAACCTTGCTCCACACTAAGATTTCTCCTGTGTGCGTGCAGTTACAAACATAAAATATCACATGCACATACGCCCAGTCCGGAATAAATTTCTGTAGGCCATACAAAATATTTGTCCCGTATGGGAATCGAACCCGCGACCCGTTGCGCAGTAGGCGATCACTCGACCTTACATTGACGACTAGCTGTGCCCGCGAGTTCGTTCGCGTGGTTGTCGGACAATAAACAACATGTCGTACATTTTCTTCCCGTTTTTACAACATTTTTCATTGATGCTCAGCTCCTATTAGCCGTGGTGTGATGTTTTATAGCCTACAGCCTTGCTCGATAAATGGACTATCGAACACAAAAAAGAATTTTTCAATTCAAATCAGTAGATCCTGAGATATGCGCATTCAACTAAACAAACAAACTCTTCAGTTTTATAATATTAGTATAAAGTAAGTATAGATACAAAAATTGTAAAGTTTTACATATTATTAAAATGTTGGATAAACTTGACACACGAGACAATACAATTTGTATTCGTTCAAATCGTGCCATAGAGTCAAGGGCGTCGTCTTTGTGACCGCAACTAAGTCGCGCCGATGGAGAGGGCAAGAGAGCGTGTCGAGATAAAAAATCTATGACTGATTTTGGATTCTCAAGCTCTTTTTTTAAATAATCGATAGGTTTTTACATAGTCAGAAAGCTTAAATTATCCAGAAGTAGTAGTAGCAAGATGTAATTTATTCTTGCAGATTCTACAGGACAAATAGAAGAGACATAACGACATCTACGGTAGCAAAACCTACACGAGTAAACGGTAAATAGTTAGTATCTATTAATATTAGTGGTGATTAATTCCTTTTATACAACAAAGTTATAAATGTGAGAAACTCCCCAAGCAAGCTTAGTTTTAAAAACAAATTGCGCAAGCTTTTCTTTTGAGTATATTTTATTTATGTATTAATTAGGAATTTTTATATATGTTAATATGTGTATTTTAGTATCAATATAATTAACATAAAATATTTTTTTCTCTTTGTCGGTTTTTCGGTATATCTATCACATTGTTTCTCTGCATCACCTGAAGGTTAACTGGCAGAAAATGCCTCAGGCATTAAGTGGTAACAGTCACCTATAAAACATGTGGGTCTTGTGAAATTCGCAGCAAATCTGCAAACGTCACAAAAATCACGGTGTACGTTGCCAATTTGTGACATCTATACTAATGTTATAAAGCTGAAGAGTTTGTTTGTTTGTTTGTTTGTTTGCTTGAACGCGCTAATCTCAGGAACTACTAATTCAAATTGAAAAATTATTTTTGTGTTGGATAGTCCATTTATCGAGGAAGGCTTTAGGCTATATAACATCACGCTACGACTAATAGGAGCTGAGCATTAATGACAAATGTTGCAAAAACGGGTAAAAAATATACGGCGAAACGTAGTTCGCTGGCACAGCTAGTAAGATATAAAATCACGGTATAAAGTAATTTCACTGCCATATCTTACCCTTTAAACCGGAACACAGCAATGCAAGCACTGCTGATTTGCGGCAGAAATAGGTAAGAAGGTCGGTACCCAAGCAGGCGACTCTGGTACAGTATATTGGTTATTATATTTGAGTATTCTGATTGAGTTTTCATACAGATTGTAAAAACTTCGCCTTAAACATATTTTTTTAGGTTTAATGCTCCTGAATGGAGTGTGTGATGCCCTGAATGGAAGGAGTCACGCGCTGCACCTGCCAAATGCGAATCGACAGATATGTGGGACTCTCCCCGCCTAGTGAGTGGCATACTTACTAAACCAAACTCGATGTCCATATCTTGTTCATAATCAGGGCGATCTAGGGTCTGGGCGGCAACCCCAATTCTCCGGACCACTCCGAGACAGCCCGGTCAGCTATATGATAGGTCATAAACCTGTGGGGATTATTCTGAACATGGGGGTAATACCCAGACGGAGGAACCTATGATCGGTGCGCATCAGGACTCAGAAGCTACCGGACACATCTAGAGCGGTCATGGAAGGTGAGCCGCAAAGTCCAGCCTTCTACCGCCTATCCGTCTGAGTCGGAAGTAAAAATATAATGTACCTAACTGAAATGTATTCTTTCATTATTTAAACTATAAATAAAAGCTTAAGTCTGTTTCATCATAACAGCTCATATTATACGTCTCCACCGAGGGGCTCGAGCCTACCCTAATTTATGTTAGGGTGTTTTAGGCCATAATCAACCACGCTGGCGGATTGGTCGACTTCACATACACCTTTGAGTTTCTTCGCAGATGAATGCAGGTTGCCTCATGATGTTTTCTTCACCGTAAGAGCGTCGGAAAAATGTACATATGATATTCGAGAAACGAAAAACACATTGGTACATGGCGGTCTCGAACCCGGATCTCCCGATTGGAAGGCAAGTGCCGAGTCCACAGCGCCACCGACGCTCTTAAGTCTGTTTGTGATAATATTCTGATTTTGCTCCTAAGTCTGTTTGTGATAATATAATAAATGTACCTATATAATGATTAAATAAAGGATTCAACCTTAAGATGTCATCAACTAATAATGAGTTAAGTAGGTACTGCGAAGCTCATTTATGACAAAAAACTTGCATATTGTGACATCCTAACACACAACCACACAATTCATGCTCAACTTCAAATTATATTCAAGTGTAACTATTGTCCTGCGTATATACAAAAACTAAGAGACCAACAAACAAACAAGCACACTTTCGATTGCAATTAATGGAAACGAGAAGGATGAATCGTCAAAAAATATATTTAACAAGAAGAGTCATTATATGGTTATTTCACATGCATGCATCAAGAGTTGTTTTTGCAAAACGCAACCGGTTTTTTTAACTTTAACATCATATTGCACCACTGACTGTAGGAACAAACAAAATTAAAAATTTCAGCAACAAATCTATTCACGACGCCCATTGGCGTAGGTAAGGTTGGCCCTCAACATACACTAGATTGAATAAACTTTTGGAGTAGGTATACACTAGGGAAATGGAAGTTTTAATCTGGTTTTAATGGCGACGTACATAATATTTCTTCTCGTCGAAGGGTTGGGCGAAGATGTATTCAATATCCACATTCGCCTTCTTTATGTCCTATTTAGTTCCCATAGGGGGTTCATGTTCAAAGTTCATTTCCACTTTTAGAAAACAAATTCCAGATTGCGAGCTGCTTCTGAGAATCTTCTTAACAGAAAAAAGAACTACAGAAACCTTTGTCCTACCCGTATATCGAAACTAGGACCTCGGATTAGCAATTCCGTTTGTGACCCTACCAGATCTATGAGGCAGGCATGTAGGTAGCATAGTAACATTTGTAATAGGCCCATAACATTGATTTACTACCAAACGTTTGTTAAGTAAATCAATGGCCCATAATAACAACAATCTGCATAATAAGCAATAATGGGCTAACCCAATAATATTTTTGTCAACGACCAGACGGGGCGTTTGACCTGCGCTTGCGCACACCTAAATTGGTGCTTTCCGCCTGCGCCTGCATTGGTTGTTGGTCTTTTAACCCATATACGTTGATTTATGGGCCTTTAACAGCGTTTGAAGGAACAAAGATTATCGTTGAATATTGGCGTCTATTTGTAGTAGCTATAAATTCACAGAAGCGAGATTTACACGGAAATAGAGGTAAGGGCGTCGCGTTTCTCTTCGAGCACTCTGATAGCAAGTGATGTGCCTCACAAAAGACCTCAGCGAAAAAATGTTTTATTGTTTGTGAAATATAAGCGAAATAATGTTTGATGCGCGTAAGTTGAGATACCAGAGGCAGGAGGACTACTCTCTACTAGGTGTGGGGTTTCAGGTCTGCAAAACTTAAGGGTCACTATATATAAGCTGCGGTGGATGCGTCATTGTAGTTTATTGTAAAAATTTGGAAAAACCAGTTTAAACATTGTAAGCAGATAATTTATTTATGTGAAGAGAAACGTCAGTTGGACATCAAATCAAAAAATATAAAAATTCTGTTCTAAAAATAAACTAGGTATGCAGCCTCATAAGTAGTTTTAAACACCAACTACAGATTACTACAACAGTCATCGTATGCTTTTTTGCCACCACGTGCTTGGTTACCCCACAAAAATAACGGGTGCGATTTCTCTAGTTGGAATACGCGGGCCTCCATTAAGTGTCTTGGTTCAAGTATTATTTTAGTTGGACATACAACATAGATCTTATGGCTGATTTCATGTTAGCGGTTGTCGATAAAAATCGATCGGTAAAGTCCGTTTGTCGATTGATGAAATAATTATGTCGTTCGACAAATTCTGCCTGCTGCATTGCCGGATTATTAGCGTTCAGATACACATGCTCCATGTTAATTTTCAAGCATACTGGGTTCATCATCACAGTTCATATATTTCCTTCCGAGCGACTCGAGCCTACCCTTAGTCAACCACGCTGGCCCAGTGTGGATTGGTTGACTTCACATACACCTTCGAATTTCTTCGCAGATGTATGCAGGTTGCCATACGAGGTTTTCCTTCGATGTGTAACTCGAAAAACGAGAAACACACCGGTACATGGTAGGATTGAACCCCGGACCTCTCGATTACTAGGCCAGTGCTGAGTCCACAACGCCAACGACGGGACTTGTTTGCGTGTATGCAAAGTAATAGCCATTTCTTCATAAATCTATAAATACTTAAGGTGTCTTTCATTATTCTTGTATGGTACTACCACATGAATAACCGTGGAAGTGAGATAGATAAGATATTAACACTACGGGGACCGCTGTCGCCTAAATATTGTACTTAATCTGATAATTTAAGGTAGGTATTGCAAATAACTGTGACGATATACTCGTAATTATAAAGAGGGTGTTCCGACCATCATACTGTACAACTTTGACTATGGGAGGAACAACAGTTCAACCGAAATGTATAATAGTTGATTCTTTTGCGATTTTAGAGATGCGATGGCAATAGTGAAAGTTTTTCAGTGTTCCCGGCGCCGTGCCTTTGTCTTTGAAAAACGATCAATCTGGTAAATAATTTGACTGTCGAAGTGCAAAAAGACTATATAAAACACCATTAATTATGTCAGTCGTCAAGCTGAAGTTTTTTACTCGGATTTTGTTTTTTTAAGACTAAGGTGGCAAATCAGCATACGGCCGACCTGATGGTAAGCGGTTACCGCAGCCTATGGACGCAACACTGGGGAAATCGCTTGCGCGTTGCCGACCCTTTAAGAACTTTTTAAAACACATCTTGAAGAACCCCATGTTACAGTCATGCTTACGCGGATGGAAGATCCTTTTTTGGTATTTCGATAAATTAATGCCTCAGTGTTGACACTGATGCTGAAATCGATTTCATGTGACGCAAACTACCAGACAAAGATATCGAATTAGACACGTAAACCACTTCCAAGACGTTAAGACCAATCGGTAATTACCGTAAACGTCCAAGTATAACTTTGTTTAATGTTTTGCTTAATGTCTATCCGGTGCACAACAATGGAAGCGATAGTACAAACTGCCATAGTGTGCAGTTCGCGTCGCCGTGAGCAAATGTCGTGGGTCGAGGGCACGATCTCCTTTCCATTCAGACTTTACCGTAAAACAACAAACGCAGATTAGTCACGTGCAATATCTATTTTTGAGGTATTTCGTACAATGTTTAGTATTGCACCCGTAGAACGACTATCAATAGACAGTGTCATTAATGGTGCAATTGGCAATGATATACACTACAAAATTACATTTAATTATTTTTAATCCTAAAGATCGAATTTTTTAAAAGTTTTATTATTTTATTATTTGTGGGAGAGTAGGTGAAAAACAACAAAAGGCCGACAATAATATTTGCTAGAAATCAATAGAAATAAACTGCGAAGGAGGACGGAATTCCTATCATCATTTGGTGCTAATAGGATAGATTGGTACCAGCTGTACCATTAATATAAAATTTCTATTGATTTTCGTTTCGTTTGCGATGAAAATTATTAAAAAAATACGAAATCAAACACAGACGACTCTCGACGTCAGACGAATGATTCAAAATAGAGCTCAGGAGCTCTATTCTTATTGTCACTTACTCTCAGGACTGATAGTAAGTGATGATAAGAATAGATGAAGCCCTATTTTTGAGTCATTCGTCTGGTGCGCTTGTCGAGCGTCATCTGTGTTCGATTTCCATTGATTTTCGTTACTAGTGCGGTGAAAATCAATAGAGTATTTCAACGAAAATCAATATAATTTTCATTTTGATCGAAAACTAAACGAAAATCACCAGAATTCGAACGCAGACGACACTCGACAAGCACTCAACGCCTGACGAATAATTCAAAAATAGAGCCTCTGGACGTTTTAACCACAGAGAACGTTTTACTTCTAGTTATTGGATCACAACCGCGCTAAGGCACTGTGTTAGACAAATTAGCATTATGCAAAAAAAAGATAGTGGTACAATTTCCTGAAGAGTAAATTATTAAAGAGTTATTATATGGGCTAGATATTTATGCTTGTTTCTAGCCAAGTTTTTACATATGCAGAAAAAACTCAATTTACTATTTTAAGATTACATATTTTGTCATAGTTTTAACCAATTATAATTATAACCTTAAACATTATTATCAATACAAGGAGGATAGGATAGAATACCAAACAGAAGGTCTTTCCGTGATCAAACTAACGAAACCTGCTTTCGTCTAGTTTGTCGACGATGTCCCGTACACAGCGACCGCCACGAAGGTAAAGTACCTACAAGGATCTTGACGAGTATCGTCACCAGGCATATCCACCGTAGTATTTTCATCTTCAGCGACAACGGCATCAATGACTTGGATGGAATGGGATTAGCGTTGAGTTAAGGCCGAAGTTTGTCAAATGTTAAGACTTGCCTGATCATTCTCATAGTCATTAAGTTTTACGGGTAATCGTCTGACACAGTTACGCCAGTAATTTTCCACCATTTAAGTTAGGATGCCGCTAAATATAGTTAAAATTATTATTTATTAAAATTTATTGCACGTAATGAAATACATATATAAAACAGCACAAAAAAATCTATTGTAAAGGAATACGCAAAGATCTTATTCTTGCTTCTTGCTTATTCTTGCTAATATTCTTTCCAGATTCACGTTTTAAACAAAATGCTTTTTACAAGTAAAATTATAACAATTCTATTATTTGCAGACTGTAATAAACGGCCCTTAAGCTTGCTTACTTAATGGGTTAAAACAAATTAATTGATATCAATTGTTACCATACAGTCAAAGTAATCATGGTTGGCTTACATAACTCAATGATTGAAAAGTCCAATCCATCACGACTAATTCATCGTTTCACAACTTAAATAAACACAAATCCGTTGGAATAAAGGTTTCTTAATCATTGTATTATTTATAACAGAGTCATTGTAACACCTAAATATCGAGACGTGATCTTTACCGGGTCCGATCACGTAATGTCAATGAGCAATTTCTTATTCAACTCTGGTTTTCTTGGCATTGTCCGTGCGAAAGCCACCGTTGTGTCAGTGGACTTTGCAAAAGTGCGTAGAGCGGGCAAAAATACGAGGTTAAGGCATGAGGACTTATTTTAAAAATCTTATACCCCTGCTGTCATTTCAATATTGTAGGTTAATTTACCGCATTTTTAACCGACTTCGAAAAAAGGAGGTTACTCAATTAGAGACCGTACGAGTATATATATGCTTGTTTTTTTATGTTTGTTCGCGGATAACTTCGTCGTTTATGAACCAATTTTGATGATTCTTTTTGTATTCGATAGAGGATACTCCAAGGGTGGTCCCATGGTCACCAAAGTTAGGATTTGATAATGGGATCTCATAAAAATCGAGGAAAACCATTAAATTTTTACGTGTGTCCAACGTATTTAATGTTACGCGATTACTCCGCCAATTGTTGACCGATTTTCAAAATTCTTTTTGTATTCGGTAGAGTATACTCATGGGATGGTCTCAAGGTCACCAAAGTCAGGATCTGATGATGAGATCTCATGAAAAGCGAGGGAAACCCTAATTTATCACTTGCATTACTCCAGTTGTGGACCAATTTTGAATGACGAACAAGAAAAAAACAAACGCATCGAATTGAGACCCTTCTCCAGTTTTAATTATGCAAATTTGATTTACGAGTATATTAATATTTTTAAAAACTACAAATACAGTACAGACCTTTCTTTTTATTTTATTGACCGCAATCGGATAATTCACCGAAATTAACTGCATTTAATGGGTAGCTATTTAGTTTACTAACGGTGGGTAATTCGGTAATTAACGTTTTATTTTTCAAACTAAAGTGGAAGCAATAGGCGTTATTGAATGCGTTTATAACAACGAAGAAATGAATTTTAGTCTAGAATTGAATCACGAGCAGAGAGTGATTTTTGTATAGGATACTGAGCACAATAAGTGATTTAAAGGTAAAAGATATAAAAAAAATTACTCTCGTGTATTACTATACATACAACTTTTTACTGCGACCAGCAAGAAAAGCAAGATTGAGAGAATAGTTCAAAACATGTAAATTAAAAGAATTGTTGCTCACTGCAAACTCTCAGTAAAAATTGTTTTTGCTGCAAATAGCAAGCTCACAGGAAAAACAATTTTGCTGCTTGCAATAACAATCTGACCGAATCTTGTGGAAAAAACTTATCTATTTAACAAAACTTTTAACCGTCCCCTGGTCTAGTGGTTAAGACCACTCGGTATAATACGTGCTCGGGCAGAAGTTATTCGGCTTGGTTTGGTGGGTGATAGGTAAGACTTCTAAGCTCGCGTATTTAGCTACCACACTCTTACCTCAGATTGTCGCCACAGTAACAATCTTGAAAGCATTGTTGTGTTCCGACAATTACAGGTAGGATAACCAGTTCGTAAGATATTGAGAAGTCCAGGTGAAACGCGTTTCCCGTTTCGACCTCATCATGGCATACCAACAGATGAGAAGAAGCTTCCCTGATGTTAGTAAAAAAGTGAATTTCACTTAATTTCAGTCATGTACAGATGATCTATGTTCGCATCTTACTTAACGTATCACCTTCAAATATGATAATCTCTGGGCTACAGATTTATCTTTGAGTAGTATACTCTGGAGAGTGGATAAGGTTGAATATAATCTCTATTTATTAAATAAAAAAAAATACTCCTAAAAAGTTGTGACAGTTATGGTTTCTCTTGCTCCATGCCGTATGGTGCCATTGGTGTTGAAACAACACTAAGGTATTTCTTCAAGGGCAAGTTGTACAATAGAGCTCGCCTGAACTAAATCAGAATGCAATAAATAATTATAATTTATCTCACTTTCTGATTTTATTCTATGTTCTTGATCAACGCAGAGAGAACGCCGCTCTATTTGAAATGGGAATTAAGAAGCTATTCACCATCAATTAAGAAGATTATCAAATTACAAGGAGAACGATCAAGATCTTAATTAATAATTATCTATTAAAGGCTTTGGTGAGTGGCTGACTGAGGTATTAACGAAGAGGCCAAATCACTGGAGCTAGCAGCATGAAATTCGATGAAGGGGTTCGGTGGGTTATGTAGGCGTCCACTGAGGAAGTATTTTTCACAATTCCCACAGGAAGCGAAACGTAGTTCGTGGGCTTAGCTGTTATACTACTATGTAGATGAGATAGCCGTAGTAATAAATTATTGTATCACTTTTTCTCTATGTTTAATGTTTACTATAGGTACTCTATGACACGAATTCCCAAAAAAAAAACAGATTTTCATCTTGTTTAAGAATTCCTGGAATTTATTTCTGCTTTTCATTTTTAACTTTGTTTCTTATGTAATATGTAGTCTCCATTAGAACATCCGTCCATTAGAATACGTCCTAGTTTGTAACTGTCGCTGTCATTCATCGGTTGAGATACAGGATCTTCCTAGTTCAATTGATGGATGGTGGTGATAGAAAAAACTTTATTCAAGCTGTAACTATGTACCCATAAGAAGCAGTCATAAAATTATATTATTATGGAGTTGGGTCTTAGATTTGGGCTATGACTAGAGGTTATCCGACACTTGTCTTTCCTTGCCTTCCCTTTAATTGAAAGTCTGTACCAGGTGGATACTTTGAACTAGATCCCAGTGGAGGAGCCTTGCTTCTGTCGAAGCATATGATTTAATATGATTTATTTGTGTACATATGGGGGGGGGGGGGGGGGGTTTGCCATAATCGCCACGCTTGGCAGGCGGGTTGACGATCGCAGTAGGGCCGAGATCTAAGGAGGCGCTGCTGCCCGTCTCCTAAAGGCCATATCTCCCTTAGTCGCCTCGTACGACACCCACGGGAAGAGATGGGTTGGTGCTATTCTAGGCCGGCACACACACGGCACGGAGTATAATCTGCCACTTTGCTTGGCGTTTGTGGACTATGAGAAAGCCTTCGATTCGATCGAGACATGGGCGGTGCTGCAGTCTCTCCAAAGGTGCCAAGTGGACTATAGGACCACTATGTCGGTCCGACTCCAGAACCAGAGCTCTAATCCCATCCAATTGCAGCGAGGTGTAAGACAGGGAGACGTTACCTCTCCAAAACTCTTTACCGCTGCATTGGAGGATATTTTCAAGCTTCTGAATTGGAAAGGATACGGCATTAACATTAATGGCGAGTACCTAACACACCTCCGTTTTGCCGATGATATAGTTCTAATGGCTGAGACCTTGGAAGACCTGAACACTATGCTCGGATATCTCAGTAGTGCTTCCCAAAGAGTGGGTCTTAAAATGCACATGGATAAGACAAAAATCATGTCGAATGCCCATGTTGTACCCACTCCAGTTAATATTGGGAACACTACACTTGAAGTTGTTGACAGCTATGTAAACCTGGGACAGATAGTCCAGTTAGGTAAGTCCAACTTCGAGAAAGAGATCTTTCGTCGAATCCAGCTCGGATGGGCAGCTTTCGGGAAGCTACGAAAAATCTTCGCGTCCAAATTACCTCAGTGTCTCAAGACGAAAGTCTTTGACCAGTGTGTGTTGCCAGTGATGACCTACGGAAGTGAAACGTGGCCATTCACTATGGGTCTCGTCCGAAGCAACCGACATTGCTCGAAGGATTGATTGACACATAGCGAGAAGAACCGATGGCCGCTGGGGCCAAACAGTTCTTGAATGGCGACCACGATCCGGACGACGCTCAGTGGGTAGGCACCCGACCAGGTGGACCGACGATCTGGCAAAGGTCGCGGGAAGACGCTGGATGCGGGCAGCGCGGGACCGATCGTTGTGGAGATCCATGGGGGAGGCCTATGCCCAGCAGTGGGCGTCGTGCGGCTGAGATGATGATTTGTGTACAGCACGAAGTACGTGCGACTTTTGTGCATTTAAGTCGCAGGTGCAAAATACTATTACTT
The DNA here is from genome assembly GCA_963935595.1 of Schoenobius gigantellus. Lineage (NCBI taxonomy): Eukaryota > Metazoa > Arthropoda > Insecta > Lepidoptera > Crambidae > Schoenobius > Schoenobius gigantellus. The sequence goes on from OZ012541.1 coordinate 57,141,144, forward strand.
GGCTCTTAAGACGATATTCTCTGGTAGAAAGGATACAACTATTCCAAACCATCATTGCCAATTTAAGGCAATAATTAAAACATATTTATATAATATATGAACCATTATGTTTATACTTCACTGAGAATTAATATGCTGTGTATAAATCACAAGACACTTCTAGACTTTCCTGCATCTTAGTTATAATATGCCTTGGCTTAAAATGTAGCTATTCAGTGTGTTGCTATCTATGGAATATTATAAATTTGTAACGTAGGTAGGTATGTACTTAGCCTTGCACTGTTACTATTCCCTATCATCTTCTAGGCGCATCGAGGTATCTAGGTCTAGCGTATCAATCGACCTTTCCCACTAGTGTTATCGAAGTATATCTACTGTGAAACACGTACTGTTATTAATCTGCGACAAAATATTTACGTCCTGATTAATTTGTCTAATAATGTTCTGCATATTTTTAAATAATACATTCAATCCCGAACTCATTAAGAGTCGGACTAAACTATATATCGAAACGATAGCTACCCAATACTGTAGAAAAAGTGTGCCTAAAAGGGCAAGCATGATAAAAAACAAAAAAAATCTTATTTGTGACCACATCATCATCATCATCAACAGGTCATATACGTCCCCACCGACCGAAGGGCTAAACCTACCCTTAACTAGGGCGATTAGGCCCTACTCAAACACAATGGCCTACATTTTCTTTTAATGTTTAATTTTATGTTTCAGTAAAGTTCCTTTGTTAGATTCTCGATATGATAAGTTATCATTAAATAATAGATAAAAATGGGAAATTTAGTTTTTTTCTTATTATTTTAAAAAATATTACTTAATATTGCCTCATCGAGTCCTTATAAATATGTTAACTTATACTTACATACTATATTTTCAAAATACTTTCAAACCCATGGCCGTAACGGATAAGAATTTTAGATATGATAGGTCTTAAAGCATATTCTAGCGAAGCTACAATAAGTGCTGAGAAGATTACGGACCGGACAGGACACTTTTCTCCACGAGAATATCGAGTTCAATGAGACAATTCATATGTCGGTACGACAAAATAGTCCACGGTGCAAGAAACAGGCGGATACGGGCGGACAGCGTTGAACTAATAGGCGTATATGAGCGCTATGACAGGGACGAGCGAGACTTCACGTGTGGGACATTATTTTCTATCCAGTGGACAAAACTGTCCATCGTCTGCTGAGCGTCTAAGCATTGGTAATACGAACGTTAAGAACGAGCAATGTATAATATTAATATGATATAGGTCACGTGGTTTAGTCGTGTATTTATTCAGAAAAAGAACAGCAACGTATGGGGTAAGACTGTCTTTTCGTTTTACATAAGTAAAGTGGCAAATTAGGGAAACTGACAATTTCAGAAAATGACTCTCACATAAGTCCTTATTACGACAAAAGCCTCCTCCAATGGTGGAGTACCACCATTGGAGGAGGCTTCACTGACAAGAACGAATAAGAAAAAGATACATGGACAATTTTAATTTATAACAAGTTAAAAATAAAGAAGTTATGATTCGACTTTGATAAAAAAATCGTGTCGCTTACAATCTGCTGACTCCAAGGTTCGTATAAGGTTGCAAAACAAAAGTTTAAAACAAGGAAGGTTTTGCAAGGGTGCCGAAGCAGAGACAAGGTCGAAAATTAGGGTTGTCAACATTGTAATTTATATATACAGTTATACAATTACATATTGCACTTTTTAAACGTCTTAAGTAATATGATGTTTTTGTATAGTGAAACATATTTATACATAAATAAAGAATTAAAGTTTAATTACCTATGTATAAAACATGTTAGTAGGTATATGGCAAACCTTACTAATTATTTAATATTAATTTATTTAAGTTTCGTCAAAAATAAACGTAAAAACACCCAAATGGTTAGATAAATTAAAAAAATGGTTTTGTTAAAATTATAAATACACAACAAACAAAAAAGGTGAGCGGTGACAACCCTGTCTATGTAGATAGGTTATGTGCAGTGTGTCCGTGGCCCCAGATATGCAGGTAAATTGCGAAACAACTGCCAACATACGAATATAAATATGACACGATTTTTGTAACAAAACTTGTGTCGTTCAACAAAACATTCATGGTTGACTGCTGAACAACGCGAAACTGGTTCGGATAAGTAGTAACGAAAGAAGTTGATACTTATCTCTCAAATTTTATTAGTGATTTGATAGTTCTTAAAACACGACATGTACTTTTTTATTTGAAAGAGTGGAGCAAGATTATTTTTATGAATCCATAGGGTACTGCAGCATCACCGCAGCTCATAAGTTCCCGAGAAGGACCTTCCTCTTTTGCGTTTGAGGATATTGCATCAACCTTATGTCAGCTCAGCAATATATTATACGGGAATAGACCTCGAGACTTGTAGCAAGTCTGAAGATTGTAGAATTTAAGAGAACTTATTATCTTACTAACATCTACAGAATTCAGGTTTGCTACAAGGGTCTTTTCAAATGAGAAGGAGTGACTACACGGTTGGATGTTGTTAGGTCACTTACGTTACAGGTGGGGTGCGATGTCAGACAACCTCCATGTGGTGCACCCTGGGCAACCCGGCAGATTCTCTGCCGCGGGCTAATAGTCTGACGAGAGGACCCCCATAGTGGGGGGTGTGGGATGGCCGGGTTTTACCTGGCGGGCCACTTCGTGTGGCCACCCGCTTCATGCGGGGAAGGGCGAAGTCCCCTCTTCTTATTTTAAGAAGAGGTGTGGCTTTCGCCGGAAGCCTGATTTGGGCGGCTACCTTGAAGGTAGCAGAGTGGAGGCGACTTCTTGCCACGGCGCTTCGCGCCTGCCGGGGGTTTCGCCGAGCTTCGGCTCACCCGCGCGGCGGTGGATCCAGTGGGATCTGCCGTCGGGCAACCCGTTACCCGCACTGAGCGGGCCGGGGGCCCGGCGCACTGAGCGTCGGGCCGCGTGGAAGACAACCACAATAAAAAATCAATTTCGGGGTGTAGAGCGGTGCATTTCTGCGTCGCTCCACAAAGCAGCAGAGCTAGACGGGGAGTCCGGCAACGGACATGTCCCAGGCAGGGGTTCAGCGGGAATAAAGCCTGGCTGTTGTCCCCTTTCCCCTGTCTTGTGACGGACGGAGGAGCTGCTGGGGGGGTTTTAGTGGGTAGGCCCGGGTCGAGTATGGTCTGGGGAGTCCCACATATCCTCGTGGTTTGGCTCGACCACGAGGAATGCGTAATTGCATTTTCCCCCCTCCCAAAAAAAAAAAAGTTACGTTACAGGTCACTTGATGACACATATAAATGGAGTGGACCAAACTGATTCGCAATTCATTGTGGCATTATTTTAAAATAGTGCGGATTTTTTTATTATAGTGATGCAATGGTCAGTAGTTGCTGCGGATAGGTCTTCAAAAATCATATTGTCAAATATCATTTTTTCTAAACTGAAAAGTTTGCGCGAGAGACTTCTAAAATAAGAGAATGATAAAACTAAAAAAAATGTGATGTACGAGTACATTACCATGCAAACTTCCACCGAAAATTGGTTTGAACGAGATCTAGTAAGCAGGTTTTTTAATACGTCATAAATCCTACGGAACCCTTCGTGGGCGAGTCCGACTCGCGCTTGGCCGGTTTTTTAATTTATGCGAAACGGTCATAGAAAATTTCTGGATGTCTTTTTTGTTGTATTTTTATAATTTTAATGTAATTCTCTTCTGGTACGTTAAAATCACTAACATGTGGCTATTACAAACAACTATTAAACATTTTATAATATGTTAGGGTTTTGATCAATCATGGAAGTAGGTAATAGAGCCAAAATACGTTTTTACTTTTCATGCTTGTGAAGTAAAGGAATTACTTTAAGCTCTTGAGCTTAAAGTAATTTCTTCATTTAAGACATGCTAATTAGGCTCTACAACCTTTATGTTTTTGTAGGCTTATATTTTTATAATATTTAGGTTATATCTGAATTTAATTAAGATATACACGGTTATTTTTTTATCACCCTGGAAAATTTAAGGGACGCTTCACGACATGGTATTAGAATGATTTCAATATAAATTAAAAAAATAACACCCCTCCTTAATTTTATATTAATTTTTTAAAAAATACAAAAAATGCTGCACTAGTTGAGAGCAGCATTTTTAGAGATTTTTTTATTTTTTTTTAATATTTTTTTTTATTTTTTATCTCATTTTTTTTATTTTTTATATAATATTGGATGTGTCCTGAAGCGTCCCTAAAAATTTCCAGGGTGATAAAAAAATAACCGTGTATATATCTTAATGCAAATTTCAGATAAATACGGGCCTGTATTTATGTAAAAAGCAAATAAGATTGATATTTATAACTTGGCCTTAAAGTATCTGACCATAGTCGAGCGTTACAAGTTAAAAAAAATAATAAAAAAAAAATGGTGTGGCGGAAAACTAGTTATTCGGCAAAACAAGTCCGTTGTGTTGCGGTTGAAAATTCATTAAAATGTTCGTAACTAAACAATGTCTACGATTAGTGATTATCAAATAATTAATTCGCCCGAGACTTTAATGGACCGAAGTGAGAAAAATGTAGAGGTATACGGGGCTATTTTTCCATCAGGAGCCAAATTTTGAATGCTTGTTTAGACAAGCAAAATAAACAACTTTTACTAGGGACCGGAAAAAAAACAGCTATTCCATACATTTAGTTTCAGTGGATGTTGTATATTTGATGTTCCATATCCACTGAAACTAAATGTATTCTGGAGTTGGAATAGCTGATTTTTTTCCGCGATTTCAAGATTGGTCCCATAGTACAAGATCTTTATTTTGCTTGTCTGAACAAGCACACTAAATTTTGCTCCTGCTGGAAAAATATCCCGGTATGTTTTATCCTTGTTTATTTTCTTGCAATCGAAGTGAAAATCTGAGTGTTATAAACTCGATCATAATCCCATTTTACCCTCGACGTTATTATCCCAAAACGTGACGTGGGAAAATGATTAATTTTATGCTCTTGTGGTACAATTTACTATTATTTTTGTTTTTGTTGCGTACGTTCGTCCGTCCGTGAACATAATACCTAAAGATTCAGAGAAGTGTTCGATTGAGCTAAAATTGTGCAAGTAGATTCATCTAAGTCTAGTTTGTGGAAAATTATGTTGTATTTGAAAATTAAACGTTTTTGAAGGGGTGTCCATATACTATATAAGTACATATAAGAGGGCATTTTTTACTTCATTTTGAGCAGTTTTTTGCTCATAACTCAGGCCAGGATTAAAACTGAATGTAGCGACAGAATTTTTCTTTATAATTTTTATTGCAAGTCTTTTGAATGTAAATTTGAAATTTTACGATAAAGCTGTGGCTCAGAAGAAACGCTTTTGAAAAAGGGTAAAATTCGCAGTTTTGTAACTGATAAATAGAACAAAAAAATGTCGTATTGTCTTGAAACTATAACACAACATAAATTTTTTATTATGTATACCTATTGAGAAATAATTCATTTTGATGCAAAATTTAGCTTAGGAAGGGTGTTTTAGCTCCAGAGTCTGAAATTTGGGTTGTTGAGGAACCCGGAAGTTGGGTTCCTGATAAATTTGTTGTATCTTGAAGATTTTATATGTATATAGGATAATCATTACAATTTTATACGCTTAATCAATATATAATAATTCAATAATAAAATATATAATAATAATAGATTGCCTTCCTTAGGGCCTAAATGGGTCTTTTGTCCGGGGAAAACACTGTTTTTCATTTTGAATACCTAGGTTCTTGTAAGGAAAAATACCTAATTACTTAAACAGCATGTGATGGATTCATTTCATACTTTAATAAATCAGCATTCTACAAAACAACTGAAGATCGAATCGCTACTTTTACATCTTTTTTTCTGTGGTAATCCAATTGCCAGTACTTATGTTTTTATCATTGAATATGGTAAATATAAATCGGGCAAATTGAAAAATAATTTATTTAAAAATAAAATGTAATTATAAAGACATATGACAAAATTGTTGGTAATTATTACTGTATTTTTTTATTAAAAAAGGTCAAATGTAGATGTGGCTGTAAAATGTCGACATGGTTGAATAGAAATTTCGAAATAGAATGTTTTTTTTATAATTTGATAGTAGCGAAAATCGTTTCCCAGGAGAAAACTGTTTTCATCCCTCTGTTCAGATAGCTCAAGCTCATTTTCTAAACATGAGCTTTCATTTCTTATTTTTTTAGATAATTCTTAATTTTTCCAGAATCCCAGGATTTGTGGTACTATCTCTATTTTTTAAATTAAGGTTATATTACATATATATACATGAATTAAAATTGATATTTATTTATACTTTCTTAATAAAAGTACAGATTTGTACTTATTAAAAAGTATGTGAGGTACCTACCTATAATGTGAAGTGTGTGGGAGGCTCTCACACATTCTTATGTTTGTAATTTTAATAATCTAGATTTTTTAAAATTAATCTAATAAAGCGACTTTTCCTCAAATTACACTTTCTATGGATGATGAACTTTATGATTTTCATTGGAACTCAAACGCCGCAAAAATTAGGCGATATTTTTCACTTACTTATCTTTCAAAATAAGAAGGTACCCACCTATATTAGTACCATACAGCAGTGTTTATAAATTTTGATGCCCGTATCAAAGTACCAACCAATTTTAAGTTTAAAATAGGTAGGAGTGAAAAAAATTTACATCGTTTTTCATCTATAAGTAGGTACATAGTTACATCTAAACTTAGCTCATTGTTGGACATAGGCCTGGTTGTTGTATGTAGTGAATTTATCATATTTTTTTGTTAGTCAGTTTCAATTTTAATGTCAAAAATCTCAAAAAATATTAACTGTTTTTGCTATGTACCTATTTTAAATAGAAAACATTTTTGAAGGTATTATTTTTCAGGCTGAAGTAGAGCGTAGAACTATGTTTCATTACGATATCATAAACAAAACTCACCGGCAGTTAAATCCCATCAAAGCACGAAACGCCTTATTCGTAGAATCTTGGACGATAATGATAACATCCTTTCATGGATTCAACATTGAATCCAAATCCACATACAATAGGTCACACTGCTGGATTACCGCGAAACCACATTAATTCAAAAAGTTAACTGTGAAACGCTTGTTCACTTGATTCAAAGGAGTAAAAAAGTACAAAGCACTAGATCAGATTTTCATACGAATATTCATTCAGAGTTTGTTTTACTTTTATCTTTTTTTCGATACGGGGATCCAGTACTATTTTTAGAATAGCTGCGTATACCAACTACTTGCACGCTTGTTCGGCGACTAACTAAAACCGTTTTGATTTTCTTGCAACCAGACCTGTCGAGTTTGAACTTTGATTACCCCGCGGCGTGAAGTTCCAAAGATCACTGAAAATCACAGATGTCGCTTTTGTTCATTGCACAGCGCCATCTATTGCGTTTTTGTATAACTACTTAAAACTGTTGCGTTAGAGATAGAAAGATAATACACAAACCTGCCAGAAGGTGCCGCTACAAGTATTGGGGCATATTTTTCACTAGTTTTACGCAAGATGGCGACTTTTGCAGTATTTGAAACAATACTCATATAATATAATACATGTCTTGTATATAAGAATAAAAAGCTTGATTAGAATTAACTTATCACACATTGCTATTTGGCCCTTTTATGGAACTTGCATAAGGGAGCTTACAATTTTACATACCTACCTAACAAACATTGTTATTTGGCTCATCTATGGAACTTGCAAATTAAGGGAGATAAGAAATAGGAGATAGTCCATTTCACAAATAAGTATTAAATCATTGAAGCTACACATTAAATGTTGTTTCAACACTGGCTTGTTCCTTAATTAATTTAAAATAATATCATTCAGATATTTATTCAAAAGCTTAAAATAAATATACTATTCGTCGCTAGATGGCGGTAAACACACAATTCACTTCAAGTTTTGACATGTCTAGATTTTATGGTTTTTGACATTTACTTTAGTATTTATTAGAAACTTTAGAAATGAATAATTTTTTGTTATAACTTTTTGCAGTGCAGCATATTGTAAAAATAGTAAAGTTATATTAGTTGTGTTAAAATAATGATTTTCAATATTTTTAACTGACTTCAAAAAAGGAGGAGGTTCTCAATATGCGTATGTTTTTTTTTGTGGTAGTAGGTATGTTACGCGATTACGCCGCCAATTGTAGAGCGATTTTCAAAATTATTTTTGTATTCGATAGAGTATACTTCTGGGGCGGTACCAAGGTCACCAAAGTCAGGGTTTATTTATTTATTTATTTTTTTTTTATTTATGGATGGCCCGGCAAATGACCTCCTCCCGCCTGATGTTAAGCGGTGAAAGAGGCCCAAATGAGTTGACAGATAGAGTAGGGACGACATCCACTCTCCTACCTGCCCGCCCCTTGCCGGCCCAAAAGATGCTTTTTCACGCCTCTTTTGAAGGAACCCATGTTGTAGGATGGAGGAAACACGTGCGCAGGTAGAGAATTCCAAGTGTGGGATGAACGACAGAAGAAGGAATCTTGGAATTTCTTGGTACGGTGTGAAAAGGAGGACACAGTGTACGGATGACTCCGAAGGCCCTTACGCGTGTTTCTGTTAAGGAATGGAGAGGGAGGGATAAGGTTAAAGAGCTCCTCAGAGCATTCCCCATGGAACATTCGGTAAAAGGCGCTAAGAGAGGCGATGTCACGACGAAGTTGTAGAGGCTCGAGGGTGTTAGTTGCCTCTACATCGCCAATTATGCGAATAGCGCGACGCTGCAATCTGTCCAGAGCATCGAGGAGGTACTGAGCGGAGCCGTCCCAAAGGTGCGAGCAATATTCCACGCAAGACCTAACCTGAGTTTTATACAACAAGCATAGTTGGTCCGGCGCAAAATACCTACGCACCTTGTTCAGGACACCGAGTTTCCGTGAGGCAGTAGTTATAACGGATTCGATGTAGTCTCTGGGGTTCAGATCGCAGCGAATGTTCATTCCGAGCAAGGTGATGTTGCTCTGTGTGTGAAGGGTTGTGCCCTGAAGAGAAGGAAGGGGGAGGAAGGGCGACCTTTTCGCCGAGAACACGCACACCTGTGTTTTCTTAGCATTGAACTCAACAAGATTGTTGGAGCCCCATTCGGAGACGAGGTCCAGCGTCCTGTTGAGCTCAATGATAAGATTCTGCCTTTCCCTACCAATATCACCACGAGCAGCCCCCGAGGCTCCGTGATATCCCCCATGCACTGTACTGTCGTCTGCATAGCAATGTATAGCTCCCAAGGAAAGCATATCATTGATATGCAGAAGAAACAATGTGGGGGATAGAACGGAGCCTTGCGGAACTCCAGCGTTCACTGCCACGAACCGCGAAGCGCAGCCGTCAACGACAACGCGAATTCTACGCTCGTGGAGGAAGCTGGCAATCCACGTACAGAACTGCGCGGGTAATCCGTATGCCGGAAGCTTGGAAAGAAGAGCCTTGTGCCAGACTCTATCAAAAGCTTTGGCGATGTCGAGACTAATAGCCACCGATTCGCCGCGCTTATCGATAGATTCACCCCATTTGTGCAATTTTCAAACTTTTCAGTGTTTTTGAAGTCAGTTTTTATTTTTTGTAAAATATTTTTATTTTTATCTTTTTAGTGAATTTAATACCAGCTCACCTTCCTGACCTGACCTAGGACCTGAATTTTATACCAGCTCACCAATTCAGTTCCAAGGTCAGCTCAGGTCAGGTCAAGTACAAAAGTTAAGGATCCTTCCACCATCAGCTCGGTTCATGACTACGAGACGTAAATACGTGAATAACTTCGGAAAAAACATGAAACACGTTCGACGTACCTATAAAATTTTAAGGGTTTCCCTCGATTTTCACGGGATGCCATAATAAGATCCTGACTTTGGTGACCTTGGGACTACCCCAGATTACTCGATCGAATACAAAAAGAATGTTGAAAATCGGTCCACAATTGGCGGAGCAATCGTGTATACGTATAGCATAATATACAAAACACGTTGGACACACCTAAAATTTTAAAGGCTTATTTTTAACTTTTCAGTGTTTTTGAAGTCGGTTTTTATTTTTTATAAAATATTTTTTTAGTAGGTAGAAATATGTACTGATAAAGGAGGTAAAAAATAAAAAACATTTTTAATGCGCATAAACTATTTATTAATATCTAAGTTCGGCAATCCATTAAATCACGCTTCGTCGTAGTCAAGTGAGAAACCAAATATAGTTAAGAAATCTTATTTTCATCAATTGCAATATAACAAGAAGAGTTATTTATTCATAAAAAGCCCCAGACCGACCTCTGCTGACAACCGGGGTACCGCTACCAGTGGCTGGTGCACCACCGATGATTCTGAATCCTGGCAAATTTTCTTCATTGACATCTTCAACTTCATTTTCTTTTGCGAATTTATCATCCCCATAGAACTTTAGAAAAGTTTGGAAATTATTTCTCGTGTCTTGATTATTTGCTTTATTTTTATATTCTGTGCTCTTGTCATCCTTCCCTATATCGCCTTTAAAATTCTTAAATGATGAAATTGTGTTAATAAAATTATTCATATCATTATTAGGCTTTCTATAAGGTTTATCGTTTAATATATTATTGTCGTTTTGGTATACTGAACTTTTGTATATAGTGACTGGATTTTCTTTGAAAGTACTCGTATAAGAGTTTTTTGGTGTTGAATGTTGAAATTTAGCAGATACTGTACGAGGTGTGATTGGTGGGGTATTTTTGTTTTTATGATCATTTTTGTGGTGATGCTTCTTTTTATGTTTTGCCTTTCTAACAACGTAAAGTGGTTCATCGTCGGCAACTGTGTTAGACGAAGTAGACCAAAAGTTGAATCGTCTCCTGTATGACACTTTTGGTACATTAGCAGTACCCAGCGGTATGACACCTAGTATTTTCGGCGGATATAACATTGTTACTAAAATAGCCTGTGAAAAGTGTACGTCAGTAGGCAGCTCAATACGATTGTTTTTCACATTCAGTATAATTTTGTATGGGAGAGAATTACCAATTAAAATTGGCAACAGTTTCAAATTTGAGACATTTAAAACGTTTCCGTAAGTGTCGATCAAAACACCGTCCTTGGTTACGTACATTCGGTTTTCATATAAAGTTTTTTCAATCAAAAGTTTTAATGAGTGAAGATCAATATTTTTATTCGATGACTTACTAGTGGTGTTGATTCGTCGCATTTGTTGGTCAAACCATTTATCGAAGGTGAAGAACAATTCTTGGGGTTTCGATTGTGTATAGTCAGATGAGTGGAACTTATTTGCGTTGATAAGTGTTTGATCTTGCTGTAAATTATTTACATATGAACCTGATTGAAAGTGAAAAGGATTATTAAATGCAAATAGCTGTGATTTAAGATACTTTACATCTTCAGAAGTATGTAATCCAAAATGTTCATAATACGGTTTATCCGTCTCAGTCGTTATTCCGTAATTCATAACTTCTAAATTATTACTGATCATTTTTTTAGGCTTACCATACATGGATACATATTGTTGATAAAGAGAGGAATGACCATTTCCATGTGAATATTTCTCTGGCCTTAATTCTTTTGAATTTATCAAAGTTGCATCATTACTAACTGCTAATGGAATCATTTTATCTTTCTCCGAAAAGGACATACTGCCTGGATCGGACTGTATGTGTGCAGGGGAAGCATAATCAGTGAGATCTTCAGTCAAATGTGGATGTGATTCTTGCGTAGGTAATATTTCGGATTCCGCTGCGTATTGTTCATGTGTTGGTTTATAAGTTTCATTGGAATCCAGCAGCTTTTTCGATGTATCATTCTGTGCAAACTGCATATTTAACTCTTTTGGTGTATCAGAAGGTTCAATCAAATCTTGTTTCTTAATTTCCTCATTTATCAATGGATTCTCAGTTTCGTTTTTGAAACTTAATTCATGCAAGCTCTGATCTTTCGATTCTTGTGGTTTATCGTTTAATCCATATTCCATACTCAGATTTGGATTTAGCAACTGAATTATTATTTGTGAGTTGGTTTCAAACAATTTATCACCTACATCGAATGTTAAATCGGGGAAATGAAATTGCTTTTCCCGTTTAGGAGTGTATACATGCATCTGATCAGTTTTTATGTTATGGTACAAGTAAATGACAAGGCGTTCAAAATCGTTTTTGTCTGAACCCAGCTCTTGTGGTATTGATTGGCTTGTATTGTTAAAACAAGCACAAACTTCATTGTTACTTTGTTTTGCGTATGCTGTTGAAAGAGCGTAGCTGAAACAATCATTACAGAATATGTTAGTCATTTCACAGGGAATTTCTTTGGAAAGAAAACGGCATTAGTACAAAATCGGAAATCGTTAATATAAAAAATGTAATAAATTAATTAATAAACTGATCAATAAATTATGTTAATAGATCGATTTTACAGTCAGCTTTTGGGACAGCAACGACGATAGCAGATATTTCAGTTTGTAAAAGTGATAACCGGTATTCGTATGTCGCAATCTCTCAAGCTCCGCAACTTTACATGTGATCAGGAATTAGTTTCTATTGTCTACTCGCGTAAGGTTCTCTAAGTTGATCTGTGATGTATGTATCATCACTACGGGGATTTTAGTTGAGTTATAGAATAAGAATACAAAATTACCTCGAATTCCTGATGAGGACTGAGTAAAAGAGTATCAATAGTACCTGAAAACAATGAAACAAAATAAAATAGAAAGCACTTTTACCAGTTCAAAATTAAACATTGTTATTTAGCTGTATACTAAACAATATAATAGCTTAGCTTAACAAGGTAAAACGAGATAAACTTGAAGTTTCGCTCGGGTTGAGTAAGTCTATGAGGTACTCGTATATTGAAGACACCGGTTCGAATGCTGACCAGGATGAAAATTTTCTTTTATTGGTTTAAATGTTGTTTAAAATTTATTTACCATTTATAAAGAATAGCAAAGTCACAAATCTAAAATAATTATATGTACACCAAATAAACAAGTCTCTTTTTAATTAGATACTTTTTGATGTGAAACATGTTAATGTGAATTTTAATACTAAATCAAATTCTCACCTTGATTACCTCCATACTTCCCTTTTCATCTCAGATACATACTCAGCTCTCCACCAATACTATTCAAGTCCATCTTTTATAGAAATACAAAACAATTAGCGAATTTTTCTGATTCGATGCATAAAGCCAATTTACCGTGATAAATTTTGGATGTCGAACGTCAATATTCTTAAATAATTATGGAACACTGTATTTCTAGCTAATTATTATTATAATTATGTAAATGCAAATTGCTGTGAAGTGTAATTAACATTGTAACTTTAGTGATTTTTAGAACAGTAGCTGAACTCCGCGGACTTATTTGTCTTTCGGGATAGCATATCTTTTATAATATTAGTTGGATTTAGTAGACCCATGTGAGTAAACATAATATTGTTAGAAATCTTGTGACTATATTATATCAACCTAATATCAAACATTAAAAGCAACATTTTCTTCTTAGACACCTGTTCTTTTTTAACGATTATAAACCATGAACCTACAAAAAAATAATCTTTTTTCAGGTCCGTGTTATAAACATGCAATTTTTCAAAATTATAAAAGACCATAGTGCGTTTACATGACACTATTTCAAGATATTCTTACATTTTTAACCTCATCACTCTAAAAGAATACTCTTATTTATGAAGTAATACTGTACCTAATCTAATACAAAAATTATGTTTAGAGTTCAGTATAATTATAATACTAATTTACTAATACTAGAAAATATACTAATTTATTAAGATTGAATCTAAACATTCTTTTTTAACTTTAATTTCGATAAAAAATATTAATGGCGGGTGATAAAAAAAAATTAAATAGTAATCTTAGGACCAATTTTAAAATTGTCAGATAACTTTTAACTGTAAAAATTATGGTCATGGTCAGATTTTCTTTTCTATATAAAAGCAGTCAAACTGTCATATTTATTTTTCGGATAAAACTTATCTGACCATTGAAAAATCGAGGCTAAAACATACACATAGAATAGGAAATAAATTGAACACAAAACCGCGCCAAAGCCACGCTGTGAAAATCTTGTGAGATTTGCGTGGCATGTCTTATGAATGAAATTGAAAAAAAAAGAGTTGATACTATTCAAATAAAAGTCAAACTTTTCACGTAAATCGATTATCTTCTCTCTGGTCAAACAACTGAGTTTTCGAAAGTAATTTGAAAAAAAGCTGTCACAAATAAACGTCAAAAATATCAAATCCATTTCTGGTTACTGATCAGTGAAATTAATAAAAATGGCTTCAACACGATTAAATAATTGTCTTTCAAAGTTGTCAGGGCAGTTATGCGATTCCAAAACTATACTGTCAGCCCTGAAATTTGGTGGAGTTAAGTCTAACCGCTTCTACACTGTTCCTCCTCCTGGATCAGGAGTAGGCAAGGGAGGTGGAGCCGGTGGCAGTATCAGGGAGTCTGGAGGTGGGCTAGGGCAGTACGGGGCAGCTCAGGAAGAAGAGTACTTCTTCAATAAACGCAGGGAGCAACTAGCGAAGATACGCTCACAGATGAAGAAGGAACAGAAGTCACCGGAGATAACGCGTAAAGAAGAAAAATAGAGAAATAAGTAGAAGAGAAAAATTAATTGTGCTGAAGCTCAAAAATATAATGAAAATTCTTGTGACTTTAGTTGACCAATAAAATTTAAAATCGCATTACACTAATATTTGATTTTATTTAAAGATACAGCATGGACTTAGAAAAAAGGACCTTTTTTCTAAGTCCATGAGATAGTGTTTTTTTTGCAACACTTTAACATCCCCATTGTCGTATAGTGGTTTAGAACTTTAGATGAATCCTAGTTGTCAAGGTTTCGATTTTATTTATTTTTATTATAAATATTACTGTTGCATAGTAGAGATTTTTAAGCGCTTTTGTTTTTGGGCAGAGTAGAGAAAGTCAAATGTTCTGTGATGAAGGTCTCTGGGTGATGAATTGCTTCATTTTGTTATCTAACTACAATATCAGGTAAGATGAAAGTATATAATAGTAAATCCCCTTGTGAGTAAAACTGTTTAATTCTGTGATACTAATTAATGTTTCGACGTTCATTACTTTCATCTCCTTTCATTGTAGGTTTCGAAATTTTATACGACTGCTGGGCGTTATCTCTATCAAGAAGGTCTTCTACCAACTGATCCAGTGGGTTGGTGGCAGCCTGGTCCACTGATTAGCAGGGTGTATACAGGATGGATTTTTGAGATGGGATTTAAAGGGCAGGTACATTAACCGTTAGGTATAGTTACAAGAAAACATTGTTAGGCAACCATCCATAACTTTTTAAGGTATTCTGATCTGCATTCACAGATTTTGGAAAAAAGTTACAATCAACAAAAAAAATGCTGAGATAGCAAAAAAATTTTTTTTATGCCTATCGATCCTATTTCATGTAGGGATCAAAAGATTCTATGGGACCATTTAAGTTATGAGTACTAGAAATGACAAAAGTCGCCAAAAACTTTTCCCATACATTTTGTACGGAAAATCCTCAGCTCCTATTTCATACGGTGATCTCTCTACGAATCCTATTTTTTACTTTTAAGGGAAACTGTTAAGTTTATTTTCAACAAGATGGCGCTTCACCACATAACAGCCGCCTTAGTGTTCCAATTTGAACAGACAATTCAGGACACAGGGATAGGGACACATGGTCCAATAAAGTGACCACCTCGCGGCCCCGATCTAACGGCACTAGATTTTTTTATGGGGCTACCTAAAAAACGAAATCTACAAGATATACGAAAAAGAAATATGACAGTGTTCAGGAACTGAAAGATGCATTGACGAGGACTTTAAATAACATCCATCCAAGAAAATTATTAGCTGCTACGTCCTCAGTACAAAAGCGAGTAAACTTAAGTATTCGTGAAGACGGCGGACATTTTGAGCAATTTATTTCATAGATAGATTAGATATTTTTGCGTTTGTTTAAAAATACATGTTTAAATTCTCACTTCTCCCACAGGACAGGCTAAGCCTAGTGTGGAAGTTAGATCAATCCTATTGTGTTTGTATGTACTAAATTGGAAATAAACAATTATAAATGATTTAATTTAGTATTTATTTAAATTACAGTTTCCCTTAAAAGTAAGAAATAGGATTCATAGAGAGATCACCTTAAGAAATAGGATCCGAGTATTTTCCGTACAAAATGTATGGGAAATGTTTTTGGCGATTTCTGTCGTTTCTAGTACTCATACCTTAAATGGTCCCATAGAGTCTTTTGATCCCTACGTAAAATAGGATCTATAGGCATAAACATTTTTTTTTTGCTATCTTAGCATTTTTTTTTTGACTGTAACTTTTTTTCCAAAATCTGTGAATGCAGATCAGAATATCTTAAAAAATTATGGATGGCTGCCTTACAATGTTTTCTTGTAACTATAACGGTTAATGTACCTGCCCTATACATCCCATCTCAAAAATCCATCCTGTATAGTGTACAATGTGCAAGAGAGCTTGACCTGTGTCCCATCTGATGTTGTTCAGGGCTCCACACACCCCTTGTGGTTTCTTTTTATTATAAATAATATATAGGCAAAGTTTTGTCAAAAGTAGTAAACCACATTAAACTATGATAAAGCTTGCAAATTTCATTGTTGCTGGCGAATGTTCGTGAATGAATGGATGTAATTTTGTACTTTGAATAATTTTTTTGATACAATCAAGTTGGCAAGCACGCGGGCTGTCCACCTGGTGGTAAGTGGCTACAGTCACCTATATTACAATAGTATCTCGTATAGAATTTGCAAAATTATACAACCTTTATAAGGACCAAATGAGGTAGGTACCTATATTTGGCCCTTATAAAGGTTGTACAACTTGTGATATAAGATAAGATGACAAGTCACAGTACCTAACCAGTAATTTCATTGCTGTACTATCCAAACCGGAACCACAGAAGATATAATAGGCTAGTTGACCCTTTTTTAAAGTAGGGCTTAAAATGTTCATAATTGTTGTATTAGACCATAGCACATGAATATTATTTTTTTCGATGGCTAAAAAGTGCAAAATATCTATTTTAAATTAAGATTTTCAATTTTGGACCGAAAACACGGTCAGCCATGATAGTCTGTTGATTATCTGTGGCAATGACGTCAGTCTTATAGTAAACAAAGCACGGGGGCGAAATAACCTCACAAAAACAATGCTTTCTATTAAATATCACAAAATATAGTAAAACTGTATATGGAACGGGACAATAGAACTGCAGAAATATAGAATTAGCTCTTCAAAGACTCCAGGAAAGCTGTGGATTAGACGTACCCAGTGATATAGACATGCGAAATATTTGGTTAACACTCGCTTAAAGAAATCCTGTAACTATCTACTGAAACTCAAATGTATTTTTGCGAAAATCACATTAATTGAAGTACTATAACTGAATAACTCAATCTGTGTAGGTACTTCAGTTTCAACTTAAACAAAATAGAAGTTTTTAGGTTGTATGTAAAATCATTAATTAAATTTTTATCTTTCAGTTAGAATGAAAACTGACTGCAGACGATCAACCAAATTTTAGCTTGACCAGAAAACTGAGAGAAAACTTGACCATTTACGCCTTTTTGATTTAATCTAAGTTATACACTGACACTAGATGATGTTTCAAAGAAAAGAATATGTACTTATGTCCAATTGAATAATGATGTAATTGAATATTAATTAAAAAGTATGTAATACAAACAAAAATATCAAAGTTTCATAATGAATATATTTATCTAAACAACTTTTACTTGAATTTACTGAGTACCTAATTAAAATTTGTTGCTTTCAGTGGTTACTTAATGAGAACTATTGTGTACTAACCTGTTCTCCTCTTGACAACGAGATTGATAAGGCAGTAAAAGTTGTGCAACATAATACAAAGCAGTGCATGCTCAGCCACAACATCAAAATGTGACCCGTCAATTAGAACAACATTATGTCAACAAAATAACTCAAGTATTCATATACCAAACCACTATAGAAGTAAATAGTTCCAGTTTGGTAAAACTGAAAGATGTTATATCTTCACTGATTAAACCTGCTGGCCACAATGGCTGGTAAATTTCAGAACAGCTTACGCAAGAATATGCAAGTTATCCATTTTAAAGCCGTATACAAATATATTAAATGTGATTGCTGTGTTGTCAGCCTGTGCTCTTCCTAATTTACAAGACCCTTCTTATTAAATAAATAATATAAAGATTTTTTTTTCTTTACTTTATACATAACTAACATCTAAAGATGACATAATAAATTTTTGTACTACATTAGTCATTATGTTCTTCACTAAAAAAAATGTTCTATGTTTATTTGACAATAATGACTTGTAAAGGTTTAAGTTGAATCAAAATATTTTAATTTGAAATACATGTGTTTTATTTTTCCGTTACACCTTAAAAGATTTATAATATTTTATAGGTTTGTTGCTCATATTTATCATTGTTACTCAAATATATATGTTCCATAAGTACAAATAGGTTGAATAGAGTTAGATCACATTTATTAATTTGTATATATTGCCTTAAGGTCGCAGTTAATAAAAGTCAAAATAATAGTAAAGTGATTTATTATGAAGTAATACTTTCATATAATTTAGGAAAAATGTAGTATAGTTTCCAAAATGGCACCATTTGATCAATAAGTTTTTTGACATACAGATTGTTAGAACAAATACCTATTATAGCTAATATTGTCACCTTTTGAGTGTTTTCAAAATTACATACTGCTAGCAACACAAACACAAGTATATAAGTTTTGCTTTAGCACAAAACATCTGCATCTATACTTGAGTTAAGCATACTGTTCACAGTTTTCTGTCTTTGATAATTAACATTTTCTTCAGTAATAGAGCATGACAATTTTGTATTAATCTAATTTTATGGATACCGTTTGTTGAATAGACTATTACAGGGTATTAATAAAAAATGAGGTCACATTTTGCAAATTTCAACCCAAATCTTCATCTTTCAACTTTTATCCACATTCCATTATACTCGTAGGTGTCTGCAAGATTTCCCACCAAAAATCTTCCCAACAAAAGAACCATCATGTGTTATGCACTGGCTGACTTTATAGCACATGGAAGCTGTTATTGTTTATAACGGTTTAGTTTTCTATGCACTTTATTCTTTCTTCATTGAAGAGGTCTTTTATTTCTTAAGAAATATGTCACAATCTGTGTCTGTGAATGTATATATATTTTTCCTCCCAGTAATTTTCTTCATGCTTGACAAATGAACAACTGCCAATCTTTCTCTTTTTATGTACATTTTCAAATTCTTGCAGTACTACACTAGTATTTGACACATGATCCTGATGTTTTCTTTTCAACATTTCTCTTGAAGTAAATACTTTTAGTGTTTATGTGACTTTTGAGAGATACAATTCTATCCAATAGCATTCAACTGCTGTACAAAATAGCTCCTCACTGTGATGGTGCAACCACACCAAAAATGCATGTTTGCAACTCTCTTCTGCCGCGTGACAATCTTGACAAGTACACTTGTAACCTGTTCTTCATTATAACAGTATTGAAACTGTACTTATATTGTTTAGAGCGATACACAAAGAATCTCCTGACCATCAATCTGTCGATTTTCGGAAGATTTGTACTATCTGCTCTCACAAATCCAACATCAATGGTTGATTTTGCTATTAATACAAATAATTTACGATATTTACACATATAATAACGGAGATTTGGACGATTTTTTGCCAGTTTTAGGAAAGAATAGTGAAAATCGACGAGTTGTTGAATCAAATTTGACATTTCTTTGTTTACTATATGAGTGACGTCACGGCCCTGACCACAGGATATCAAAGCGTTTACGGCGTGAGATAAAAAAAGATTATTTCTAGCATTTTCAAATTAAAATTTTACAGTAATCATTCATTTTTATTTATTAAAATCGTTATATTGTGGAACCTTATGCCAAATACTGTTAGAAATAAACAATATTTTAATAAATTTTGATATGAGTCAACTACCCTATTGCCGGAACACAGTTAATGCAAGCTCTACTGGTTGGTGGCAGAAAAAGGTAAAACAGAGGTACCTCCGCAGATGACTCTAATACTGGGTCTTCCTCTGGTAAAAAACTGACCAAATGCAAATTAGATTCGTGCATTACGGGTTCTGTATAAACTTATCTAAATATACATATTTGCTGTTTTTAGTTTTATTTTTAACCGACTTCAGAAAAAGGAGGAGGTTCTCAACTCTATGCGTATGTTTATTTGTGTGTGTATGTAACGCGATTACGCCGCCAATTCTGGACCGATTTTCAAAATTCGTTTTGTATTCGATAGAGTATACTCCAAGGTCACCAAAGTTAGGATCTAATGATGGGATCCTATAAAATCGAGGGAAACCCTAATTTAATATTCTTTCACTAAAAGGATTGCATTCACTAAAAAGTTAAAAATAAAAAATATTTAAAAAAAAACGATTTCATAAACACTGAAAAGTTAAACATAATATAAGAATAGGTACAGACAACATCATACTTCTATATTGAAGTCGGTGACAAATTTAAGACTTTCATTGTCTAGATCATCGTTTGGCACAGACTTCAATATAGAAGTATGATATTGTCTGTACCTATTCTTATATTATTTTTAACTTTTCAGTGTTTTTGAAGTCAGTTTTTATTTTTTGTAAAATATTTTTTTTCTTGACATGTGCTACTTGCTTCTTGTCAAATGTCATGATCCTTGGTCAACGGAAACTACTTACCTTATAGGTTTTGATTCCCTTGTGAAATCGCAAAATTTGCCAAAATATGCGACATAATCGGTAGTCGGTTATCTTTTGGTCTTGCTGACTCACAAGTATCATTTTTCACAGCCAAGAGAGACCGTAGACCCGAGTGCTCGTATTTGATATAAACAGTTTGATATCTCTAGCCTCTTGACACACAGACGGGCAACAAAGTGATCCTATAACTGTTCCCTTTTTTCCTTTTGAGGTACGGAACCCTAAAAACCACGGTATTTTGAATATATCATTGGCATAAATATGGAATTCTTCGTGAGGATGTAAGTAAGTACCTATACCTTTAAAATGTTTGAATTACTAATGTACCCACTTTTTCAATAAGGGTTAGAGCGAGAGGTGTGTCAGGCACAGCTCGGTAATTACAAGGTGCTCCGAGTGTGGCGGGCAGGGAGATTATCTCCACAAACAGAGATTGGCCCCATGCTGCGCTCGTCATGCGTGAAGCTCCCGTACTGATGCGCGGCCGCAGGTAACGACAGCAAACAATTGTGCTCTCTGATGTTTATAATTTCGTTAAATAGTTTTCTACATACAATTCTTGAGACTTAATAAATTGTCAATGATATAACCAAAATTAATAAATAAATTGTCAATTATAATAAATATTTTCTTTTGCATATTTTTTGGGTTTATCTAGTCCCCATTAAACAATTTTTTTCACCTTTATCACCTTTACATCACATTTATCCATCATTGGCTGGAAGAAATCTCTTTCAGAGATAAGTTCGCCTTTGGACAAACAATTGTTTTTTTGATACTTACTGTGATTTTATTTATATTCTACAATAAAGAGTTTATATACCAAAGCAAATATATACTCGTAAATAAATATAAGTAGGAAAGTCAAACGCACATAGTTCATTCTCAAGTTTTAAGTGAAATGAACCACAAACACGAATCTAAATAGATGCTGCGAGTGTACTTCGCATCAGAAGCACAGAATAGATAATAGTACTAAAGTAAGAAGTAATGGATTATTAAACTGTTTCATGTAGATCACGTCCATTCACTGAGGTAAACCAATCGTTTAGATGGAGGGGATTTCTACTTAGATTCATGATTGTGGGTAAAGGACCAGATTTATAGTGCTAATAAACGGGAAATACTAAGCTTCGCCCCACCTATGGTTCCTACTCGTCTGTGAAGTCAGTGTCTGCAGGTGGCGCGTGGCGGTATGGGTGGCAAGCGTGCAAATGACTTTGGTCTACTGTAACCGCTTACAAATGGCGCTTAGCCTGTATGTTTGTTTTCCATCATCCATCCATGTAACATTTCATTACCATTTTTACAAGCTTGGGGATTTAATACAAAGTACCGTAGAGCGTCGATTGCCCGAATTAATTGGTGTTCGGAATATCGTTTTTTCGGATAAGCAAACTGTATTGATTCCGCCATACATATTTATGTATGGGTGAATGAAAACCATATTTGCATATTTATATTTTTAATGAGAAATAGGAATTTAACAAAATGGCTAGACAGTCATGTAGTAAAACATGTATGTATTAGGTACAATTAACGTTTAAAAAATCTTCAATCTTCGCCTGCCGAAGTAAGCCTACCCTAGCGCGGGAGGAAGTACACATGCGCGAGTAGGGTGGGTGTACTCGTAGTATAGTTCGGATAAGCGGTCATTCGGTTGATCGACGTTCTGATAATCGACGCTCTAATGTGCTAGACTAGCTTAATTTATTAAATCACTAGCTGTGCCCGCAACCGACGTTTCTCTTATATTTTATTATCAGCTTTCTGTGGAAATTTTGAAAAATCCTCACTTAATGGATGCCTACATTAGCCAACGAACCTCTGTAACGAATTTCAAGATTTTATCTCCAGTAGTTTAGGCTTTACACTGAACCTCAGTCAGTTACCAAAGCCTTATGAGACAGCTTCACATTTCTTCCATATTGTCACTTATGAGACAGCTTCACATTTCTCACGCTTCCATATTGTACCATATATACGACTCGTCTTAGATTATTTTGCTGTCGGTACCCGAGACGAGCAGTGACAGTGGCGAGGTCGAGTTAGGCTGTCAGAAGCCGGCCAATCCACCGGCCACGCAGGAATGCCAGAAAATAAATCATCAGCTCGCCTTTTTAATTACGAGCACTTGCATCAACGTCAAAATGTACTGACCGCCATGACCGGTAACACGCTGACTGTAATTGTGCTAAAAATATTCTCCATGTTTGATTTAATTTCTCCTTTCATTAACAAGGTATTATGCTGGAATCATCATCACATCATCATTGATTTGTTACGAGAACCACCTCGTAAGTACGTTCTCTACATTTATTTGGTCTGTTTGCTCTTCTAGGTACTTCTAAGTTGCATATTTTTAAAACACCATCAACACGCTGACTGTAATTATGCTAAAAATATTCTCCATGTTTGATTTAATTTCTACTTACAATAATAACCTGTTTTGCTGGCATCATCATCGTATCGTTCGATTTGTTACGAGAACTTCCTCGTGTGGTTGGCCTGTTTGATACTTTTATACTTCTAAGTTGCATGCTTTCAAAACACCAATTGCTAGATATGATAAAAAACCAACAGTTTCAATTATATTTTAAACAGATTTCATAAATACTTCATATTGTTTTTGATAGGTGTGGTAAAGGACAATACGGTCAAAGGTAATAGCTTCGCGTGCGCATGGATTGAGAAGCTTCATCGATTTAAGTTCACATCCTGATTTAGTAGCAAATTAACTGTTTTTCTTGTCGTCATTCTGGAGTTTCTAGTACAACACATGAAAATGTTCATTTCTGTAAAAGTGGCTCCTCAATCAATTTATATGTATTATATGTATGTATATTTTCAAAAAAAAAAAATTAATTGAATATTTACATTTAATCAATGTTCATTTAATCAACTCAATTATTATATGTATATTTAAAAAAAGAATTATTTGTATGGTAAGTGTATAAAAAACTGGTTCAAGTACTGCTAAAATTCGAGAGGTTATACTAATTTTAATGTGGCTTCCACGGAAAGAACGTCGGTGGCGCTGGTGTGGATGTGGAGTCGGCACATACCCCCTTATGTCTATTCAAGACTAGCTGTGCCAGCGAACTACGTTTCGCCGTATATTTTTTACCCGTTTTTGCAACATTTGTCATTGATGCTCAGCTCCTATTAGTCGTAGCGTGATGTTATATAGCCTAAAGCCTTCCTCGATAAATGGACTATCCAACACAAAAATAATTTTTCAATTTGAATTAGTACTTCCTGAGATTAGCGTGTTCAAGCAAACAAACAAACAAACTCTTCAGCTTTATAATATTATTAGTATTAGTATATTAGTATTAGTATAGATAAGAAGGTTCCTGTGACAGGTCGAACTTTTCCGTTTCATGCATTAGTGTGCATTTCTGTGATTAAAAATATTGTTTTAAAAATTGTTATAACATCTCCTTCGGTTATTTTTATCAACAATGCAACAATTAATTCCACATTAAATAAAAACATTATTATCGGTTCAGTTAAATACCTATAATTATCTATAATTCTGATAAAATATTTGTTTATTTAAGTATTTATTTGAGTCGTGAATCGGAACTTTTACTTTACACAAATATTTTATTTGTAAACTTATTTTCGTAAATCTATATTTTCTAAACTATACTATATTTTCGTAAATCTTTTTTCAGAATTATAATTTTATTTAACTAGACTGATATTATTGTTTTTATTTAATGTTGAATTAATTATTGCATTTTTGATCAAAATAGCCTAAAGAGATAAATTATATTTTTAAAACATAATATTTTTAATCACGGTAACTACTAGTAAACAACCTTACTAGTAAAAATTAGACCTGTCAAAGGAACTTTCTTATCTTGATTGTACTATAGTTAGATATAAGCTACACGCTTATGTTTCCACAGTCGTTCCGCAGAAAAAGTGTATGGAAATGACATTAGCCTGTGAAAACCTCACGCTGAGCGTCGGTGGCGCAGTGGTCTCGGCAATGGTCTGTGCCCCGAGTAGAATCGGGAGGCCTGCGATCAACCCTGCCATATACCAATGTGTTTTTCGTTTCACGAATTTCGTGAAGGAAAATATTGTGAGGCAATCTGCAAAGAAATTCAAAGGTGTATGTGAATTCGACCAATCCGCACTGGGCCAGCGTGGTGGTAAGCTCGACCACCTCGGTGGAGACGTATATAATGAGCTGTGATGAATGTGGCCTCCTCAATCCATACATTTGTGTCAATTGTCAGTAAGTATTTCTATGAAAGTAATCGAATAATTTTACGATGAACTGCAATATCAGTAGTAAATATGCCAGAATTAAACTAAGTGTATTTCTGTTTCGAATTAAGTCATTCACTTATTTTCGCACTATTTCATTTCAACATCGCTCTGTTCACAAAATAGAAAACGTAAAACATAGTGTTATTAACGAATATGAGTACCACCGCAGCACTAACGCTGCAGAAACAGCTCAAAAAGTTTATGATATGTATGTGGATAAGCTGCTGTAAAAGAAAGCACGGTACGTTTTTGGTTCCAACGTTTTCATTCTGGAAATTTTTACCTACAGAACAAACCCCGTTGTCGGCCATAGATATAGATAGTAATGGTATATACTTCGATTCATTCATCTATACCTATAAAATGCTTTGTCCTGAATGACTGACTGACTGACGGATCAACGCACAGCCTAAACCGCTGATCGTAGAGACTTGAAACTTGGAGGGTGTGTTCTTAATATGACGTAGGCATCCCTTAAGAAAGGATTTTCCGAAATTCTACCCCTAAGGGGGTGAAAAAGGGGGGCAAAGTTTATATGGGACAACTAGATTCCTTGGTCCAATCTACTTTAAATTTTGCAGAAACATTCGTTAATAGAATCGATGGATAACATGTTTCGTATTTTATTGAAATTCATCCCCTAATAGGGTGAAATGGGGTGGTAAAATGTGATATCGACATTATTGTCATTTTCATGGTTTTTTGGGTCGTAGATTACGAAAATAACATCGATATTAAAATCCAACATGGCGGACGCAAAATACCATCATCCCTTGATGGGGAGCAATGGAGTTGAAGAGATACGATTCTGTATTAATTATCTTAATCGTATTTAATCTCTATACTTATCTTTAAAAAAATCGTAGGGGTAAAAAATCTGTAATTGCGAAATATTAAGAAAAAAAAAATACACAGGTCGCCTTAAAATCATTAGCAGAACACGATACAATAGTTTTTGAAAAAAATGTTTGTTTGTTTGTTTATTTGTTTGTCTGTTTGTCCCGAAAGATCTCCGAAACTACTGGACAGAATTTGATATCGCTTACACCACAATGCTTAGAATTTTCCGGAAGAACATTAAGGCATAATTTCATTTCTTTAAATTCACTTAAAAAATACCATATAAAATGTTCGAACAATGCTTATGTAGAAAATCAACATGGCGCACGTGAAAATAATTATTTTCACAAGTCTGTCAACGAGTGCAAAGAAAAATTTAATCTTTTTCTGTTAATGGCTCTGCCCATCTGAATTTCGCCAACCAATAAGTTGAGAAGTTTAAATTGTCTTTTTCTTATGTAGTACCGTGGTGGTAAGGCAAAAGGATCAAGCCATACATCCAATGTATAAAGCATTTTTTATGACAATATCACGCCACAAATATAAAATTTGTAAGTTGGTTTAATTCTTGACCAATTTTCACAAAATCGGTACAATTTTTGAAATAATTGAAATGTTGAAAAGTGAAGATACCCTTTAAAGTATTTTGAATCAAACTCTTTCATCCATATCATTAAGAACATATATCTGACTGCAATGATTTTGGGTACCTACGCGTACGGGATTCTTGATCCTAATGTCTTTAATGACGGATCACATTTTTTGGATCCACCCAAGGAACATGGATATCGAACGAAGGACCTAAAGAGTAGAACACATTAAACCTAGCCACCTTGACCTAATTCGACATGACTGCCGATAAAAGTTCGTTTCCAAACCCAGCAATATGGATATCAAATGAAAGGCCTTGATGAGTAGAGCACTATGAACCTGGCAACATTGACGTAAATTCAACATAGCTGCCCCTCAAAAAATGTGAATAAAAATTCGTTTCCAAACCTAGCAATATAGGTATCAAATGAAAGGCCGTGAAGAGTAGAGCATTATGAACTTAGGAAAATCGCTCTAAATTCAACATGGCTGCCGCTCAAAAATAAAGGATAAAAGTTCGTCTCCAAACCCAGCAATATGGGTATCAAATGAAAGGCCTTGAAGAGTAGAGCATTAGGTATCTAGGAAAATCGAACAAATTCAACATGGAAGCCGCTCAAAAACAAAAGGATATAAGTTCGTTTTCAAACCCGGCAATATGGTGTGAAATGAAAGGCCTTGATGAGTAGAGCACTATGAACCTAGCAACATTGACATAAATTCAACATAGCCGCTGCTCAAAAAAGGTGGATAAAAGTTCGTTTCCAAACCTAGCAATATGGGTATCGAATGAAAGGTCTCAAAGAGTAGAGCATTATGAACTTATAGAAAATTGCCATAAATTCAACATGGCCGCAAGTTCGTTTCCAAGCCCAGCAATATGGGTATAAAATGAAAGGCCTTGAAAAGTAGAGCACTAGGAATCTAGCAACATTGATGGAAATTCAACATAGCCGCCGCTCTAAAAAGGCGAATAAAAGTTCGTTTCCAAACCTAGCAATATGGGTATCAAATGAAAGGCCTTGATGAGTAGAGTACTATGAACCTTTTTTTTTTTACAAGAGAGAAAATACAGTCTTTACGGTATTCGACAAGGGAATTGAGCTGACTAGGCCACCCCAAGGATATGCAGGACTCGGGTAGAAGACCCACTACCGGCTAAAAACTCTCTAGATACTTCTACCTCCGTGGAGACACAATCGGGATCGGCGTTGGCCAGCAATATTGACGTAAATTCGACATGGCCACCGCTCGAAAAAGGTGGATTAAAGTTCCTTTTCCAAACCTCCCAATACGGGCATTACATGAAAGGCCTTAAAGAGTAGAGCACTATGAACCTAAGAAAATCTCACAAAATTCAATATGGCCGCCGCTCAAAAAAAAATTGATAAAAATTTGTTACCAAACCCAGCAATATGGGTATCAAATGAAAGACCTTGATCAGTAGAGCACTATGAACGTAGCAACATTGTCGTAAATTCAACTTGGCCGCCGCTCAAAAAAGGCGGATAAAAGTTCCTTTTCAAACCCAGCAATACCAAATGAAAGGCCCTGAAGCGTACCTAGAGCATTAAGAACCTACGAAAATTGTCTAATTTCGAAATGGCCGCTGCTCAAGAAAGGCAGAATAAAGTTGAATCATTATAGAATAAAATGAAAGAAAAAACTCAACACTGTGTTAAGCATATTGATGGCGAAACGTAGTTCGCGGGCATAGCTAGTTAAATATATAATTACATCATATTTTTTCGTTCCCCTTTTTTTCCATATAAAACGTTAATTTCAGTTTGCAGTTATGTGAATCTTACCCTAGCAATTTTCTGAACAAAGCAGTTGTAACCAGCTCTTATTCTACGGAATTATGTTTCGATTTGGAGTATAACTAAATTTGAGGCCTAGTCAAAACGTGTATCAAAACGAGTGTTCTGAGTGCCTGCTATCGCGCACATCAGACGAGCCGTTTTCTTTGTGGGGCCGGCTTTGTGCGCTACCGAACGACGCGGATGTAAGGGGTTGGCACTTGTCGGAAATAAATATTGACCGTATGTCTGCCGCTCTTACATCCAGGTATCGGGGTCGGATCGGGATCGGTCACATCGTCATCATCAACCTGACGTTTTCCCACACTTATGCGGAGTTGGCGCAATAGGTTCGTCTGTATCATACATTATGTTAGTAGTTATATATAATTTTCATTCGTATGCATTTCCTTCTTCACGCAATACCTTTATACTTTCTTGGACCTATTTTTATTTTTGTCCACATACTTACATGTCAATCACATTTTTATTAATTGACTGTCATTGCTTCCAATGCCTATACCACGCTAATCTGTTTTCTTATCTTCTCTACCACTAATGGCAACTTCGAACTTCCTCTTATGTAATTTGATTGCTAATTTTATCTGTTCGAGCTTACCATGCATCCATTTCTACATTCTCATCTCCACCATTTGAAAGCGCGGTATACACCTCGCATTTTACACCATACTGGTGCGTAGAATTCTATATAAACTCACACTACCACAATTAACAGAATATATGTTTATCAAGTATCTATCACCTGATTGTTTTATTTCGGTATGTGCCAAATTTAAAGACTTTCTAAGAAATCACGTTTGTCACCAACTTCAATATAGAAGTGTGATGTTGTCTGTACCCATTCTTATATTATTTTAACTTTTCAGTGTTTCTGAAGTCGGTTTTCATTTATTGTAAACTAGTGGGCCCGGCAGACGTTGTCCCGCCCGATTACAGTACGTTTAAACCTTCCTTGGATTTATTCAAACACACAGAAAATTTCGTTAGAATCTGTCGAGCCGTTTCAGAGTTTTTGCGAGACTAACACACAGCGTTTCATTTTTATATATAAAAAGAAGATTATTTTTTTGGTGACTACTGTATTGAGAGAGTGTTTATAAAGTACTATACAATATATTGCTGGTGCATTATTTTTAGTTACGACGCTAGCAGAACTATAATACAATAATATTTTTATCTGGATTTAAAATATTTAAACTGACAACCCTACACAGACGAGCTCCCATCATTCATTACAGATTTTCAATTGATAATTAAGCTCGCATTACAATATACTTTCTAAGTATCAAAGATGTTCTTGTAAAAACGTATATACACCGAGTCACTCATTTTTTATACCATCGCTTCTTAGAGATGAGATCTGCGATTCAAAGGAATAATAAAATATATTGACATTTTGATGTAATTATTAAACTCCTTTTTAATATTTGACTCGGTTGGAATTCGCACGTTGTAATTAATCATATTTTAGGAAATAATCGTGATCAGAATGTGAAGAAAATGGTAACAACATACTATCTATCTACTAAGGCTATTAGACGCCAGCAGATATAATTTAGTGATTAACAGTGACATCGAATTGCTGCGCTGTGTGCTTGGCCGTTATAAGAGTATACTCCAAGGGTGGTGCCATGGTCACCAAAGTCAGGATCTGATGATGGGATCCCATGAAATCGAGGAAAACCCTTAAATTTTAAGGTGTGTCCAACGTGTTTTGTGTGTATGTTACGCGATTAATCCGCCAATTGTGTGACCTTTTCTACATTTATAAAAAAAAAAACAATTTTACAAAATAACTGGCACAAACATACCTACATATATATTTATACAAACATACCTACATATATATTTATACAAACATACATATTTATACATACATACATATACATACATACTTACCAATTATACTGATGACAAATTTGAGAGAAAATGCTCTTTTAAGTGAAGGATTGGACAGAATATCGACCCTTAAATGGCGGAGAAATTGGTGAACATATATAAAAATTATTTTACAAAAAATAAAAACCGACTTCAAAAACACTGAAAAGTTAAAAATAATATAAGAATAGGTACAGACAACATCACACTTCTATATTGAAGTCGGTGCCAAATTTGAAGACTTTTTAGGAGATCATCGTTTGGCATCGACTTCAATATAGAAGTGTGATGTTGTCTGTAGCTATTCTTATATTATTTTTAACTTTTCAGTGTTTTCGAAGTCGGTTTTATTTTTCGCTCGATTTTACCATTATCAGATCCTGACTTTGGTGACCTTGGGACCAACCCAGGACGATACTCTATCGAACACAAAAATAATTTTGAAAATCGGTCCAGAATTGGCGTAATCACGTAACATATAAAAAACCTTGGACACACCTAAAAATTTAAGGGGTTTCCTCGATTTTTATGGGATCCCATCATCAGATCCTAATTTTGGTAACCTTGGGACGCCCTTGGAGTATACTCCATCGAATACAAAAAGAATTTTGAAAATCGGTCCACAATTGAAGGTGTAATCGTGTAACATACACAAAAAAACATACGCATTGAATGGAGAACCCCCCTTTTTTTGAAGTCGATTAAAAATAGTTACAGTCGAACATAGAACCTCCTTTTTCGAAGTCGGTTAAAAGGTAGCCTTTGTCCATCTACAAGGCTTAAACTATTCCTATTCCATTAAAGTTGAGTCAGCGGTTAAGGCGTTAGCGTAACAGACAGTTATTTTTGAATGTTGTTGCGAAATAAAACTGATTCCAATGCGATAGCACAAGTATATTCAAGGATTACATAAAAATATTATTAAAACGTTGAAATTAAAACATATTATTTTAGATTGTCAAGATATAACAAACGTAACTAAGCAACCGCTATATTCTTTTCCGTGACATCCTCCGGGGGAGGAAGAACCGGAAGGTTAAATAACTAAAAACAATCGGCAAAACGCCGTGGTAGATTCACAGTCCTACCGGACCTTGTTACAGTCGTACTAGGTCTTTGAGTAAAGTCATATCGCTCATAATGGATCTCCAAGGGGTATAGTCGTTGCAAAGGTCGAACTCTTTCACCAGATGCCGTTCGAACCTTAGCAGCCCTAACATAACCGTCACTACCTTCATAAACCTCCGTTACCATAGCTAGAGGCCACCGAAGCCGTTTCTCGTTTTCTATTTCTAGCAGAACTACATCGCCTACCTTAACCTCATAGGTTCGCTGCTGTTTGCCTTTGTGAATGAGGTTGCTCACATATTCGCTTCTAAAACGCCTTCGAAGCTCTTCGCGAATCTTCTGGCAATAAGCACTCCTAATATTTAACGCCTTAGTATCAATGACATCTAAGTCAGGAACTTCGTGCTCTACTAAGGGTTGAATGAACATTGCAGGTGTAAGCGGTTTTAAATCATCTTGACTGTTTGTTATATATGTCAGAGGCCTATTGTTGATAATAGCTTCAGAGTCGCATAAAACTGTTTGTAACTCTACCAATGTTAGCGATGCTCTACCGAGAACTTTCCTTAAAGTCTCCTTCATGACACCGACCATACGCTCGTAGAATCCTCCCCACCAGGGAGCACCGGGAGGTATAAAAACCCACTTAATGCGAGCTACAGATGAGAAGCAAAGTATTTGATTCCAATCAACTGATTTTAAGAGGATTGTGAAGCTGTAAATTTTCATACAAAAAGCGATAACGCTTTTCAACCACTAAACATAGTCCAATTTTGATAATTTTTGGAAATGTTGTAGATATAATGAAGATCTAGGTTTATACGTTTTGATTATGAAGAAATATTGCTTAGAATATAAATTATTAGCATCTAAATATCTATATTTTAGACTTAAAACTACCTCGACCATTTTTATCTTTATTTGACTAAATTTTACTGAATTACAAAAAAAGCAAAACGTACAAACATAGTTTATGGTATACTGAATCGAATGAGACCAAAAGTGTCTAATTTCGTAAAGGTTTAGGGGGGTAAAACAGTTATCACCCGAAACAATATTTCACACAGGAATTGTAGGCAATTTCGACCAGTTCTTGCAACTCTCTCTATCGCACGATACGGGTCGGGGGCAGGGGTATAATGGGGCATAATCTAGTGATGTGACTTAATGTTATCGTAGTTATTGTTGCCTAGGGAGGAGAAAGTAATATCAATATATCGATCAATACTGAAAGGTATTACTCAAGTCCACTTCTACATGAAAAAGTAAATGTCTTTTGGTATACGTTTATTGATTTTAGTGTTTTATTTTAAGGATCTTATTTCAATACAAACTTTATTTAAGGGTAAGCAGCCTGTAGCCTGTTAACTAACTGTAAATTCCCAAAATCAAAATAACAAAATAAATTGTAAGTATGTAGTTGTTTGTTATAATAGATATGTGCCACAAAGACACAAACTCAAGAGAAATTAGTTTTTTGTTTCTTTAGATAGGTATTTGTTATGCATTGTATTTTCGTAATCGTATTCTAAGTTGCTCACAAACTATTTTCGTATAACCAAGTTGGAGCAGCTAAAAAACGTGTAACAAACTATATTATGAAAGTAGCGTTATTTTCAATATTATTTTATTTGTACTCGCGTTATGGAATCTACGAATGTATAGAAAATACAAACGACACAGTAAATAATATGTAGGGTAGGCAGGGTAGGCATATATGTGGAGATGGCGCCCTTCGTACGGTTTTGACGTTTTTTTTTTCATTTTAACAATATAATTTAAAGCAGCTGATTACATATAATCCTACTAATAGATTTTTTTTTCATACGACAGGGAAGCTCTTGGCCTTATATCGGAACACAGCAATGCTATTAACATGTTATTATGGCGACAAACTTAGTTAAGACGGTGGTAGCTAGCCAGGTGGGCTTAGAAGCCCTACCACCAACCAAACCGATCAGAAAAGCTTCTGTCCCCTATGGGAATCGAACCTCGGACCTCCCGATCAATACCCGGTGGCCTCAATCACTAGACCACGGAGGTGGTAAAAATTAAAATTCTAAAACTATTAGTATAACTAGGTACCCGACATTCTGCCGTGGAGGCCTGCGTGCACGGTTGGCCCCGTGCACGCCGCCGTAAGGCCCTCCGTCTGGGGATTGCCCTGGTGTTCTCGGGCAATCCCCCCTTGGCGATAGCCCGACCAGTTGGTCGGGCTTGCCCGAGCGCGTGGGTAGTGGAGTCGCAATGTGGACCTTACCTAGCGCGCCCATAAGGGCAGGGAGAACACCGGGGGGTTTTAGTGGGTAGGCCTGGTATTCTGCCAGGAGAGCCCCACACACGCCCGCCGTCTAGCCCACGGCAGGTACGGTGCGGTTACGCATTTCCCCCCGAGAAAAAAAAAAAGGAAAAAAAAAAAAAAAAGGTACCCGACATTAGTGTATAAAAATGAGAGGTATTTTATATTTGTTGCATAATTATGACTTAACTCTAAATTGAAATTCGTACAAATCTACCCCACACATGGGGTACTTTCAGTATTATTCCTGTATTTCTGACAGCATAGACTTTTCATCGACTGCTGGACTACAAGTATTCTTTGGTTAATAACTTTGTACATAGGTACAATGTTTCTGAAAAAAGTTATTTACTTAATAAAACGCCCTTGCCCTTACGCCGACGTGTAAGATCCTATGCTGCGTTTTTTAATTGTGGATATGTCAGTCCAGTCTACTTTTTTAATGTCATCTAGCCACCTTTTCCTTTGGTATTCCGGGCTTTTCGAGGAATCTTGAGTTTGAGGATCAATTATGGAAACTCATAGAGGGATCAGTCACAGAGCCCTGTTGTTAACCCTGATTCCACCGACGCACATTACTTCTGTTTTGCTGCTGACTAATTCAAAGATGGATGGAGATGGAGCTAGTTGCAGATGATGTTACGTTTGGCTTATTATTAAAAAAATTGAGGTGAACATCACCAACAAAAATAATCATATAATTATTAAAAATATTATTCATCATCTAAGCCTTTTCTTCTACCGTGGCGGTATAGGCCTCCTTCAACTTTCTCCATTCCGTTCTATTTTGGGCTACTCTAATCCAGTTCGTGCCCACCATCTTGACGATGTCGTCCTTCTACCGCATATATTCATCAGGCTTTCTGGCTATATGTCCAGCCCATTGCCACTTGAGCTTTGCTACGCGGTGTGTAATGCCCGAGACCTGATGCCGTTTTCGTGTCCCGGAGTGTTACTCCTACCAATTTTCTTACCATTGTTCTTTGTGCCACCTCTAGTTTGTGGACGATGGCCTTAGTTGTTACCCATGTCTCGGCTCCATAAGTAAGCACTGGTAGGACACACTGGTTGAAGATCCGCGCTTTCTGTTTTATGCTAATGCTCATATTAAAAGCAAAGCCAAGTTTTGCAAAAGCTGCCCAGCCCAATCAAAAAAATATTATTATTATTAATTATCACTTTTTATTTTTGTATCCCTGTTCCTATTTAGTTTGTATGTAAAAGTATTATCCTATTATATGTTTAGTGTTTTTTTTTCAGAAAAGATTCACATCTCAAATGCAAATCATTTAAATTCAGTATAACACTCATCTTAAATAATTACATTTTCCTTAGTAAGGTAAATGTAGGATACATATTTTCATAACAAAAAGTCCTCACCCTCAATTCTATAAGGTATAGGGATACCAAGTAAGTGCCTTCACAATAAATTTCAATACAGAAATAATTTACGAAATGTAAATAACTTCTGTATTCCGAAACTCATCTACTAAAATATTATGAAGAAAGAAGATTAAGTACGTTTGTATTTTTGTTTTTAATGAATAAACTCAAAAACTACTAGACTGATTTTAAAAATTCTTTGGCTAATAGAATGCTACATTATCACTGAGTAATATAGGTAGGCTATAAAATTCTTTTTCCTATGTGAAAACATAAAATTCCCACACGAAAAATGAAAGTAACGATGGCGAAGTTGCGAGCGGAAAGGGAGTCAGAAATATAAGCAACGCAAAACATTACGAACGACAGAATAATAATTTCGAGCTCTCGCGCCGCCGCCGGCCGCCGAGTATCGTGCGTGGCCGAGTCGCGCGCTGCTGTGTCGTAGTGTGCGTGAAAATTTGCGCATGTTGTATTTGTGGTGTAAACGCCAGACCGGAGGCGGAGCGGTGTGTAACAGATAGCATTTCAGAAAATACCTACTCGCGCTGCGCACGATTACTTCACAATCCTCGCACACGATTACTTCGCAATTATTGAAACCAGTAAAATTTGTCCCGTTATCGCTATATATCTGCTTAACCCTTCCTCTACGGGCAATAAAACGTCGTAGAGCTAATGTAAAATCGTACGTCGTTAATGATTCTGTTATTTCGAAATGAACGGCACGGTATGTTGCGCACGTAAATAAAACGATCCAACATTTACTACTATTTCTCAAGATGAGTGGTCCAGCTAGATCTACCCCGCTTACTTCGAAAGCTGAACTTGCCTCGACTCTTCCTTAAGGTAAACTTGCTCTGTGAGTCTGAGGCGCCTTCGTTTTATACCTTTTGCAAACAACACAGTCTCTTACAAGCCTTTTTACAAGTTTCCTTATACCAACAATCCAAAAGGTCTCTCTAATGTTGGCCATTAACGTTTGAGTTCCAGCGTGCTGCAATATTCTATGGCGCTCTTGTACCATTCGCTGAATAATTATGTTACTGCCAGATAGTACGATTGGTGACTTGAAGTCAAAGCTCTCATTAGTTAAATTTAATTTTGTCTCCAACCGCATTAAGCCATCTTTATCTTTATAAGTTTGCAGTTTACCTATCTTGTCAATATTTTTAGCTTGGATTATTCGAAACAGAACCTTCTCAGCATATTCAATTTCATTACACGTAAGTTCAATACTTTTTCTATTTAATCTATATTTACATCTTAATACTAACATTATATTTACAGGACTTCGTTTGCGCTCTGCATCTACCAATGAGCTGTCTACGTTCACCTCTGTGGGAGTTGGCCACTTTTTGGATGGGGTAAGTAACCAAGATGGCCCAAGCCACCAGCGACTCTCCAATAAGCCTTTAATGCTTATGCCTCTTGAAGGTAAGTCAGCCGGGTTCATGTTACCAGGTACGTGTTTCCAGGAATTTATGTTTGTAGTCTGTTTTATTTCGCGCACCCTATTGGCAACAAACGCACTCCATTCGCCATCACCTTGTATCCAAGAGAGAACCACGCTTGAATCTGTCCAATATTGAACTTCACATTCAGGTAAGTTGAGTGATTTAATAACACTCGCAGCCATTCTTGTAGCTAACGTCGCCGCAATGAGTTCCAACCTAGGAATTGTGATATTTTTAAATGGTGTAACTCTAGACTTCGCTACCACGAGCTTAACGCTGACTTTCCCTTCATATTCCGAACGCAAAAATATGCACACAGAATATACATGGAGACTAGCATCTGAGAAAACATGAAGACAATTTTTACAACTTGCTATATTATTTGTAGTTAATCGTCTAGGTATTCGAATTTCAGATATTAGATGAATGTCCTGCATCCAATCTTAGTATCGTTTCTTTAGTTCTGCTGGCAGTTCTTCGTCCCACTTTGTATCTTGCGACCAAGCTTGTTGCAATATCATTTTAGGAATTATTGTAGCCGGGCTACAAACTCCAATTGGATCGAAGATTTTATGGGTAACTGACAACAAGCTACGTTTAGTGATCTTTGCACTTTCGGGGTTGTTTACTGAAACGACATTGCAATTTAGAGTATCCGAATCTATGTTCCAAACTATACCTAAAACGGATATTGTTCTCACCTGCAGGTCTACCTTTTCAGGAGCTGTCACCCAACACCGTAAATCAAAATTGCCCAGCATCATTACTTCTTTTGCTTCTGTAATGAACTTCTGCATAGAGTCGACAGTATCAACACTGGTGACACAGTTGTCAACATAGAATGTTTTTTTCAATTTAATTGCAGTGTTTTTCAAATGTGGGGGGCAGTGGTCCAAATGATGATTTATGGTAGCGGCTAGGTGAAACGGGCTTGACTTAACTCCAAAAACCACTCTTCAGTGACGGTAAGTAACAATTGCTTTCTTTTGTTGATTTATATCCGCCCACCATAAAAATTTGAGATAGTTTCTATCGTCCGAATTAAGCGAAATTTGTAAGAAAGCTTTTGCAATATCAGCAGTTACTCCAATTGCTTCCTTTCTGAAGTCAATTAGTAACTCTGGTATTAATTCTATCAGGTTTACGCCCTTTTGCAGACATGAGTTTAATGATCTGCCGTTGATGTCTTTTGCCGAAGCGTCAAAGACAGTTCGAATTTTGGTAGTTTGGCTTGATTCCTTAATAACAGCGTGATGTGGTAAAAACATACCACCGTTTTCATCAACTTGATCTGGCGCTAATTCAATGATGTTTAGTTTCAACCACTCTTGAAATGTTGCATCGTAATCGGACAACTTACCTAAAGTTTCAAGACGAGCCGTAGTGGATAATCGACGTTTTTTGGCTATAGCTATACAATATTTTGATTGCGGGCGTGGTATATTGTCATGCCAGGGTAAACAGACTTCATACCTACTTTCGTCATTAATCGAAATGGTTTTATTAAAATTGTCTAAAATTTCTTTTTCGTAATCTGCTTTAGACAACTGTTCAGCTGGGTCCCTAATTCCTAACGATTCCAAGTTCCACAAATCCGAAATGTCTATTTTAGTTAAATAATGTAAAGTTGTCGTCATACTTACCATGGAACTAAAAATTCCTGTTACTGGCCCTTGAACCGTCCAACCGAATTGTGTATTTACAGCAGTAAGATTGCAATCTAAATGTAAAATTTCACCAGTGAGAAGAGGTCCAGAGAAATCTGCACCAATCAGTAAACTTATCTCGTCAGGGCAGTCTCTCACGTCAGTCAGAGTAATAGATTTTTGCCGCAGTTGCTCAATTACGTTTGCATTGACCTTAGGTAGAATGCCGCAAAGTTCAGGTTGTTCTAAAACAGAAATTACACAATTAAAATTATTTACAGTACTCTTAAGATACAAGTTATACAAAAAACATTCTTCCATCTTAGTTTCAACACCACCAAATAGACAGTGAGTAATCATTTCTTTTCCTGCTGGTTTTATAGATAATTTCTGTATTGCGTCTTTGCGTACATAGGATCTTTGAGAACCGCTATCTATTAATGCTCTAACACACATCTCCTTTTTTTTGTATACTATTTTGACAGCCAGAGTTTGAAGAACTGTGATAGATTTGAGTTGACATATCATACTGTTAGATTTTTCAGTATTATTGACGTGGTCACTTCTCGGACTGTCACTGCCTTTTTCATAAAGTTCTGCACACATTAAAGTGACATGGCGTTTCTTGCAGTATAAACATTTAGGGAAACTCTTACACTTTTCGCTTTTATGGTTAGGTTTCAGACATATGGTACAAGCCTTTTTATTTTTCAGGAACTCTTGTCTCTCCAATAAAGTAAATTTTATCGCTTTATGACACTCGGAGCTAGCGTGGTTTTCTTTATTACACCAGATGCCAAGATATGGGCTTTAAGCTCTTTGAATTTTTATTTTCAGTTTTTGAATTTGAAATAAAACAAGCGGTCGGTTGGTTCGAACCCGATGGAGTATCATAGTTGATGACGCCATCACTGGACTCTTTCCTCAGACTCAACTTCTTGCCTCAGAAACTGAATTAATTTACTAAGATCATCACCTTTTGTTTCGTTTCTTGCTCTTATGCGATTCCAAGTTCGCAGAATGTCTTCCGGCAAAGCGGATTCGATCATGGGGAACAAGACCGACGCATACTTATCTTTGGCGCCTCCAAGCGTCTCCAAAGCTTGCAAGTGCGTTTGGAGACTATCATAGAGCGACGGCAAGTCACTATTTTGGCCCCTTTGTCTCATGAGTACCAGATTGAGTAGGCCTCGTACATAGGTTTCAATTAAAACGTCATCACGAGCAAAGCGTGCCTTTAGTGCTTCTATAGCCTTGTGGTAGTTTTCACCCGAAGGTGGATATGTCTCAATTAATTGCCGAGCACTAGAATTAACTACCGTAGATTGTAGCAAAAATTGGAACTTGTCGATATCATCCAAGTCAGTGTCCTCGTGGATCCTTTTAAACTGACCCCAGAAGAGCAGCCAATTTTTTACGTTGCCGTCAAATTTGACTAGGTCCAATTTTGGCATATTAATTCGTTTTTTAACCATACCTTGATAATCCTCATGCACTGACTTGATTGTCGAGTCGACCTCGCCTATCGATGGTTTTGCCAGTTTCCTGTACCTGTTTCGCAGGTTTAACCATCGCTGCCGGTACTCGAAATATTTATCTTGGTCAGTTTCAAATGCAGCTTCTTCGAAATTGTCACTATCACACCATATATCCCTTATGGCCGCTTCAGTTGGGAACAGATTATCGGCTGTTTCAGAGAGCATCCGGAAGGCGTTATCTATTTCATTCATATCATTGGAATTAATCGCCGTTTCGAATGCGTTGGCTGCAAAGGTGAATTCGCGTCTCTGCTGCGTGCGTTTTCGCTTTAGGGAATCCATTGTTTAGATTTATTTCGAATTTTTTCTATTTATTTATGTCACGGTCGCTACTAATGTTGCGAAATAAAACTGATTCCAATGCGATAGCACAAGTATATTCAAGGATTACATAAAAATATTATTAAAACGTTGAAATTAAAACATATTATTTTAGATTGTCAAGATATAACAAACGTAACTAAGCAACCGCTATATTCTTTTCCGTGACAATGTATAATATTAGTAGGGATTCCGATGAAAGTCATATCTGCGTATTACATCGCAGGAAAGTGCAGTTCAGGAAAGGTCTCTTTGAGACATCGGCCTAGATAAAGCAAAGTATCAGTTCGCCTTCTCGCCAAATATTCTATTAGGGGATAAGCCTGGCACAAACGCCGCCGCCTTAACAGGCCACAATGGGACCGCGTCTCCCGGATTATCCTATACCTACCTCCCAGGCTGTACACGGAAAAAAATCTTTGCACCAACCGCAACTGCCATTATTGTATCTGTGCCTTTGATCTCCAGTAGAGATTTGAGTTCGATGTTTAGTTTATTAATTTAAAATGTCTGTGTTAAATTCATAGAGAGTTGAGTTTTAGATCATTAATAATTTTTTTATTAATGTAAATAAAATTTGAAGACTGATTTTCTTTCTTATTTTTTGGTACACATATTTTGGTGTGCTTTATGGAACGAAACACATATAAAAATGTGTGCTTTATGGAAGATGAATGGTGATAAAAAGACTAGCATGAGGTAATGTTTATAATTATGAATCGATCCCTAATAATATTAAGGCAATAAGGCCACCCTTTGCTGTGTTTTGTACTATTTGCTATATGTCAGATGATTGTTATTGTTCATTATTAATATTATAAGTGCGAAACTAACTCTCTCTGTTACACTTACACACTAAACCGATATAGATGAAATTTAATACAGAGACATTTTAAGCTCTGAGGAAGGACATATAGGTTACTTTTTATCCAGAATTTTAATGATTTTCCTAAAGAACGCGTGAAAAACTGAATTTGCGATACAACTGGATTTCAGGTAGACAAAGTCGCGGGCGACAGCTAGTTTCTTATGAAAATTAAAAGATTTCGCATCCTGTTTATAAGTTAAAAGATTTCAAAGCAACATAAACGGCGAGTACATGACTCACCTTCTGATGATATCGGATATCGTAGTCATGGCTGAGACCGTAGACGATCTAGGCACAATGCTTGAAGACCTCTGTAGAGTTTTCTAACCAGTGGGTCTTCAAAATAAACATGGAAGAGACTAAAATTATGTCGAATTGTACAACATGGGAATTCCACTCCTGTAAAGGTCGGAGGCTCTGCACTGGAAGTTGTTGACGAATATGGTTACCTGTGGCAATAGTCTCGCTCGGCAAGTTCGACTTTAAGAAAGATGTAAATAGACAAATTCAACTCGGCTAGGCAGTATTTGGGAAACTACGTAGCATATTCTCGGCCCATCTACCACAGTGTCTCAAGACGAAAGTCTTCAATTCGTGCGTGTTGCCAGTGATGACGTACGGAACTGAGACGTGGCCGCTTACAATAGGTCTCATAAGAAAGCTTAAAGGAAACTCATAGGGCAATAATGGAGAGGGCTTTGCTTGGGGTTTCTCTACGATATTGCTCCAGAAATGATGAGATGAGATCCGTAGAAGAAATAGAGTCACCGACATAGCCCAAAGAATTGACAGGACACATCGCTTCGACGTAGCTCAAAGATTTGAAACCCTTAAGTGACAGTGGACAGGACACATCGCTCGCAGGATGGACAGGTGGGTGGAAAGGCTCTCTAGGGACGGCTGCGTACCGGGAGATGCAGCTTTGATAGGCTCCACTCATATCTGGTAGTTGAGACCATCTGATTCTAATTTGAAGGTACGGGGTTCAATTTCCTAAGTTTGTCGCTATAATAGCAATATGTTTGTGTTTTCCCGTTTCCCGTTTTTGCATCATTTTTTCATTGATGCTTAGCTCCTATTAGTCGTAGCGTGATGTTATATGTGTAGCCTATAGCCTTTCTTGATAAATGGACTATCCAACACAAACATATTTTTTAATTGAATCAGCAGTTCCTGAGGTTATCGCGTTCAACCTAACAAACAAACAATCAAACAAACTCTCAGCTTTATAATATCGTCTGCGTGGTTTCTGCGAGAGATGAAAAATTGAAATAAAAATATGTGCCTCTAACTCGCTCAGTAGTGGAAAACGATAGGTAATTTTAAATTGTCTTTTGCTATTGACGTGTGTTTTGACATCATTACATATCACTATTATTAAACACTAGCTGTGCCAGCGAACTACGTTTCGCCGTATATTTTTTACCCGTTTTTGCAACATTTGTAATTGATGCTCAGCTCCTATTAGTGGTAGCGTGATGTTATATAGCCTAAAGCCATCCTTGATAAATGGACTATCCAACACAAAAATAATTTTTCAATTTGAATCAGTAGTTCCTGAGATTAGCGCGTTCAAGCAAACAAACAAACAAACAAACTCTTCAGCTTTTTAATATTAGTATAGATTAGCGGCCTTATTAATAAAAAAAATCTCCTTGGATCATCCTCGGATTAGATACTCCGTATTTTGTCTTGTTTTTACATATAACAGCCGACATGTGTGGAAACAAGACAAAACACGGAGTAACTAATCCGAGGATGATCTAAGGAGTTAAATTTTTATTAATAAGGCCGTAGATGTGCAGTTCATTAGTTAGTAAGTATTTTTATGCAACATCTTGCATATATGCAACATTTAGCATAGTAACTATAATTCATCTCAGTTGCGAATAAAACTCCATTCTTGCTGCCACGACTGAATTGGGTATTGACGCTGCACTCATAGTTTTTATTATTTATTTTCAAGAGGTATTGTAACAGAAAATCTAGCCGCGCCCGCGGCCTTTGTCGAAGGTAAGTCAGCTGTTCCTTACACGTACTTTGACCAAAATAAATCGATTCGAGTTCATCCAGATATGATGGTCTGCAGAACGCCCACGATTAGCTAATCCTGCGAATGCCACAGACATCCGACGAGCTAATTTGCGAGTCTAACTTCAACCATTTATAACGCACGTTAAAGTAAGTATGCTACCAAAAAATATATTTAAAATCTTGGAGAAACTCGAATCAGATGTTTTTTTTTATTGACGACATAATAAGTAATTATAAGAAGAGTCACATTGTTATAAATAAAATGTCATTACAGTAATGGAAACGGTTATTCTTAGTTTCATATTTGTTCGGGTGTAAAGTGTATTCTTGCACTTTGAATATTTCGATCAAATTTTCTATGGGTAGTGGTTTATTTACAAGCTGGAGACGTAGATACGACAATTTATTTACCCGTCTAACCCTATTGACTTATAAAAACCTAAACAGATATCTGTCTGATTGTAGTACCCTAATAGCAAAATAGTTGAATTCTGATAATAGGAATATCAATCAATTAATCACACACAAACAAAATTCAGTAGACAGAAGTACAAACGTAGTTTTAAAGCTAAAAGTTAAAAATAAAAAATATTTTACAAAAAATAAAAACCGACTTCAAAAACACTGAAAAGTTAAAAATACTAACTAATTAACCTAACTAGCGTTTCCCTCGATTTTCATAAGATCCTATCATTAGATCCTAACTTTGGTGACCTTGGGAGCACCCTAGGAGTATACTCTATTAAATACAAAAATAAATTTGAAAATCGGTCCACAATTGGCGGAGTAATCGCGTGACATACACACAAAACTCGTTGGACTCACCTTAAAATTTAAGGGTTATCCTCGATTTTCATAGGATCCCATCATCAAATCCTGACTTTGGTGACCATGGGAGCACTCGATCGAATACAAAAAGAATTTTGAAAATCGGTCCACAGTTGGCGGCGTAATCGCGTAACATACACACAAAAAAAAACATACGCATCGAATTGAGAACCTCCTCCTTTTTTGAAGTCGGTTAAAAAATGTGTCGTAACTATAAAATATTAAAACGTGTAAAATATGGTTGTTGGTGTGATAACTTATCATTAGCGTACACGTGTTATTAAGCATAAATATTATTACGTGTTCCTAATCTAATCCAGATTCGTTCTATGATAATGATTGACCACAGATTACGGGAAAAACTTACTTATCTTTATCGCAACTCTATGGCGAACGGACTTGAGATTAGAAATCGTAACGTTAACGGACCAATGGTCACTTCGAATCGGCGCCGCTCTTTATTTTTTAAAGGCGTGGGCTCCTCAAATACACTTTTACCAAGGATTTGATGCTAAGTACGCAATTGTTACTTGTAATGGATATCCACTAGAGCATAAATGGGTTTGTGTATAAGTCCTCTTTGTTGCACCGTCTGCTTTGGCGGCAGCCGATTGAAGACTTCCAATGTGGTTGAAATATGTGTCCTCTTTTTCAGTTTGTTGTTATAGGCGAAAATACCGCGTTCTCGAAGGAATATATATATTATAGTTAACAGTAACATGTATACATGGGGTTTGAAAAGTTTTCAACATGAACATGTAGTATTACTCGTCGTTAAGAACTACGGAATTTGTTCGCGCATCTTTAAAAAGGAAGATACGAATATATTAGACAGAATTGTAGAAAATTATTATATAGCATAACTTTGCAGCCATATTTTTTTGGGAAGCTATCTACCCGTTTAGTCGGAAACCTACTGAGTGGGGAATCTGTGATATCATTTACCACCTTAAAATTTTGCGTAGTTGAATAGAACGCACAACCAGTGCATGCTTGGGAAATATCAAAGTTTGATATATTATAGTATAGAATCATTCAAAAACTGTGACGTTTGTCAACAGTTCGATGAATTTGGAATACATGTACCGCTGCTTCTATTTCTTACTGTAGATGTTGTAAGAACTAAATGAGGGACAGAAAGCTCGGAACAGAAGCTTTTTT
Source organism: Schoenobius gigantellus (assembly GCA_963935595.1). NCBI lineage: Eukaryota > Metazoa > Arthropoda > Insecta > Lepidoptera > Crambidae > Schoenobius > Schoenobius gigantellus. Next base: position 57,185,963 of record OZ012541.1, read on the forward strand.
AGGGTTCTATACTTCAGAAAGAAAAAAAAAAGGAACCCTTATTAACCTGTTGTCCGTCAGTCTGTACTTTTTCTCGGGAATGCGTAGAGATATGAAACTGATATTTCTACTTATAAATCAAATACTCGAGTCTACGCGGTCTCTTTCAGCCGTGAGCCAGAAAAATCATACTTGTTAATTAACGCAATCAAATTAGTTTTCGGGGTTCCGTACCCAAAGGATAAAAACGGGGACCTTATTACTAAGACTCCGCTGTCCGTATGTCTGTAACGTCCGTCTGTCTTTCACCAGTCTGTATCTCATGAACCGTGATAGCTAGTCAGTTAACATTTTCACAGATGATGTATTTCTAATTGCAACTATAACAACAAATACTAAAAACAGAATAAAATAAATATTTAAGAGGGGCTCCCATACAACAAACATGATCTTTTTGTTGTTTAGCTAATGGTACGGAACTCTCGCACTTGGCCGGTTTTTGTACTTTATTAGGCGTAATACGGGGGTGGTTTAAAAGATCAAATTATTGGGGAAATCTTAAGGAAAAACGAAAAATAATTTAAAGAAAATGACACACTTCGCGATTGCTTATTTTAAAAAAAATGAAATAAATTATGTGGCAGTCAACTAGACACCTATCTACACCAACTGTGAACTCAAAAGCTTAATTTACTTTTCTTTTGAACGTATCTTGGGAGCTTCCATTAAACGGTCCAATGCCTCTTGACACGTTTGGAACAGTTACAAAGTTAACCAGACACCAAATTTAATAATCGCTTTTCATATCAAATGGATGATAGCTCTTCATGCAACACCGTAAGATTCGCTTTTGATTACAGAAAAATAAAGAATTGATAGATGACTGCATTGTTATACTGGTTTTTGTTGTATGGGGGTCAAAGTGCCGAATTAACTCTGGGATTCATAGTAGCGGCTACTGTACGTGATCATTTTTGATGCATGATGTATAGGTTGTAAATTAAATGCCAAAATTGATGAAGTGTAGTTTTTATTAGCCGTATGTTTTGCCCAATCGTATGTGTAACTTTCTTAACACTGTAATTAATGTTACGTTAAAATGTAAATATTTATTGGATCACGACCATTTGTCCAGATATAAGAGGTAAAACAGATCTGAAACAAATTAAAAGTAAAACATAATAAAAAAAGTTTGAGAAATGAGCAATATTTATTGTAAAGGCTTTTTAAAATGTCCTTATTTTTCCACATAATGTCAAGCTTACTCATAATAAGGTACATCATTATGATATCAGCCACAGTACGCCCATTGCTGGGTATTTGGCTATCCAGATCAGAGGAGATTTAGTTCTGGCTTACTACGCTGGCCCAGAGTTTATAGGAAGCGCCAGATTTTCGTTCATTGACAGTAAGGTCACAGTTGTAAGGTGCACTACGAATACACGAGATACACTGGAGTTCCATGAAGGTTGTCCACCGGACGGTAAGTGGCTGCGGTTACTTATATACATAATTATGTGTGGTTCTTATTGATAGATTCGCATATGCAAACCCTTTTTTTATGAGTGGAATACTTTTATGCACCGTTCAAGCCCCAAAAGGGGCAAGGGTGTTGGGGCATACGCGGCAGAATGCTGCGATAAACCATTTAACCCCTCGAAATGTCGGACGGGGCTGGGAACCCTTACAGACACTATCACAACCTGCGGCGGCGTCTGCCTCTCACGCTCCCCGCGTAATGGAGAGATCCTCCAGGGCAGCCAGTGGAGGGTAAAAAATATGCAATATGCGGCTCTTGTAGGGGACAAGAAACAATAACTAAATCTCTAACGAACGCTATAGTTATTGTTCTGAGCCTAAGACAGGCCGTGAAGTCGCCGCCGTGTCCTCGTCCTACTATTATTAATTTGCCCTCTGTTTACAAAGTGGAGATGATAATACGACAATTAATGATAAAACATTTGTTAATTGATTGAAATGATTGAAAGTAGCTTTTCATCTAATTTATAAATATATTTTTTTTAAATTAATTAAGTATAGGGTAGTAAGTATAGGATTCCCTTTGCGCTATCGTTGACGGCGACGACCCGTCGTCTGCAAAGCGCCTAATTGTTATTATATTTTAATTGCTTACTAGCTGTTGGCCGCGACTTCGTCTGCGTCAATTTCTATTCTTCGCTCCTATTGGTTTCAGCGTGATGTTATATAGCCTAAAGCCTTTCTCGGATAAATGGACTATTCAACACAAAAATAATGTTTCAATTCGAACCAGTTGTTCCTGAGATTAGCGCACAGTAACTACTGATTCAAATTAAAAAAATATTTTTGTGTTGGATAGTCAATTTGTCGAGGAAGGCTATAGTATAGGGTATATAACATCACGCTACGACTAATAGGACCTGAGTATCAATAAAAATGTTATAAAACCGGGGAAAAAATATATGGCGAAACCTAATTCGCGGGCACAGCTAGTGATTTAATGTAAAATTAATATGATGTTAAATAAATCCTTTTTTTACGTACTTGTTTCTATTTCCTTGAAGGTGGTGCGAAAAATGTTTTGCTCGGGGATAAAGCAGTATTAAGTCTTGGGTGAGCCTAAATCCCTCGCTACACTCAGAACTTTAGACTTAAATCCCTCACTTATAATCTACGCTCATGATTAAATCATTTAGTAACAACCTCGCTGCGCCCTTCGTTACGCTCGCGATTCAAGTCTTCATCATCCGTGTCATAAGACACTGCTTTATCCCCTTGGTTGATAATCTACTATTAATCAAGTGATTATGTCAAATGGAGCAAGGTTTGCAGTAAGTGAACATCTCATTCGCACATGGGTATCACTCGATAATGCAGGCACATGTGATGTAAGTGCGTATGTCCAGGGGATCAGGATCAATTAAATTACAATTTGACCTCTCTCGCCGAGCGGCGGGGGGCGAGTTTGTTAGGTTTGTGGCCCACCGGTGCTCGACGCGTGCATCAACCTGTACTGGATGAGTCAGAAGATAAAGTCAGGTCGCTGTCAAGTGGACTATAATATTTTGAAGGCAAATATTATACGGCTGTTTTTGTACATTTGTATTGCATCATCTCAAGTCTTTGTTAGCATTAAGATTACAGTCTGGAAGAAGATTGAGATCTCGGCGAATTTTTTTGATTGATTTACGCCTTGAAGGGTCTTTGCAATTTCTTATTTTGTTTTATGGGTACATTTGCCACATTTGCTCTCTACACCTCCTTATTATTGACTGGAAGAAAATATGCGCCATTGTACTCATTGTACAATCAACAGCATGTCATGTTACACAAATGTAATAAATTTCTTTATTTGATTTTGAACCTTAAGGGGGCACAGTCAGACCACTAGCGCCGCCATTAGTTTTACTAATTATGATGAATTAAAGACGTTTCTACAAAAAATCGCACAGTTGGGAACTTAATATATATATATTTGTTGGGACCTAATATAGTATTAGGGTTTCTTTCACTAAAAAGCTTTCATTCACAAAAAAGTTAAAAATAAAAAATATCTTACAAAAAATAAAAACCGACTTCAAAAACACTAAAAAGTTTAAAATAATATAAGAACAGGTACAGACAACATCACACTTCTGTATTGAAATCGGTGACAAAAAGACGTTCTATGTAGGAGATCATCGTTTGGCAGTTGGCACTGACTTCAATATAGAAGTGTGATGTTGTTGTGATATTATTTGTAACTTTTCAGTGTTTTTGAAGTCGGTTTTTATTTTTTGTAAAATATTTTTTAAGTCAGGTCAGGTCATAGGGTCAGGGTCATCAGTATCCAGTAGTAGTCATCAGTATCTTATAAGTTTCGATTCCCTTGTAAAATATTGTGACATAAACGGTCATTATCTTTTGATTGCGTTGACGAACAAGTGTGATTTTTTTCACAGCTGAAAGAGAGCATAGACCCGAGTTTATGTCACAATTATGTCACAATTATATTGTGAAAATATCTGAAAGAGAGCATTGACCCGAGTTTATGTCACAATTATGTCACAATTATATTGTGAAAATATCTGAAAGAGAGCATAGACCCGAGTTTATGTCACAATTATATTGTGACATAAACGGTCATTATCTTTTGATTGCGTTGACGAACAAGTGTGATTTTTTTCACAGCTGAAAGAGAGCATAGACCCGAGTATTCGACATTTTCAATTTGATTTCTCTACGCGTTCCAGAGAAATAGAGTATTGACAGACAGACAAACAACCCATGTATAAGGATATAAGGGTTCCGTTTTTTTCGTTTGGAGGTATGGAACCCTAAAATGGTCAGGACCAAAACGCAATCTAAATATCTAGATTTCTTTCTATGTCAGTTCCAGCATGGCGCTATCCTTGCGTCTGCCAATCATGAAGTGTCGATAGATCATTCATACAAGGCACATGATCTATGCGCGAGCAATGACCTCTGACGGATCATATGACTTTTTCAAAACGGCTTAATAATAATCTCAATTTCCAGTTTGCATTATTGATGGCACGAAAGTAATTTTGTTTGTCATTGGTTATTCTAATCATGAATTCAATTTGTTATAGACAGAACATATTTGACCAGTGGCTTAATGATTGTGACTCCTTGGTTCAGATCTACAGTATTCAATTACTCGAGGATGTGCGCGCGTAAAATTTTGTTGGCTTTGTTAGATTTGTTTAAGCTCATGTTAAAAGTGTGGAGTCATTTTCTTGTTTTTTTTTTCTTTTTTATACGTTTCTGTTTTTTATACAACTAAGTTGGCAACACCTGATGGTAGATGGTGCAACAGTCACCTATAGTAGATGTGGTTCCTGTGAGATTCGCAGCAAATTTGCAACTCCCACATGAACCACAGTGTACGTCGCCAACTTGTGACATAAGATGTAAAGTCACGGTACACAAGTAAATTCACTGCCATGTCTTAATCTGGAGCACAGCAATGCAAGCACTGTTGTTTAGCGGCAAAAATAGGTAAGTCGGAGGAACTTAAGCAGGCGACCGTTACAGAGTCTCCGGTAAAAATCTTCTGTCTTCCTCTATGGTATAAAATTCTTCTTGTACTCGTATATGTGTAGGTCCATTTCATGATATCCAAATAAGCTTTACGTTATCCATTGACGTAGTCTGACCACTGATACTGATCCTAACAACATAGAACTAGCCGTTCATTTGCGATTTTAGCCATTTTTAATGTTCTTTTTGACTGGCCTAAAAGGAAAATAGCATTTACAATGAAATCCATGTTTATTGAACACAAAAGCGAAACTGTTCGCCTTCATCTCACCTGGTGATAAATGATGATAAGGCCGATTATGGAAGCAACTCAATCAGACAACTGAAACACAACAAGGTTATTATTAGTTGTTATCTAAACATATAAAAGAAGAAAGTGGCTGACTCACTCACTCACTCACTGACCATCAACGCACAGCCCAAACAGCTGAAGCTTCAACCATGAAACTTGGCACGTAGGTTCTTTTGGTAGTGTAGGTGAGCACTAAGAAAGGATTTTTGGAAATTCCACCCTTAAGGGGGTGAAATAGGAGATGAAAGTTTGTATGAAAATCCGTCAGTTTTAAAGTCAGGTATTTTGGGCAGGTATTTTGGACTTCAATATAAAACTGTGATGTTGTATGTATTCTGAAATTATTTATGACTGTTTGGTGAAGTCGGTTTTATTTTTTTGTAAAAAAAAATTATCATCATTATTTTTTACTTTTTCTCTACATACTGTTAAAATATGGTAAGGAGAAGCATGTGTAGTCTACGCGTGCGAAGCCGCGGGCAAAAGCTAGTTAAAGTGATAAACTTAGGTAAGACGGTGGTCCTCGACGGTGGTAGCTAGCCAGGCGAGCTCTGAAGCTCCACCACCAATCACACCAGGCGAAAAACTTCCACCCCTTTGGGGAATCGAACCCCGGATCTAAACCGGCTGGTCTCAACCACTGGACCACGGAGGCGTACCATTCAAGAAACTAATTAGGCGTGTGGGAACGTTAGAAAGAGGCCGAAATTCCAACTGCCAAGCAGTGATCACCTGGAAAGTCCAAACAAAAATGCGAACAAATTAATATAGTTAGTTAAAATTTGGCACCAACTTCAATGTAAGAACAGTGATGTTATATGTATTCTTATATTATTTATGACTTGTTGGTGTTTTTGAAGTTAGTTTATTTTTTGTAAAAGAAATATTTCTGTCTTTTTGGTGAATTTAATATAACACCGCCAAGGCAAACACCAGAATAACTTAAAATAAAAGAAAGAAAGAAACATTTATTGACCATACACACACAAAATACTATAAAAACAGGACGAAAGAAAGCAAACAAAAACAACGAAAGCAAAAACCATCAATAAAAAAAAACATACCAATAGTAGGAAAGTGTGCAAGGCCAACAATGGACCCTGTCCCAGCGTAAATGCTTCCAGGTCACCCACAGGTGGGCGGGGTGACCAAGAAGCGCTGTTATTCTGACAGGAAAAAAAAAAGAGATTTGTACCGCAAAGGAAATAAAAAATATAAATAAAATTTGGAGAGAAGAAAAAAAAATGTAACTTGACTGGAAATCGAAAAAAATAATAATAATAAATAAATACGCGCCAATTGTCTTGGCCGTATGGCGCAAGATGCCCGCCTACAATATTAATTACATCTCTATTGGTGCGTTCCGAATTGCGACAATAGCGATAATATTTCTCGTCTTAAAACGTCTTTCGCTCTAAAAAGTATTCAGAGAATTATTTCCGTACTCCTAATCTACCAAAAACTTTCCATCATTAGCTCAGTAATATGATATGATGACCACTAGATGCAAATATCTGAATAATTATTTTCAGAAAAAATATGAAACACGTTTATTTTTCAAAAATAATTTTGAAAATCGGTTCACAAATGGCGGAGTAGTCAGTGAACATGCATACAAAATAGATACAGTGGAACATAGAACCTCCACCTTTTTCAAAGTCGGTTAAAAATGGCGTTGATAGTAGAAAGAAGTTGATAAATCTCATATTGTGAGCTTATTTCTTGCCGTTGGCTATGTTATATAACAAAACGATATTTAAATCAATATGAGAAGTTGTGGCTTTATTTAAATTTATTGTGTAGTCCAGTTGCCTACATTGTAAGATATGTAGGTATTTGGTTGTGGTTATTTTTCTTCTTCACATATTTCATTTAAAGTAAGAATAGCATCATATAGATAGAGCTTACGACTTTGGGTTCATGTCATCAAAATATTAAGACAACCGACCGTTGTTTTTTGTTGTAAAATATTGTAACATTTTATTTGGATTGCTATTTTAAAGACCACCAAGTTTATGACGTCAAAATTGTATCACTTTGTATCTTCAAATAGTGAAATGTCACAATATACCCGGATCGCCTACCCCAGACCGCCCAGTAGCGTAGAAAGAACGCCATATTAACTCCCCATTGTAAAAATTTATTGGGCAAAAGTTAATTTTCAACAAATCCGCACAAAAACTTTATTCTTTCAACCTGCATCGCGTTCAATTGAAACAAAACTGTGTTCCCTAGCTATAAGGACTGCAATGATTTGACAATCGTTACTTAGATGCTATGAAGTGTTTTCCTAAAAAGGTTTCGAACAAAGAAATGTCATTATATTAATCCGTTTGGGTGTAACTCGTTTGTTTGTTGGTTTTGTTATAAGTCTTGTTTGTTAAAGTTGAGGTGTATGAGATTTCTACGAAATAAAAATAATAATGGAAGCGTAATGATATAAACATTTAATTTTGTTTTTGATTTGTTATTCCATTCAAGCTTTATAAGTAACCCTTTCACTGCCGAGCACTCGAATCCAAGTGCCGGCATGCGGTACAGTACAACTATGGTGCCGCACATTCTGATACGAGTGGCCCTCCCGTATATTTTGCTTGGTTTCTTACTTGCTGGTACCTCTGGCAAACGCGCGTCGTTTCAATATTTTTAATTTATATCTAAGAATACACATCTGACATCAATATTATCAAAAAATAATAGTGTGGCGCCAGGCGGGATTTTTATATTAAGCCCTTGGCAATGAATGTGTTAATAATAGAGATTGAAAAAGTGCAACTAAGATGTAGAGACCCCATTCTTCAATTGCGTCACTGCGACCTACAAAGATCTATTGTGACTAGCCTCCAAGTAAGACTTATTAGGCTGTACATGTACTCCTTTAGCTGGGCATTGTCTAAGAATGATAAGATATTCCCAGCTTGGATTGTCTTTAAATCATCTGGGTCGAGAATGTGTCTCCCCAACCCCAACTATCGGTGTCTTTTGTGAATAAGAGGTTCATAAAAGCACAGGAGGTGCATTGGTGTTTCACGCTCCTGTTCACAGAATCTGCAAGCATCAGGTTTTTTTAGTCTCATGTTGAAGAGTTGCCTGTTTGCAGTAACCAGAGCCGTGTTGCCGTTTCTTGGCGAAGACTGCACCTCGTTGCGACAACAATATCCTCGTAAACATTTTTGACGATGCAAGGAGTCCAGTGTATAGGTGCTGGATCTCTGTACTCATCTCTGGACGAACACAAAAAAAAACCGGCCAAGTGCGAGTTGGACTCGCGCACCGAGGGTTCCGTCAAAACTAATTTATGTTAATAAGTTCTTTACTATGTAAATATTTACAGTTTTCCTTGAAATGTGCTTATAAGGCCTCATAAGCACATTTAATAACACATGAAATTTGGCAAGAAGCTGCTTGCCAAATTTCATGATTCTATGTCAATGGAAAGTACCTACCCTTATTCCCTTGTGAAATCGCAAAATTTGCAAAAAATATGCGACCATAAGCGGTCATGTCCTACCGATCATGTTGACTTACAAGTTTTTTTTTTCAGCTTGAAAAAACCGTAGACCCGAGTAATTGATGTCAATTTTAGATTGATACCTAAAAAAATACTCTTTCCCCTAAAAAATACCCCAAAAAGGGTACTTTTTTCCTTTGAGGTCTTAGGAACCCTAAGAATGACTCGGCCTATTATTTATGCAGTAATAATTTTTCTTTTATTTTGATATGTTCTTTTTACAGATATAAATGCATTTTATTTCTATTTATTACTAAACTTGTACAAAAGTTCAAATTTTAATGAATTATTAACAAAAGTCTCATTGTAATGCAATTGTTGCATCACTTTTTAACCGACTTCAAAAAAGGAGGAGGTTCTCAGTTCGATGTGTATGTTTTTTTGTGTGTATGTTACGCGATTACGCCGCCAATTGTGGACTGATTTTCAAAATTCTTTTTGTATTCGATAGAGTAAACTCCAAGGGTGGTCCCATGGTCACCAAAGTTAGGATCGGATGATGGAATCCCATGAAAATCGAAGAAAACCCTTAAATTTTAAGGTGTATTCAACGTGTTTTGTATGTATGTTACGCGATTACTTCGCCAATTGGGATGATAACTAAATTCTAATTTTTACGTCTCGTCATTAAATATTAAAATACCGTGGAAAAAGTTGCATTCCTGTGAAATTAGAATTAAAATCGGCTTAGAAATACGAGTAGGTACATTAGATACAAGCATTTTAAGTTGTTAATTTGAAGGCGATTATACATGAGAGATCCGACATCAACCGTGACGTCATTGTTGAGTACGGCCATATACACTCCTTGCAAATTGCCGTTTTGCTAGAAAGAGATGGAGAAAAATCTTTAATCCCATAAATCTTGGTTGTTTTTATAGTTATTCGAAAACCGATTTTTCTTTCTGTTTATTATATGAATGAGCTTATAATAAAGCTAAAAAAAATTTTGTCATCTAGCCTATACCAAGTTTCAACAGTGTAGGAGTTCTTATAGTTTCGGAGAAAAGTGACTGTGACATACGGATGGACAGACAGACAGACAGACAGACAGACATGGCGAATCTATAAGGGTTCCGTTTTTTTCCATTTGGCTACGGAACCCTAAAAACCAAGCTTATTAGGCTGTACATGTATTTAATGTATTGTTTTACGATAGACTTTTCTTACTTATGATAGTACCTACTATACACTGTTCATTTCGAAAATAGCCCCTGAGACATTTTAATTTATCACGCGTAAGTAAGTCTTATGTTATTCTATGGTGATTATCAAAGTTCAACGCGCATTTGGGTCGTGCGCGCTCGGGCGGCTGCGCTGGCGCCGGCTATGGCGCGACGTCTCTATTCAGATGTGAATTTCAAACTCCCAACATTATTTATTAACTGTGAAAAATGTTTTTGGTATTGAATACTACATACGCGAACCTGCCTAACAGAAATTGAATTGTTTGTGTTTAATTTATTTTGTAAATTAAGCGTTTCTAATCTATCTAGACTAAATTTTGTGTTCATACACAATGAACTCATCACTGTTCACATACAGGTGCTGTATATTATGTTTCTAATATATCTATTCTTGCTTTTATTTTTTTTGTTTTGCCTGTTGGCTTTACAAAATCGGTTTATAGATAAAAATACAGTAAGAATTTTAGTTTTTTTACTCTGAACTTGTTTCGGCTTATGATACATCAACACAATCAAAGCTTAAATAATTAAATAATTTGTTTATTTTTATGTGTTAATATAGCTAAAAGCCGAAATTTAGTATTTTTATTCTAAATACTTATCCAAAAGCTAGTAATATTTTATATGTTATTCCAACCAATAACACGGTAAATAACGTGCCGCTTAATTAGTGTTGTGTCTTTAGTGGTAATTTAAGCATTAAGAAAATAAGCAACAAGATGGCAACAGGACTTGGCGACCGCCATCACAGTCTGAAGACCCATTGACAGGTCGCGAACGACAAAAAATCTCACTCATTAATTTCAAAAGTTCCGAAAGATTTCGGGGCCAGTGAATCGATTATTCGATAACGATTATTCAATTAAAGAATCGTCTGCGCCGCTCCGACACCTCGCCGATGGAGCTGTGATCCATCATTTACGAATTTCGGTACTGGTACTCAAACTTATACACGTACACACACGCACTTATACACGTTTTTAACGAGATAGAATGCTTTTGCGTACCTTACCTCTCTACCAAAGGCTAACCGAGATGTGTGGGACTTACTCCGCAGTGTGTGAGTAAACATAAGATATTAAACCAAATTCGATATCCCTCATGCCTATATTCAAGGTGATCCAGGGACTGAGAAAACCCAATTATTTAGACCACATATACCCAGATTTTCTTATATTTTGAAACAAAATCATGTATTTCTCATAGTAGATACATGTAACACTTAGGGCTACAAGTAGGTGTAGGAAAATGAAACTAATTAAAAGAAATGTATATAAAAATTATTATTAAAATTGAAGTGTAGGTAGGTAGGTAATAGACTCAGGGTTGGGTACCAATAGCTCCGAGTTTTAGTTTTAAAAGCCACTCCCCTGGGATAGGATCCGGTTCGTGATTGACAGCAGCAGGAAAAGGTAGCCAGCAGGTGAAGCGTAGGCAGCAAGCGAAGGGTAGGCAGCAGGAGAAGGTAGGCAGCAGGTGAAGGATAGGCAGCAGGGGAAGGGTAGGCAGCAGAAGAAGGTAGGCAGCAGAAGAAGGTAGGCAGCAGAAGACGGTAGGCAGCATAAGACGGTAGGCAGCAGAAGAAGGTAGGCAACAGGTGATCAGTGAAGCCGCAATAAGTTTGTATACTTCTAGGTATACAAAGAACCCCAATACGGGGTTTCGTTTAAAACAAGCTATTTACAATAGTAATTCTTTTGCAAGTTAGTGCAAAACAAGCAGCGCGTACTATTCAAGAATAATTATTACAATTAACATATAAAAGATTTGTCTTAGCTAATTGTATAGAAGGATAATCTTGCGAATCCAGCACAAGTAGAAAGTTTTCTCCAAAAAGAGCGCGAATACGCGCGCACCCTGAGACATGAACCTCAGCGCCACTTGGTGCAGATGCGACAAAAATGTGAACTATTGCGTTCCTTTTTTAAGACCCAATAATGTTAATAAGGGTATTATGGAAGACCGAATCATTCAAGTTGTATTAGTATTTTATGTAGTAATGAATTTAGTATATTTTTATTAGTGTAGTTGTTTTGTAGAATGATTGTATTGTTATTATGTAATTGTTAGTGTAGAAAATTTATATACAATAGTGTAACGTTAGGCGTTACATACCCCCCTTTTTAGGTTAGGATTTTACCTAAGTAAAATTCACTACAATAAACTATTTACTTATTACTATAGTTGACAAGTTTTAAATCCTTTATGTGCCATGTTCCCAAGTTTCTGCCATTCAAGTCCTCGAGATCATACACTAGTGGACCTTTTTTAGAAATAACCCTGCACTGAATAAATTTAGGTGCTAGCTTTTTAGAGAATCTATTATCCTTGTCACTCTGGTAGTAAGTACGTTTCCACACTAAATCGCCCACATTAAATTCAAAATTCCTACGTCGCAAATCATAATAAGTAGAGTTGCGTGAATGAGCGTTAATAAGAGAAAGCTTCACTTTATCAAAAATTTTACGAAGATGTCCAATGTTCTCGGCATATTCATCGCGAGGTGTAAATATTATGTCGTCTTCAATATCGGAATCTGAGTAGTGGGAACCGCAGTGGACAAGTTCGCGTCCGTAAACTAAAAATGATGGCGTAAATCCAGTCACCTCACTGACAGAAGAATTCAAGGCAAACTGTATTTTTGAAATATTAGTATCCCACGACCGGTGGTCATTGTCAATAAAGGAAGATATAGCAGTTATTAAGGTCTTGTTATAGCGTTCCACTGTGTTCACTTGAGGAGTGTACTTTGGAGTATAGTGGACGTTCGGTACTTGGGCCCCACGTTGGGCGCCATTGTAACACTTAGGGCTACAAGTAGGTGTAGGAAAATGAAACTAATTAAAAGAAATGTATATAAAAATTATTATTAAAATTGAAGTGTAGGTAGGTAGGTAATAGACTCAGGGTTGGGTACCAATAGCTCCGAGTTTTAGTTTTAAAAGCCACTCCCCTGGGATAGGATCCGGTTCGTGATTGACAGCAGCAGGAAAAGGTAGCCAGCAGGTGAAGCGTAGGCAGCAAGCGAAGGGTAGGCAGCAGGAGAAGGTAGGCAGCAGGTGAAGGATAGGCAGCAGGCGAAGGGTAGGCAGCAGAAGAAGGTAGGCAGCAGAAGAAGGTAGGCAGCAGAAGACGGTAGGCAGCATAAGACGGTAGGCAGCAGAAGAAGGTAGGCAACAGGTGATCAGTGAAGCCGCAATAAGTTTGTATACTTCTAGGTATACAAAGAACCCCAATACGGGGTTTCGTTTAAAACAAGCTATTTACAATAGTAATTCTTTTGCAATTTAGTGCAAAACAAGCAGCGCGTACTATTCAAGAATAATTATTACAATTAACATATAAAAGATTTGTCTTAGCTAATTGTATAGAAGGATAATCTTGCGAATCCAGCACAAGTAGAAAGTTTTCTCCAAAAAGAGCGCGAATACGCGCGCACCCTGAGACATGAACCTCAGCGCCACTTGGTGCAGATGCGACAAAAATGTGAACTATTGCGTTCCTTTTTTAAGACCCAATAATGTTAATAAGGGTATTATGGAAGACCGAATCATTCAAGTTGTATTAGTATTTTATGTAGTAATGAATTTAGTATATTTTTATTAGTGTAGTTGTTTTGTAGAATGATTGTATTGTTATTATGTAATTGTTAGTGTAGAAAATTTATATACAATAGTGTAACGTTAGGCGTTACATACAAATTTGTCATCATCATCATTTAAGCCCCCTTTTCCACCTTGGAGGTATAGGCCTCCTTCAAGTTTCTCCATTCCGATCTATTTTTGTCTACTTTGATCTAGTTTGTGCCCACCTAGATCTAGTTTGTGTTTGTGATTTCTATTGTATGTCTTATTATATGTGTTGCTCAGTACTGAATGAACACTACCATATGTTGACTGGAGGAAATTTCGTATCATTTGCCAACAATTCTTTTTTGTAATCTCTGTTCAATAAAATGTATAAATAAATAAAGTTTGAGAGCCGCTCCGATTGTGGGCGGTCGCGCGACATCGCTCGCCCGCCTAATTATCGATACACAACGATTATTCCAAATAATTAGTTTTCACACACGTGCACAGACAGCCGCACACTTAGGCACGTTGGAATTAATGCACAAACTCGATATTGAAAAGTGAAACTAGAAAAGCTATATTTAGTGTTCAGTGATTAAGGAGATTGGGTGTATTTTTATTTTAAAAAAGTGGTTTAGAGAACTGATCCACCACCACCATATTGACCCTTAAATGTCCTATTGCTGGACACGGGTTTCTTTTTAGACAGGGAGGAAATAAGCCTATTACATTCTGGTGCTCTGTAATACAGGCATTTCTGCCTAGCTCAGACACCGTCTCTTTCAATCCATACCCTGATGTAAATTCCAGCTATTGTTTTTGCACGCTAGGTTAGATCGTGGAGAAAATAAAGAGATTTTTTATTTTTATGATAACATACGCCGACCAGGTGGGATGGTGTAGAGCAGGGGTGTTCAAGACCCAAGATCTACCTTTTACTAACGAAACGAAGCGAAACAGTGAATCAGTATAGTATAGTTTGGTTTATCTATCTCAATTAAACTAGTTATTTTTGAAAAATAGTACAAAATGATGTGCGCCGCCATCAAGGCGTCACTCAACACGGTATCATGAAGACGCGGGTTCGAATCTCGCCCGAGACGAATTTTTTCTTTACTTTGCAACATTTAAATGCGATTTTTTTTCTTTCGTAACCAGGGTTAAAAGAAAATTTCCTTTTCATTGCTCTTTTATAAAAAGAATCATAAATTTTCCGCAGGTTTTTTACATAAACCTTTTGTGAGATAATGATTCTAAGGGGTGATGGGCTTAGAATACACGTGTCACCACTCTTGTTCTTTCCATAGATGTTATAAGGGCCGACTGATGGAGTCTACTGCAATAAAACTCTACACCTACTCATGTCAACGTAGTAGAGCAGTCCAATTCCTTCTAACTTAAGGCACAGAATATATAACCGTGCCCAACAGTAGGACGTCGTTGTAGATTATTAACCAATGGGATAGAGCCTTGATAGAGCAGTGTCTTATCGTATCACGGACGTAGACTTGAATCGCGAGCCTAACGAAGGATTCTATGGTTAACTTCCGAACGCAGCGAGTTATTAAATGATTAGAGTCCTGACGTAGCGAGGGACTTAAGCTCACCTAAGACTGCTTTATCACCGAGGAATGTACTCTACTTTTTGCACCACCCGCGTGAAAATAAAAACAAATACGTAATAGTAATAATAATAATAAATACTTTATTGCACACAAAAATATAGAAACAGAAATTTTTTAAATCAACACATGTACAACACAGGCGGCCTTATTGCTAAAAAACAATCTCTTCCAGGCAACCTTGGATCAGGGAAATACAGAAAGGGAATTCAAATCGGGGATGGGTGCAGTAGTAGCTAAATATGGACAACGAAGGAGTGATTTAGCTAAAGATTTAAGGATAGGAAGTGATTTCGAACTTGATTCTTAAAGGACTCCAGTGTACGAGCTCTCTTAATACTCTCAGGGAGAGAGTTCCATAGCCGAACGGCATATGCGGGAAAAGAGTGTGAAAGAAAATCAGTACTGTGGGGTGGAATGTCAAGAGTTAAATTAAAATTCGATCGTAAAATACGACACGAAGAAGTGGACCGAAAAGAGAACTGTGACTTTAGATATGATGGGGAAGTTGGAAGAAACAAAACATTGTAAAGTAGGGATAGAACATGTAAATCTCTGCGCTGGCGAATTGGGAGCCATTTAAGTAATAGTTATTGCACTCAAAATCATATTAATTTAATATTAAATTATATATTATTATATTAGGTACTTAAAAAAGTCACTAAACTTCTGTATTGAAAAAACAACACAGAAGACGTGAATGTATGTGCTTAAATCCCTTTGATTTTTTGGCTTGGAAAACTAAAACCTACAAAATAAATTAAAAAAGCATGGCGAGGTGAATTTTTTCTTTAATTTTGTTATATTTTAGTATCTTACCTTTTTTTTCTGCATGTGTTACCGATTCAGAATCATAATATTTGCGCCTAACAATATAAGATGGTTTTTTTTATCAAAATTAAGTAATTTCTATGTTCCAAATACAATAGTTAATTCAATCTCTAGGAGAGCAGGGAATTCAGTACATTATTTAATATCTGACTTTAGAGGATTTAAATTACTTACGTTCTCTTCTAAATCTATAATTACATGCCATAGAATAATTATGTTATTTTAGGGCAGATGGTGCGAAAATGACAAAAAACACGCATTTAAACGATATTGTCAACAGCGAAAGCACGCAATTAAAACTTTTCTATTTCATCAAGGAATATTGTCGACTTATCTTATCGTGCATCACAAACTTTTTGTTCATACGAAGAGCACAAAACTAATACTGTTTATGATATGCGAGACGAACCTTATTACTGAGGCTCTAAGACAAATTATCGCATTTTATCATTTATAAAGTATGAAACGCTAGTTTGATGCCGTGATCGGTCGACATTTTGACAATTTTGTTCCGTGGAAAGTGTCAGCTCTCTTGAGGACCACCAGGGGGCGCCTCGCCCGCGTCAAAGATGAGGCGCTGATAAAGATAGTTAAAATTACAATTAGTGAGAAAATATTTTGGGTATGACTTGACCGATCGATAAAAAATATAACGGACATAGTATATTGCTATCGTAACTCTAGTCACTAATTGGTATTGAATTCTATTTATGTGAATATAAGACAAAATGTAATGTAGCAGTCTATTAGTGTAAACTGTAGTTACCAGTGCATTGGTATTTCTCCTATCTCAAGGCTTTGCAAATTGGTAAATGAACCTAATAACATCTTAGATATTTTTGCTGACTCACCTGGCAGGATTCGTGCAATTAAGTATAATGAAGAATTTATAAGTACAAATGAAATTAACAATTTGTCCCTTTCCTTATTTCTTAAAGTTTATTTTTGCATATTTTAATTAATATTATTGTATCTTTTTAATGTATCATAATGTATAAATAAGATATTTAGCATGTAGAATTTTACCTGTAATTGTTTGTTACATACTTTTTTCGTTAAGTATATATACATTATATGTTACTTAGATATAAACATATTTATAAATTTTTATAATACCAATCGATGTAACAGTATATATAAATGTTGGTAAACCACACATAAATAAAAATACACATAGAAAACAAGGAAGTAACAAATAAAGGCGTGCAAAAATTAATATGTTTTTAACGCCAATTCTTCGTTCAATGTTAATTTGCGTAGGATAGGTCTAATTAATGTTAAGATTAACCTTCTTGTAAAATAATTATCAATAAAAATACAACTGAAAACCTCGCTATTTCACCTGCAACATCACTCAATAGACCAAAGGTAGAGTTATTGAAACACAAAAATAAATTCTGTACCAACAACACCTCTGTATTAAAGAAACTATCTAATAAAAACCCAAAGAGACGCCGACGCGGCGAAGAAGGGCCGAGAGTAAAAAAAACGAAATAATCCGCCCCAAAGTATCAAATAATAAACTTGGTAGCAAGTGAATTTCGGGGATCGGGTTGCGTTCGGCGCGTTTAAAGGGACCTGACGTTTTTTTACAGTTCGTTTTCGAAATTCAAACTTGACGTGTACCGGCCAGTACGAAAAAAACGAGACTGGCGTTGATAAGTTTTTTCTGTAATTTATACAAGGGGTAATTGTATGACGTCATTCTACTACTTATCCTTATTATATCTTAAAAAAGAATAATTGTATGTGTTTTAAGGATGTTTGTACTACTTAGCATTTTAGTGTAGGGAATTTTTAAAGATCTAAGAGTTACATCATATCAAGACCATTTATATAATAAATAATGTTCAATTCGCAATTCAAGGTAATTCTTTAACTAACAAGCTCCTCGGATTAACAAAATTATAAAAATGCTTCCACTTAATTATGCATTCATCACGTCCTGTGCACGAAATGAAACGAAATACCCCACAACAGGTTATCGAGATAAGAGACGATTAAAAATCATATCCCATATCTTTTATATCATGCGATATGCAACCTTTTCTGTTCATACTTAAAAATTATTTTAAGATACATATTACATTTTTGTCCAAGATGGGCATGAAGATAACGAAACCAAAATAAAAGGTTGGCTGTTTGAGTAGGGAGAGAAGCGTCATGTCAAGTGAAATGTCAAAATGTGACAGTTTCCGCGCGGGTGACCGAGCTGTTATAAGAAAAGTGCCAAAGGAATCAGAGTGTCCAGGGTCTAACATTAATTAGGAACCTTACATTAACGGTGTTTTTGGAATAAGGACCCGATAATTTTATTTTGTTTTTTATTTATTTTCTCTGTTTAAAGACGGCAAAGAAAATTGAGTTCCATGCAGCCTAGTTATTGATAAATTGTTTAATTTTTAACCGACTTCAAAAAAAAGGAGGAGGTTATCAATTCGACCCGTATGTTGTTTTTTTTGTGTGTTACGCGATTACGCAGCCAGTTGTGGACCGATTTTCAAATTTTTTTTTGTATTCGATAGAGTATACTCTGAGGGTGGTCCCAAGGTTACTAAAGTTATGATCTGATGATGGGATCTTATAAAAATCGAGGGAAACCCTTATATTTTATAGGTATTTTCAACGTGTTTTGTGTGTGTTACGCGATTACTCCGCCAATTTGGACCGATTTTCATAATTATTTTTGTATTCAATAGAGTATACTCCTGGGGTGGTCCCAAAGTCACCAAAGTCAGGATCTGATGATGGGATGGGATAATCGAGGAAAACCCTTAAATTTTATAGGTACGTCCATCGTGTTGTTTGTTTCGAAGTTATTCACGTATTCGCGTCTGGTAGTCATGAACCGAGCTGATGATGGAAGGATTCTTAACTTTTGGACTTGACCTGACTTGACCAGACCTTGCACCTTAATTTAATACTAGCTCATCTTCGGTTCAAATCACTTAAATGATTCCATCCACTGAAAAGTAAAAATAAAAAATATTTTAGAAAAATAAAAACCGACTTCAAAAACACTGAAAGTTAAATATAATATAAGAATAGGTACAGACAGCATCACACTTCTATATTGAAGTCGGTGCCAAATTTTAAGACTTTCTGGGAGATCATCGTTTGGCACCGAATTCAATATAGAAGTGTGATGCTGTCTGTATTTTGTATGTATTTTTAACTTATCAGTGTTTTTGAAGTCGGTTTTTATTTTTTGTAAAAGATTTTTTTCCATGTTTTCCAGGCACATAAGTTTTTACTAGCTCATCCTTAATGTCAATATTTAATTATATACCTACTTTAGATTTTCAACATAATAGAGTGTGGGTTTTACTTAAATTAGTTAGCAATAAAGTGATGGGGCGTCAGACAGAAATAAATTATAGAAACAAGAGTACTGTATCTTAAAATCAACACTTTTGACGTTGAACAAACCGGCACTATAGCGTTTTGTTTTATCCATCTCCTGCTGAGTGAGTATTTTGACGACACGGTTAGCGTAGTGGTAGAGTGATCACCTACTGCACAACGGGTCGCGGGTTCGATTCCCGTACGGGACAAATATTTTGTATGGCCTACAGAAATTTGTTCCTGTCTGGGCGAATGTGCATGTGATATTCTATGTTTGTAACTGCACCCACGACACAGGGAAAAATCCTAGTGTGGGGCGACGTTTTTTTTAAAGAAAAAGAAAAAAAGTATGATGAAGTGCTTATTAACAAAAAAGATTTTACAGTTATTACAAAAAAGTAAGCCAAGCCGTAAATTTACGAAAATTGTAATGTTTATTTATTATACTAGTTGAATTATTTTTTAATTTTATTGAAACGATGTATTTCAATCAAATACAGGTCTTTCCATTTCAAGTCATTATATATACACCCTTGCAGTATAAACATTGGTCACTCATACCTGGAAAAGCGCCAATTCCTCATTTATGTTATTCAGCAAATAATACCTGAATAAAAGTGTTACTAAGCAGGAGAGAATGCATGAAATTTGCATGAAACATTGAGTATTAGTGCGTTATGTGAAAGACTCTGTACAGAAACTTTATTCAGTGACTAGCTGTGCCCGCGAACTACGTTTCGCCATCAAAATACTTAACACAGTGTTTAGTTTTTTCCTCCATTTTATTCCATAATGATTCAACTTTATTCTGCCTTTCTTGAGCATCGGCCATTTCGAAATTAGGACAATTTTCGTATGTTCGTAATGCTCTTTTTCTAACAGTCCACAAAATTAAATACATTACATATTACTATAAACACTAAGTATAATTATTGTTTTAGAGACATTATTGATATTAATAAATTCTTCTTCAGTAGAAAGAACTACACAGTTGCAAGAATAATCTTTATCGTATTCATGTTTCGAATTAAAATAAACAATTGTTAATAAAATAGAACTGTATACGAATAAAGTTTAGATTTTATAATGGGTGTTGGTAACACCAACAAAATATATTTTTTGGATATGACAACTTGGCCAATTTTGACTGGTCGTACAGTAAGCTCCTTGTCAAGCTATATTGTTTATTGCTATACCTATAATGCTAGGTTTGGAAACGAACTTTTGGAAACTTGGAAAAGGACTATGGCCTTGGAAAGTCCATAGTGCTCTACTCTTGAAGACCTTTCATTTGATACCTATATTGCTAGATAAGAAAACGAACTTTTATCCACCTTTATTGAGCGGCGGCCATGTTGAATTTATTTATGTGTTGCTAGGTTCATAGTGCTCTACTCATCAAGGCCTTTCATTTGAGACCCATATTGCTGGGTTTGGAAACGAACTATTATCCATTTTTTGAGCGGCGGCCATGTTGAATTTATAGCAATTTTCCTAAGTTCATAATGCTCTACTCTTTTAGGCTTTTCATTTGATACCCATATTGCTAGGTTTGGAAACGAACTTTTATCCTTTTTTTTGAGCGGCGGCCATGTTGAATTTAGGTCGATTTGGCTAGGTTCCTAATGCTCTACTCTTCAAGACCTTTCATTTGATACCCATATTGCTAGGTTTGGAAACGAACTTTTATCTATCTTTTTTGAGCGGCGGCCATGTTGAATTTATGTCAATGTTGCTAGGTTCATAGTGCTCTACTTATCAAAGCCTTTTATTTGATACCCATATTGCTGGGTTTGAAAACGAACTTTTATCAATTTTTTGAGCGGCGGCCATGTTTAATTTAGGGCAATTTTCCTTAGTTCATAATGCTCTACTCTTTTAGGCCTTTTTAAGTTGATACCCATATTGCTAGGTTTGGAAACGAACTATTATTCTTCTTTTTAGAGCGGCGGCTATGTTGAATTAATGTCGATTTTCCTAGGTACCTAATGCTCTACTCTTCAAGGCCTTTCATTTGATACCCATATTGCTAGGTTTGGAAACGAACTTTTATCTATCTTTTTTGAGCGGCGGCCATGTTGAAATTATGTCAATGTTGCTAGGTTCATAGTGCTCTACTTATCAAAGCCTTTTATTTGATACCCATATTGCTGGGTTTGAAAACTAACTTTTATCCATTTTTTGAGCGGCGGCTATGTTTAATTTAGGGCAATTTTCCTTAGTTCATATTGCTCTACTCTTTTAGGCCTTTTTAAGTTGATACCCATTATGCTAGGTTTGGAAACGAACTATTATTCTTCTTTTTAGAGCGGCGGCTATGGTGAATTTATGTCGATTTTCCTAGGTACCTAATGCTCTACTCTTCAAGGCCTTTCATTTGATACCCATATTGCTAGGCTTGGAAACTAACTTTTATCCACCTTTTTTGAGCGGCGGCCATGTTAAATTTATGTCAATGTTGCTAGGTTCATAGTGCTCTACTCATCAAGGCCTTTCATTTGATATGCATATTGCTAGGCTTGGAAACTAACTTTTATCCACCATTTTTGAGCAGCGGCCATGTTAAATTTATGTCAATCTTGCTAGGTTCATAGTGCTCTACTCTTCAAGGCCTTTCATTTGATACCCATATTGCTAGGTTTGGAAACTAACTTTATTCCACCTTTTTTGAGCGGCGGCCATGTTGAATTTATGTCAATGTTGCTAGGTTCATAGTGCTCTACTCATCAATGCCTTTCATTTGATACCCATATTGCTAGGTTTGGAAACTAACTTTTATCCACCTTTTTTGAGCGGCGGCCATGTTGAATTTATGTCAATGTTGCTATGTTCATAGTGCTCTACTCATCAATGCCTTTCATTTGATACGCATATTGCTGGGTTTGGAAACAAACTTTTATCCGTTTTATTTGAGCGGCGGTCATGTTGAATTTAGGGGGATTTTCCTATGTTCATAGTGCTCTACTCATCAAGGCCTTTCATTTGATATGCGTATCGCTGGGTTTGAAAACGAATTTTATCGGCAGTCATGTCAAATTAAGTCAACGTGGCTAGGTTCAATGTATTCTACTCTTTAGGTTCTTCGTTCGATATCCATGTTCCTTGGGTGGATCCAAAAAAATGTGATCCGTCATTTTAGACATCAGGATCAAGAGTCCCGTCCCGTCCCTCTACGCGTAACCTAGAACATTGCAGTCAGATATTTTTTTTAATTATCAGTATTAATCTATTACTTTTAATAGTTTTAAATGGATGAAAGAGTTTGATTCCTTAGTCCTAATGTAAAAACATATAACACCTTTCAAAATACCTTGAAAAGAGTATCTTCATTTATCAACATTTCAAATATTTCAAAAATTGTACCGATTTTGTGAAAATTTGTCAAGAATTAAACCAATCTACAAATTTTATGGTCACTCGATAAGTATTATCATAAAAAATGCTTTATACATTGGTTGTATGGCTTGATCTTTTTGCCTTACCACCACGGTACGACATAAGAAAAAGACAATTTGGTTGGCGAAATCCAGTTGGGCACAGCCATTAACAGAAAATATTAAATTGTACTATGTGAAACACTTCATTCCTGCCTTTCAATTTTCGAAATCCAATTACCTAAGATCAGGCTGTATGGCGTAGTTCCATTGCCTTTCCTTCGTGGAAGAAAATACCTTCTCTCTGTACTATGTGACAGACTTGTCAAAATAATTTCACGTGCGCCATGTTGTTTTTCTACCTAAAGCCAATTCGAAAATTTTATATGGTATTTTTTCACTAAAAATAAAAAGTGAATTTAAACAAACGAAATTATGCCTAAATGTTCTTCCGGAAAATTCTAAGCATTGTGCTGTAAGCCATATCGAATTCTGTCCAGTAGTTTCGGAGATCTTTCCGGACAAACAGACAAACAAACAAACAAACAAACAAACAAACCAACAAACAAACAATTTTTTAAAAACTATTCTATCGTGTTCTGCTAATGATTTTAAGGCGACCTGTATATTTTTTTTCTTAATATTTCGCAATTACAGATTTTTGTACCCCTACGATTTTATTATATATAGAGATTAATTGTTTTCCGTCTCACAAAAAAAAAACAGAGTACCGCCATTTTTTTGATTAAAATAGCGAATGATCACAACTCTAATTAGTATAGATACCTTTATATATCGCTGAGGATTTCAGAAAGATTTTAAATAAACATCTTTAATAATTAGCGTTTTTAACCGATATCAAAAAAGGAGGAGTTTCTCAATTCGATGCGTATGTTTTTTTTGTGTGTATGTTACGCGATTACGCCGCCAATTGTGGACTGATTTTCAAAATTCTTTTGTATTCGATAGAGTTATATTCCAAGGGTGATCCCATGGTTATCAAAGTTAGGGTCTGATGATGGTATCCCATAAAAATTGAGAAAAACCTTTAAATTTTAGGTGTGTCCAATGTGTTTTGTGTGTATGTTACGCGATTACTCCGCCAATTGTGGACCGATTATCAAAACTCTTTTTGTATTCGATAGAGTATACTTCTGGGGTCCCAAGGTTACCAAAATCAGGATCTGATGATGGAATCCTATGAAAATCGAGGGAAATCCTAATTTATATGTATGTATTATTATATGTATGTATTAGGGTTTCTTTCACTAAAAAGATTTCATTCACTCAAAAGTTAAAAATAAAAAATATTTTATAAAAAATAAAAACCGACTTCAAAAACACTGAAAAGTTAAAAATAATATAAGAATAGGTACAGACAACATTACACTTCTATATTGAAGTCGGTAACAAATTTTAAGACTTTTTAGAAGATCATCGTTTGGCACCTACTTTAATATATTTATTTATTTATTATTTATTAATTCTTCACGTACATCATGTACAAAGGCGGGCTTAATGCCTCAGGCATTCTCTACCAGCCAAGGTGGTGAAGAAAGCAGGTGTGGTATTTATACCAAAATAGTAGCAGACCAATTTAGCATCATCAATTTTATGATTATTAAAATACAAAACTTACAATAATATTCTAATAAATAAATACAAAAATTAATAAACTAAATATATTATATCAACAATTAAAATATGGATACTAGATATTACAATGCCTATCAAATCAACCAAGTGACTAAGTATTAAAATTGAAGGTGAATAAATTTACGAACTCGGTTTTTGAAGTTCAACTTGCTAGTGGAATTCTTAATTTTTAGAGGGAGAGCGTTCCAGAGAAGTATAGCTTGAACAAAAAAGGAGGAATGCATTATATTGGAGTGGTGTGAAGGACACATAAGTAGCTGATTGGAAGATGAACGCAGAGGTTTATCATGAGAGGTACACAAGTACTGAAAACGAGAACTTAAATAATTGGGTGTTGTGGGAGTAAAAAGAATAGCAAACAAAGTGCTTAAGGCGCATAGTGACGTCAATCATAAAAAATCACTGCAGAAAAAAACGGTTCTCTTCATAAATATTGAATAAAAAAATCTTTAAAAAAGATATGTTATTATTCAACGCATTCTTTAGCGAATGGTTTTTTTAATTAATAAATTAATTTAATTAAAACTTGGTTAAAATGTGACCCAAATATGCCTCGATTTTAAAACTATAAACCTAATCGCTTCGTAAATATTAGGTTAAATCACATACTTTTGATTTCAATAAATAAAGTGAACAATATTCTAGGGGATGGTCTTTTTAGATTTTTCTTATTCGCTTTCATTAATATTTTATTGAAATAATTCATCTTACGCGTAAAGGTTTGCTTGAATATTCCCCTCACTCTCACTCACTCACTCCTATGTAATCAGTGCGGGACGATCGACGCAAGGTCATTGGGAGCACTATGCGCCTTAAAGTCCTTAAGTGCCTGCGCTGCTGGATGGAGAACCAGTTCAATCGATGCCAATGTTCAGATACAATATAGAAGTCTGATGTTGTCTGTACTCTTTCGGATTTATATATGTGACAAAATGTGTTTCGTCATTTGAATATAGGTACATTATAAACTTGAGCGACAAAAATTCTCAGTTGGAAATCTTTTGAGACCAACTGTTTAATAGCCATCGCAAGTAAACTTCTTAGAAAAAACGTCATACTTCTAATTGTATAGTCACAATAGCTTACCCATAAATTGTCAAAACGCAATGCAACCGTGACTAAATTATTTTGAAGGCATAATTTGTGCTTTCCGCCATATTGTTGGATGTCATCTCATGGCTGTACGAGACAACTGTCCTTGCTGCCTAATCGCCCGTTGGACCGATTGTGAATCGATAATAATATTGTAAAATCGATATTGATGCCATGGATCAGGCAACACAAATTGTTTGAGACATTAGTTTGATTTAATTTAACACTTACATTTTACCAATTTAGTTTTATGAGAATTTAAAAATGATTTTTTTAAAATGGTATAAATATTGATCTGTAAGAGACGGAATTTCTCCGGAACTTCAAGTAATGTTGAAATTTATTTATTACCTTATATTTTATTGCTTTTCGATAAGATTTTATATATTAGTTATCAACTTGATTTGCGCATGGTTGCGCAAATATCGGTTGTTAGCTAGCCTTGCCCTTTATGTTTATTCTTGTATCGACACTAAAGAGTCTTTAAAAAGATGGAATATCGACTCTAAAAATGAACTAACACCACACATAGAGTCGTATCCCAAAAATAAGTATATTTTGCAGAAGAAAAAATCACAGTGTTAAATTTTTTTATCTGCGGTTCATAAAAATGATACCGAAGTGGTATTTTATACTTCATCGAGGTATACTTTGCTAAAAAAATATTAGACAACAATGCCCTCAAACTATCCTACTGCTCATGAGCAAATCATTCACGTATGAGGAGCTTGCACAAAAACATCTCTGTTCTATTAAGATAGATGAGCTTTCACACCAATTAAGATTAAGTGTTACACTGACGTAGTATTTATTTAGTAATCTGTGGTTACACTCAAAAAGTGTTATAGGTATCGAATCTGTGACAAAAATGATATTAAATTGAATAAGAGTCATAGGTTTTCCGCTCAGACTACACTCGCTTTTAACCACCTATCTGGTTTTTTTTTGAGTCCACGTGGTTGGGCTATGGAGGCACTTCCTTTTACTTATTTATTAATTATTTACGTACATTATGGCTATGGCGAACTTAATGCCTGAGGCATTCTCTACCAGTCAACCTTTCGGTGGTGCAGAGAGCAAATGTAAATCACATTAATAAAGAAATTATTAGTCATTTTTTAAAATCTTAATACATAAATATGATTAAAAAGATAAACTAATACATATTATAAGACACACTAACAAATTGCAATACTAATAAGACAAGTGATAAGATAAGTGAATAAATGTGGATCCGCCTGCCTGCTTGCACCATTACCCTAAAGTTATCATAAGCAGTATTGTTGGACTCTGACGATTTGAAGTGACATAGCTTTTCAATCCCTTTTAAGAAATGTTCGCTTTCATCTTTGTCTGGTAGGAGGAGTTGAACCTTGATCTACAGGTCCAATTATCTTGTGATAAATATAATGTCATTCAACAACATTGAATAACTACATGTTTTATTTTCTCAATCGCAAGCTGTAAACCTCAAACTAAATACCTTAAAACCCTTTTGTTCTGTCATTATTCGTGAATGACACAATTTTCGAAAACTTTACGCTCTTATACATAACGAAGGATCGAAAATGAAATGAAAACATAGCTTGTTTTAAAAAGGAGCATGTAGGTATCTGAGAGTTTCCTAAGCTTTACTACATATCAAAATGTACAGCCAGTGATTTGGGCCCTTCCTGATTCCTGATCCCCCCATAGGGGGCCGAAATGACCCGGTGGGCGGTTATTTTGGGTATTGGGAAGCCAGTGGATTATATTACCTCAGGCATACATACCCTAGTCAGCGGTCTACTTAGTTTATTTATTTATTTATATATAATTTATGTACAGATATTGTTGTACAGAAGCGAACTTAATGTCTGAGGCATTTTCTGCCAGTCAACCATCGGGTGAAGACAGTTAATCTTTGGATGAAATAATATGGTAGATGTAAAGAAAAAAGGTTTAAAAAAATATATGATAGTAACAGATATTAAAATAAATGAGCACCTTACAGTTTAGCGCCTTAGAAGGTATCGCAAAAGATTGACTCATCTTAAAACAAATATCAAAATGTTATATTTTTTTCTAAAACAATTTCAGCTCTGCTTTTAATAAGTATAATACTTTGATTGGTGTAATTACTTATGATTTTGTTTTGAGCATCGTCACTGTGTTATGTATGATGCGTTTATTTTTAAGAAGCAGGTATTATTTTTAATATATTTATCAGAGCACGAACACTGAGGTTTTGACACAATAGGCGTATACTCTAAAGCCAAACAGACCGCCTTCCCACACCCTCGCCGTCTCCTTAAATTGAAAATATGCTATAACTTTGTAAACATCCAAGACGCTAGTACTCGGAGCGAAAGAATTTGATACTTTTATGCTAATTTTGTCCTAATCATAATTAAGGTGTAACTAGTCATATTATATGTAGTAAAAATTATTCCTTTTGAACAGCGTTTGTTTTGCATTATTATATTGTATACAATATGTACCCATTATTGTACTATTAATTTTATCAACTATTTGTGGAAAACAAGTACAATATGTTGAGATTCTATATGTCAACTTCATCATCAACTTATCATTTTAGTTTTTTTCTAATAAAACTGATCGCTTTACTACTTTTTACAGTCAAAGTAGTTCATTTTTTAGTCGAGATATTCCATTTTTTTCAAGACTCATTAGTGTCGACACAAGATTTAGGGCAAGGCTGGCTAAATCGATATTTGCGCAATCACTTATGCTCAAATCAAGTTCTTATCTAATATGTAAAATGATCGCTAAACTACACTTTTTACAGTCAAAGTAGTTCATTACTAACTAGTGATATCTTGTTCAAGTAAGTGTTTGATTTATGATAAAAACAATTTAGGGTAGGTAGGGCCTGATGCGAATTAATGGATAAAGTGAAGCACAAAATTTATAATAATTACATAATTGTGTCTTAGCCTTCGTCCTTTGAATTAAATTACATTACGGCAAGAAAGACACGAAATATTTTTTTTGTGTAAAATCAGGAAGGCACAGCTTTTAATCTTTTTCTTTGTTATAAAGGAGATTTTTTAAAAATCTTGAATCAACTGTGAGTAAAATCTACCTATTACAGAGTTTTGTCCCCTGGCATAGAGCTCTTCAAGTATCAAATCGTTTAATCCAAGTGTATAACAGAAGCCCAATGCGCTGATGCGTACTAACAAAATTACGGCGGTTGGTGAAGTGAACTATGAAAATAGGATTTCTTTAGACCGCCCCACCCTGCACTTCCCAGCCCTACCCCAGGTAACGGGGTAGGATTATGAAGATTATCAAGAATTGATACCCAAGACAGATGGGTGAAGTAATTATATTTTTTCACTTGGCAACATAATTGGGGTCTATTTTCGTTGTAATGAAGCAGGTAGAGCCGATGAAATACCTAGGTAAATTAACGTTTGGTAAGTGTGTTCAATCTTTGATTGAAGTATTTTTCTTACTGAAGCCAAAATTAACGTAGAAAGTTCATAAAGTATTCGTGAATAACTTGTCTTTTTATTTCATTTTGTTTGTTTTGAGTTTTTAGTGTCATTGTCAACTTCAAATTTTTTTTGAAAGGAATCAGGAGATCCTATAACTCATATATTAGGTATAAGAAAATTGCAGGCATCTCCGGAATTATAAAACATAATTTGCTTGCTTATTGCCGACTTAAATTTAGCGTCACTAAAATATCAATAGAAAGAAATTAAATTTTACCTCTCAATTTCATACACACAACTTTTTGAGGAGTGTAGCTACATTTCTAATCCATAATAAAACGTAGAACTTTTAACAGATTTCAAAAGATTTAAGATATGGAAATCTGAAAACAAAGCCTTTCGCCTACCTCGTTACCCGTTTGGCAAAGTATCAAATGCTTCCAAGTCTAATTAGAGTCTCATGTCTTAGACACTTTCCAGAAACGGGCGAATTCGCAGCGTTTTCACTCGCGCGAGACTGTACATGCGATTAGGTACAGTGAGCTCCCATTCAAACTTTATATTTACATTACGAAAACCGCCACTATTACGAGCGACATAAGAACGGCCCAAAGGTCAAACAGTACTTATAACTTGACAAGGAGCTTACTATACTCGGCACCATTACTTGCGTCCATAAGCATCGCGCGAGTTTGACGCGAAACGCGCGCGTAATCACGGCGAAATTGCACCATTCTGAACAGGGTCTTTTTTGACGAGGTATAATGCTGTTGCGTACTATATCTGACGATTTCTGGCTGATGGGGTTGTGTGGGACTGTCCACTTTCGCCACATAGTGCAGAGCACCCACTAAACCAGAGAAGGCGAACCAAAAGCACACGTGCCAAAGGTGTCACGTAACGAAATACTTTAAGCACGGGATCAATTAAGCACCTCAACATCAATTGAGCACGTCACGTCGAAAAACGTAAGAATCTTGTTTGTGTAATAATTGAGGTAATTTTCTTTAACTCACTAGAAGGTTGTATGTTGGCATGTCAAGGTTACTTTATTGTTTATTCGCAAAAATGGAACGATTCTAAAAGGTTTACCATCTCTACACTGAACCAAACTCAAGGTTGGTTCAATGCGGAGATGGTCAAGATGATCCCGGGTTTGGGAAGCCCCAATTATCTGGGCCATCCCGGGACAGCTCGACCAGCTACGGGCCAGGTTAGAGCGCCTGGGGGATTGCCATGGATAAAGAGGTAATCCCCAGTCGGGGAAAAGGAGAGCTGTCCCTGGGTAGCTAGGGCCGTATATGATGTGTATTTGTTTGTGTTCAATAGAGAGTTTATACATCCCGCAATTTACCTAATGCTCTTTAAGGTGGTATTTTGTAAATCTTTTCTTGACACACACGTATGTAAAGATTGTATTGTAGCCAGCTTTACTGGTGGTAAGTTTCAAGTAGTCACTTTAGCTAGGCGCTGAAAATAGACAGTTTAAATTATACCAAAAATATCTTTTTTACACAACAAACGCGGAAAGCAGGAATACGACCCTTCCGATATTAGTTACAGAGTTGCGATCACTCATGTAGAGCACGTTAGAGGTTATCTTAGCCATCAACAATTATTGGCTGCAGCCATAGACACGTCGGAAGCAGTCGGCGACAACCACCAATGCACGACGGACAGTTTCTTAGAAAACAAAATGGCGGACTGTCACTGCGGTCACGCTACAACTGCAAGTCATATTATTATTACTCTTTGACTGCAAGCAACAGCAGAGGTCGACGCATTGACAGCTGTCGCCAATAGCTGTGGACTGCAGTAGTCAAAGTCGTCTTTTGTCCGTCCCCACGTCAAGAGAGCACATAGCACCTACAATGATCTCCCAATGAGTTGTGACGCACTCACGGTACCCCCATCGCTCTGCTTGTTAGAATAGTAAATGCTGTCTCTTCAATGTGATGTGCGTTACAGAACATACAAAAATTGAAACATATAAAATTAAAAGGTCTTGTTCACCACTCGCATTTTTACAACAAATCTTTTTTTTTACTACAACTTGTTTATAAACCATACACTTGCGGCGAACAATGACGAAGATTAGCGCGTTGTGTTGCGCAAGCGCACAGCTATGTGAAGTCGCCGCCCCAAAGGCGCCGATGGCCGCCGACAAAGAGGTATTAAACCTTTCGGCAAGTATAATACAAGTTTTGTTAATGATAGTTTGCGGCAATTTTTTTCCTAGTGGATTATTTATTTCGCTTCGAACGTTTAAAAAGTCTGTCTGAACATTACTTTTAATATTGCACGTTGTTGTATTTTTTATAAATATTATTAGGGTTCAGTATTTGAACCGTTTTGATACTTACCTACATTACATTTAAATTCGATCAAAGGGAATCGTAAAACGAAATATTTTTCCACTCTGTTCTATCGGTAAAACTAATAATAGTATTAAAGAGACTACATTTGTATGGCACGTTTTTTCCTATGGTATCGGTCTTATTACAAACCCTGGTTTAAATCTGGTCTAAAGTTAGTCTTGGTTTAAATGTAGTGCGCTTTCACTTGTGTCAATAGATACATAGATAGAGACAGTGTCAACATAGTCCTGGTTTAAACCAGGACTCACTTTAGTCCATGTTTTGTAGTGTTTAGTTATTGCTACAACTCAAATATATTTCTCTAGCTTCAATACTCTCATCAATGCTACCATAGTCAGTCTGGTTTATTAGTCTCTCTCGATGTATAGTTTCTCAAACAACTCAGTTTAATAAGACAATTTACGAAATTTGATCAAGAAAATTCAGATGAAATAAAATTTTCACCAAGTTCACTTCTATCATTGGCATTATCGTGACCTATCTAAGGGGCCTAATTTTGCTAATCTTAACGTTGTTGTGTCGTGATAGTGTTTCAACTGCTTTTGTCACTTTTATATGTTTTTGTGGTGCAGTTTATTTGTACTACATTTCTTGATTAGTCGATAATGACATATATTTTAATTAGCTATCGGTTAATCTACAACAACTCCTTTAAAAAAACGATTATATTGAAGCGTTTTTGGCCCGCCATAAATGCGTAAATGCTAGTGGAATAACGCCTCTGGTGACTTGGTGGGTTACCCAGATCCCAGGTCACCCTACGATTGTACTGACGAAACACCGTGGAAGTTTTTTAGTGGGTAGGCCCCGATTATAGCGTGGAAGTCCCACATAACCACAAGAGACAGACCCAATCTGTCGATGAAGATCTAAAACCTTTTTAAACCGAGTGAAAAAATATAAATATTATATATTTATATATAAATGTATATTTAAATTTAAATGTCCATCTTATTCTACATCTTTCTTTAGGGTTGTCTCGATAAGCTTCTCTTTATTTGTTTATAGATGAAGTACCTAGTTATATCTCTTGGTGTGAATTGTAGACAGTGGTGGCAATTCTGTTGGCACTAATTGGATTAGACTAAACTAAATTTAGACTTAGTGGTGTTAAATCGTGTTTTTTGTTCGAAAATTTTAATTGAAAACTCAATTTGACAGCACCAAAACTAAATTTTATTTAGGTTAATCCAAATAGTGCCAACAGAACTGTCACCAGTAACTATCTAAACTAAACTGAGCTTTTTAAAGCTTTTAATGCTTGTCGTACATAAAAATACCCGTCAAGTGCCTCCTTACAACATGATATATATAATATATAAGGAAATTGCTTATAAATAAATTAAATCGTAATATAATATTTATAATTTTAAGCATAAATCAATTAAAGAAACTAATCTAAATTTATGGCCTCCTCTCTTCTAATATTGCTGTGCCCGACAGGGTCCACAATTTACTTAAGGTATAACCAATCAAAATAACATCGAATTTCATTGTGGAAAAGCAATAAACTATTGAGTATATGCAATTGTCAATTGAATTGAGACATGATATTTTCGTGAAAATTCTGAGTCAGCGACCTCTGTTAGGGGGTAGCGAAAATACTTAGCAACTTCGCCTTTTACCCTCTGACCTTGCAAAAGCTGGGTTGCGGAATTTGTCGCAAAATGCTTTTAGAGCTTTCGATTCCAAATTGTAGATGTCTCTAGCAGTCTCAACACAACGTAATTGTTACGTTTTCTTATTAATTTTATGTGAACAAACTATTATAAGTGCTTTACGTTAAACTAGCTGTGCTTGTGAGAAATTCAGCTCGGTCGGCCTTCCTCGATAGATGGGCTTTCCAACATAAAATAATTTTTAAATTCAAACTAGTAGGTAGTTCTTGCGATTAGCACGTTCTACCAAATAAACAAACTCTTCATAATTTATTAGTAGAGTTATCTAACAATCGTTATATGGCCATTTGTATTTAAGAGTGTATTATTTATGTCGTGTCAGCTTAGTATTGCTGTTGCTTACAATTGGATGAAGTTTATTAAACCGCTGGCATAAAATCTGTCAAAATTACATAAAAGCATCTCTTTTAAATGTATCTACGCAAATGATAAGTAGGTATTTATAGCTAGTTTTGGGTCTCTTTATTTTTTAGTTTTTAAATGGTCAAATTATAGGCATATATTCATTTATTTTTATTTTATTTTATTTAAAAAGGTACAGTAACAGAAAACAGATTAATCCATTTGTAAAAATCAGAAAATATATAACAGTTTGAACCTGAGTTCCAATGAGAATTGTACACAGCATTTATAATGAACATTTAAAACTAAATATTACACACTAAAACAATT
The DNA here is from genome assembly GCA_963935595.1 of Schoenobius gigantellus. Lineage (NCBI taxonomy): Eukaryota > Metazoa > Arthropoda > Insecta > Lepidoptera > Crambidae > Schoenobius > Schoenobius gigantellus. Next base: position 57,219,618 of record OZ012541.1, read on the forward strand.
AAAAGAAACAAATACTTGCATTCACACATATACACATAAAAACATTATTATTACTTATCCAGGTCGTTACCAGTGTAATTGAGGATCGAATTTTTAAATTGGGAATTGTTTGATGTAAAAATATCAAAATCAGTACAAATTTGGTTATGGGATCTAAGTACATATTCTGTGCAATGGATAATTCATAGACACATTACTTGATACTGGCACACTAAATAATTGTGGTTTACGAACTGATCATCTGATTTAACACAATCCTGCAGGCCAATTGTGGATCTTACATCGTATGACATGGTATAAATTTGAGAAAAAGAAGTCACTAAATGCTGCATTTCGTATTACCGATCTCCAATGATATCATCACTATGGCATAATTTCAATGATGTCATCATTAAATAATGAACGAATGATCAAAAATCTGACCAGAAATCGTATTTTTCGTTTTGCACTATGACATCATATGATATCATTTGCAAAACCATGAGATCGGTAATAGTTCGCCCTATGGTTCAATTTTAATACAAAAATGTAAGAAACATTTTAATTCTCTTTCCGCAGTAGATTAGAGGAACAGACTCAATAGTAATGTCATCCCATATTGCAAGTTTATAGCGACCGATCATTAAGCAACAATTATGAAGGGTGAAACAAATAAAAATAAGGGGCGATCAAATACCCCGCCGGCCGGCCCGACCCTTGCGTAACTAGTGATGGGAGTAGTACGTTTGTGCCGGTACTTGATATCGATAGCAAATGCAACAACCGAATATCGCCCTTACATGTTGATAGAGAAATTGATTACTACAAAGTGAAGTTCTCTATGGAAATAAAAAAAAAAAATCGTCTATGCATTCGATCGATCGATTTATGCATTGTAAAGTAGCTACTTATGTAAACCTGCACCTGGGTCGTAAGCCCCAGCCACTGCTCTTGGCTCTTTTCTCTACAACGCGATGGACCCGGCACCCGCACAGTGAATCCATAGAATGATAAGTTACCGTCTCAGAATATAATGAACATCACAATTTTATATTGGAGTCCTCGTCCAGTGACAATGGCCCCTCCTCAATAGTATACTTTTCCGAATGCAGAAAGAATTTGAAAATCGGTTCAAAATTGGTTGAATGAACGTGCAAAAAATTGATACAGTCGTAATTAGAACCTTTTCCTTTTTGAAGTCACAAAAAATACGTTATGTCAAAGATTCTGAGTACATCTCGTATTTATTGCATGAGTTCACAACATTTAAGAGTTTCATAACCCAAAGAATCGTGAATTTCGAGGGGTAGTGTAGGACACATTGTTTGCAGGGCTGACGGCCATTGCTTGGGTCGAAAAGTCCTTGAGTGGCGGCTGCATACTGGGAGACACAGCGTTGGTAGGCCCCCTCAAGGTAGACCAACGACCTGGTGAAGGACACAGGTTGCCCCTAGATGTTAGCAACGCAGATCCGATAGGTAAGGAAATCCTTGGGGTAGTGCTATGTCCAGGAGTTGGCAACTTTTAGCTGAAATGATGATAAAGATAATATAGAGTTTCATAGTAAGCTCACTACTGTTGGGCATGGGCGATGGGTCTTCTCTAAGAACGGAAGGCTGTAGCCGTCTCCCACCACGCTCACTTTATAGGGCGAGCGCAAAGTATCGTCCGTTGATGGACAAAGAATTGCGAGCAAACGAGGTTGTTTTGGGTCTCGTCAGAATTGTTCGATGAATTGGGCCTTCCTTTTCTGGACCATAGGGGCGGAGAGGTTTAGGAGTAGGATATACACACACATTCTGTAGGTAACTCATGTTTTATGATCTTAAGTAGCAATAAATAATAAAAGATCTTTTGATGACTGAGGTACAATAAATACAATATTTGCCACAAATTTTTAAATTAAAATCAATCTTTACTCACACGTAGGAACACGAAAGATACTTAATTGTCTGCAGACTGCGGACTTAAATGGTGTATTAAAAATGCTTTTATTACAATTTTCTAACAATAATTAGCTTAAATATAAAGATTCAGCCAAAGATGCTGGCTTAAAAAAAAAGCTTCATTCAATCTTTCAACGCCTTTTTATCCCCCTAAGGGTTGAATTACCTTACCTTAGAGCAATGATTTAGTTCTTGTGCTGGGCCACATCGGAACCCTTAGCTGGCCGACATTGTTAGAAAGATGACGACCCAGGATTGTTACCTCCTTCTGCTAAGATGTTAACACGGGAAGATGATACTTTTGCCGCCCCGCTCAACCGCAAACAGCGGGGCGCTGGCGAATTGGGTCCGCCTGATCTCGAACGTGCCCGACATTGGGGGTGGAAATTCCGGAGGGAGGATTATACGAGTATAGGGACACCAGTGGAATTGCTCGCTTGGTGGAGAGTCCCGCGGCACACCCAAGAGTTACAGATAATTCTGCCTTAAAAAATTGGTTAAGTTCCTAAAAATCCTTTTTAGTGGTAAATGATACATAAACTTTTTTTTAAATTATGTATGGCCCGGCAAATGACCTCCTCCCGCCTGATGTTAAGCGGTGAAAGAGGCCCAAATGAGTTGACAGATAGAGTAGGGACGACATCCAATATCCTACCTGCCCTCCCCTTGCCGGCCCGAAAGATGCATTTTCACACCTCTTTTGAAGGAACCCATGTTGTAGGATGAAGGAAACACGTGCGCAGGTAGAGAATTCCAAGTGTGGGATGAACGACAGAAGAAGGAATCTTGGAATTTCTTGGTTCGGTGTGAAAAGGAGGACACAGTATACGGATGACTCCGAAGGCCCTTACGCGTGTTTCTGTTAAGGAATGGAGAGGGAGGGATAAGGTTAAAGAGCTCCTCAGAGCATTCCCCATGGAACATTCGGTAAAAGGCGCTAAGAGAGGCGATGTCACGACGAAGTTGTAGAGGCTCGAGGGTGTTAGTTGCCTCTACATCGCCAATTATGCGAATAGCGCGACGCTGCAATCTGTTCAGAGCATCGAGGAGGTACTGAGCGGAGCCGTCCCAAAGGTGCGAGCAATATTCCACGCAAGACCTAACCTGAATTTTATACAACAAGCATAGTTGGTCCGGCGCAAAATACCTACGCACCTTGTTCAGGACACCGAGTTTCCGTGAGTTGGCGTGTAACTTTGATAGTTTACGCTCATAGCCATAATATCATATTAAGCATTATCATCCTTTCACTGCTGGGTATAGGTACGCTAGTGCTATTAGTGATTCTGTGGGACAGTTATCTCCTCCACCTTTGCTAAGGCTTGATGGCGGTAAGTCCCCTAAGTCGGCTCTTACGACATTCTCGAGACGATAGATAGCGGAGACACATGTATTCTAAATCCGCATCCGCACTGAATACGGGTTTACGCTCTATGATGATGAATCGATCGGTCAGTTAGGATATATAATTTTATAAGATACATATATAATTAAAGAATAAAAGGCACATTACGCTGTTTCTTTTGTACTGTAATACAGTAAGCTCCCATTCAAGCCATACATTTATACTACAAAGACCGCCACTATTACGAGCGACATAACAACGGTCCAAAGGTCAAACAGTATAGCTCGATAAGTAGCTTACTGTACTCAGAATGAGTTCAAACTTCGCCGTTAAAATGTTCAGAAATATGAAATCACCTTTTCTCTGTTTTTTTTCTAATCTTGTGCTCCTGAATGCAGTGAATCGTAAATTTGAGAGAATACTCAAAATAGTTCGTAAATATGCATTATTGCTAAAATAAGATAAAGAGTAAATACAGACTGTCCTAGTGCCCACGGGTGGTCCTCGTTTATACAGTCGTGTATCAGATTTTAGCACAAAATATTTGAACTCTACTAATTGCTGTGGTAGGGCTAATTTTCATTACCAAAATATTTTAATGTGACATTCAGTAAATTATTACAGAAAACAAATCGATTTTACAATAATAATAAAAATGTACATATGATTCAAATTCCTTTGCACAACTTTTACATTTTATCGACATCCCATCCCTACAATGCGAAGGGTCGCCTCTGATCCCCGATACAATTACACTCTGTGTATAGACTCGTTACTGCACAATCTTCTCAACACTCCGCTGCAGAGGTATCGGTAAGCCCAAAAAGACCTTAACGTGTCTAGCTAAAGTACACAATTGGGCTACGATACAACCCTAACTTTCACCTCTTTCAATAGGAGTTTAAACCTAAATACCTTGCGTAGGAAAGCTTTCACTTTTCAGGAATTATTTTGGACTTGGCCCGCGTGGATTCTCAACTTAATATTGTTGCAGTTAAGGCTGGTACTTCGTTGTCGACGCAAGTTTTTCTGAAGGCGGCAGGCTTAGAACTCCCGAAACCAATTCTCGAGGGTTCCAAAGGTTTTAAGCCTCCAAACAATGGATGGAACGATTCGATATTTAGCCGATTATAAGCGTTCGTTGTTAATGCTCTTAGAGAGGTGTGATTTTTGTTTTCAGCCTCTTGGTATTTCTACTTCAGTTTGTTCTCACAGGAATTCTGAATTAATTTGTTTGGTCTATATTGCAGTCTCCTACCAGTTACATTACTTATGAGTATGAAAAAGTGTTATTCTATTAAGAGATTATAATAAAAGTGTTTTGAATTACATTTAACCACAGAGACAGTTTGTAATCTGACTAATAAAGAGGAGAATACAAAAGAATGTAGAATATATATCTACAGTTTGATGATAAGGCACTATTTCAATCGTTGCATGTTAGGTACTTTCATTAATCTCACTTGAATGAGTATATACGCCTTGTAAAGCGAATTAACTCATTATGTTGTAGTAGTAAAAAATACTTATAATGAAATGTGTGTTTTTTTTTGTTTAACATACCTTTATTTTTGTTGTTAATGAGGAAAAAACATCCATACTGTTTCATCATCACAGCTCATATATGTTCCCCACCGAGGGGTTCGAGCCTACCCTATGTTAGGGTGATTAGGCCTTAGTCAACCACGCTGGCCCAGTGCAGATTGGTCGACTTCACATACATCATTGAATTTCTTCGCAGATGTATGCAGGTTGCCTCGCGATGTTTTCCTTCACCGTAGGAGCGTCAGACAAATGTACATATGGAATCCATATATATCCATATACATATGAATCCATACTGTTTAAAATGACTATAATATTGATTTTTAAAAGCAATTTCAAATACAAGTAGCTAGTGAGAAATAACTGGTTGATGTCAGTTTTATTAATATTAAAAATAGAACAGCCTATAAGTGTGAATTGGACTCTCGCAGCGAGGGCTCCGTACAAACTAATCTTAGTATACAAAGTGTATGGTACATGCAAGGATATTTTTGGACCCCCCGCCAAAATTGAGTAAAAGATAAAGAAAGTAATATAAAAGGACTGGGTTAAAAAATTGTATAAATCCGCATATTACGACAACTATTTAAATTCTAAATATCGTGGCAAGGGCAGCGAAAGAATATCTCATTAATAATGCAGCGACCTTGCGCTGGGCGCCATGGGCAATAAACAAACAAATGACAAAAATTTCCGTTTACGTACGCAAAAATAACAAAAAAAATGATTGTATTACCGTTACTAAGTATGCCGTTACTTATAGAATGACAGAAAAAAATTACAAAATAACCCTGCACTCTATCAAGCAGAAACCTACTCTTGTTAATATATTCATAATAAAAGTTATTATGATGGCGACATTGAAAATACGAAATTGTAAAATTAATTTTATAATTCCCCATACATTTTTTTACAGACCCAACTATTTGTATGAGGGATTTCAACATTAATTTTACAATTCTCAATTACGCCATTAGTTTGTATAATAAGTCCCTTGCATATTTACGGTTTCCAGATTTTTTCTTTAGGGTCCACAGTTAATTTTTTCCCGCCCACGCTAAGGAAAACTGTAATAGCAAAATATGCGACATAAACGGTCATATCTTTTTTTTTTTTTTTAAACGTCGCCCACACTAGGTTTTCCTCCTGTGTCGTGGGTGCAGTTACAAACATAGAATATCACATGCACATACGCCCAGACCGGAACAAATTTCTGTAGGCTATACAAAACATCTGTCCCGTGCGGGAATCGAACCCGCAACCTGTTGCGCAGTAGGCGATCGCTCGACCTCTGCGCTAATCTTTGATCGCGTCGACTTACAGTTCTTTCCATTTTTTTCATTTCAGCTAAAAGAGATCTCAGACCCGAAGGTGATGTAAATGTCAGCTTAACATCTCAACACGTTTCTGAGAATAATATTTGACAAAAAGTAAAAACCGACATTGAAAACACTGAATAATTAAAAATAATATAAGAATAGGTACAGACAACATCACACTTCTATATTGAAGTCGGTGCCAAATTTTAAGACTTTCTTGGAGATCATCGTTTCATCATTCTTTCATATATAATTTTTAACTTTTCAGGGTTTTTGAAGTCGGTTTTTATTTTTTGTAAAATATTTTTTATTCTAATCTTTTTAGTAAATTTTATACCAGTATTAAATTTAGGTCCAAGGTCAGTTCAGGTCAGGTTATCAGGTCGGTTCATAACTACCAGACGCAAATACATGAATAGCTTCGGAAAAAATATGAAACACGTTGGACGTACCTATAAAATTTAAGGATTTCCCTCGATTTCATGGGATCCCGTCATCATATTCTGACTTGGTGACCTTGAGAACTCTCTAGGAGTGTACTCTATCGAATACTAGAAGAATTTTGAAAATCGGTCCACAATTGGCGGCGTAATCGCGTAACATACACACAAAAAAACAACATACCATGTCTTATCCATATACTACCTTTCTGCCAAATTTCATGATCAGAGGTCAAATAGTTTTTGAGATTTCGTGATTAATATATGAGTGTCGTTTCACTTTATATGTATACTACCTACTAGCTGTGCCTGCGAATTTCGTTTGGCTTTAATAAAGCTCAACACTCAAAAATTTCTGGATAGGGCCACACTTATCACTTAGAGGTATAAAAAAAGCCTACGACCTATTCTCAGACCTACCAAATATGCAGGAAAATTTTAATAAAAATCGGTCAAGCCGCACTGAAAAAACTAATTAACTAAACTAGTTGAGTTAAATAAAGATTAGCAAAACTTTGTTAACTTTTAAATTAATTTCATTTATGTTTAGATCACCTGGCTTGTTACAATTTACAAAATCATTTCAGTTATTTAATTTTGGTTATGAACTTCTAAAGTTTTTGTTATTTACTGTCAAATTCGACTTCGGTACCTTGTAACATAACAGTACTTTGCTATAATTGAACAAACTTAGAGTATTTTCTAACATACAGTTGGCTAAACTTTAATTAAGCTTTTACATAATTATTGTGCTATTTATTACCATAGCTAAAATTGTTTACAACTGAATAGTATTGTTTAAGATCGTTATAACAAAGTTGCTATAAACAAATTAAATATTTGATTGAAACCAACTAGTATTAATAATGTTGATTACAACAATGTTTTTGTAAGCCAGAACAAAATAGTTTTGTCAGAGGTAATAAAAGTGATGCTGCGTGTAACAAAAAAAAAATTGTAATTTCCCGCCCGAACTTGCATCAAACATGACACGCAGGAACATAATGTTCATTTCTCTTTACCGGCCTTGCGGTTCGCACTAGTTCGCAGAAAGCAAGTGGCATTTAGTGGTAACTTTGTGATATTTTTCAAAAATAGAGAAGAATCATGGTACACATGAAGAGTCAAAACTGTATGGTGATGCCGTATTCATGAATGCAGCCCCCCCGAAGCAAACGAACCTGCGGAAAAAATTTCCTACTATCTGAGGTTGTGGGGCTTGGAAATGACTATTTAAAATTTTTGGATGGTGAGTGAACAGAACAAAACTTTTTTGATTTTTATAAGAAAATGTTTGTCCGTTTTTCATACAGTTGTGCGACTAATGTGTACTCAGCTATTCACTTACTTCGGTTACCAATTCCGAACTGTCATTTTGAACACAATATCATACTGCTATAATAAACCCTGCCATAACAAAACTCACGTTGCCATTGCTATTTCAGCGAGTAGTTTTGTGTGTAATACACTCAGTAGTATATCACAATGACAGTTCGGAGTTCAGAGTTCGGAGCAACCGAAGGTAGCGAATAAGGGAGCTGGTGTTTATGCCCCAGTGATATTTTTCTTTCATTTGCTTCTTATTTTAATGCAGATAACTTAAACATGTTTTTATTTTACAGAGTCTTATGAAGAGCTACTGGACTATGCCGCTTTGACGAATTTCGAATAATAATTGTACAAGTCACTAGTCGAATTGACCACGATCTCCGATGCCACCACGCTGGTAGCATTGCCAGCTGCAGTTCCAACAATATTTTGGACAAGGGTACCAAAAGAGGATGACGCCTAGTGTTGAGGCGTAGTTATTTATAGTCCTGTGATTATTTCTTTTGTTGATCAATATACTTAAAAGTTTTCTGTAATTAATTAATGAATGCTCACTTATTTGAACAAATCAATTTAGTTTTTAATTTGTCCCAAGTTTGTAGTCGAAATTAATATATGAGGAGTTTCAACAGCGCTTGCCTTTCTTGCTGAAAATTCTCATATTATTAGTTTTGGCTACAAGCTATAAACCTGTAGGAAAAAACCGCTATAGTAACCTAAAAGTAATGTAACTATTAACTGAAAAGTTCAGTTACAGATTACATAACAGTAATGTTGTAAATAATCTGAAACTCTAGCTATATTTTAATCACAAGTTTAGTAACAGGTATCAAATTAGTTTGGTCATGATTACAATATATTGATGCTATACTAATCTGAGAATCTAGTTATAATTAATCGAAAGTTTAGTAACAGATAGCAAAATAGTTTAGTTATGATAACAGTTTAGTGATGTTGATATTGAAGAAACAGTTATTTATAACAAAACAGTTTCGTAAATGGTAAACATAGATGTGGTCTATTCTTACTTAAAAGTTTTGTTATTAATACACTTATATTAGTAATTTACTCGAAACACTTTGGTAACTTATGGTTTATATATTTGGTGGAAAGTAATTATTTTTGTTTGGCTATAGATAACATAACTGTTTTTACAAAACTGAATTTGGCTACTAGTAACATTAGTTGTGAAGTCACTATTTTTATGTAATAGGTTACTCAAATGTTTGTTATTTGTTACTAAAAATTTCTTTCAGTGCGTTTCGAAGGAGTTCGATAACAAACAATGTGACACGAGATTTTAATATATTAGACTAGCTGTGCCTGCGAACCCCCTTTTAATAAAGCTCATCGTCTTAATAAGGCACAACACTGTAGTTTCCTATTTTTTGAATGCGAGTTTCTCAGCTTCCTGTAAGAATTTTGAAGAATCCTTCCTTAGTGAGTGCCATAGGCTTTCTTTGGCTTATGATACCTCTCTGTACCGAATTTCATGCTTCTAGATACACTAATTTGAGTTGTACATTAATAACTCAGTCAGGCACTCACCAAATCCTTGTATAAATAGGTACTTAATACAGATATAGACAGGTAGAGCGAAGAGAAGAAAGGTAAAGCAGAACTCTAAAAGGGTTGCTTAAAATAAAACAATGTAAAAATTGTACGTAGATTTTAATAAGACAGACTAATTAAACATCTTTTAGAAATGCCATAATAAAGAATAAAAAATAATATGGGACAGGTGTTTGTGATGATGATGATGCAAGTACAAATCACAAAAGCGATAAAAGTATTTAATTCTGAAAAACAAATTATGTACTTAACTCAAACATTCTTATTGTTCAAAAAACATAAATAATTAACCCCATTATCGCAAAAATAACAAATACAAATGTAAAAAAGTGAATAATTATGTACAAGTAGACAGCCTTGTTGCTAAAATGTAATCCCTAATGTGCAAAAAATAAAGTTTATGTATTATTAAACAATCTAATGAGTTCATATGATATAAATAGGATTACATTACACTTACACTAAAATACACTTACACAATGATAAAAATTGTATGTTAACTATACTGTAACAGTGGTTAGTTAAAATAAAGTGTCACTTTGAAAAATAGTGTACTATTTTCATACAAAATATAAAATGTTAGGAAGTAAAAATTATTTTTGTGGTAATGTTCATTGAAATTATAGCTAGAGAATTTAAATTATACTTACCGAAGTAAAACTTGTAAACGAAGTTACGAATTTTGACAGTTTACTAAGAGTAAAATGTGACAATAAAAGTTTCAAATTTATGAGAGCAAACCGGAAACCATAGCTTTCATTTTAACTTTTCTTTTTGTAAAGTTGCAAAACTTAATTATTTGATTTTATGGCTATATGTTTTTTTTTACCAGCACACCTCATCTGAGGAATATTTGATTGCGTTATTTCAAGATTAATATATCCAAGAATGTAAATATCCACTTACTGATCAAACCGAGTAGGTATACTATAAGGCCAGTCACGAGTGATCGCACGCGCGCCGACTTATGATGTAGATACAAATTGGTGTTATGTGCACTCACCCTTAACATGGACCGCGTTTATACGCATTTAAGTCTAATATGATAATAAATTATTGTTTAAAAGTTGGAAAATTATTTTAAAAATATTGCATTTTATTTGTTCTTAATACATATTTTATAAAAAGATTCTTAGTCGCTAACACATACCTACCTATTTATAAGCTTATATAACAAAAACGAATAAGCTTTATGATGATATATTAAGAAGTTTAAATAAATTACACAATGCATAAATACATAAATTTATCAAAAGTATCAGTTTTTCCAGAAAAAAAGATTCACTCTATAACCAACATAAGACAGATTCTACGTCAATAGTCTTTTGCTAATCTGTACAATATTACGTTTCAATCATTACTTACATATTTAACAATAGTCGCAAGTATTTTGTTATGTTTGGTAATGTATCAAGGTATGCCACCTATTCGTTCTATTGTGATAGTAAGGGTTCTTACACGACAACGAATATAACAAATCATTTTGAAAGATACATTGTTTTGACAAAAGTCATTAAATTATTTTTTTATAAGTATTAAATTAACGTTTAGTTTGATTAAAACTTGTTAAACTCCAATAAAAGAGAACGACAGCAAAATACAAAACATACTTATATTAAAATTGATTTATACTTATAGAGATGTTATACAATTTAAATAAAAATACAAGATGAAACCGAATGTTTTCGACTTTTTAAACTACTAACTTTACATACTTATATGAAAGTAAACATTACTATTTTAAAGTGTAAAGTGAAAGTTAATATTACAATTTTTGACTAACTTACAACGAACTTAGTGGGTTTTATACATAGCACGCTTTAATTGTGTCAACATTAATATTAAAATTAAATCCTAACTTTTTATAACTGAAAGTAATCATAAATGTATGTAGCAAGATAAGAAAAAAAATTATACAATACTGTGGTGGTGGTTAAGTTATAAGAAAAGTGTTTTTTTTTTCAATAAATACAAATAAATTCAGCAATGCAATAATCTAGTTATTAATAATGTAAAAAGACTTTTATTTAATAATATTTATTGGCATTTAAAAAGTTGTTTATTAAATGAATTAATGTTGTCTCAAACTTTTTGAAAATGAACTAATAAGTAAAAATCCAAAATATTTTATGAAATTTTAATGATTGACTTAAATTTATAAAAAAATAATTAAAAACATCTAAGTGTCAAAATATCTGATAACTACATACATACCACTCCATCAAGTTACATATGAAGTTGATTCTGAATTAAGTTTCCAGGATTCGAACGGATAATAAAAAAAATCTCACCTAATATGTAAGTATAAATTGTGTTTATGTCTTAAGCGAAAAATATTTCCGTCTACTTACGTTTGCTGCAATGGTTGAAATCTTATTAGACATTTATAAAATACAGGAGTATCTTATTATTATGTTATATATCTTCAATATTGTTAAAATGCATTTTGTAATATTTCTATTATGTGAGAATGAAAACTAATTAAAGAAATTTGTTAAATTCAATCAATCTTTTAACCACGTTAACTGTACTTGAACAGCAAAAATTACACTGTAAACACCACAATTTTAGTTTTTTCCAATATTTTCTGACCAAAATGTATTCGCGAATATTTTGGGAGCCGACGGGAAAATGCCGTCGGTCGGCGGCCGCGGGTAGCGCGCCGCCATTCGCCCCTCCACCAATCACGGGCCAGAACACGCCCCGCGAAAGCTGAGACGAGCGTATGCGGGAAAGCTCTGCGCGGGACAAGGACGGAGCGTGCGCGTGTGTTTGTACGGGGGAAATATGATGCACCGCGTTTGTTTTAGTATCGGTTACTGTTCGATTTATTTATGTATTTTTTATGCGAGTAAGGAGCGGAATTAACTTTGCGTTATGTGAAGGCTCGTGGAAAATGTCCGTTCATGTGTTACGCTAAACGCTTTAACGCTTAAAACGAGTTTGCATGCACGCTAATCGCATTACCTTTTTTTATTTATAACTCTACCAAAGTGTCACATCGTATTAAGCCTTGAACTAAAATTTAAAACATAGAATCTCTAATTAAAAGTCGTAGACAAAATTATTATAATATGAAATATTTTAGTGTGATGTAATATTCCCTTCATATCGGCGTCTACAAAGGAGTCTGTTTGTGTGCAAACATTTCTCGAGTGTGCGTACCTTCCGCGTAGGGGGGAAGCGCGCGGCTCAACAAAGTCATAATATTTTGGAAATAGGTGGAATGCCTTTTCAACTTTTTCATTATTCGAATAAGGAGCGGCGCCAAATGGACGCTGCACTTTGTAGTAATGAAGGAGTCTGCGATCCCGTTGTGAAACGTTCTATTTCAAGAATGCAATGCTAAAGATTAATATAAGCTAAATACTTTGCAGATTATTTTGTACAAAAGAACCTGTGAAGGATGAAAGGTGTATGTATATGTTGAAGTTTATTATTCATATTGCATTGTAATTACAATAGAACTTTTGAACTTGTGTTTTGGTGAAAACTTTAAAGCTCGGGTTAGTGTAATATCGCCACAGACTAAAAGTACAGAGTACAGGCCTAAATTTTATACAATTAAGCTCGCAAACAAATAGGTTCTGCACTCACCTAATGGTGAAGGGTCCCAGACGCCTATAATACATGTAGTTCCTGTAAGATATGAAAACATAATTCGTCGGTGGCGCTGTAGACTCCGCACTGACCTACTAATCAACATCAACACGCTAGGCTTTACGTATTGACCTTGATACCGCCCTTATGTCGCTCGTAATAGCGGCGGCTTTCATAATGCAAATGTACAGCTTGAAGTGTTGCTGACTGTACATTTATCCGACGCTCTTACGGTGAAGGAAAACATCGTGAGGCAACCTGCATACATTTGCCATGAAATCCAAAGGTGTATGTGAAGTCCACCAATCCGCACTAAGCCAGCATGTGGACTAAGAACTAAACAGCCTCATTTAGGGTACGCTCGGGCTATTGAGCCCCTCGTTGGGGACATAATATATGAGCTGTTGTGATGTAAACTTACTACAAATCATACACGAGCTTCGATGTAACGTTGACAGCTTGTGACATAAGACGTCAAATCACAGTACATGTAGGTAATTTCAATGCCTGTTTTGTCATCTGTAAGTTTAATGAATATACTTATTGTAAATGGATACGGATTTCTTATGGAATATTCCAATTATACAATGTAGTTTTTGTAGAAAACTATTTTATATATGTATAATTATGATATTTTAATCATTTGATTTTTCGAACACTTCACAAAACATTAAACTTTCAAGCGCCTTCGTAGTCTAGTATGTTCAGACCATATCGGTATCGGTTCCCCTTGGGGCAGAAAAAAATCTGCTTTGTTTGGTGTTAAGGCTTCTAAGCCCGCCGGGCTAGTTACCCGCGTCTTACTCAAGTTTGTCGCCATAATAACATTGTTGTGTTCCGTCCATGAAGGGTAAGATAGCCAGTCCCTCAGTTGTTGAGGAGTCTTGGTGAAGCTCGCTGGCTTGGCCCTGTCGTCACTTGACATCAGGTGAAATGAAGGCCAATAGCCTCCCTGTCGTAGTATGTAAAAAATATCGCACAGTTGGCAGACTTTAATGCCTTAACACATTTTCTACAAGTTAACCATGAATGCAGGGCAGAAAATTTTGAGGCGGTGCAAGAAATAGATAAGAAATGCTTTAGTACCTACTACTTATTTAAGTGAGAAAAAATATTATTACCGTATAGCTTCACACACAAATAACTTTTGTTTGAATTACTATATTTAGGTTATAGCTTAATAAGCTGTGTCTAATTCTCATTTGCCTAGGCAGTTAGTGTAACATCATTTTGAATTTCAACAGTCGTGAAATTAATATTCCCCTTGTAATGATTACGGATGCAACATTATTATAAATTCAGAGTTGGTTTATTTATGCATTCATAGCTAGAGCAGTGGGGTACATATAATTAAAAAGCTAATAAGGTGTTTGTTTTTGTTAACCGCGTAGTTCGTATAGGTCGAGAATATTGTGAATAACTTTTGAATTATACCTACCATTTTCTAACAGACCGTTGATATAAGGTCGAATATTTTAAATGTTGCTTAATTATAATAATTTTTACATAGATTTCAGGCTTATGTTTATGTTCGATTGCCTTCTTGATTTTGTCGAATAGAACACGAAACCAGATGTCCTGGGTTCAAGTACCAGTGGGAATGTATATTGTTAAGCTATGAAGGTATTTTCTTGTTGTATTTTTATGTTTTTGCACAGTATTTTGTGTACATATCCATTATCTGGTCATATTAAATGTCAATATGATGTGTACTTGGTTGTCGGTTGTACTTGGAACCAATCTTTAAAATCGGCATATGGCTGTTTCATACTCTTGAGAAGACTAATTGTCAAGTCTAGTTCGTGGGAACTTATATGTGTCATGAAAATTGTCGGAATTATTGTCGGTGTTGATCGGGAGGTCCGGGGTTCGATTCCCCGTGGGGCCAGAAGTTTTTCGCTCGGTTTACAGACGTTTCTTTGCTTGGTTGGTGGGAAGACTTCTCAGCCCGCCTGCCTAGCTACCACCGTCTTACCTAAGTTTGACCCACAATAACAATCTTTAGCATTGTTGTGATACGACAATAGGCTAGATGACTAAAAAAATTTTATTGCTTTAATAGAAGCTCATTCATATAATAAACAGAAAGAAAAAATCAGTTTTCGAATAACTATAAAAACAACCAAGATATAAGGTATTCAAGATTTTTTCCATCTCTTTCTAGCAAAACGGCAATTTACAAGGAGTTTATATGGCCGTACTCAACAATGACGTCACGGTTGATGTCGGATTTCTCTGTCTAATCGAGTTCAAATTAACAACTTAAAATGCTTGTATCTAATGTATTTCTTAGCCGATTTAAATTCTAATTTCCCAGGACTGCATCTTTTTCTACGGTAGTTTAATATTTAATGACAAAACGTTAAAATTAGAATTCAGTCATCATCCCAAGTTCTTCAGTTGTTAAGGAGTTCAGGTGAAGCTCGCTTCCACCTTCGGCCTTATCGTCACTTACTATCAGATGAGATGAAGGCCAATGTGTGTTTAAAAAAAACCGTGACGTCACTTGTTTGAAGTCTATCATCATCATAACCGCTCATATACGTCCCCACCGAGGGGCTCGAGCCAACCCTAAGTTAGGGTGTTTAGGCGTTAGTCAACCACGCTGGCCCAGTGCGGATTGGTCGACTTCACATACACCTTTGAATTTCTTCGCTGATGTATGCAGGTTGCCTCACGGTGTTTTCATTCACCGTAGAAGCGTCAGACAAATTTACATATGAAATCTCGGTCTCGAACCCCGGACCTCCCGATTGGAAGGCCAGTGCGGAGTCCACAGCGCCACCGGCTTTTGAAAACTATAGCTACGATTAAATTATAGATATAAAAAATGTTATGCTGGCTACCAATATTACGATACTCGTAATAATAATGAAATTAAATGCTAAAAAATACAAATAAACAAACTACCAGTTCCTTTGTGATTAAAAAATTCGGGTAATGTTCCCCTTTTTCTATTTTATTAAAGAAAAAAATGAGGATTATACACTGCAAAAACAAAACATTTCACACCAAAAAAATAACTAAGATCTTTTTTAACGCAAGAGTGACCATAACAGCGTTGACCGGTGAACAGGTTCCACTGTAATGACTAGAAGAAATCTGTTTTAAAGAAATGATAACAATTATATCGTGACAGATATTTTGTTATATGTGTGCAGTAAAGTGTATATAAATAAACAATATCCAATTAATTTTCTTTCGACATCCTCAACGAATCAATTGTCACTTGTACCAAACATAATATTTATGTGCCATTTTGAAAAATCAACCCTTTCATAGGCGGTTGCGAAAACTAGCGTAATCGAAACCGCAAAAAACGTGCGCGGTTGCGGAAGACACCACACGTCAAATTGGCTGCGTCTATGCCTAATCTGTAACCTATCGGTACAGCAGGATTCGTCCTTTTTTAATTCAGTTGTACGGCGCAAGTGATAAGATTGTGTCTGTTATACAGATGTTTTTTAACGAATTTTAGTTTTCTTCATATCAAAAAATGTCACTACAAGGTAACAAGGTTCCGTAGTAAACAAGGAACCCTTATAGTTTCGCCATGTCTGTCTGCCTGTCCGCGGTTTTACTCAGAAACTATTAGTACTAGAAAGCTGTAATTTAGTCTGGGTATGTATATTAATCATGCCAAAAAAGTGGTAGAAAATGATATTGAAAAAAAATTTTTTAGGGTAGCTCCCATACAAGTAAAGTGGGAGTAGGTAATTATTTTTTCTCGACTAACCCATCATGTGGGATATTGTTGAATAGGTCTTTAAAAAATAATGTAAGGTTCAGAACATCATTTTTCGATTTAGAGATCCATTTCTGAAATATTTGGTTTTAAAGAGGTAAGTATCCCCCACCCCTCTATCTGCTAAACGGTTATATATTGACTGACACGTGAAAACAATTACAACAGTAGTATATATAACGAAGTTTAAAGGAAAACTATCAGAGTTGAGTACTTAGTACTAACTAAAAAGTTATAGACGACCAACTTATAAAATGTACTCGGAAAAGTAAAATGTAATTGAAAATTAGTACTGAATATAAATTTACGAACCAAATATAAAATCATTGCAGCTTTAATAATAATAATAATGCCTTATTTAATAGCAACGCGTTGTGGGGTGTGAGTGTGAACTCAAAGTTGGCATTTGCAACTACGGAACCCTACACTGCGCGTGGCCCGACACGCACTTGGCCGTTTTTCACTTAATGAAATTATTAACTACTGTAATTGTATTATGTTAAAATTAACTAACATTTTAACTGTCTCCGTGGGTGTTTGTTGATCGGGAGGTCCGGGGTTCGATTCCCTATGGGGCAGAAACTTTTCTGCTTGATTTGGTTGGTGGTAGGGTTTCTGAGCTCATCTGACTAGCTACCATCGTCTTACTTAAGTTCGTTGTAACAATGTTAATAGCATCCTTGTGTTCTGAATATAGGAGGTATAGCATTGACTATAGGAGGTAAGACAGCCAGCCCTCAGTTGCATAGGAGTCCAGGTGAAGCTAGCTTCCACCTTTGGTCTTCTTGCCACTTACCATCAGGTGGGATAAAGTTCAAGTGCTTCCCAGTAGTATGTAAAAAAACTTCTGAGTTTATATCATAAAACAAAAACCCTCCGGACCTACCATACCACTGGCACTACCCCTGGGGGTATTAACCATACCACCATAGAAATGTGACCTAATACATGAATTCAATTCAAATTCAAACATCTTTATTCAACATAGGCCTTTACAGACACTTATTGACGTCAAAACAAAGCAAAACAATCTAATTTAAAGAAATCATATTAACCTTGTATGTGCATACATCTTGAATATACTCAAGATGTCTGCAAATACAAGTAGGAATGAAAAAAAAAATGACTCTACACCTGTTCGGAAATTGGGAGAGCCTACTCGAGAAGAACAGGCAAGAAACTCCAAAGTTCAAAATTTTTTATCAACTCTTTTAAATCGCCATTTACAATTTTGGTTTTGTTACAGAGTCGTCAATTGGAAGCTGACCGCAAAGCAAAAGTTTGAGCTCAACTTCCATTACAAGAGGAGATGTGTTAATTCACATTATATTAGCTATCTCTGAGAGAAGTGAATATAAAACTCCTCGCAGAAGTTCATGTGGTTTTTCGAATAATTCAAAAAACACGTCAAAAGCCACAACCGCCTCAGCTCGGGGTTTGCGCCGCTCCTTATCTATCGGCATGCACAAAGCATTCGTTAAAGCGCGTGTTGTGAGCGACCGCCGAAGCGTGTAAGGTGCGGCAGCTGCGAGCGACGCGCCTCAGCAGCATCGAGCGCCCTGATTTATGACGCATTTTTGCGAGCTGCAACATATTATGTGCAGGGTAATTTGCTAACAGATATATTAGTTGCACTCTTGCACTGCGACTCGTGTCGTTGGAGTTGATTTTGTGCGCTATCATTAGTTAAAGTAAGTAGCTTCAGATCGGCTATGGCTGTGTCGAATTACATCTGCATCTTAGAAGTGGTAACTACGAAAAGCTTACAAATTTTACAGTTAATATATTCATTACTGACTCATAGAAACGGCATCAAATCAGAATCAGTGTTTTTATAAGGATCATCTTTTATAGCTGAGAATGGTGGATGCGATACGTTGCGGCAAGAAAAGGAACCCAGCCATACGCTGAGCTGCAGGCCGATTATATATGATTTCTAACTAAAATTGTCATTTTTGAAAGAAACTTTACTGCTATAATGAACGCCGCCATAACAAAACTGGGAGAAAGAGCATCGGATGAAGAGAGAAGAGTTCGCACACGAGCCGTAGATGTGAGTATTTAGGAAAAAGGATGAATTTGTAAGGTGTCAAGCTATGCACGCGGCTGAAGTGCAGTCTCAGGCAGGAAAAATATTTAAGCAAACAATGAAATAAGGAATCAGCAGGATATGATTTTCTATAAATAGACTGCTGGAATTACTCATAGGCGTGATAGGAAAAATACCTCATTTCCATAGTAAATAGAAAATAATATAGATTTTCTCATACCTAGTTGAAGGAAGTGCAAAACACACAAGTGGAAATGTGAAAAAATCTAAAAATAACATGAAAGTTTTTTGTCACACATTTACTTAATTACTCTTCACAAAGAGTATTGCTTATTGCAAAACAAACATGTTGTAATTAATTACAACTAATGGCGGTTCGAATTAAAACCTCTAACCGTTTTTGTACAAACCAACAACAAAGGCCTATTTGTGCGCAATGTTACAAAACGCGACCTAAGAACAATCCCTTACAAATACGAAACTACAAAATAAATCTATCGATGCGTAAATTAAGGATCCGACGCCATTCAGCCGAGGTACGAGTGCAAATAAAAAAATCCAAAGAAAATACATTTAGCCCCGCGTATCTAGATGTCCCGCTGCGGTACTCCGCATTGTTCTTAGACAAACACTTTCTTTGTGAACGAAAAAGCTCCATTATATTTGATTTTTTATTGAATCAGACGCGATTTCTATACGCGATTTGACGCTTGAGCTAGTTCGGGTCGAAAATTTCAAATTAGCGCGTAGGCATGCATTGTGCGCGTAACCTTTTCGGGGAGAAGTTTACTTCAAAAGTGACGGGAGCCTGAAAGATTATTGACCTTGTCGGTTCGCTGGAAAAAGGAAGAGTCAATAAAATCCGCCTAACCAGCCGCATCGAAAACCGTGACATGGTATCGCAGAATCTCACAATAAGTATGAGCGAGCGTGAAATTAGGCCGGTATAAATTAGGGCTAAGTTATTCTTCGGCTGAGCGGCGTGACGATCGCCGCGTGGCCGCCATTGTTGACGTTCGGTGTGCGAAAGCGTTTTGTTGATTTTAGGACATACAGCGTTATGCCGGCGGACGGCCGATTATGATACAACTTAATTGTGGGTGACATTAGCTTTATTTGGGAAATGTTTGTTCGTGACTTGTGAATGTCGTGCTCCTTCGTAGCTGATGAGTGAACTACAAACGTAATGATATGTTATTATAATAGAGATGTGCGGCTGTTATTTTTTTTTATTTCATCCTTAAATAATTTGAAATAATATATATTTTCGTATTTTTCGTACTCTATATATGTTTTGATATTCATGACTAAGTTTTGTTTTGGTTCCTAAGTCTTAGTATTGTGTTCTTTCAATCACAGGCAACAAGATATCCAGTATTTCGACATTGAGAATCCAGATAAAGTTGAATTGCATTTTCGATTTCTCGTCACTTGCTAGAAGATCGATTGACCTGTTCAGGTTGTTCAATGACCATATAAAATACTTAAATAAAAAGTAAGTTTACAGCCCTTTCTGCTTAACCGACATACATTTTACACCCTGCGTTTACTATACCTAAGGTCGTGAACATAAACATTGGACACCAGTGCCCGTAAACCTGATCCGCACTTTACGAGCGCACGGCTCACTGAGGAAAATAGCTACGTATCGGCTGAACCTATTGAACGCTTATTATTTTGCATGGTGTTGAAATTTTGGTATTTTGTGACTTGAGACGTTTTGCAACGTAAGTCAAATTATACATAGAGTTTTGTAATACATTTTTGATTTGTATTTAATTGATTGAGAAAAAGCTACATAAATATTTGTTTGTTTATTTTATTATTGGTCCGGCTAAAAGATACGTATATTGGATCACAACGGCCAATCTCAATAAATACCAGCCATCTGCGTATAAGATCCTAAGCGTCTACGTAAAACAAATGCACTCTCTGGTTTTTTTACTCGCATAGTGTGTAAATCAATACGACCGGAACGAGAGCAGGTGCAGGACCACTGTTTTACGTGGCTTCTGAAACATTGACTAACTTCACATTTTGGTCAATGATAACTTTCTAATAAGTCAATGCAGAACACCCACCCCTATCCACAGGAAGACTGAGGATGTGTTGGTGGTGCACTTATAGTATAAACAAACAACACTACTACAGAATCAACATTTATTATTAAAGTCATATTTTTCACATGAGTGGCATTTTTTACTAGTTCTGGTTTTCCTACCTAAGTACGGTACGTCTCGTCTCGTCGTTCGTATTTTTGATGTGGAACACTATAGTATATGCGAGCGAAATTATGGGAAATGAATCTATAGCTACAAAAAAAGATAGGAATGCGGGACTTGCAGGACGCATTAGACGATTTGCGAAACTATTCTATTAAATACTAGCTTCTGTTCACGACTTCGTCTGCGTGGACTTCAAATTTGAACAATTTTCAATTTTCCCTCAGGAAGTACTTAAGGAATCGGGATAAAAGGTAGCCTATGTTCTTTTCCATGTCAAAGGCTACATGCATGCCGAATTTCATCCAAATCTGTTTTGCTGTTTTTGCGTGATTGAGTAACAAACATCCACATTTTCACATTTATAATATTAGTAGGATTGCAATGCGGTACTACAACTGTCATTAGGGACGGTCCCGCAGAATGCGGGACGGTTGGCCGCCTTACCCATCATCAAGCCTGACCATTGTCAAGACAGTTTAACAATCTTACGCCTAGTGCACACACAACTGCGCGAGTTGTTCCTCCTTTGTAACATTATTGATATAGTAAACAATATTTTATTTAAGCTCTGATGATGTCATGGAGGTAAACGTAACAAAAACCCAGCGCATAACTGAACGGCTGAAAATAGGAGCAGAAAACATTTCCAAAAACAACACAAAAGCATCGAGCTAACTAAAAAGCATTACCCGAAAAGCCGCGTCCAGATTAAAAACGGCATAAAACGAAACAGATTACTCCAAAAATCACTTTCTCTGATCGCGTGGCGTATCATCTTTGTACAATGAAACAATACGGCGGTGTGCCCTGGTGCGGCGGTGTGCGTCCGTGCGCCTGTGTGGGTCCCACCCCAGGGCTGTCTGGCCTGGCCCCGCCCCCTGCGATGCTCACACGGCTGAGTTGGAATCAGATGGTCGGGCAGTCGCAAGCCAGCCGTGTCGTGAACGGTTCGCTACCTTACGCCACTCAATACTTAGACCATCCGATCATTTCGCGCAACACTGGCCGGCCGTTTAGGAACTTGACAAATTAAAGTATTTTCGGCTCGCACGCGTCGCTGATCAACTGTGAACGTATGTTGAAGTGATACCGTATATATTTTTTGTGAATAAAGAACGTTGTTTTGTGGTTTGTGAACGGCGTTACCGGAGTTAGGTATGTTGTGCCCATTTTGTGTCGTTTAATATGTCGTTTTTGATTTTTGATCGAATGCACTGACGAATTATACGGTCTTCCTGGAGTAATTATAAAGATTACAGTAATATTTTTCGTTGTAGCGGGAAAAAGCTTGCTACAGTTTCTACGGATCTGTAGCTGACGCTACGAAAGCTAATGTGTCTACATCGAATAGTCGTGTGTGAATATTATTAATAGTAAGAAGTCAACAAAAATACATTCTTAACATTCATATAAGGATGTATTATGTGCAAACAATTATTTTTAAGTAGTCAAAATATGAGCCATTTACCAATTTTTAACTATGTGAGTAGTAGTTGTATAGCTTTTATTTTATTTCAAAATCCAAGAAAAATCTGCATAAATAAGAAAGATATCAATAACATCCTATGCTGGAGATTTAATCAAAAAAGTAAACTGCATCAAACTAAATGTATTGCTTTAAAATAAAAAAACTTATTCATATCTATAGAGGCCAAGTACACGCATCATGATCAGTATATGAGTATACTCAAAAAGTTATAAGTAGTCAGTATTTATAATTCTATAAAAGAAAGTAAGTATTAATAAACTATATCCGTTATTGTTTCATTCATTATATATATTTTTTAATTATGAAAGCACATTCAAAATCAAATTTAAAAATCCTAAATTACTAATAAATTTAAATCTTTTAAAGGAACCAACACTATTTTAGATTAGTACAATAGTTATTTTTTATATGACCAAATGATTACAGCACATCAAATTAATCAAATTACATTTAATTACATTTATTCAAAATAATTTTGTCTTTTAAAAATACAAGACAATTAGGTACAATAGACGCTAACTAATATTATTGAAATTTTTAGAGATACCTTTTATTTTTTTGGATAAATTGTGAGAAGTCAATGTGATAGGTTACAATATTCCAATGTCGTGAAAACCCTCACCTTTCTTAAAACCTACCTTCCTTCACCCTATCATAAAAGCTAGGAAAATATTTATTTGTAATAAAATAGGCGTTAAATTGAAAAATGTACTCTCAAAATTAAGTTGAGAGTGAGATGTTGCAGTTGCAGATTTTCAATAAGAGTAATTAAATTCTGGTTTCTTAGAAAAATATATATCGTGTAACCTGTTTAGGCACGAGATCATTTTCACTTGAGTAAAAAAATTCTCATTGTTCGACTATTGGTAAAAAATAATTTGCTTGGATACCTGAAAATTGGCCAAAAGGTCTCCCCAATTCGTAATATGATATCTCTGTTTAGAAGTGTTCAACTTCTTAGAAATTGTGATCGAATTTAATACGTTTTGTCAGAGATAATTGGGATTCGTAAACATTTTTAGTTGTTCGGTTTTTTTTTGTAAAGTGCAGTTTGGTGGGTATGTTTTCTTGAAATATAAAGTTTCATTTTTATGGCCCGTGTTTTGACTCATTCAAATGCAGTTGATAAATTTTACTAATTACTAGATATAGCATGAATAATAAAATAAAATTAAGTACGATACAACACCATCATGACAAAGTCTTTAAAAAAATGTTAAAAACAACTTTGTCATAATAACATATTTTTTTAGAAACAGCTGTACATAAAATTTCTTAGCCGTGACATTAAAATATACCAAATCATCACAAAAACAAGTGCTGCTTCACAAAGGATTATAACTGAAAAAAACTTAAAATGTATCAACAAATGCACTGATAACTTTACCAGTTCACTGAAAATAATTTGTTAAGATGTATAAAAAACGATCAAAATACATTTATATCATGAAACTTGGCCATTGAAATAACATCTTTCATCTTGCCGAAATAATGCAGTCGGCAGACTATTGTAAAAACGGCATACGTAAGAATTTGTAATTTTGTTAAATAGAGATCTCGAGAGAGCCATTGTCAGGAGCAAATAATTTTTGCGGTAAGCGATACTACCGTACAATGGGAGACGTTGATATGGGACGGCCAGTTTTGAAGACGATCTACCTAGAGCGCTTTGAATTTTTTTCTTTGTGATAAGTAGCTGTATGAACCTTTAATGTTGCTAACTTAAAAAAGCGGGTTTTATTTCAAAAACAAGATTCCTCTCTCTCATACTAAACATTTGTATTAATTACGATAATTATTATGGTAATTAATGGATATTTTTAATTACGAAAATGTTATAGTACTTATAAAATATTGCGGCTTAGTTTATTTTTAGCAAGTACAAGAATCTAAATTAAATTGAAATCAAAATATAAAAAAATTGTCTAGTACTATGAATAATCTCATTATTTTTTACAAGTGCTATACTGTAACAAAATTTTTAAGCAACGTTAAAACTAATTCTAAAGAACACAAACAGGCATGTCAGAAACGTCATGCATTACACAAGATCAAAAATAGTGCCTGAATGAAATCAATAAATCGATAGATCGAAGTAAAGGAAATGCCGACAAAGTGTTGAGAGAGTGGTCCCATTGAAATATAACTGGCAACTATTATTTACACTTGAAAGCGGTCTCTTGGAGTGTTGACATCCCTATTATGTAACAACTCCCAGGGGTGCCACGCTCGCACTGTGACAATTTTTTCTTAATATTAATGACACATTTTTTGACAAAGAGAGACATAACCATTGACATTTGTACACGAGTTCTCACATGCTGTCATTACACGGTGCTTAATGTGATTTCGTTGACTGTACGAGTAAAGTGTAACACATTTAACGTTATAATGTGTTAACTTTAAAATAAGGTTTTCTCATAAAGTTTTATTTAAATAAATATATTTGTTTTTTCTTGAATAGGAATAGTAGAAATATATATTAAAAATTAAATGTGTCTGGTTGAATTAGATGAAAGTAGATTCTATCGAAGGTTTTTTCGAAACATAATAATTGTCGTGTGCTTAAAAATTTGGCCGAAAAACCACCCGATACATGACAAGCACCTGAAATATTTATCAAATTTTCAATGATGCCGCTTTCAAAAGCTAATAGCTATAGATATTTGTGCCCCAAAATAACATTGTTTAATTCAAATCTAAAAATTATCAATAAAATCGGGAAAGTTCCACAATATCAGTTTAATATACAAATTTACAATTAAAAGCAAACAAAGCTATCGTCGTTACATATTTTGTCTTTTAGAACTCGCCTAATCACACTTGTCTCTTTCACAACGTTCTCCGTTTTATTTACTTACTCTGCTTAGTCGAGTCTTACGTTCCGTTCCACATAATTATATTCCTGCATTCATGTTCACGAAAAATCAGAAATTTTCTAACTGTCATACTCAAATCTTCCCCTCCAACTACTGCAAATATAATAATTGGCCTCGGTTGAATTTTTTTACAATTTAACACAAATGTCGAATGACACATTATCATACTTTTTAATTATGTTACTCAAACGTCTATTAGCTTGTCTTCGTAAAAATGTTGAATAATAAAATTTGAAATCATTATTAACTGAGCAATGATTTTAAATTACCAAAGTAGATTTGTAACTAAATATAAGTACTTCAAAGTGCACGAAATAAAAGTAAAATCAAAAGCCTATCATACTTTTGTCAGATCCTACATTACGACACATTTTTGTTTCCATCAAAAACTTAAGCACATTAAATCCCTTAAAACGCCAACTCCCTGTGTTACGATACCTCGGTATTGTTATTATAAAAATATTAAAAGAATGAACTGTGAGGCCGCCAAAATAACACCTCTCTGTACTTAAAGGCCGCACCCTTCCGCCGACGAGGCTTATTAAGGATTAAGATACAACGTTTTCCAATATAAAAAGCTTTTGATATGCCTATCGCGCATTATGAAATCATTTTTATTTTTACCGATAGTGGATTCTCAGAATAAAATCTTTCCATTTTAATGAGCCGATAACAAAAGCTGTTTAATAATTATGAGGACGAATGATATTTTGTATTAATGTAGAATGAGTTTTTAATATTTTATGAGTTTGAATTTAAGACACTTAAGCAATATTGATATTCAAAAATAATGACATGTTGAATCAATGACATCCAAAATACTGTTTTGGATTTATTTGGTTCTAGATTCTGAAAAACTTTTTATGGCTAACCCAATAATTCACAATTTGATTGACCTTTTTGAAAAGATTGATGTTTGAGCTTCCAGTGTAAACAAATGATGCAAAGTTCTACTACATATACATTAGTGTAGACTTAAGAAGATTCAAGCTGTAAAAAAAGTAAATATTTCTAACGCAATAGTCGGTTAGAATTTTAATAAATTACATACTAAGATTTTTTTATAGATTTTTGTTTAGAAATTGTAGTGTTTTCCGGTGTCTGATGACGTAACACGACGCCCGCTCCCACTAATCCTTTGCGTTGAAATTCCTCGCCGTAAGTACCTACTTACCATATGAACATAGGATATCAATCTTGTAGAAAAAACTCCAAATCATTAGACTCCATCATCGGTAATCCGTATTTTTGAATTTCGAAAACAACTTTTGTAGAGACGATCTAAATTAACTCTAACCGTGGCTCTACCAAGGGTCTTTCTACCGTTCTATTCATGTTTACTACCGAAACTCTAATAGTGTGCGTTGTTCTATTTTTATTTTTCTCAAACATTGTATGCCGGGCGGCCATGCGTCGGCGTTGAAGACGCCGTGCTCCTCGTCACAATCGCGCTGGATTGATTTATCGTGCCGGCATAGCATGCGTGCCATAACCTACTGTTGCCGAATCACCGCCTTGTACCGACAGCATGTTATTAGCTTAAATTATTCACTGATCATGTTGAGAATTATATAAGTAAATAAAACTTTGTAAAATTTTATTAACAATATTTTTATTGTTACTAAAATGTTATTTCCTACTGACAATGAAAACTCCTAATGATACAAAACATGCGAAGAACTGTCAGAAAAGCTTGAGCTGTGATGCAAGAATTTATTTGACCTTTTGAGGTATATCTATATTATCTATGTAGTGAGAAAAACAATTTAAAAATTGTACACAGCTTACATCATTTATTTTAAATCAAAATACTAAAAATCTATCTAACAAGAACTCGACATTCATAGATATGCACCAATCTTTACAAAAGAAATATTTTTCAAATCCTAAAATAATATAATTTTACTTAAATAATTTAATGAAATATATGTTTGGTTTCCATTTCTACGGATTTTATGCGTATGTAACAAATAACACAGATAAATTTTCTTTTTCACTTAATAAAACGTGTGACGTTATTTACAAATACTAGTTGTGTTGCCACTTACTAGAAGCTTAATACTGCTGATTACGATTATCATTATTAAATTACAACTGATCTGCTGACGTTACACGTCAGTTTTAAATCAATGTAACAAATCGCCGCTCCAGCTTTGTGCTGACCATACAAACGGAACGGCAATGCACCGGGAGATCGTAATTTATTTCTATTCTGACAACTACTGAAATGTATAGACCACTGGATAGTGCCTGTGGGCTATGGGGTCGTGTCGGAGCTAGGCAAAGCTGGTTACAGCGCCTCTGGACTTTATTCATTTGTGACTTTATTCAAAAGAGCTTTTGTCCTTTTAATGAGCATCCCAATTGGGGAAGTATTTTATTTCTTTATAACGCTAAGGTGGCACACAAGCGTGCGGCACACCTCATGATGTTAAGATTACCGCAGCCTATATAGGTGCTTGAGCACTGGGTGTGTCACTAAATGAGA
Organism: Schoenobius gigantellus; assembly: GCA_963935595.1. Taxonomy (NCBI): domain Eukaryota; kingdom Metazoa; phylum Arthropoda; class Insecta; order Lepidoptera; family Crambidae; genus Schoenobius; species Schoenobius gigantellus. The sequence goes on from OZ012541.1 coordinate 57,247,569, forward strand.
AGTATTTCCACAGATCAACTATGTACGATATGTTTATTCTTATCATCATCATCATCACAGCTCATATACGTCCCCACCGAGGGGCACAAGCCTACCCTAACTAGTTGTGTTAGGGTGATTAGGCCTTGGTTAAACCACGCTGGTCCAGTGCGGATTGGTTGACTTCACATACACCTTTGAATTACTTGGCAGGTGTATGCAGGTTTTCTCACGACATATTCCTTCACCGTAGGAGCGTCAGATAAATGTACATATGAAATTCGTGAAACGAATAACACATTGGTACATGGCAGGATCGATCGCGGGCCTCGTGATTTTACTCCGCGCACAGTCCAGTGCCGAGGCCACAGCGCCACCGATGCTCATTTATTCCAATACTAAATTGGTATAGTAATGAGTTATTGGAAGCTGAACTACATAAACTACTACTTAACTACTCTCTACCACCCAAAAATGTTACGCCTTACGATCGAGTACAGTACACAAACTAAATTGAGTTTTTGTGGTCTAATCATTGATTTACTACCAAACGTTTGGTAGTAAATCAATGGGTCTAATGAATAATGAAATGAGAACAAATGAACTCGACTAAAACAAGAGGCTCCGACTTGTTTAGTCGATGAACCAGTGAGCAGTGACGCGTCATGTGCAGCGCTACTCGTCCGAAACAATATAACAAAATGGATTGACTCGACTAAACCTTTGACGATACTGCTCGACTAAATGTTTGTTGCTCACTCACGTCTTTTCACAAAATTACTCGTTAGTCATACATAATTATTATTGATTTAATCAGTATTTTATACAATAAAATACATACTCCGAACAAGATTTCCAGGAAGGGGGTAACCCTCCCAGGGTTACGTACGGTGTCACTCGAGAATTGGCGACGTGTGATCTTGAGTTGGCATAGCGCGATATTGTTTACTACTTACTCATATTGTATAAAATTTGTTAGTGATACACGTAGCACTCCATGAACAAAACTAGGATCAATAACACGGTAAAATAAAATTTAAAATTTTTATAAAAAACGTTTAACCGATAAATAAATATTTAATCCACCGTTGCGCTGTGTCAAAATTCAAGACAAAATTTCGAAGCAAATGCCTTACGAAGCTTTCGTAACTTTAGAGCTCCTCAATATGCTTCTCAACTAAAACAACAGACTAATTCTAATCTAAACCTATCGTCATAATAACAAAAATTATCAAAAGTCCAAAATAGTTGTCCCACTCCGAATAAAACAAAGTTCGTGTCACGAAAAGTATTTTCAATAATTAACTACGTTACTAGCGACGTCAAATTACATTGCAACGTAACACACGAACTGTCAATGGCACTTGGCAGATCAAAAATCCGCTGACGTTCTGAAACTTTGTAGACGTTTAATTATGTTGCTCACGGGACCCTGCTTGCACTCTTTTTAGCTTTGTAAAGGAAGAGGCTGCCTTTGACTTTTCAAACTTTAACATGCGAGGGCACTCCGCGAAATGGGCTACAGGCTTTGTGGAAAACATTTTTGTGAATGCAACGCGCGTGCGTTACTCTTTGATGGCTCAAGCACACTGGCTCAGTTTACGATTCACGGGAATGTCATTTAAATTTTTCAAAGGAGAATTTTGCTTCTTGTTTTTTTTTGTAATGTGATGCATGTGTAACTGGTGTGTTCAAAGGTACTGAATAAGGGTAATTTCAAAGTATAAAATGTTCAATTCTAATTGAGATTACGTCTGAATATTATGATCAAACTTGTCATCATTTATTTCGTTTATCACGGACCTTGCACTGAAGCTCGCTGTCTAAAGCTTGTTTAGGTCACTGAGAAGATAGAATATTATTTATATAGACAACAGGGATGCTGATGACCTTCATCTCACCTGATGGTAAATTACAATAAGGCCGATAGTGTAAGAGAGCTTCACCTGGACTTCTCAACAAATGAGGGAGTGGTTTTCTTACTTCTAATTGTCGGAATATAACAAAAACACGATATTGTTATTATGGTAACAAACTTATGTAAGACGTTGGTAGCTAGTCAGGCGAGATCAAAAGCCCTACTGCCAACTAATATAAATAGAATAACTGCTGCCCCCAAGGGGAAACCTCCAGATTAATACCGTATCATCCTAAATGCACTAGATGGAGGCTCAAGACGTTAATCCAACCTAGTTCAACTAACGATGAATTCAAACAAACATTCTACGAAATAGAATAACTTACATAAACTAAGTTGCCTTTTCACCGTATCAAGAATCGTTACTACAAGTTTAAAGCGTCTGCAGAAAAGGAAAATTCAGGAATCTATTCCTTCCACTAAGGCCGAGGCATTAGCGCCACCTGCGACCCGAGCGCTGAATCAAAGCGGGACTAATGAGGCGAACGCGAGCGGAACCCACCAGAGATCCGATGCTTGGCACTATGGAAATAAGCTTCACTTTCTTCTAATTCTAAATTCCACTCTCATTTTGTAACGTAAACGGAGCTCTTGATACTTTTAATGTACGGTCAGCAGGATTTAAATGAGGTCACATTGCTTAGTCTTCTTTCTTATATACGCTTTCCTCGTTGGAGCTTTCTTCTTTGGCACCTGTCAAACTTTACACGCACATCGTGACTTCCCTGTTTTTCTATATTACACAGATAATACTACAGTATCATGAATAAATATCTGACCCCTACGGAAAAGAAGCCTTTCTCTTAATTTAGATAAAATAATTGTGTTCAATGTGTGTACAAAACATCATCCAGTTCAGTCATGTTTCACAATTACGGTGTTTAATTATTAGCAATTTACATTAAAATTAATAAGATCACATCGATCCAAAGAAACACAACCAAATTTAATTCCTTTGTGTTAATACATACAAAGTTACATACACATGTAACTCATGTTTTGAAATCTTTTTTCTATATACGACAGAGAAGCTCTAGGTCCATCATCTTACCTGATGGTAAGTGATGATAGAGCGTAAGGTAGATACGAGCTTCATTTGGATTCCTCAACAGCCGAGGAACTGGCTATGTTACCTCTAATTGTCGGAACACAACAATGCTGTTAACATTGTTATTATGGCGACAAACTTAGGTAAGATGGTGTTAGCTATTAGCCCGGCGGGCTCAGAAGCCCTACCACCAACCAAAGCAAGCAGAAAAACATCTGCTCCTAAGAGGAATCAAACCCGGACCTCCAGGCCATTACCCGGTGGTCTCAACCACTAGACCACGGTGGCAGTTAATGTCACGTGTCTCCAATAATGAGACCTTAGAGGCCTAATATAAGCGTCGATGGCGTAGTGCGTAAGGCCGTCGCCTTCCAATCGGAAGGTAGCGATTCGAACCACGCCAAGTACCAATGTGTTTTTAAATGTTGAATTCATACGTACGTTTATTTGAAGCTTTTACGGAGAAGGAAAACATCGGGAAACCTGCAACACACCTGTGAAGAAAGAATTTCTTTACAGGTTGTGTGTGAAGTCGACCAACCCGCACTTGGCCAGCGTGGTTGACTAAGGCCTAATAGTTAAGGGTAGGCACGAGCCCCTAGGTGGGGACGTATATGAGCTGTTAATGATGATGACAGGCCTAATAATATATGTCACTCGTACCTACCTTATAACTACATTACAGCGTAACAAGCAAAATACTAGACTCAAAGCGAATCTCGAAAACTTAAATCTAGAGTCGACATCATCTCGAGGCAGAAATTAAAGTGTTTCAGCTCCCGTTTACCAACCCTTTGACTCACAAAGGGCTACTTACGGAGTAATACAGTTTTTACATCAAACAACATTACCGAAACCACTTTTCGCAAAGGTTTTTTTGCTCCATGTGATTCGTGTCTGCGAAGTTTGCAGCGAATACTTTAACTTTCGGATAACTTCTACATTTTTAAAGTGTGCCACGAAAAAATCACATCACCTCACCTCACCTACTTTTTATGAAATCCTAAGTCTGATATTACGTTATTTTAGCGTCTACTTATGTGTTTTTTTGTGGCTAATGTTATTATTTTCGTTTCAAAAGTTAGGTATTTCATACATTTTTAAGGTTTTTCTCAAAATTATGCGTCAATCTTATCAAGTTATATAAATCTTCTAGCTGTGCCTGCGAACTACGTTTCGCCATAATTATTTTCAAAGAAACACCCTTATCATTTAGGGTTATAAAAATAGTTAACGACCTATTTTCAGACCTACCGAATATACACAAAAAATTTCATAAAAATCGGGCAAGCCATTTCGGAGGAGTTCAATAACAAACACTGTGACACGACATTTTTATATATTACATTACGATTTTCATGAAAACATGTTTGATGTTACCCCTTTAAACCTATCTTTAAACATACTGTGACAATGGTCGATGTTTATTGTGCTTTTAACAGATATTGTAGACATAATGACTGGACATACTTTTCATTATTAGCTCACCAATTAGGTATCATAATATGTCCATTTCCACACACATTTCAACTTCATGGAACAAAGCCTTCTATGTTTACTACTAACGAGTGCCGAAGAACAATTGCTCACCAATATTGAGTTAATTAAGTCAGCAATTCTTATTCCTCGTAATAACTTATCATTGCTTTCCCTTACTTCATCACGGCATCCGCGCAATGATACAATTTAATTCACTACAGGCTGATTAGTACTACCTAATCAATCAATCATTTTGTTTTAAACATAAAATGTAGTCTGATTTGTACACTGTACTGCTTTTGATGATACCTAAACTGAGTAACAAAAAGTCGGATAGGACTTGTATCTTCTGAATCTTTAGCAGGTAAATGCTTAATTGACTATATTAGGTAAGATTATTTATATTGCAACGTTTAAATATATAATACAGATTTTGTTTGCGAAAATAAATGCATTTTTATTCATAACCTGAATTTATGATCTTCGCCATTAAAATATACTAACATAATTATTTATCAACTGATGACAATATAGAAGCCTTTGTTACACAATCATCCATGTATTCAGAGTCGAAGTATCTCTTTCAGCGCGCACCCGCTCTCACAGTCATGAGTCGGCACAGATCCCTCACAAACTAATTATTGTAATTAGAAACAAGTTTTTGTGCGCAACCCGATACCGCGGCAGTTAGCCGCCGATCCGCCGTCTGATAGCCGAATGATTGGCTGATGTGTTGTACACTCGAAACGCCGGTGGTCAAGAAGTATGAGACCTCGTAATACTATCAGTGATAGGATCTCCGCGGTATCAGCTCTTCTATCGACCAGTTCAAAATGTGCGTTCACAGAAGCTCAGACGCCGTTTATTGGTCGGAACTTTGTTTTGTTGTTTCGCGGCGTATGATAATAACTTAATTCAAGTTGTTACTTATACATATATTCCACGCTTGTCTTTACACATACGTGTTTCTATATCTCCAATATTAAATTTTAAATTAAATGTCTCCAATATTATATTGCATCGATTGATTTTGGGATTTATATTGTATATCTGTGAAGTATACTCTCTATTTTTGTAAAGTTTATGGTATCACAAAAATATTATGTCGAATATAAAGACGCTATGTTCGATACATAAATAAAATCATCATATGTTATCACTATATAAGCATCAAAAAGTTTCATTAAGAACTAACATTTAACATCAATCTACAAATTATTGAATCTTGAAATCATTAATCAAATAAATGCGAGTGTTTTTCAGACTTTCTACTAGTTTTATTATTGTGTTAGGGAAAAAAATAATATCATCATCACTCTGCACCATATCCATATCATTACTGGACTCGGATCCATCCTTAAATGAGGAGTCTACATTATGCTGCCGGCTAGACAGATTGATGTCTTTTTTTCCAGTTTTCTATCATTTCGAAAAGCTATCTTTGCAATTTGCACACCCTAACGACCGGTTTCCGTATCTTATTAGACAGATATTTTTTTTACTGAAGATAGAATTTTGACGTATAGAGCTAATGTCACATACCTATCACTAGTCACCAAATCTACAACGGATAAATAAAATATTGCATTGGCTATTACAACATTCACGAGAACATAGCGAGCGGCGACATACGTTTTCTAAATCTTCTATTCCGAACGAGCATTAAAAATAATATTAGCCTAAACAATGTTTTGATAAAATATCGCAAAATCCATCCACCAACATATTATTATAATAAAAAAATATGAGTTATGAAAGTAAATTTTCGCGAATTATACAGGGTTACTTTTTTATCACCCAGGAAAATTTAAGGGACGCTTCACAACATGGTAGTGGAATGATTTAAATATTTTAAAAAAATAACACATAATTTTATATTAATTTTCTAAAATATACAAAAAATACTGCACTAGTTGAGAGCAGTACTTTTAGAATTTTTTAATTTTTTTAAACTTTTGTATATTTCATTTTTTTTTATATAATAATGGATGTGTCCTGAAGCGTCCCTTAAATTTTCCGGGATGATAAAAAATAATCCTGTATACATATGAACATTTTTCCTTTATTTTTCGCTCTTCGCATACTTTTTAATTTATAATGAAGTATGGCTTCCAGTACGATATTGTGGCTTAGCCGTCGCGCATAACGTTAAGAGATAAAGTAGCATGCCGTTAAGAGGTAAAACCGGCGAAGTGCGTGCCGGGCCACGCGCAGTGTAGGGTTCCGTAGTTGCAAATACCAACTTTGAGTTCACACTCACTCCTCACAACACGTTGCCACAGATTACTAAGTACGTTGCTATTAAATTAGGCATTATTATTATTATTAAAGCTACAATGATTTTATATTTCCTTAACTTCACGTGGTTCATAGATTTATATTCAGTACTTACTAATTTTCAATTAAATTTTACTTTTCCGAGTACATTTTATTAGTTAGTCGTCTATAACTTTTTAGTTTGTACTTAGTACTCAACTCTGATAGTTTTCCTTTAAACTTCGTTATATATAGTACTGTTGTAATTTTTTTCACAAAAAATTGCACTTTTAAACCAAATATTTCAGAAACGGATCCCTAAATCGAAAAATGGTGTTCTGAACCTTACATTATTTTTTAAAGACCTATTCAACAATACCCTACACGATGGGTTTTTTTTCAATGTTTTTTTCCACCACTTTTTTGGCATGATTAATATACATACCCATACCAAATTACAGCTTTCTAGTAGGTACTAATAGTCTCTGAGTAAAAGCGCGGACAGACAGACAGACAGACAGACATGGCGAAACTATAAGGGTTCCTTGTTTACTACGGAACCCTAAAAAGCGTCGTGGTTGAACAGTTTTGTTTTTGGATACAAACTGAACGATATTTTCAACCGACATCGAAAAAGGTGGAGGCATAAGAATAACTAATACAGTATTATTAGTTATTCTTATGGTGGAGGTTCTATGTTCGACTGTATCTATTTTTTACGTATGTTTACCGATTACTCCGCCATTTGTGGGCCGATTTTCAAAATTCTTTTTGTAACCGAAAAAGTATACTCCCATGGTGGTTCCATTGTTACCATGTCATGATATGATGATGGGATCCCATAAAAACTGAGGGAAATCCTTTCAAAAGCGCGTCCAACATGTTTTATGTTTTTGTTGAAAATATTGGTATATGCGTCATATTATGATACTGAGCTGATGATGGAAGGTTTTTGGTAGGTAAAGAGTAAGGGGATAGTTCATTCAATACTATTTAGAGCGAAAGAAATTTTAATAAAAAGATTAAAATAATTTTTTTACAAAAAAATAAAATCGACTTCAAAAACACCAAAAAGTCATACATACATAATATAGGAAAACATACAACATAACAGTTTTATACTAAAGTTGGTGCCAAGCAATGATCACCTGGAAAGTCTTAAAAATGTAAGAACAATAGGAAAACCTTTTCCGTCAGATTTTTCCCGTAGGAAGATTACCCTATGTCCTTCACCTGGTCTCGATCTATCTCTATACTAACATTCATCAAAATCGGTTCAATAGTTTCGAAGCCTATTCAATACAAACAAACAAACAAACAAATCTTTCCTCTTTATAATATTAGTATAGATGACTTTTTGGTGTTTTTGAGGTCGGTTTTATTTTTGTACAAAAAAATATTAGTGGAATCAACTCGACTCTAAATTTCAGGTTTTGTCAACACAGACAGCATTATAACGTAGCGAAATATACCTATTATCACAGTTTTACCGGCATAACAAATTACAAAGCCAACAGCGAATAAAAATAACAATTATAACAAGCGCAGTCGAAGTCGCAGCCAGCTCATGACACACTCGAACCACTTGCTTTGACATACATTTATAGGGCCCTTTTCCATTGTATCACACGGGGTAGGTACGTTCCAGGGGAATTATGCGTTCCTGGGGAAAATATCAAAGTGAATACGTTCGATTGGACCTCGAAAGATCAAAAGCTCGAGTGGCTGACTTGTAATGCGATTGCCTTTAGATTTGGTTACGATGTCAGGAATGCTGTCCCTGGTATATTAGATGAAAGAATCTCGCTATGTTTTATGTCTTTTCTACCTACTAAGCAGACATGTGAGGAGAGCGCGCCTCAAAATAAAAGTAATGATTACACGGTTCGCGTTCAAACTAGAGTGATTTGTGTACATTATGAAATTCCTGTTCAACTGGTCTTTTGGAATGATTTGATCGAAATTGGGATGATGTCAAAATTTAAATGTTCTAGAAATATTCGACACGATTTTATTCTTTACTAGCTGTGCCCGCGACTTCGTCCGCGTGGAATAGTAACTTTTGTTGAAGTTGATAAAAAGTAGCCTATATGTTATACCTTATATAATTAGCTATCTATTAGTGAAAGTCCCGTCAAAATCGGTCCAGCCGTTCCGGAGATTAGCGGGAACAAACAGACAGACAGACGAAAAAATTTTAAATTGTGTTTTTGTTATTGGTACCCGATATACATTCATACCCATTTAGTAAAAACTTGTTATTTTGACATTACAAACAGACACTTTAATTTTATTTATTTGTATAGATTAAAATTTTTAAAAACCTAAAATTATACATCACGCCTGTGTACCACGTTATGTCATAGCAAGCCCCTACTCATTAACTTTACAGAGGGAGACTTCGTACCAGTCGTCTTGTGCCATAGGTTAGTGACGTGCATTGGCATCCTTGTGATATTTATTTATAAATGCTTCAATGATACTTTCACAGTCTTGCATACATATATGTGTTTATGTATTTGCAAGTCGTACAGGAGCCACATGTACTAGGGATTGTGGTCACTCATCATCAGCTTACTTGTTTGCCAACTTAGTTGTATAAAAAAGCTTTAAATCGCTTTATCTCAGCTGTTTTTATTACTTACTTGTCTAATACTTTTATATTATGTAACCGAAGGAATAATTAGGTTTTATTTTATTACTCTGTCATCATTCGTATCAAGAGATATTTTGTATAGTTTAATTTTCAAGATATCAAAAGTAAAAAAAAATAAAGATAGTATTTGTCATTGTGTGATTCTTTGATAACTTAATCATTAAAATCAATACATATATACTACTCCTTCAGAGCAATTATATTCTCTAGTAAGTATATTTTAAGAATTTCTATTACGATATTATCGTAAATTTCATTTTAAAAAACATTATTCTAATAAAGACGACTTCCCTTCTATCGCTTCGAGTATGGCTCGACTTTGTGAAAGCATCTTTGAAGCATACAAATACACGATAATCTCATAAATTATACTGTATGAACCTATACATGACCCGACGGCTCGTACGTCTCAGTCACCGGACAAAAAACGCAAACAAAAAGCCGGCCGACTACCGTTTGCTGCCAACATGCTGGGTGGCTCGTATCTCGGTCATCTAACTTCATTACTACCATATCGCATCGATCATTATCGAGGATCACGAACCGCGCAGCTATTTGTACTATGCAACAAAAGATGGCGCTTTCCAACTAACACAAAATTCAGCAGCATCATCCACCAATTAGCATCGGCCGTCCCGCTCGCTCTCCTACCAACAAAGCGAGATGGCCGCCGTTTCACGTTTCGGCATTGATTGTAATTGATGATGCCATTGTCTAATGCCGCATCGGGGTCAATAAGTTTCTTTAAACGTGATATTTTTTGTTCGCAGGTCACAGAGCGATGCGATTTTGAGTCGGTGCGCTGAGTGTCGGGCGGGCGCGAGGGACTGTTGTGGGGTTGCGGGGAGTTTGCCCCTTCGGGGTAAGCGGGCGGGGTGGCGTTGCACGGGGGGTGGGGGCGGGCCGCGCCGGCGCCCGCGCACGCCGCCACCACGCTGGTCGGCGGGCTGGTGCCGCCGCCGCGGGAACCCACCACGGCGGCAGAGGCTTTCTGGAAGATGCCCCACAAAGGTTTGTAATTGGGATGATGACTGAATTCTATTTTTTACGTCTCGTCAATAAATATTAAAATACCGTGGAAAAAGATGCAGTCCTGTGAAATTAGAATTAAAATCGGCTTAGAAATACATTAGATACAAGCATTTTAAGTTGTTAATTTGAAGGCGATTAGACAGAGAGATCCGACATCAACCGTGACGTCATTGTTGAGTACGGTCATATAAACTCCTTGTAAATTACCGTTTTGCTAGAAAGAGATGGAGAAAAATCTTTTATAACTTATATCTTGGTTGTTTTTATAGTTATTCGAAAACCGTTTTTTTCTTTCTGTTTATTATATGAATGAGCTTCTATTAAAGCAAAAAAATTTTTTTAGTCATCTAGCCAATTGTCCATCTTTCTATAATACATCGATAACAAGTAAAACGTATAAATATGTTAACATGGAAGCAACTGATGGTGAAATAAAGAAATTGTATGAACCCCTTGATGTTAGATGACCACCAGCCTAAGACGATTGCGATCAGAAACATTTGCACATTACCAACCCGAAATCTCACGCCGTCAGCACAAGAGGAGGAACCGACAGCGTCATAGACAAAAGCCACACGCAAATTTTTCCACAGCGAATGTCATCTCCATACATTTTTTCTGAGGAACGACTGCGGAAATGTTAGCGTGTGGCATTTGTCTAGGGCCTCTGGTGTCCTAACTTACGCGTAAGAACACAGCTGGATTATGTTATATGGAAGCGTCCTTCTGCATTGGTGTGGTAGTGTCTGGGGCCTATGGTCGCTTTGAGCAACGTTGAAACAATATTGAAACAAAGATAATGCTATTGCAGATCACAAGACCATCTCGCTCTCTTTACGATTTCAATATTGTTTTAAGTGGTTATATACTAAGGTACCTAACTAAGTCATATACGGAGTTCGTGTCATGCCTCTACGAGTATCACTACAGATATGAGATATGGATCTAATTAATAACCCTCTCGTGTCTTCTGCTCCTTTGGCTGGATATATCCAGTCTTCGGATCAGTAGGCTTACTCTCCAACTAATACCGATCTATTGACATTTGATCGATTGATTGTGACCCGCGTCGCGTGGATTTTGAGTGCACCAAACTCACTGCTATTTAATTTTCTCAAGATGCAGATCTAATTTGGCCATAGTGTTGCCACTCGAGCATAGGAAAAACACAATCCTAACGTTAATCAATCGGAATTGGTTCAAAAGTAATACATCTGCTGAAATTTTACTGTCTTACCTAAGCCATCCTTCGTCGTAGTAACAACGTAAACAGTGGTGTTGTCAAATAGAGGTACGAGTAGGATAGTCAGATCTTTTGCGGGCTTTTGCTTCATCATGGCAAGTGCTACATCAGCTATGATGATAATTTTTTTATCACGTTTCAAGAGATCAACGTGCATAAGTGGATATGAGTTTACTGTTACTGGTAAATTAGAAGAGTATGTTAAACTATGCGCAGCCATAATACATTGTTACTTGAAAATTAATGAATAAAAAAATCTTCTCGGGCGGGGATCAAACTCCCGTCTTCGACATACCAAGTTGACGCCTCGATCACTCAGCCACCGAGCTCTTACCAGCCCCGGCGAAATTTTAACTGTATTTATCTCTTTTGTACTTTGTTACGCCAAAGTAGACCTTATTAACTGTTAATAAAGACGTATCATTTACACAATTTAGAAATCTTTACAGATTTCTTGAAAATTGGTTTTGGATAAAGCATATAATGGTTGATGATTATTGATTTATTCAATTTATTTTGCATTTTTGAAGAAAATGCAGCGTCATAAATACCTTGTTAGTACTAGAAAATCTCTATCATGTCTCGTCACATATCTTGTCGATAATTTGGAATTATTATCCAAAATAGTAGTTACGGAACTTCCTGAAAGTAGATTCCAAGTTCAAATACATGTTTGTGTGTAACTTTTACCGTAAATCGTCAGTGCGGTATTTATGGTATTATGTATCACAATATAATTTGAACGTGCCAGTCAAAACTTGAAAATACAGCAACAAACAAAGTACTTTACGAATCTTCTCGAAAAACTTAAAATTTTTAGCATTAGTTATACATCTTACCAAAACTTTCTAATCTTCATCCGAACAATATCTTGTAACTTCATATACCTACTCGTAACTTATTAATTCAATCCAAGCAAAGTTTTTAGCTGCGATGTGGAACGTAGAGCTAATAACGGCTAACAAGGTGGCAACTCCTGTTGTTTGTAACTTGTAAGTTACAACTATACAACTTGCCGGTTTTCGGGGGGTAACTTGGTTCGATCTCGGGACGAGCTTTGTAGGAACGCTACTACAAGTTTACGATCGACTCACAAGTAATCTCTCTATTCGTTTATAGTACATTACTGCAGAGGCCGGGAAGTTAGGGATTGCCGGACGAGTAGAGGTTTCAAGAGCGTCAGCGAGACCTTGACAATAATTACGAGTCCGGCAATCCCATTCCCGCCGAGGTATAGTGCTTATCTCAATGATTGTGAGGAAATAATGAATGACGTAATACTGGAAACAAATGAGTATAATTTAAATAAAAGAACGTATAAAGCAATTAATTAAGTATTTTTTTTTATCTAATAAATACTTATTTTACAATGTTACCTATTTACGACATTAAAAAAACCACAAAGGTTTGTAAAGAGCCGTAAGAGCTTACATACCTACATCAATAACAAAACAATGATTCCAACGGTACATACAACGTTTATGTAGGTAAGTAATAGTACAATACTGCAGAGGCCGGGATGTTAGGGATTGCCGGACGAGTAAGATTTCAATATTATAAAAAAATACTTAATTAAATTAACTAACTTTTAAATTGAATGAAATTTATAAATTAGTTCTCGCAGATTATTTACGAAGATATGTCCAATTTTCTGTTTTGTTGCATTTCTTTCAAATTCGAAACTAAATAGTCACGCGCCTTACGAATAAAATGTTGTCGCTTAGCCGTCGCGCCGAGATAAAGCTGATAGAGTTCAGATAGTTTAAAAAGCGGCGTACTAGTTGAAAATTTAATTTTGAATAAAATCTGACCCATATTTTTTATTCGTGAAATCGATTCTACTGTCGATCCTTAACAAACTGTATTCAGGTTTTGCGTAATTTAATTAACACCTTGTTTTTACAACGTGATAATTAAATTAGTCTCGAACTCACCTCGAGATTTCCAGTCGAAAACCTATGGTATCGCTACTAGGGCTCACTGTGTAGTAGTAGCGTCCCGTTGCTAAGCAACCAATGCATCTGCGCAATAAACTTCAGCGCGGTCAAAGGCTGAGGCGCTAACTTTGCTACCTAATTTGCCTTTACATTTACGCTGAATTAAGTAAGCCTAGTTCGTCAGAACACCGTCAATGTTTCCTTTCAAATTAATACTAAATAAAATTGAGCAATATTCTTTGGATACTCATGGCATTGAGTGTATACGTATTTATCCTATAAGCTTTCTCATAATAAAATACAAACTGTAATTAGACTAGTATTGTTTTATTTATTAATTGACGTTACAATTTTATTACTATCTCGTTTATTTAATAATCAACATTATGTAATGCTACTTAACGAAACCTGAGACTTTACGAAACTTTCTATGAATTATTTACTTCCTTCCATGCATTGAATGAATTTAGTATTTCTAAAAGTAGATTCTAGTTTAGTTAGCCTGAATCGTCCTATGTTGGAACAATTGTCGGTGCGCGCTTATATTTTTTATAAATATAGCTTTATTTTTTATGGCTCCGTTACGTACATTAGCGTTGGTGTAACGTAGCTTTTTAAAAATCGATTGCTTTCATAGATAAACTTTTTTATAGAATAACAAATACAGACAAACGGACAAAACTACATGGACAGTCGGACATCATACATAATCTCGGTTCTCATAGTGTACAATATACGTAATAAAAACACCAATTCTAAGATTTTTTTATCTTAAATGAGCATAGAAAATCTGTGCCAATTTTGTGTAATTTGCCAAAATCGGTGGCTTTGCAGTTTTTATTATTTTTGTAGTACCTACCTTAACTGGTATATCAAGAAAGCTCAAGCTTCTTTAATTTAATACTTTGTCCGGAAAAAAAATTAATGATGATAAAAATTATTAAAAAACTATTAATTAAGATAGTTCTGAAAGTAAACAGACAAAGCTATGATATTTATCCAGGCGCTCTCTCCACGAAAAGCTATTTATTTGTCGAAACACTTAATATCAAACTTGACACTGGAACAAATAAGGCTTTCGTCCTAACTCACTGGAATAACGCGCCAAGTCCCAGTTCCTAGCGCACTAATTAAGCGTAAGACAAACAACCGTGAGTGTATATTTCGGCGTGTTTGCTACGAGTACCTAGTTGGGAAGTCGTTAAGCTGGCTGACCTCCGCGACAAATAGAAACGACCCTCAGGCGGGATATTTGCAAGTACGTCGAACTGTACAAGTTTGCGGGAATAAATCAGAAGTTGTGAGAGATTTGGTAATAGTCTAGTTACGGTTGAAAACAACGTCGTGTTGCGAAAAAGCCTTTTTTCACAAACTTAGGATTTTTTTAATATGACAGGGAAGGTCTTCGTCTTGATCTCACCTGACGGTAAGTGATGATAAGGCCGAACGTGGAAGCGAGCCTCACCTGCAGGCCTATTCGCTAACTACGGTTGGTAACTATAACTGTCGTTTTTGAAAGACACTTTATATCCATCACTGGTTTAGTGATCTTATGTGTTACGGCAGCGTTCATGATAGCAGTAATGGATGTTAAGTTCCTCTCAAAAATGACAGTTTTAGTTAGCAACCGAAGTTACAGAATAGGCCTGCTGATCCCTTAACAACTGAGATACTGACTATCTTACGGGAAACAATAATGCTATTGCTGTTAACTATTAATAATTGTTATTATGGCGACAGACTGTTATTTACTCTGCATTTTAGTGAGGTGTGTGGATATAACATTTCATTTGAATTAAGCCCGTGTCTACGCATTCAGACCATTAAAATTAACTTAGGTATTGATGGGAAACGAAATTTATCTGATGTTTCTTTGGAGGAAAATTAACAAATAATGTTCCAAGCAGTTTGGTATTAAGAGGAAACACCAAGGTCGAGAAAATACCTATGAAAAGTACACAAAATATACGTTTCGTAGTCCCCTGTTTTCTCAGCGAAAAATTGACCGATTTAATTACTTTTTACGTTAAAAATTAAAGCAAGACTTTTTTCTATGTTTCTATGTTTTGCTTTCTTCATATAATCTTGTTCTATTTGTTTGCTGGACGTTTGAATACAGCAGAAAATTAGGTCGATTTTTTTAGGTTTTTCAAGGTTTAAAATCTCTTTTTATAATTAACTTTATAAAAAAAGGAAAACACAGAAACATGCTTATAGTGACCATTGATGTTATTTGAAAAAATAAAGAAACTAGTGCCATTATCCAGGGAGGAAAAAGGGGACTACGTTTGTATGGAAAAAACGGCCTGTACGATTTCCTCTTGAAACCCCGAAAAAATAATTGTCACTTTATACTTAAATATCTGGGTAACTTTTAATTTCCCAGGTATGGTCTAGATAGAAGACAAAAATTGTATTGACGTTAGGTTTAATACGTGGGTTTCGGCTTCGCGTTCGGTCTTTTTACAACCTGTAAGTATAGTTGCTCCATTCTATTCGATTTAATGCTACGAACATGCTGCTAAGTTACCAAAATTAAAAATATATCTGCGATGCTTACAGGAATGTCTGCCTATGAAGAAAATACACTTTAATGTAGCGAATAGGACTATAATACTAGTGTACAATGATTACTTTGAAGCATGTCCTGAGTGATGGTTCTGGATTCATCATTACCACGTAAACTATTAACTCATGCAATATTACCAATTATCTCATGCGACTTATAAAAAATTGCTAGTACTGTACAGTTGAGTAACGTGCAGTAAGTGTCATGTCAAGCTTTATATTAGCAAATACGAAAACTGCCTCTAGTACGAGCGACAGAGGAGCGGTCCAAGGCTCAAACAATATATATCTTGACGCCGCGCTTACTGTACTACACACCCACTTAAGCAAAATTTGCGAACCGTAGCATAGTGTCATCATCATCACAGCTCATATACGTCCCCACCGAGGGGCTCGAGCCTACCCATGTTAGGGTGATTAGGCCTTAGGCAACCACGCTGGCCCAGTGCGGATTGGTCGACTTCACATACACCATTGAATTTCTTCGCAGATGTATGCAGGTTTCCTCACGATGTTTTCCTTCACCGTAGGAGCGTCAGACAAATGTACATATGAAATTCGAAAACGAAAAACACATTGGTACATGGCGGTCTCGAACCCGGACCTCCCGATTGGAAGGCAAGTGCCGAGTCCACAGCGCCACCGACGCTCCGAGCATAGTGTACAAGTCGCAAAATGTGCGGGCTACGCAAAATGTTCAGGTCGCAAATCTGCAGATCTTGTAATGTGCAAGTCGCAAGTAGTGCAGCCCCCCTAGAGAAGAAGCATTTCGATAATCACTATCACAATTGCTAGAAGGAAAATGTATGCGATTTGACATAAGCCCTCGCTTAGCTTTCGAGCGCAATTGTCAAATCACATACATTGTCCATTTAGCGATTGCGATAGCGATTATCGAAAAACATCCTGTCTAGGGGGGCAGATCTTGTAATGTGCAAGTCGCAAAATGTGCAGATTACGTAATATGCAGTTCAGATTTTACAGCTGCCAGGAAGCGTAATCATTGGCATCAAGGCTTCTCTCGATTTCCGGAAAATTTAAGTCTTGGAATACTTTATAAATATGATACCTTCTTGAAAGGTTCTTTTGCATGTACATACAATCGTCCATGCTAGCTTCGATACATATTTTCTGTCATACGCTGTGGCATTTAAGAAACAATAGGAAAGGACGCGGTACAGGGTTTGGGTTTCGGCGGTGCCAATCACATGTTTGGAGCTTTTGAAGAAAGTCATATATTTGAAAATTTTCTCCTTTAAATCAGTAATATTGTATTTTAAGTTTCACAGTTATGTATACATTAATGGCCTTATTCATAAAAATATTTAAGCAATGTTTAAGTTAAATAATGTTGCTGTCACTTTCAATCTCATTACAAAAGAAAGGACACCAAAAGAGACAGCAACATTACTTAACTTAAACATTGCTTAAATATTTTTATGAATAAGGCCATATGTTCAGTTACGTTTCTGTTTACTAATGCTGTTTTTTTATATAACACCCAAGATAATAAATTCTGTACTTTCCGTGACTTACCCTTTTTACGATGTGCATACTTCGCGACTTGTACTAACGCTCCTTTTGCGACTTGCACATGCTGCAACGGTTCCAATTCTAAATTATTGTGAATTATAAACAACATAAGATTTTCGAGAGAATAATATTTATAAATATGCACAATGTACATGGGCGAGCTTATATCTTTAAGAGATGTTTTCCAGCCAACCTCTAGATAGTAAATAAATAAATGATACGGAATTGCGTACACTCACTCTAAGCATAGATAATAATGATGATATAAATAATTAATTACAATTCTATCTACTACAACTACAAAAAGAATCCAGTAGGTATAATTATAGGTTAAAAACCTTGTTCTCTACATTCAAAATGTACACTCTAAAATTCTTCACGCTAAACTCGCGTAAATCAGCCAAAACCGTTCACTTGGCTAAACGCAGACATGCATACATCACTATGTATAATTCCAGCCCAGCGCCAAGCAAACGGAGCATGCGACAATCGTGTCATATTAGACGCCAGATAAAGACAAATAGACCGGAAAAACAGCTGTGCGAAAGAGACGGCCGCCGCGATCTTTGTTACGTTGTCGTCGGAATTTTAGTGATTTACTACGCGGCCGCATCCATCCCTCATTCCGTTAAGATATTTCACTCCTATATACGTAAACGTGTTCGATTTAACAGTGAATTGCTGACCCTATATCATACTTACTGATTACATTTCATTGGCAAAACACACTTAAAATAAGCTCAAAATAGAAGAGAGACGTAATTTAAAGACTCTACAAAAATTACTCTATTTCTAAAAATTACGCCTCGCGCTTGAAAAATTTCAATGACAATTAATAATCAAACGATTTCTCCAGAAATTGACAAAGCAAAAGCAAATTAACAAGCAAAGCCACTGAAAGCACTTGTTATTTGAAACAATTAGATGAAGATAAAAAGCTTAAATTTTAATCTTAGTTCCGTTAATGCCGTCGCGTATTCATTTCAATGCCTAATCAAAAACTTGTTAAGATATCCTTTGAGTACAATAACTTTAAGGCGAGGCGACACTACGGGTCATTGTTCTAGGATCCGGTAAAAAGGATAATGTTATTTTGTTCCCGGATCAACTTACAAAACTGTCACTAAGATGTTTTAAGATTGTTGTTGTACTCGGTTTTTAAGTATTGTGAAATTAATAGGTTCTTTTCAATGCGGAATTTAAATCTTTTGATGTCTTCATTTAAAGCGATGGGGTTGAAAGAAAAAAAATTAAAGTACTTAATTATACACAACAGGGTGCTCTTGGCCGTTATCTTACCTGATGGTAAGTGATGATAGGGTCGAAGGTGGAAGCGAGCTTCACTTGAACTCTTCATCAACTGAGCAACTGGCTATAATGTTATTTCCATGTTACTATGACGACAAACTTAGGTAAGACGATGGTAGCCAGGCAGGCGAGCTCAAAAGACCTACCACCAACTAAACAAAATAGAAATAGTTCTCCCCTATGAGTAATTGAATCCAGGACCTACTGATCAATAGCGGGGTCTCAAACCACTAAAGCATAGAGGCGGTTACGAGTTTATTAAGAATGTAATATTCCTATTATGTTGAAGAGCTTGGTTCCGTGGTGGTTCGAACGCTTTGATTTCGACATTGAAAACAGAGCAACTTCGCTATGATTGGACCCTTGATGGCTGACCAAAAACATTGTGATCTTGAGTTCCGTGCTTCAAAAGGCACGTGAAACCGTTGCTTCTGCTTTCCTTTGCAACCGTTAAGCGTGGTGGTGTTAGGGGCCATACTCGTCATATGTTTCTTTTATGTGGGAAGATATGTACCCAGCAGTATGGCGATGATGATGATAGAATATCAAACATACAAAATAAAATCATCTGAGGTTTTCCGATTCCGATTTTCGGATTAGCAGTCACACTTGCTTTGTTAACTGGACTAACATGAGTCAGTCACTGAGGAAGATTACCAAAGTTACCGTATATTATTAATATACTCGTAATACTATTGCAATATTATTTTTCACTGATTCTTGACGATTCAATGCTTTTTTCCATCATTCAAAAGTTTATGCTTCGTAAAATTCAACAAAGAATTTTTTTACTGAAATATGGTGCTATGAATAGCTCGCTTGAACTTTTCAACAGACTTTATTTGAGATTGGATTTTGTTTCGATATCCCGAAGCTGGGCGTGGTTAGTCCAATGGCCGTAAATTATGTAATGTTTGGTGATTCTTTCAATGAATGTGACTGTTATAAAAAATGATAGGTAAGTTAGTAGGGTAAGATTATGAATGTGTCCGTTGATTCGAGATCGATAGAAAAAAAAAGCTAGCTAAAAATAAACTCGAGCTTTTAATAATAACTAGCTGTGCCCGCGAACTACGTTTCGCCTTAATTTATTTTTTCCCGACATCTTCAACAAATATCGTTAATGTACACAGAAATAAATACAAAAACTTAACAAATTATATACTAAAACCTTCCTCGAGAATCACGCTATCCAGTGATGAAAACCGCTTGAAAATCGGTGCAGTAGTTTCTGAGTTTATCGCGAACAGACAGGCAGACAGACGCGGCGGGGGACTTTGTTTTATAATATGTAAGGATAATAATAATTTTATTTCAAACTAGCTGTGCCCGCGACTTCGTCCGCGTGGAATAGTAACTTTTGGCAATAAGTAGCCTATGTTATACCTTATTTATTTAGCTATCTATCAGTGTAAGTCCCGTCAAAATCGGTCCAGCCGTTCCTGAGATTAGCGAGAACAAACAGAGAGACGGACAAAAATTTTTTAAATTGTATTTTTGTTATTGGTACCCGATATAAATTCATACCTATTTAGTAAAAACTTGTTATTTTGACATTACAAACAGACACTTCAATTTTATTTATTTGTATAGATTCTGACAACTACAGTCCATAGTTAAGTAGTAATCTAATTACTCAAATTTAAATTCAAAAATCTTTATTCAACATAGGCCTTTACAGGCACTTATTGACGTCAAAACAAAGCAAAACATTCTAATTTAAAGGAAACATATTTAACCTTGTATGCGCATACATTCTGAATATTAAGAATCAAAATGTCTGCAAATACAACTGACATGAATAGTTAATATATTACTACTGTTAAAGCCCGTATATCGGTAAATCTTAGACTTTGCTGATAAATATTAGGATTTACAAACATGTTAATGTAAGGATTTTATAGAGAATAAACGATTTTTCGGACTTTTTAACCGACTTCAAAAAAGGAGGAGTTTCTCAATTCGATGCGTGTTTTTTTGTGTGTAAGGCTATGGTCTCCTATAAACGCCATCGGCTACGTACAGCGTCACGCCGTACGCTGCGTTTCGATGCTTACTATAGAAATGTACTGTTGTGGTCTCTTTCATACGCTGACGCGGGCGTGTGGACGCCGTAGGCGACATTGAAACGCTTTGCGCCGCGTCTCTAATTATTTCGAACCACATTGCATTGCAGCGTAAACGTCTTATTTGGCGTCAGTACAAAATGACGAAATTTGATAAAGAAAAAGACGAATTATTGATTGAATCAGTCCAATGTTATAGTGCATTATACAATAAAAGTGACAAGGAACATGAAAATAATATTTATAAACACAAATGTTTTCAGCAACTTTTTCGTTAGGTGATATGGGATTATTTTGATGGCAGTTTTATTGCAAAAGCTCTAATATGTGTTTGAATTGTTCTTGATTGATACAAAAATATTCCATAAATTTAGTATTGTTGTCTTTTAAGTGTATCATTAATAAAATCTGGAAACATCCTTTCTTTCTCTTTATAAATAATCGGTGCCTTGTTGCCCTGAGTTTTCTTCATATGCGGTTGTTTTATACCTCCTTTTCAAGTAAAACAAGCGCAGTCAAAATTGTCGCGTTTATATCCATTTTATATGACTCGATTACACGCGAGCGCTGTTTGTCGTCGTTCGCGTATGAGATGTATTGACCGCTGACGCTATGCCTGGCGTTCAGTGGGGCTAGCACGCAGGAGAATCGAAAATCGAATCGAATTCCGAATCGAGGAGTTTGTATGGCAATTTTATTAGTTCTGCTACTCACCGCCGTGGCGCTAATAAAATTGCCATACAAACTCCTCGATTCAGATTTCGATTCGATTTTCGATTCTCCTGCGTGCTAGCCCCACAGACGTCGATCGCAACGTTTACGCTGAAGTCGGACGCTGCATATATTTTGTATTCGATAGAGTATACTCCTGGGGTGGTCTCAAGGTAACCAAAATTAGGATCTGATGATGAAATTCCATGAAAATCGAGGGAAACCCTTAAATTTTATAAGTACGCCCAACGTGTTTCATGTTTTTTTCCGAATCTTTTCACGTATTTGCGTCTGGTAGTCATGAATCGAGCCGGTGTGATAGAAGGATCCTTAACTTATGGACTTGACCTGACCTGAGCTGACCTTGAACTTGGTATTAAATTCACTAAAAAGATTTCATTCACTAAAAATATCAAGGTAAAAATATTTGACTTTCTAGGAGATCATCGACTTCAATATAGAAGTGTGATGTTGTCTGTACCTATTCCTATATTATCAATTTAACTATCAGTCAGAACCTTACAAATTGTTAATTATCGTTATTATAATACATTTGTAATTTTCATTATATTAAAATATATGGAAATAATATATATAAAAAACAAAGCAACTATTGTCATTATTCAGGAAGGAAACAGGGGACTATGTTTCTATAGAAAAACAATGATTTCCTCTCAAGAATATTTTCAACATTTACAGCGTCTTGGTGGTAAATTCTAAGATTTACCAAGTGTATGACGGTAAAAGTTCGAAAAAAAACAATGATCACAAAACGGTCTGGACTTTACCATTAAAAGTTGGTAAATCTTAAGTTTTACAGGAAAATGTTAAGATTTACCGTAGTTCGGGTTTTTATCTATTTTATCCAGATATCAAGAGACATTGCGGGAATTATTGTTACATTACTGCTTAATCTATTTTGTACTTCTAAATATCAAAATATAATAATACAAGACTCAATTTTATCTTAATCATTTCTGCATCAAAGGAAAGTCTAAACACACTATAAGTCCCAGTAAGGTTGCTTTATAAAACAACTTTCTTCTTGATCTTTCTCTGGACTGGCCGTAGCAGAGGTGCTGCACCTTTTTATGAAACCTTCAAATATTCCATTATTTAAATGATAACTATTCAAATTCAACTCTTTTTCTGTCTCATCTAATATCAAATGAAACTAAATGCATTGCACTCACACCGCATAAGTACAAAACCGGCTTGGGCGCATGTAAAATGGCGTTTACTCTCACAATTAAATTCTCCCCTTTATAGATTTAAGCAATTCAAAAACAGATACAAAGTAATAATAAGATCCACGTTGGGGCGGGGGTTGTCTGCTAGTCTGCCACCAGGTGTGCTGTCATAGGCAGGGCACCACCCCTATGTACGATTATGTATTAATGTATTACTTAACGTCACAGAAAGTGGTTGATTAATGTTGCACTCAGCGAACTCTATCTCGAGTCTTCAAAACATTAAGTTGCCATATTCAACTCTACTCGTATATGCAAACAGCAACTTCCGCTGTTATGCTCTTCATAAGTTTAGTAATTAACTTCAATGATTATTCAAATAATTCTAAACTTCGCATAGTTTCGAGGTAATATTTTTTCATTATCAAAGCCAAGTTTGTCTTTGGAAATGTGTAACATATGTACGAGTAACTGAAAAGGGTTCGACTGATACCTACAATATTTATTTGTTTATTATGTAATTCTTCATTTACAATGTTAACAAAGGCAGATTTAATGCCAAAGGCACCATAATGTAATATACAAATTTCATATTGTATACTGTATTATTCTTTTAATAAACTGCCTCAAACTTTGAGGTTGGCTCGTAGTAAGGCTTCATTTAAACTTCTAGTACGGACACATTTTCTGGCATCTGTCTAAATAGGTATGACAACAAGATGATATGTTTATTAGTATGTTATATATTTATATATTTCATATTTATTTGTGTACTTAGTATTTATCTTTATTTAGTATGTTGTTACTTGTTGTGTCAAGTTTTTAGTTATAATTTTTTCCAATTCGTACACCGTCAACAAAGATTTTATCACATTTTACGGGTTGACTGGTAGAGAATGCCTCAGGCATTAAGTACGCCCCTGTACACTTTATTTATGCTGTACGAAAGTTTAAATAAATAAACATAATATTAATATTGGCTCAGTAATCGCTATATCGTACATCGTTAATTTATACTAATACTTCTAAGTTCAAAAGCGCAAAAACGCTAAACACACGCAAAACAGTTCACGCGGAACAGAGTGACGCTTACAAAACTATAAATAAAATACACAACTACAACTACAGATGAAATTTATAGCGTCGCACCCATAAAAACGGGGATTAAAAATAAATCGCTCGAATAAATTGCACCTCTGAAATTAAAACACTCCCTCATGCGACACGCGGTGCTTGCACCGACACTGGGCTGGGGCGTGCCCCAAGCGATGAGTGGCAGAGTTTAGCCGTTTAGTATAAAATAGATTTCATTTTTTAATTCTATAATTTATTTTTTTATAATTAGAACAACATATTTTAATACAAAGTCTCAGAAAACTGCATAGTTTGTCTGTAGAGTCATATGAGTCTCAGTTATAATTGATATGCTTTTCTCTTGAAAATTATCCCTGTAACTCATAGGCTGAACAGTACAATTGAACCAGAAGTGTTGTATATATAAGAAATATTATTTTAGAAAACTGCGGTTGCAAAACACAACACCAGCATCATCAAACCTAATCTCTGCTGGATATTGGCTTCTCCTAACGCGCCACTTAGACCGGTCTCCAGTTTTGCGTAGATTGTTGTCCCACCGAGCTAAACGTTGTATGGGACATCGCTATGCCCCATACCACGTTTGCCTAAACACGGTCACCACTCAAGGACACGCTTAACCTATAAATTTTTTCATACAACTAATTTAGCAAACTGATTGTAAGTGGTAACAGTCACCTATATAGTACATGTGGTTCTTGTGAGATTCGCAGCAAATATACAACCTCAATAAGAATCACAGTGCACGTTGCCAACTTGTGACATAAGATGTAAAGTCACGATACTCAGTAATTTCACTGCCATATCGTACCCTTCACACTGAACACAGCAATGCAAGCACTGCTGCTTTGCGGCAGAAATAAAATGTATTACCCCATCGATTGTCAGTTTTTCAACAAATGATCAGCACTGCCACTTCAACTTATAAATTCTTGAACTATGGCGGTCACCTTTTTTCTCTTACAGACCATTTCATTTCAGATCATATCCCAAAAAGAATTGCCTTATTCATTCCATCACACACTGTGATACTTTAAGCTTATGGGCTATTTTTATTGTCTATTTCCACATCTCAGTTGCGTAGATTATAATAGGTGGGAAACACTGCCCTTTGACCTAATGACCTTTTTAAAAGTGTAATCGACGTCGATATTTAAGAATGATACCATAATTAAGCGAAAGGTCATTCATCCATTTATGCAAAAACTAGGTAATCAGGACTTCTGGAAAGCTACTTTGGTGATGAAATTAGACATTAATGTCAATTTTGAAATAGATTATGGTGTATATTCCCTTTTAAAGTGGAATAACTTTTAGAGTGGAATATTTCTAAAGAACCTCCCAAGTGGAAATTAGCGGAATACTTACGAGTATGTCTGATAATGGTACATAAACCTGCTGTTAAATCCGCCTGGAATTTCCTTCCTTTCTAGCTTGTAATGGCGAATATTTTGTATCATGACTATAATAATATGATCATTTATACCACTCTTTAAAAACGCTTTCTAGTATGTCTTGCGCCAGCCTCGCGCAGGGTGTTGGGGGCCGACCCAGCGATTGTCCATTGTTCTTTTAACAGCCGCTCGCTTGTTAGCTGGCGCACGGGCAAGCGTTGATGGAGCCAACGAAAGGTGAACTCCAAGAGGTGTGATTAACAACGAGTTTTGGCGCGAAAAAGTACCTACTCCACTAGCGTCCTCGCTAATTAATTGGCGTTGGGTGCAGATTAATCGCCGGAAATATTTCTGCAGTATTATGTTTTTCGCTATATGCAGGTAAGTACCTGCATACCTATACATTTGTACATAAGGGGAATATGTTAACAGATTGTGTCAACGATACATATCCTTTTCCAATGATTCAAAGGCTCACACCTGAATATAACTTTTCTTGCATAATTTTACCATGGGTTTTTAAGGCTTTTAATTTGATGTTGCTGTCATCATTTCAGCCGAAAGACGCCCACTGTTGGATGATACTGATGTTACAGTATTCAGTTTGAAACAATTGAAAGGAAAGTGCCGTGCCTTTCAAGTTATTAACTTTACCAGTTTTCATTCTATCTGCATCGATTATAAGCTTTCAAAAATATATTACATACATGAAATGTCCAAACACACACCAATCGTCAGTAATGAGCTGAGCACATTAAAAACAAAAGAAGGAAACAATTTCAGCATTCAACGCACGCCGCATCAAAATTAGACGGACAGCGACCACAAAAAGGGCGAAAACAACGAACTTTCCTTCCCCCACTCTTTAAGGCCTCATCAAGGCCCTGCCCCGAATTCGCCCACAAATTGCATCCAATTGTTCACTTTTTACCGCGAGGCGTGTTTGCGGGGGGTGTGTAAAAAGAATTATCTGACGAAGCGACGGTTGAGCACATCTGATCTAATGCTCGCATTGAGGAGTATTGGCGCGAAACAACGCACGGTTATAATTGGATCGGGCCGCGACAACTGCCGGTTCAAACCATCTGTAATTTTGCGTACGATTAGAGGCTGAGTGAGTGAGTTAAGCATTCGTGCCTTTAAATTTGCCGAAAGCTTTTCATTAATACTTACGATGAATAAAATGCTGTTTTGTAAAGCATGCGTAGTAATTAATTTGTACTATCTGACTTAAATGATAATAAAATAAGTAGGTAACGTTATGAATACCTTTAATTAATGTTCATTGATGTCTTTTATCAACAGTCACTGGTCACAGTTTATTTTTTACAACGAGCGTCGGTGGCGCTGTGGACTCGGCACTTGCCTTCCAATCGGGAGGTTCGGGTTCGAGACCGCCATGTACCACTGTGTTTTTCGTTTTCGAATTTCATATGTACATTTGTCTGACGCTCCTACGGTGAAGGAAAACATCGTGAGGAAACCTGCATACATCTGCGAAGAGATTCAATGGTGTATGTGAAGTCGACCAATCCGCATTGGGCCAGCGTGGTTGACTAAATGCTAATATGGGGTAGGCTTGAGCTCCTCGGTGGGGATGTATATGAGCTCTGATGATGATGTATTCACAACAGGCCATGTATTAGTCTTTATATCGCCTGATAAGGGCGAAGACTGGTGCGAGCTTCACCTGATTTCCTTAAAAACTGAGGAACTGACTACCTTCTTGTATCCCGCAGCAATGATCTTAACTTGAACTTATGGTGACAAATTTGTAAAAACAGCGGTAGCTAGTCAAGCGGTTATCACCGACCAAACCAATCAAAAATACTTCCGCCTTAATGGTGAATGAAACCCCGTTACTTCAGATCAGATCCAGGTGAGTCTGGAAAACAAGATTGTCAGCAATATAAGCATTGTTTACATTTAAATCGTGTAGAGTTGATAATTTTATATTAATGTCTACAGAATAATACTTATGTAGCATATAAGATACAAAAGAAAAAGTTTGTCGCATTGAAAAAAAAACTTACTATAAAAAGAGGTTTTTGTCATGAAAATGTTTTGTATCTGCGAAGATTAGACGTATCTGCGGTTTTTTGGCGCACACCGCGAAACCCTTTTTTGTGGCACCACTTTTTATTTCGCAAAGCCGATTATTTTTTTAAACGGGTTAAGTTTTTATGCATTCGGATAATCGCGACCGCTATCAAAGCTTCGAAGGCTTGATGGCTCGTAGACAAAAGTTGAGGAGAATACTCGGACTTGAAGCAATGCCCTTCCACTTACATATCTATTGAACATTTTAAAAAGAAATCTGCAGCTCTATTCAGCATCCCGAGTCTGTGTAATAGTTTAAAGAACCCTCGAGAAATTTTCAAAAAGCTTTTTTGTGTTTCATGTAGGTTCTAGAGTATAAAAATAGTATTTCAATAATACTTACCTATACTGGCCTCGTCTCAACTTCTCTTCGCGACCAACTGAAGACATTGGCGCTGCGTGACGGACCCTGACCAGTGACTGCGAGTTTTCAGCGGGCCATATTGCTTGATAATGCCAGAATAGTCCGCCGATTCCTCTCTCTGTCGTCCAGCAGGCCTATTCGCTAAGTACGGTTGGTAAATAGAACTGTCATTTTTGAAAGGAACTTTATATCCACTACTGGTTTAATGATGTTATGTGTTACGAAGGCGTTCATGATAGCAGTAATGGATGTTAAGTTCCTTTCAAAAATGACAGTTCTAGTGAGCAACCGAAGTTAGCGAATAGGCCGGCTGATCCTCGGCCATCTGGCCGCTGCGGGGGGTATTCTCTCGTATTATCGAGGATCGAGAAGAAAGTCAAATTAATGTACATATAATAATAATATTAATATTTCGAGATCCTCTTTCTGTGTTCTGTAGTGGTAACAGTCACCTATAGTATATGTGGCTCTTGTGAGATTCGCAGCAAATCTGCAATCCCCACAAAAACCACAGTGTACGTTGCCAACTTGTGATATAAAATGTAAAGTAACGGTGTCCAGTAATTTCACTGCCATATCCTACCCTTCAAACCGGAACACAGCAATGCAAGCACTGCTACTTTGCGGCAGAAATAGGTAAGACAGAGGTACCCAAGCAGGCGACCCTGGGCTATCTGTTCAATAACAAAAATAATATAATACGAGACATGTTACAAGGTTGAAAGTAGACGATTATTTTAAAAAAATCACTATAAAGGCGATTTGAAGAATATCCTTAAAATTGTCATGGTTCTGAGACAGGCCATAGAATTAATTACCTTGTATGACACCCACAGAACGCAGTCAATAATTGACTAATGATTATAAAATTAATATATCTTTTTTGAGGAAATTGTTCGAAAATCAAATATTATTCCATTAAGTGTTTTGACCAGCTTTCTTTTATATTTATTTTACCCAGGATATTACTTTCCAGACGAGCTGATGCACAGCGCGGCTATGGGGGGTGGAGGCCTATTCGGGTGCTCCTCCGCCGGCCACAGCGGCATCAACCAGCTGGGTGGAGTGTACGTCAACGGGCGGCCGCTGCCCGACTCCACGCGGCAGAAGATCGTCGAGCTGGCGCACTCCGGCGCGCGGCCCTGCGACATCAGCCGGATCCTGCAAGTCTCCAACGGATGCGTGTCCAAAATACTTGGCAGGTCAGTTGATATACCGACAAATGATGTTCATTATATATAACTGGTATATGAGTGACTCAGTTCCGTACGTCATGACTTGGTACACGCACGAATTGAAGACGTGGCCGCTTATGGGCCTCATAAGAAGGCTCAAGCTCACTCAAAGGGCAACGGAGACGACTATGCTCGGGGTTTTACAACGCGATCTCATCATTTCTGGTGAGATCCGTAGAAGAACTAGAGTCACCGACATAGCCCATTACAAGTCACTAGTGGTCACTACCACTGTGACTTGCGATGGGCTATGTCGATGGCATATGTGGTAGCATAGCTCGCAGGACGGGCGGCCGTCGGCGCGGAAAAGTCCTCAAATTGCGGTCAAGTACCAGGAGATCTAGAGTTCAAGGCCACCCTCTAGATGGACCGACGATCAGGTGAAGGTCGTGGGACGCCGCTGGATGAAAGAGGTGTGAACCGATCGGTTTGGAGATCCCCGAGGGAGGCCTATGTCCAACAGTGGGCATCTCTCGGCTGAAATGCTGATGAACTGGTGTACATCATTGTGCTTTACTTTTAAGTCCTCAATGAATGTATATCCATAATATTCAGCGGGTCAGTTGAATTCGATTACTGACTGAATAACATACTGACTTTTGGCGATATCATCCGGATTCTCCAAGTCACCATTGGATGCATGTCTTCAATAGGTACTTGACAGGTAGGTTGATGTACGGACAAGTTGCAGTCGTAATGTCTAATTGTACCTTTCGACATTAGCTGGATCCTGCAAGTCTTAAGCGTATGCGCGTCCAAAATACTTGACTCAGGCCACGCTAACGATAAACCATGCGCGGATTTTAACCATGTCAGTTTATACCAGGAAGATTGCGATCCATATTCCCGCGACTGACTTTAAAACCGCAACTTGCTACAACATTTGTAACGTATTTAATTAAACTTTAATATGAGCGTCCGCTTTCGACAGATTCTGGCAAAATACTCCAAGGCGAGTTGGACTAAACAGTCTAAATGACAAAGAGCCTAGGCAAAAACTGACAATGATATTACGAATCAGCGTCACTTATTTCATTCCCATGCGTTTTAACGAGACCAATGCGTACGACTTTGGCTAGAAGCTTTGGTGTATTCTAATGTAAAATTCATATAACCTTAGAAAATTACGGTTACATGACGTCTCCTAATACATATTCGAAAGGTTTGTTTATGTACAAAAACATTATATTTATAAGTACACTTTAGCTCTGTGATGTTAGCTATCCTCCAAGTATTCAATACTCGGCAGTGAATTTCTGGTTGTGGATCACATTACATTTTTTTAATTTTAATTATAGTTATGAACTTCACATTGATATACCTACACCATTTTCATATCGAGAACGCTTTATTTAGAACCATTTTATATTCGGAACTATCTGGACTCCGAACATAGCCTTTAACCGCATATTCAATTACACCAAATAGTATTAACTAAAGTAAAGAAATAATCCATTTACGCGCTAAGAAAGACGCCGTGGATTCGGTTTCGTCGCCAGGATTGTAACTGCGAAACACAATGACCCGAGGCACCAAACCAGCGCCCATAACATAACACAACAATTAAATCGAGTACTATTACGACTGGGAACTAAACGAATTATTTAGTGCTGCCCCATTGTCGTCGCGAGTCAAAGAATCGATTTAAAGCAGGTCAGGAGAGCCACGCGTTGTACAAATTGACGGAATTCCCATAATACCGCCCAAGGTACCGCACAATGGCGCCCACAAAGGAGCCGTCGACGAAATTAAGGAATATTTCAATGACTTAATCAATACAATAGTTGTAGTTTGCATTCCCATAGTCATTGTTTTTGTTGAATGGCGGACGTGTGCGCAGCGGGGTGAGGTGGGAATCGACATCAGGCGTATCGGGCGCTAGGGTGCCAATTCTAATTTTGTCGGCAATTTTATTGTTTGATTGCGATTTTATCTGGAGATCACGGAGGATTTCGGCCCTCGCCCCTCGTCTTGGCGCCATTGAAATGCAATTCGATTGTTTACGCTAATCGGAACTACTTGACAAGTGTTGGCTATTTCTTCGTAATAATAATGGAACACTCTGCACTCGAATGTGGGGCTCGGGAGATTATTGTTTACGTTTCGTTCGATCTCTCGGATAAATGGTTTTTAAATGAATAAATTTAACCGCCGAAAATTATGTATTTTTAAATATTTCATTTTAAAGAAAAAAAAATTTTTCATTGGCATTCTTTCTTTTGTACATAAAACTTCCAACAAAGAAATCAAAAAATTTGAATACTATTTTTTAAACCCTTAAACAGCGCCTCGTTAAATTCTTCCAACTTTTTAAACTACCTCTTTCGAAAAAAGATTTGCATCAGTTAAAATGCTGATGCAATTTGAATAATGACGTCACATTATACACAATACGTGAAAAAATCTCATTTCACCATCAATGGATGTGAATGGGAATAAAAAGTCAAAAGTCAATTGTGAACAATAAAAAAACGCAAAGACGTCGATCAATGGAGCTAGACATGTTTTAATACAGAGTTTACCTTACAGGGCTGTCCCACGACCGCCCCTAAATAAAAATCATAATAAAACATTATTTTACTAGTAATTGGCACCCCTACTGGGCGAAGCTGCTTGACGCCACTTCAAGAGATCTTATAGGAAAATAAATGCTGAGGGAACCCTACAGAACCCCAGGGCACATGTTATTATTTTGTAATGTTTAGCTCATTGAGATATTGACGGAAACACTTGAAGCATATTTGATAGAAAAACTTTCAAGGCAAGGGATGTGCGTGAATAATAATATAATAGGGGTAAAATAGATCTACTTTTCATTCTTTAAGAGTGCATATATACCAATTCAAAAATAAGCCTAAACTTAATTCATACAACCCCAGTTCACCCCTTCACGAGTGGTCTTTTTAAAAATCGTTAAAACAAGTGTTTTATTTATCTCTAATTGTTAGCCTTAAAACAAAGT
Organism: Schoenobius gigantellus; assembly: GCA_963935595.1. Lineage (NCBI taxonomy): Eukaryota > Metazoa > Arthropoda > Insecta > Lepidoptera > Crambidae > Schoenobius > Schoenobius gigantellus. The sequence goes on from OZ012541.1 coordinate 57,279,643, forward strand.
TTCATGCTTCTAGCTTCAAAAATGACGGAATTCCATACAAACTTTCAATCCCCCTTTCCTCCTTTAAGAGTTAAATTTAGAAAAATCCTTTCATACTCCTAGTTTACGTCTTAAAAACAACACCTGTGAAAAAAACAGCTTTCTATTAAGCTAGGCGTTGATGAGTTAGTGAGGTCTTCTCTTTTTATAAACATGGACATTTGCATGATAACACATCAAGATAGATAAAGAATTGAAATGTAGCTTTGCTGAAAGAACTATGATGGAATAGCGGTACTTAACAACATCTCGCGTGACATACAAGGTTCATCAATTTATTAAAACGGCTCTAGCTCGCTGATATTGACATTAGACGTTAATTAAAATTGGTTGCGATTTGTCAACCATATTTAAAATTGGATCATTACCGCGATTGTGATAGGATAAGTGGGTGGATTGACTTACGATTATTTGAAAGATGGAATACTACGATTCAAAATAATGTTTTTGCTTCCCATATCTATATGCTCTCAGCGTGTTCATCAACCAGGAAAATTTATTTTTTTTTCCTTTTAGGGAAAAAATCCCCATTTATCCTTGGACCATAGAGTCTGCAATACACATGCACATTCTTTAATGTTGTTTCTGATTCCACTCTTTTAATATCAATTATATTTTGCTTTTTGTTAATGTGTTTTGTGCCTTGTAGGGTTATAGCTATTTATCTAAAATGAAAGGTACGGCATGGAGGAATCAGAGAAATATAGTTGGAAAATTTTTGTCGTAGTATTCTTTATTTTTTTATCCAATCAATACACCGGGACAGCTAAATCATGAACCACTAAAACGTCACTGTCACAAACAAAGACAAAAACGAAATTTTCTTCCTTAATTGCTTCTCGTCGATAAGGCGGTTGCAACGACGTATTCCCACACACCCCAAAAACCCTGACCATCCTTATCGCGCCAATTACGAAGGGGTTCTGAGCACCGGCCCACAGAAAGGGCAAGCGTGGCATGACTCCTAATTAAGGAGCCTCCCGCTGTTACGTTCTTGACGTTAACCGTCTGAGGGACAACTCTTTATTTTTCATCCCGAGCAAAGGGCCGGGAGTCCTTTGCTGGAAACCTTATGGGAGCCGGTAAAAAGGGCCCGTGATAAAGTTCCAGTTTTATGCTCACTATAAGAATAATTACTTATTTTACAACTTATTGACTGCGGTAAAATATTTACTTGATGATGTTATGATTGTACCTAGCTCATAAATTCCAATAGACTCGTAAATTCCAGATGCTTTATAATGATACGTACAGATACGTACAGCTTCAACTCGTGACTTCGTTCAAATAGACTTTATTTTATTTTATATTTGATGGAAAACAAACAGCATATATGTTATACATTACGTTTGTCACAAGGACTAAATAATTACAAAAAGCCTTTAGTTTTCACCAATAACTAGCTAAAGGACATTTCATTGGAGCCGGTAATAAATAACATATCAAAAGAAATGAAAAATTAAAAACAAATTAACAATAAGAAAAATAAATTTATATTGAGGTCTCTGATTAGATTAATATATTCTATAATTATCATCACCATCCACTCCACAGAGGAAATACCAAACTCAGTTTTTTTTCAATTTTAGGAAAAAATAGTGAACTTTATACTTAATTTCGTAAATTGAATTTTTGGTGCAACCGGCTAATGCTAGACTTATCATAGTATGCTAAACCATTACGACAATATGTTTTGGAATTGAACAACTCTAGCGTATTCAGATGGAAATCAAATGGAAAAAAGTTAACGACTCTACATAGAGTCAATGCGAAACTCACAATTTTTATGTCGTTGGGCACTTCATTAAAATTTTTGACATTAACTGATGCGTTCTATAGCGTATACGATAACGTGGTCTTTATCTTTACTGGCAAGCGGGGACTGAAAGCGAAATTAATAGAGGCCGCAGTGGGAATCGCCCCGTGAAACCAGCGCGGCTGATTTCGATCAATTTGTTTATTGTTTGACGATATAATTGCCTGGTCGTCGACAATTTGTCACCAATTTCAGTTGCAATTTGTGGCCCGTTTAGTTGGTCAGGCTTGGCCACCTGGTTAGTTTTCGCTATTGTGAATTAAAAGCGAGCGTATTTTGGTGTACCAATAAAATTGAATAAAATTGAACGCATTCGCCTTAAATTCAACCGATACTTATATAAAACACTTTGGATGCTTGAGTGTAAATTTAAAAGTGATTTTGTTTTATTTAAAGGAATATGTGTATTTTGGAATACCATTTATATAGCCTAATTGAACCAAAATGCTGTAAATGACGATTTTAATGGTGAAAGTTTGACAACAGTATTATGAAATCTCTCGTTGGCCGCATACATCATAATCATAATGACAAAGCTCTTGGATCATGTCCCATATAATTTTGTCCATTAACCTTTGTCAATCTCCCTAAATACCTAGAACAAGAAGCGCTTTATAACATTTCAGTAGAGATGGATTTCAATTGGGAATTATTTTATTTACCTTTCAAAATGTTCTTTATTGATTGAATGGTAACATTTTAATACTCGTATTTTTATAGACTTTATTGCTAGAGTAAAACAATATAACATCAAAAAATTTTGCAAATCATCTTTTACAGAGGTTTCTTCCAGTCAATCCATGGCAGTGGAAGTGGTTAAATGGTGAGGTGACACTAAAGTGTATCGATATTTGTATTGAATACTTATATAAATTATGTAATACATTTATTTTCTTGTCTCAATTCAATATATAGTAAATATAAAATTAAATGATGTTTGAGTAATATACCTACTTCCCACATACCTATGAAAGTATTTTACGTTATGAGTTCAATGACCTCGGAAGTTTAAATAAACTGTCAATTAGAACGTCGTCTCGCCCCACAATAGGTCCTCCCTGCCTGAGGCAAAAGCGATTAAGAGAGTTCAGTGGTGATAGACCCCCTTGGGCCGACTCATTCAGGATAGCTCCTGACACGAGAGCTCAGGGAATTCAAAATAAATACTATTGACAGATGACAATTCTTTTCGGATTTGTTTATTTGGGGATCTGTGGTTGTGCGTTACGTTTTCTGTAATAACTGTGCTTTTTGTACTTTAAACTTGTTTAATTTTTTTTACTTTTAATATATCTTTGTAGTTTTGTCGAGGTTGTTTGTGTTGTTCTCTTATAACATAAATCACTTGGTGAAAAGTATTCAGAATTGAACGATTCTAAATAGATGGATGTCTTATCCATCCTAGCTGGTCTATTATGGGTCTTGTATCATACGATATGGTATACATTTTAGATAAGTAAGTAATGAAATGCTTCATAAATTTGGTATTACTGATCTCCAATGATATCATCACTATGGCATAATTTCAATTTTGTGTTCATGATATAATGAATGAATTATCAAAAATCTGATCGAAAATGTTATGATATGTTTTGCACTATGATTTCATCATGATATCGTTTGAAAACCACGAGACCGGTCATAGGCCTGCTGAAATAGTCAAAAACTGAATTCAAAAGAAGCAAGAAAGTAAGCGAATCTTGGGAAAGAAATGCCCTGCTTTTTCTATTTTATTGAACTTTGTGCTGAGATAATCAATTGGTCTTTCTCTTTTATATTTAGTGCCTTTGTAATAAGTGCTACATATATAAAACAAATCAATGTACAAACATATTATATTCCTCAGTAATGCTAGTTTTAAAGATTTTTAGGATTTATTTAGTGGCAAAGGAAATTTCAATCTAAAAATGGTAATTGAAGAACATTTAAATGCTACTCATAAAAGTTATCGAACTAATAGCATATCTAATATAGATTAACGACGACATTCACAAAACGGAAAATAAAATATAGAAAACATCAAACCAAATTGTCGCAAGATTACATCAGGAGTCATTGTTAGAACTACAATAAAAGTATCGTTAATAATACAAACCTTTCGATATGTTGGTCTAAATATCGACACATGTCGATCTCACAATAGAATCGCGTCGAGTATATCCTGTGGCGATACAAACTTATTTTACCACACATCTGGACTCATACAGATCTTTATTCCAAACACATAGAGTAGAAAATCGCCTACCAATCTCTTTACAATAGTTGAATGTGATATCGCCTTAACCAACATTTCGTTAACATCCCACAAGCCATTGATTCGTTTAATCTGATCTTTATTTTCAACAATTAAAGCACAATTTCAATTCAGAGCGCCGTTAGCGGGAAGTAACTGTAAATTTGTACGTGCTGAGTATTTCTGCAGATAGCTAGGTACTTCAAGTTAAGGGGATGATTTTGGAGGATTACGTTTGTAATTGTGTTTTGATGCTTCTTGTAGAACGGAAACTAAGTTTAGGTGTGCACAGCGTGTACTTTTAATGTATTAAGAATAATAGTGCGGTAGTTTCCGACGGAAACGTTATAGGTAGATCCACTTCTCAATGCAGTATTAATTTTGCGATGATAGTAAATATTTAGTAGACGTGTTTAAGTTTTCTTTTTTCACTATCAAACCATTCAACAGCTTACTCATGAAAATGTAACAAATAGACACATTAACACAGTTACTTTATATTTCAGTAACGATTTGGCCACTTTTTTATAACAAAAAAACACTTAAAAAAATAAAGCATAAAATCAAATATTACCTACATGAAAAGAAACAATCATCAGATATTTATATTGAAGTCGTTAAATTTTTGGTTGGACGAGCGCAGTCAGCTGTCTTATATCCTTTAGAGGAATTTAACATAATATGCGAATCCGACCTACGTAGCACCTATTTAACTTTGAAATAATACAAGTAAAGGTCTAAAGATACAAAAAAATTGTTTTTGTAACTCCGTTAGTCCAGAAGATCTAGAAAGATCACGTCAACAATATAAGATAATGGATATCAGTCGCAAATACTTGAACAGCTTTAGAAAAAAACATGAAAAATGTTGTATTTGCCTGTAAATTTCAATGGTTACCCTCGTTTTCGCTAGGATCCCAATTGATCCCATCATTAGTCTTTCGCATTTAAAAAGAAGTTTGAAATCGGCCCACAGTCAAATTGACGAATAAATCGATGGTTAACCTTAAACAGTATCAAAATAACAGTAAGAACGAGAAAGTGCTATACACTTCAATAGTATCCTTACCCTAGGCGACCAAGATCCCTGATGGTTGAGTGGTTATGTTGTAGCCTATAGATGCTTGCAATCGTGAAGTAACCCGTTTGTTGCTGCACTAAAAACTAAGCTGCTAGCATAGCAGCCTTAGGTTCTGGCGACCTCAACCAGATGCAGGAACACAATACATAGGTTGTTTGACAGCGGTCTTCTGTAAGGTAGTGAGACTACCACATTAGGGCTCCCCATTAGAGCATAACTCTAACCTTTCACGTAAGACTTTTTTTTGTGTAAATGTGTTTGATCTATCGCTATAACGGACATTTAACTCTTACTAGCCATTTTTGGCATCATCTTTCAAACATTTACTGCCAGCGGCTATTACTGGGCATAGCATCGCCCAGTAATTGAGGTTTTGGACCAACGCCCACCACGCTGGCCCAGTAAAACTTGATGGACTAACACTACAATCCTGTCCATGTAAAGGTGAGGACGGCTTAAGTCTCGTGAGGTGTAATTCGAAACTCCTTATACCCCACTTTAGATTTATAGTTTTAGATAATTTTACTATACCATCTATGGAAGCGATCCGCTCTCACCGCGTTCCACAATCCAAACTAAGGTTAGCTTTGCATGCAGATATTACGAGACTGGGTCTATCAAGCCCCGGGCCATCGGGGGCTCGAAGCCGCGAGTGGCGACGACGCCGGTGGTGCAGAAGATAGCTGACTACAAGAGAGAGTGCCCCTCAATCTTCGCGTGGGAGATACGGGACCGTCTACTCAGCGAAAACGTGTGCAACAACGACAATATACCAAGCGTGAGTAAAAAATCGTCTTTCAATGAATAATTACGCTTGATTTGCACATGGTAACTGGCTCAATTCTTCACAGTAAATTGTATGTGTAGTGACTTTAGTAGCCAATATTCTTTAAGAAGGTCCGTTTGTATTGTGAACATGTCAGAATATGCCATTATTACCATACCCTGTAGCAGCAGGTAGTAAATCTTTGGGTTCGTCTTGTCTAGAGTCAAGTTCTGATATTTGACAGACAAAACCCCCTTTAAAGTAAAAACCTTTCTTTCCCCCGAAGGCTCTAATATATTCATTTCGATATAATTAATTCCATAACTACACACATAGATGACGAACCAGCTTAAGGTGCACCCGGTAGTAAACTGTTTCCATAGCCTACTCGCTTAATACTATGAAGTCATTTGCACGTTACCTAACCAGTTAGAGTGACTTTCATTATTTTCGAGCTCGTCAAACGTATCGCTTGTTATTTTACGCCTTAACTAGCAGTCGTCTCGTTTCCAAAACTTAGCTAATAGGTAAATATAGGTGCATGGTCCTCTTGCTATATATCTCATGTTTATTGATAAGAACATCTATCCGATCTTATCTAATCAGTTCATGGAAAACATCACAAAGACAAAATTTCTCACATAGACGAAAAATACTATTAGCCAGAACACCGTATAGAAGCTATTATAGTGCATACGAAACTGATTCAAAAGGTGGTGATGATATTTGATGAATATTCCAGACCATCAAACTGAACAACTCTCAATATGGAACGAATTCTGAACTTCCGGATAAAATTAAATGAAACTAACTTTCCTTATTGGCGCGCTTAAATTATTATATCGGTCCTAAAAACATTCAAATTATTTAGCTCGGCAATTCGAACGCTCTTCAGCATTCTTGGTTACGAGATGACAGTATTGAGCGAAAAAAATATGTGCTGTTGCCTACAAAAGCTTTAACCAAAATGTATGTATTGCAGAGTAAGTCCAATAGTGAAAGTGGATCAGTTTGTTGGTATGAATAGCATATTTAACAGCACCAATTTTTGGAGTACCTTATATAAAGCTATTGATAAATATTCAAAAACAATTTTACTTTCGGAACAAATTTGCAATTTGTTAAGTAGCTAGCTATCACAACGAGTAACGACAAATACCTTATTTGAAATGTCTTCGCAAATTATACAAACAAATCAATGATTAATAAAGCTAGCTAGTAACAAATGTTACAGAAATATGAAGTGTCACATCAAATCAAATATTCAATTCAACGCCCAAACGCGAAATCCGGACAGTAGTTTTGTCCTACAAAGCTAAAGCAAGATCCATTTTGTTCAAATCTGATCTCGCCTACCTTGATACGTCAATCAACCACGCCAGCACACGTACAAGAAATAGTCAAATATCTAGCAAATGTCAAAACACACTTAAACATAGCTGTGAAACTAATGAAATCCAGCAAACACATGCCTCTAGTACAATGCGACGCCCTCGAAATAAGCTGGATGAAGTTTACGATGACAATTCATCACTTTTAATCCAATTTCGCAATAAGTTTTGGACAAGCGGCCATATGTTTCGGTGCCCGCACCTATTGTGCCCGCGAACCTTTCAAGGTGGACCCTGCTTATAATGCAGTGTATTCTGCCAACGTTATTGATGATGGCATATAAAATTCCAGCCCGGTCTGCGATAATGGCATTTTATTAAGTTTTTGTACTCCTCTATACAAATAGTCGGCTTTTATTGAGTTTTTGGGAGTTCATAAATTTGTTAATACCACTCCATCGCCATTTGTGTCCTCGTAGAATGAATCAAACGAATTTACTTTACATTCTCCTAACTCACCAAACATAGCTTTTAGGCACAACACGTCTGTTTTAGTATTAGTATCTCATTGACAGTAACTGAAAATAAAATCCTTTTTAATCTTTGCAATTGTAGATTGCTTGTCCATCCATTTCAAAAGATTTGTGTGTATTTTTCCTTATACCAACACCAGACATCCGATTAAAATAAGGAACCCATATAATAAAGCGTTTAATGTAATTATAGAATCAAGAAACATTCTAGAACAAAGTGCATTGAACCTTATCGAAATCCTAACATTTAGACTAAACACCCATACTACGTTACTGCAACAGATTTGCAACCGCTAGAACCACAACATCCACGAACAACCGCGTGGAAGACATAAACAATTAACGACACGAAAAGTATTCCAACCGCGATTATATGGACAATATCGCGTATAGCGTATGAAATAAAGCTTCGGCTAAACTGACACTGCTGGTAATCGAACCGACAGCTCCAAAGGACATCTGCCCGTTCACTGACAGAAAAAGTTACAATAGATTTTTTGTGTGTCATCGGTATAATTCATCGCGCCAATTTTTCTGTTAATAATGTCACAACTCGTATTTGGTTTTTGTGATATGGCCTGGTAATGTAAACACTTGGAATCACAATGGGACGCGGGCTCAGAAGTTTTTGTCCATTGCCTGTCGAAACTTTCATCTTTATTATGATATTGTTTTGTTTGATTTGTGCAGATCCAAACATCTTCCGCTTTCAGACATCGGCAATAAGATTCAAGTCATAAATGTTAAACGCTTTTATTGAATATTAAAATTGAAACTTTTAAATTGCATACGTGATGTTTTTAGTTATTTATAAATGAAGTGATTTTTAATATTTTTCGTATTTAAACAAAACTACCCTTTCGGATTTCCTCGAGTAAGTTTGCTTTTAGAAATTTTAATTATTTATCCCGATATTTTGAACGCATTTCGTGGTCAGCATTCGTGGTCACGAGATGAAGTATTTTTCGTATATTTCGTTTCGTTTGTTTTGTACGACTAACTTGATAGGACTTATTTATTAACCTATATTATTTAATTGTCAATATCGAGTTACACATTTAAAAAATTCATTACCCACCTAACAAACCTTTGACAGCTTTGTTAAAATAATGAGCAAAAGAAATGCAGTGGTAAAATTTTTGCACAAAATACCTCATGGAAAAAGGCATGTGGCTAACCTAAAACGCCTAAATACAGTAAAATACTAAGTGGAACATCAAATTACTGACACGCTGCACCAACTCGAGGGGGCTTTAAGCAACATCATAACCAATGACAAACCGGCAGACACACCTATAACTAATTATATCTACCGTACGTCACCCTCCGTAACGGGAGTACAAAATCGAAACACCGAATGCCCCCAGAAGATTCGGCGCCAAAGGGGCTATTTTTATGAGTGTCGTACCTACGCACTCGGCCCACTGGGCAAATAGGCGAAAGGGACAGTGCGAGACCACATATGCGAGAGCGAGATGCTTCTGCGCCGCGAGTTCCGTCGCCTAGTCATAACGGTCGAATGGGCGTGATGTTTCTTACCAACTGAAAGCGGACAAAAATACGTGGAACAATCGATTATTGCTCGGCGGCAGAACGGCGTATCTGCCCCGCGCGGCTTTCACACTGCAGCTTAAGTTAATCTTGTTTTGAGGTAATGGTGTCAGGAAACGTGATACCATTGCTTACGGTTTCGTGGTATTCAAATCGTTTTGAGCTACACGTCAACAGGGTACCGGTAGATTCAATGTATATATGAGTTAACAGGTACTTTAATAATCTAATAATTGAATATCCAAATGATGGCAAGAAAATATAAATAAGGAAATAAAGAGATATATTACAGTAATTTAGAAAAAAATTCGGCAACACTAAGTCTAAAGCAGTTAATTAATATTATTAAACCTAATACTCGTAACGCTAAAGCATACCCAAAATACAATTTTGTTAAAAAAGTAAAATTAAAGTTTGTTAAAAAAAGTTACAAAAACCACGCCACCACCACAATACCTATATAGTTAATGTATGCAAGTTAATGTATATATAAGAATTATAAGGTTTATATAATAATTCCAAAAAGGTTTCAGTTATCAAGAGAAGCAAATGATTTTTCAGTAACGACCGATTTTATCTTACGTCATTGTTCTTCTGACGCGTTATTCTATAAATCCATTTACGCGTGAATGCACAAAACATTTGTTGTCCCTCTCACACCTATGAGGGTACCCCGAAGATCTGCATTAAGTTATCTTTCCGACCTTTTCACTCGGATTAACGTCAACCGCTTATGATGTAGGAACGGGTGCTTTCGAGTCTAGACGAATATAAAATTATTTTGTACCGACCAATATTAAAAGCTCGAAAAGCTGTTTCGAATAAGCCTTGAGTTTTAATTGGATTTCTGCGAGGATGTAACGTTGAATAAGTATATTAATGTTGGTGCCTACGTTTGTACAAAAATAACGACCATACTTTATTTGTAGACTTGGAGAATGTATTTAACAAATTACACAATTAGTCTTTCCGTGTTAAACTGTTAGAATTATCTGGAAAAGAAATCACATTTTAATGCTTCATATTATACAAATTTCTTTATTTAGAAAACCTTTGTATCATTTTTAGCTTATCTATAACTAGCTGTGCCCGCAAACTAGGTACGTTTCGCCATAATAATTTGCAAAAATACACCCTTATGACTTGGGGGTATAAAAATTGTTTACGACCTATTCTCAGACCTAACAAAGATACACAAAAAATTCATAAAAAGTGTTCAAGCCGTTTCAGAGGAGTTCGGTTACAAACACTGTGACACAAGAATGTTATATATTAGATTTTAACTTTAAAGCTGGGTAGATACATCATAATTATTATCGAGCGACTTCCACCGACAAATCAGTTAATGATAATAAAATAAGTTTTGAAGACTTGTATATGGTGTGACTTTTAAGTTCAAATAAAACACGATCTTAAATAATAAGTAGATTGCACTGTACAGCTATATTTCAGCTGCTGTCCTAAATTCCTTATAGCAGTTTATAAAATATTTCGATAGAGATGAACTTTTGCTGCTACCATCAAAAATGGTCGGTTTATATGAGTACTTAGGTACCTAAATTAGTTGAAAGACGTAACAATTCTACATTATTTGTGATTAGTCGCGAACACGCGTCAACAATTTCAACAAACGCCACCCAAACTTCTCGAAAGTAGGTACATACACAAAACAAGGCGCGTCCCAAAAATCTGAGGCCAACAGTTGCAAACTCAAGCACCGTTAAATACGATTTGGAGACAGCTAATTTAAATTTGGAATTCATGAGTTCGATCGAGCGAGCCGCTGTGCCGGCAACCTGACACCGCCGAACGCTACCGAATAGCATTTCGGGGGCTTCGAACAAGCAAACTGTATTATGTGGCCTTATGTCCTTACACGGCGAGGTTTCGTTTTCGTTTACACGCAAAACGGTTGTAACTGGAGATTCTTTTACACTGCGCTGTGTCAACGTGTCACAAGTATGTTTTGGGTTAAATATTTACTCAGATAAATGACTTAATGGTATTACTTAGCTATGATGGTTGTTTTGAATGTAGAGTACTTGCTACATAATACTTTCTTAGACTAAGCCTTATAATATTCGCTAGATTTCCGCGGCAATAGGTCGGCACTCAGCTCTGCGAACTCAAAACTAATTTTGTAGTTGATAAGATACATGTAACAACAACTATAATTAAATTGCGTTTTGACAGAAAATCGACAGTAGTACTTGTGAAACGTGATTCCACCGTCACAATTACTACTTTGTCACTATAACAAAATATTCATGTTACTGTTGAACTGGATCAAGTTAAATAATCAAAGCGATCGAAAGTGGGCAGATGACGTGTATACGAGATAAAAATATCGAGATGCCGCGATACAAAATGGAGCTTCGCACAAAGAGATGAAAAGCTGGGACCCTCCGTTTCGGAGTGTTGCCCTCACTTAGCTCCCGGGACGGGCTGTGACGGCATTCATTTGACGCAACCGCGGGGGTGCGGTTATTAGAGTTAAAGATAATGGTATTAAGTGAACATACTTACATGTCGGCCTCATATTGTGTTTATTTGCAACAGATAATTATTATTATAAGAATTTTGTTAAGTACAATAATTTAATGATGACAATGTGTAATTAGTAGTAATTTTGATGATAAAATTAACGTTTATTAAATGTTCGGCTTTGATTATGTAAGGCTACTGCAAAATTTCATGCTACTAGTAACAACAATATAAAGAAGTGTTTGATAATACAAATATTACCTATTGGAATAAAGTTTCTTATGAGACGTTGTGGAAACAGGAGCTAGCCGGCAAAAACTGTATACGTTACAAAAAAAGCCTTATTAAATAACAGAAAAACAACGCATCGAACATCGATTTTTCTAAAGAATATATTATGATTTTTAAATGAAAGCCAAATTGACCCTTACAAATGAAAAATGTGTATTCCTTAAAAACCTATAAAAAATGTAATAAAATATTTGTCGAATAGCATTAAGAATTTCGTTCCTATCGTGTGTCCCACGCCACCACACGGCTTGTTGATTATGTTAGGTAACATACTTACATAGACAGGTTAAGACTGTTACGTATTTAGTAATAGTAAACAAAAATGTAGTATTCCAAGTTAAAATGCTTTATCTTCTTCTTTTTTATATATAAAAATGAAACGCTGTGTGTTAGTCTCGTTACAACTCAAAAACGGCATGACCGATTCTTACGAAATTTTCTGTGTGTGTTTCAATAGGTCCAGGAAAGATTTAAACGTAAAGTTAGACCCGGTAGGTGGTGCTGTAATCGGGCAGGAGAACGTCCGCCGAGCCCACTAGTTTGAAACTAAATTTCACATTGACCTAATGCTAATAAACTTGCCGAACGTTGAAGAATTTTAATAACAATTTGCTTCTAAATATCGAATGCAAACCTAATAGCCTACAAAGATTTAACGGTAATGATGAACTCGATGAAAGCTAAGCGCCGCGCACTATCCAATCTCGGCGCCCTCGGAGATTGCAAAAAAACCATCTCCCCATACAGAGGGGCCCCTCAAAACCGCTTTTCACCAGGGACTAACCCTGGGTCTCCGCGGGTTAAGCGCGTACGTTAAAATGTTTATAGATAATACCAATGTAGGCAATAGTGATTCTAATTTGGGGGAGGGTCCCGGGTCGAAACTGACGGAATCTGTATTCAACGTAATGGCTTTTGTGCGGACTCGGATATCATCTTAGTATCGGTTTGATGTTGAAAAGGAGAGGACTGAATGCGACTTCGAGTGCCCCTCGCGTATCTTTTGTGAACGTTTTTGGCCAGATAATATGGATAATTGCTAATGCACGCTACTTAAGTTGTATTCTGTTAATAGCTTTTTTTTATTTAATAGCATTTAGTTTTAAATACTCAATTGCTAACTTCTCTTATCTGAGCCAAATATTTAATATGTATACAATGTGATTTTATAATCACCATCCAAATTTTGTGTGCTTGTTTAGAACTTTTACTTGAAATTGTAAAAGAATCAATGAGTGTTCCATACATCGAGTAGCTGAGGGGGGAAGTTAGAGAAACTGTAAAGATTATGTTTTTTGTTTTTCATATTTAATGTGTTCATAACTACAAATTCTAATCCATCAATAAAGTCTATATATGAGAAATTGCAATCAGCTATCTGTGTAAAGCTAACGTTATAAAAATCGATATACGATTTATAAAAATCATTAACGTGAATTCTCTAATTTGTTGTGAAGGAAGCAAAGATCCTTAAGATAAATTATGCTATTATTTGAACGATCAAAAAACGAAGTGAATATTTGAATGAAAATTTTATTACGAATTAATACAATTGTTAAATTAAATTTTGTCGTTTGTACAAATATATAATAAAAGAAGAAGATTTATAACAAAGATTTGAGCTTATCTCTTGAAATATCTTTACCAGCACTCTCGACCATTAGTCACAAGAACTGTATAGTTCTTATTATACGAGTATTCGTATTATCAGTATGACGCCCGAAGAGCACAAAAAAGGTCCTAATCGATTATACATTTTGTCAAAAATGACCGATCTCTTGTGAAATTGCTCATCGAGTAAACGTCATTTCCCTACGACTTTTTTCTGAGACCGGACCACCAACACTGGTGGATCTCTAACGCAATCGATCGCTAGATGATCTATCGTGTCACGTCCAAGGTAATGAGCGGCGCGCGCGCATACCACGTGACACCTGTCAGTTGTGTCCAGGGTTGTCGTGAGATGGCGTGTACTTTGTACTTTTGTTTGTTTAAGTCATAAAATTAGGGCTACAAATATTCAAACATCAATTTATTTAATATACACATACATTTTTTTTAAATCAGACGTAAATCAAGATACGCTAAGCTATCACAACAATACAAAATATTTAGGTATCAAATTTGAAAATAATTATAATTATCCTTAAAAAAGTAACTGCCTACAAAAATAAAGAGCCATATAATTCAAATAAGGGTTTATTTCAGTCATATGAGGGTTATTAATTGCAAGGATGTTTGGAACATTTGAACGCTTTTCTTTCCCATATTTACAAAAATATAATACTGTCTTTTGTTTACTTCCTGATCCATTTCAAGATTTTTTGCAAATAACTCCTAGCCATTGATTTACTACCAAACGTAGATAACGCATGAACGTTCGAGAAGTGGGCCGGTGAAGAACTGCCCAATCGCGACTCGTGCAGTTCTTTTCCATAGTTACTAGAACGTCAATAAAATTGATCTGTGGCTAGGTATGAAATGATGTAACTTCAAACGTTTGTACTTTAAAAAGTAATAATGTAGAATAAGGTTGAATTCGATAAATACGGTCCTTTCTTTATGGTAATTTTAATTCGGGCGTGCATATTCAACAATATATCAGCGAGTACAAATGTATAGTCGATTAGGTGACAGATTTCAAGCGCGTTTTTTTATGAAGTGCTCTATCTACGTTTGGTAGTAAATCAATGCTCCTAGCAGACAAGCAAAGATAATAATACTACAAAGTGATAGAGACATCCTTGATTTCGATGCGCTGACGCCTGTGCACTCCCACGTATGATCTATTGGTCGTATCTTGGCGTCTCGTCGCGAAATTGGATAGTCTTCGCTTTTAATTACACGCCTTACCATGTTCGGATGTTATCTTTCGCAAAGTATATCCTGATATAGTGCATTATTATGGTGTGCGGTCCGAAAATAAATTCTAATGACATGATATAATTATTAATAATTCGTATTTCACCCAATTGTTTTTTTATACAGTTTTTATTTTTTCTTCATTATTTATTGTGCACAGCATAAATTATTGGAGATATTACATATATTAAATAGCATGAACAAAGGCGAGCTTATCGCTTTAAGAGATCTCTACAGCCAACCTCTAGATATACAAAATAATTGAATAATGCGGAATTATGTCGCAATCATTTTAAGGTATAAAGATAAATGAATTATGTTAAAATATAAATATCAACTTTACTTATGATCAGTCTGAAAGTAGAAGTAGATGAGCTTTTAGATTATTTTTAAGAGTGGCTATAGTACAAGTGTTCTCACGAATTTTAGCTGGAAGTGCCTTATAACAGTTGAGCAGCGTGAATAGTGATAGAGTTGAGGAAAAAAGTTTGAGAACACGTTTATTTTACTTAGCTAGTCAATTTTAATGACAAAAGAAAAAAAAAAGAAAGCACATTACGCACCAGTTGCATCGTGCTAACTATTAAGCCTAGCATTTTCGTTTAAACCAATTTTTATAGTTTTACAGTACTTCAGTCCATACATTAACCAAAAAAATGCCCCATACCTCAATAGATTAGATATAATTGTAACAAAAAATTATAATCATAACCACTTTATAGCAACCACTATCTTATACAAATAATGATTGCGCATTGCCCGTGGTGTCATGTTACGCCGGCCGGCACGCTTGCTGTCACGCAGATGAAACGCCTTCTCTCAAGTTTCATACGACTTGTTATTTTAATATCTGCCAGCTAAAGTGTTGATTTTTAAATTGAAAGTGGTAAGCAGTAGGGTGCTAAGCGAAATAGTTTTATTGTTCAATTATCAAAATTAAAAAGAATTTCATGATAATGTTTACCTATACCAAAAACTCTTTTAAATTGTCTAGCTTCTTGATGGTAGATACCATCCATCCAGGATGTCTTAAAGCTAAAAAAAGGCACTGGAAGAGTCACCATACCTTTTCATTCTTGGATACCCAATCAGCTTATCCTCTGCCTTTGTTTATCATCTTAGTTCTGCTTTTAGAGAACCTAAATCTACATTATTGACATTTATATAGGCTTGTGTCTATGTGTAGAGCCTATAAGAGCTGTGTATTTCATTTCTTTGTATTTTTCTTTTTATATTCGTGGCGTTTTTTATTCATTGAAATAACGAAATATATTACTTTACACATGATTCAATTTACGTCTATTTTTAAATAAAAGCCACCACCATCACTTGTCGCCAAGTGATAATAAATCTAAGGAAATAAGTAGGAACGTTCTGTTTTGCATTTTGCCATCGTCAGAACGCTGTCAGTAAGTACTAGATACAAGATTGAAGTTGGAAAAGGCATGTACTTGAATACTACGGCTATAAACTGCTACTGAATTTTTCAAACATAATTCATTTATTTTTATGACAATTCCACAAAAGATATCTCTCCCCGCAGTGCGAGGTACTGAAATCAGACAAATTAATCAACCCTAAAATGATGGTCACAAGCCAAACGGTCTCGTATTTTTTTAAGCAAACCGGCTGTTGCTGGTGAAGAGCGAGAGAGTACAACATTTTTTGAAATCCCATTTCGCCCTACCGTGGGCCCGCACGCACACACCCCGATTCAAAAACTGTCGAAAGTTTTGGGCCCTTTACACACATCGCTGCTCACTAATTCGAGGGCCTCGGCTGGAAAACGACGTAAGTATCGAACAAACAATACTGTCGTAGTGGAGTTTTTTTAATCGGAACCTTTACAGACGTATTTTGGAAATAGTATGTTGGTGTCATTATTTAAAAGTATAAAATAAACAAATAATAATAAATCCAAATTAGCGATAAACCAAAACGATTCATCATAAAATCAAGATTGCAATGTAAACGCTAAAAATGCAGTTGGAATAATATTTCATATTATTTTGATTTAAGAGAATAGTTTAAAATATTGTCAATGGGATATTTTTTCTTATTATTCGTAGTAGGCCATTATACTTAATAATTTTTATTTGATGTTGGTGAAAAGGTGGCTTAAGAATGCAATCTAAATGTGTCAATGTGCTCGTATAAAAAAGAGACTAACCTGATAAAAACATAAAGCCAATTAGCAAATTAAACGTTACAAATTATATAAAAAAACAACAACAGCTGCGTGCGTCTCTGCGTAATAATGTGAAGGAACACGATTAATCCGGCGATTCTTCAAATAGTGACATCTGAACAAATACCTCGAAAGATAAAAAGTCGCTTTATAACGATCTCTGAACGCGTGCCCGTGTTAAAACAACTCCAGGCGTTTTGGAAACGACTATTAATGTGGCTAAAAAAGTGTATCCAAAGCCATTAAATGTCACAAAGAAAAAGATTCAACTTGATAAATACCATTAAATTTAAAAACAGAAAATATTTCTATTTGCATATTATTGTGCATTTTTAAATGAATTAAGGACGCGCTAGTGCAAGTACGTAAATTCATTCAAATAAAGGAAGTTAAAACCAGTAGAGTCGTACGTTCTTTAATCTTTTCGGAGCACCTATCTGATTGGCCAGTGCTGTCAGAAGCAGAGTTCGCGTTTTAAATAAACCCGTCGGTTTCATTCGGAATCCAATTCTAAAATGGGTACGCTTTTTTAGGGTTCCGCAGTGAGAGGGTTGATATTTATGGGTAATTTATAACAATAGATTTTTTTTTACTTTCCAATATTATCTGTTCGCTATTTGTAAAAATTTCGATTGGCTGAAATTATACAATGTACTTTATAATTGTACTTAATAAATAGAAACACATGTTGAAAATATGATAAAGGTTTTCTGGTAGAGATCGCTAATGGCGATTAGACCGCTTATTTACTGTTTGAATTGTCATAGCTTGTGTTATTTTTAAGCAAAATTTAGTGTTTCTATCTACATGAAAAATTAATCACATGATTCGCAGAGTGAAATTTAATACGAATTCACTCTCCATAAATTTTAACTTAAGATAAAACTTTATCTTCCCATACTTCTCGCAGTAATGAAATCAACTTTGAAGTCCGAGACCAACTAGTTTAAAAGATATATTTTTTTTTATAAACCGTTTAATCCTACTCCTTTCCACGTCGCCATTGACCTTTAAGCTTCCTATGAAAACTGGTTCTTTTATTTTTTGCTTAATTGAATCTAGATTTAATCTATCTTACTTAATTTAATTTGTCATTCTATAAAAAATTAATGGTTTTGGTTCACACATGGCTCTAATTTTATATTTCACTAGCTTTCCGCTCGTGTCTTCGCCCGCGTTACTGTTTTCCCGCGGGAATTTTATATTTTCCCGTAAGATATTTATATTTTTCCGTAGGAAAAATAATTTTTCAGCTAATGTTAATCAGGGATAATGTAGCATTCTAATGGTGAAAGATTTTTTGAAATCGGTCCAGTAGTTTCGGTCGGAGCCTATTCAATACAAACATACAAAAATACAAATCTTTCCTCTTTATAATATTAGTATAGATATAGATTATTTGAAGAAAAATATACTTTATTTTCAAACAAGTAGGTATGTTTATGATTTTGGTAGAACAACGTTCGAAACGTCGTGAATTTGCGATCTTGTCGAGCTGAAAAAAACTGTTCTTATAAAAAAATACGTGCATTTTATCATTTCTGTTTAAAATTTATCCGATCATTATTTAAAACGTATCGAATAGATTTCTTTCTTATTCTAGATTACTTTTTTCTTTACAATAAGAAATGAGCAATGCTCAATATTTGTAGTAAAGACGTCATATACTTAACTAAAACCTATGACCAGGAAAGCATAAAAATCGTAAACCCTTAAATGATAAATGATTTTACTTGCAACATCCTTTTTAATGACGGACGTCTTTTTCTGTTGAATTTTAATGCAATTCATTAATAATCAATAATTCTGAGCTCAAAATCTTCAATTTTATAAATCAGTATAGTACATTTTTGCAGTATTGACAGCACTAGTGTTTTTTCCACGGTACTTTTAATACGTAGCTATATTTTCCAATATGAAATCTCGTCCATTTTTCAAGCCTGTTTACCGGAGCTCGCCCGCTGTCGGCGTACATTACCTTCCATTAGGCGTACAAGGGATTAAATCAGACATAGGTACGACGGAATTCACTATACAACGAACGCTTTATAACCGTACATTTACCTCGCACTCAGTAAACCCCTAGCTTTGAATCATTTTCGTTCGCTCCCTAATTGAAGTGCTCGGGTGTATTCAATCTTTTTTTTATTTTCACCAAATAAGATTAAGAAGTGACCATGGCTGTCTACATTCTCTCCAATGTGCGGAATAATCAAGGGCTATAAAGGGATTTACATGACTTGCTTTGACTATTACTTTATCTGATTATATGACTATATCTGACTATATGATTTAATTGCAACAGAGTTTTTTTCGCTACCGTGGAGTTGATCACGAAGTGAAAGCTGTTGAGTTTAATGGTATCAACAATAAACTCTTTAAGGAAAATTACAACTTTTTTAAACACCGTAAAAGTACAATATTAGATTTCATTCAAGCGAGACTCGCGGTTATAAGATTTTTAGAATTTTAAATAAATGGGGGTACTTGGCATTGTATGCATAAAACTATTATTTTATGAAATACGGGTGAACTCAATTGTATTTCGAACATTATCTCTCATATTGAACAATATTTTCATGTTTATTTAATAAAAATATTTTTAATACATAAGTAGGTAGGGTTTAATAATTAATTTACGTTTTAATAAAATTTATAGTCCACAATGAATATCATGACACATTAGCAATCGATAAGTAATTTTGGTTCACTTTGCCGCCACTATCACATTATTCCATCAATTCCAACAAAGGCTCGAACCAGCCAAACCTCAATCGCTTTCCCGAACGTTACAAAACACATTTACAGTGAGCGCAGTTCCCCAGAACGCCGTGTAGGGAAAAATACAATTTCCCCGTTGCTACGGGCAACAAGAAAACAGATATTATATCTAGAGACACCCTACATAATAACAACAATGTACTAGTAGGTACGACGTGTTAAAGTAGGCATACATACGATTTTATATTTGTTTGTGTGTGTCTGGTTTTTACGCATGCGTGCTCTTTCAGCGAAAGTAGATAGATATTGGGGTTTTTAGGCCCGTAAGGGTGGGAGGGACGCGGGCCCTAATCTGAGTCCCTTTGAGGGCCCCGATTGGAATTTAGTAATCATATTAGATTTTAAATTACACGTGTTTTGAACTTAAAGAGGGGGTTGGGCGGGCGGCAATTTATTTCCTATTAAATAGTTGTTTTCATGTGATTGTGTGTCGTCGGTTGGAAATTGCGTTTTCTGAGATAAGCCTGTTTGCATCGAAATAGAGTGGTTATTTTTTGTCTTATCGAATGAGGATGGCGCCGATGGATGTTCTTGTTTTAGTATGTTATTTACAGTACTATTGACAGTGTAGTACAATTATTATAATATTATTATTTATGTATTTATGATAAATACAATGATACAATTTTAGTAAGCAGGCAGTGTGATTTTAAAATTTGTTGTAAAATTGAGTCTTACTCTTATAAGATTGAAAATGGAATCCTATTAGTCCGCTTAACAAGACTATGTCTAATCCTTAGCTAGAAAAAAACATATTGTGATAAAATTAATACTGAAAAAATTATTACCTTCTTCTAGTTAGAGAATAAGGTTACATTACTATACCGCACTGAACTATTGAATGAATTAAATTCTTACATAAATTAATTGAATATAACTTCCTATAAGAAATTCATATCAGATTGTGAGAGTTAGCGTATCGCTGTACATTTTCCTTATTTGTCAGTTTCTTTACTTTGCCAGTTTACTTATTCGTGTAAATTTCCTTATTGCCAACCAAGTGTATAAATTTGATTTTAAAGTATTTTAGTGATTGAACAGTAGTATTATTTTAGTGATTGAAATTAAAATCTTTTAATACATACAAAACTAATCGTAGAAGAGCTATAAATATATATGTTGTAACACCTGTTAAAAGAATACCTTTTCTCAGGTTTAGAAATATTCCAAGTTTATATTTTAAAACTTACAATTGTTTGGCACATAACTGGACTGCCCACCTGATGGTAAAACGTACCAGTCAATACTTATGCTTCTGATAAGATTCTAAAATCTGTGACCTATAAGGACAATCCACGCTGCAACATGTGACTAAAGATGTCCAATTACAGCACTCATTAAACTTTACGGCAGGAGTAGATGAGATAGCCGTACCGGCGTAGAGGAACATACTATCGCAGATTTTTTTGTGTTATTTTCCGGAAGTCACTATTCGCGGTTACTCACTTTATTTATTTTTTAACCGACTTCAAAAAAGGAGGATTTTCTCAATTCGATGCGTATTTTTTTGTGTGTATGTTACGCGATTACGCCGCCAGTTGTGGACCGATTTTCTAAATTCTTTTTGTATTCGATAGAGTATACTCCAAGGGTGGTCCCATGGTCACCAAAGTCAGGATATGATGATGGGATCCCATGAAAATCGGAGTCGGTTTTTATTTTTTGTAAAATATTTTTTGTGAACTGTCTATTTCGTACTTTATTATGGTACGCAAACGCACGGTGCAAATTGAATTGAACACCGAACCTCCCTTTGGTAATCGTTATCAAGGCTCACTATTGACACAGGTGTCTTCGATCAACCGAGTGTTGAGGAATCTTGCGTCGCAGAAAGAGCAGGCTGCGTCCGCGCAGAGCGACAGCGTCTACGAGAAGCTGCGGATGTTCAACGGGCAGGCGGCCACGGGGTGGTGGTATCCGGGGCTGCCGACCGCGCCGGCCGCGCCCGCCATACCCGCCCCCCTGCCGCCCCAGCTGAACAGGGCGGGGAGCAACGAGGACCATAAAAGAGGTGAGCTTTATTACCTAACTACGTTATGCTGTATCGATTCTGCAAGTGAAACTGCTCTGCACTCAGAGTTTTGACGTTAAACGCTACAACCGCGGTTTTCCGTATAAGTGTCACCTATTTTTCGTGCTGACGTCGAATGTTTTGATCTGACCATGTTTTGCGTTTCTTTTAAGAGAACTGTGAAGTGTCAATTTATGGTTCGAGTATGCACTTTCAAAAATGCAGTTTGTTGCACACCGCATAGAGTTAAAAGTCCGAGGCAAGTGCCTACATTTCTTGTTGAAATATTGTTTCGGACGATAACTGCTTTACCTTTACAAAATTAGACACTTTTCATAGAATAGTCTCATTAGATCCAGTATACCATAATCTATGTTTGTACATTTTGCTTTTTTTATAATTCAGTATAATTTAGTCAAAAAAGATTAAAATGCTCGAGGTAGTTTTTAAGTCTAAAATATGGATATTTAGATGCTAATAATTTATATTATATCTAGAACATTTCCAAAAATAATGAAAATTGGACTACGTTAAGAGGGAGAAAAGCGTTATCGCTTTTTGTATGAAAATTTACAGCTTCACAATCCTCTTAAGAAAGGTTAAGATTTTTTTACCGCGTTATTTTTCACAAAGGGAACCTAAGCTAAAAATAAGTTATTGTTTAAATTGAACGCATAGCATACGATACACTAGCCCTGCTAGCGTCAAAAGCTAATGAAACGCGATGATGTGAAAAATGTTGAAAATGCTGCGAATATATGCTTAAATGGAACGCGCCTAACGTTACGCTATAGAAATAAACACTGACAGTACTTCAAGACCCAATAGGCAGTATAATGATATAGAGCTGCTCTTGTGATTGTAAATGATTTTAGCGCCAAACTACTTTTTGTCAATTGCCTTTGATAAGTTAGACGATTGTTTCCGATGTTTTCCGATGCCCTTTATTAATCTTGCTGTACTGTAAGTAAATGCTCTTTGATATCAAAGCTCCACACCGTTAGTACTGAGATGGCTTTCAGCGCGTTTTAAAAGCGAATTGAGCGCGTAAATTGCTTTGTGGCATTGCGTACCTACCCATAACATTTTATTGCGTGTGTTGATGAATGTTGAGTTCACCGATTATAGTGGCTGACAGTACCTTGCCCGAATTCGACGACACATACGAAGCGCATGCTGGCAGACGTCAAGGCACGGTGTTCGTTTCGTGTCTAAAGATAGTCACGCCTTGTGGATCTAGATACAACCCCGAACAGGGTTGCCACAGACGCAAGTTCCATCTTTCCAATTTATAAGTGGAAATTTATGTGTATAGGGTAACGACTTATTTTCTTATAAATGTCAGTTCTTCTAATAAAGTTGATAAGTTTCTTGCGCTCATTCTTCTTATCAGCTAAAAATGTCCCGAACGGGTTACTTATAGGAAAAAAATTTAGAAAAGAGCTATTTTTTTTAATTGCAATTTTTCTGCAATTTCGTCTCCCACTTGAATCAGACAATCGCCGCAGACAATCAGACAAGTCGAAAATCGCCCCATGACCAACAAAGATTTGATTTACGTTATAATTATATGCATATTTTATATAGAACACTCATAACAAATATTATATGTATTCGACAGACAAATCAAAAATATATAAAAGTATTTTTAAAAACAATACCAAATGAAGTAATATACGAATGGTTATTGTTACCTTTGCTCGACTGAATAGAATTGAGTCTATTTTATGTAGGTATAGACATTTATTTATTTGTATAAATAATGTATTTCATAACTTCTTTCACAATTTGCAACGAAAATTAAATTAAAACATACGTCAATGGACTACTCGCGCGCCGTCGCTTGTTAGTTCGTTAGTGTTTTTGACTTGCTTTATTGATTGATTGCAATAGTTATTATTTTAATAATTGTACAGGTATGTACTACAACAAACATCAAAATCTCAAAATCTGATTCATTTTGATATACACGGTGTTTCAAAATAACCAATAAATAATTAATTCTTTATCGAAAACTCATTATGAAAATGTATTTACACGTAATGTCATCCAACCCAAAATTTTTATGTTAATCATAGTATCATCATCATGTCTATGATTTACATGAAAATTTTGACTTGAACGACATTACGTGTAAACACATTTTAATAATGATTTTTCGATAAAGAGTTGATTATTTATTGGTTATTTTGAAACACCGTGTATAATTCAATTTTGAAGCTTGTCCGTAGTAAATGATGTGGACTTACAGTATTTACTAATGTCTCATTATACGAAAAGCATTTTTCACTGCTGTTGGTATTGGGGCGAGCAATGTATGGACGCAGAGCGATGTCCTTTTTGAAACGACAATTTGCCTGAAAGTTCTACTTATGAAGGTGGATTGTCACATTTATATAATGCTAGATGCTACGGAGAGAATACTCTCAGTCAATAACTTCGGTGGTCGTAACCCTGTTTTATGCCCGCCCAGGAGCTAAGGAGGAGGGGGTGCTTCCAGGCACCTTTGGCTTGTTGTGCAGTCTTTTAGTTTTCACAGCATGCTCTGTTTGCAGCTTTACGTGCCTACCTCTTCAGCTTGTAACTCGACACACAATCGGTGAAGGTTACAGGTGTTTTAATGTTTACGGGTATTAATGAATTTGAATATCACTTTCACTATGCAAGTTC
Organism: Schoenobius gigantellus; assembly: GCA_963935595.1. Lineage (NCBI taxonomy): Eukaryota > Metazoa > Arthropoda > Insecta > Lepidoptera > Crambidae > Schoenobius > Schoenobius gigantellus. Next base: position 57,304,280 of record OZ012541.1, read on the forward strand.
GCTTTATAATTTGCTTATAAAGACACTAAGGGTTTCTTACTCGTTATTTTTTTGTTTTAAGTTGCACCGTTACTTTACTCACAATTTAGTGAATTATTGCAAGTAAGTTTCTTTTAATGCGATTACTTTGTCCAAATTTTTGTCTCTGCTGATTAATAATCTTTTCTGATGACTTCTACTAATGAGGTGGTAACGTAAAGTTCTTCTTTTTTCGTTGCAGAATTCGTTTATGTGTCGAACCTAATACTGCTGGAAGTATGAGGCGACAATAGAAATAACCCCAGAATCTCCATCCAACCAATTCATTATTCTTTGTTCCTCAAAACAAAGTAACGAGCTTTGGATAAAAAAATATTTACTGTCTTTTTCGTTACGTACTCATTTACTTCTTCAACGAACTTCCCTTTGATTTTTATACACAATACACCTTCTAAGTCCAAACGTTCATTTGGATTTATTTGTTTTAAAACTGTTCATAGGGATACCAAATGGTCAAACCTAATAACAAACAACCCTTTATATACTCTATATTGGTTTTGAGTTTGTGGCCCATGGCCAGACAGATATTTGTAAAATGGTCCCTCGTTACTAAAAGGTTAAGAAATCTTTATTTAACACTAGTAGGCCCGGCGGACATTGTACCGCCCGATTACAGCGCCACCTACCGGGTCCAACTGTACGTTTAAACCTTCCTTGGACCTATTCAAATACACACCGAAAATTTCGTAAGAATCTGTCGATCCGTTTCAGAGTTTTTGCGAGACAAACACACAGCGTTTCATTTTTATATATAAGAAGACTAGTGGGCCCGGCAGACGTTGTCCTGCCCGATTAAAGCGCCACCTACCGGGTCCAACTATACTTTTAAACCTTCCCTGGACCTATGTAAATACACACAGAAAATTTCGTAAGAATCTGTCAAGCCGTTTCAGAGTTTTTGCGAGACAAACACACAGCGTTTCATTTTTATATATAAGAAGAAGATAAGCCTTCAAAGACTTACACCAAAACAATACAATAGGTATGAAAATGTAGGTTAGATCCTATTTTAACAAAACTTTCAACTTAAGACGGATGTAGTAAATGTTAGATCTTCACAATCCAATGAATTGACAATTCAAGGTCGTAGCTATAACTAAACGATTAAGATTAAAGGAAGTAGTCGAGTCTCCTGAATTTACATATAATTAATTTAGATTAGAATTTGATTTTAGCATTATCACCGACAGATTTGTTACCTATTTGGGCATTTGGGACATTTTCCTTGCCAGCAGGGGCTGAAACAAATTTGTGAGAACCCAGCACCCAGCTTTTCGTGTGTTACGAAGAAATGTAGATCCTTACATTTGATTTATTAAACGCTTTGGAGGAAACTACATTTTATGTCTAGTGTTTCTTCTGTGATAGTAGCTCCTAGTATTTGCTCACGTTTTCTCAGATGCTTCTGCTACTCTCGTACAATTTTCTAAGAGTTATTGTAATAGTCTAAAATATGGAAACCCTATTATTTTATAGCCAATTACTCCAATATTTTTTAGTTTACTTTATTCTTTGTGTTTTAAACGCCTAAATTATAGCGAAAATAAAATTATATTTGGATATTAGTAGATGAAGCGTCGGTGGCGCTGTAGTCTCGGCACTGGACTGTGCTCCGAGTAGAATTGGGAGGCCCGCGATCGATCCTGCCATGTACCAATGTCTTTTTCGTTTCACGAATTTCATATGTACATTTATCTGACACTTCTACGGTAAAGGAAAACATCGTGATAAAAACCTGCATAGACCTGCGATGCGAAGTAACTCAAAGGTGTATGTGAAGTCAACCAATCCGCACTGGGCCAGCGTGGTTTGACTAAGGCCTAATCGCCCTAACATGTTTGGGTAGGCTCGTGCCCCTCGGTACGTATATGAGCTGTGGTGACGATTATGATTAGTAGAACAATCCATTTTTACGTATTAAGTGAATGTTTACATAATCTTTTACGAAGTTGTAAAGTGTAAAACTTGGTTCAATTGCCTAAGTAATACTAGTTGATGCCCACGACTTCGTCTACGTAGAATTCAGTTACATACCGAATTTGGTTAAATAAAGCGTTTCCTAGTGAAAATATTAAAATTCGGGATAAAAAACTGGTCAAGTGCGACTTGGGCTATGCACCGAGGGTTCCGTGCAAACTTTTATCTAAAATAAGTTCCTCACTATAAGTATACTAGCTGTGCCCGCGACTTTGTTTACGTGGATGTCAGAAAAACAAACATGTCGTACATTTTTTCCCGTTTTTGCAACATTTTTCATTGATGCTCAGCTCCTATTAATCGCAGCGTGATGTTATATAGCCTTTCTCGATAAATGGACTGTCGAACACAAGAAGAATTTTTCAATTTGAATCAGAAGTTCCTGTGATTAGCGCGCTTAACCAACCAAACAAACAAACTCTTCAGCTTTATAATATTAGTATAGATTTACGGTTAAATATATACGGTTTTCGGATTTATATACTTATACGGCTACATATTTACGGGGTTCGGATTTTTTCCTTTATATGTGCTATAAGACCTTGCTTCTTGATTCTAGATCTAGGATGTAGGTACTCTATTGGTTTTGATTTCTTTGTGAAATCGCAAAATTTGCGATGCGACAGCTAAAAGAGACCGTAGACCCGAGTATTGGGTATAAATTTCCATTTGATTTTTTAGGAATGCTCCCGAGAGAAAGGGTCTTGACTGACAGACGAACAGACGTACAGATGGAAAACGGAGTGATTCTACAAGGGTTCCGTTTTTCCTTTTGAGGTAGGGAACCCTAAAAGAAACCAATGTTCTTTCTCAGGGCTTAAGCTATCTTTATACTGAATTTCATTTCGGCATGAAATTATAACAGACAGACGAGTTACCATCGCATTTATAACATTTGCAGGGATTTCCCCGGGTCGATTAACGAGTCTATGTGTAGATGAGATCTTATAGTCATTTAGCTCTACACTCAGCGCTTTACTCAACGCCAATCCACTTAAAATATACGTAAGCATACTTTGCCTTTTTGGCGCACAGGTTCAATTCTGGGTACTCGTACGAGTATTTGTGCCATAGCGCGGCAACAAACTTCATTTCATCTCATATACATATATTTCTACCATCGCAAGTTTACTTAAATAATAATACCTAAGCAGGGGCGGATCCAAGATGTCATTTTGGGGGGAGGGGGGCATTCTGACAAAGTTCCTACTCAGAGCTTTAAAATCACAAGTAAAAAAATTATTATTTTATTATTTAGAATTTTTACAAAGTAACCGAGCCTTGTGCCGCTATAAGTTGAGTCGGAATTATAGAATTCGTAGTCTTTTGGACTCATGTGGTTAGGGGGAGGGGACAACCATGGCCCCCATGCCCCCCCCCCCTGTAACCGCATGAATCCTTATGAAAACAGTAGGAACCAAAATCATGCTGAGCTGAAATTTCAATAGAGTCACAATCGATTATTCCACTATAATAATAGGGGTTAAAAGTATGTATGAAATTGCCGTTTTGTATGAAGATTTTTAAGAACATTGCTTATTTCATACTAACGTTTTTCTTAGTTATTTAATAATCAATAAAGCAAACTTTATGAAACTTTTAGAGACTGGTCAATAGACTTTAAACTAAGTAAGTAATACCATAATTTTGAAGACAAGAAAATTAGTTTTCACAAAGTTATCGTTAATAATGTACAAAATTCTGACGAAAAAAATAGGGGGTAAACTAATTCTGAGATTAAATTGTAACCAAAACGTGCACTCTAGAGTCAAAAAGTAATAAAAACTATATTGTTTATAGCTCTTACATTAGAAACGTTTTAAAATTATATAAACAAACAAAAAAACGGCAATTTCATACTTTAACCCCTATTATATTTACATCCCCTCTATTTTCAATGTCCTCCAAATGATAGTATAGCAATTTTTCTTATGACGTGTTAGCCGTATTACCTATATACGTCATTAAACATCATAACTTAACCTATCCATGCAACTCAGTTAAGTAGCATAAGCTACTCGGTGAACTACGCAAGATGTACCTACATACAAAACACAATTGAAAAATGATTGGAATGGAAGCAGAACCTTAAAAAAAATTGCCCTCTTACGAGTACTGTCTGTCTGTTAGACTTAAGTCAAGTTTCTTATCGCCATAGCTGCCTTTCTAAAATTTGCAGCCTTCGCAGCTGTTAAGTGTAAAGTGATAAAGAGTATCATGTTACAAAGTGCCCAGTCCACGTTAACGCGTGAAGTGGTCTTGTCCGGCCACAACTGAGCTGTCATTTACGGCACGGGAATCGAACCGACTGCTGCCCGATTGTTCTCGTGAAACGGAACACTCCGATGTGTTTTTTATATTCATGGTGAAGCTATCGTTATGAGAAGCTCACTTTGAGGTATAAACTGTATTGTACGGATTTTGAAAGCTCATATTTTTTTTCAATAAATCTATCTGTTATACAGTACTTATCTACATTAAATAAAAATATTTCCACAATTCAAAAATTGCAAATATAAACCCTCAACATGTTTATTATTTTTACATTACACTTTCATTTTAGTATTTTTTGTCTTGGTATTGTTTCTTTATAATTAATGCAACAGAATTTCTTACAAGTATATCATTTCAGTTGTATTTAGTACCTTGTATGTGTATCATGAGTTATTTCGCTTTGGAGTTGACTAAATATGGTCTGACTAGCGAAAATACGAGTACAAGTATAGCCATTCTAAATGTACGTAATCAAAGTTAATCAAGAAGTTAGCTGTACAACGCAAAAAGAGCGCGCACGCTTTGGCGACGATGATGACAGCGCGCAAAATTGAACGGCGATTTTACCTAACACTCAAAACTTTGAATACAAGTTATGAAATGAAACATTTCATGAAACGCATGTGAAAAAAACATATGAAATTAGTTTTATTTGATACACCTACTATTTCCATTCACATGGACTGCTATAACTCACACTGTGATTTCTGTGAAATCGCAGATCATTCGCATTTCATTTCATAGTTAACGTGTTAAGGCGGAGTAAGGTGCAAGCTAGCGATTAGGTATGTTTTTGTTAATTACGTGTTAGAAAAAGACAAACGCACACATTTTTTAAAGATGTCACGAATTTTTTATCCCTCCCAGTCCTGTTTAAGTACAATAATCAAACAATTAATATGTTATATTTCATTTACTTAGGAAATCAGCAATCATTCACCAAAATTCACACTGCATACTCGAAACAAAAGAGATAGCAAGTGTGACATTAGACAACTATCAAATAAAAATCATTGCACTGCACAAATTTCACATGTGAAATCATATGAAAAAATAATTTCTTTAAATAATAAAAATGAATGAAAAAATGCAATCATTTACATACTTATTGATTACCGACTTAGGGTGTCCATTTTAGTATAGATGCTCTATCATTGTTGGACTACGTAGCGAGGCTGAAAGGTTATAAACAGATTCACACTTCGCTGCGAGGGAAAACTAAAATGAAAAACCCGAAATCACATCAGAAAATATCATGTTTACTCAAAACTTTTAAACTATAGATAGGTATATCTGTAGTTACCCACCTAGTTCGACGCTCCTTCCGTGACCAGAGTAGCCTACAAAGGCGCTGTTGGCACGCGTGACCCGAATTGCTACCAACTGAATGAGAGACGCCAACACAAAGACTATTCGAAAATTGTCTACGCCACACGTTCCATTTTTAAAATGTCTTAAGTGTGGCTTATAGAACATTTTGGTAAACGATTTTTTATACAGAGTCACACTAGCTTTCTTTTGATGATAAGTGTAGCATACTTTTACGAGAATAACGCGGGCGAAGCCGCAAGCGGAAAGCAAGTAATCTATAAATAAGTACCTATGTGAAATTGAGGAAAATACGAATTAGGTAGGTTTTTACGTCTACTTTTGTTTATTTTTAATTAGGTAGCTAGGTAGTGAATCAGCAAGGAAATGATTTTATATTTTATTGAAAAAAATCCTTACATATACATACAGCTTGCTCTCTGCTTTTGAGTGCTTCACGGCACGTTCTCTCAAAAATGCAATATAAAAAAAAAAAGAAATAAATACGGAACTTTTTCCGATATGCCAAATTTTTCATTATAAAATGCACAAACATGTTTCTAACTTTTATAAGTATTTCCATTTGATCGTAGCTATAGTTAAATGCGCCATATTACAGTGGCCTCTTTAAAGGAAGTAATCCTCGATGTTAGCGCAAAAACATTTTTATTTTTGATACATACCGAAGCTTGCCATCCAAGTTAGAGTTTCGGAGAATATTCGAACTTCCAGCGGTGTGTGGCAAAAGTTTTCAAATAAAATGACTGAATACCAAAATATTATTTTACATCTTTGAAAATAGAATCTATTTTAAGGCCCGGGACACATCTGATTGTATTTTACGTCGCTCATCTTCGGTTACGTAATGATGGTATTGATTACAATGCGATGCATTTTCGGTCTAATGTGAACGGTGTGATATATTTGTAAGGATTTTTTTATTTACGTGGCCGCAAATAAGCGGCATAATATACGCTGAGATATAGCCTGGGCTTACTTAGGTAGTAGGTACTATCCATAAACATTAAAATAAAACGAAGAACAACAAATATTATGTTTTAACTACAAACCTACTGTAATAACCGAAAAGCTACTTTGAGTATCTTTTTGGTGGTGCACTCGGCTAACGATTGCTAAGCAACGTTATCCGTGGTCAGTCCTATGATAGGTAGCCAAAATTGTAAAATATAGCCACTTCCTCCGTGCTTCGATAGTCACATGTAGCTAAGCCAAGCCAAGTTGTGGGTCTGCATCTGATATCGTTCTAGCCGTGTCGGTTAACAGTCCCATCGGCCGGCCTATGTAAAAGAAAAGGACAGAGAGTGCATTTGTTTGTGTGCAGTCGCTTGTACACTATAATATCTCTCGCGCAGATGACTAACCTCTGTTAAGATGGGTCGCCGTGAATGAAAATCTTAGAATGACATTATCAATATTAATTATTTCCTTTAATTAAATGAGTAAGCGGTCACGTCACGTATCGGCAAACTTTCTGCGCGTGGCTACAGTACAAGCCGCTCGCAGAATGTTTGCCTTGCCGATGACGTCATGATGCCACGAGTCGATGGTTAGTAAAGTTGTACTAACTAGACGAGCGCGGGATGCGGTCGCCGGAGGCGGGAGGGTAATAGTCATCGTTAATCTTTGTGCACGCGGCTAATAGTACCTATTTCATTGTACTTAGAATTAGAGAAATTCGAATGTAGCTTACCTTGCAGTATAAATACCTACGCATAAACATTATTTCAAATGATTTGTGGATATGTATCCAAACAAAGCCTAGCAAATATACGTTACTCTAAGAAAAACAACAAGCTCGTCACACGATTAATGAAATCAGAGAGTTATATTGTTGGCGACTTTTTAATAAAGGCCGTCAGTTTTCGCTCACGCATCAACGGGCCGCTCTATGTTTCGAAAATATACAAAAACACAAGCGACACACGAAAAATACAATGAAAATACTTTATATTTCTGCCTGAGGCTGGCCGCGCGTGTGATTGACGGACTTTGCAACTTTTTTGTTATACGATGCCGTATGCGTAGAATTTTCGTTCGTCTCTACGTTTTATTTTGTAGAGGCAGATGATACTGTGAAAGAAATTCATGTGATATTCTGTTCATCCGAAAATCTAATTTTTGTTGCACTGTTTCTTTAATTGACCAACTCTAGCGTAAGAATGGGTTGCACCACTATTAAATATACGACCCTTCGCTATATTTTTGACGTTTTTTGCTTGTAATACTTTGATTGTTTGCATGTTGCCTTTATTTACTACCACAAAACCATATAAAAAGATTAGATTAACATTACTTTAAAAGTTGATAGAGCTATCTCTATCAACTTTTAAAGTCAATTTTTGTTTATCATGAGCTCTATGATCACACTGGTTTACATTTTGAGATTTCTGCGCCGTCTCCACTACTACTGCAGTACTATAGTATCTGTGTAATACCACTACCTAGACGTAATTGTACTTTTTCATACGATTTTCATGAATCGAGTAACTTAAATCCATAATATGCTCCAGGTTTATCTTTCATGATATCATACGTCAAATTTAACATATACAGTAATTAGGTATATTATTGATGTTGTCGACGTCCCTATTTTACATGAACGCGAAAATCTCGTCGTTAGTCCGCAAGTAGGTGGATAGTACTGGCACTTTTTTATAACCCAACCTCTCTGTACTCGGTAAAACAATACATTATTAATAGCCGTCATAAGTGGTTCAAGCCTGCCAGCTCAATCGACTGCGAAGTTGAGTGTGCGGTACTCACCATTGCCGCGTGTTGCGAGTCGTTTCATTGTTGCCTCCGCGACTATTAACTTGTAATTGATATCACTTTGACTATAAACGGTCGCTCGCTTGTAACGCTTTATGACTTGTGATACATGACCCTACTTGAGATTTGATGTTTGAGTTAAAATTTTTACATTCGACATCAAATATAGTATAATCGAGATGAAATTTTGAGTTTCTGAATAAAAACAGTATTTGGTATAATAAACTCTCAAAACGTGTCATAACTTTTCGGACAAAAGCGTTAAATAATTTGCAATAATAATTTTTTTCATTTTTTTTTCTTAGCATTTAAATGCGTATAAGATAAATGTGCTTAATGTTTTAATAAATTACTATATAGCGACCTACCATTAGATGGGCAGACTGCTTGTATGCCAACTTTCTTGTATGTACATAAGTAACGAAGTTTGCGTGGAATGTAAAAATTTTCAGTTTACAGTTTTAGCTTAATGATATTTGTGCAAATTATAAAAATCTAAATAACGACCTAATACGACTCTAGGCTAGAAGCTATATATATTCCATAGATGGTTCGCAAAATAAGTTTTCGTAATCAAAAGAGCTCAAAGAAGGGCAATTAAAAACTCTTAATACACCTAATCGATATTCAACGGTAATAAGTACTCACAATAGCAACCTTGGGTCTTACCCCAAACAACTGCTGGAAAAGGATGTCAAGAGTTGAGTCCGTCACACCACTCTGACTCATCGCGGGTTAGAATTTCGTCAGTTCATCAGCAGTGTGCGTCGCGAACATATGAGACTTTTTGGGGTCAGATGTTTTTCCACTCCACTTTAGGTCAAACCAGGTCAGGGTCACATTATTCTCTTAGACAGTCAGATGTGTAACAATAAATAAAATATGTACTTTACTTCTTGCATCATAAAACTTTAAATCAACGCGATTTCACAATCAGGATCATCCTAATATCATTAACGATCACTGGGGGAGGACTCCACATGTAACTGAGCATTCGCTAAGTGTCCCCGACCGCCCATCGAAATTACTTAGGGGTAGATAAGGTTTAGTTTCATTATTGTCATTTCAAGGGGCACTGCTGCGCTAATTATGTTCGGGGTCAATGGAACGGAATTTGTAATTATTTTTATAGTTATTAGGAAGATTAAATATGTGGCCGAACATGAACAGGAAGTACAAACATTTTGAGAAGCTATTCCAAAGATAATTGATGAAAATTATTGATGATTTTTGATGTAAGCGATATGTGATTTGATGTGATTTGATAAACTATAATATAGGTATTTTTCATAGACTTTTCTAAAATGATATAGGTAAGCATTTATTTCGAATTAATATCATCATTCTAGCTTCATTTGTAACTAAGGAAATCTAAGGAATGACAAGTGACAAATTCGTCTTTTTAATGGTCTGTGATCACGAAAAACAATGAAATGTTTGAAATAAGCTACTTTTATTAGTGAGTACCCAATTATCAATACCACACAGAATAAAATTCAACCAGTAGCGCAATCTATTATGACTAGATTTCTATTACGGCCACAAACAATTTCGTATTTAATTAGCTCCCACTAACTGACATAATTACCCTATACAGTACACGATGAAATAGCAAAAACTCAATGTAATCATTTAGCAAAAAGTATAAACTATTTGTTGATCTCAGACAGCTTTGAAATATATAAATGAGGCATAAATATAATATTGGCCCTGAACTAGGTGAATTCCCATTTTTAACACAACTTTTCGCGGCGGAACAGATGCCGGCACAGTGGCAGTATTTATTTGCGGAAGCGTAGCGAATTAGAAGAGTCGCGCCTTGTCCGGCCGCAGCCGTGTTCTTGGGGTGTGCGGCGGAAGTCACAAACTTTGGCGATTTCAGTACGTTTGATGAGCAATGGTCCACATCCGGTGATAATAGATCTATGACTAGAAATTATGAAAGAACTTTGTGATTCCGTTCTGATAATTCAGGAATTTATAACGGAAGTACTTATTTTTAACGATATTCAAACAGTTTATGAGATATTGTTAGTAGAGGGAGACTCTGTGCCAGAGTCGTCTGCATCTTACTTTCATTATCTTACCTATCTGTGCCGCCAAGCAGCGCGCTGGGTTCCGGTTTGAATAGGCAGTGAAAGAACTGGGTTCTGCGACTTGACATCTTAAGTCACAAGTTGGTAACGTACATTGGCGTCCAGGTGGACAGCCTGCATTCATCATGCCAAGGCATTGGATGCTTGACAAACTAGAAAACACTTTATTTTGTCAATGAGATATTAAGTGTGTGCTCTGTGTCTGTCAACTTCTGATCAATTAATTTATTTATTCTATATCTATAGCTCTCGCCCTTTTCTGCACCCTTAAAAGTTTGCTATCTCTCTTTGACCTAACGCTTTCGGCTTCTGTATTCGTAAAACCCTGACGATTGAAAGAGAAGAATTACTAAGTGACTGATTCAATGCCGTTTCAATACTCTCGGACATCTCAGGTAAGTGAAAGAGTTACTGAGCTACAGATATATTTTAAACTAAAGTGATATACTGATACAATCACTCCTCGCGTCGGATATATATCCTTTGAATCAGTCACTCTTGAGTTGCACAACTCCATTGTGTAAGTTAAAAACTTGCAGCGGTGTCTGTCCGCACGCGCTCGTACCTCGCGTCCGGCTCTTGAGTGACAGTATCGATTCACATAATCGCGTCGAGCCCCCACCTACGGCCCGTCCGCCCCGATAACTCCAATTCCGCTTTATCTGCCCAGCCCCGACTTTCTTCGCCCCTTTGTACCTATTTTCTCCAATTTTTTCCCCGACCCCCACTTTTATTTCGCTCCTTTTCTTATTTTCTCACTACTATTATTTTCTCTTATGTATTTTTTTCGTGTTTCATCCCGACCCTCCCTTTCTACCCGCGCTTTCGCCTCAATCATTTGTAGGTCGTTATTGGGATTGTGGCTAAGTGCGCTCGGGAATCGATTTTTTAATGAATTCTTCCTTTATACGGCGGAGGCTCGATAATAAATAATGAAAATGTGGATTGTTGGAAATATTCCTTTCTAACAAAAGGCAACGGGACTCAATAGAGTTCTTTATGTTGGAGATCTTGCGGTGACTTGTGTGCGATTTCGTTTTTGTTGCTCTGGAAATTTTGTTGTCCGCTGTCTTAGTACAATGCTTAAAACAATGAGTGTTTTCGTCGGTTAACGATGTTCTCGATGCAAATAAGAAACAAATGAATGTCGTAAAGTTTGAAATTTCGAATGCGCTCAATTTAAATTCATAGCTCGCGAACGACCATTTGTAAAGTCGAGATCTCATTAGAACGTCACGTCACGAGTTAAGGGTGTGCGCACACGGAGCGGGCGATCAATCAAAATTGTCAACCGATTGGAAAGTCCGCCATGTTTCGAGAATGGCGCATCAATCATGCCCCGAGTGGGACGGGCCGTGTTGCTCTACAATGTCTTTGTCGGTGGTATTTGGTTCGCCTTCGCTTCGCACAGGTGTCGTTGCGTCACTACGTGCAAAATTGCGCAAGAAAGATCTAAGGATGGTAATCGTTCATTTACTAAATACCCATTCCAAAAGGGATGAAGACTATTTTTGCATATGTAGGCTATTAAAAATGCTGGACATGTATTTTTTCTTTTTTGCACAATCAAAACTATCTACGATATATTGATCTGAGACATCGCATGATGTCATACGCATGCTAATTTTATACTAACTTCTGACGATCTCCAGTACTCTTGTTTTATTTTGCCAAAGCAAAAAATACGTTCTCAGTAAATACGTGTGTGATGTTTTTTATTACCTAAACGGTCTAATTAGGTTTCGATTTTTCACAGACCGCATTAGGCGTGGAAATGGTAGATTGCTTCTTTTTATTATTTTATTTTCATTTAATGAATTGATTAATATTTTTCATTATGATTTCACATGTCGCAGGTGTCTAAAATCACACTTGCTATTTGTTTGCTTCTAATAATAATATGAAGTATGAGTTATGATGAATAATTGCTAATTTGCTACCTGTATGAAATATAACATCAAAAGTCTTTTCATTTTCGCGGGTATGTGTTGCGTGCTATGTATTGTGTTCTTTTTTAAGCAATGATATATCACATAATAGCAATGAAATGAAATGCGAATGATCTGCGAATTCACAAAGTGTGAATTAAAGCAGCCCATATGAAGGAAAGGAACAGGTGTGACAAATGAAATAAATTTCATGTGATTTTTCACTAGCTATTTATGAAATGTTCCATGGCTAAACCACTCCCCTTATTGGTGTAATGCAATTGTCTTGTATATAGTTATCGCAAATGTTCTTTTTCCTGATTTCTTTCTAAAATTTAAACGCGCCATAAAAAATGTGAATAGATTCGCAAGGAGAAATGTTTTAGCTATCATCATACACAGTGTTTACGTTTTGGCGGAGCGCCACCGTTTTCTAGGTCAGCCGCAGGACCAACGCGCCATTACTCATTCCGAGCGTGAAGGCTCCAACGGAATCCCATTTGGGACTCTTTAAGAATAACCTCTTTGTGATCGGTGAATTGGCAACTGTGGTTTTAAAAGTAATAGGGACTTATAATATACTAGCTTTCCGCTCGCGACTTCGCCCTCGTTATTTTTGTTTTCCCGTGGGAATTTTTTTCCCGTAGGAAAATTACCCTATGTCCTTCCCCTGGTCTCGAACTATCCCTATACCAACTTTCATCAAATCGGTTCATTCAGTCGTCGAAGCCTATTCAATACAAACAAACAAACAATCAAATCTTTTCTCTTTATAATATTAGTATAGAAAACTAGTTGCATAGTTTTGTGATAATAATGGTAAACATCGTGGATCATGATACAAATAGCAAGCATATTTTTTGTTTCCTGTCAAAAATACCTAATGGTAAAAAGATTCGTTGAATCTTGATTTTTCTGAGTGAGCCAAGTTTTACTCAGTAGCATTATTTATTTGTTTAAGGAAATACTCTTGCAAATTAAATACATACCTGTAACTAAATCAATCATACATTTTTCATAATTGAAATATTCTAAGCAGATAAATGTAGCTACAAAAGCAATAGAAACTATAAAATGTCGTACCTGTACACTAATTTCAAATGAATCGTTCCCATGATTTGCCCGAAATAATATAGAGTGGCATAGCAAGCATATACACACGTATGTAGGTAGTAATTAAATTGCTAGACCTCATCGAGTTTCATTTTCGCGTATTTGACTGCAGATGATGAATGGGTACTTCGCTCCCTTTCTTGCGTTTCTTGTATTAGCCCGTGCCCACTTTCGCTGCAGAATCGTGACAGATTGCACAACAGTCGCCCCTTTGTGACGAGTCAGTTGCCCGTGCGCCATTACGAGCCCGATACCATAAAGCAAATTAATCAATTAGCCGAGGGCATGTCTGTATTACAGACGTTTAATTCTCCGACGTAGCCAGCGTAAAGAGAGCCCTTCCGCGCTGTAAAACTTCTACTGTAAGAGGTCATGATTAATGCGAACTTTTCTCAGACCAACATTACTGGAGCTCTTGCGATATACAGAATGTTCGCGATTAGGGGCCACGATGATTGTCGTTTTCTGGCTGCGTAATTTCGCTGACGCATTTGCTTGATAGCCGTCGAGTGCGTTGTCGAGTGCATTGTGTTGATAGTTACTGATGAAGAGCTCTCCCCCTGATCTCTAACTGTACATACAATTTAACCGACTGTTTGAAAAATTACCAATCTGTTGCTTATTCGAGTCTCTGTGTCTGTGATGTGACTGTAGTTTGTAGGGAAGTTCTCTCAGTTATTAATAATTAATTAATTGTATAATTTAGAACTTGTAATGGTACAGTTTACTTGGCTATTTTTTTCTTTTAATTGTCTAATTAGTAAAGTAGAGTCATCTCTTATGTTTTTCTTTTTACATAGTATATACTAATATACTTACATTGTGATAGAAATCTATCTGCACACAACTATTCAACTATGAATACTTATATTTTCTTTGGCATTTGCTTTTTACATCAACAAGTTCAAGATCAGGGGTATATTGAATATTTGATTTTAGGGTTCCGTACCTCAAAAGGCAAAAACGGAATCCCTCGTTACCCGTCTTTCCGTCTGTTTTTCACGGGAACGCGTAGAGATACTAAACTGTAGTCTATATAAATTACTCGGTTTTTTTTGTAAGTTAAAAAAATCATACTTGTAAGTTAATGCGATCAAAAGATGAGAGTACGACCGTAAATGTCGTATATTTTCGCAAATCAGCGATTTCACAAGGGAATCAAAACCTATAACTTCCCGTTGACCTATACTTATGAAATTCGGCAAGAAGCAACGCCTTATAGCACATTTTTGGAAAAAATCTGCAAAACGTAATTTATGTACATTAAGAACTTATATCAAGAACTTATACGGGGTTACTTTTGAAGTAGGAGTCAAATTTTGTGTGCTTGTTCTCACAAGCAAGATGAACAATTTTTACTATGGAACCAATCCTGAAATCGCGAAAAAAATTCATCTGTTCCATACATTTAAGTTCAGTGGATGTTGAAAAAGAGGTCGCCAAAATCTGCCCAATCGATGTACCAAGGTACACTATAGGGAAATAAATTCTCTATAATACGCAGAATAATTTGAAAAACCTATTTTTTCTGGTTATTTGGAAACGATTAAAAGCCTTTTTTATTTGTAAGAAAATACGCCGTCTTAGACCCTATAGCCACAGATTACATATGCTTTATATATAACAGTATAAATTGCTGCCATCTATGGTCGGATTTTTGCATTTTTATGACGCGGTCAACTAATAACCACTAGATGTGCTTTTCCAGCAGACTCAATTTTGAATTTTGTGGCGTTTTATTACTTGCGCAGAGACAGTTAATTTGCAAGTTAATATATTATTATTTTTTACTTTTGATTGTTGTTATCCCATTAAGGTTGTATTTTTTTTTGTATAAGTGCACGACATATTAAAACTTAAGCAAAAATTATATAAAATAAAATATTTCGTAAACGCTACAGGTTTTACAGAAGACGTAACTAAACGCAATTGAACTCTTTTATTTATTGTGTGCATAGTTTTATCTCAATAAATAAAGAAAATAATATATTTTTCGGAATCCTCGAATTTTTCTCTACATTTTGGTACACATGTACCTCAAGGTACACACATGGGCAAAAATGTATGGACTTTTGATGACCTCCTATGTACGGAACTGCTGACTTCTTACGATTTTGCTTGTCTGAACAGATTGGCTCCTGAAGTAATCCTGTATACCTACTTAAATATGTCTGTACGGAACCCTCGGTGCACGAGTCGTACTTGCACTTGGCCGGTTTTTATACTTGATTCAGGGAAAGAGTAAATACGTAACGATAGCTATTTGACAAACCTTTGTCCCTTTGTTCACCAGCAGACGCGCTGCAGTCCGAGGCGGGGTCGGACGGGAACAGCGAGCACGCTTCATCAGGGGACGAGGACTCGCAGATGCGGCTGAGGCTCAAGAGGAAGCTGCAGAGGAACCGGACCAGCTTCACCAACGACCAAATAGATAGCTTGGAGAAAGGTGAGCTCAGCCTAAATTATGCTACATGCTTGCAAGAATTTCTCTAGGTAATATATTGGGTGAAATGGGTCCACAGCTCGTCCAAATACCGGATGGAGCTAAAGGCCGAAATACTTTTTCAGGGCATAGGTATAGCTTACTTATTAAATGGACCCCTGGTGCTTGTGTTAGATCTGGCAACCTAATACCTTCCGAGGCTATCGACTTAAACTGAAAGCAAAAACTTTCAAGTGACAACCGTAATCCAGCTGAATATGGAATTGAGACAAAAGAAATGTAAAATTGTAAAAACTGAATGAAAACATAAGGTACGCTGATGTAGAGCTGTCAACGCTTAGGATCAAAAATAATTTATTACTTTGTATGAAATAAAAAGTTGATGAAATGAAGAACAATTTATTAGTTTGTAGTGAATTAAAGTAACTCGATAAGCAGCAATATTTTTTTTTACATAATCTCCATTTCCTATGGATACATGCCCTTAAAAACTATTTCGGTTTTTCCTTACTTTTCTCCATATGGATAGATGGATGATGCATGATTACTCTATCTATACTAATATTATAAAGAGGAAAGATTTGATCGGTATAGGGATAGTTTAAGACTAGGGGAAGGACATAGGGTAATTTTCCTACGGGAAAATATAAAATTCCCACGGGAAAACAAAAATAACGCGGACGAAGCCGCGAGCGGAAAGCTAGTTTAATATAAAAGTGCTAGGAGTCAAGTTCCAAAAAAAAATTATTTCTCGCCTTGATGGGTTTTCCCTAATTACACTCGATTCATCTAACCTAGTCTGAACTCTTTTCGAGTTTTTTACTATTATTAGGCTAGTCAAACATATTATACGTATCCAAAGGTGGCTCGTATCCAAACTAATCTTCCTTTTATTCCTCGTCAACTATTAACTTAGCGTAGGCGTTCTTCAAGCGTTTCCATTTGTACTTTATACAATACCTACTCATTTTCCCGGAACTCAGAAATATTCAACTCTGATCAGCACTTACAGACACAATGCTCTGTGATATATAGGAAATAGCAAAAAAAATTAAAAAGTCGACTGGTTCCTCTCTGTGATGAATTCTTTATTATTGAGTTATGTCGTTATCGGAACAATAAGCTGCGATTGAGTTCGCTCATTACCACAATAATAGAGCAATAGCAAAGTGCTGCGCAAACAAGGAGGAAAAACTGAGATGAGACGGTCAACAGGAGTAATTGGACGCGTTGCCACCGCCCGAGAGCCGCGCAAACATCGGGGACGATTATTTATTTGCTAATAACTGTTTGCCAAACAATAAATAAGATGAAAGGGACATTGGCAAATGGGCTTATGAGGTCCCCGGAGATTCCGTCGGCGGTGGACGGGATTATGGCGGCTCCCAAATCGTAGAGCGTGTTAAAAAATAGTGACTTTGTTTCCGGAAATGAATAAAGGGTGTTTCCTATTTTTTTTAATGTGGCTTAGATATTTTTGAGAGTTTGACGTTGTCTTCGTATAGTTGGTAAACTTCCTCGTTGTTGTGAAATATTCCTCTTAATATATTTAAATATTTGTCCTCAACATTTATTAGATCAACAGAATTAGCTTGATCTATTTAAGTAGACCAATATACCTATAGAAATATTAATTACACGCCATTGATATGTAAATACTTAAAGATAAATACCACCATCCCGTGACTATGAATACTGAAAAGCCTTCGAAACGTCTGGCTAAATAATTAAAATGCTTAAAACCAGATATACAATCAGTTTAAACCTTGCTATAAGTGATCAGGTAGCTTTAGCCATATCACAACACAGAGGTATGTTCATCATAGGGATGCCACGAAATATTATCGGAAAAGCAATAGCTATCGATATATCGCCGTCTAAATATATCTATATTTATCGATATCGAAGATAGGCCGATATCGATATATTGTTATCGAAAAAACTCGATATTGTGACGAAATATCGAAAACCCGAATTAAAATACCCACAAAACCGTGAAAACCGTGCTGTTACAGGCAACACTCAAGTCTAAAAAAATATTCTGTTGTCGACTCTAATTTATTGTAATCCGTGGTGAGTAGAGTGTGTGTCAAAGAGATACACTGTTGAGTCAACAGTGTACAGCGAATGGTCATCCATCATGTTGACTTTACGAAGGAAATTTCCGAATATCTCTCTAAAACTGTAGTAAACCAGAATAATGTACAGCGAATGGTCACCATCATAGCCCATCGTATAGAGGGGAAAAGTACATTGTATTTTAATAAGCTTTTAATAAAGGAAAAACATCGATAAAATATCAATATATCGGCGTACTAGACCAATATATCGATATATTACTATCGACTTAATTCGATATATCAATATTTTTAAAAACTTTGCATCCCTTTATCATTATAGCTCATATACGTTTGAGGGGCTCAAGCCTACGCTAAGTTAGGGTGTTTAGGACTTAGTCAACCACGCTGCCCCAGTGCCCCAGTGCCGATTCCTACCATAAATAAAGTTTTGAGGCTTCACTATGCGTCGGGTAGCGGTTTCAATAAAATTCTAAATGCGTCATTGATATTATTTACGGCAACCGCACACGACCGACTTTTTGTAGGCCCAATAATCGGCCCGATTTTCCGACCGACTCAGCGCATAAGTCTATCACTTTGTCGGTGGTCGACTTTTTGTAGTTCGTGTGCGTTGCAACGTAGAACGCTATTATGTTTCATTTTCCACCATCAAAAAATTGGTCACCGATAGACAGTCGTCTGCGTTCGCACTTATAGTCACAACAAATAGTATGACAACACTTTAGGACGAAAAAATGGCGACTTGACTGACATGACTGACTGACTTGACGACAATATAATAATGTTATCTTAATATTCAAGACACTAATAATATTAATACACTCGACTTGACACTGGCAGTAATGGTTATCCTCTACGATCAATTGCCACTAATTAAATAAGAAGAAGAATACAACACTTTATTGCGCATAAATATTATAGAAAAAGTAAGAGTAAAGTAAACAAATACAGACTTATTATCTAAGTCTATTAACTTGGTGTAGTGAGCGTGTCCGAAAGATTTTATTTGTGGGAAACACAAAAGCGTATAACCCAAAACATAGTCTGTTTTAAATTTGAAATATTAAATCCTAAGTCTAATTTGAATTAGGCATTTACTGTTCCAAATTCAAATCATACCATAGACTGCGAAACTTATTTATGTTTTCTTTGTGCAGAGTTCGAGCGCACGCATTATCCGGACGTGTTCGCGCGAGAGAGGCTCGCGGAAAAGATCGGATTGCCTGAGGCACGTATCCAGGTAAAATAAACTCCAGTTTACACCGGTAAGGTGGCTGTATCGACACCCATCTACTGTCTATGACTAACAGTGCTTAGCATAAGTCTACACTAACAACTATGCTCTGTAGGATTGTTAATGGTAAAGGTTTATAGTCATGCGACTAACATTGTGTGGCTTCAGAAGATTGGTCTTCGGTTTCTCAATAACACAACCGAAGTTTTTGATACTAACTGGTATTTTATTAATAACTAGAGATTTAGCCTAGTAAGTCACCATATTCCATATAAATAATTCAATATGCTCAAGGAGGTAACTATTGTCAAATCGTAGGTATGTTCATTCGAAAGAATCAGTCAGTTTTACACGTTTTCAACAAAACCACAATTTTCATACATCCATACGCGCACTCTGTTGACACTCGCCAATCAGGCCCCGTTAATTAATTCAGTTTTAAATAAAATCTCGAGCGCACGGTAATAAAGCTATCCATAAGGCCTGTTTACACGCCCTGTTTACATAGGCGCGGCCTCATGTAGATGCGTCTTTAGCAAACACACTAAAAAAACAAGGGCCGACCATAATATAACCCTACTGGCAGATAGCAAACAGCCTGTATAATTTCTAAAGAATAATACATACATAAATAGGGTTGTCGATGCAATTGAAATTGGTTCGTTCGTATGTAATGTTTGTTAAACAGCTTAATGGTTAGCTCATACGTATATTATAAAAGTGTTTTTTCTTTTTTATCGTTACTCACCCTTTGCTATATATAGAATAAAAATCGAGTTACTACTTATTTCTTTCAAACTAGCTGTCGGGGGAATGCGTTGCAATGCAATGTTCTTGTATTTACACGGATTTTTGTGCTAGAAACCGAACGTCTCAGGAGATCTCAGAAGATTCTATCAAAGTTTCATCATCAATTTTTATCGATGACTTAGAAACATGTAAAGCACAATCCAATCAAAAAGATATTAATTTTTGTCTAAATCTATAGAAGTTTAGATCTGTTCTACTTTTTAAAACTTAACGACAATTTTATATACTTATTTATTACTATATTAAACATGACAAAATCAGAAATTGTTGTACCTATTATCTTCATCATAAAAATCTGTAGTTGTTCAAGATTCAAGTTCCACTGCTATTTGAGAGGTTACGAGTTCGAGCCTCGGGTCGGGCAGGAGTTAATTGAGTTGTTTTTCTAATTAGGAGATTCTCAGTAGCATATTGGAATGCCTGGTTAGGGGCACTAGTCATATTGCACGGCTCTTAAAAAATTTTCGATGCGTATTTGTTTAATACCCTTACTCTAATCATTTTGGGGGTTAGCAGGCGTAATGATTTATATATTTTTTAAATAATTAGAAGGTAAATTAAATTAATGCCACCCGCTGAGATAGTATAGTTTCCTTAATCCCTACACCGAAACTGACGCCAAAATCTTACAACGGCAATATATTATTTTTATTTTCACCGTCAACAAGCAGCGTTGCCAACAGTTTAAAACGTAATTTATCAAGAAAGTTGGCGGCAGTTTTGTGCCTCTAAAGTAATCTGCTGCAGCCTTTAAAACGTTTTAAAGCACTCAGGTTTGATTCGAAACAAATCGAATTATACCGAAGTGCTAGCGGACGCCATTTTCTTTTAACACGTTTAAAATTTAAAGCGATGGTGTTATGACATAAAATGAGATGGGGGAGCCTGGGCGAGTTGATTTTGTACCCGTTATCTTGTGTAAAGTTGTTTCGTTTAAGAGTTAATGAATATTAATAGCTGCTTTTGTTTTGATTTGATTTTAATAGTGCAAGTGAAAACTCGTTTTTGGCAAGTCATAGACAAAACGCTCTATCACGAATTACATCCTAGTGTGCGCACAAGATAAGTCTGCGCACTGTCGGAAAAGAAAGTAATTATTCTGTTTAATAAAGATTCTGTTGCAAATTAGTAAAAATTGTCATAGGTTTATAGTTTTCATTTCCTCTCAGAGTTATAAAGCATTAATGATAATACATTTTAAGGTAGTAAGAAAATAAGGTTTGTATCACTAAAAACATAGCGCCCCTTGTCCCATCTGTCAACAAATGTCTATCTAGTCGACAGCAACGCTGTTGTCTATGGTTTGACTTTGTTAAAAAACAATTTACAAAGCCCATGTCAAAGAAAACAGACTCTTATTAATGAAAAAGATTGAATATGCAGAAAAAAACGAAGCACTCTCACTAGTAAAGTAGTTGGAAGAAAACGTCGGCTGAAGTTCCCGCGCGTTTCCATCTTGGGGGCGCAAAAAAGTACAAAATGGCGGCGACATTGTTTTCAGCGACAGAGGCTAAGCTCTTACATTAACCTCTCGTCGTCGCCGTTAGTTAACATTCGTGGGAGTATACGCCGATGCAACGTCACATCGCACGGTCAACAAGTACCAGTAATGAATAGGGTTGGCACTTTTTAAAGTTAGCTTATTATTTCGTGTAATGTTATTTTTTCTCTAGAGCAGACAAGATTTCCCTTACCTTCATCTCACCTAATTTTAAATGACGACAACACCGAAGAACTACATAAGGAACTGCATTACTTCAACTTCACTTTAATATCAGGAGAACTGATTATCTTACCTCTAACTTTCGAAACAGAACAATGCTATCAGAATTGTGGTGACAAGCTTATTAAATAATAATATTATCACAGGTTTTGTCAGAACTTCTTTTGACTATATGTATTGCCTAATTAAAGAATATAGAAAGCTTCCAAAAACTCAAGGATAACCTCCGAATAAAAACCAACATTTTTAGCAAAAGTAGGTTACATTAATAGAATTATTTACTACCTGCAAAAGCTACAGAAACATCATAATTATGAATGAAACATCATAATATATCTAAATATCTATAAGCAAAGGAATAACAAATCTTGCCCGCATTCGCTCCTAATACACGTTACTGAATGGAACACTTTGGAGTAAACACAGCCCTAATCATCCCCAAGTGTATTGTGTGCCACATCAAGTCTTAACTCAAGTAAGTAAGGCTCAGATTTCCACAGACACTGTAGAGTATGGAGGAGTAGCGTGAACATAATTTTGTATTCGGAAGGACGACACCACGTGCTGACTTTGAGTTCAAGGACTACATAGAATATATAGAATGAAGGGACGTAACCACAATATTGTCTGTAAAGGTATGTTACAGGTTGTTAAAATATTTTTTTTTGAAATCACAACAGATGTTATCACATCACCTGACAATAAGATATAAGATGGTATAAGCTTCATCTGATTTCTTATCCACACAAAAGTGTTTGTTAAAATGCTCGTATTTGTTGAAATATAACAATGCTGTTATTATTATCCACAATAGTAAAGTGATGCAATTCGTCAGTCAAATGAGAACGAATATTGAAACAAATATATAACAAGTTTGGATCGCAGACATCCTATAAACTTTGGATTACGAAGCGAAGTTTTTCAGAACGACCTCCTAACTACGACAACATTTTTATTATTGTTATATACAGCTCTTCTTTATTTTTCTAAGTAAGCTAGAGTTGTTGCGGAGTCTTCTTCGTGTTACGATAAGTTTTGTTGTTTCCGAACAAAAACTCTACAAAGTTTAACTTTAGTGCAACGTCAGGCCCTGTCTTTCTTCAACTTCATAACACGCATATTATTGTAACTGTTATAGGTACAAACACATTTTTTATTTAGAGGATTGTTGAACGTAACTTAATCCAACTACTTTGCTGTACGATATGATTGAAAACATTGATTGTAATTTTTATAAAGAAAATATTAAATCTCGATATTAAAACCTATAGAATTAACTCGCAAATTTTCTAATAGCTACTAAGCTTTAACAAGTTTTTATAGATTATGTGCATTGATTATATGGGTTGAATTGGAGAATTTCTTATTATGCATTATTGCATCCTATATTTGTTAATGTTGCTATAGAAGACTTAAATCGTAATTTAATTTAAATGTGCTAACATAAAAAGTATCAAGTAACTTCTTTGTTTCTGTATAACCGGATTCATTACTAAGTCTTCTTACGACTTATGTATTTGTTTGCAGCCGCTTCTATTTTGATTCCTCAATATTTTCCACTTAATCACAGTCACTATAACCCAGGGGAGGTATCGATCCTCGAGCCTACAGGAAGAGGGGCGCGTTTCCGGTCGGGAGCGGGGTGTTTTGAAAAATTGGCACCGTACGACCAAAGCTATCCTTTTTGCCGGTGGTGAAACCTAACAATATAGGCTGTGCCACGTAGAAAATAAGGCTCTCGTAGGTGCATACAGCTCTCGTTCCTTGAATAAGTAGAGATCTTGCGGTGTTTCAATGGTGTACTGATTTATCTTGTTTTTCAGCTTGGTCAAAAACACGACATCATTTTGTTTGTCTACATCGGCGTTGATGAATTCGTTCATTTGATGTTTTATTGATAAATAGATAACTAGCATTTTTTTTTTTACTCGCAAAAGCATTTATATTGGAGGAAAATCATTTATATAGAACATGTGTCATCGATATTAAATACGCTGTTTTCCTTTCTTCTGCCCCTTTCTATTATTTACTAAACGGGACAATATGAGTAAATAACTAACTCACAGAATAGAGACCTAATTTTTCGAAGCAATAACCTCTATAAAATGTTTTGATATTACATAGTAGCTCTATCTAAATGCTCTGTAAAGAAAGCTTAGCCTTGTCATATAAATATACTTACATAAAATAAACTCATAGTACATGTTAAATCATAATTAATGACATTTAAAATGCACAAATTACTAAAGTTTTAATTAAAACGTGGACACATTTAAGCAAGCATTAACATTTTGAATACGCAGTCATACATTTGAAGCGGCGCGGCGCACACATCAAGTTATGCGTAGATTGTTAAAAATATTGCCAGCATTAAAATAACAACGTTACGGGGGGAGACAATTACGGCAACGAGAAGTTGGGAAATAACGGAGTTATGGCAAATCCTATTTGTGCGGAACCCTTCTGTAATAATATTTCGCCCTTGCTTTGCTAGTTTGCGTTTGCTGTTCATTTTTCCCGAGGTATATTATAAACCATCATTATAAGCCGATGAAGGTGAGAATAATATAAAAACTTCAAGTTAAGTTATGCTAAATAACTTTACAAAATTAAAACAACAACTCTTATCCAAGTGGCTAAGAAATAAAATAGAAATATTTATTTCTTGATTTGTAATTGTATGCTCATAGCTCGAATTGATAATAATGATATTATATAGTGGGATAATATATTTTTAACACACTTCCTCATAAAGTGGCTCTAATCCCATGGCAATTAGGCACATAATGACACCTATAATCAAACTGTGACTTTTTCATTACTATTATTCACGAGTGAGTAATAGTTTTTTTTTATATTATTGGTTGAGTTACGCTTACACTTGCGCTAAAATGCTATCCGCGAAAAGCCCAAAAAAAAGAAACCTCATTTTTTAGTCTATGGCCGATGCGCGCGCATAGGAAAACTGATTAATTTTTCCCGCCATTACGAAATTTATTAGTCTATGGCCGATACGCGCGCAATAGGAAAACTGATTAATTTTTCCCGCCATTACGAAACATTTTTCACAACTCGTCTTGAAGTTATTTAGTTAGTTATTAATTAAGATGTCTGCAAATACAATTTATGAAGAAAATGATTTATGTTGTACACCGCCCGATATAAGATGTGAAGCCCAGAACGTTATGGAAAGTTTACTACCAGAAAACTCAAAGGAAAATATCTATTAGCGTACCAAAATTTCATACAATGGCAGAACAACAAGAATACGCAGTCTTTTTCAGAAAATGTGTTCATTGCGTACTTTAAAGAATTATCTTCTAAGTACAAACCTAGCTCTTTGTGGTGTATTTACTCAATGTTAAAAAGTACAGTCCGAACAAAGAATGGAGTGGACTTAAAAACATACTCGAATTTGTCAGCTTATCTAAAGAGACTATCTGATGGATTTAGAAGCAAAAAATCAAAGGTTTTATAAAAATTTATTAAAGATGCTCCAGATAACCAATATTTGGCTACAAAGGTTAGTTAAATTAATTTTAATTAAATATTTAATAGCAGCTTGTGTTGTGTGTTGACCTTAATTATTGTTTCTTTTGTTTCAGGTTGCTTTAATATTTCGTGTAACTGGTGCCTGTAGGATACAAGAATTAACAAATATAACTGTAAAAGATATAGAGAACCATGGCCAGATGCTTTTAGTGAAGATACCTATCACGAAAAATAAAATACCTAGGTCATTCACCATACACGGTCCATTCTATGATATTGTTAAGTAGTATGAAAGTTTGCGTTCGCCAAAAACAAAAAATGACCGTTTCTTTCTAAATTACCAGAATGGTAAATGTACCTGTCAGCCTATAGGTATAAACAAATTTGGTTCTATGCCTAAAGAAATCGCTAAGTTTTTGGGTTTAGTAGATGCTGAGAGCTACACTGGACATAGTTTCAGAAGAACTTCAGCTACATTGCTGGCAAATTCAGGAGCTGATATAATGACTTTGAAGCGACATGGCGGGTGGCGATCTAGCAATGTAGCAGAATCATACGTAGAAGATTCCATACAAAAAAAGAAGGAAATTTGTGCAAAAATCACAAAAAGAATTAAACTTGATTCTGAGACGCATCCTACTGGCGAAATACCAAGTACGTCCAATGATTAGATTTCACCTACCTACACGAATAATGAACCATCACAAATAACAATAGAACATGAAAGTATTTCAATAAATAATCTATCTGATGAGACCGCTATGTCATCAAAAATAGTTAATTATAATTTTACTAACTGCACATTTACTAATTGTTTCTCTAAGTAAACTTTTTATCTACTATGTAAAATGGTTTTTTATTTAAGTATTGTTTTATTCAGAAGTGTGTTGAAAAACGTTGTATGATACACGTGTGTATTGATGGTTACCGTCCTCGGCTTCTTAAGACCCTCGCCTGACGGCTCGGGCCTCAATGCGCCTCAGCGGTAATCACCAACATTACACACTTGTACCATAATCTTCTAATTAATTAATTAATTTTAACATAAATCATCTCACTCAAGAAAGAATGTATACGTATGTTTCATTAAAAAAGTATTTCCTAGGTACTACATACGTAGGTATAGATGTTTTCAGCCAAGATTTTAATACCGTTTTTGCTAGAGCCAGCTTTTATTCTCGATTTTGTTTGCCTAGCCTAATAGGAGCACTCTCAAAATGTCTATGAATCTTATTTCCTCATTAACAATTTTCGGCCAGTTTCACCCCCTTCAAACTTTCTTAATCGCTTAAATGATAGCCTACAACGATAAAAAGATAGCCTAATTCTCCAAGTCTTAATGTATAAAAGCATTTGTATAGGTATGGATTAATAAAATTTCGTAATGTTCGGACAACGCACAAATACAATTTAGCAAAGAACAAGTAACATTCAACACATAAAAAGTGGCGGCGGCAGCGGTCAGAAACGACGATGCTTTCTTATATATAGTCGTACATGTCGCGAATTATATGTGCCCTACCTAACTATTTTCCCTTAGAGCATAGGGTAGACGTAATTTGTGGACGCAGCGTGAGACGGGCGCGCTGTCATCGCACCAGAAAAAATATCTGAAGACAGAACGGGGAAAGTGGAAACGTCATAATATTTCACCGTGACCTTAGGGGCCGTACACATTGGGTGCTCGGATTTGGCTAGTCGTTTTTAAGAATATATCTAAAGATATACGAGTATACTCGTAATATCACACTCGTAATGACATATATTGATTTTGAACTTTTTTTATTGAATTCTTTTTTACTTTATCCAGATCAGGTAGTTTATGGTTATTTCGTTTTTGATATGAAATTATAGATTGAGTAAAGAACGCCTAAGTGCTATAAGCTAAATTACATGAAACCATTTACCTACAAGAAAAGTATCAGAAAATTTTTGAGTCATCATCATCACAGCACATATACGTCCCCACCGAGGGGCTCGAGTCTACCCTAAGTTAGGGTGTTTAGGCCTTAGTTAACCACGCTGCCCCAGTGCGAATTGGTCGACTTTACATACACCTTTGAATTTCTTTGCAAGTGTGGGTATACAGATTGCGTCACGGTGTTTCCTTCGCCGTAGGAGCGTTGGACAAATGTACATATTCGAAAAACGTAAATTATTGAGTTAGCTTTTAAAATGTATAGGTAATACTATCAGCAGTTTCATCGACTTGTTTTTTTCTTTCGAATTCAGTGAGTACCTATACTATGCTATGCAAACATAGTATTTATGTTGAATGTCACTTTTACCCTTTAATGCTAACTTAAGTGACTGTGTACCCACGCCCTAATCGAACCCTACTGGCTTTTTTCAGAGGAATAAAATATTGTAGGCAGCATTCCGGCGATTTCGTCGGAGGCCAAAGCAATAATATTATGACATATCGCCTCCTTGTGAGCTCTTTGAGCGAACCTGCTTGGGAATTTTCGTATTTTTCCCCTCGCAAGAAATATTGCCTGCGTACGGTTAAGGCGGGAACGTAATTAACATTATGGTCTTTATGTGGCTCGTTTTGTTTGAGGAAATTACTAAGCTCTCTTGATAGTATTGTGGCTGGGACTAGGATGCGGAAAGGGAGTTCGATTCCTACTGATGTTTGTATTTACACTCAACAATATGTATTATAGTGAAAGGTTTATATTAAATGTTGGTTGGTTATTTAATTCCGTTTTAAGAGAAAAACATTGGTCTAATTAAAATACCTATATACTGGAGTTATTATTTTGTGAAAAAAAAAATATTTTAGTCCTCACAGAAGCATTATACCTTAATACTTCACGTTTCAGCAATCACGTTTGCTTTTGCGTTACAAAATACAGTAAAGTTAATACAACGTCATTGAAACTATCACGATAAAGAAGTTTGTTTCTACAGGTCTATAGTTTTAATAATGTTGTTTATAATGCGTGATTAAATAAAATGATATAAGTACGTCCTGGACCTGTTAATACATAAACATCAACTCTATCCATTGCCACAAAATTACCTACATTATAACTTACTATTAAATTACAAAGTATTTAACTACTGGCTATTTTACTTTAGCGTTAAAACATTCACGATTCTACAGTATTTAATAGCATTATGATTCTGCCCGCCTTTTCGCGGGGCGGGAAATTCGGGGGCCATATTGCCGCCGCGTCGCCATGACTGTCGGCGCCGGAAGCGCCGTGCACGTGAGCGCTACTTCCGGGATCGCGTTTCGATTCACGCAATTCAATGTCACAATATTGTCCATGCTGAGATTGTACTGTCTTAACATTTTTTGTTGGCCGCCGACTATACGGAGGGTTACTGATGGCGATAAAATCAACTCACAAAATGTTTCATTAATCAGTAATTCATTGAGTATGCATTTGTTTTAAAGAGAGCTTACTTTAAAGATTATGGGATCTAAATTAAAGAATTGTGAGAGTCATTATTTTTGTAACCAGCCACTGCCAAATTTTAAATTATTTTTAAGTCTAACAACAGATTGACAAGTTTTCATGCTCGTATTAGCTTTATTTCCACTACCTCACGTATCAACGTTAATAATAAATATAATCAACACAACAAATTTCCAATAAATTTTCAGCTATAATGAATGTCACAAAAAAGGTTTACCGCTAAAACATTTTTAATATTGTTGCAGCATGTGGGTAATATTGCGCAACGAACCGGCGACGCCCGACTAATAAGTAATTAACTGATTACTCCGTCGCGTGTCTTAATAACCTGTCGCGAGTTGTTAGTAATAAGTAATTACAGCTCTATTAAAAGCCCTTAACTATTCACGAGTAGGTGATAAAAATATTTTTTTATTTCTTTACCTTCAAGATAAACTAAATTTGTATTAGAATTTTGCCTCCCTTTATGTTATTGCGATATTTTTCTAAATCATAAAAAAATAATAACACCTAATAATTTAATTATTATTTAGTTAGTGTTTTTGATATGACTTAAATATTTTTTGATAATAATTAGTAGATAGGTTAGGTAATAGGTATATTTAAATAACGGTGGTGGTGGTTTCTGTATCAGCTATTTCGATTTGGTTCCCCTTTACACTTTCGCTTATTAAATGTTATAGTGCGCTATTTTCATCAGATGTGGTTTTCCTTTGCATTAGCCAGGTTTGTTTTCCAAATGTTTTGTTTTCTTACATAGCCTTTTGTCCATCAGGTGTGGTTCTCGAACCGGCGCGCGAAATGGCGAAGGGAAGAGAAGCTGCGCAGCCAGAGGCGGGACGCGCCCGCGGCGTCCCCGCCTGCGCCGCCAGCGCCGCGCCTGCCCCTCAACGGCGGCTTCAACTCCATGTACAGCCCGATCCCGCAACCCATCGCGACTATGAGCGACACTTACAGGTAACTACATATTCAGTGTTACAGGTAGGATTGCCAGCTGTCCCGATTTTGAGAGGTATTTGCACACGTCCCGATTTTACCACTATCGGGACACAAAATGTTCCGATTTTTTACCAAATCACAAAAATTTGTAATTTTCCATAATATAGCAGTGACTAAATACAATGACTGACTGAATACTATGATCTTGGAATATAGGTACTTACATCCCTAAAATATATTGAATAAATAGATGGACTAAGTACCTATATGTGAGTTGAATCAAAGTTAAAATTTTCTTCTTTTATCATTCTTACGTTAAAATCTAGTTGTTTACTGTCCCGATTTGAAAGTGATAATCCCGATTTTTACAACATTCTGTCCCGAAATTCGACCTTCTTTTTCGACCAGGAGACCTATTTTTGAATTCCTACGTATGCGACTTCGAAATCACCGATGTGACTAATAATCACCGATTTTCAATAATTCTTATTTTTGAATATCACTTATGTGACTACCTTAGTCACGGATGTGATTTCATTACGAGTGCCCTCACCCACTCGTAAACAATTCATAACTGTGGAAACGTTATCTGTGTTTTGTTTAGAGAACATATTGACAAGTTTGAAGTTGATGTGTGTTGATTTTGAGTTGGATTTAAAAATTTTAAAATTTCTCAAATACGTAAATAAATAAGTTAAATTAAGTTAATAAATAAACATCTTTTAAATTTGTGTCACAAACAAACTTAGACCACTATTTTCTTATATTTTGGCCTAGTTGCAATGACTTTTTAGCCGTATAATAACCGGTATATACCGAAAACGGCTACATTCTGCGTGGAACCGAACCCTTGTATGTGTGTACTTTATCTATGTTGGCAGCTCTGCGTTCGACTTTCAAAAATAGGATGTTTAGGAATTCGTGACTTCAAAGTCATCGCTGACTATTTGGTGATTTCTAAATCGCATACGTAATTCAAAAATAAGTCTCCTGGCAACCCTTAGACAGGTTAATCTCAACTTAGATAATTATTTTCTTCATTATCAATATGGCAACCAAAAGACGCCTACGACTGGGCAAAGGTTTTTCCTATAAAGGTGTAATCTATGTTGCCTAGGTATGTAGGATCGATTTAGTTAGGGGTACCTAATATTAATTTAAAGAATTCAATAAAACATAGAACATACTTACTTAGGTAAGTATAAGTATACGTTTTAATATCTTACCGGATGTTTCAGTTTACTGTTTAACCAGTTGATTCTAACGTCAATATTTACTACAATCTATTTATTTATAATTATAGCCATTCTTTTTGATAGTGAACAAAGACAAAAACAGTATAAAAATTATGTGGCTACTATTTGTGTAAAAATCTTTACATAAAAATCTTGCAATTTTTCAGAATATTTTATCCAACTTTTGACAAGAAACAAACGTGCCGTAGACAAGATTCTGGTCTAATTTTGTTTCATCAATTTAATGAGACATTTGATTAAACACTGCATCTACATTTATAAAAGAATACCGTAAAGCGAACCTTAATAATAATTAAAAGTTTTCGAAACATTCGAATCCAATTCTCAAGAAAACATGAGGCACAACACTCCTTCCAACGCCATCTATCATTGAGCGGCGACACTAATTAAATTGCGCGCGAAATCGAGCGGCAAAGGTCGCGGCTCCTTGCGTTTCCCGCCATTGCACCGAGACGTTCCGAAGTTCAACGCCGAAGGTCGGTTGAGTTTCCACTTGAATTGATTTTTAATAGTGAACTACGGGCTTTGGCTTTTGTCGTGGAGCAAATTAACTTAGTCGAACGAGAAGTTTTCCCTAGTTCAGTTTGTCGGTTGGATTTTATTATACTCCTCGCTTAACACTTCGTAGAAAGGAGGTTGTAAGTGTAACTTTAATAGTCTCAAGTCGTAGGGTAAACCTTTTGTACTCTATGACGTTTTCTTTAGGACATTTTACTTTAAGCTTTAATCATTTCTATTTAAATTAAACCAATTTAGGCATGATAAACAACATTATTCTACTTGAAGAAATAATGAATTCTCGCCTTCTATTGACGTTCATTCTGCCGGTCAACGGACGAGGCTCTGGCGTTTCCTACCAATTGGCACATGTTCAGCGTGAAGAGTCGATCTAAGCGCCCCTATTCTGAACGCTTTACCCAACAGTGGGCGTTGTGGTTAAGATGATAAACGAGCTTAATATTATTGACATGTATATTGTAAAATTTTACATATAAATAATTGTACCTACTCTATGTTATTGTAGTAGTACATAGGTAGGTATTTTTTAATAGGGGTGATGTAGTAATGCAATAAGTCTTGTTTGTATGGATCTGGTTCAGCGCTTTGGGCGTAAAAGCGTTATACTAACAGACACACGGACAAGGTATGCAATATTATAACCCACTCGGCGATAGTAGTCAAGACCACCCGGTATTGATCTGGTGGTCCAGAGTTCGATTCCTCATGGGGGCAGAAGTTTTTCTACTTGATTTGGTTGGTGGTAGGGCTTCCGAGCCCACCCTGCGAACTACCACCCAAGTACGTTGCCGCAAAACAATGCTAATATCATTGTTGTATTCCAGCAATTAGAGATAAGATATCCAGGTTCCTCAGTTGTTGAGGAGTCAAGATAGCTCGCTTCCACCTTCGATCTTATCATCACTTACCATCTGGAGAGATTAAGGTAGCTTCGCTGTTACCTGTAAAAAGACGAGCCACTTTCGGATTGACGAGCCTAATATCTGCACTAATATCTGCGACCCAGTCTCTTGACTAATGCAGATATTAACGTACCTATATTTGTAAATGATTGATTTGCTGTGTTTCAAATAAATGTATTATTATTATTACTATTAATAATATTAGTTGGGACACGGTAATAGTATATACCTACAGTAGAATAACTTCCATAGAAACGGTCGAAACACGCGCTATGCCTACGCGCCTCGATCTGGATCGCACTCGGATCGCATAGCTACAAGGGCTGTTGCGAATGCAGATCGCCGCAGGGCATACGCACGAGTCAAACGGAGCGCACGGTCGGTAAGCGAGCAGCCCTATCGCGGGCCACGCACCGAGCGATGCCGAGCGGCCGTAGGTATAAAATTTCAAAAAGGGGTCGAGTTCACCTACTGTATATACTATTACCGTGGTTGGGATGTGTGCACAGTAGTGAGTATGCGCTTGGTGTCGGCAGCTCGATGTCCGGCGGGCTATCGTCGTCGTGCCTGCAACAACGCGACGGCGGGTACCCGTACATGTTCGGCGACGTGCTCGGCGGCGGCGGGTACTCACGCGCGCCCGCCGCCCACCAGCAGCACGCCGCCTACTCCCAGCCGCAAGCCGCCGCGAGCACAGGTCAGTTTGCCCACATATTCATATTTTCATTACCAGTGTGCGGAGTGCGAGTTTTATCGAGCTTCACTCGATCGTACCGAACGCGTTAACGCGAATTTGTATGGAATTAGAGCAGCGCCATCTAGTAGCTGCTGTGGAATGAGACAGCTTCATCTAGTGACTACTAGATGGCGCTGCTCTAATTCCATACAAATTCGCGTTAACGCGTTCGATGCGTACGATCGAGTAGAGCTCGATAAAACTCGCACTAGGCACTCTGTAGGCCTACTCTTGAACCATTCCCAATCGATCCACATTGAAATTGTGATTTTTTGCACGCTTGATTTTCCACACTGGCAAACAATTGCAACCGTAATGTGGTGATTTTGAGTGAACCGAACTCGATGCTATCTAATTTTCTCAAAATACGGATCCACTTTGTCGCTAGTGTTGCTAAATAAGCGTACGGAAAATCGAAATCTCAATGCCGATCGATTTGGTTCAAAAGTAACCCTCCTGAATCCATAGGAATTTCGGTATAAAAATTTGTCTTTCGTCCAAATTTTATATAATTCTTAAATTGACATATTAGTCTTCTGACAAACTCCCAAATTATGCCACATAAATTTTGATAAACTTCCTAAATGAACTTTAATTCATCAAAGAATGGAACGTTGTCTCGCGACCTTATAAAATTTCAATAGGAGCCACCTCAGACACTGGTCTGATCGATGGAATACTTACCGTCACGGTGTAGTAGTGTATCATACAGTTACTAAGACAAAACTACTCTTATTATTTTATTAAATAGATGGGTCTTCAACTATGTACAAGTTACAACATGTTCATAGGTACTATACTCTTTCCAAATACGTAGACACTTTTGCATTTATTAACAATATTAATTCAGTTTTTCTGAAATAAACTTCACCATTATTTGATCAAAAATGTCATAAAAGGAAAACAAGTATTTGAACATAAACACTACATAAGCTATTAATTACTAGTAGCAAGCACGTGTAATTAGAATAAGATGATAAAAGGTGGGGTTATTTTTACCAAGTACAGTAAAAACAAACGCTCCACAATCGTCAAAATGGAGATGAGAGGCCTTCGAAAATATTTACCAACTTCCTAATAAAAATGTTTGAAAAAAAAAAACAAACCGCTGAGTCAAGAGCAAGGGGCGTCTGGCTCGAAGACCGCGACATGACGGGAAACAAAAAATAAAAGGAAAAGAGGGAAAAATAGGAGTCCGTGCCCCGATTGGATTTGCCGCTGTCTGTTCCTTACAAATGGCTTTTAAATAGATTTTGAATATCGAATTCTTTCACAATAAATACTGAGATTGTGGTGATAGCACCTCATTAATATTTAAAAGACGCGATGAGCCTGATATGATTGTCAACTATTGGGTGACTTAGGATTTTAATGTTCATTCATTCATAATTAGTTACATTTCATAGTTAGGTTTGTTACATTTCATGTTGATACGGAAAGAGATATTAGGCGTTAACGTGTGATGAATATACTTTATACCTAAGTATGGTATAGTATAGGTACCTATTTTTATACTATAGGTAACCTCCGCGCCTCAAAATGATTATTTTTAAAACAAAATTGGAAAGAAAGAAAGCATTGACTGATGATTACGAAACTTTATATATATTTTATCTATGAAATAAATTCAAAAAAGCTCCCTAAATAAAAGATGGCATATCAAAACTTACCATGGAGCTACATTATCGCAACACCTATTTAAAGCCGTGCCGGCTAAATGTAAAATCGCAGATTTATTATTCACAACAGCAACACGAACAAACCGGGAGGCGTCGGTGCTCGGCATTGTTTTAAAAAGCGCTAACTTTTCCATTTGATATTATATATCACTCGGCGGACATTTTTAGCGGTAGGTGGCGGGAAGCGGTATGAATTATTGTTGTTTGGGGCGTTTCACGGCATTGTTCGACTGCCGAGTTTCGCGAACAAAAGAGTTTTTCGCAATTCAAAATGCACGCTCTCGTTTCATTTACTCTTTTGCGCTCTTTCGACGGGTGCATTTCCAGCTTCGTGCGGCGTTAAATAATGCGGATTTGTTCTACTTTTAGTTTTTTGGCTCTATTCTTTCAGGGATTCAGTGAATACTGATTATTTTTCGAACCGCTAGCATTGGCGACATGCTAGCATAAAATTTTCCTCGTTTTGTAAGCAGGTATGTTGTAGAGATGCGCCGAAAAATACTTATAATCTAATAACTGAATACCAGTCATTACTGAGTTTAATAATTATTTGAGTAACTACTCTATATGATACAGGTCTCAGCACCACTGTGTAACTAATTTATTGGTTACTTACTCCAACGTCAGAAATCTATTCAGAGAAATAGGCTAGTTGACCCTTTTTTAAAGTAGGGCTTAAAATGTTCATAATTGTTGTATTAGACCATAGCACATGAATATTATTTTTTTCGATGGCTAAAAAGTGCAAAAAATCTATTTTAAATTAAGATTTTCAATTTTGGACCGAAAACACGGTCAGCCATGATAGTCTGTTCATTATCTGTGGCAATGACGTCAGTCTTATAGTAAACAAAGCACGGGG
Organism: Schoenobius gigantellus; assembly: GCA_963935595.1. NCBI lineage: Eukaryota > Metazoa > Arthropoda > Insecta > Lepidoptera > Crambidae > Schoenobius > Schoenobius gigantellus. The sequence continues at coordinate 57,339,909 of OZ012541.1, forward strand.
GCGAAATAACCTCACAAAAACAATGCTTTCTATTAAATATCACAAAATATATTAAAACTGTATATGGAACGGGACAATAGAACAGTAATATAGAAATACCTCTTCAAAGACTCCAGGAAATCTGTGGATTAGACGTACCCAGTGATATAGACATGCGAAATATTTGGTTAACACTCGCTTAAAGAAATCCTGTAACTATCTACTGAAACTCAAATGTATTTTTGCGAAAATCACATTAATGTAAGTACTATAACTGAATAACTCAATCTGTGTAGGTACTTCAGTTTCAACTTAAACAAAATAGAAGTTTTTAGGTTGTATGTAAAATCAAATCTGTATGTATTAATTAAATTTTTATCTTTCAGTTAGAATGAAAACTGACTGCAGCCGACCAACCAAATTTTAACTTGACCAGAAAACTGAGAGAAAACTTGACCATTTACGCCTTTTTGATTTAATCTAAGTTATACACTGACACTAGATGATGTTTCAAGGAAAAGAATATGTACTTATGTCCAATTGAATAATGATGTAATTGAATATTAATTAAAAAGTATGTAATACAAACAAAAATATCAAAGTTTCATAATGAATATATTTATCTAAACAACTTTTACTTGAATTTACTGAGTACCTAATTAAAATTTGTTGCTTTCAGTGGTTACTTAATGAGAACTATTGTGTACTAACCTGTTCTCCTCTTGACAACGAGATTGATAAGGCAATAAAAGTTGTGCAACATAATACAAAGCAGTGCATGCTCAGCCACAACATCAAAATGTGACCCGTCAACTAGAACAACATTATGTCAACAAAATAACTCAAGTATTCATATACCAAAGCACCATAGAAGTAAATAGGTCCAGTTTGGTAAAACTGAAAGATGTTATATCTTCACTGATTAAACCTGCTGGCCACCATGGCTGGTAAATTTCAGAACAGCTTACGCAAGAATATGCAAGTTATCCATTTTAAAGCCGTATACAAATATATTAAATGTGATTGCTGTGTTGTCAGCCTATGCTCTTCTTAATTTACAAGACCCTTCTTATTAAATAAATAATATAAAGAATTTTTTTTTCTTTACTGTTTGTCAGCTAAGCATAATAGTGTAAAGTCAGTGGTCGCTGGCCAAAATTGGTCTGTGAGGACCGCTACATAATCTATGCGGTGGATTAGCATGACAAGACAAGAGCTGTGTGATGGGTAGAGGAAAAACAACAGAATTGTAATGATTATATTAATAAACAGTGTTGATTGCCTTACGCAAACTCTTATTTTGAACATATCCTACATGGTGTCAGGTGGAAATTAATTTCTTTGTACATACTTACCTGTATTACAAATTGAATTAAAATGTCGGCATCATTAAGACCGCCGTTTGAATTCGAGTTCGATTCCAATAATTTGGACAATGAATGGTCTAAGTGGCTGCAGTCTTTCAATATTTACATGTTGGCCACTAAGAAGAAAGACGAGGAGGAAGAAGTAAAAATCGCCACTTTGCTTAACCTCTTGGGACAAAGAGGCATAGAAATTTATAACACTTTTGAAAAAGAAGAAATTAAGAAATTGGAAACTGTAATTGCAGCATTTGAAAAACATTTTAAGCCTAAAAAGAATATAGTGTACGAGAGACTAAAATTTCACAAAATGTCACTGGGAAGTGAGAGTTTATCAGAGTTTTTAATTATACTAAAAAATGCAGCAAATTCGTGTGAATTTTTAGAAAAAGAAGAAACCATTAGGGACAAGTTCATATTGAATTAAAAGATGATTCTCTAAGGAATAGACTACTGGAAGAAGGTAGCAAGCTATCTTTACCTAAAACTGAAGAATTAACCAAAATATATGAAAAAAGGAAACAAGATCAAGACATTAATGTGGCTGAAATAAAAAGAACAGGCAAAAGTAACAAAACTAAAAATAATAATGCAAATGTACAAAAGAAAACTGAAAATGATTATATCTGCAAAAAATGTGGTTATAAACATGCAAGAGGTGAATGTCCAGCTTATGGAAAAAGGTGCTCATTCTGTAACGGTATGAACCATTTTAGTATAGGTTGTTTTAAAAAGCGAAACCAAAATAAATATAATAGAGCGGTTACTTTATCAGAAAGTGACAGCAGTGATAGTAGTGCAATAGTGAGCTCAATAAAAGTTGTTAAAAAATTGCATACAGTTAGTGGTGATGGAGAAAGTTGGAACATTACTGGTAAGATTAAAGACACTAAAATCAGATTTAAGATAGACAGTGGTAGCGAAATTAATATAATTCCACTAAGAATTATTAATAAGTTGCAGTTAAATACATCAGTAAAAACATATAACGGGAACCGTCTTAAAGTCATTGGAAAATGTACACTTAATGTCCATTTTAACCATATATCATCTTGTATTGAGTTTGTAATAATTGATACAATGGATATACCTATCCTTGGGTTATCAACTTGTGATAAGTTAAATATAATTAAGAGGGTTAATTGTATTAATCATAACAAAATTGAGTTTAAGGACAAGCAGTCAGTGATTAATCAATTTCATAGTGTATTTGATGGTCTAGGCCAATTCCCCGGTAAGCCTTATTCTATACAGTTAAAAGAACATGCTGTTCCGGTAACATACTCACCTCGTAGAGTCTCTAAACATATATCCACAAAATTAAAAAATACATTACAGGAACTTGAACAAAATAATGTCATAAAAAAAATTAATGGTGCTTCTGAATGGCTCAATCCTTTAGTGATTGTAGAAAAGCCAAATAAAACTTTAAGACTGTGCCTTGACCCTAAATATCTTAACTCACAAATCATTGATGATAAATATGTTATTCCAACACAAGATGAAATACTGTCTGACTTGGCTAATAAAAAATTCTTCTCAGTTCTAGATCTAAAAGATTCGTTTCATCAAATAATTCTAGATGATGACTCTGCAAAATTGTGTAGCTTCAGTACTCCATATGGGAGATATTCCTTTATGCGTCTACCATTTGGATTAAAGCCAGCAAGTGAAATATTTCAAAAAATGAATATGGAGGTGTTCGGTCACATACAAGGCATTAAAATATATATAGATGATATATATATAGCCGCGGAGACTAAGAAACAAAATGATGAGATACTTCATCAAGTTTTGACAACAGCACTAAAGGCTGGAATCACATTTAATAAAAATAAGTTTCAATATTGCCAAAAAAATATTAGTTGTAGGGCATGTTATATCAGAAAAAGGTATTCAAATTAATCCAGAACGCATTGAAGCAATAGTAAATATGCCATTACCTAATGATAAAAAAAGCTTACATAGATTTTTGGGAATATTGAAATATTTAAATAAATTTATACCTAACCTGTCAGAAATTTCAACTCCATTGCGAGAGTTACTTAAAGATAATGTAGCGTGGCACTGGAATAGCAAGCATACAGAATGTGTAAAATTATTAAAATCATTAATCACTACTGCACCAATCCTGGCTCACTATAATGACAATGATCCATTGCTAATACAGACAGATGCTAGCAGTGACGGAATAGGCTGTGTACTGGTACAAAATGGTAAGCCAATTGCATTTTCGTCCAAATCTTTAAGTAAATCAGAGAAAAGGATGGCAATGATAGAAAAAGAACTTCTCGCTGTCTGTTATGCAATGGAGCATTTTCATTACTACACTTATGGAAAACATGTGAAAGTACAAACAGACCATAAACCACTAATAACCATTAGTAAAAGAAATATGGACAAAATACCATCTAGACTGCAACGCATCATGTTAAGACTCATGAAATATGATTTTGAACTAACTTACATTCCTGGAAAACAGATGTTAATTGCAGATGCACTGTCACGAGCATTCACAAAATGTAGTGGTGGTACAAATATTGAATTAGAATATGCAATTCACTCAATAGTAAATAATTTAATAATTAGTGAAGAAAAGAAACAAAAGTTCATTGTAGAGACTAATAATGATATTGTTTTAAGTAAGGTAAAAACATACATAATTAATAACTACTGGCCTAATAAATTAAAGGAAGATTTTTTTTTTTTTATCAAATACGACATGAACTTACAATTCATGAAAGTAATTTTGTAGTGAATGATTCTACAAGAAATTTCTCTTACAATTTAAGAAATAGAAACAATTTAATGAGACCTTTGCGTTTTAGAGAATAATGTTATTTTGTTTCTAATTTTCGATATATGTACCCCAATAATGATTTTTCTAAAAAAAAAAAATATATAAAAATGGTATGATGTTTGTCAGCTAAGCATAATAGTGTAAAGTCAGTGGTCGCTGGCCAAAATTGGTCTGTGAGGACCGCTACATAATCTATGCGGTGGATTAGCATGACAAGAGAGCTGTGTGATGGGTAGAGGAAAAACAACAGAATTGTAATGATTATATTAATAAACAGTGTTGATTGCCTTACGCAATACTCTTATTACTAACATTAAAGATGACATAATAAATTTTTGTACTACATTAGTCATTATGTTCTTCACAAAAAAAATTTTCTATGTTTATTTGACAATAATGACTTGTAAAGGTTTAAGTTGAATCAAAATATTTTAATTTGAAATGCATGTGTTTTATTTTTCTGTTACACCTTAAAAGATTTATAATATTTTATAGGTTTGTTGCTCATTTTTATCATTGTTACTCAAATATAGTATATGTTCCAAAAGTACAAATAGGTTGAATAGAGTTAGATCAAATTAATTGTTTATCTATCTATCTATCTATCTATCTAAATTTATTAATTTGTATATATTGCCTTAAGGTCGCAGGTAATAAAAGTCAAAATAATAGTAAAGTGATTTATTATGAAGTAATACTTTCATATAATTTAGGAAAAATGTAGTATAGTTTCCAAAATGACACTATTTGATCAATAAGTTTTTTGACATTCAGATTGTTAGAACAAATACCTATTATAGCTAATATTGTCACCTTTTGAGTGTTTTCAAAATGACATACTGCTAGCAACACAAAAGTATATAAGTTTTGTTTGCTTTAGCACAAAACATCTGCATCTATACTTGAGTTAAGCATACTGTTCACAGTTTTCCGTCTTTGATAATTAACATTATCTTCAGTGAAAGAGCATGACAATTTTGTATTAATCTAATTTTATGGATACCGTTTGTTGAATAGACTATTACAGGGTATTAATCAGAAATGAGGTCACATTTTGTAAATTTCAACCCAAATCTTCATCTTTCAACTTTTATCCACATTTCATTATACTCGTAGGTGTCTGCAAGATTTCCCACCAAAAATCTTCCCAACAAAAGAACCATCATGTGTTATGCACTGGCTGACTTTATAGCACATGGAAGCTGTTATTGTTTATAACGAAGCTCGAACTAAAGAGCACTTCTGTATTGATGATTCGTGGTTTAGTTTTCTATGCACTTTATTCTTTCTTCATTGAAGAGGTCTTTTATTTTTTAAGAAATATGTCACAATCTGTGTCTGTGAATGTATATATATTTTTCCTCCCAGTAATTTTCTTAATGCTTGACAAATGAACAACTGCCAATCTTTCTCTTTTTATGTTCATTTACAAATTCTTGCAGTACTACACTGGTATTTGACACATGATCCTGGTGTTTTCTTTTCAACATTTCTCTTGAAGTAAATATTTTTAGTGTTTATTTGACTTTTGAGAGATAGAATTCTATCCAATAGCATTCAACTGCTGTACAAAATAGCTCCTCACTGTGATGGTGCAACCACACCAAAAATGCATGTTTGCAACTCTCTTCTGCAGCGTGACAATCTTGACAAGTACACTTGTAACCGTTCTTCATTATAACAGTATTGAAACTGTACTTATATGTTTAGAGCGATACACAAAGAATCTCCTGACCATCAATCTGTCTATTTTCGGAAGATTTGTACTATCTGCTCTCACAAATCCAACATCAATGGTTGATTTTGCTATTAATACAAATAATTTACGATATTTACAAATATAATAACGGAGACTTGGACGATTTTTTGCCAGTTTTAGGAAAGAATAGTGCAAATCGACGAGTTGTTGAATCAAATTTGACATTTCTTTGTTTACTAGATGATTGACGTCACGGCCCTGACCACAGGATATCAAAGCGTTTACGGCGTGAGATAAAAAAAGATTATTTCTAGCATTTTCAAATTAAAATTTTACAGCAATCATTCATTGTTATTTATTAAAATCGGTATATTGTGGAACCTTATGCCAAATACTGTTAGAAATAAACAATATTTTAATGAATTTTGATATGAGTCAACTACCCTATTAGAGCTAATTAGAAGAATATTCTCAGTAGCATCGATTAAGAAATCAAAATATACCCCAAAAGATTTTCCGATACCATAATTTATTTAAAATATTGTAACTATATGTATTTAATGTCGGTGGCGCTGTGGCCTCGGCACTGGACTGTGCTCCGAGTAGAATCGAGAGGCCCGCGATCGAATCCGCCATATACCAATGTGTTTTTCGTTTCACGAATTTATGTACATTTATCTGACGCTACTACGGTGAAGGAAGACATCGTAAGGAAACCTGCATACACCTACGAAGTAATTCAAAGGTGTACGTGAAGTCAACCAATCCGCTCTGGGCCAGCGTGGTTTGACTAAGACCTAATCGCTCTAACTAGTAAGAGTAGGCTCGTGCCCCTCGGCGGGCTGTAATGATGAACTATATTAAACTTTCAAAATTATATTGAAAAAAATACATCATTCCAATAGAGTCATCTCGTAACGTTTTGGAAACAGAGAATTCATTATACGATGTGAATTTATATGACGGCGTTTTAAATTTAAAACGGCGTATATAAAAAAAATATTCAAGAGGCCGAAAAACTGGCCTTAGTAAAAGTTACTTAATAGTACTTATATGAGATAAGTACTTGGCGCATTTCTGCTCCAGTATGTAAGAAAACAAGTATAATTATTGTAGGTAATCCTAACTTTTTCGGCTTTGAGTTTCTCTTTAGGTTTATTAAGGGATGAAATGGTATTTTGTTTTATATTACTACTTAACTAGTCACATAATTGTTAAAACCGTCAGTTTTACCAATAGGGCCTTACCCCTCTATTTTTGAAGTTATACTATCTCAGTACTTCTTCATATTCTTTGTTTACAAGGATCTTTTTACTCTTTACTATGACGAATAGGTACAGCTTAAAAATACGCACACCCTAACAACAGCTCTACAGAATTAAGCACAATGGGGCCGTTACAAATAACTAGACGACGATGCACGAGCCATTGAGCGCGACTGTTTAGCGCCGATAATAACGTATAATGAGTGTAAACGCTACCCTTCCGCTGTTATCGGGGGCCTGCATGCGGCGGCGACGCAGCCAACTATCGCGCGCGGAAAATCACTGGAAACGAGTATATACCTACATTCTGAATAGACATAAATGAGTTCATATTGACACATTATATAATACAACAGTAACCTACACATATAAAGATCTCTCGTCACGATGTTCGATCGGGATAAACTCCGAAACAACTTAACCGATTTTTATGTAATTCGACTTATTGTATGTAATTTGGTCCAACTTTAAAGTTTACTCTCAATTATTGACCTCGATATTCTCTATTACGAATTCAATTGTTTGTTAATTTCAAAAGTTTGAAAAAACGGCGGTGTAGTTAATTTTTCGGCACCCCACTTGGTTATCTAGGTTAGGATTTCTTTAAAGCAACAGCCTATTCCACTTTACCTACATAGTTACGTTATAATTATACACTATATAATTGTGTATCGTTTTATATGAAAACGTTATTAACTTTATTTGTGAATATTAATTTGAGTACATAGGAACTTAGGTATAACATTGATGCAACGTACTATAACTCCTTAGCCATTGCAACGCGTGGCCGGGGCAGCTACTCGTAGTATCAATATAAACATTATGGCGTTAGTGTCATTCTTAGGAAAAAATCAGACGTATTTTTGCTTTGTCGAAATAGCAAAAAACTACTGAGATAAAGCTAATTAAATTTACGGAGTAGGGGCTCGTTATGTCACAACTTGGTAGAATTTTTACCTATGTATGACGTCATATGCAAAGTCATATGCAATATTTCAAATCAATGTAAGGTTGTTGATAAGAAAGAAAAAAGAAAAAAAAATTTTTTTTAGTAATCCGCCCGACTGAAATAGGAATTTATAATTGTCCGCTACTCTAGGTATTACCTATTGTCAAGTGTTTTTTTTTTAATTTATAATTTATTTACACAAAAATAACAGGACAAGAATAACGCAATAAAAACGAGTACAAAGGTGCAGCAATATTTGGAACATATTTCGAACTTAAATTTTATTATTGGACCTTACTACCAGTGGGTTAATTGCGTTAAAATGTTAAATTTTTCTAATTATAAATTTTTATTCACTATTTCATGTAGAATCACAACATGATGATACGTGCCGTTACGGATTTAAAATTACATATTGGTATCACCGCTGCCTTTCTTCCCGTGGACTAAGTTTATCGTAATCACACCAAAATCCTACAGCGTTATGGGCTATGCCAAATCCTTCTATTCCAAGGAGAGATCCGTGCCCAGCCGTGGGACGTTTAATATCGTATCTGTTCAATAAATTGGTGTTTTTTATAGTTATGTTTATTGTGTGTGTACCAAACGTCAAATACGTCAGAATTACTAAATCGTATTTATAATTCACCTAGTGTTTATTCATAAGTATGCGAAGTAGCTACATATAGCTACCTTTAATACCGTTATTATCTTAAACCTACGTCAGACGTTCAAATTCAACGTGCATTGATGCGTGGCTCGCCATATCGAACTGCATGTCGGCGCGCCGGTAACTCGATTGTGTGATTTGTGTAATAGACGGAATCCCATCAGAATCCTATTAGTTTGCTTACGTAGCTATTCGGGATCAAGTCGTGGAAAATGATATTTAGGTTTATTGATAAGTTTGTATAGGTATATTATATTTCTTCATATTACACATCCGAAAATTAAAAGTAATTCATTTTGAAAAGGGGCAATTTTAATGCCTTAAGGAATGCAAGGTGAAATTTAAGTCATCTAATTTTATGATCTAGGTATATAAGCAGCAATATCTGTTTTAAAAACGACCATATACCTATAGTATGCTATGAACGGAGTGCAATTAGAATCCAATTGGACACAGGTATTGCTAGGGTTAATCTCACTATTAGCAGGTGGCGTTTTGATAAGATTATTGGTATAGCTGAATACTGTTCAAATCGTTAAATCGTATCGTAGGTATTTAATATTTGGTACTGTTAAAGCTATTTTTATGTTATTACCGATAGGCCTCGTATGATTTTGTTTAGAAAATTGTTCTCTTTTTAAATAATAAATATTTATGCATAGATGGTTGGGTGCCAAACTTTGCAAATCTGAAGTCGAAAATAATCCCTAGTTGGGCGCCAATATTACAAACAAAAAATACAACAAAGCCAGCACTTTAAATATTTGAGAAATATATCTGTGGTGGAAATTAACGGACTTTTCTTTAAATTATCATATTTATTACGACCCAAAATTTAAACGTTACATTTTTTTGTATAAGTTTTGTATAGTCAAGGAAGAGTAGGTAATATACGTTTAAAATTGTCATTTGTTTAATTAATAAGACAGTACGCAGTCAGGATTTCTTACTAATACTTCTTACTGCCTTTAAATCACTGAATCGAATTTCAAGCGTAGATAATGATTCTTCTATAGAATAGGTAATGAAAAGTAACTGTAGTATTGTGTGATGTAAAGATGGCAACTGAGAAAATAGTCTTTAAGGATATAATTTGGGATTTCAATCTTCGCGTTATTACTTGTATCTAAAAAGCTATTGCGAAAACCGGTCTCCACTTACGCCCCATTTATTGACAGTGTATCTTTGTCCCTAGGTGTAATATCGGCGGGGGTGAGTGTGCCAGTGCAAATACCGTCGCAGGGGCCAGACCTCGCGTCCAACTACTGGGGGCGACTTCAGTGATCTCAGCTATTCGGGTTTCCGCATCGACTGCTCTCGATGCCGGAGAACCCGACCAACGTACCCGAGTCGCCATCTAGCGGCGAGATCGCGCACAACTACGCAGACATGTCTATGAACGCTTTAAATATGACGGCCGGCCACGACGCGAATGTGCTGCCAGCCGACATGCAACAAGAGCAGAACTCAGTATCATAAAACAGTTATCGTTCTCAGAATCAATTGCAACTCGAATACCCAGTGATTATTGTTTCCCAGTGTCTGAACTGTGTATCGTTATTTTGTGCGTTTCGTGTCATATATTAAATTTAAGAGGCAACTGATGATGTTCAAACTTAGCAGTAAGTCACGACCGTGTACAATGAATTATATCGCAGACTGCCATGTTTATGTATCGTTTGCAATCATCTATATATAATTTAGCTTTATTCTTGTACAGTAGTATGATATTAGGTGCATTATTTTTCATCGTGCATGGTCGATCTAAATAATAAGCTAGGAAAGCAATAGTTTGAATGAATGTAAATATAGGTAAGCGCCATCTGTTGTTGGGTAGAGGAGGCCCCGTGCGCGTCGGCGTGATGACGTCGGGCGTGGCGGGAAAATAAAATGTAAATTGTTTGTGCCAACGTTTGGTTATAATTGAGTGTTTGCACCCTCGGCGAACAGAACCCTTTATTTCTTTGATGTATGCGTTGGGGGTGCAAAATATTAATGACACAGGAAAAAACTTGGCAATGAGATTCGTTATAGCGATTTGTTCCACACCCCCGCCTTGCCAACAAATTGTCACTAATCATGTTTGTATTATTGTATAATAATTATACTAATAGATGTTGTAATTTTGTGTTGATTCATTCTACTATAAATAGCACAGATCTTGAAACGAATTAATTTATTATTTATTACTTAACATAAGGAGATCGATATTGCTGTGATTATAATGTACGAATAAACGACTTCAGTCACAATTTTGGAACACAAATTGTAGAGTATTTTTAATTTATACATTTCCGTGTACAAACTTGTATAATTTACTGTATGATTTACTCTCCAAGTAGGTAAAAAACTGATGTAAAAAGTAAAATAGTATTTCGTTTAAACTCTGCTGCTGGTGTCAGCACACGAATGTTAATTACATTTGATGAAACAAATGTAAATTATAATATATTTTCATTAAAATGAATGAAATGCAATATGGACGTGGTATAGGCGTACTTGTATGTAAAGTAGGTTGGACTAAGTGTAAAATAAATTATTACTCAATTTTAAGTGCATATAGATTGAGGAGATTACAGTGAAATTTATTAATAAATATTGCATTAACCATTACCTTCGTTTAATTCATTCCCTCGGTGATATTATGGAACGTTTCTCAGTTGTACAACTGTGGGGGGAGTAAATGTCACTTCAACAAGCCAAATTGCGACCCCAAACATTGACGATCATTTGCCATGATGGATGCGAAACACTTGAGTGTATCTAACAACATAACAATAGCTTATTACTGTTATAAATTATTGTTAATCCTGTTGGATAACTTACGGCTCATTGTCTTTAATATCGTGCTGTCACCTAGTGACTACGGTAAGTGAATCTAAATAATAATTAACACAATGTTTTATTATGATATTAATTAAAAATAATAAATATACGCTGTGATGTTATTTCATTCAACACTGTTGAAGGAAGACTTATGTGTAAAAGTTCATTTCGAGCTACATTGCTAAGATTTTCTCTAACAATAAATATAATTTCAAGCAAACAATGATCTAAAAAACTACTCTTTTATTAAAATACGATTACCAAACGATAAAATTGAATACGAGGGGGTCACTTTTACAATAATAGTAGTTATGAAATTATTGACGAAGCTTAGACAATTTAAACAAGATTTGATTGTTTAGAATTTAGTTGGCTGGCTAACAAAAATACACAATATTAAATAACAGTAAAAGTATAAAGACGTAAAAGTTTAAAGCAAATAGGTCACTGCGTTCTCTGTCGACGGCGCTATTTTGTATCAACAGGCAATTCAGAACTGAGCGCAAACCTTATCCTTTTAATTATTGTGTAGTGAATTTGGCTTGGCTCTAGTTTACCAAGGGTGTTCACTATTCATACGCAGACGTTTTACACGAGGGGAGGAACAATGGGACGAGATGTGTTGCATTGTAGGAATTATACTGATCAGTGCAGTCGGAGTGTGCAATGCTTAGAGGGATGTTTAACATTGTTTACCAATGAAACTGAGTTACAAATAAGTATTTTTTAAGCTCGGTGGCGTAGTAGTTCCAAAGTAGTCTCGATATTGAAAACAAAACAACCTTCGTCATGGTTGAATCCTGGATGGGTGGCCAAAACATTATGATTTCGGGATACTCCGTGCTTCGGAAGACACGTTTAGCCGTGGGCCCCTGCTGCTATTGCAACCGTTTCTACCCATCCGTATTGGGCCACCGTGGTGATGTTATTATGATCCATACTTCTCGTGTGTTTCTTCCATGTAGGAAGACCTAGAAGACTTGTGCCCAGTAGTGAGACGTAAATAGGCTGTGATGATTGATTGACTATCAAAATTTTGAAGTTTTATCGCAGGCATATAATATAGTGACCATTTACAGAAGTCAACTTAATACATTACACAATAACTGACGAAACTATGTACAAAAAATGTTAGGTAACATTACAACGAAACATTTATTTTGGCAGCTCGAAGAAAATTAGCATACTAAAATTTCTATCAAAAACACGCACAAAACTTATCCCGTGGCTCCCCCTACCGGCATAAACAATCGGCCAGATTATCTTCGTAGTAATTGGTTTACATTATTGTCAGTCAATCTGTCCATCCCTCCCGAGTGTGCACATGACTTGAATGGCTAATCTCTGGCGAATTTTACATAAAATACGTATCACGACAAACGCATTATTTCAAATACCGATCCATGAATGAATCCACAGCACCAGAGGGATTTGAAAACGTTCTATCTCCAAATTTATACCTAATCTACAACATTTACAAAAATATGACATTGGAGATACTGAATTCTAACTGAATACTACCTATATGTTCCCTTTCAGATATATTTTTGCTAAATTAAACGAAATATATTAAAAAACCTGAATGGTCCAAAAAAGTTGTTTATAGCAATGTTATATTTGACATTTATTTTTAATTCTGGTAGAAGCAATTGCATTATCATACAAAAAATCCTACTATAATCTATAACGTAAGACGTAAGTGAAGTACTTACGTTTTACCTTTTAGGAATATTTAAATATAAATCTTCTTCTTTTAATGGTTAATTTTAACACACACCTACATTATAAATATACTTTTTAATAATATAATAATGTTAATCCATACACGGTCGCGTCGGTGGCGCAGTGGACTCGGCACTTGCCTTCCAATCGGGGGGTCGGGGTTCGAGACCCGCCATGTACCAATGTGTTTTTCGTTTCGAATTTCATATGTACATTTGTCTGACGCTCCTACGGTGAAGGAAAACATCGTGAGGCAACCTGCATACATCTGCGAAGAAATTCAATGATGTATGTGAAGTCGACCAATCCGCACTGGGCCAGCGTGGTTGACTAAGGCCTAATCACCCTAATATAGGGTAGGCTCGAGCCCCTCGGTGGGGACGTATATGGGCTGTGATGATGATGATGATACACACAGAAATTCAAAGGTGTATGTGAAGTCGACCAATTCGCACTGGGCCAGCGTGGTTGACTAAGGCCTAATCACCCTAACATAGGGTAGGCTCCTCGAGCCCCTCGGTGGGGACGTATATGAGCTGTGATGATGATGATGATACAGTTGAGTGTCATTCAAGTTTCAGTCTGAAAGCGTAAAAAGATTTTCAGTGAATAGTTAAGCTTAATACGAATAATAGATAAGTGTGCAACTGTCACTCATTGGCGAATTTACAAACAACACTTTATTTTCATACAGTGGTTTCACTCAGTCACTCAGCGAAAGTAAGAAAATTCAGCAAAGTAATAGGCGATCAGTAAATTACAGAAGGTAGCTTTGTAGAAAACTAGGATGTTTCCAATACCTACCTACATTTGTTTAACGACATCAATCTAAAAATCAAAATCTTAGGTTACTTGAATAAGGGCCTATTTTTCAACAGTCAGATAGCTGTAGATTAACAGCCGGTTGCACCAAAAATTCATTTTACAAATTCGTAAAAAGTAACATATAAAGTAAACGTATACCGCAAAAAGATGTTGCACCACGCTTTTGCGATACGTGTTACGGTTACGTTAACGTAAAAGTATATTTTGACAGTTCGTTCGAATTTGTAATTTATGTTTAAGGTTATAAAACGCGTTTAAAATACAATTTAAATTCACTTTTCACTACACAATCCACTATCCGACAGTAATATTGAAAAATTATCCATATATTGGATAGTTGCCGTTGTCGAAGAACAAACATTAGAGTAGGTCAAATGCTCACTGAATTTTACGTAGCACGGAATTTTACGGTTACTTTTACTTGTATTTTTTGGTGCAAAATAAATTTTCGGATTCGTAATAGTGACAGATTGTAGTAGTATAAGTATAACGTATAACTGAAATTGAAAAAATAATAGCGGTTTTGGTGCAACCGGCTGTAAATATGGCAATCTGACAGATTTTCTATACAAAAGCTGTCAAACTGTCATACTTATTCTTCGGATGAAAGTTAACACACGATTGAAAAATCAGCCCTAAATAAATGTTGTGTTGCAAACTCGACAAATTGTGTGAGATTTTATTGTGCGAGTTGCGTACCAAATTAGTTTAAACTCATTTTATTAGATCTTTAAAGGTTGGTTTCCTGAGGTTATTTATTAAATACTATTTGAATTGCAAATAAAAATTAAAAAAGGTATGATATGAATATTTATTAACATCACATAGCAGTCTTGGAAGCCGTTCATAGATAAATGAGAGTTCTAAACACCAATTAGAAATATAAAAGTTAGCTTACCTACTTAATTATATTATTCGAAACAGGAATACGATATTTTAAACACCACTTTTTTTTAGTAACGCATATAATAAAAGTAATTAAGACTAAATAATCAATGCCTATAATATCGACAATGAAACATTATACAAGCTTAACGACAAACAAAACAATTAACTTCGATCACTGACAAAAACTAGATCTTACCTACACAGTTTCACACATAAATGAAAGTATTTTTGTTTATTTTTTTTTTGTTCTTTCGCTACATCTACCACATTGTTTCTCTGCATCACCCAAAGGTTGACTGGTAGAAAATGCCTCAGGCATTAAATCATACATAAAATCTTCTCATAAAAAATGACCTAGGTACATAAAATGTCCACGTTTGTTCTTATAATTTTAGTTAGGTTTTATATTATCTACCTTAATGCAAATTCAACAATAATAAAAAGTGCATTCATTCAAAGTTGAATTAAGGAGCACTGTCTACGAAAAACAAGACTCCATAAAAACGGAACAGAAACGGTATTATTAAAATCCAGTTAGTGTTTTTGAAATTATTGTCTTTTTGGTGATTTAGAAGTGTAAATTCTATATTTTAAAAAAAAACAGCGACATACTGACTGTTAGAGCGATCGAATGCAACTGTAATGTAAATAACACACCTAAGAGGACTTTTCAGTGGTTGTGTATCGCATTTTTTATCAGTGAACGAAGATTTACAATATAAACTATGTGGAGTGAACAACTTTTAACTTTTGTGACACGCAGCATATTTCTTTTAGAGCTTTTCGCACGAGCGCTTTTTCAACGTTTTAACGCGCGTTAAGTATTTCTAACGTCTCGAATAGCTAGTTGTTATTTACGTCGCCGCAGTTTTCTAACGCGTGTTCGCACGAGAGCGCTTTTAGTGCGAAAACACACGACCGACTATCTATCGGTGACCAATTTTTTGTCAGTGTTAAAATGAAACATATGGAGTTCTACGTTGCAACGCACACGAACGAACAGAAAGTCGTCCAAACAAAAACGGTGAATCCCGGCAGACCAGTTTATCGGTGAAAATGGAAAGCTCGTTAAAACAGTTGGCTGCTTGCACGTGGTTAATAAGAAAGGACGTGTCACGGCTCGTCGATGGATACACCAAACACCTGTCAAATCCAGTACGCCAAGCCATAACGTACACTTCTCTCGATAGCCACCGCACCGACAAAACGACAGACGTGTGCGTTGAGAGTCGGTCATAAGAGTCAGCGGAAAAATCGGACCGATTAATTATCGGGCCTACAAAAAGTCGGTCGTGTGCGTTTGCCGTTAAATGTACTTATTTACTTGAAAAACGCCAAGGAAAATGCATAATTGCGAAACAGCTACTAATGTCTAAAATAATTCAATAGTACTTATTAAGTTAATTATTATAGTTTAAATTTATTTCAAGGTCAAGCGATAGAATTGACGATGTCAATGGACTTCGTCAATAATGTGTCGATTTTAATTGAGCATGAATTTTGAAGTCTCGTCGTTCAAATTGCCCAAAAACAGACTTATTACTCACAGACTTTATTCAGTCAGTCCCACACTTGAGTGGGAAATATTGGCGATTTAATCGCTAGTAGCAATGGGTACCTTATAGTGAGAAACGAATGAGAAATGTCTTGATTTTTAAACCGCAACCAATGTCTCTGTAAATTTGGTATTTGAAATGGAATAAAGATTCCTAACACAGTTTTTCGTCAACATGAATACGCCTTCTTAATTGCAGTTATGATGGGAACATAAAAAAATATTTGCCTTCATTAGATACTGATGTAACAGTCGCGTCTGTCAGTAGTGGGGTGTTCTCATTGTACGAGTCTCTGGGTGTCTCACCACTCCCTGTTGGTGTTGACTGAACTTGATCTCTGAAATCAGAAGATGCAACATTCGCTGATTTAATGGTTACTAACTACAAATTATTTAGTGTTTTATAAAAAATATAATGATATTATATATAATGATATTATAAAAATATTATGATATTATAAAAATATATTGATTTGATATTTTAAGTTTTCTTAATACATATAATAGGGTTAATGGTATAAGTCGCTCTCGACGGGCACACCATAACTCATATATGTCCCACTGCTGAGCATATAGTCACTCCTTACGACCTTTTTCAATAACCTATTTATTTGTGGATTTGTTTAATATAATTAATTGGCGAGTGCTATAATTATGAGTGTTACATGTCGTCAGTAAGAAATACTTGAAATCATGTGAATCAATGTGAATGCAATTTAAGTTATCAATAGATTTTAGATTTTAGTTAGAAACTGTAAGTCGTATATAACAGTTCATCTGGAATCTCAAGCATAAATAAATATATAATTAATACGTCATAACATTTGCGTCAGTCTGTAATGTATTCAAAAATAGGCAATATAATAATAATTTATTCCAGAAACATTGGGCTATAGTCTTTGCGTATAAAATAGGTGGTATAAACTGATAGGTGACATTTTGACACCCCTGGTGAACCTTCCGCCTTATCGTCACTTACCACAAGGTAGATGAAGGCCAAGAGCATCCCTGTCGTATGTAAAAAATGTACTAATGGCGACTGTAGCCAGTAAGCATCAAGTGAACAACTTGATGCTTGATGCTTGAGGCCACGCGCAGTGTAGGGTTCCGTAGTTGCAAATGCCAACTTTGAGTTCACACTCACACCTCACAACACGTTGCCACAGATTACTAAATACGTTGCTATTAAATTAGGCATTATTATTAAAGCTGCAATGATTTTATATTTTCTTAACTTCACGTGGTTCGTAAAATTATATTCAGTACTTACTAATTTTCAATGAAATTTTACTTTTCCGAGTACATTTTATAAGTTAGTCGTCTATAACTATTTAGTTTGTACTTAGTACTCAACTCTGATAGTTTTCCTTTAAACTTCGTTATATATACTACTGTTGTAATTTTTTTCACTTGTCCATATACAGGGTGTCCCAAAAAATAGTGTCAAGCGAAAGTCCAGAGTTAGAGCACCTCTTGGAGTACCCGAATCACCCCCATGTATGTTCCGCGATTATTCGTAGTTTTAGAGTAATAATTTTTTTTCTGACTTTTTGAAAATTTCGATCTAAAGAACTTAAAAATTTTTAATAAAAAAAAGTTGAACATATTTTAATGTTTTTCTTTATGCCACTGAATTATCTTTAGTGCTTCTTTTATGTCTAAAATAATCAGCTTCGTAACTTTAGTGGAAATTTAGAAAACAGTAGTGTAAAGTCAAAATTTGAATGTTAGTGAATAATTACTTAAAAATTCATCTTTAAATTAAAAATCTAAACAGGCGAATTCATGGTTTCTAAGTATGTGTAAAAACTTCTCTAGACTCTCTGCTTTCATAATAATTAAAAAAAAGTACTTAATAGGGCTACTTTGGCTTAAATCGGCCATCAAAGACAGCAAGGTGAAAATTTCATAAAACTCGACTTCTGAATAATTTTTTTTTAAAAATCCAATTATTTATTAATAAACCAAAAATGATTGTAGAAAAGCTAAAAATTTATTATTTGAAGGTCAAAAATAACTGTTCCTGCTGCCATCTTTAATAACCTTTGAAGGTTTATTATAACTTAATAAATGAAACAAAACAATTTTTTCAAAGTATTTATTATTCGATCGCTTAAAGAAAGTTTTCAAAATGACGACCTTCGTGCTCAATACATATTCTACATCGTCTAAAAAAGTTTTCTTTTAAATTTATAAATGCAATTCTGTTGTTTTTTATTGTTTCTTCTGCTTGTCTTAATTTTGTTCTTAACACTGTGACGTTTGTAATGTCCTTGGCGTATACTAATTCCTTGTAGTATCCCCAGACGAAAAAATCTATGGGGTTCAAGTCGGGGGACCGTGGCGGCCACGCAATGGGCCCTCCACGACCGATCCATCTGCCTGGAAATGTTTCAGACAAATGTTGTCTAACATTTCTAGCAAAATGGCATGGAGCGCCGTCGTTTTGAAAAATCATATTTCTCCGCGTTAATAGGTCTACATCTTCTAATAAGACGCCGAGATCACGTCGTAGAAATTGCAAGTAGGCCTCGCTGTTCAGTCGGTCCGGTAGTTCGAACGGACCAATCAGCTGTCCGTTTAGGATGCCTGACCACAAATTGATACTAAATTGTTCTTGGAAATTAGGTTCCCTTGTGAGGTGTGGATTTTCAATACTCCACGAATGGTAGATATGCGCATTAAACACCCCACATCGCTTAAAATGTGATTCATCAGTCCATAGAATATTTTTAAAGAAATTTTCGTTTTCAGCTTGTCTCCGTAACATTTCCTGACAAAATGCCACCCTTCTCGGGTAGTCTGCGGGCTTGAGCTGCTGAACTTTCTGGATGTGATATGGGTGAAAACGCTCTTGATTAAGTATTCGATGTGCTTGTGATTTCGGAATTCCGATTCGACGTTCTATTGTTCTTAGACTTGTTGTTTTTATTGTTCTTAGATTGTTGTGACACTAACTGATGGATCTCTCACCACTTCTTCGACCACTGATTGGACAGTATCTGGGTCACTCATTTCAGATGGGCGCCCCGATCTTCTACCTGGTAGGCGCCCTTCCATGTAAGAGTTATGTACTCTTAAAATCATGCGATGATCAGGCCAAGTTTCAGGCTGAGGTCCACCTCCATTTTGTACTTGCTGCCAGAACAACCTGGCTGCTTCAGAAGCATTTCCTCTTGCATATCCATAAAAGTAATGCATAAGAGCATATTCTTGCGATGAAAAAGACATCACAAAATGAAGAGCTTGAAAAGTCCGTTAAGAATGCCAAATTTGTCAAAATCCCGTATTCACACAAAACCAAATCGTAATCGCACTCAAGGTCCGTAAAGAAAGCAAAGTTCGTCAAATAATCACAAATGAGCGTATCGTACGTAAGGCGCAAACAAAAGCAGGCAAACGACTGGCGCCAGAACACAATAGGCGCTCGGACTACACCCCCCGCCTCATCCCCTTGTCACAAAGAATAGCATTCCTCAGTTACAGTTATCCATTTCGCCAATGAGAGTGAGAGAGATAGCAATAATGCGGTCTCTTTCATATCCTCTCACTCGGGCAATTTTTTAGCAGGTAAGTACTGCGTTACATCCAACACTACAACCGATGTGATCCGCGAGAAAAATATTTAAATATGGGTTTCATGTAGTTAATTTTTGCTAAATTGTAATAAATCTGAACCTTAGAAATTTTAAAAAGACCAGATATTTTTTTTTATCATCTGATAAGAATTTGGTAAATTTTATGAAATTTTCACCTCGCTGTCTTTGATGGCCGATTTAAGCCAAAGTAGCCCTATTAAGTACTTCTTTTTTTAAATGATTATGAAAGCAGAGAGTCTAGAGAAGTTTTTACACATACTTAGAAACCATGAATTCGCCTGTTTAGATTTTTAATTTAAAGATGAATTTTTAAGTAATTATTCACTAACATTAAAATTTTGACTTTACACTACTGTTTTCTAAATTTCCACTAAAGTTACGAAGTTGATTATTTTAGACATAAAAGAAGCACTAAAGATGATTCAGTGGCAAAAAGAAAAACATTAAAATATGTTCTACTTTTTTTTATTTAAAATTTTTAAGTTCTTGGGATCAAAATTTTCAAAAAGTCAGAAAAAAAATTATTACTCGAAAACTACGAATAATCGCGGAACATACATGGTGGTGATTCGGGTACTCCAAGAGGTGCTCTAACTCTGGACTTACGCTTGACACTATTTTTTGGGACACCCTGTATAACCGTTTACCAGATAGAGGGGGGGGGGACACTTACCTCTAACAAAAATTTGCATTAACGAATATTTCAGAAACGGATCCCTAAATCGAAAAGTGGTGTTCTGAACCTTACATTATTTTTTAAAGACCTATTCAACAATACCCCACACGATGGGTTAGTTGAGAAAATAAAATTTACTCCCACTTTACTTGTATGGGAGCTAACCTAAAAAAAATTTTTTTTCATTGTTTTTTTCCACCACTTTTTTGGCATGATTAATATACATACCCATACCAAATTATAGCTTTCTAGTACTAATAGTCTCTGAGTAAAAGCGCGGACAGGCAGACAGACAGACAGACAGACATGGCGAAACTATAAGGGTTCCTTGTTTACTACGGAACCCTAAAAATGATTCCTCTTTTGACGCCACATTTGAGTAAATGAATAATGGTAAGTTCTGTCTTCATACAGACGGCAGATTGGCGTTATCTAGTAAGATTCATGTCTGTGATTGTAATACTACACTAAACAAAGCGTTTGCCAACCTGATTCTGCTACGCAAAGCACCATAGTACGTCAAGTCCGGAGTAGCTCGGCGGCTTCCACTCGGCGGCGGGGGGAATGGAGGTCGTCCACGGTTGTGGAAGTGTTGGAACAAGAACCCGGACACCGCTAGCCCGACCCATAGCGCTATCACTAGAGCATCTGAAATTCGATTGCAGGATGATGATGTCATTACGGAAAGCAAGTTAACAGAAATTAGACACCAACATAGTCTCACTTTACACAGACTATATCTATATATATAAGGAGAAGTTCTCATCTATAGACGCACGCACAGCCGTAACCGCTAATGGTAGAAACGTGAAATTTGGACAGTTGTTTTAATTCAAAATGCGGACGCTCACTAAGAACGGATTTAAAAAAAAAATTACCCTGCATTCCGTTTAAGCATAGATTTGCAGCATTTTCAATATTTTTAGCATTATCGCGTTTCGTTAGCTTTTAACGCTAGTAGGGATGTTAACGTAATGCGTTTCATATAAAAAATAACTTGATTTAGGGTTAGGTTTCCTACGTTAAAAATAGCGTGATTAAAACGATAATATTACTTAAAAGAAACACAAAACATGGTTAACATTTGATGTTAGCATGAAAAAACCGGCCAAGTGCGTGTCGGGCCACGCGCAGTGAAGGGTTCCGTAGTTGCAAATGTCAACTTTGAGTACACACTCGCATCTCACAACACGTTGCTATTAAATTAGGCATTATTATTATTAAAGTTGCAATGATTTTATATTTCCTTAACTTCACGTGGTTCGTTAATTTATATTCAGTAGTAATTTTCAATGAAATTTTACTTTTCCCAAGTACATTTTATAAGTTGGTCGTCTATAACTTTTTAGTTTGTACTAAGTACTCAACTCTGATAGTTTTCCTTTAAACTTCGTTATATATACTACTGTTGTAATTTTTTTCACATGTCCATATATAACCGTTTAGCAGATAGTGGGGGGGGGACACTTACCTCTAACAAAAATTATTTCAGAAACGGATCCCTAAATCGAAAAATGGTGTTCTGAAGCTTACATTATTTTTTAAAGACCTATTTAACAATATCCCACACAATGGGTAAATCGAGAAAAAAAAATTACTCCCACATTACTTGTATGGGAGTTACCCTAAAAATTTTTTTATTTTTTTCTATATCGTCGTTGTCAAACCAAAATCTGCTATGTGCAAAAAGTATACTTTTGAGATATTGACAAAATAAGATTTCCTGAAAATTTTTAAAGGAAGTTTTTTTTAAAGAAGTATTTTATTTGCAAGTTAAGGTTGTTATACGTTAACTTATTTGCATTTTAAACATTAATATTTAATAGCTTATTTATTATTTTGATAATTGAATAAATTTTGCACATAACAGATTTTAAGTTGTCAATTCTAGAGCACATAACAGGTATTAATGAATAACATTTCGAAATTACGTAAGTATTTAATGATGGATAGGTACATTAAAACAGTTTTAATCAGACTTAAATTTAAGGCAATCATAAAATAGATGGTAGTCACGATCTATAAATGGTTTTAACTCTTGTAATTGATTAAACTTGGATTGAGTTATTTGCAATGGCCCATCATACAATGATGCAGGTTCAGGATACTCTTGAGGAACCTGCCTTCGTTGCGGAAGAATTGTATATTCTTCTGGATGTCGAAGTTTAAAGTATACTTCACCAGTGGACGTGTATAAAAATGATCTGATATCATTTACAGTAGGATCGCCCTTCCTTTTACCTGGTCTAATAGACGGATAATTGGTGGATACTTTCTCATAATCCTTGAAGAAATCATAGTGAACTACTCTAATATCATAAGGTTGTTTGGGTCGGGCTTGACGTATTTTTGTAATGTAATCTTGAGGTGCATAAATAGGGGGCTTTATATAATGTTCGATAGTTGAGTGGACACTGTCGACTTCCATCATAGTGTGTCCCTTTTCTAAAATTATTTGTTCCACTTCTGCTTTAAAAAAATAAGCAAAGTTACTTAGTGAACTGGCCAAGACTTTATTTCTGTTTTGATAATTACATCCATCACTAATTATTGTGATGTGTTTATAAGCTCTGCATGTAGTTTTAAGGTAATCAATTATACAGCTAGTGAATTCATTGGATGTAACGCCTCCATCTGCTTCATGCCAAAAATAAATAGTGACATCTCCATTACGAGAATTATAAATCGTAAAATTGTGACACTGCAATTTTTGTTTATAATACAGAGCACCTGTAAGTAATTTTGGTGCTAAAAGGACACTTTGCACATCAACGGTTATCACTACGCTGTCTGGGTTCGTTTTCAAGTTTTCTATTGCTATTTTCTTAGCATGGCGTGCTTCATCTTTTTTTTGGATATGAGTTTCATAGACCTCTTGTGAGAAATTTTTTAACTGAAAGCTAGAACATACATCGCACTGATCCTTTCTCGGTTTGTGTATTGAAATGTTATTTTTTCTAAGTACACTTATTTTTTCTAAGTAAAAAGTATTTCTTGAACATGCCTTTTTATTTTGTTCATTGCACCAGGTTTTATAAACTGCATGCATATGCAGATGTGATAAAAATGTTGATTCTACATAAATGCGCTTTGATGACGCTCGACAATAGTGACTTGGCACTTTCGGAAGTAAATCCAACCATTGAGATACCGTAGCTCGTAAACTCGTATTCCTAGTAAGCACATTAACACTGTGACTATATGTGCAGTTATAGAAAGGGTTTCATTGTCATGTGCTATTGCTGGCTTATCTTTAACCCACCGCAAGAAAGAATCACGGCCGAGATCAAGTGTGTTTAAAAAAAATAATCTGCACACTTTTACCTTGGTATTTTGGCAATCAGACTTGGGTACAAAAATATCAAATCCAATTTGTTTTTTAGAAGATAAACGATTATCACGTTTTCTTTGCTTACGAAAACTTCTTTTAGATACTAATCCTTGTAAGAAAGCCTTTTTTTCACCCCACGATTTCATATTCCAAAACTTAGAATGCAATATAGCCCGTTCTTGTTCCGACACCAATCCACACATGAAACTATTTTTGGATTTCAGCTTCGTTGCAGAATGATTACAACGACTTTTTACAGAACGAGCCTCTTTTGGTGCATTCTGTTCTAACTTTCCATCCTTTTTCTTAAAGCCCATGTATGGTTTTCCCAGTAAACGGCGGCGTTTAGCTTTGGATTGACATAATTGTGGGGTTTGAGAGCTGTTTGGAATTTCAATGTTCACTATCGATTCCTGTACTGGACATACATTTGATGAGTCACTGTCACTACTGTAAATAATGTAACGCCTGCCTTTGGTAGTTGTAGGAATAGATGAACTGTCACTCTGTTCCGGGGATGAATCTATTGACATGCTTGCATATACACCCGAAGATGTAGACGGTTGATTAGACTCGACGTAATTTAACAGATCTTTATTCAGATTTACTGATTCCCTGTGAGGCTGGCACAATTCTTGCTCATTTTCATCTCGTAAACATTTTTTCTCGGAATTTAAAACCAAATCAACAATTTTCTTTCCTCTTCTCATTGTTACCTTCAGTCAAAAACACCGTATACACTTTTATAACTGGGTAATACGTGTGTACTTAATAAGCTAACACGTTATCAACTGACTGCTTCAGAGTAGAGTTAAATTATGAAGGCAAGATAAACATCGGAGTGTGTAATGAAATTTGAGGGTAAACGTAAATAAACAGTAAAGATTTATATCACTCTATATTATATTGCAACGCAAAACTGTCAAAGATCAAAGAGTTTTATATTAATGCTTTGTTATTATTATATTCTGTATGAATAAGCTGTAATATGAGTATATAATACAGTTGCTATTGTTTAGATTAAACACTTAGCAGATTTTATATTAGTTATTGCCATTGGTCGTGGTCAAATAAAATGTGCTATGTGGAAATATGTCACATAGCATTTTTTTTTGACAAAATTCTAGCTGCTGCACATAGCATATTTTATAAAGAAGTCGTAGTTCGACAAATAGAGCTCATAAGCACTTAGCAGTTTTTTTATACGATTGATAAGGCAGTGAACTATTCGCTAAGGTCAAAATGTTACAATCTCAAAAAAGTGCACATAGCAGATTTTGGTTTGACAACGACGATATATTTTTCTACCACTGTTTTGGCATGATTAATATACATACCCATACTAAATTACAGCTTTCTAGTGCTAATAGTCTCTGAGTAAAACCGCGGACAGACAGACAAACAGACATGGCGAAACTATAAGGGTTCCTTGTTTACTACGGAACCCTAAAAATAGTGTTGCTTAAATGGAAAACCGGGTTAGTATATCGCGATCGTTATATGAGCCGTCGCCGCATGACGTTTTGATTTGAGCGCGAATAGTAAGTCGTTATGGTAGCGAAAATTTATTTTTTACAAGTCATGTTAGAGAAGAATTTTTTCTTCATTTCGTGATAATAACAAAATTCTTTTTTTATGAGAAATTACCTTTCCACTGAAACGGCACCATTAGCACAGCCATACCAAATTTTGGCACTGTGGCTCTCCGTACGATGTTAATGATGATGTACTTCAAATTGGACCCTACATAAAAGTCCAGGGGGTAGACGACCGCGTACGCGCCGAGCACGGCGCAGCAGAGTATGTTTGTGACAAACGCCATGGACACGAGAAACACACAAGTCAGGACCATAATCAAAATGACCAGAGTCCAGAAATTGAAGTCGATTTGTAGCATTATCGCGTCCACTGAAAGTAAAATAGGGATATTAATGATGTATTAAATTGGCAATGCTACACTTTAAAGCGCTCCAGACACAGAGGCAGCAAGCGGGACGGTAGCGGAGCGTAACTTTTTGTAATGTTCGTGTTGCTCTGGACCTTGACACACAGAAACCACTCGTGGAAGCGGCGCGGCGCGTCACTCAGTTCCGCTACCGTCCCGCTTCCACATCTGTGTGTGGAGCGCTTAAGTATTGTTATTACCTTTATTCAAGGAATATTTAATTCTATTACAAATTATTTCACTAAGATATGACTGGAATTTATTGCTTGAGTGTATTTGATAAAAACTAATGAAACAATAACGAGGAATTACATATGATTATTGTTAATATACCACCCCCCTTAATAAAGAAATCTTATGGATATTAGGGCATAGGTAGTAAGATTATTAGTACATATAAAGTGTTATATTACTTCAAACATAAAACCTCTTTTTAAAAATTAAGCCGAGCTGGGACAAATTAACTAAAATTAACTTAACTTGCTGTGAAACAATTACGTGGGTCATTGATATATAATAAGGAAGCCTTGGGAAATGGGCAATAGCCCAAAGGATTGTCCAGTAGAGTAAAATGTTTAACACACTAAAATACCTGGAAGTTTGCTGTAAATGATGGACGCTATCAGAAATCCTAAATTAAGGGCAGGCAGTGACACCGCAATGATGGGGATGCCGTAATACCACCAGAAAATCAACCACAAAGCCCCGAGCAATATACCAGACGATGTGGCCGCCAATAAAAGAGCTGCAAAATATGTTAAAAATTTAATTTAATTTATTTTAAAAAATTAATGAATTTGCCAACAATGATTCATGAAGTCGTCTCACCTGGTCGATCTAAGTCAGTCATAATTGATATTAGAATATAAGCGATCACAACGCCACTTAGCACCCCAAACATAAACATCTCAGTCTTGAAGAAACGGTGCCCGATATAGCATGTGAACACTCCCAAGAATATCAATGACGCGCAGATTAATTTCGATGTCACATCCTCTGCAAGTTGAAGGCAAATGTCAACATGATATCACATACTGCCATGTTCCCAATAAATAGTCTACAAATGCCATTTACAAAAAATGGAAATCTAGTCCAAATTCAATATACCTATAGATCCATGTCGAGTAAAACAAAACTTAGCGCCGATGAATTGAATTCCGCTCATCTGTGAGATGAATTCGTTAACGATTGCCGATTAATCGAAGAGTTATAAAATCACTCATTATGTAGGCAGCTCAGAAAATTTTGAGAAAGTAAGAAGCTAACTTATATGGATAAAATATTTTTTAAGTCTTTTCAAAAAACTCTCCACCAGACTAAATTTCATGCGCCTAAACCAATTTTCGAAGCATTTTTTCCAGTCCGCCGCAGACACCTCTTCTGCGGCCTTCTCGGACGCTCTTAGCGCGTCTTCCGGCGATGAAAACTGTATCCCTTTCAATTGATTTTTTATTTTAGGGAATAAAAAGAAGTCCCACTTTGCCAGATCAGGACTGTAGGAGGGTGACTCGAGACTTTCACCGATGTGGTGTCCAGGAAGTTCCTCGTTGTGAGCGCTGAGTGCGCGGGCGCGTTGGCATGATGAAGCAGTACCCCGCGCAGCCCGGTGTTCGGTCGCTTTTTGCTCAATTCAGTAAAACTACTAGCAGGCATTTTGTAGTTCACCATACGGCGTTGATTGATGCTGCTTTGATTTCGTAATGGAATTAATATTAGATACCCAATACCCAAATTTTCCCTGCGCTTCTGGATCGCTTCAACTTGGTAGGCGTTGGTTCGCTTTCAAACAGCCAAAGTGTCGACTGGCGCTTTGTTTCTGGATCATATTAATAAATTCAGGATTCGTCACCTGTCACAATGTCGTAAACGCGCCGAGACGAGCCTGCTTCAAATTAACTAATCATGTTACGGCACCATTCCACACGGACCCGCTTCTGAGCTTCGGGAAGGTTGTATTGTGCGGCACCCAGCGCGAAACTATCCTCCTCACGCGAAGGTACTCGTGTAGAATCTTGTGAACGCTTCCGGAGTGTATGCTGAATATCTTCGTATGTAATTCGCCTGTTTTCTTGAATTAAATATTTCACTGCCAGCGCCCAGCACACTTTCTTCGGTGACAGCCGCCGAAAGACAATTTCGCTTGAACTCGTTATGCCAACGATAGATGGTTGCTTTTGATCCTTTTGGTACTTTATCCATAAATGTCATTTGAAGTCGAATTAACTACTCGTCCGGTTTTAGGCCACATTTGAAAATGTTGTTTTTTTTTCAATAAATAGTCGTAGTTTCAATTGCCACCGAAACCAACCAGTGTCCCATAGACATGAACTGTTAGTCGCAAAACTTTCTGAGTGCCCTGGTATACACGGTTATTTTTTTATCACCCTGGAAAATTTAAGGGACGCTTCACGACATGGTATTAGAATGATTTAAATATGAATAAAAAAAATAACTCACTTACTTAATTTCATTTTTTTAAAATCCAAAATATGCTGCACTAGTTGAGAGCAGCATTTACACAACAAACGGTTGTTGTATTGGTTGAATGACAAATTATACTTACAAACGATTTTGACTATTTTATTATACCCCGTTCTAGCTGTGATATCACTAATTTTAAATAAAAATTGTCAAATTACACAGTGGGTTTTAAACACAAATGCAAAAAATCCAGCTCCTGTTTTAATCTCTTTAAGATATGTAGCTCGTTCCGAGTGATTAGAAGCGCCAACCAACACCCCATTTGTTGTATATCAAAATCACTATACGAGGGATCAAAAAGTAGTGAGAACGACATACTCCTTGGTAAGAAAAAAATAAATACTGGCAGGCATAGCTCAGATATACAAGGTTATTTTTTAATTATCACAAAAAATTTGTGTGCTTGTTCAGACAAGCAAACTGAACAACTTTCACTATGGGACCAACTTTGAAATCGCAAAAAAATATCAGCTGTTCCATACATTTAGGTTTAGTGAATTTTGTATATTTGTAATATTAATAAAGAAAAAAATCTTCGAATCTCTTTTGTTTTTTTCTGAATGTAGTCCTTTGTTTGCTTCGTGTCGGAACGTGTTCTCGTAAATGGAGAAAAACGAAGTGCGAGCCGTTATTAAATACCTCTGTTTAAAAAAGTTTACGACGCAAGAGTATTCATTGCGATTTGGAGGCAACATTGGGAGAGTCTGCTCCGCCGTATTCCACTGTCGCAAGGTGGATTGTCGATACTTAATTCAAGAAACGGGCATTTCATATGGAAGTATTCAATCCATATTGAAACAATCTTTGAAGATGAGAAAAGTCTTCGCAAGATGGGTGCCGAGAATGTTAACCGACAGTCAGAAACAAAATCGACTTGACATTTCCAAGATATTGTTGGAAAAGTTTCAAGAAGATTCTGAAAACTTTATGTCTCGTTTCGTCACAATGGGTCCATCATTTTGATCCCGAGACAAAACAGTAATCTTCGCAATGGAAACGGCCATCATCACCGACCCCGAAGAAGTTTCGTGCCGTGGCATCGGCTGGCAAGGTTATGGCCTCAATATTTTGGGACTCAGAAGGGATATTGTTGATTGATTACCTGGAGCGTGGAACCACTATTACATGCCAATATTATGCAGCTTTAACTCCCAAGTTGAGGAATGCCATCAAAGAGAAAAGGAGAGGGAAACTTCGAAGGGGCGTACTGTTTCATCACGACAACGCACCCGCGCACAGGTCGGCAGTTGCGATGGCTGCCATTCAGCAGCAGCAGGGGGGTGGTCAACCAATTTGAAGCCAGCTGGCTTCAAATTGGTTGACCACCCCCCTTATTCACCAGATCTGGCGCCTAGCGATTTTTATCTGTTCCCGAAATTGAAAGAATACTTAAGGGGAAACAGGTACGATAGCGATAACGAGGTGATGGATGCCGTGGAGAGCTTTTTGCAGGACCAAGACAACATTTTTTTTTGAAAGGGATTGAAGTCTTGGAAAAGCGCTGGACTCGGTGTGTAGAGGGACTCGGAGACTATGTAGAAAAATAAATTATTAAGTTATCAATAGTCATTATATTCTATCTCATTCTCACTACTTTTTGATCCCTCCTCGTACAAGCTGTCATCTACATTTTAACCCCTTTCAGAATGTAATTGCAAAAAAAACTCAATATAATCGCCTACATTCACACCAATTTTTCATATTTCTCCGACCACAAATGACGAAGTTCCATACAAACGTCTTCCCCCTTTTATGTTTCATATATATTCACATCGTGCCGATAGAAACCGACGAAAATGTGATAGAGGTTTGTTATAATTCCTAAAATACCTTATACGTATTTACTGTTACTCACGAAGAATTTCGCAGCTGTCATCGCCGCCGTCGAAGGGCATACACGCATAATGGTGATTCGGGACGTAAATCGAATAGTAATCTGGATTAGGGGCACCCGTTATAACGCTTGCGACTGCTACATAGATGGCGCCGGTACCCGGATAGGCGCTCAACATACGACGCATCGGCCATGTAGTTTTCTGAATCTAGAGAAGTTAGTTCTAAGTTGAACTTGTTCATACCACAAAAGACATGTATAACGTCCTGACTGATTCCTGTGCGTAAGTGAGCTCAATAGGGGGACGCTGCCAGAGGGCCGATTCAATTCCATATAATTATGTACTTAAGTATTGTATCGTTATTGTGATTACTTAGAGCGATAGCACACGGTATATTTTAAGCGCGCAGACGACACGCGTTTTATGTACGCGCGTTTTCGGCACGTGTGTTTTCGGCGCCCCGTAGATGCTGATTGTTGCGTTTGTATCGATGATACAACAAAACAAACGCGCATACAAAGAGGCGAAGGAGGGGCAGAGGAGCACGCGCTCACGCCACCGGATCGCCCGTGCCGCAGTTGCAATAATATTTTAGTGTGCTGGGCGTGTTTTTCTTTTTAAAAGCAGTACTAAAGACAGTGTAAGCAGTGCTGTCTCACCCGACGCCATTGTACAACTGAAGAAGAGGAGTCTCTAATCAGAATGAGGAAGCTACGAGCGACTACAGGACGTCTCTGTATGCCTCTAACTGCGCGGTAGAGGCGCGTTTCACGACCGCCCTGTGTGCATAGATTACAAGGTTGCGTCACACCCCGGACACTCCATACAACGTTCGCAAATCAATTACCTATTACTACTACTTAGGCAAATGACGTTTGTACACGCGCAAATGTGTGTGTGGAATCTGGTAGGGTTGAGTGCGTGGTTATCAATCGAAATGACGCGGGAAGTGAAGCGACTGCCTTCTCTTTTACCCGCATAGCGCTGTCTCTGTTATCGGCCGGCGCTCGCGTCTACTCTCCCGAGCGATCGCGCGCGCCCTTGTTTATATGTCAGTGATGTCTACAACGAAGTGCGGGGTGGGGTGAGGTATGTGAAATGAGTGCGGGGAGGTGAGTGGCCGTTCTGTACGTAGTACTATTATATATTCTGTGGTTGCGTTCTAATCTCGTTTGCAGCGCGTATACGCGCGTCATCTGCGCGTCGTCTGCGCGTTGAAATTACGCCGTGTGCTATCGCTGTTATAAATGTTTTTAAATAAGGGTTCGTACAAAAAACTGCAAATAGATGCGATACGAATTTGCAACGCAGAAAACTGCGACATGAAACACTGTAAATGCTGCGATGCGATTTCGTGCGACAAGAGGTCTCCCTGCCACGGTTCGGGTAACCATTCCTTCGACGACCTTCAGCCATACTGAACGTATTGGATAAACAAGGTATATACACGGTGTTTCATAATAACCAATAAATAATCAATGCGTTATCTAAAACTAATTATTAAAATGTGTTACACGTAATGTCATTTAACCCAAAATTTTCATGTATATCATAGTATCATCATCATGTCTATGATTTACATGAACATTTTGGGTTGAATGACATTACGGGTAAACACAATTTAATAATTAGTTTTAGATAACGCATTGATTATTTATTGGTTTTTATGAAACACCGTGTATATACTCCATACATAGATCGTATAGAGTTGCATACTTCTTTTAGTGATTAGAAGATGTAGGAAAAAGAAGCAA
The DNA here is from genome assembly GCA_963935595.1 of Schoenobius gigantellus. Taxonomy (NCBI): domain Eukaryota; kingdom Metazoa; phylum Arthropoda; class Insecta; order Lepidoptera; family Crambidae; genus Schoenobius; species Schoenobius gigantellus. Next base: position 57,372,072 of record OZ012541.1, read on the forward strand.
AGAAGATTCGCATGCGCGTTGCCAATTTATTCTCAAGTTCTTGCGATGCGTCGTGCGAGCTCGTAGATTTTTACGATGCGACGCGACGTCGCGTTGCAGTTTTGTGTAAAACCTCTAAGTAGTCCAAATATTGACAAAGTCCAAAAGTCGTTTGACTAGTCTTATCCTGTATTGATACCTACATCTGTTGCTATATAGAAATGCAACTGACACCGAATAGGGATGACTGTTCAATCAGAAAACAAAAGTAATACCAACTGAATGAACTATTTAGTAACTCAACATATAGTGTACACAAATTAATATTTAAATTAATATATTTTCTGAAACTGCTTGCTATGAAACAATCATAATCAAGGTTCGACGATACTCCGATAGAACGTCTTTGAAATCTGTTCGCCTAATATGCAAAAATGGTGTCAGTGACAAGTAATTCGTCATAATATCTATAATCCCTCCTTTTCATTTTAGTACGAGTAGCTGACCTACGGCCCAACCGCCTATCTCATAGCGATGCATTCGCTATAGTTCTAATGTCACCTGTGACATTAAAACGATAGCGAGTGCATCGCTATGAGGGCGGTAGGTCCTCTGGCTACGTTTTGCTATGATAACTTGTCTATTTTTTTTATTAATTTATATATATTTTTGAACCAGAAACCCCTGTGCGCGTCCACTGAAGACCCAACCAAAGTTTTATCACAATCTGATCGCATAGAAGACAAACATATATACATTGATTTTTATTTATTTAGATTTTGTTTACTCACTCTGTCTCCATTCTCGATAATCTTTTCCAATGTCATCATTTTTTGTATACCGTCGAAGTATGTATCGGAGTCATAGTTTTGTTCGGGTAAATACATGATGTAGAAGTCAACAGTGACTTTGTGAATGTCCTGGCAATGCACGTCAGCGTAATATCTAGGAGCTGCCGCGTCGACGAATATATAGTCCTTAAGATATGTCGATCTCATAAAAGGTGAAATAGGCGTAGGTAACTCCATGTTACACCCACCTGGGATTGGAGCTGAAAAGAGGGGACTCTTAAAATTATGTATATCATACGATTTCCTTACTATGCGATTTAATCAATGAATAACAGACATACAGTATGGTAGGTAGTTTTTACGGACAAACATATGTTTATGTCTGCCTGAGGATCGAATCCACCAAAAAAATATAAGGCAAACCAAAAATGAAAAGTCACAATAACCCATAGTCATAATATTAGTAAAATTAAATCTATTAGGTTGGGGAAAAAGTCTTTTCGCATTATAGTATGTATAAACTTGTAATAAAATCTCTTTGGCTATACTATTTGTATCTGGCTGGTTTTGGTATCATTGAAAGTTTAAATTTTAAAGAACATAATTCCAAATTCAAATTAGGAAAATGTGTGATTTTCATTTGTTTTTCGTACCGCCAAGATGAGTGAATCTAATGAAGAAATTCGATACATTTTAAAATTTTACTACAAAAAAGGTAAAAATGCAACGCAAGCCGCGAAAAAAATTTGCGATGTTTATGGACCTAGTGCAGTGTCTGTGAGAGTAGCACAAATTTGGTTTAAGCGTTTTCAATCCGGAAATTTTGATGTCAAAGATGCACGTCGCTCTGGTCGCCCTATTACAGATAAAATGGATGCCATTTTTGAAAAAGTGGAGCAAGATCGGCATGTCAGTAGTTACGACGTAGCTGAAGAACTGGGAATTGACCACAAAACAGTTTTGGCGCATTTGAAAAAAACTGGGTACACAAAAAAGCTCGACATTTGGGTACCTCACGAGCTCACTGAAAGAAACCTAATGAACCGTGTACTCATTTGTGATTCTTTATTACGACGTAATGAAACCGAACCATTTTTGAAGAAGCTGATAACTGGTGATGAAAAGTGGATCACGTACGACAAGAACGTGCGAAAAAGGTCGTGGTCAAAGGCCGGTCAGGCTTCACAGACTGTGGCGAAACCCGGGTTAACTCGCAACAAGGTGATGCTGTGTGTGTGGTGGGATTGGAAGGGCATTATTCATTATGAGCTGTTACCACCAAGCAGGACCATCGATTCTGAACTCTACTGCGAACAACTGATGAGATTAAAGCAATAAGTTGAGAGACAGCGCCCGGAATTAATCAACAGAAGGGGTGTGGTTTTTCATCATGATAACGCTAGACCTCACACATCTTTAGCCTCTCAGCAAAAATTAAGAGAGTTTGGCTGGGAGGTGTTAATGCATCCGCCGTATAGTCCTGACCTTGCACCTTCAGATTTCCACCTGTTTCGGTCTCTTCAGAATTCTTTAGGCAGTGTCAGGTTAACATCACGAGAGGACTGCCAAAACCACTTGTCGCGGTATTTTGACCAGAAGTCCCAAAATTTCTATAGCAATGGGATCATGTCCCTACCTACAAGATGGCAAAAAGTTATCGAACAAAATGGTACCTACATACTTTAGTTAAATGTAAATAAACTATATTAATTTTTTTTTTGAATTTTCTTAAAAAATGCGAAGAAACTTTTTCCCCAACCTATTATACAGGATGTAAAATATACTTCAAACACATTCAACTGTAACACAACTGTAATATTTCACACATAAGATAAATTTAAATCGTAACAAGGAAAATATATTAACCTTTAGCTCCGTAACCATGGACAGCGACAAGCAATTTTAAATCAACCACGTTAGAATTCACCACAAAAAATGTGTCAAACTTGGGAGAAACTGAACTGTAAAGCCCAACATTTTTGCCGCTGACTCTCGAGCCTTCGATGTTGCTGTTGTTGTAGAGGGTCACGTTATAAATGTGACTGTGGACTTGAAAAACAATAAAGGAAACCTTCACATCATTAACTATATTGAACCTAATAGTTGACGAAGCATTTATATATACAAAGTCTTTATACAACTCTTTATCTAATGTTGAAATCGTTTTGCTGAGGCGGATGTCTGTTATGCCTGTAACAAGACAAAAAATAACATGAAACATATCTACAACACTTTAAAATACAATAAACAATATTTTATTTTAAAATTAAATACATTGGTTTTGAGAGCCCTAGCACACGTTCTATCGAGAGATAGTTTCGTCGGGTTCTCAATCAATAAGTACGAAAATATTATGCAAGTGCGCATAATTTCTTTCACGATGATTATACACCCAACGAAACTATTTGCTGACAGAAAAGCTGTGAAAGCTCTGCTTAAGAGCCAAACTAAGCTAATTGATCGATAGAAAGTCAACATTCTGCAAGGGCTCTAAGGCGCCCCCCAAACTATCGGTCGATAGTAGTTCTGTAATATACATGTGTAGTAAGGTTTCGAAAAAAGTGAGTAGTGCCGAGGACTTCAAAAGCCCTACTTGAGTGCTAGTCCGTAGAAAGTCTGTAGTCTACGGGGAGTCCTAAGAGCCCGACTAAGCTATCGGTCGATATAAATTCTGCATTCTGCGAGAATGTTAGATCCTGAATGAATTATCGGTATTTTTATAGTGAAAAATGACTATTCTACCTGATGGTAAGTGAAAGTTGAGTCCAAATGCAAGGATAGCTATTGCAGGAGATACTCGCTGCGCTAGCCACCCATACCTTACCGACCTAAAAGGTCTTAAGGCCTCTTTTAAAGGACATGGAATAGTAAGATGGATTTATTAAAAGCCCCGAACTAAGCTAATGGTCGAAGGTCGATTTTACCGACCTAAAAGATCTTAAGGCCTCTTTTAAAGGACATGGAATAGTAAGAAGGATTTATTAAAAGCCCCGAACTAAGCTAACGGTCGAAGGTCGATTTAAAGTCTATATCCCGAAACGGCTTAAAGATCTCCACCAAACTACCGATCGATAGAAACTGTGTATTCTACGAGGGCTAAGTATACAATCACGACTAAGCTATCGGTCGAAAGAAGATCTGCGGTTTCCCTGAGGGCTTTTAAGGTTGTCGCTTCTGAATAAGTTCATACAATTCAAAAGTTAACATAATAAAAATAAATTAATTACTGATTAACTTAAAAAATGGAGTCTTCATTATCCACTCTTCCTTTGTTCATTTTAAGAGACGGCGAGGCTGTCTACTTTCATCTCGTTTTGCACCTTGGCCCACCAGGTGGATGGTGATCGTCCTCTTCCTTTGGATCGGTCCAGGATGTTCAATACATTCTTGACGTCCTTCTTGGCGATTTTAAAAAAAGAGCACCTACGTTATAGTCGTACAAGTTACAGATTTGCATTTCATTATCATCACCCTCATCATCACTTACATACGTCGCACTGCTGGGCACATCTCTTTAGACAAGGAAGCGTTAAAATACTACATTAGGCTGACCAGATGGGTTGGTATTAGGTTATGTTTCAAGATTTTCAAATTCCATCCCTCCACTGCAGCATACAATTACGGTAAACTTCTCCACAAAAAAGGGACGTGAAGTGAGCGATAACACAGTTACTCTACATCCGTCACCATACGGAACAGTGAGTTTACAGCTAGTTACACTGTAACCCGTTACAGTGTGACTCGTTGGGAAAAAATCCAACAACTCACCAGGTAAGTGTGACTCTTAAAAAAACAAGCCCAACAATTCACACTGTTATATACTCGAATCGTCAGGACTTCTCTTCATTTTAAGTAATTTTTTAACGTTAAAGAAAAAAGGTTATGACCACACTGTTACTCTGGGCGCATTGGTAGTGGTGTCGCAGTGTAGACCTTAACATACGCGCCCATATAGGCAGGGAGAATACCGGGGGGTTTAAGTAAGTAGGCCTGACACTCTGCTGGGGGAGACTGACACACGCTTGCCGTCTGCCCAGCAGCGGGTAAGGAGCGGTTACGCATTTCCCTTCGAAAAAAAGGGTCACACTGTTAGAAACAGTGGGACTGATTGGAAAAAAGATATCCTAACGAGAAACAGTGTGACTTATTGAGATATTTTCATAACGAGTCACAATGTTACCCGGTGCAGTATGACTGGTTGGGAACAAAGGCACGAAAGATACTTGTTATCGTCTCGTAATTATACAGTGCATTGAACATCGACAAAGTTGTTGACATTATTAACAATTTTAGGTCAGTACCCTGATGACTTTTTACTATCTCACAAAAATAATCATTTAATTACTAATATTATGGTACTCAAGTTATAAAAATGAACCAAACGTTGATAAGTGTAGATGTTGTGCTTATTAGTCAACTGTACGATCACTAATTGTTAATACTGGTTATTCAGAAATTGGTCAAGAAATTGACATCGCCTGCTAACGCCAAAAAGCTAATCTGTCTTTGTAGCTATCGGTTGTTCATCGTTAGCAAGTCGACCACGCTCCACACAAAATAGAATAGTTGAGAGCTTTTATAATGAGATTGAGAAGCACAACGTTCTTTTGATATTTAACATCTTGAGATCCAAAATATACCTTTCTGGCTTTATGAAAGTATCCCAGAACATCTTGATACCAGCAGCAAGAAACTTGCTGGTTAATTATCTGTGATCAAGTAGTGCATTGTTGGTGAGTTTCAAATTCGTTCGCATGATGGACCAGGCTCTGAAACTTCGCGAGGACTATTGGCGTCATGCTACCGTTGTTCCTATCATGCGCGAACAGATGGCCGTTTCATCGTGGTATATCATATCATATTTCGCTTACGTACTATATGGTTTTGGCCCTCAACAGACATGCTGATTTAGCCGCCATCACCAAATAAGGCGAAATCCCCAAGTCTCACCACTACAGTCTCACCACTTAATCCGGGTCCAGTCTTATATTATCAGAGGAGCGATATTATAACTGGTCGGCAGTCATATAGCTTAAATAATACTCATTGGTTTTTAATATTTTCAGAATTTTGTAACGTCGCCGTTTAAGCAGTTTTACCAAATTAATCGACCAATACTTACATGTATTGGGCGGTGAGCTTTTCTGCGTAAATGCTTTGCCGCTGTTTGAGAAAGCCTAAAAGGTTATGCCGCGGAAGGAAGCAGCGGAACGAACCAGGAAAATGACCCTTTGGCACATCTGTGCCATCGCAGAAGTTTTGAACGGATAAATCATTAGTTTACACACCTGTTAATTCCTGACGAAAGTCAGCAAGGTCTGGTAACGGAATACACGAATCTAGTTTTGCATAGACCTCCACCAATATTGAATGTTCTATACGCTAAGTGGCATTCTTTAAGGAGGCAAGAAGGCTCGCCATAGACAAGTAAGCACCAGTGTGGTAAAGTGTGGTTGTGGACGTATTGGCAAGAGTTCTTACATATAACCTCGTCGTATTCCAGCACATCTGGTTCTGTCTGATGTGTAATCGTTGAATGGGTTGATGCGGTACTAACTAATGTGTTGAAGTGAAGGCGCACGTGAAAAAATATCGCCATTTAATTCCGAATTGGCTTGTTATTGACTATAATAATGACGATAAGTGTTAGACATACATTAGGAAAACTCTGTACCAGACTCGTCTGCATGGGTACCTTTATCTTACCCATTTCTGTCGCCAAGGAGTAGTGCCTGCATTGCTGCGTTCCGGTCACAAGTTGGCAATGTACATTGGAGATCTTATAGGGGTTGTAGATTTATGAAGTCTTGCAGGAACCACATGTAATGTGGGTGACTGTAGCTACTTACCATCAGGTGCCCAGCCTGCTTGTTGGCCAACTTACGACAACTTCTAAAAAGGCTGATTGATACCATTGAGTTGTAAATAAAAAAGTTTTTTTTTTACTATGGCATAACTTTTCAACAATAAGGATGATTTAGATAGTACCTCAAAGTTTTCTTGTTTCATACTATAGTCACCACACTTCATTACTTAGTATTTACCACTGGCAGTAAATACATGCAGGGTGGTTGACGACAAAGAGCTGTGAGTGCCCATACGCATATCTGCAGGTTAAACAAGGATGCCTGCTGTCCCCGCTCCTGTTTATAATTCTACTGGATGACGTGATGAGAAATGTGATCGCGACACCGAGAGGCATTAAATGGATGGAGTATCAACGATCATGAAGACTGCGCGTTTTAAACCCAATTAAACCCAATTTAGAAGCAAAGCTCGAAAAACTTCGAGCGGAAGCTGAAGCTGTGGGCCTGCGAATCAACAAATACAAAATGGTGGAATTGGGAGTCAAGTCGGACTCCTTAGACCCATTAGTACTAGAAGATGTACCATTAGAATCCGTCTTCAAGTTTGTGTACTTCGGTAGTACCATCACGAGCCAGGGACGAGCAAACGAAGTAGGATAAAGAAGGCCAAAGCTGCGATCGCCCAACTCAAACCTGTTTGGGAGTCCAATGTGCTCACTTGACGCATCAAAGTCTCCCTCTTCGAATCGATAGTGAAGTCGGTATTACACTTGGGCTGTGAAACGTGGAGAGTAATGAAAGAGCCGATGAACAAATTGCAAGTTTTTGTCAATAACTCCCTAAGGTCCTCCGCGTTTTCTGGCCGAAGACAATAAGAAATGAAAACCTGTGGAACCTCTGCCAGCAATTACCTATCGGCGAAGAAATCGCGTTCCGGAAATGGAGATGGATAGGCCACACACTTCGAAGAGGGACGACAAGCAACGCCAACATAGCTTTCGATTGGTAACCATCGAACAGTCGGCGAACCCGCGGACGTCCCCTACAAAGGTGACGCCAGAGCGTGGACGCGAGCTTCGTGCAGGGTTGAGCTAGGGTTACCATCTCTAAAATTTGGCAACCAGGACGTGAAAACCCGGATTTTAGAGTCTAAAACCCGGATATGTCAACAATTTTTTTTAAACATAGTAAGTCACAAATAACAAGTTCGAATTGAATTGAATTAGTTTTCTGTTTCGAGTGTCTACGTAGGTAAAGGACATTAAGTGCAACAATACAAAATAAAAAGTAAACTAAGCAAATGGCAGTATGGCATAGTTGCTAGCTAAGCCTATCCTATGTCAGATCGTTATATATAAAAATAAAATATGATAACGTCAACATTTATTAGGTACCAGCTGCTGCACGCGCCTTCGTCTGCGTCCCTAGACAACTCATTAAATTTCAGGATAAAAAGGAATAATACCAATTTTTTTTTAAATTAATGAAGCTGGGTATTCAGGTATCTACCGATTTTTATTTTAATATACCGATTAATTAGATAAATTCTACCAAATTCAGAATTTTATGATCGGCAACACTGGCGTGCGGGCAGAGTGCGTCAAGTGCGTGCAGGGGCGATCGACTTTTCTATTGGCGCAATGAGACATACCTACTAGGGATACATCGAGTGTTACCTCAAAAAACATGTTTCTAAAAATCCTAAAATGGTAGTAAATAATAACAAAAGATTCATAGATGTTAACCGTATTTTCTGATGACAAACATCTTTTAAAACATAAATTTGCGTTATTTAACTAAAGTTAATATTTTTAAGTATATTTTGTTTAAAATTATCCAGAAAGACTTGAGTTTGAAGATTATTTATTAAATGGATAATGGATGTAAAGTCAATCCAATGTTAGAACTGGCAACATACATTCACAAAAAATATGGCCGAATTTATATTTCTGGCGCATGAATTATTTATTTTCCTTTTGTTTCTCCATTGCGAATTTACGCAATAATATCGAAGTGTGCTTGCTTTTGAAATAACGACTTTTCTTGATAGTGTCTTTTTGTGTTTTTACGTGAGAAATAGACTCGTTTGGAGACAGTGACTTGTTTTGATTTTTGTGTTAAACTTGAGCGTTTTTCGTGTTGTTACTTAGATTTAATTGCTTTTCCTGAGACAGTGACTCTAAAACGTGTCAATTTGAACAATAGTTTGTCAGGGAACATACCTGATAACCTGAAGAGAAAATATCTCAAGTGTGGAATCTCACCACAAGATGATGCAATTGCAAACATTATACTATATCGCTTTCCAAAGCCAGGAACAACAAATATTCGACGGTAAGTGTTGAAATTGACCAGTTTAAATACTTCTGACATTGCCACGTCCTTTTTTTGTTATTCAACAAGCCTTCATCGCAGTTGTCAAACAACGACGTTGAAAACTTCTCTACTTCAACTTCTACTTCTTTATATATGGCAATCGGTCATAATGACAACCATTTCTGCCAATCTCAAGTTTAGGATAAAATACAGAATAAAAGTTTACTTTTGGTAAGTGGCCGAAAGTAAAACTTCTCTAAAGGTGCCTCCAGACTCACGCCGAGAACCCCCGAGAACACCCGAGAAGCGTGAATGTGATGGGTTTCTCGGCTTCTCGTTCTCGGGCTCGCCTGTTCTCCGATCGGTGTCGGTTTTTTGCCCGCTTCAAAGGGTTTCTCGGGCGAGAAAAGAGAACACTATCACACTCTCGTTTGTTCTCAGTGCGACTGCGACCGTGGCGTAGATCGCATGTTATCTCGTGCCAATTATTCTATAAAAAAAAATACTTTGTGGTGTCTGATGCATATCAGTATCATTTAGATAACTTCACAGTTATTGTATACTCTTTCATTAACATAGTCTCTCATCTGTGCTATCAGTGCTTAACAAAATAATGTGTGATAAATATTAAGAAAATAATTTAAATTCACGAAGATTTTAATTGTTTTGAGATATTTCGTTAGTCTTTATTTCGTTAGTCAATTTGAACAATAGTTTGTCAGGGAACATACCTGATAACCTGAAGAGAAAATATCTCAAGTGTGGAATCTCACCACAAGATGATGCAATTGCAAACATTATACTATATCGCTTTCCAAAGCCAGGAACAACAAATATTCGACGGTAAGTGTTGAAATTGACCAGTTTAAATACTTCTGACATTGCCACGTCCTTTTTTTGTTATTCAACAAGCCTTCATCGCAGTTGTCAAACAACGACGTTGAAAACTTCTCTACTTCAACTTCTACTTCTTTATATATGGCAATAGGTCATAATGACAACCATTTCTGCCAATCTCAAGTTTAGGATAAAATACAGAATAAAAGTTTACTTTTGGTAAGTGGCCGAAAGTAAAACTTCTCTAAAGGTGCCTCCAGACTCACGCCGAGAACCCCCGAGAACACCCGAGAAGCGTGAATGTGATGGGTTTCTCGGCTTCTCGTTCTCGGGCTCGCCTGTTCTCCGATCGGTGTCGGTTTTTTGCCCGCTTCAAAGGGTTTCTCGGGCGAGAAAAGAGAACACTATCACACTCTCGTTTGTTCTCAGTGCGACTGCGACCGTGGCGTAGATCGCATGTTATCTCGTGCCAATTATTCTATAAAAAAAAATACTTTGTGGTGTCTGATGCATATCAGTATCATTTAGATAACTTCACAGTTATTGTATACTCTTTCATTAACATAGTCTCTCATCTGTGCTATCAGTGCTTAACAAAATAATGTGTGATAAATATTAAGAAAATAATTTAAATTCACGAAGATTTTAATTGTTTTGAGATATTTCGTTAGTCTTTATAGTTCAGTAATTTTAGACATACGAGTAAAAAATGTGGAAAATGAAACAGAGTTAAAGTTTAAATAATATTTTGACACAGAGCCCATTTTGTGGGAAGCAAAACGTTTTCTATAAAAAAGTACTTTGTCAATAACCACCATCGTTTTTTTCTTAATATTATTTTTAATTTTCGTGTTAACGAGATTACAATGTGCTAACGCACACAATACCAAGGCAGTAGCACTGTCGTCCATTCCGGATCACGACCGAGAATGTAAATGAGAAGATCGCTGAGTGTGGATAGCTTCTCGGTTCTCGCGCAAGTTTCTCGCGTGAGTCTGGAGCCGGTATAATATTCGCGAAATTATTTTATGAAACTGTCTATCCTGGCACTTGACACTAGCAGTAATGGTTGTTATCCTCTCTAATGACTAAATGCTACAATAAAAAAAAAGACAGAAAAGACCCCTGTTAAAGCGGTAGCGGTTATGTTTACAATAAAAGAGATAACACTTCTTTGAGTTCTATTAGCGTTACTGCAAGAACATAAAATTATAATAGTCTCTAAATTCCGTAGATTAAATATCATAATGATAAATGAACTTTCGCTCATAATATTTTCTTTTTCAGATGTGAAATGTGGGCCAAGTATTGTTTTCCAAATGACAGTTGGTCATCTGTGGACTTCCAACGTAAATTATATGCTGAGCAAAGGATTATAAGATTATAAATACTATTGACTTTATTAATGTTGAAGAGAAGAGATTATCCAAACATGCTGTTCCAGATATGATTGGTTTTGACAAGGTGAATAAAAGTAGCTTTTGTATATAGGTATCCTACCTGTTTATATCTGTGTTAAAATAAATATTTCTAGCATTTTATGCATTCAATGTGTGGATGCTGAGTCCTGAGAGTGGACTCCATCCTAAGACTTGTGATAGTTATATGCCGCCTGTAGAGTGCTCTTGTTGCATATTAATAATGATTATTTAGACAGTGCAGTGGTGTGACTATGGTTCATTTATTGATTGATAATGGCAAATTTTTTACATTTCAAATTGAGACAGCATACTTTATCAATAGTGCTTACACTCCATCCAAATGTCCGAGTCTGAGCACTATGGATAAAGTCTGTATTATCAATTTCAATTGCTATGCAAGCTGTACTATAAACTACAACTCCTTACAATCATCATCATCATCACAGCTCATAATATATGTCCCCACTGAGGGGCTCGAGGCTACCCAAGGGTTAGGGTAGTAAAGCCTAAGTCAGCCATGCCGGCCTCGTGCGGATTGGTTGACTTCACATACACCTTTGAATTTCTTTATAGATGAATGCAGGTTGCCTCATGATGTTTTCGTTCACCATAGGAGCATCGACAAATGTACATATGAAATTCGAAAAACGAAAGACACATTGGTACATGGCAGGATCGAACTATGGACCTCCCGATAAGAAGGACAGTGCCGAGTCCACAGCACCACCAATGCATCCATACTCTACTCCTTACTGTACTATAAATTAAAAATTTGGATCTCCAGTTAGATATGAATAAGCCAGTTAGATATTATTTAAACAATATACAATAAAAACTTGTCTAGAAGATATCAATTAATAGAAAATTGCGGGTCTGCTGGAAGAAATTTCATTTATGAAATAAGCAGATCCTTTGTACATTGTGTCTTATGTGTTGTTTGTGCTGTCTAGTTTTATGTGTACAAAATTATTAAATAAATAAATAATATAGGAAAAAATCCTTGGTTTCTAAAAATAGTTCTATTTCTTTACAGGCATTGCCAAGTGGAGTCACATTCAAGACTTTTATGACTGAGATAATGTAAATCCAAATTTCGTGTTTGCTCCATCACTGAGGAAGGATCACCTTAACCCTAATTGCAAAGAAAATATGAAAGTTAGTCAGCTCAGGCAACTCAGGTTTTGAGTCATTTGGTGGCTGCAGGCATGTTTGCAAAAATATCCAAAGGTAAACTTAAGAAAAGCCGTGGGTTCGATTCCCACCCCAGCCCCCATAGCATGAACATTGAAACACAATAATTATGATAAAACAATAAATCAATATGAATGATAAAGCACTAAACTGTTTGATCATAGTGTGTTTTGTTGATCATGCTATGGGGCAGGCCTGATTAATTTTTTCTAGTTAAGCTTAATACCTTGACATACTTAAACATTTCCTACAAAGTTCATAAAAAATTAACAAACAGCAGCTGATCTTAACTGAAAGTATTATTTATAAAAATATTTCATCCAGATGTTGGAATGTAAGATTTGTCATTGTGAGGTGACTGTGTTCATTATTTTCCAATGTTTTATTTCGTCATCCATCATATTACCATAATTATGGTTACTATGGAATGTGTTAACATAAATAAAACATTCAAGTCAACGTCTATTCAAAACTAGCCTCATCCAACTTTGGTACCAGCTACAACAAGCAACAATTTACAAACAATGTTTCCTCTTATATTTAAAGAAACCGTAGTGTTTGGTTTGGGCAAATCCTAACAATATTACAAGGAAAATTATCATATATATGTTCAACTTCAATTCAGCACCATGGAGCATGAAATTTGTTGCTCTTTGGTATCAATAGGGTCACTTAATAAAAAACATTTCCCAAAAAAAATACATTGATATTGTAAAACAAAAAGTAAGTGAAGACAAGACCCTAGTGTTTTCAAGTTTCACCTTCTTCAGTTGCAAGGAATTGCCTTTCTATTATTCTTTGCATGTCAAAAATTATACACAGTTTTACACAATATTTATTAATAATTTAAATTTGAAACATCAACATATGCAACTAAAGAACATTGGGCTGAATCTGCAATAGTTTTAAACCATAGTTAATAATAGTACTACTTTTGATTAGGTATAGTTGTTTTTAAAAAAAACAATGGTTATCAAATATAACATCAACTACAGAATATATTTTTGTCCTGGATTATGTTCAGTTATTTGTTTTTTTTTAATAATTCACAATAAAAACACTAATAGATCATAAATAGGTAAAATAAAATAAAAATATTGTGAGCTGAGACCATATGAAGATTGGCATGTTAAGGTGAACTTTGAAGTTGAGCAACATCTGACAGCATAAGGTCAAAGATGGAAGCTGGCATTCTTCAACAACATAGAATTAGAGGGATTATTGTCTAAGAAAAAATCTATTGCGATCGCATACAATTTGACAGTCGCAGTCCATCCATTACTCCTTTATAAAAGGAGTCGGCACAGAGTCTTATATTCACGGCGCAATGGCTGCACCCACCTGGATATCATGTACATATAATCATTATTGGAACACAATATGCGCTATTTTTATTCTTTTAATTTGTGGTAATTGGTCATTGAGATGGATTGTGGGTAAGAACCAGAGATAACCATTATTGCCAATGTCAAGTGCCAGGATAAACAGTCTTGTATGAATTCTTTCCATGCATATTTATTAACACTGTTATCATCACAACAAACATAGATAAGACGGTGACAGCTAGCCTGGTGGAATAAAAACGTTTGCCATCTACAAAATCTATTACTGAGAGGCTTACCAACTTCATAGTGCATTCAACAACTAAAAGTTATGACACCGAAGCAATGATCACCTGAGAGACTCAGTAGACACATCTATGCAGGTACTTCTATCTTACCTGTTTCTACTGCCAAGCAGTTTGCATTGCTGTGTTGAGGTTTGAGGGGTAAGACAGGCAGTGAAACTGAGGCAGTGGTATTGACTGTGATTATTTCACAAGTTGGCTACATCAATTGGTGTCGTTGCAAATCTTAAAGGAACCAGGACTTTAATATTTTACCCACAAACAAGAGATAGCTTACTATAGTTTTGTTGCTCAACATTTACTATTACTTTACTAAAAATAACAAAGGTTGCTTAGTAACTTAACTGCAGTAAACCTGTTTATAGAATATTGAAACCTACCATATGTTGTTAAAAAAAAGATGAAAATACCACTCACTTTATACTATTAACTTATACTACCCTTGAATTATTCAATTATGACTTGACATATTTTTTTAATTGTATAATGTTGACATTATAATTGCATTTAACATTTAATATTTCATTGACCATTTAATATATAATTGACCATAATTATGTCCTCCTAACCGATATTCGGTCACGGCGGCCAATCTCCACAGAGACTAGCCATCTGCGCAGGAGATATTATAGTGCACATGTGACTGCGCAAACGCAAGTGCACTCTCTGTTCCTTCACTCGCTTAGTCCGATGGGATGGTTAACCGACACGACCGGGGCGAGATCAGGCACAGGACCCACTGTTTAATGTGCCTTCCGAAGCACAGAGGAGCTTGAGATGTTTCTTATTTTTGGTCACCCATCCTAGGACTGACCACAGCGAAGATTGCTTAATCTTAACAATCGTTCGCTGAGCGCACGCGCCAATGCGCCACTAAGCTTATTTAGCCACCATAATTATGCAAAAATCTAAGAATGGAATGTTGTTGGATTAGAATGTATATGGATTAATAATTTATGACATTTTTCTGTAATAATATGACTATTATTTTATGTAATGAATGGATATATTAATCAATTAATTGTAAATTATTTTCTTAATTTGTATACTTCGTAGTAAGTCATAGCTGTTTTTGCATGCTTCCATCTCTTAATTGATGACCTACCTATGACCCACAAATAAAGATTATTATTGTTATAAAATCTTTACTTATTTTTTCTCATAGAGATGTTACTCTCTGGTATTTAATGAGGCTCATGGGCCTAAGCCAAGTGAGAATCATTTATAGGGTTAGGGGAATCTTCTTGTAATCTTCTTGTTTATTATTATTATTATAAAAGACCTGGTGGCCTTCCTCAAGAAATTGAAATTGAAAGGAGGCCACAGAGCAAATCAGTTATAATTGATCCTCAACATATTATATTTCTGTTGCAAAGCAGCAGCGCTTGCATTGCTGTGTCCCGGTTTGAAGGGTATGATAAGACAGTGAAATTACTGGGTACCGCGACTTTACATCTTATGTCACAAGTTGGCAACATACACTGTGATTCTTGTAAGGGTTGCTTATTTGCTGTGAATCACACAAGAACCATATTATGTACTATAGAGGACTGTTATTACTTACCATCAGGAGGGCAGTATACTTGTTTGCCAGCTTAGTTGTATAAAAAAGGTGCAATGCTCAAAAAATAATGGCAATACAAACCATTTCAAGCTATGAATTGAGGAGTACTGGCCTACTACACTGGTCAGGTGGTGATGGTGTGGAGAGGAGTTTTGATTCAAAATTTCTGTCTCTTCACAGAGTTGTTAAATTCACTTATTCGCCTCATACAACATCCATGCGCGAAAAGGGTGTGGTGACATGTGTATTTTATAGCCGTTACCACACTGTCAGACAAATAAATGCTTTGGTTTCAATAGAAAATATTCAGTCGAAAAGATATAGGTACAACATACAAATTACTGGAGAGAGACCCTGTATCAGGGTCGTCTGCTTAGGTACCTCCGTCTTACCTATTTCTGCCGCAAAGCAGTAGTATTGCTGTGTTCCGGTTTGAAGGGTAAGATATGGCAGTGAAATTACTGGGTACTGTGACTTTACATCTGGTGTCACAAGTTGGCAACGTACACTGTGGTTCTTGTGGGGGTTGCAGTTTTGCTGTGAATTTCACAAGAGCCACATGTATTATAGGTGACTGTTACCACTTACCATCCGGTGGGCAGTTTTCTTGTTTGCCAACTTTCTGCAATAAAAAAAAATACAACTAATACAAGTATGACTTACTTGATGGTTCTTCCACAGCCGCCGAACAAAATAGTACAGAAATTGAAAATATTAACGATAACACTGTCACCGACACCATTTTTATTAGCAACCAAAAATATATATTTTTATTATTAATATAATTTTTTTACGTTATTAATTAGTTCTCGAGTACAATCATTTTCAATTTATTATTACTGTCGATATCAGCTGTTTCTCTTTGACATGGCAGTATTTAGGTAGTGAATTCTTATTTCTTGGCACAATTTATAACGCGTAAACGCAAATGCTAGGTATTTATTTTGTTTATTTTTAATAGAAAGAAAGACGCTGAACACATTCTCACAATCAAAAGCATTGATATTGACAATGACATTTGACATATTTGAAAATTAACGTGGGTGAAAACAAACAAAACCATAATAAGGCAAAGTAAAATTTAAAAAAAAGAACTTTATCACCAGTGTATAAAGTTGAGTTTTATCACAGAAAAAGTGCCAAGTAGCGCCCTCTAATGGAATTTTACGCGAAATGAATGAGTATGGCGAGTAGTTACGCTACGCTTACTACTTAACGACATTATACAATAATTAATGTGACCGATAGGTTTGAAAATTACAATAAAACACACATTAAATAAGAGCTATGGTTATTCATGTCAATAGTTTTTGTTTCATTAAAATCGATGCAGTATTTCCAAAGTTATTAACGCCGAAAGTTACGGTCGCTATTTAAATTTTCAAGTACGCGCGCTCTAAGTAGGTGACGTCACACATCGACAGTTGTTATTCAGTTACACCCTGTATACTATGAAAAAACTATATCAAATGAAAATATAGAATATTCGAGTATCATATTTGAATAAAATAATATATGAAATGTTATTATAAAAAGTTTAGTCTAATGAACGTTATATCCTTTAAAATAAAAGCATTTCTAATTATAAGAAATGCCCCAAAATATTAGGGATATCATTAATTATGACACTTAAAATTATGGCAAAACATTTTAGGACTATACCAATATTATGTCAAAAGAAATTAGGGATTTCATTAATTATGCTTCATAAAATTATGCCTTTGGATAATTGTGCCTTATACAAATTATGCAAAGAAAAACTTTTATTGTTTATTAGCCTTTTTATTACAATAATGGAGAAAGGATTTCAACAAGGTCAATCAGATAATTTACCAAAAGTAGTCAGTTTTATGGTGGCTCAATATTTTTCCGAAAATAATGCTAATATAGCAGCGGAAATGCGAGGACTCAAACTGAAACAAAATATTTCCTCAATATGTTCGGATATGATCGGATTCGGGATATCTTCATGGAGTATCTTGTGAATCAGTTCTTTTTGCCTACGTTTTTGCACTACAGATCGTTATTTTTTTTAACTATCTTTTGCTGACAAGAAAACTTAAGAGGGCAAGCATCTTTTTTTTAGTAGATAGATAGATAAACACTTTATTTACGACTTCAACATCACACACATACATCTTAGAATTAAACTTATAAAAACTTATATTAACAATTAAAAATCAACAACAACAATACAAACAATATGTAACCCTATGAGTCCAAATACATATGTACCTATCGAATCACACGGTTTGTGTGTGCTGCCGAAGTGCAAAAAGGGTGATGGCTCAGCGCTAGTTTTTGTCCACATCGCAGGACATGGACAAAACGCTGATATTCTGCCACGACCCGAGGGCTTTGTGCTCGCAATATTAAAGAAATGTCTTATGAAATAAAAGAGAGAAAAAAAAAGAAATTATTTAAGAGTTGATAACCTACTTCAATTTGAAATATAAAAGAAAACTATATTGTAAAATTTATAAAAAAGCTTTGTTCACAAATTGTGTATAAAAGATTAATAAAATATGTGCCTCAGTCAGTTTTTACTAAATTTATAGATATTTAAGATTAAAGTGTATTATATTTATTTAACTGTCAGGACTACATAATAATAATACACAATAATAATTACTAGTACTAGTCTTCCTCAACCAATTTATATTTGACATAATTTTCCATGTCATTTTCAATCTGAAATAATAGTTACATGCATAGTTAATTATTTTTTGTAGCTCCTACAATGTATGTTCTACGATTCATGAAGTCAAACAGTTTAGTGTACAGGCCTACCTACAATTAAGTGTATTTTCTGTGGATTTGCCTTTTTTTGAGGCGGAATAATGTCATTATCGATACTGGCACAAAGAGTGACGAGCCCCGTGTACCCGTATGCCGGTCTCCGGTTAGCCAGTGGCTAATTCACTAATTCAAAGCCTCCGCCAGAATCTTTACGCCCCATATGGTAAAATAACTGGGGATCGGGAAGGCCACTTCTTCGAGCCATCAGACCGGGGACGATCCTGGCGGACTAGCCGCCAGGTTACGCCAAGGGGAGCCACCAGATTGCTAGTTGTGTTCTGTGGTATTGCCTAGGTTGAGCTTAGCAACTTTCATACAAAAAATGTCAAGGCCAAATATTTACCGATGCTTTCGGCAAAAAATGGTCAATGGTTTGAAAGTTAACAAGTTTATGAATTTACAATAAAAGCTAATCAACAGAATAGATACGTAACCTAGGTATCACCTATTTAGGATTAGGTAGGTAGGCAAACGGTGTCCACGGCGCAATCACCGCCATGAACCATCGGTACCGTTTACCCACCGCTGGACCTCCAGAGACAGAAAGTACATCCAAGGGGTTTTTACCCGGGTAGGCCTTACTATAGGATGAGTCCTTTTGGGTGGAGAACTCCAGAAGATCTCGTCGTGCACCCAACGGCGGGAGAGTTATTAAAAAGCGTTTTCAGCTTGGTAAAAAAAAAACAGCTGGGAAATGGTAAATACTATAGACGTACCTATATAGGACCAACAAGCAAATCAAATACCCGCAGATGTAAGATACTCATTCAAAAGTTAGTAGGTGCCTACTAACGGGTGAGTGTCTATAGGTAGGTGTACATCTTTAGGTAACATGAATCGTATCCTAATCTTTTTCGTATCAAATCGTATCAAAATCTTGGAATTTTGTCACACAGGCTTGTCATTTAAATAAAATATAGTTGTTAGGAATAAGATGCAGTACCTATAATGTAAGCCATTGTGAAGATATAAATAAAAATTATTATTATTATTTTAATCGAAATGGTCATCACAACAAAATCCAACGGTCTTAGGGCCCGTTTCATAACGTTCATCCACTTTTTACGCCTTTTGGCATTCAATGGCACTTCAAAAATAGTTTTGTAGGCTAGTTGAAAGTACCTATGTGTACACATAGGTACTACATAGTATTTATTATATGGCATAATGTTGATTGACACCTTAGAGCCACGTAAAATCGCGCGAACCAGTAGCACAGACCTAACGAAGTACGTCAGGCCGCGTGTGCCTCTCCCCGCTGTCGATGTGTGACGTCATCAACGTTCCGCGACTCGCTTTATAAATCCGGACGGCACGGCAACTTTGAACGCTTATAACTCGCCCTGCGTTCCGTAAAACGATAAAAGTGATAATATCGCGAATCCGACCAAAGTCACAACATAACCTGCTGATTCAATAGCCCATATATTTTGTGACGATTTAATTTGGTCGGAATCGCGATATTATCGCTTTTATCGCAATTCGGAACACACCATCGGTCACTTTTTAAGATATCCAAAAAATAAAAACACTGTCGTATTTGTCTAGTGGCATATTCTGGGTATATCGTTAACAAAAATCGATGGTCAGATTGATTATACCATTGCTAAATTGCCAGGACGTAGAATAGTAACATGGATATCATAGCATTTTTATCCACTGTGAAAATAAAATATATGGAAAAATGAGAGAGTGAGGCTTCATGGATCTTTATTATCTGAACGAAGAATGGTTGTGAATTATTATATGAAAGTAGCGAAGGGCTTCAGATTAACAACCTACGATTTGGGGAGAGGAGGGGAAGGGGGAAGGTGAGCTATTCCCCCCCCCCCGGAACCACTCCCCCCTCTCGGAAATGCGTAGTTTTTGAGATTTTCCTTTTTTTAAATTTCGCAAACTTAACATCAAAATGTATGGGAAAAGATTTGATTGTGTATATAATTATGTTTGGGCCGCACCTTGAACCTATTTAAGAATTGAAGATGTGAAAATTGGAAGATTAAAGAATTAATAATATGATTTAAGTGGTATAGGTTCCCATATCTTAGAACAGTATGACGCATAGACGTTCTGAACCTAACCTACAGTAGGCAATTTCGTCACCTATTTTCTTTTGTGATGGCGGGGGGCTTCGCCACATGAGTAGAGAAACGTTCTCTACTCATGTGGCTTCGCTCACCGAGCTCTCTTGGTGGGGAGCTGCGCCACCCGTCCCCCGCTCTTTAGTCTTCTTCTTCTTTTAATTATGGCAATGTGTTATCTTTTTGACAACAATTCTGCCAGCGACTTAACTTAGCATGTGTTTGGAGAAAAATATGTTCAAACCGACAGAGAGATAATCCACTTGTGTGATAAATAAGTTAACCCAAGTTAGCATGCAACCGCAACCTGAAATACAAACAAAGATGACGTCACAGTTGGATATTATTACATTTAATAAATTTAATAAGTACATATAGGACATCACATGAACCCAAAGTTAATAAATATGCAAAGTTAATAGGGAGGGGAATTTTTACATTAGTCAGTGATTCATAAACATCTAATTTACTTTTATATCTAATACATTCAAAGAAAATATGGTCTAAGGTGCCTTCCGCTAAACCACATTCACAAAGGGAGTTATCCCGATTAGTCTTTTACACAAAAAACGTTTTAAGCTTCGCGGATAAGACTGACGTATTCTGACTTTGACACTTGACAGCTTGAAATTAAAATGGCTGCCATTTTAGTGCGTTCTATTTGTGACAAAGTGATGAATATATGATAATTAATTTCTTTAAATATTCATTATTTTTCTAATGATACGTTTTAGTAACTAGTTAAATTGAATATTGTAACGCGGGCCTAAACTTTACCGTGAGAATTAATACTTCGCGCGCTCCACATTCCTCGCTTATCTCAAACCGCAACGATGTCACGCGATTACTTCGGCGCCCACGCCTCTCTTCCCCAACCCCTCTCGCTCCGCCACGACATGAAGCGCGCCGGGACTCGTCAAGAAACAGCCTAGCGAGGCGCAACGAAAGCAGGACTATGCGCTCAGTGCTTCCGTTTTGCCGCGAAATCTATGTTCCATGTGTACGCGTGATAAATGTTTTCTGTAAATTGGTTGCGACTAATAAACGTTTTACAAGCGAGATAATGGCCTATTTGTGATATGAACTATTATAGTGGCGTCCCAACTTGTGGCAAGAAATCACGACGAGAGTCAAAAAGTGCATTATTATCGCCATCTTTAATTCGGATTATTACGTCGCCGGCTTTTCTGCAACATGCCGCGCACGACGCGCCGAAATAACACCGAGGACTCAGAGAACCTTTCTGAAGAACCGGCGATGGCTGACAACACAAACAGTTTCGCCGAAAGCGTATTGACGATGACCGATGCGCAACTGACGGCAATCGTCGCCGCAGTCTCCCGAAGTTTCATGCATGGTGCAGCGGCAGCATCGACGCCGACACATGATGACACGACCTGCGTTCAACCACAACTCCGACCTGGGAATTTCGCGAAGTGCACTGCACGTTTCGACGGTAAAGGACACTGTGACGATATTCTTGAAGCATTCATCGACTCCATTGAGATATACAGAGAATGTACGAACATCAGCGACGATCACGCGCTACGAGGTATGCCTATGTTGTTGACTGGCGACGCCGCGATATGGTGGGCCGGCGTAAAGTCATCGATTACCACATGGTCAGAGGCATTGCGAAGACTCCGCGGCCGCTTCGGAACACCGCGACCTGCCTATAAAATATTACGCGACGTGTATGCAACTGAACAGGGGAACGAGCGAGCCGATAGCTTCGTGAGCCGCATACGTGCCATGCTGTGCAAGCTGCCATATGAAGTATCCGAAGAGATGAAGATCGACATTATTTATGGACTTTTAGATAGGAAAACGCGCAAATATGTGCCCCGCGATACCGTGCGTAACTTAGAAAACCTGATCGAGTTAGCGAGGAAAGTTGAGGAATCCCGTGCAGAATTCAATGACCGTAAGCTGTTTGATTCGGTAAGTCAGCAAAAACCATTACAATTACCATCTAATTCGAACGATGCGACATTCCACGATAAAACTTTACCTAAACGCGTTAGACCGCGATGTTCATATTGTAATATATTTGGTCACACCTTAGCAAACTGTCGTAACTTAGAAAATAAAAAAAATTCGCCAAGTAGTTCCGTTTTTAATGACAGTAACTTACAGATACGTGAAAAAAATTCAGAAATCTCTAAACGTGACTTATGCAGTTCTAATGATTTTAACCCCTCAAAGGCAGAATTTAGTAAGCCGGAAAATACAAATTTTTCGTCTAACATAAATAGTGGTATTCGGTGCTATGGATGTGGTCAATTTGGGGTTGTGCGGTCCAAATGCGACAAATGCCGCCCGAGAAGCGACCCAAAGGCCCCAACCAAAGACATAAATTTCAATACCGTTATGATGAATACTAACGATTTGCCTACGATTACTATATCGATACTCGGAAAAATTGGTGTTGCTATTTTGGATACCGGTGCAACACATTGCATAGCGAGTTCGACATTGTATAACATACTTGTCAATAATGGTATAATTTTTACAGAAATGGACCGTAGCTTTACTTTGGCGGACGGTTCTAAACAAATGCGGAGAACGCTCTCTGCGCGCGTTGACGTGTCACTCCAAGGGCGTGTGATACCCACACAATTTTTAGTCCTTCCCGGTGCCGACACAAAAACATTGTTGGGCCGTGATTTCATAATCAGCGCAGGGGTTACTCTAGATATCCCACAAGGCACGTGGTGTTTTACTGATGCTCCTCAAGAGCAGTTTAGTTTTATACATGAGTACAACTTACTTTCGGACGGGGCCGAGGTAATGAAGCTAGATACCACCGACATCTGTCTGAGAGAAGACGAAGGTACTAATTTATCTCCAGATCAGAGACGTGCACTCAACACCTTCATTCAGAACAGGTCCCAACAGTTCGCGGCTGATGGGCCCGCGACCGAATTCGCCACGCACCGCATAAAGGTAAGCGATAAGCAAGAGCCGACGGCGTCTCCTCTTTACAGGATGTCACCTAATAAGAAGGAGGCCCTCAAGAAAGAGCTCGAGAGACTACTCGACGCAGACGTCATTGAGGAATGCGAGTCGCCCTGGGCGGCGAACGTAGTGCTTGTGACGAAGAAGGACGGCGGTACCAGACTGTGCGTGGACTACCGCAAGCTTAATGCTGTCACCGAAGCCGATCGCTACCCGCTCCCTCGCATCGAGGATGTACTGCACGCAGCGAAGACCTGCGAGTACATGACGACGCTTGACCTTCGAGCAGGGTGAGTGTCCATCCTGATGACCAGGACAAAACGGCTTTCACTACACACCTCGGAACGTTCCGGTTCAAGCGTATGCCTATGGGCCTTAAAAATTCTGGAGCTACCTTCCAACGATTAATAGATCGCTTCAGGTCCAACCTGCCGGAAGATATATCGATGTTCTCGTACCTGGATGACCTGATTTTACTCTCCGAGTCCTTCTCGAGACACCTGGAAGATCTAGAGGTAATTTTTAACAGGCTGGAGTTATTCGGCCTGCGTGTGAACCGTGACAAGAGTCACTTTGCAAGAGATTCCGTGAGGTTCTTAGGTCACATGATAGTACCTGGCGGCATCATCATGGATCCTGGTAAAGTGGCCGCTATCAAGGACATGGTACCACCACGGAATGTTAAGCAATTGAAGAGCTTCCTGCAGACCTCCAGCTGGTTCCGGCGTTTTATTCCAGCTTACGCTGACGTCGCCAGGCCCTTAACCCAGCTGTTGAAGAAGGCCAGCGCTTGGCAATGGGAAACTCCCCAACAGGAAGCTTTCGAAAAGATTAAGGATCTTCTGACCTCAGCCCCGATCCTCCGCCAAGCCGATGAAACTAAGCCATTCGTCCTCCGGACAGACAGCAGTGGCTATGCACTTGGCGCGGCTCTTTTGCAGGGGGAGGGCGCTGATGAACGGCCTATAGAATATGCCAGCCGTCTACTGAGTAACGCCGAGAAGAACTACAATACGACCGAGCGCGAAGCTCTTGCAGTCGTATGGGCCGTCTCTAAGTTCAGGGGCTATATTGACGGCGGCGAAGTAATAATAAGATCCGACCATCAGCCCTTAAGGTGGCTGATGAGCCTAAAGTCACCAAGTGGACGCCTTGCTAGGTGGGCCCTTGCGCTACAAGAGTACAATCTTCGCATCGAATACACACCGGGTAAGTCGAACGTCCTTGCGGATACTCTATCTCGTCCAAGTTGCGTTGATGAAACGGAGCTACACATGACAACAGTCGACTTACCTGCGAGGTCCCCTGGTGACATCAGGAAGAATCAGTTAGAAGACCCCGAGATCGCGAAGATTATCGAAGATATGGAGTCCGACGAACCTTTTAGGGGGAGACCCTGGGCGGACCGGGGCTGTGTGATGTCTGACGGTATTCTCTATAGATACAGACCTGATGGAGATGACGATGAAGAGAACGCCTGCCTCGTCGTCCCTCAGCACGAACGTTCCAAAGTATTGGCAGATTTTCATGACGCCCCGACCGCCGGTCACTTCGGTGTCGAGCGTACTCTTACGCGTATCTGCTCTCGATTTTATTGGCCCGGCATGCGGACATATGTGACCAAATACATTAAGGAATGCTCCGCATGCCAAAGATATAAAGTGGATACTAGAAAACCCCCAGGACTGTTACAAACGCCTGCATCAGCCAGAAGATTTGAAGAAATAGCCGTGAATCTTTTCGGCCCGCTCCCCGAGACTGATACTGGGAATAAATGGATTCTTATCATCGAAGATGTTGGCACGCATTGGGTTGAGTTATTTGCGTTAAAGGATGCCACCAGCCCAGAATGCGCGAAGATCATGATTGACGAAGTCTTCATGAGGTTTAGAGTTCCACGACGAGTACTTAGTGACAATGGCGTGCAGTTCATCAGTGCTGTTATGCAGCAAGCCTGTCACTCTATGGGCATTGACCAGGCACTTACCCCGCTGTACCATCCGGAGGCGAACCCGGTCGAAAGGAAAAACCGCGATCTCAAGCCGCAGCTGGCTTCGCTCGTTGGTCGCGATCACAGCTCATGGGATCAGTACTTACCAGCGATCAGGTTTGCTATGAACTCCGCCGTGACTGCTAGTACTAGTTTCTCCCCAGCTTACCTTACCTTCGGCAGAGAGCTCCGTGCGCCGTCCGACGCTGCCACAGATATGCGCCGAATACTGGAGGATGATAACTTCATACCAGCCATAACTCCTTACCTGAAAAAACTCTCCACTTGTCTCATCGAGGCCAGAGACGTGCACGAGAAGGCACAAGCTACCTGGAAGAAGAACGCCGACGAGGGTCGCCGGCCTGCACCTGATTACAAGACAGGAGACTTAGTCCTCCTCAAAACCCAGGGGGCTAATGACACCGGTCAGGGGCAAACCGCTAAGTTTATCCCTAGGCGTGATGGCTCGTACCGTGTTAAGGAGGCCACCAGTCAAACTACTTACCTGCTAGAAAGAATAAGTGACGGGGAGACTTTAGGCAAGTATCATGTGTCGCAACTCACGCCCTTCGTTGGCCAAGTCCAAGCACCCGTCAGAGAAAAGCGTAAACGAGGTAGGCCGCGTAGATATGATTGCTAACCCAAACGCGAGGTCGCATCGTTCGGATTAGAGGGGGAGGTTGTAACGCGGGCCTAAACTTTACCGTGAGAATTAATGCTTCGCGCGCTCCACATTCCTCGCTTATCTCAAACCGCAACGATGTCACGCGATTACTTCGGCGCCCACGCCTCTCTTCCCCAACCCCTCTCGCTCCGCCACGACATGAAGCGCGCCGGGACTCGTCAAGAAACAGCCTAGCGAGGCGCAACGAAAGCAGGACTATGCGCTCAGTGCTTCCGTTTTGCCGCGAAATCTATGTTCCATGTGTACGCGTGATAAATGTTTTCTGTAAATTGGTTGCGACTAATAAACGTTTTACAAGCGAGATAATGGCCTATTTGTGATATGAGCTATTATAATATTTATTTGTTCATTTTTATTAGTTATATTGCTTAAAAAATGGGTTAGTATCAATGTTCAATGTAACGAAACGCATCTCACTAAAAAATAGCGAAATCTAAGGGACGTTCATAGGAGTGGGTACTACACTGGTATTCACCATGATTTTGGTCTTGTCCATGTTCATTTTAAACCCACTTGTTGGGAAACTCTACAGAGGACTTCGAGCATTGTGCTTAGATCTTTCACGGTCTCAGCTATGACTATGATATCATCGGCAAAACGAAGGTGAGTCGTGTACTCGCCGCTTATGTTGATGCGGAGTCCTCCTCAGTCCAAAAGCTTAACTATATCATCCAACGCAGCTGTGAACAGTTGCGGCAATATAACGTTACCCTGTCTCACCTCGTTGAAGTCGTATCGGTTTCGAGTATTGGTCCTGAAGGCGGACTGTCATTTTACCACAACTCGTACCTTAATGGGGTCGATCTTTCATCATCATCATCATCATTTCAGCCAAGAGGCGTCCACTGTTGGACATAGGCCTCCCCCAGGGATCTCCAAACCAATCGGTCCTGCGCCTACCATATCCAGCGGCTTCTCGCGACCTTCACCAGATCGTCGGTCCACTTTGTGGGGGATCTACCAACGCTGTGTCTCCCTGTACGCGGCCGCCACTCGAGGACCTTTCTGCCCCAACGGCCGTCAGTCCTGCGAGCGATGTGTCCTGCCCACTGCCACTTAAGGTTTGTTATTCTTTGGGCTATGTCGGTAACTCTAGTTCTTCTACGGATCTCATTATTTCTGATGTGATCACGTAGAGAAACCCTGAGCATAGCCCTCTCCATTGCCCTTTGAGTGACTTTGAGCCTTGTTATGAAACCCATTGTAAGCAGCCACGTCTCGGTTCCGTACGTCATCACTGGCAACACTCACGGATTGAAGACTTTGGTCTTGAAACAGTGCGGTAGATGGGCCGAGAATATGCTGCGTAGCTTCCCCAATGCTGCCCAGCCAAGTTACATTCGTCGATTTACCTCTTTCTGGAAGTTGGACTTAGCGAGCTGGACGATTTGCCCCAAGTAAACATATTCGTCAACAACTTCCAGTGTTAGAGCCTCCAACATTCACAGGATTGGGGTTACATGGGAATTCGACATAATTTTACTGTTGTCCATGTTTATTTCAAGACCCACTTGTGGGGAAACTCTACAGAGGTCTTCGAGCATTGTGCCAAGACCTTTCACCGTCTGAGCCATAACTACGATATCATTAGCAAAACGAAGGTGAGTTCTGTACTCGCTGTTTATGTTGATGCCGAGTCCTTTTCAATCCAAAAGCTTAAAAAGGTACATCCTCCAAAGCAGCTGTAAACAGTTTCGGCGATATAATGTCACCCTGTCTCACACCGCGCTGAAGTTGTATTGGTTTCGAGTTGTGGTCCTGAAAGCTGACTGACATGGTGGCGTTTCATAATCAAATAACTTTTGTTATATAATGTTGTGTAATACCCCTCTTTAATATATAAAAATAATTTTCATTCCTCTATCCATTGAACAATTAACTGTCAAAATGCAATAGGTTCTTATCTTGTTTTGATGGTCATGCTATAGGGGCAGGATAAACTTTTCGCTCTAACCCCATTCAATGCCTTGGAGCGTCACATTTGGATGAAGCAACCGGCCCATTCAAAACCTTAGAATGTCAATTCGTTGATTGAAAAATGCTCTGATGTTTATTACTAGATGATTAGGGGCCATACTCTAATACTTCATCTGCTAGAAACAGAGAGAAATATAAAAGGCATATGAATGAAACAAGGAGATGAAAGATTTTAGATGTGTAACTCAAATCTTTGAGACTATGGCGTTTTCTATCACATGTAAGTATAAAATATACTTTTATTTAAGTACAATTTAGATGTAATTTTTATGCCGTTACGATAGAAAAATACAATGGTACGTTGGTAGCTCAACACAGTACACGGGCATGATTTGCGGGCGATTGCGTAGATACACGGTAATTTGTCGATGTGTGTGTGTTTCTTTATAGTGAGAGGTGATATTTTCATAGTGTGCGTATCTGTAATTGAATGCTAGATTTTCGTAGTGTGCCATGCGTGTTTACCTCGCCTCCCGCAAAATGTGGCAGAAATTGTATACTGCGATTTGTTGCGTACCATATACATAGGCTAAATGATCTAAGCATTCAACAAAGAAATAGAATGCAAATGATCTGTGATTTCACAAAAATCATAGAGTGCGAATAAAAGTACTCCATGTGAATGGGAGGTAACAGGTGTGGTGAGGTGTTGTGACAAATGAAAATCATTTCAAATGATTTTGCACATGTTATTCATGGCATATTCAACACGCCTATTCAACACCCCAGCCCCCGTAGCATGAACACCGAAACACGATATGATAAAACGATAAATCGATATGAACTGTCGAAATATATTGGATACTCAAAACTTGAAAATAACTAAAAAATCCAAATTTTTTACAGTTTATATCGTTATATCGTTTTATCATATCGTGTTTTGGTGGTCGTGCTAGGGGGGCTGGGCATGTTAAATAACATGCAAACAACTATACTTCAAGGTTCCAGTTCATCTGTACTGCCCCCCTAGACAAATGCCACACGTTAACTTTTCCGCAGTCGTTCCTCAGAGAAAATGTATGAGATGGCATTAGCTGTAGAAAAAATAGCGTTTGGCTGTCGTAAGCTAATGTCATTTACATACATTTTTTCTGCGGAAAGACTGCGGATAAGTTAGCGGATAGTCGGTGCCAAACTCAAACTAAGTACACCAATGGACTCGCAATGTTTTAATATATTATTATTGTCTCCAATTTTGCATCCAGTCCAGTCCGCCATTACAAAGCATCGTGTTTGTTGTTGTGCTAAAATATCAGTCAGTGAGCATTATTTTGTAAGTGCATTTTACAGAAACTATGTTTTTCATTGATTTTTTTAATGAATTGTATAAAGAAAAACATAATAAGTGTGGATTCTTGGATGCGGTGGCGTCCCAAGTTTTTTCCACAATCTTAGAGCACCAACACAAATTTTGGCACGCTTTTTTGCAGGTATTTCATGTGCTTTGGTATCCATAGTCTAAGACAAGGATGTCGCGAATATTCGCATCCGCATCCGCAAATGCGGAGCTTCCGCATGGATTTGGACATCTGCATCCGCATCCGCATCCGCAATAATCAATGCGGATGATCATGCGGATGTAAGACAAGTTGCGACAAGAAAGAAATTGGGTGAGGCCGGCGAATGGCGCGTGCCGTTCGCACTTAACTTTAACCAAAAGGAACGAAAAAATTGGTGACAAAAATTGGTTTGTTGTGGTGCATAATTTTTTTCTTGTAAATAAATCATTACGTGTTTGTTTGCGCTGTGGAATACTAAGATTTATCGTTTATCCACTCTACGTGTTCCTAGCGAACAATTATTTAGTAGCGCGAGTTTAATTTATGAATTTTGCGTAACCGGCTTGAATCAAAGAAGGTGGCAATATTACTTTTTATTTATATATATATTAAGTATAATGCTCCTATTTTTTTAACTTCATTTACTAATAGTCTATACTTACTAATATTAGGTCCTTACATATGAAATTGGCGTTTTGCCGTACTGGCCACTTTGATCTCAAATATCTCCTCTATGGTTAGGAATTCCAAATTCAAATTTATACAGCTATTTACTCATGTATTTGTGTTTCGAAAATTATAATTCACTTGTATTTTTCCTCAATTGTTTTGGACTTTTAATCAATTGTTTTGTTTTCAGCTTTTTAGGAGTCAATTTTCGCTTGGGGTATGATTTGGCTAGTTTGGCAGGGTTCAGCCATTGCTATGAGCGCTTACGATTATCGTACAGGACCCACTTTTCATCACAAGTAATGATTCGATTTAAAATCCCTTCATTATTGTGCCGGTTGAGTAATGCAACGCAGCAGTCAACGCGCGTTTGTTGATTTGCTTTACTCAATTCGTGAGGTACTCAAGCTCAAGCTTTTTCACCTTCAAAATTTGCTTCAAGTGGATTAAAATAGTGTTATCACTAACACCGCAGCCTGCAGCTAACTCGGACGTGGTTTGCGATGGATCCGCTTCCACAATAGCCTTCAATTCTTTATTATCAACTTTGGTCCCCAGCCGTCCACGGGGTTTGTTATGCAGGTCGAAATTTCCAGGACGAAAACGTTGGAACCAAAAACGCACTGTGTTTTCTTTTGCGGCACCGTCGCCATACACATCCTTCGAGCTGTTTCTGCAGTACTGGTGCCACGGTGGAACTCGTACTCGTAAATAACGCGATATTTCAAGTTTTCTATTTTGTAAATTGAGACGCAAAGAAAAAAAAAAACAATTGAGGAAAAAACAAGTGAATTATAATTTTCGAAACACAAATACATGAGTAAATAGCTGTATAAATTTGAATTTGGAATTCCTAACCATAGAGGTGATATTTGAGATCAAAGTGGCCAGTACGGCAAAATGCCAATTTGATTGTTTGTCTGTTTGTATTGAAAAGGCTCTGAAACTACTGGACCGATTTGAAAAATTCTTTCACATTAAAAATCCTACGTTATCCCTGATGAACATAGGCTATAAAATTATTTTTCCTACGGGAAAATATAAGATTCCCACGGGAAAAGAAAAATAACGCGGGCGAAGCTGCGAGCGGAAAGCTAGTAATTAATAAAAATGTTAATAATTACTCTATTATTATTTTAATTCTTAATTTATATACTTTTTTTCTATAACATCTTAAACATACGCATCCGCATTCGCATCCGCGGATGTGAGCCTTCAAAAATCCGCATCCGCATTCACATCCGCGGATGTGAAAAAATCGGCATCCGCAACATCCCTGCTAAGGTGCCAAATAAGACTTAGTTGGAGATCATCGTTTGGCACCGACTTCAATATAGAAGTGTGATGTCGTCTGTACCTTATATTATTTTGAACTTTTAAGTGTTTTTGAAGTCGGTTTTTATTTTTTGTTTAAAAATCGATTTAATCAGCTGTTTTCAAAGATATCGTTAGATAATTAGCGCATTGAATTGTGGTGGCGAATGATCTCCTGTCAAAGTCATATTGCTCGTCGACGCTCGTTCCGTTCGTTCGTCTTCGTTCGCTCATTCAGAAAAACATGGCTTCCCGATCAATGAAGTTGTAGCCAATGCATTATTTGTAGTGAAACTCGACAAAAAATTGAAATGACTGTTAATAGTGGTGTTTTTTGTGAGTGATATTGATATTGTTGTTTAATGGGCAATGGGGCGTGGTCAAGAGTTATTAGATGCAGCTCGTAATGGCGACAAGCGAACTGTCGAGAAAATACTTGCTCAAATAACAAAAAGGAGTGGTCCCTTTACGAGGTAGGTTCTAATGATTATGAGCGTGATTTACTTATCATCCTGTTACGAAATTCTTTCTGTGACAATTCTTGTACCTTTAATTAAGTTTTCAATTCACTTCGTTCTTAATTTCTTTGAAAAACTAACTTATCATATAAGTCATGTATGGTGTTTTTGTTATTGCTTAAGTATTTGATGTATTTTTTTATTTGAAACTTGTGTACCTACTTCCTTCTGCAAAAGTTGTAGTTTAGCGTCTACTCGGCTTACTAAGGGTAGCAATTAAACCATTATAAACAAGGTCAAATACTTAGAAATGTGTTACACTATCCATGTACCTGCCTAGAAGACACCATTGACAATATAGTGTAGGTTAGTAGGTTCTGATGTTTCAGTGTTAAAAATTCAGATTTATCTAAATATGCTTTTTACTTTAACCCTAGAACCCTTCCCAGGGGTCTGTATCACCCTGGGGTAATTGCTTGGAAATAATTTTTTGTTATTGACAAAACAGTTTCTTTATTTTTTCTATTCTTCTATTTGATTATGCTCACAATTTTTTGCATTGTCATTTGGTTATTGTCCTGCTATATAGTGTAAATAATTAGTGCAGGGAGCTCTGGTACCCTTGGGTAGTAAAATCTGTTGAAATCAATAAATTTGTGACATGTTTGTTAATCTAATTGTTTGTTGGTTTTAATTTGATTTTTTTATACTATTGAGGCTGAGTTTATGGAGCGCGTTTAGAGCCTCTGAGTGAAGTTGTCCAGTTGTTTTTTAACTCGCTCAGAGGCGTTGAACGGATTGCAGCAACCAAATCTTTTATCTCCCTTGTTCTAGTAGATGACATTATAGAATATGGCCGCCAATATCATCCAATCACGTAAGAGTATTTCAGTAATAAACGTCAAAATCAATGGTTGTTCGGTTGTAACTCGCACTGAAAAGTTGTACTTCGCGCGAAGGCTCTGGACGCGCTCCAGCATATAAAGAAATTTTGGGAAACATAACCTAACCCACCTAAAATCATTAGCTGTTGATAACACTATGGCTAGAGGAGTGCAAAAATTGATTAACTTTGCACTGTAATATCCACTATAATATAAATAATAATTTTGAAAGTACCTGTTATGCCAGAACCGGTAGCTCCCACCATTTTAAAATAGGGCGATGCCGGTTTTGTCCATACTCCAAAGACTGTGAAAGCAAGAGTTTTTGCAACAAGTGTAAAAAAATTGTTTGTGGCGAAGGCGAAGATCAAGTAAACGTTAATGTTTGATGTAAATGATAGATTTTTAATTAGATTTCTTCCTTTCTTCAAGCCATAGGATGAAAAAAAAATATTTAAAAAGCTATTGAGCTTTTATTTTCAAAAACATCTTAAAATGAATATATGGGTGCTCCAGCACACTGGGTAGGAAAAGCCAGTACAAAATGACTTGACCATAATTTCACCTGATGGTAAATGACAATATGGCTGAAAATGGAAGAGAGCTTCACTTACCTCTTGTTGTAGGAAGACAGTAATGTTATATTATATTGTTATTTTGGCCACAAACTGAGATAAGACGGTGGTAGCTGGTCAGGCGAGCTCAGAAGCCCGAACCAAGCAGAAAAATTTAGGCTCTCATGGGGAATCGAACTATGGACCTCCAAATTAATACTAGGTAGTCTCAACTCAACCACTAGACCATGGAGGTGGTTAAAATATATTTGAATTAAAAAAAATTGATGTATGATGAAAAGGAAAATAAATTTGGAAACTTGAGAAACTATTAAATGCATATCTTCAATCATGTCATGGTGTTAGCATCTCATGTGATTGCAACCATTTTTTTTTTTTGGGAGGGGGAAAATGCATTTACGCATTCCTCGTGGTCGAGCCAAACCACGAGGATATGTGGGACTCCCCAGACCGTACCCGGCCTGGGCCTACCCACTAAAATCCCCCCCAGCAGCTCCTCCGTCCGTCACAAGACAGAGGGAAGGGGACAACAGCCAGGCCTTCTTCCCGCTGACCCCCTGCCCGTGACATGTCCGTTGCCGGACTCCGCTTTGTGGAGCGGCGCAGAATAGCGCCGCTCTATACCCCGCAACTGGTTTTTTACTGTGGTTGCCTTCCACGCGGCCCGACGCTCAGTGCGCCGGGCCCCCGGCCCGCTCAGTGCGGGTAACGGGATGCCCGACGGCAGATCCCACTGGATCTACCGCCGCGCGGGTGAGCCGAAGCTTGGGGAAATCCCCAACGGGCGTGAAGCGCCACGGCGAGAAACTCGCCTCGACCCTACTACCACCAGAGGTAGCCGCCGGGATCGGCTTCCAGCGAGAGCCACACCTCTTCTTAACATAAGAAGAGGGGACTTCGCCCTTCCCCGCATGAAGCGGGTGGCCACACGAAGTGGCCCGCCGGGTTGAACCCGGCCATCCCACGCCCCATATGGGGGTCCTCTCGTCAGACTATTAGCCCGCGGCAGAGAATCTGCCGGGTTGCCCAGGGTGCACCACAAGGAGGTTGTCTGACATCGTACCCCATGTGTTTGCAACCTAGGAAAGCGAGCATATCTGCTATTATTTAATAAATAATTTGATAGAAAAATGTGATATTTGTTTGTTTTCCAGTGATTTAATTAATAATTTTGTTTTTTTATGTATGGTATGGTATGGTAATGGTTATGGTTCGACATACACCATGACCAAATAGGGAAAAATGTTCTTGGTTATGTTTGAAGCTAGTGACTATTAAGGGAAAAATATAAATAAATCCAAACCATAATTTAAGGTATGTCTTTAAAATTTCAGTGTTTAAAGTCCTTTGGTAGCATAAAATGACAAAATTTTGAATCAAAATGCCTTGAGAGTGGCAAATTGGCTCCTTTGTGACTTATACCATGATATGAAATGGGTATTTTGGAATCACTACTGACGATAGGAGCTGACAATGAATGCTTAACTCCTACAAATGACATTCAAAGTTAAATTGACCCTTCAATATTTTAGTTATCAGCTTGGTCTTCAACTTTACCTTAGATCAAACTGATTAGATTATAGTAGGATTTTTTTTTCTAAATTCAATATTGGTACAAAGATCGAAAATAAACAAAATTGATTACTGTAATGATTAAATTGTATTTTTGTTATGAAGCTACTATTCATCATCACAGCCCATACACGTCCCCACCGAGGGGTTCAAGCCTACCCTATATTAG
This sequence comes from Schoenobius gigantellus, assembly GCA_963935595.1. NCBI lineage: Eukaryota > Metazoa > Arthropoda > Insecta > Lepidoptera > Crambidae > Schoenobius > Schoenobius gigantellus. Next base: position 57,407,016 of record OZ012541.1, read on the forward strand.
GGTGATTAGGCCTTAATCAACCACGCGAGCCCAGTGCGGATTGGTCGACTTCACATACACCATTGAATTTCTTCGCAGATGTATGCAGGTTGCCTCACGATGTTTTCCTTCACCGTAGGAGCGTCAGACAAATGTACATATGAAATTCGAAACGAAAAACACATTGGTACATGGCGGGTCTCGAACCCCGACCTCCCGATTGGAAGGCAAGTGCCGAGTCCACAGCGCCACCGACGCTCCTATTATCATTATGCAATAATCTATATACAGGATAAATTTTGAGGTACCGGCAGCCTCGCAGGATTAGATAGCTAACATTATTAACTACAACTTTTTTTTTACGAGTTTCAAGATAACTCAATACATTGAACAAAAATCAATTTTCAAGTTTTTATGACACTGTCGTGACATTGATATTAAGTCTATGTTTCATTCATAAATGACGACGGAAGACAACGCTAAGCTCGCGCGCTGTGCGCGTAGAGTTAAAAACATTCTAGAGGTATGTTAAATGAATATTTATTTTTGTATGAAAGTAAAATCTAACGAATTATCAAAAACAAACGTTGTAGTTAATGATGCCTGATATTAAAATCAGGCAGCGTGATATTCGTGCTATTGCAGTAAGTTGATGTCAGGAAAGCTAGTGGATCTGATGGCGTTCTAGGGGTTGTACGCAAAAAATGTGCAGCGGAGTTGTCTTCCGTACTCGCGCGCCTGTACAAACTATCGTACTCATCGGGATCCAAGCCGGAGGCTTGGAAGGAGGCATAGGTGCAGCCAGTGCCAAGAAAGCAAACTGTTCGGACCCGGTCAACTATCGGTCAGTAGCTGTCACCTCAGTACTGTGTAAAATCATGGAAAGGATCTTGAATAACCAACTGATCCGTTACCAGGAGGATTACTCTCTGATAACAATCGTCAATAAAGGTTCAGATCCAAGCGATCGACGGGTGATCTAGCATATGTGACGCACGTGTAGAGTGAAGCTATCGACAAGCACGGTGAGTCACTGGCTATTAACCTAGACATCGCCAACGCCTTCGATAAGGTCTGGCATAAAAGTCTTCTCTCCAAGCTACCATCTTACGGTCTACCTGTTCAGCTCTGTACCTGGGTGGCTGATTTCCCGAATGAGTGAAAAATTTGTGTCCTTTTTTAAATGGATGTAGTTCGCGGTTCATGCCAGTGAATGCCGGAGTGCCTCAGGGTTCCGTTCTATCCCCGACACTTTCTTCTGCATATTTATTTATTATTTGGCACAGTTACAAGATACAAACTAAAACATAAATTTGTTACACTTAAGAAAATAAGAATATAAACTAAATTTGTATCTCTATTACAACCGCGCACAGCATGCTATTGAAATATTGTGCGTTAAACGGATATAATGCCTGTATTAATCCTCATCTAATCTGACAATAACAGTGATCTAGTCTATTGTAGGTAAAAGTTCTCCTAAATTGTCTTTAATTTTTTTAACACATGTTTTTGGGCTCTGGTGGAATACATCCAACTCTTCACATAACAAATTATACATCTTACAATAGCGTATAAGAGGATTATTCGCAGAAACATTGTTTTTGGTACATGGTACAACAAAAATATTTTTTTTACGATTCGACCTATTGTGACTTTTAGCGAAACATGGCCTAACAAATCAGTATCCATCTTGAAGTTAACGACAAGGTCGTTACAGCATCAGAAGACCGCTTATGTGACGTCTCGCGTTAAGTGACTCTAAGTTGATTCTCCTGAGTCTTTCAGAGTAGGTAGGTAAGCTATTTCTTAAGCCCAACCTAGAAATAATGCCTCGAACAAAACGTTTCTGAATTGCCTCTATCCTATGGATGTGATTTGATTAGTACGGCGGCCAGATAACACTGCAATATTCGAGTAAACTTCTAACCAAGGTTGTATAGAGTATCATTTTTGTACGAATTTGTTTGAAAGGTTTTGATATTCTATTTATGAAACTCATCAATCGCCTTGACTTTAGGATCATTGAATCGTAGTGTACTCTAAAAGACAGTTTCGAATCAATATACTCCCAGTGGGGCTAGCACACAGGAGAATCGAAAATCGAATCGAAATCCGAATCGAGGAGTTTGTATGGCAATTTTATTAGCGCCACGGCGGTGAGTAGCAGAACTAATAAAATTGCCATACAAACTCCTCGATTCGGATTTCGATTCGATTTTCGATTCTCCTGCGTGCTAGCCCCACTGGTCACGAACGAATGTTCCAAAAAGAAATCGACTTATTCGTCAACTGGCGAGTGCGAAACTCGCGAGCGCGCGCCAGTTGGCACCTTTCGATTTTTTTTTATCGTCAACTCGCGCGCACATGTAAGTACAGTCAAATTATAACAGATTGAAACCAAAAACTATAAAAAACTAGCTATTGCCCGCAGCTTTGCCTGGGTTGGAAGGTTGGTAACTGAGTGTTTGTGTTTTGTTTTCTGGGTTAGAACTGAATTTTAATATCTGTTATGTTTACGATTTTTCGAAATATGTACAATCGCATTTGGTTTTCATTTTCGGACCAGAACGTTGCTCTGCCCAGATTAGCATGCTTAAGCGGGCTTTGGTTTTTATATTATAAATTAAGCATTTAATACTGCCGCCTGTAGAGAAACTATGGAAATAAAACAGTTAATCTTTAACTATTGACGTGGGGTCTCTAAGCCCCCCCGCTTTGTCTATTGGTTTAGTTTGATTTGAACCTATTTATTATGATTAAGACAATTTTTAGCCTAATATCTAAAAATAACATGTGAATTGTGTAACGAAGAACAGCGGCCTTAGTGACCCCGTCCATAGAAGTGTAAGAAAAAAAAGACGTCCAAAATTAAAGGCGAAACAGTGAAAAATTTTTGAATGTGGAAGTTTTTAGTGATATTAATGTATTGTGGTGGTAAATTGATAATGATTTTACTTAGTTAAAGTGTAAGTCTTCTAATGTGAAACATATACTTAACAAAAACTATAATTTTCACAAAAATATCGAGAAGAAATTGCACTCGTGTCAGCAATAGCAATGGCGGGTGCTACCCAGCTAAATGCAATGGTTCAAAATCAAAAAAATCAAAATCATTTATTCATTCACAATAGAAAATGGTGAGTATAGTTGCAAATGGTCAGCATTAAAAAGCTTCAACATTTTTTAGTTATACTACGACTAGCTTTCCGCTCGCGGTGTCGCCCGCGTTATTGCTGTTTTCCCGTGGGAATGTTATATTTTACCTATTATATAGAAGGCTGTTATTTATATTTAGGAGCTCGGATAATAAATTTCATAGAAAGAGCAGATTTTAAATATTTTCCATAAAAACTTTCTACCCCTATTTTGCACCTTAAGGGGGTAATTTCGAATAAACCATGAAACACGTGTTCAATGAAATATTTTTAAGAGCATGAATCTCAAGTTTTATCAAAATCGTTGTTAATTTTAAGATTTTTCCATACAAACTTGCAACCCCTATTTCACCCCTTTGGGGTTAATTTTTTCTAAAATCCCTTAGTGTGCGTCCGCATTTTGAATTAAAACAACTATCCAAATTTCTACCATTAGCGGTTACGGCTGTGCGTTCGTCTATAGATGGGAACATCTCTCTTCACGCTCGAGGAAGAGCGAGTGGCAACACAGCATTTTAGTCTGTGCAGTGAGAGCCTTTTTGGCGGCCGGCCGCATGTAAGATGTCAGTTGAGTCGAGTCGAAATGTCATGACATTGAATTAGGTTAGGATGATGTCCGGGCATCCATAAAATATAATACACAGTATATAACTAGCAAATTGTATTTTGCGCGGCGCACCTAATATCGGGGTGCGAAAGCCCGCTTTGTGTTGTGCAACGGTGTCGAAATCGCGTGTGTGAGCCGTGGTGGCCTAATAGGCATTTGTAGTGCTCCGGTCTCCACCGGTGGATCCACTGCAGAACTTCAGGAGCCGCGACTTCCTTCGAGCTAGCTCAGGAAGTCCACCGGCTACGGAGGAGACGGACGGAGACAATTGGAATCGGGGTAAGCCACAATGTTTTTTATGAGCTGGTAGTAGGGTACAAAATTCAGCAATACAAGTCTGCGAAACGCCGACGTGGTGGTGTCTACCTTGGGCACCACCATCTCTTGGTAGCAGAGCGTGGTTTTTAGATTTGAGTGGTTGATTAGTATTGTACAATTAATATTGTAATCTTGTTGGTTGTCCAAACGGGCAATACATATTAATTGTTTTTGATTGCTGATTTTAAACCGACTACCATCTCATTTGTGGACCGATCTCCCTAACTAGTTGTCATTGTCATTGTATATGAAAAATTGGGGTTAAATGCCTTTGTTGTTCTAGTTAAGTTCTAGCATTTACCTATATTTGATTTTGGTTTGTTTTTTCATATCTTTGTTTTGCCCTTGAATATTTTGTTTGTTAAGTTGTAAACTTATAATTGAATTTAATTTGTTTAAAAGATTTTGCTGCTAAATGACTTTACTGTTGTTGTAATACACTATTTTGCTGTGTTAAGTTTAGTATTTACATTTGATTTTGTTTTGTTTGCCTTTGAATATTATGTTTGTTAAGTTATTGACCTAATGCTTGAATTTAATTTGTTTGAAAAATTCTGTTGTTAAATGCCTTTGTTGTTCTAGTTAAGTTCTAGCATTTACACTTGATTTTGGTTTGTTTATATATTTTGTTCTGCCTTTGAAGTTCCTCCCGATCTGTTTTATTGTCTGCGGTTGTCGGTCTGTTTGTCCGTGTATTATTATAGTGTTTATTAATTTTGGTGCAAAATGGTCCCGCCAGTCAGCCCGCTTAGTGGTGCCCGCGCGGGTGCACAAAAGATTTTGAGATGGTTTGCTAGTGCCGTCGCTTTGGTAGACCGACCAGACCGAGAACAGGCCTTGTTAATTCGGCATGAGGGAGTACCGGCTCGCTTGAAGGAATTGGAGCAGCTTTTCGTTGCTCATCAACAATATCTGCTCGACCACCCAGCCGAGGGTGCCGCTGAGTTGTGGGCAGTCGACCAATTTAATGCCGATTATGATCAGTGTTTTGAACAGGCGGATGTGATCATAAACAAGGCTCAGGCTATCCTATTCGCCCGGAGGGGTGAGTCGTGCACGCCCGGGGAGGTCAAGCCTACCCCGGCCGGCTTGCTGGGCAGACTGCCCACTTTAGACATCCCAACCTTTGATGGGAACCTGGCTTCTTGGATGGGGTTCATTAACCTCTTTGATAGCCTGGTTCACTCGAGGGACGACCTGTTCCCTAGCCAGAAATTGGCCTATTTGCTCTCTGCCTTACGTGGAGAGGCTGGTGTGCTTGTCCAGCATCTACCTGTCAACGATGACAGTTATGAGATTGCAAGGGCGTTGTTGACCGCCTGGTATCAGAATGTTCGCTTGCTAGCGGACACACATGTGGCTGCCATTTTAGGGCTGCCACGAGTATCGCGGGTCTCCTCATTGAGGAAGGAGATTTTGAACCCGCTGCTAAGCGCTATTAATGCGCTCAAACGACTTGATCTACCGGTGGACCAGTGGTCCTTTATTTTGCTCCACCTCATCCTCGATAAGCTTCCCATGGAGATGAAGGGGCGCTTTGAACAAAGGTATGGGGGCAATAGTGCCTCGTACCTCCCCCCCTTCTCGGATCTCATCAGATTTTTGGAGGATGAGTGTCGGATGACCGACCACTTGGATCTGGTTCCTATACCGGGACCGAGTACAGGCCGCTATGAGGCGACCCGGGCAGCGCCACGGAGAGAGCGCCGCCCGTACAAGCAGTATACTGCAGTGCGGCAGAACTCTCCACATGGGGAGAGGCCGATGCCTTGCAAGTGTTGCAAGCGGGATGACCATCGTTTGCCGGCCTGTCCCAAATTTGTTGGCCTACGCACCGAGGGGCGTAGGAATATGGCCAAGCAGCGGAATTGGTGCTACCGCTGCCTGGGGGCTCATATGGCATCGGCTTGCCCCCACCCACGAGATTGCCACTGTTGTGGAGGGGCCCATCACCCCCTCTTGTGCTTTAATAATAAAGACACTCGTGAGGTGGTGAGAGAGAGGGACTCGCACACGGGCGGGGGCCCTCGTAGGTCACCCACATCTCCGAGGAGATCGGAGGGGCGTGCCACCCCTCCGCGGAGATTGGACAGGCGCCCCCCCTCTCGTGAGAGGATTGGGCGCTCCACCCCCCCTACGGGCGGGGGGGATCGACGCGCCGCTTCTGAGGCGCCACCGCGGGATTGGGCCGCGGTAATTAGGGAGCCACGCCGGGAGCTGATACGCTTCTCTCCCCCTCTGATGGAGAGACCCCGTTTATCACGGGCTCCCCCAATTTTGGCCCATCATGGGCAACGCCCGGCCCCCCGATGCCGCTTTGATCGGGGCCAGTACGTGCCGGATTGGAACCCGCTCGAGCGCCTTGAGCGCCCTACTCCTCCGCCGCGCACGCATTTTTTTTCGGACTCCCCATCCCCCCCGTTGCGGGGAATGCGGGAGGATTTTCATTAAACCAACTGTCGGCTGCAACCCCCCCACAGGAGCAGGTGCTGTTACCAACAGCCTCCGTACAGGTGTGGGGCCCGAGGGGCACCTTTGTTTTAGTTCGCGCCCTTTTGGATACGGGAGCTCAGGGTTGCATTGCCTACAGCTGGCTGGTCCGGCAGTTGAGTTTGAACACATCTCCATACCTTGAATCGGTACGGGGAATCGGAGACCTGCGGATCCCGGATCCGATCGGTCAGGTTTTGTTCTCCTTCTCCCTCCACTTCTCTTCAGCGCCCAAAATTGGCGCTACCGCGATTGTTTATGAGAAGGTTGTTGGTCAGCTTCCGCAACAGCACGTTTCGCGCGCTGTCGTTGATGCGACATCAGGATTGACCTTGGCTGACCCTTCCTTCCACCGAACCGGTCCGATTCACTTATTGCTCGGTGCCGATGTTCTAGGCCGCGTATATTGTGGGAAGAGGAGAGAGTTACAGAAGGGTGGGCTGGTAGCCTTATCTACATCGCTTGGGTTTGTAGTGATGGGACCAGTTAGGCATAACCCACCATCTCCATTAGTGGACAGTTACATAACTGTTAGCTCCACCTTATCGGATGTCCTTCAACGGTTTTGGGAGGTGGAAGAGACACCTACCGTGAAGCGAGTGAACCCCTTAGACGAGGAGTGTGAGTTGTTCTACCAGAACAATACAGGTCGCCATCGCTCGGGACGGCTGATCACTCGATTGCCCTTTTTGTCAGTTCGCCCCTCACTTGGCAGCTCCCGGCCGTTGGTCGTATGAGTAGGAACTCCGACCTCAAACAGAAGTATGTCGACTTCATGCGAGAATATGAGCAACTGGGGCACATGTCGGTCTCGCGACTGGACTGGCGAAACGAGGAACATAATTTTCTTCCTCACCACGCGGTTTTGAAACCTTCCACCGGGAAGATACGCGTTGTTTTTGATGGGTCAGCTCCTACGTCTACCGGAGTTTCGCTGAATCAATGTCTGCATGCTGGACCGAAGTTGCACCACGAGGTGGGTGATGTATTGACCAACTTCCGTCGCCATGCCGTCGTCTTTGTGACCGATATCCGGATGATGTTTCGGCAGACTGTGATTCACCCGGACGATAGACGATATCAGCTCATATTATGGAGGGAGGATCCCAGAGATCCCATGCTAGTCTACGAGCTGAACACCAATACATACGGTTTGCGTTCGAGCCCCTTTGTGGCAATTCGCTCACTTGTGGAACTCGCTGAACGTGAGCGGTTACGATACCCTCGCGCATCCTTGGTTCTCAAGGAGGATGCATTTGTTGATGATATTTGTACGGGTTCCTCTAGTGTCGAGGAAGCCTTGATTTTGCGAGATGAACTAATTGCTCTTCTCGGGGCTGGTGGTTATGAACTGAGGAAGTGGATGTCCAACTCACCTCAGCTTTTGTGTGACTTGCCAGACGACCACCAGCAGGAGCCTCATATTTTTGAGAATGCCAACACTCCAGATTTACTGTCTGTTTTGGGAGTGCAATACAGACCTGTGCAGGACACGTTCACCTATCGATTGGAGCTGCCAAGCCCCAGGGTCTGGACGAAACGGTTGGTTTTGTCTACAGTAGCTCGTACCTTTGACCCAAATGGCTGGATTAGCCCCGTAGTGTTTTGGATGAAGTGCTTCCTACAGGAACTTTGGTCAGCCGAAGTGTCGTGGGATGAGCCCCTCTCGGGCCGTTTGCTGCGAGATTGGGAGTCCTTCATGTCGTCTCTCCCCGACATTAACCCTGTTAGTATCCCTAGACATATACTGCATAAGGGACGGTTTACGGCCAGCCTTCATGGCTTTTGTGACGCGTCTGAGAGTGGATACGCAGCCGTCGTATATATCCGGACGGTCGATGATAGAGGAGCTGTTAAGCTTCACTTGCTAATTGCTAAGAGTAAGGTTGCTCCACTTCGGACCAGGGACCGGACCCGGTTACCGTTATAGCCGGTAACCTTAGGGTTTTGATGGGGTATTTTATAATGCTGGGTTTTTAAACCCTTTGCCTTACGGTAAGCTTTCAAACGGCTTACCGGTTTACACATTAATCCCTTCGATTGAATTAATTCGGGTTACCGCTAACCGATATCAAAAACCCCCAAATGGGTTACCGTTCTAAACGCTGATTAATTTGTAAAAAATATTTTAGACCTTAGGTATATGGCGTGTAGATTGCTTTTGCACCGCATATTTGCCGAAGGTCGCAACCGAACTCTGGCGTTATTGCGCCCGCAGTGCTATTTCAATCGCTCGGTGTGCGTGAGGGAAAGGGTTACCCTAACCCGAACAGTAAGCGGTTAAGCGCATAAACACTAAAAACCTTTAAGATTGGGTAAGCGGTAAATTATTGTTGTGGGTGGTAACCCCTATTTTACGGGTTATCGTTATTGTTGGGAAACCTGTCGAACGGCTTACCGAGCCCACTGGGTTACCATACGAATGGGTTACCCTTTCGAACGGCTTAAGCAAATGAACGGGTTTTCCGGTCCCTGCTTCGGACTCGATTAACGATTCCGAAGTTAGAATTGTCTGGAGCTACTCTTCTGGTTCGTTTGATGAACCACGTTGTTGACACCCTGGGACGTAGTGTGGACTTTGAGTCGCTATTTGCTTGGTCCGACAGTCAGATTGTCCTGTGTTGGATTAAGAACTCCGTCCACTCGCTGGAAGTATTTGTGGCCAATCGGGTATCCCAAATACAGGCCTCGAAGGCCACGTTGATTTGGCGCCACGTGCCAGGTGAAATAAACCCTGCTGACTGTGCATCACGTGGCAGCGAAGCCCCTCAGCTTATTGACCACACTCTGTGGTGGGGTCCCGAATGGTTGTTACAGACGTCTTGGCCTTCCACACCAGCTGTGGTGAAGGCACCAAATCCGAGCTTGCGTGTTCACGCTGTCGAGACTATGGCGGCTCCAGAGCGGGAATTTTTATTAGACCGCTACAGTTCTCTGGACAAGTTGCTCGGCGTGACCGCTTGGATAAGAAGATTTATTCGAAATTGTCGCCGGCCTCAGGACAAAGATTTGTGTCCGGTCCTCTCTCCGCAGGAGCGCCAAGATGCTCTTTTGCATTGGGTGCGTATGACCCAGTCTAGAGCGTTTGAACCGGAACTTAAGATTTTCCGTACCGGGACGTCCAAATTGAAGGGACCCTTGGTGCGTTTGACTCCCTTTCTGGATGATAAAGGATTGTTGCGTGTAGGAGGCCGATTGAGGCACGCTAACTTGCCTTATAGATCACGTCATCCCCTGTTGCTCCCCAAGGACGGACCATTGGTGCGATTGTTGATCATTGATCGCCATGTGAAGAATGCTCATGCCGGATGTAATGCATTGACCGCGCTCCTCCAACGGGAGTTTTGGATTTTGTCAGCGCGAAGAATAATCCGATCTGTTATCTTTCGATGTCTGCCCTGCTATCGTTTACGCCCCGAGACGATGCAGCCCCAAATGGGTGATTTGCCTGCTGATCGTGTGAATGAATCGATGACCTTCTTAGGAGTTGGAACTGATTTCGCGGGACCGTTCACTATAAAAACGTCGCGACTCCGTAATGCTAAGACTGAAAAGGCTTACTTGTGTGTGTTTGTTTGTTTGGCCACTAAAGCCGTTCATTTGGAGGTGGTGAGTGCGCTCACCATGGACGCTTTCTTAGCAGCGTTAGGCAGATTTGTCTCCCGCCGGGGACTGCCTTCTCTAATTCGGTCCGATTGTGGGACGAACTTCAAGGGCACTGATAGACATATAAGAGAAGTTTGTGAATTTTTAGATAAAAATAATATTGAGATCGGATCCACACTCTCCCGTAGGGGGGTAACATGGCGATACTCCCCGCCGTCTTGCCCTCACTGGGGAGGGATTTTTGAATCTGTTGTAAAGGCCGCCAAGACTCACCTTCGCCGCGTTATTGGGGAGACTATTCTCACGTTCGAGGAACTCGCGATGGTGTTTCATAAGATTGAGGCGGTTCTCAACTCGCGTCCGTTATGTCCGTTATCTACCGATGCGAACGATTTGCAGGCCCTCACGCCGGGCCATTTCTTGATAGGCAGACCACTTAACGCCCTGCCCGAGTATCCTTATAGAGATGTCAATCCAGGACGCCTTTCGCGGTTTGAGTTGCTCCAGCAGCTTACCCAGAGCTTCTGGCGCCGCTGGCACCTTGAATATTTACACATTTTGCAACAGCGCGTTAAGTGGTCAGATAAGACAAACCCACCGAGGGTTGGAGACCTCGTGTTAGTGAAGGACCCAAACCTGCCACCCTTACGTTGGCGTCGCGGACGCATTGTCCAACTTACTCTAGGGTCTGATGGTGTGCCCAGGTTTGCCGAGGTCCTAGTTGGGGATTCTGTTTTGAAGCGCGCGGTCGCTACTCTTTCTCGCCTCCCCTTAGACTGATTTGGCGGACAGTCCGGGACTGTCCGGAGCGGGGGGATGTTCACGCTCGAGGAAGAGCGAGTGGCAACACAGCATTTTAGTCTGTGCAGTGAGAGCCTTTTTGGCGGCCGGCCGCATGTAAGATGTCAGTTGAGTCGAGTCGAAATGTCATGACATTGAATTAGGTTAGGATGATGTCCGGGCATCCATAAAATATAATACACAGTATATAACTAGCAAATTGTATTTTGCGCGGCGCACCTAATATCGGGGTGCGAAAGCCCGCTTTGTGTTGTGCAACGGTGTCAAAATCGCGTGTGTGAGCCGTGGTGGCCTAATAGGCATTTGTAGTGCTCCGGTCTCCACCGGTGGATCCACTGCAGAACTTCAGGAGCCGCGACTTCCTTCGAGCTAGCTCAGGAAGTCCACCGGCTACGGAGGAGACGGACGGAGACAATTGGAATCGGGGTAAGCCACAATGCTTTCTATGAGCTGGTAGTAGGGTACAAAATTCAGCAATACAAGTCGGCGAAACGCCGACGTGGTGGTGTCTACCTTGGGCACCACCAATCTCCTTTTATGATAAGATGTATTGTGTTACAATAAAAGTTTAAAAACTAATACTGAAACTAATTATTATCTAAAAATTCTTTAACAGAATAAAATAATTTACATACAACCTTTTATATAACTCAACTTTAAATCTGTTTAATGTTAAATTTTTTAAATTTTCTGATAACTTATTATACACATACAACAATAGTTAATTATGAATTTCGCACAATTTGGTCGAACACCACGATCAAGTCTATTTAATCTTGTATATTTATTTGGAAATAATTCTTTAGTACTTTTAAAGAGACTTCTATTTTGTTTTACAAATTTTGCAATTTCAAATATACATATAATAAGCAAGGAAGGAGTAGTAAATAAAGTTTCTTAAAGAGCATTCATAGTGAACTTCACTCACATTGTTTAATTTTGGACAGTTAATTCTTTATTCTAATTCTTGTTATTATTAGGGAAATAAGCAGTTTTTTTCATGTTGATTTATATATTTATCTCAAAACTATGTTTTGTTTTATTTTAAACTTACGTCGTATAAAGTGTCTTAAACATTTAAAAAAGGTACCTACTTGAAATTTACTTAAACATTTTTGTAGCTGACTATACAAAAATATGTTGGATTCCACCATCGAGCGAGATGACGACAAAAAAATTTGGTAAAATCGGAAGGTTGGCACTGGCGACCGCTCGCGAGTTTTGCGCTCGCCAGTTGACGAATAAGTCAAGAAATCATATCAATGATATGATTTCTTTTTGGGACATTCATTGTTACACGGATGACAGTACAGTGCATGCGGGATATTTCGTACATGCGGCCGCTGGACGGGCGGACACCGGGTAAAGCTGGGATAACCTTGTCACTGAACTCAACCGGGTCTTGGACTTTATATCTAAATGGACCACAGAGAACCTGGTTGATTTTCGTGCCATGAAAACGCAGGTGTGCGCGTTCTCAGCAAAAACGTCACCGTTCCTTCCCCTTCCCTCTCTTTACGGCACAAGACTTAAGCTGCAGAGCAGTATTACATGCTCGGTATATATATCTGTTAAAAACATCATCACGTAAACTCTGTCTTGAACAAGGTGCGGCGATTCTTCACGACTGCTCTACTGTGCTTTCTATTCAAAGCCCAAGTACGGTCCTGCGTAGAATATTGCTCTCACCTCTGGGATGGCTCCACCAAGTACTTACTCGATGCATTGGATAGGTTGCAGCGCCGCGCAACACGCATCATTGGCGATGCAGAGTGACTAACAAACTCGAACCTCTGCATTTGCGTCCCGATGGTGCGTCACTAAGCGCGTTCTATTGCCTTTACCACCGCGAGTGTTATGAAGAGCTTTTTTTTACTAATCCCACCTTCTCCTTTCCTCCTTTCCTTTTAAGGGCTTCACGTGTTGGCCGGCGCGTTCCAACGCCAACAAAGAAATTTAGCAACTCATTTCTATGTCGCACGATTATAAATGGAACTTTCTGCCAGTACACGTTTTACCTCCATCTTATAATCTCGGGTTCTTTAAAAGAGGCGCGAAGACGCACCTTGCAGGTGGGTATAGTGAGGGTGGCTAATGCAGCGTGTATTCTTTCTGCCGCACTAGCTATCTTCGCATTTGAACTCTATTTCCATTTATCACCAGGTGGAATGGAGTCCTTTGCCAGGCCTTCTATAAAAAAATACCCACATTACTGGGTTTGGAAAAGAAAAATAATAATAATGCAGTACCTGGCCATAATTTCTTAGTGGCATGACCTTAAGGTCTTGGGTGCTTCTATCAGCGTTTCCATACTCAGCATCAAAGATCCAGTTTATGTTGCTACAACATATATATTTTATTAATTAAACTAGTCCAGCCTAATTACAGCGCCACCTGCCTTTCCAGTTGTACGTTTAAACTTTCCCTGGACCTATTCAAACACACCGAAAATTTTGTAAGATTTGTTCGATCTATTAAAGAGTTATTGCGAAACTATCACACATCAATGATCTCGTGTCGCAGTGTTTGTAACCAAACTCCTCCGAAATGGCTTGACCGATTTTTATGATTTTTTTTGTGTATATTCGTTAGGTCTGAGAATAGGTCGTAAACTATTTTTATACCTCTGGGTGATAATGTTTTTTTTTGGTCAATTATTATGGCGAAACCGTAGTACGCGGGCACATCTAGTTTTTATACATAAAGAAGAAAAAAGATATTAGGATTTTTGACCTTTGGGCTTGACCTAGAAATGTCTGAAATGGCCTATTACTAGAGGTCATGCCCTATCATCGAGTGAAAACCCAAAGACCAGGAGCTGAGAACTTGATGGAACGGACGGAGGGACGAAAACATGAGCACATAAGCATTACCAAATAGGACAATCATGCTTGCTTCCCCAGTTTTTAGTTTTTTATTAAAGTCGTTTAAAAGGCATGGACCAGGTCCGTGTTAAAAAGTAGAATTATTCCATAACTCTTAAATGTTGAAAAGTTTGACTTTCCTTTTTTAGCTTATCTGAATAACTTGAAAGAGTACAACTAAGGTGCCGGCAATATTTAAAAAACCATCTCCTAACTCTCAAGAACTTCTGTCATCATCTCAAATATAAATAAAGGCTACCAGATGCATATAGCCTTGAATAGCTTCCGAAAAATATCACACACACACCTCTCGATTTCTCTTGATTTACGTAGGATTCCATCATCAGATCCTGCAATGTTAACAATTGGATCTCTTCAGAAGTATACACTTTCAAAGATAAATAACGAAACCTCGTCATTTTGTGAAGTAAACGAAAAAATAATAGTACAGTAATTAATTTTGCTCTTTGTCTCTTTTTTCTGTTTATATAGACGTAAAATCTTCAAAAGCTAGTCATAACTTTAAAAATCATACCTGACTTAGCAAGTACTTTATATTAATTGATGTGTAATTCAGAAGTACGATGCCAGATTATTTGCTATCACAATATACTATACCAAAACCAAATTCAATATCAAAGGTAAGAAGATATCTATCATTCGAAAACGGTTGTCTATTTATGGATGAGGGATAACTCAAACCATTAAAGTGAAGTGAAGTGTTTGGCCGCGGGCCAGACGCCCATCGAAGTTAAGGAACGAGCGTTGAATTTCGTCTGTTCGTCCCTAATTGTAGGTGAATGCTATAGGGTTATATGTATTCTGCAGCAGTAAAGTTACATATTGTATTCTGAAGTAGGTGAAAGAGTAAAAACTAACAAAATTTTTAAGTCATACTGGGTTAGTCAAAATGGGTGTATAAAGCAATGGGGATCTTAATGGCGGCTGTATACTCTCGTCCTGACACCCCGAGACAGTCAGTCAGAATGTCATCCGACATGGGCGGGTGCGGGCTTCGGGCATTGATCGCTCCTTGCCCGGGCATCTTCGCCGGTGTTGGGCACGTCACGAAGTGACGGGCCCCTCTTCGCCACCCCCCTGTGCTACGACTCCGGGATCGACGCACGGCCCTCCGCGGTCAAGCACACCGGGTTAGAGGGGCTTGTCCCAAGCCCAGCGAGCGCCGGCGAGCAGGCCGCGGCTTACACTGCGCCCGGAGGAGCGTTGGGGGGAGGAGGGGGCCATTGGTCTTGTGGGGTGGTGGTGGTCATGTCCGGTGGTGGTGTCGCTTAGGCGAGTCACGCGCGCGAGCAGTGGGGTCCCGCGGCAGACTACAAGCCGTAAGCGACACTAGATCTGGTCAGGTGGTGGCATCGTCGTCGTCGTCGGCATTCGAACGTCCCGGGCAATGACGTCATTCCTAACGTAGCGTCCCGCGTTCGTCACGACACGGAGAGAGACGTTCTGGACCACCTGCAGTCTGGAACGCTGGGTCGGGGAGCACAAGACATACCACGCTGGGGCAGCATATGTGAGCCGCGAACGAACGTAGCACTTATGGACCATCAGTTTCGTACGCAGCTGCAGCCGGGATGCCAGCACCGGGCGCAGGATGCCACGGGCCATCTTGGCCTGGTTGACTACGTGGTCAACCTGGGGCAGCATGCGCAATTGGCGGTCGATGCGGCATCCAAGGTACGCAACTGTGGTCAGCCAAGCCACGTCCTGTCCGCGGAGTGTCAGCGGCGGTAGCATGCGGCGCTGCGACCCGACCAGAATGGCGGCCGTCATACCCACGTTGACGGCCATCCTCCAGTTGTCCAGCCATGTCGGCCGGCGGTCCAGCAGTTGCTGCATCCGGGCGGAGGCAAAACTAACCTTCCGCGACGAGGCGAATAGAGCCAACACCACGTCCCGCTGCCCCTCCTGGAGCTGGTCTTGGAGGGTGGGGATGTCGTCTGTGTAGGCGGCGTACAGGCACGGCGAGAGGCAGCTGCCCTAGAGCACTCCTGCGAGGATGGGGCGTGGCTGGGAGCGTTTCGGCCGCGTACGAAACTGAGGCTTCGTAACCAGTTACGATCGAATACTTTTTCGTCCTTGCACGAAACCAGTTACGATCAAAAACTTTTCATGTTTTTGTACATTAATAGAAGTAATCATTTGACATTTGTGTATTACTGGTTTTCTTTTTTCTGATCATAAGCAACTTACATAAAAGTTAGAAATAGTCAAAGTAGAAATAAGATATTTTATTTTCATATAAAAGTAATAAATTAAAAATTAAAATGAGAAAGCATAAGGACAATTAATTTCGATATTATGCCCTACAGAAATGTTTCCTTTTTTTCATTTATATTAGTGAATCATTTATTTATTCATTACAACGTTTTGTCTGCTTTATCAAAGTATCTAAGAGATGAGCCATTGTGGGATACTTCTTCCCTTTGAATCGGTTGATGTTGTTGTACCATCATTCTAGTTTGTTTGATTTTCTGACTAAGTGGTTTTATATTGTTGAGTGGTTTCGTACAAGGACGAAAAATGATTCCATCGCATCTGGTTACGAGACTCGTTACATAGTTACGTACGAGAATTAAAAAGTATTCGATCGTAACTGGTTACGTATGAGGACGAAAAAGTATTCAATCGCATCTGGTTACGAAGCTCCAGTTTCGTACGCGTCCGAAAGGGCTGGGAGGTGGCGTCCTCGACCGAAACCACGAAGCTCCGACCCTGGAGAAACGATGCGAGCAGTCTCGCGTGGGCGGGCGGCATGCCCGTGTAGTAGTTCGTGTGCGTTGCAACTTAGAACTCCATACATAAGTTTCATTTTCCACCGTCAAAAAATCGGACGCCGATAGTCGGTTGTGTGAAGACGTGTGCGTTTGCGCTAAGGCGGCACTTACGCCACAGAATAAGTAGTACTAAAGTACAGAAGGCTCCAATTCGGCGACAAGAGCGCAGGGTTCCCAGTCGCTGATATATTTAGGGCTTAGAGCTAAGGCCTAAGATTTAGGGTAATATTAAAATAAATGAATAAAGTTATTAAAAGGTAATATTAAAATATTAAAATAAATGTGACAACTCGATGTTAGAAATTAACTTGTACTAACACTAACTAAGCTACCGAATTTTGTATTGGCAAAACAAAAACATGTTTGTTGGTTCCTAAAATTGTTTGTGACCAACCAATCAAAGAATTTTATCGCTCGATAACTACAAACATACACAAGTATTGCTTTTTAATATCTTATGGCATTTAAATAAATGAAAATTTCGATTATTTTTCTTCCGTTTGTTTAGACACTGTAAACACAACAGAGTTTCTATTATAAAATACAAACTTACAATGAATTCTAAATCTGTAGATACGAAATCGTTTAGAAGTCATTTAGTTATTATAGTTAGAAAATATGCTTAATTATGGCAAGGTTTCCCAGGAAATCTACGGCAACTGCTTTATTGCAAGATTGAAAGATAATTTAGTTGAAAATTGCATAGCTTCTAATGTCACTTTAAATAGCGTTGTGACCGAACTAAAACATTATTTAACAGGTTTTTTAATAGATTTTAGGACAATTGGGCTTAAAAAATACTTTTCCAAAAAATCTATTAAAAACCTGTTATAGACGGTAAAAACGCATGTCTATTGGTAAAACTTTTATGTCATTTATTACTGTATTTTATGATTCACAGCTGTTATAAAACATTAAACAGAGTGATTATTCATATTTTTTCTATCGATTGAAATATTATCCTACTAATAAATATTATAAATGTGAAAGTGTGGATGTTTGGATGTTTGTTACTCAATCACGCAAAAACGGCTGAACGGATTTGGATGAAATTTGGCATGCATCTAGCCTTTGACATGGAAAAGAATATAGGCTACCTTTTATCCCGATTCCTTAAGTA
Organism: Schoenobius gigantellus; assembly: GCA_963935595.1. Taxonomy (NCBI): domain Eukaryota; kingdom Metazoa; phylum Arthropoda; class Insecta; order Lepidoptera; family Crambidae; genus Schoenobius; species Schoenobius gigantellus. The sequence continues at coordinate 57,424,754 of OZ012541.1, forward strand.
GTTCCCCAGGGAAAATTGAAAATTGCTTACGAGCTAAGCCGCGGGTGGGCGGGATTTTTGGACCCATTTCTGAAGTCCACGCAGACGAAGTCGTGGGTAGAAGCTAGTTAATCATATTTCTGACTTTCATCATCATCATCATCACAGCTCATATACGCCCCCACTGAGGGGCACGAGCCTACCCTATCTAGTTATAGGTTTTAGTCAAACCACGCTTGCCCTTAGTCAAACGTGTAACAATATATTTTGAGGTTAGATGATAAAGTTGATCAAGCTTGCTGGAATCTAGGAATGTCAAAGTAAAGCTAGTAAAGCATATCGACTTGAATGAACTCCGAGGTTCGTAGCAGACTATTTCTAAATAATTTCTTAAGTTTTTTGTTTCGACTTCTCTTTGTAGAGTAGGGACATTTATCCTACTACATTATGTATCGTCGTCGTTGTCGCGAGTTGTCATCGATATAATAAGGCGCATAACACATTGCACCGGACACCGCTGCGGTGTACGGAGGGACGAAAACCGCATGCGGCTGCGGCGGCACGGAACCGTGCCACCGTACGGTTTGCTCCGTATCACCGTCCGGAGCTGCTGTGCACGACGACGCCCCGCATCACCGCATTATCTATGTTGAGATCTATTACGCGTATGCACGTCCTTTCTACGCAAAAATCCGTACGATACTGCGGCACAGTGTGGCATACCCCGCGGACCGCACCGCATCACCGTCCGGGAGTGCGGTGCCGTCGCGCGCGCCGCACAACCGCACGGTGATACGGTGCGAGTGTGTTATACCCTGCGGTTTTTGTATACAAATTAAGATTCTCCAGTCAAAATTAAAAACCGCAGCACCGCACACCGGAGCGGTGTCCGGTGCAATGTGTTATGCGCCTAAGCCGTAAGGATGCGGAAAAATATCGAAGAAATCAGGACAGTTCCGGCACAATTAAGACGAATGGCAACTCTAGCACATGCATTCATATAATGAATATGTTTGTATGCGAGACATTAAACGGGCAATTCACTTGCCAAAGTTGCTAACCTAAAAGCTATGGGTACACCATTTAAGACTTTATCAATGGTCCGCCCAATTCGCAAGTAGCATCGGATGTTTGCGAAGTTTGTGCCCCTTTTACGGTGTATTGTCATCCAATGTTTAGTTTGGCATATACCTATTTGTGATGACGTTATAAGTGTATAAGATATTCGATGTTGAAAGGTTTTCTGTGCTTTTTCCTCATAGATACTATTCAACATTACAGAATAAATAACACTCTTACGAACATTATTTAATGTTACACCTATGGTTACATCGTGGATCGCATTATATTTTGTAAATATTATGCGCATTATATTTTGTAAATTAATAGGACCATCACTTGGATTGCGAAATTAGCGAAACACTACAGTAAAATATCAGATTTACAAATTCTTATTATTTTCCAACGTGGTGGCGAAATTGTTTAAAACTCCAACTTGGTTATGTGTAGAAGAATCCGAAAAATGTTTTCAGATAAGTTTCATCAATCACTAGAGACAACATAGATCAACATAGATTTGTTTAGAAGTGTATATGTATAGCATAGATGGACCCATGGAAATAAATATGCTAATTTGTGCACCCTAGTGCCGCCATATCTATTGATATCGTTACATCTACCTGTGAGGGTTTTCATTCCATTGTGTCGCGTATAATGTTCCTCACTTGTGACAAGCAAATAAATAAATAAATACTTTGTGGTCTTCTGGATAACTTAAAACAAGTTTGAAACAAGCTCACTGCTCTGATAATAGTTCCCATTATGTAGGGCCCATACAAGGATCATTATAGCTATATACTTAATCATTCTTTACTGAATTTTCATTTTTTTTTTGAAAATCCATCTGTGAACTAAAGAGTAGGCGTAAAGTAGGATAGTTATTACTTTTTCTTTGAATAAATGATTCGACATAGTAGAGACATTAGACTCCCACGATCGGTGAGACATCGCTCTTAGGTTCATAGGTTGCTGGGCAATTCGACAGCAGTATATTTCCTTTGGCGATGAGGGAAAGACGACAGCAATGCATGTCGAAAAGATCAACATGAAGTTTGTTTATGAAAAGGAAGCTTGTCTTTTTACTATCGACTTCGTTGAGAGTGTAGTTTGTATCGCGTCCTTAGAGCATTCAGAGGTGGAAGCTCTAAAGTCGCGTCTCATGTTTTCCAGAAACAAAAGCAAATCGTTTGACCGAGTTATAAGCCTTCTTGCCATTACCAGCGTCTTTTATTTGTTTTGGCTGGTGTCATGGTAAATAGTAATTTTGCTTTGGGTTTCCGTCTTCCTTTAATTTGAAAATAGTCTTTTTCTCGTATATAAAGGGTGTCCTTAAAACAATGGATAAACGATAACTATAGATGGACTTCGCAGCGCTCATGCTGGCCAAATGTAGAAATAATGTAAGCTCTGTCATCTGACATATCTATAAACGCAATCACATTTTACACTTGCAATTAAATGAATATTGGCCAATGATGAATGAATATATTAAGTCTATTAAATAAAACTCAATCAAACTGATGGAGATTAGTTGTTTACCTTTAAAAATGTTTTGTAACGTGTCAAAGTAATAGATGCTTGTTTTATGATGCGAGCTACAATGTCTTATAATGCGAGCTGCAATTATTGAACTTTGTCTATGATTTATTCTTAATTCCTCTACATCCCGGATACGTTCTACACACTTACGACAGGGAAGCTCTTAGCCTTCATATCACCTAATGATAAGTGACGATAAGGCCGAAGGTGGAAGAGAGTTTCACCTGGACTCCTCAACAACTGAGGAACAGACTATCTTACCTCTAATTATCGGAACACAACGATGCTATTAATATTGTTATTATGGCAACAAACTTAGGTAAGATGGTGGTGGATAGCTAAGCGGGCTCAGAAGCCCTATCACCAACCAAACTGAGCATAAAATTGTTTACCCCCATAGGGAATCGAACTCCATACCTCCTGATCAACACCTGGTGGTCTCAACTACTAGACCACGAAGGCGGTTAAAGAATGTCCAGCAGATACCAACAATTTCCTTTAGAGGTTTGTGGTTGATATTCTATATTGTGAGTGATACTCACACTCACAAACCCGGTCTTCATAATAATACGATATTTAATTCGATCTACAAACAATTTTAATGTATAAGCGATACAGGAACAATTAAATATGTTTGCTATTATTTATTGAAACCTAAAGCAGCTTCATTTTCTTGTTTTACAGTAAAATTACAACTAAAAATGAAGTAAACAATCCGTGACATAACCAACATAAAACACACTGAATTAATTTTACTTACTTTACTTAATTTGAATGATCAAAAATGATTTCTCAACCCTTTGTCCATCCAAATCAAGGTATCACAGTAATTTTGTAATATAAATTAAAAGGTTGTTTTTGATTTTAATATTTTGTCACAATGTCGCGATTGAATAACCAAGCGTCAGAGCTAACGAAAGTTGCGGACGCTAGGTGGCGCTGAAGTCGTGCACACAGCTTCGAAATGGGGATGGAAATTTAAAGTTTAAAGAGATGGATATTGATATGGAACTTAGTACTAAGGCTTATAAGTATCCAGAGCAATCTAGCTAATTGACCAGATGCAAAAATAAAATTGTGGGGCGCGTGAAATTTCAATCAACCGTCCACCTCTCATATCATTATAAATGCAATATTTACTCGTTTGCTCAATGCTTTACGACTGACGAGGAGAGTGGTGTGATGACCGGTGCCTAGGACCTACCTTATTATTTTTAGATTTTGGTACAGTTATCATCACCATCTTATCATTTACCTTTTTTAGTAAACCCGTTTAACTCAAAATATTGTTTTACCTTGTTTATTTTCAATTATAAATAATTAAGTTTACTTTATTCTACTAGTCAAGCCCATTCATTTGGTACCCATATTGATGGGGTTGAGAAAATGTAAGTGATCTGCCATTTTGTGGTGGTGGCCATTTTGGATTTACGATGACACTCAACATGCATAATTATATTGTTATCAGAATTAAAGGTGTGTATCAAATTTCATATCAATTGGTCAACAGGAAGGGGATGATATTTTAATTAATACTAATTTTTACCCAACAACAACAAAAAACAGGGCAAGCTAAATAAAACAGTTTAAAAATACACAGGACGGCTAGTAAAATACAACGCAACAGTTCAAACTTCCACTGTCTTGTTATGACTGATTGCCATATTTAAGAATGAAGTGAAGTGTATGCAATGCATTTATAATGTCATTTAAGACTGAAAGTTCAGTGAACAATGATCCAATTTAGCCACTAGGCCGTTTCAAGAAGAACAGTTACAAGGAAATACCGCAATAAAAAGCTCTAAATGAAGAGCAACCTCCTATGATTCACTACCTGCCGACCTGCCCAAAGTTAGTCACCGTCAGCCATTCGCTCGGCTCGGCACGCTGCTTCAGATGCTCTCCTTCAAGTATTAGAGTAAATATTTGGACGGAGTGCATGATGTGGTTCGCTCACATCACTGCGGCATTAAACAGAGCCAATCAAATCACCACAAAGTCTAGTTTATTGGTGCCGACAGTTAGAAACCGAGCACAGTATTATTTCGACAGAGATATATTCAGGAAGCTTCAAATTTGGTACAGGTGTGTAAAAATATGTTGGACGGCTTCAAGTGTGTATTTTTTTATTCTACAGCTTTGTTTTTGCCATTGAAGATTATTGATTACCTTGCTATCGGTACACATACAAATTAACTATGGAAATATTTGATTAAAAAATATTGAGAAAGCCATCATTATATCGATCGCCATCATCAAACACAAAACAAATATCACTAACAAATACATACGAAAATTGAATAACAAAAAATCTAAAAAACTAATCTACCAATATAGTTAAACGCCGAATATACAGTAGATATAGCTAACTAACATCCGAAAATGATGATTATCCTGCTTACGGCACCGTCCATTTCCACGTACTCAAAGCGTCATTATTGCTCGTAAACGCCCAGAAGCCCATTGACCCACCTGCTTTTGTTCCTAAGTTCAATGAGACTATTTAAAATGAATTCATGTTTGTTTTGTTGCGTACAAGTGTTACTTTTCGTGTTAAAGTCTATTTTCTAATTGCCTAGCACCATTAGAAAATAGACTAACACAAAGTTACAGTTCGGCAATTCTTTGTCTCTTTCAAATGACGCTCTAAGATTATGTTTAAACCTAAGACAGGATTTCGTAATAAATTTGCCTTTGGCATTTTTGACTTATTAATTGTATGAAACTAAACGTAATAAATGTTTCCCTTGGTCCATTTCGCGCTCTATCTTATCTCTTACCTTTCATTTAGCTTTGTTATCTCGAAGGCAGTTTGACGATATCACTTCGCGGGGCTATTTAGGATTTACTAGTAGTAGTGTTTGCATTGGTTCCGTCGTTGCGGCATGTTCGGTGTCGTGTCGGAGGTGTTTTATTGTGACTGGTTTCTGACCCGCGGACTCCGTCTCATAGTTACCAAATGAGTCATCTCATCCCCGTCTCAGTGTTATCCCGACTCTCATTGTATAAGTTTGTATTTAATATATCGTCTTACCGCGAAGAATGGATGAGAAAACTGTGAAGTGCTGTGGTGACGGTTTCCAAATGTCCGACGTGAGATACAACCTGCGAAGGAGCTGGATTATTACAAAGAAGTTGAAAACTAGAATATTCGACAAGGATAGGTGGGTCTGTATGAATGAGCGTTCAATTCAATATCCGCGAAGGTCACACTTTATCGGTTTTAATGCATGCAAGTATATGGATTATCTATGTAGGTAGAGTAATGCTAATGATAATGTTGTTGACGATTCGTTTGTTATGATGTCAATGATTGTCTATACAAACATTTTACTTTATTGTTAAATTGTGTCGATTTGATGAGTCATCTTTATTAAGTTTCTGTGTTTTTTGGTATGCTATTTCAGTGTTTCTCAAATTGACCTATTACGCAAACTTGCTGCCAACAAAAGTCTCGAAAATTGATGGTTTTAGATTGATTGATTGTTTGGTTTTGGTTTTTAGTGTGCTTGCTTCAGTTAATTTCCCATGGAAACCTTCCATCGCAGAATATTTAATTTCAGATTCCTAGCCAGCCGACTCTATGCAATAATTATATCTACTCATTCCTAGGTTCAAAATGAATTTAAACTCGTGTAGGTATTGGAATTTAATGTTTTATAATTGAGCTTGCTCACTCGTTGTATGTTATTTAGATTAATGACAACTTTGCTTTGAAGTGCAAAGAACTACGGCAGTTGAAATTTTTTAAGCGACAAATTTTGGAATCTGACTGACTTCACACTGAGTGACTTCAGTCATTAATGGTTCATACGGTCCTTGTAAGATCTAGAGATCTGCAAATTCTACAAGGAACACACTGCACGATGCCATGTTTAGATTGCCGTTTACTTACTACTCAAATAAATTCAAAATATTCTAGCATTCTTCGTTTGAATCCTTAACCATGGTCTAGCAAGAAGCACAGTACCATTTCATTACCTGTCTGTCTCACCTTGCAGACTGGTACACAGGGATGCGAGCATCATCGGTTTGCGGCAAGATTTGTTTTTGTCCGAGAGTTCGTTTGCCACAAAACCCAAAATATTATCATTAATGGTGTCAGGCTTATTTTTCGGAAGTCCCTTACTAATTATTAATACAGCAAAACTCCCGACAAAGATGCCAGTAATAACATCTTAGAATCACAAGTATCTGCATGTTGGTGTGGTACTAAATAGCAGGGTTCGCTGATTTAAATCAAATTGATTTAAATCACGATTTTAATCAAGTGATTTTTTTCAAAAAAATCTGTGATTTAAATCAAAATTAATATTTTTATATTAAAGTAACCCGAAGCAAATACAAAAATACAATACTCATGTTTAACTTTAATGTCACATATTTTTATCCAATAAAAATAACTAGTAAAGTAGTAACTAATACAATAACAATCAACTAAGATAGCCTTCAATAGTCTAGGTATACAAAGACAAATAGACAAAAAATAAAATTTGTAGCTTAAAAATATATTTACAGACATCATAGTCTAGTCTAGTATTAATTATTTTAATTCTAATATTACAATTCTAACAAACAAAATAGAAATAGAACAGGTCTTCCATCATTTCGACACGGTTAGCGCAGAGGTCGAGTGATCGCCTACTGTGCAACAGGTCACGGGTTCGATTCCCGTACGGGACAAATGTTTTGTATGGCCTACAGAAATTTGTTCCGGTCTGGGCGTATGTGCATGTGAAATTCTATGTTTGTAACTGCACCCACGACAGAGGAGAAAATCCTAGTGTGGGGCAACGTTTTAATAAAAAAAAAATTTGTGATCGTGATCGAATCGCGATAAAAATATCGTGATTTTTTTAATAAAAATCGATTTTTTTGATTAAAATAAAAAAATCATGATTTTTTTGGTACCCTGCTAAATAGTGATATTCCCTTGTCGCAAGTGATTGGTAGGGCGGGCGGTGCAACATTGGGCGGCGTAATTAGACCAATCACTTACTGACATCTTTGTTGGAAGTTTTGCTGTACTTACACATACACATTAACAATCGAAAAATATTATACTTATATTTGTAACTTTGCATTTTCTTTAAAAATGCTAAAACAAGTTGATAAATAAATCAAATCAAGAAAAATCCTGTTCGGGCTGCATTCGAACCTGCCCCTTCAACATACCGTGTTGACGCCATAACTATAACCTATATGCTTAGGTCACAGAGGACTTATCCAACTTGAGCGAAATTTCAACTGTATTGATCTCATATTACTTTGTTAAGCCAAATTGAACTACTCACTGTTAAGATTTGGTTAAAATTGGTTAAGGCGCTACTTTATTGTTTTCGAACAATTGTGATTTAGTGCACCACCACGAATATAAAACATCAGTTCTCAAATTCATATCTATGTTGTTGAACATATTATCTAAACATTTTAAAGACAGAAACATGATTAATAATATTTCACTTTATAGGAAAAAACATCCAAAGGTCACTCTGTTTAATATTTTAAAACTGCTTTGAATCAGAAAATATAGAAGTAATAAATGACAAACGTTTTACAAATAGACGTACATTATACTGTCTAGAATATTGTGAATTATCTATTTTGTAATCCAGTTTTCCAAAAATCGATTAAAACGTTGCAAAAAGTAATGTTTTCGTTACATCGCAGCGCGTAATCGATATTAGAAGCTATGCAATAGGCTAGATGACAAAAAATTTTTTTTTGCTTTAATAGAAGCTCATTCATATAATAAACAGAACGAAAAAATCGGTTTTCGAATAACTATAAAAACAACCATGATATAAGGTATTAAAGATTTTTCTCCATCTCTTTCTAGCAAAACGGCAATTTACAAGGAGTTTATATGGCCGTATTCAACAATGACATCACGGTTGATCTCGGATCTCTCTGTCTAATCGCCTTCAAAGTAACAACTTAAAATGCTTATATCTAATGTATTTCTAAGCCGATTTTAATTCTAATTTCACAGGACTGCATCTTTTTCCGCGCTATTTTAATATTTAATGACGAGACGTAAAAATTAGAATTCAGTCATCATCCCAATTATCAATTATTACCCTGCAATTTATAAAGAAATCTACGCCGTGCAAAAGCAGATTATCATTATAGTATCATCAAAATAAAATTCCAAATGCTATATTTGTTATCTTGCATTTTCTTTAAAAATGATAAATGAGTAAAATCTACTTTTTCTGCACGAAGCAAAAATAGACCGATGTAGATTATGCTTACGTGTTTTTTTTTTACCTCTGATGTTCACTTCTAAGAATCGGTCCATGCTCAAGGTCCTATGTGTTTTGTCTAATTCACCTCGTTTCCGGTTCAATACATTCCTAGCCTTGTTGATTGCTATGCTAGTTAGATAAGTTTGTTAGAAGTTTGAAAATACCTATGGCAGCTCGTGGTTTGTTGATGTTCCAAGGTTTAATATTCTTACTTTACTTACTTATAGGTATTTATTTTGAACTTCTGCGACTCTAATTAAATGGAGCCGTGAGCTTGTGGAGTGGAAGTAACTAAATGAGACCGAATATTTCATTATTGTTATAATTTTGTGGAAATATCTCGATTACTTTAATGGATATATATTTATGAGAATCAAAATGTAATGAAAATGTCATGTCTTCTTCAGCCTTAAATAAAAATGATCAAATATAATAAGGACTTTAAAAAGAAAGACGGCGAAGCGGGTGCTTACGGCTAGTCCGCAATAAATTAATTACTCAAGCGCAAATAACATGTTAATGGATTTCATGACATTTGGCAAACAGCCAGCATACATAGTTTAGAACCTGAAACTACATGTATTTTTTTTTTGCAATTCTAAGTCCACAATGACAAGTCGTGGGTAGTGGATGTGTAACGTGGTGACATGACGAGTCAGTGCAGTGGGTAGGTAGTAAATAATGCACCAAAGGTTCCGTTACTGATTTTATTTTCACGTTTACAAATATTTAAAAAGAAGTACCTACTTACCTACTACATAAGTCCCTGAATTTAAACGAATGTAGGGTTGTCAACATACATTTCACTTTACAGTGTCTTCATTACATACACTTTACGAGTGTGAGTACATTATTAAAAAGCTATTTTAAAATTAGTATTAAGTCACAGAATATATGTATAACAGTACTCCATAATGAAGTGTAAAATTCTGGCATAGAGAGTTTTACAGCGTTAAGCTAGATGTTGGATTGGCAAAGTGTCAGGAGAAAAGAATGAAAAACAAATGCTATTTACTTCCAATGAAAATCAATTAGCCCACGCCATCCATAGGAATAGAAAAGTCGCTTTTTTATGATGTTAATTTCTTTATTTTTATAGAAATTAAAAAAACAGAAATGTCGTTATTTATTCCAAGTCTAGTCGTAACGTAATATTATGAGTTGTATATTTTTAATTCTATTCTACAATCTCTATTTTCTTCATTAAATACAAAATAAATGGGATATTTAATGTTTGCATTTAGTTTTCATCCTGGCTTAAAATATATTAAAAAAAAACTGCTCAAAAGTGAGGTAAAAATTTTTCCTCCAAATAGTACCTTATATGAAGATTGAGCACCCCTTTAAAAACTTTGAATTTTCAAAAGCGACATAATTTCCCACAAACTATACCCTAAGATAAGTGACCCTGTAGGTCTATGTTCACTGACGTAAGTACGAAACAATAACAAAAAAAAAGTAGTTTTGCTCTATTGCTTACATGTATAATCAAAACCCTACCATACATTAATATAATAACCGGACTCCAATATACCAACCACAGTACAGTAGTCCAGTCACGTTTTTGCTTATTTTGTGAAATAACAGTAAACCACACACGTAAAATCATTACTGAATGGGGCTACGTTCGTACCGAACGTACGCTATGTTTGTATAGGTGTGTTAAGGAGACGCTGTTTAACGGTAATGTACGGTCAGCATCGACTTAAGTGAACGACAAACATACTATTGAACATGCCGACTGCCGACCATACTTATAAGTGAAAGGATTATTAGTAGTACGTACGAGTATATGTGGAAAATACAAAGACCTCTATTTACACCAGGCTGTTGAGAAGCTAGTAGTAATTACACGATAATCTTGAAATTCGTGTATGTACCTATCTCTTGCTGAATAATGGACATGGCATTGGATATTTGTTCTAAATCTGCGTTTCAACATCGCACAGAGAACATCCAGAGGGGCAATCGCACTAATTATCAACGTTTGAACCAAAACCAAAACATTACCGTTCCCATATGTTTTGACATCTGATTGCTGTCAAGGTGTTGTCAAAATGTATGGGAACGGAAACGTTTCTGATTTGGTTGAAACGTTATAATTAGTGCGATTGCCCCTCAGTAGTATAAGCAAAGCAGGTACGTCAAGCGCGGATCCACCGTTGTGGGCACGATGGGCATGCCCTCAACCCTAATAGACTTTGACGTCACGCTTTCACGGTCTATATGTTGTGTAAACATTTTGTTTGTAGGAATGCACTATATCGATCGTTCATGAGCGAGATCATACTTCGACTCGCACTTGGTCAATTTTCGGGTGGATTTAAAAGGGTTGTGATCACAGATGAGTAACCCTTGATTCTGTTACCCATCTGTCACCACAACCCTTTTTGAGGGCTGGGTCCGCGCCTGGGTACGTATACAGAAGTCTGGGGTGGTAATTGTCTTTCACGCGCATAACAAAGCATATCGGGTGGTTAATTTACTTGGAAGTCTTGGAACCCATGCGAGATGTCTAAAAATCATGTAGCACATCTATAAAATAGCAAAAATAAAACCACAGGTAAAACTAATGTGATTCGTTTTAACTGAAGGAAGCGAGTCTGTACTTGGCACCTTGTCTTCAATTAATATTGCCTTCTGGGCATTGCTGTCTGTTCTCAGTTCGTTGACTTCAGTCAGGGCCGAATTTTGTTGGGTTACCTCGGTTATTTTCGTTACTCATTCTTCTAACGTTTGTTGAAATACCCAATTGCTGAACAATTGATTTTGCTAGCGTTTTATTGGAAATTTAGATTTAATTACTTTTTTAAGACTTACATCCACGAGTTTCCTTAAAAACGTTATTGGTTACATTTTGTTTTATATTGTTATTGATTAAAATTTTGTTAATAATAAATTGTTGTTTAAATTTTTTTAATTAAATAAAATGACGGATTTTATCTGCCATTGTATTCGCTATTATTTTTTCAATATTTTTAAACCCTATACATTGATCTAAACTTTTCAACAAGTGTTTACGATTATTTACTATATACACTTGTTGATATAAACATAGCACTGGTTGCATTTTTTATACAATCATCGCTATCATCAATCCATCACATTATCAAACAACCATTTGAGTTTTGTATACGCACGTTGTAGTGAACATTTACGCCTTCATTCGTATAGGCAGTCGTGGCCGAGCGGTTAAGGCGTCTGACTAGAAATCAGATTCCCTCTGGGAGCGTAGGTTCGAATCCTACCGACTGCGAACTTTTTTGTTTTTATATTTTATTTTTTAAAATTTGTTTTAGCTTACGAAGAGGCGCTGGCGTCAACGTGCAAGACGACAATGGTTACACGCCGCTTCATCACGCCTGCCTCAACGGTCACAAGTATGTTTTTAGATTTTTCATGTTTTACTATTTTTTTTTGATAATAAATGTATGAATATGTTAAATATTTTTTTCACGATCCCACTATTATTTTATTAATAAAAAATAAACGACTTATTCATTCTTAAAGAAAATGCCTATAAAAAGGTATAAACAACAAAAAGCCTATAAAACAGTATTTTATAGGCTTTTTGTTGTTTATACCTTTTTATAGGCATTTTCTTCAAGAATGCTAAATAATTTTCTGGTAACATTAAAATCAATACAAGAATATTTTTTTAATTATAATCAATGAATGAAAATTTTGATGAATACATTAAAATCAAGAAAAATCATCCACGAGTTGTAATTTTTGATAATAAAAAAAAGAAATATCTGATTTTTGTACACAAGAGTGTATCAATCATAATAATATAATTACAAAATAATTTATAGTTTAATTTTATAACTCCAATAGTCTAGATAGGTGACTTTATTTGTGTTTCAAATAATTATCGCTCATTGAATAATTATGTATATTTAATATAATAATAAGTTACCTATAACTTACACTTTTTGAACTATGGAGTGACTATTAGTTTTGAAGCAACCATCGCTGATATAAACAAATAATATTGTCGCTGTCCGTTGAAACAAATACCCCAGGTATTCGATTTCGATTCGAATATGCGGAAAAAATTTATTGGTACTACTCGTATGTTTAGTTTTTTTAATTTATTCTCGTCCCATGAATACATAAACTCACTAGGTGAGCAAAATCAGTTCACTAATAGATGTTTCTTTTCTAGGGAAATAGTCCGCCTACTGTTGTCAGTTGACGCGTCACCATGCATTGTGGACAAGAAAGGCGCGACTCCACTCCACCTGGCGGCGTGGAAGGGGGACTCGAACGTTGTCGCCATGCTGCTGGCACACAAGAACCCGCCAGTCAATATAGACGAGAAAGTGAGTTGTAGCCTTAGTTATTTTTCGAATGTTTCACAGAAGGCTCGTCAGACGTAAGTGTAAGTGAGGCTGACAACTCTGAGCTGCGCTCATCGAGCCCCGCTTAAAACTTTTTTTTAGCAAAACCTGTTTAATATACCGTAGAAAAAAATATATGTTACTCTTAAAATATTTCTGAGAATATCCATGTACTTACTTAAAACAAATTTTAATCAAAATTTCACGTTAAAAAATGCCAAAGACACCCATCAAAAACAGCTTCCAGAAGAAAATCCGAGTTATTTAACAATGGTTACTTAATAATTTTCAGGGAATTAAGTCGTTACACTTAGTTTGATAATATTGATGTCTCATATCTTCAAATAAGTTACTAGTTTCTTTTTTTAAAAATATATTTGATTTTTTCGCTCAATTTCAATAACGCACCGCGTCCGTGTTCAAGGTCATCGGCGTTACTCAGCCTCCTTAAGTAGTTATCGTAGCCTATTGTATAAATCAAAACCAAAAATATAACTGACCAATCGGAAAGCGGGGTATGTTTTTCAAATGTTCGGTGACGTGTTAATGGAGCGATCTGATTGGTTGAACACAACGATTGAGTTTCGGTTCGGATTTAGCATAATTACTGGTATCAATGTCCATCGGAGAGGTCACTTGCACAGTTGCGCTTTGCTGACTCAAAACCGCACGCCGCCGCCGCATTAGTGTTAGAGTGCCTATTGATTGACAGTAGGCTATTGTGATGACCACGGAACAGAAAACCACAATGGAAGAGGCATTTGAGCCCGGGCTATCTATAGGTATTCGTATGATTGACACGCATTTTATAAGCTTTTATTTACTTTCACCTGCCCCGGTGTCTGTAATGAAATCTTGCAAGTTAAAGGAGGTCGCCAAAATCTGCCCAATCGATGTACCGACCGATTTCATTCTAATTTGTATTGTTTGATTGCTAGTATGTGTTGTGTGTGTGTCATATAATCCTAAACAAGGCTCATTTTTTATGTATTGTTAATTTCGTGTTTGATTCTCCGCATTTTATTATAAGCTTTTATTTACTTTCACCTGTCCCGGTGTCAGTAATGAAATCTTGCAAGTTAAAGGTGGTCGCCAAAATCTGCCCAATCGATGTACCGAGGTACACGCCCTATTTTCTTTCTGGTTATATTTGGAAACGATTAAAAAATCCTTTTTTATTTGTAAGAAAATACGCCGTCTTACACCCTATAACTACATATTACATAATTATGCTTTATAAGTATATCTTTCTTATTATAAAAATGAATCGCTGTGTGGCTCGCTTAAAACTCAAAAAACGGCTCGACAGATTGTTACGAAATTTTCTGTGTGTGTTTGAATAGGTGCAATGAAGGTTTAAACGTAAAGTTGGACCCGATAGATGGCGCTGGACGATTCCAGGCCATAGGAACTCTGCAATCCCACATAACACCATGGACTTTCGGCTCGTTTGATTGGTACTAAAAGCTTGTATTCAAAAAAGTTTTTTTAAATAATTTAACTTGTTATTTCTGTACTTACCTATTTGTTCGCCTGTAACACAAGATAATCCTAGTTCAAGCTCACGGTTTTAATTTTCTCTATATTTGATTTTGCTTCGACTGTAATGTTACAAAATCTCTTCAATGAGTTACTGAAATTAAGATTTATTATTATTATTATTATTTTTATTCTATGACGGTGTATATACGATAAAGATAATGAAACACGAGTATACGACGTATACTCGTGTTTCATTATTGCTAGGTTTTATCTAAAATTGGCAAAAAAATGCCACAAATCACACTCAACGTTACAGAGAGTGGTTTAATAGAATTTGTTTTTTTAGAAAGAAATTGGCGACAGCTTCATACATAAGTAGATGCTACTTAATCGTAAGAAAAATTACAATCCCAATGTCGATTGATTGAAATTGGTTCAAGAATAAGTCTGTGTATACTGTGTATGTATGAAGCAATTTGTCCCTAGTGATGCACTAGGGGCAAATTGCATCCGTCTCTTGAGAAATATAAGTAATTTAAAGGTTTTATCCCATTGATAACTTGTAGTCTTGTATTTTAAACAATAATTTAGTAGCAGCATATTTTCCCGTTAGAAACATGTTAATGTACATATATAAAACGTATATGGTAATAATTGTCATGAGTTGCTACCTATTTATAAGGCTTACTACATTACTCGTAAATAAGTGTATATTTTTTCCTTCCTATAAATTTTCAACGTCGAAACAAAAAGGCGTTGTGAATTTTTATTGAGTTTGCTATTTGTCCATTTCTCTTAGCTTTTTTATTGTATTATTAAGACGAAACACTAAGGTCTAGAGAATTTAAAAATAGGTATTTGTAAAATGTATTGCTGTCGCGCTGTGTGCTCGAACAACTGAAATGGGTGCGATAAAGACAACTGCAGCTGGGACCGTAAATACTTATGAAAAGTACACAAAATGTTTTCTCTGCAAAAATTGGACCGATTAATGTTTTCTCTGCAAAAATTGGACCGATTTAATTTGAAGAAATACCTTGGATGTGTTTCTATGTTTTGCTTTTTTCATATAATCTCGTCAAATTTGTTTGCTGAATGTTTGAATATAGTAGAAAATCAGACCATTTTTTAGGTTTTCGGAGGTAAATCTCTTTTTATAAGTAATTAATTTGATGAAAAAAGGAAAACATAGGAACATGCTGATAGTGGCCATTGATTCTTTTGAAAAATAAATAGAGCTACTAAATCTCATTTAATAATTAATATAATAAAAAAGGAAAACATAGGAACATGCTAATAGTGGCCACTGATTTTTTTAGAAAAAAAAATAGAGCTTCTAGTGCCATTATTCATGAAGGAAACAGGGGACTACGTTTTTATGGAGAAACGACCTGTACGATTTCCTCTTAGTAAGTATGCCGTCTTGCACGTATTGATGTTGTCCTCATCACGGTTGAGAATGACGGTGTATCACGAGATAGAGACCCGGTACTGGGTCGTCTCGTCTTGTCCCGTGGTCTTAATTAATTCAACCACATTCTACTGTGACTTGGCATCTTATGTCACAAGCTAGCAGTGTGCCTACACAGTGGTCCCTCCCTGTGCGTGTTGCGATATGCCAATCTGAAGGGAAATATGTACTGTGTATCGACAGCATGTCAGCTTAGTTGTATTTATTTTTTTATATACAAAAAAATTAACTACTATTTAAATTAAGTCTGCCGATAGTCATAATCAACAAATACTTTATTCTGTTCGTAGTTTTACAGCTAGCCGGATACATTAATAAAAAATTATTAATGATAAATACTTGTTAAGAAAATTGAACACATTTCACGTCATCAGAACGAGGTAGTCTACTTGAGCGCTAGTCTGCTGAATGTTGGGTATTTGTAATATTGGTCACAATTTTTTATGTCACCTCACATGCAGCCAAAGAACGCACAAAAAATTGGCGCACGTATTAATTAGATGTCTGACCTGTAGTATTTGAAAAGTATGCCATTCATTGACAATTGTGTCACTCGTTCTTCGTGACTCACGTTGGCCTTTCCCCGCAGACGTCCGACCAGGAGACCGCACTGCTCATAGCCGCCCACTTCGGCTATGCCGACGTGGTCGCCCAGTTGATGGATAAGGGCGCTGATGTCACCATCAGGAACATCAAGGATGAGAGCGCTCTGGATCTGGCCGCGCAGTACGGAAGGTGAGACAAGGTTTTTTTTTTGTATAATATTGGAACATTGTTTTGTTCTCAGGCCGCTATTGCCTTGCATAGGACGGGCACATGATGCGAAAATAGTATGTACTGAGAATGCAGTGAATCATCAGTATAATGGCGTATTTACAGTGAAGTTAGAATTCAAACATCATAATTAAAAATAATTTGTTAATTGGATACAAATCTGCCTCGGATACAAATCTGCCTCAAATTAAAGTACTCATTAATCAGTAGACACTTCCTTTTATTTATTACTAGCTTTCCGCTCACGACTTCGTCCGCGTTATTGTTGGTTTCCCGTGGGAATTTTATATTTTTCCGTAGGAAAATTACCCTATGTCCTTACCCTGGTCTCAAACTATCCCTATACCAACTAACATCAAAATCGGTTCAGTAGTTTCGAAGACTATTCAATACAAACAAACAAACAATCAAATCTTTCCTCTTTATAATATTAGTATAGATAAAATATTCATTGAACATTGCCGTAATAGTTTCGTTATACTCAGTCTGTTTTACCGTAATATACAGGGTGTCCCGAAAACAATGGATAAACCTGTAACTATAGATAGACTTCATCATGGCCTCCCTTACCACAACTTTTGACCTTAGTGAAAATATCACGGGTTCAGAGATATTTATTGTTTTTAAATTTTACGAAAATTTCCAAATGCGATTAGTTTTTATAGTGCCATTTCTACAAATAGAGAGGTTTTTTGATTTTGTTTTTTTTTTTATTTCACAAGCGATAGTTCAGCTATCAAAAACAAAGACTTCAATTTAAAAAAAAACTAGCGTAAAGAATTTAAAAAAAATTAATACACAGAAAATTCAACATGAAATTAATTTTCTTACATGCTTGATCAGCTACAGTGTAAAAAAAATGTAGGACGCTCATCGTGCTCATTATCTTAAAAACTTGATTAGCTATTCTAGATTCCAAAAAGGTTCATAAGCTTAGATATTCTGAATATTTTTAAATTAATAACTAGTTGAATAGCAAATAGTATAAAAATTTCAGAAAACTGTTTTGTCGCAATAATTATTCTAAGGTTAACTCATGGCTACTTAAAGAGTATGAATATTTCAAAGTACTCGGTAAAAAAAAACATTTAATCCTAAAAAATCAAATTAACCTTGCGCCGTTATACACGTCCTAGTCATTTTGGCTTTTAATAAAAGAATGTTTAATGCGGTGCACGTAACCCGATGTTTCGATATAAGCAGTTGCATTTTGGATGAGAGTCCGCAACTCTGCAATCGAGGATAATGGCCTCGCGTACACGAGGCTTTTTAGACACCCCTTCAATAAAAAGGCCATCGGTAAAGGCATTTTGGAAATAAACAAGAAAAAGGTAAATTTATTTTATTTTTTTGTTGAAACCGCGAAGGCTACCTAAGATTGGAATAGATTTTCTTACTTTCTTTCAAAACACCTACTCAATTGTATTTACAGTTGCATATTTTTAGATATGCAACTGTAACTATCTTCAGATAATTTATACTTATGACCTTAAAACAATGTTTAAGTTTATAGAGCCATTATTACAAATTGAGCCCGACCTTGCGCCCTTATACACGTCCTAGACCTTTTAATTTTTTTTTAATGCGGTGCGCGTAACCTGACGTTTCGATGTAAGAAGCTGCATTTTGGATGCGAGTCTGCAACTCCGCAATCGAGGATTCTGGCCTCGCGTACCCGGAATTTACTACTTTACGATTTGGATATTGTTTGTTTGTGATATCTTCTGACAATTTTTCTGACAATTGAACATCAGTACACGACATTCAAGCATTTCACTTATAGCGAATGTCAAAGCAATGCCAACACTGCTGCTCGACAGTACGCAGAAAGGTATGAAATATAACATTAATTTTGAAAGAGTGAGACATCACTTAAACGACAAATTACCCAAAAGGGTCGAAAGGCAGGCTTGGTCTTATTTTATGGTCGCCGACATCACCGGATTGAAATGCCTTGGATTTTTTTATTAGGGGTGTCTAGGGTGGACATCGTGTACGGGATGTCAGTATCCTCGATTGCGGAGTTGCGGACTCGCGTCCAAAATGCTTACATCAAAACGTCGGGTTACGCGCACTGCATTAAACATTCTTTTATTAAAAGGCCTAGGACGTGTATAACGGCGCAAGGCCAATTTGATTTTTTTCACGGATAAATGTGTTTTTTACCTAGTACTTTGAAATATTCATACTCTTTAAGTAGTTATGATATTAAAAATACAGAATATCTAGACTCCTTATACCTTTATATTAACACAGAACCTTAGAGTAATTATTACAACAAAAACAGTTTTTTGAAGTTTCTATACTATTTGCTATTCAAGTAGTCATGGAATTAAACATATTCAGAATATGCTTATGATACTTTTTTGGAATCTAAAATAGCTAAGCAAGTTTTAAAGATAATGGGCACGATGATCGTCCTACATTTTTTTTACATGTAAGATCAAACATCTGAGAAAATTAATTTCATTTAGAATTTTCTTTGTGTTTTATTTTTTTTTAATTCTTTATGCTAGTTTGTTAAATTAAAGTTTTTTGTTTTTGATAGCTGAACTATCGCTTGTGAAATAGAAAAAAAAACGAAATCGAAATACCCGTCTATTTGTAGAAATGGTACTATGAAAACTAATCACACTTGAAAATTTTCGAAAAATTCAAAAACAATTAATATCTCTGAAACCGTGATATTTTCACTAAGGTCAAAATTTGTGGCAAGGGAGGCCATGACGAAGTCCATCTATAGTTACAGGTTTATCCATTGTTTTAGGGACAAAATTATTATGTTACAAAATTTTTAATATGTCACGATGTCAGGACAGGATCTCGTCCCCTTTCGCTCGGCACGCAAAAGACTCGTTATATGACCTTTAGCTTTGATTGACGGAAAAAGTGGTGCGGGGGCTCGTAACAGTGTGTGTACCAACACACGTTAAAAAGTTGTAGCCAACTCGGGAGACGCATTTTTGGAACAATAGAATTCAAATTCGCATTCGCAATCGTAAGATTCGCAGATACGAATTTCCAAATTCACCATTATTGAATATGCATTCCGTAAATTTTCCAACGAGTGGTCACTCGTTTTTGATTTCTACTAGTAGAATATACGCAACGTATACAGTGTGTCTGGTCACCGTTGTCCGATGATCAATTTTACCGACAAATCTACCATAATAAGGCATTTTGCCCCTACTGTTTTGAAATGGCGGCAATTTTTTTTTTTACTGAGTACGGTTGGGTTCATTTATTTTGCCATATGTACTGATGTAGAGGTCCTACAGGCATAAAAGTGGTTTCGTTCGATAGCTACAAAAGTAGGCAATAAGTTCATACTTACTAAAAAGTTTATGAAAAAAGTGTGAAAAAATTTAGTTGTTTTTTTTACTTTAATTGTTTTCCAAAAAATCAAAATATGGCGTTATAAAAACATAGCATTAACTCAAAAGCGACGATTAAAGTTTCGCACCTGTCCGTCTTTCGCAGTACCATTGCGAAATCGTTCTTTAAAGTTGTGTTCCATTAATCCATTACGACAGGTAAAAATTGTCTTAAGCTAAAAAGAAAAAAAAAAAAGATTTTAATCGAAAAAAGCACATTTAAGGATTATGAGTAGGTGGGTAATAGTGTTAATTGTTAACAGGCTGGAGACGGTGCAGCATCTATTGTGCGTAATGCCCCAACTGGTGGAACCTTTTAAGCTTCCAAAGAGTCGAGAGAGAGTGTTCTCTTCGACTCCGCTGCACAGAGCCAGCAAGAATGGGCGCAAGTGAGTATTTGTTTGATTTTATATTGTTCTCAATATCAAACTGCAAGTGCTTTATGCGCGTAATGAAATATTTTCACGTCATCATCATCACTTCAACTCATGCATGTCCCACTGCTGGGTGTACAGACTAGTAAACAAATCTCTGAACATCCCTGAGCAACTCAGAGGCACTGGGAGACTTTCAGCCACGTTGTGGTCCAGTGTTCAAACACCTAAAGAGCATCATTTATTCCGTGGCAACCCAGGACCGTTTGGCCTGGTGCCGCTGCGCGAGGAGACCCGAGCGCTGAGGTACTGGGAACATGGGCAGGAATAATAATAATAATAATATTTATTTGCCAGAACATGGTGCGATAGATATTTGTACATTATTGAGTCCAACATATCCTGTCGTTAATCGACGTGCAAATATTTAATATAGATTCATTCAGATGGAAGACGAAGAAGAAGCTGGGTAGTGTGCCTAGTGCGAGTTTTATCGAGCTCTACTCGATCGTACGCATTGAACGCGTTAACGCGAATTTGTATGGAATTAGAGCAGCGCCATCTAGTAGTCACTAGATGAAGCTGTCTCATTCCACAGCAGCTACTAGATGGCGCTGCTCTAATTCCATAAAAATTCGCGTTTACGCGTTCGATGCGTACGATCGAGTAAAGCTCGATAAAACTCGCACTCCGCACACAGATATCTCTCCTCAGACGAGCCATTTTCTAAACGACATAGTCGCTTTAGATCAGTGGATCTCAATCGGTGATCTGCGGACCACTTGCGGTCCCTGGAAGCAGCCGAAGTGGGACCACTTCGGCTGCGAAGCTATCCGAAAAATAATATTATTGATATAACAAACAATCTTTTATTCATATATACTGTTCACACAACGAATAGCAACGTGTTGTGAGGTGTGAGTTCACACTCACACCACCTCACAACACGTTGCTATTAAATTAGGTATTATTATTAAAGCTACAATGATTTTATATTTCCTTAACTTCACGTGGTTCGTAAATTTATATTCAGTACTAATTTTCAGTAAAATTTTACTTTTCCGAGTACATTTTATAAGTTAGTCGTCTATAACTTTTTAGTTTGTACTTAGTACTCAACTCTGATAGTTTTCCTTTAAACTTTGTTATATATACTACTGTTGTAATTTTTTTCACGTGTTCATATATAACAGTTTACCAGATAGAGGGGGGGGGGGGGGGGGGGTGTCACTTACCTCTAACAAAAATTTCAAGATTCAAAACATTTATTTATACAATAAAAAACAAAATGATACAAGGGCATAAAAACAGAGCAATGGGATATTAATAACAAAAATACCATTTTATGACGTATACTTTATTACTGTGCTGTGGTGCATTGTGGAATAGGTCACATCTCAGCATGTGCTAGGGCCGAAGCCACAGCGCTGGTTTTCTGATGTGACCTGACGCAGCTTTTTAACCTGCGCAGCGAGGTTAGCTGCGTGGCAGACCATAAATGATAAAATAATCGAAAAGTGGTGTTCTGAACCTTACATTATTTTTTAAAGACCTATTCAACAATACCCCACACGATGGGTTAGTTGAGAAAAAAAATAATTACTCCCACTTTAATTGTATAGGAGCTACCCTAAAAAAAATTTTTTTTCAATGTTTTTTTCAACCACTTTTTTCGCATGATTAATATACATACCCATACCAAATTACAGCTTTCTAGTACTAATAGTCTCTGAGTAAAACCGCGGGCAGACAGACAGACAGACATGGCGAAACTATAAGGGTTCCTTGTTTACTACGGAACCCTTAAAAAAGCAAAACATAGAAACACAGCAAAAGCCTTGCTTTAATTTTTAACGCAAAAAGTAATTAAGTCTGTCAATTTTACGCGAAGAAAATAGGGGACTACGAAACGTATATTTTGTGTACATTTCATAGATATTTTCGGTCCGAGCTGCAGTTGTCCCTATCGCGCTCAGTTCATTTGTTCGGGGGCACAGCGCGACAGAAATACATTATACAAATACCTATTTTTGAATTCTCTCGACCTTGGTGTTTCCACTTAAGAACCACTGCTCTAGATAAAAAAGAACGTAAAATTTACATCTTGTCTTTTTAATACTTCTTTTACATTTATCTTATCTATTTCTGTCATCGAGATTCGGTGCTTGCATCGCTTTGTTCTGGTCCCGTTCCGGGCAAGTCGAGCAGTGAAATTATTAGGTACTGACGCTTGACATCCTATGTCACAACTCACAAGCTGTCAACGTAACATTTATGGATCCTTACAGAAACCATATGCACCTACTATATCATCGGTCTAGATGTGATACCTCGCAACTAAAAATTTTTGGTATGTTGACGCCAAAAAACGACTCCTAGTGACATCTCCTAACAAGCATTGGTGGTGCCGAGTGGTGTAACCTCGTTCTTACGAGCTGACACCATTTGTTGATTATTAATATAGCCTACAATATTTTACCTCAAAATCAGTAAATACAGTAAACAAATCAATAACACTTACAACTCAACCGAGCTAAGCATGCACCTCGCGTCGATTACGTCACACTGACGCTTAGGTACGGTCTGCAAAAAAGGATTCGCTATGACTTTAAAAAAGTAAAAAAATATTTGTTAGATTTTACTTGTGCGGGTGATGCATTCCAGCGAGGTGCAAACTTAGCTTGGTTTAGTTGTAGTATTCAATGAAGTTTTTTGTCTTTGCTGACATGTAATTTTGCATATACGAGGTGTCACATCTAGACCGACGATATATTGTGACTTTACCTGCTTACCATCAGATGGGCAGTCTGCTTGTTTGCCAACTTTTATATTAAAGGTATCTCATTTGTTTGTACTTTTTGTATGTTGTCATATTGTAGCAAGAACTTACTCACCTACTGTTGTGCTTCTGACAGCTTTCAACTAGGTACACGTGTACACAACTACACAGTTATTATTTTATGCTAATGTGAAGGCGTGTACATGCGCCTCAATCGACTCATATTCATATTCATTCGTTCGTTATAACGCTCCAATAGCTTTCGTGCCTGCGAATTTGCCGCTGCCGTAAGCGGCTGGAGTGAGAAATGATCGTCGCCGACGCGTTTACATAATTGGACAAAATGCAGACACTGTGTAAATACGAAATTCGCGTAATAATACACCCGAGATTGACGTAAGAAATAAGTGGAAGAGGTAACAACACCAAAAAAAATGGTACGATGTCAACGCCCTGTTTTATCCAGTGAATTCGTCTTGATATATTGTTATTGCTACGATGAATTATTTCGATAGCGACGGTACAGGTGCTTCTACTTGCATAATAATAAATAAGTTATTAATTGTCATAATAATATGGCGGTTGTGTAAATATGCACTTCAGAAAACAGTAGATTACATTTTGTCAAGTACAAGGTCTCCAATCTCAGAAGTCCAAGGTAGATGGCGCTGATATATGTTAACGCTGGAGCTTTTCTGCGTATTTAAAATACGAAGTGGCTACTCGGACCCGGGTCCCAATAGAAGTCGATTGCTATTCGGACCCGATAGAAGCGTAATCAAAACTAACTTATAGGATAAAACTGAATACTGTAGGTTAGGTTAGGCATTGTGACCACACACGGACATGATACTACATGATATGTCATGACCGGAGGGAGACTGTACCGATTCGTACCCTGGCGCAGAGGGAGGCTCTGCGTCAGTGGGGTGTGGCACTCGCCTCCCCAGCTGCCGGCCACCGGACGATCGACGCGATTCGTCCGGTGTTGGAGGAGTGGGTTGGGCGCCGGCAGGGCAGCCTCACGTTCCGCATGGTGCAGGTACTGACCGGGCATGGCTGCTTCGGTCACTACCTGCACCGGGTCGCCCGTCGGTAGGAAACGCCACAGTGTCACCACTGCGACGCTCCCGACGACACTGCCGAGCACACACTATTGGTGTGCCCGGCTTGGCGACGCCAGCGCAGCGGACAACGCTGCGTTGGGAGGTGGAGACTTCTCACTGCCGAGCATGTTCGTGGCCATGCTCCGCGGCGAGGCGGAATGGGAGGCTGTGGCCTCCTTCTGCGAAGAAGTAATCTCGCAGAAGGAGGCTGCGGAGAGAGAGCGGGAGGAAGATCCCCAAGCCGCTCCCCTCCGCCGCAGACGGATAGGCAGGCGAAGGCGGGCATTCGCGCAAGCAATGCCCGTCTAATGACCCTGCCGTGGAGACCTGCGTGCATGGTTGGCCCCGAGCACGCCGCTGTAAGGCCCTCCGTCTGGGGATTGCTCTGGTGTTCTCGGGCAATCCCCCCTTGGCCATAGCCCGACCAACTTGGTCGGGCTTGCCCTGGCGCGCTGGTAGTGGTAGTGGCAGTGTGGACCTTACCATGTGCGCCCACAAGGGCAGGAAGAACACCGGGGGCTTTTAGTGGGTCGGCCTGGAACTCTGCCGGGAGAGCCCCACACACGCCTGCCGTCTAGCCAATGGCGGGTACGGTGCGGTTACGCATTTCCCCCCGGAAAAAAAAGGTTCGTGTGCATGGCTACCTCCGTCTTACCTATTTCTGCCGCACAGCAGCAGTGCTTGCATTGCTGTGTTCCGGTATCTAAGATATGGCATTGAAATTACTGGGTACCGTGACTTCACATCTTAAGTCACAAGTTAGTAACGTACACTGTGGGTCTTGTGGGGGTTGCAGTTTTGATCTCACAGGAATCACATGTATTATAGGTGACTGTTACCACTTACCATCACGTGGGCAGTTTGCATGTTTGCCAACTTAATTGCAATAAAAAAAATGTTTCATGCTCCGCTCAATGTCAGTTACGTCTACTATTTTGGCTGATACATGTGTAAATAAAGTATTTAAAAATAATAGTGCGAACAGAGCCATTTAGGGTACCATCGAAAACAAGTAATTCTTACTTGGGTTAGAGGAAATTTCACTCGATAGCATTTGAGAACCACCCGAGCAAAACCGAGGGTTACTTATTTATTAATGTGCTCGTATTCTGTGTCCTGTGTGCACTTTCGTGAAAGTAAACGCAGTATAATTTTCGTCAGGCAGGAGTGAATTTCTCGCGGCCCCCAGTCGTTAAATACCTGACATTGACACTTGACGCATCTGTCATCTGTGGCTAGCTGATTTCGTTTATAAGTCGAAGTAAACGTTTGCAAATAATAAGTAAAGCTTTCTGTAAAACTATTGATTTTGTGAAAAGCTATTGACTCTGTTTACTTTGACAAGGGACTCTCCTTTTTTATTTTAACTGACAGAACCCGTTTGAAAACTATTGAATTTTGAAAATCACTCACTAGCGTTTCAAAACTTCTCTTTCTCGCAATATATTTCTATCCTTTTCTTTTTTACCGAGTGAAAATCTCACGGGATTTCGACTGGCCCCTTAATAATTTTTTTATACAAATAAGTTGGCAAACAAGCATACTGCCTACCTGATGGTAAGTGGTAAGTAACAGTCACTTATAGTACATGTGGTTCTTGTGAGATTCGCAGCAAATTTGCAATCCTCCCACAAGAACCACAGTGTACATACGTTGCCAATTTGTAGCATAACACGTAAAGTCACGGTAATCAGATAATATCACTGCCATATTTACCCTTCAAACCGGAACACAGCAATGCAAACACTGCTGCTTTGCGGCAGAAATACGTAAGACGGAAGTATACCCAAGCAGGTGACCCTGCTACAGAGTCTTCCTCCGGTATTTTGCAAAATTAAAGAGCTATATTATTCTAAGAGATGCACAGCATGTCTACATAGGATCTCTTAGATAAGACGGATCCAAGCACTGATATTTTCACAGGGAAGTGGTGTCAGCGCTCCTGGCGGCCGGGATCGACCCCAACGTGCGAACGTTCAACGGTACCGCACTGCACGAAGCCGCGTGTTTCGGCAAGGCGTCGGTTGTGCGCATACTCTTGGCCAACGGCGCCGACATCAACGCCCTCGATCGCAGGAGGAAGACCGTTCACGACCTCCTGGCGGACTACTCGGAGGAGGCGACGCGCAGGGTCAAAAGGGTCATAAGAGGTGAGTGGAATTAATCAACTGAGTTGGAAGTTTCCAACTGGACTGATATGCTTTTCCGAAGATTTGGAGAACAACGTCGTAGTCCCTTTATGGCAAACGTTGGTATAAAGTTAGATTATTATTTACGAGACTAAAAAATGAACTTTTTATTTGCAAAATCATATTTTTTAAGAACAATCAGTGAATGTTCTAAATATTTTCTTTTTATAAATTTCGTTTTCACGCCGTCTCTTGTTTAACGTGTTTTCTATGTAAGTCATATTCAGTTAAAATTACCCTCAGTGTGGGCGTTTCGTAAATTGTTGGCATAAATAAGGTGTGCGCGAAAAGGAAGTCTCGAAACAAAACAATAAATCCAACCGCTGAACTAACTCTACGAAACTCTTCACACAGTAAATATATTATCCAAAACTATATGTAAGCTCAGAGGCTATATTACTTCTACCACATTTTCTTTTTGCATTGATTGTATTTTCATCTGATCTACTCGAGAGGTTTACGAAGTTAGGACATTTCTTCGGCACATGTTTGCTTTTGAAATAGGTCAGCAAGTTATCAATGTTCATAGATTGACACAAAAAACTCGACTTGAACTTAAGGCGCATAGTGCTCCCAATGACCTTGCGTCTATCGTCCCGCACTGATTATATAGGAGTGAGTGAGTGAGAGCGAGGGGAATATTTAAGCAAACCTTTACGCGTAAGATGAATTATTTCAATAAAAAATTAATAAAGGCGAATAAGATAAATCCAAAAAGACCATCCCCTAGAATATTGTTCACTTTATTAATTGAAATCGAAAGTATATGATTTAACCTAATATTTACGAAGCGATTAGGTTTACAGTTTTAAAATCGAGGCATGTTTGGGTCACATTTTAACCAAGTTTTAATTATTTTATCAAAAAATTAAGAAGACCATCCTCTAAAGAATGCGTTGAATAATAACATATCTTTTTTAAAGATTTTTTCATTCAATATTTATGAAGAGAATCGGTTTTTTCTGCAGTGATTTTTTATGATTGACGTTACTATGCGCCTTAAGTCCATGCATAATAATTGTACTGCTTTGAAGTACCTGTGAGAGTGCGAGTCTATTAATTACTTATTT
Source organism: Schoenobius gigantellus (assembly GCA_963935595.1). Taxonomy (NCBI): domain Eukaryota; kingdom Metazoa; phylum Arthropoda; class Insecta; order Lepidoptera; family Crambidae; genus Schoenobius; species Schoenobius gigantellus. Next base: position 57,452,541 of record OZ012541.1, read on the forward strand.
CTGCGTTGCCGGAGCGTTGTGTTTTACCAGATTGCCAATGTACGATTGGGAATTACGACTTTCCAAATGCTGCCGGTGACTAATTGTATTTGAATAACAAGTTTTCTCAGTTATCACGCCAAGATAAGCGGTCACGAACAGCCAACGCTGTCTGCTAGTTGGCGTTCCTGCGCCGCACAGAGTGGTCTTTGTCATTGTGTGTTTGTTTTTCACGTTCAAGATATTATCTGTGACTTAATTGTTGGTTACGTAACAAATGGGTCAGTTTGGTTTTTTAGAAGATCTTACCTATTAAAATTGTGCGATTTTAGTGCGTGATTTGTATTGTGATTACATATAACTATGTATACGACTGTTTTACGTGTTTTACAAAATAACGCATAACTTATTATAACCTACACGGAGCCGTCAAGGATATAACAGCTCCCACAACTTATAATAATATAGAAAGTAATGATAATAACACTGACAAATTACAATGGTTTCGTATTTTACGAAGTCGTAGTATACGACCACATAATACATATATAAGTACTTTCTATTCTATTTGCTGTAACACTTCATTTAAATGATCTGAGTACATAGTTTATTATGTCGAGCTATAAGTGCTTTCGAGCTTTAAGTTTCAAACATTAAATCATACAAGCAATACAACTATTTTAAAATACCTCTTGTAGTTTTTGATTGTTATTGTCGTAAATCGAGAAAAATGTATTATATTATTTATGGTAACTGTAACTGAACGTTGAAATGATATTTATGGGTCATATAGGTTTTGATATTGAATGAACCCCAGGTGTTAGTCTTTCATCTGGAAACTTGGTACTATCCAAGTTAATCAACTTAAAACTGAAAGTACAAACTTTCAAGTGACAATGATATAGTCTAGTTGAATATGAAATAAATACACGGTGATATACGGCAGTCATACTTAGAATCAAAAAATAATTTATTTAGTTTGTATGAAAAAAAAAGTAGATTGATTAGCCCCAATATTTACCCCGTAAATATTATTTCAATATTCCGCGCTACACTCTGTAATATTTTGCCATTTTGGCGCTTGAATGAAGAAACTACACAGAAACTGTTCTACCCCAACAGAGTTCGAAAATCAGACGCGAACCTACGAGAGTGAAGAGGACTTACCCCCATTCCCAGTGCAAGACTATAGTCCCACGGGGTACCCGCCCGCCGGTATCGTGTAAGTTATAGTAAATTTTAAACCACAACCGATGGCATTTGTAAAAATTTCGTTCAGTGTTGCACCGTCATTTATTCCGTCCTTGCAGAATACTATCAAAAAGTTAAGGCCACAGGTCGTACAGGCCGACATGTCAGGACAGGATTTGGTTCTATATGAGGCAGTTACTCGTAGGAGGTATGAATGATACATGATATCTTCTACAGTCTTTATTAAATCTCAGTTTATTAAAATGTTGACCTGTCTCGAACTTGCACGTTTCAACAATAAAACTCGGCGAAGCGAAAATACGAAGCGACTAAGTCAATCGCTCTTAGGAGTGCTGGTGGCGCTGTGGACTCCGCACTGGCCTTCTAATCTTGAGGTCCGAGGTTCAATACTGCCATGTACCAATTTGTTATTCCTTTGGAATATCATAATATGTACATTTGTCCGGTGCTTCTACGGCGAAGGAAAACATCGCTTAGGCAACCTGCATACATCTGCGAAGAACTTAAAGGTGTACGTGAAGTCGACCAATCCCCACTGGGCCAGCGTGGTTGACTAAGGCCGAAACACCTTAACTTAGTTAGTGTAGGATTGAGTGACTTTTGAAGGGGACGTATGTGAGCTGTGATGAAGTCAATCGGTCTTAAATTTTCGCCAAGAATGTTCTGACAACAAACTTAGGCCATTTACAAGTCATTGTAAGAATTGTCACAACATAACTGCGATTCCTATAAATACGAGCATAGCGGCAGACGATTCTAGTATCTAGTCTGCCAATTTAACAAGTTTCACCCCTTTTATGCTTTGTATTCACTTCAAAATGTAGCGTAGTCGGTTAAGGTGTTTGTGCGTGTAAACAAAGGATGAGCAAATAGATACAAATTTCTTTTGATTTCATGATATTAATAGGGATAGTGTGTGCCTCATACGTTCCCGCAGACTACAAATTTAGTGAATCATTATGACGTGGGTGGATTATGATCACTGGAATAGCGCGTTTTATCTAAAAATGATGGAAACATGCAAAGTCTGCTATTTTTTTACGTATTCATGATTATGTATTTCTTTCACGCGTTCCGTTAATGTACCTATCATTTGGGAGTTGTGCAAGAATGGCGAAATTTTTACACTTGCATTACTATTTCACTGCTATCGACCGGGAACCTGCCCCCCGAGACAAATGCCACACGCTAACTTTTCCGCAGTCGTTTCACAGAAAAAATGTATGGAGATGACATTAGCTGCGAAAAAAATAGCGTGAGGTTGTCTTAAGCTAATGTCATTTCCATACATTTCTTCTGCGGAACGACTGCCGAAAAGTTACCGAGTGACATTTGTCTAGGGCCTCTGCCTCACTCATAGGAAAATACATTTTAATGTAGGAGTGCATACTGCGCAATTGTTGTTTGTGATTAATAAATTTATTACTGAATCCTTATTATTATTAATTCCTTATAAATAGGTTCATATAGAATACAATGATTTCGGTGAGACATCTATCATACATAGACTTACTTATAGATTTATATCAAAACGTGTGCATTATACGCTTCTAGAATTCAAATGGATTTATCTATAGTTCACTTACAGGTGTTTATAATAATAGGTCATAATAAGTAACATAAATATATATGTATAACAAATGTGTGTAATACACATGTATTTATGTTCACTATATATAAATAATTATATTACTAAACTTGTATAACAAGTGAAAGTCGACCTGTCTCTATCTAGCTCATTTTTTTGTCATATTTATGAAGACAACATTCTGTATGTTTCACCTGTTATACAAATGTGTTTTTTAATACAGTTGCTCAAAAAGTAGTATATTACAGGGCTGTTTAGCGTGCGGGATGACCACCATTACGTACTAGTGCTTTTTCTTTACCAAATGTCAAATGTAGTGTCTAGAATCTGACACACATTTTGATTTTTTCCTGCTTTTTTCTAGCATGCGCTAAATAATGTGACTGGTCTACCAGATTTTGTATTGTAAAAGCATGCTTAAAAGCAAAGCATAACAAAAGCACGGCCGGACCTTGCTTTTAAAAACACGGCAAGCATAGCACGCATTTGCTTTGTCATTGCTGTGTACGTACGACGACATATTTGGCGCCATTTTTCTTAAATTTTCTCTGCGTGATTATTGATTGTTGGTATTTGCTTAAAAGTTTAATAATTCTATAAAATGAGTGACACTGATAACATATTAATTGATTTAACACCACCGGAATTATGTTTAATTGCTGAAAATGCGAGTGTGAGCATTTTACCTGTAAAGTCCAAAAGCAGGTACATTGCTACATATGGTAGCTACATATTTATTGTTTCATTTTTTCGCAACTGTATTAAAAATAGTTGTTCAATACACGTGCGGGACTGTCATTTCCATTCGTTCCGACTGTCAACTCTCGCCTTCGGCTCGGGACAACATTTGTCGGAACTCGTTGCAATGACAGGCTTCCCGCACTTGTAGTGAAAATAACTATTACAAATGTGTGTATACTAATAATTTATTTGTATGAAGATAACATTGTTAATTTATTTATTCACTTGTTATACAAAGTTTTTCATAATAATTACTGGGTTGGTATGTAACTAAATCAGGTAGCATAGTTTGAAAAATATGCTGTCTAATTTGATACACCCATTTCGATACATTTGTTCCACTAAGCCTTTCTCTTAGTAAGTGAATCGGAATCAGTGGTGTTCACTATTTGCAATACATTGCCTTCTGCACAGTTCCCACGTTTCTAAGGGCGCGCGCTCTCGCAGAGATGTAACTGCGAACGACAGATTCAATTCGATTGAAAGAGTAGTCTCTTTGTTACTTTTCTATCCATTAAATCACTGATTTGTGAAAAATTTTAGCTACGAGTTATAAATGTCACCACAAAATTAAAATTAAAGAATAGGCCTAGAGTACCTAAGCACTCCAAGTCTGTTCTTTACCGTTAAATAACAGTAAGCACTTACTGTGGTCACATCGTCGTAAATATACGAACGTGACGGACGGCCACGAACACTTTATAATGGTCGATGCCACCACAAAGTTAAAGCATAGGCCTAGAGTACCTAAGTAGGTACTTTAGGTCTGTTTTTTTACCGTTAAATAATAGTAAGTCGCGCGAATATACGGACGTAACGGTCACGAACACTTTAAAATGGTCGAAGCCATAGAAAATATTTTCGCGAATGTGGCTACACCATTGCGAAAACAACAAAGATATCCCAAAAACTTTATGGTTACCGTTAAAAACTTCGAAAGTCAAAGGTGCAGAACTTTACGATGTCTAAATTGAAGAAACATGCAGTCTATAGATTTTTTTTGCATTTCAACTCACTAACACCGCGTAACATAAAAGAAAATACTTACTTTCAATTGCGAAAAAAAAAATGTTCGTTTGATTGTAAAACGCGGACTTTAGACCTTGTGGCCTTAAACGGCGAGGGCGCGCCAAAGGAATCTCCCTCTGTAATTACTCAAAGATACTCGGCGCGCAAGACCCTAAACATTCAGTTTTAATTGGAGAGCCGCCTCAATTACGACACACGATGTCTCACCTTTGAACTCTGATTGCTATCTTGGGAACGCTCTTTTCGCGTTTCGGAAGCGATCTCATTTTTGTTATGCAAAATGTTTAATGAACTCCGCCTTTTGACAGAGTAGAGCGATTGTTACAAGCAATACGTCCGTCGAACGACTGGAACGCATGTTTTTGTCCATTATAATGTATATTTATATATTTTTTTAATAATAAAACGTGACATAAACGTAAGTGCTTTGAATCACTTTCTAGTAGATCACTTGAAGAGTTCGCTTGCTTACTTTTTTACCATGTCAGTTTTTAGAAACAAACCGACTTCTTGTTTTCATAGACATCGCTATTTTCTTTGGCTGGCAGCTGATGATTTTAACTCTATAAAAAATGAATACGAACTTCATTAAAATCTTCCGCGCCTTTGATTTTGCCTAGAGATGGCCAGGTGATCTTCTACGACGCGATATTATTACTTGGATGTCTTTTGATGGCGTGCTAACCTAAATGTAAGGGCCCTATATAATAAAATGACTGCAAAAATATATCTAAAACATTAAATGATTTGAAGTAGGTAGCAAATTATATCTTTTTTTCTGTAAAACTTATCGGTTGGCTTTTTTAGTTTTTGTTTGGCTAGTTAACGCAGAGTTATTTATGAAGTATATTTTCCCTTTATTTTGCAGGTGTAGTAAATTACCCGTTTGTGACTCCCCGCTTGGCAATAAATCAAATGCTTCTTTATTACGTCATAAAAATCCAGACAAACGTATTCGCCATGAAGTGTCTAACGCTGATACAGATTTAAAATATAAAACATTATCGCCATCATTGAAACAAGATATAATTCAACAAAGCAAACAATTTAGAGACAGGCTGCTAAGCTTGAAAGTAGCACATAGCTTGCAAGACAATAATAATAGATTTTTTGTTGGAGCAAGTGAGCAATTATATGAAAATGGAGACATACGAAATACTTTAATATACGAAAATTTGAACTATAGTCACCGTAACAGTAATTTTAATGATGAGTTATCTTCTAAATTAATTAAAGAAAACACTGCACTTCCATCCGGTTTTAAACTAGAGCTGTTGGAAAAATTGTCTCAGAAAAGACCAAATCCTCTACCTAAAGAATTGACAACAAAATATGTAGCTTCGGTTTGTGATGAAGTTGATTCTTTTGGTTATTGTTTAGATGATGATGTTGATATTCCGGCAAATGACAATAAAATAAATTTGAATAAAAATCGTGATAAAATAAGTGACTGTACGAACGAAAACATATACTCAAATTTCGACAACTATCATGAAACTGATGATTATAAAGCAAAAAATAATATCGATAGTGGCAAAAGTAATAATTTGCCAAAAGCAGTCGATATGTTAGTCAACAAAAAAAGCTTAGATACATATGATAGTTCACAATATACGCCAATGAATAAGGAATTCTTGTTTTTAGATAAGAATCCAGAGTCAGATATGTGTCAGCATCGTAAAATGTTTTTACAATACTATTCGCATTCCAAAAATGAATCGAAATGCAAAAACGTCGAACATAAAATTTATGAAGAACTCGACGTCAACAAATATGTTTCCATGGATCGTAAAATGCATTTATTTCGTAGGTCTAACCCCAACCCTCTGACTAGATCTGCATTAAGTGTTCACAATAAAGGTGATAAATGCTGTATTTATGAAGCTTTTGACTATATATACTCTTATTATTATGAATTAAACCCTAGGGCCTTGGATGATAATAGCGTAACACCCATAATAAGAAACAAACGAAGAGCATATTCTATACCTTGTATTTGTAGCGGACACGATGGAGTATCACCTAAAATTATTACTAAAAAGGGTTTAAAAGCAGCATCTAGTCAGCTGCTGTATTACAGCTGCGAGGATAACCTCCATAATATTTATATCGAATTTGGAAAAATGAATAAGAGTAAGCGTTTGTCTGATCATGAAAAAACAAAACATGAAAATACTATTTTGATCGGCTTGGATGACAAAGAAAGACCTAATGATAGTGAGATATTTAGACCATTTGAAACTGCACCAGACACAGTTACTAGTAGAACAAGTGGATTATCTAGAACTACTTTGATTTTAAAAAAGAAATTTGATCAAATTAAATCTGTTTTCTCGGATTGGTCATAATTTAATATGATTGTTTTCTCTTTAGTACATTAGGTGAAACTTTTCTTAATTTCTAGTAATAAAAATGATGGCGATAATTTTTTACCCACGGTTTTAATATATTAACATCGCTTTTATCGATATTAGTCATTAAGTTTTTTTATTTTATGATTTATTATTATATTATTTTTGTTGCTTTACATGTTTTACAGGAAAGCCCCAGAGACCCAAGAAAATACTAACAAAACTAAACGCTTACTATCTCCATCTTCATCATACATACTAACCAAAAATCATTCTCAAAGTTTTGTGAAAAAGCTTGCTTCAAAGTGTTTGGGTTTCAAAGCAAAATTTAATTCTGCTCCTAACATATCCAATAACGTGGCTATCGAATCAGATGTCGATGTCAAATTAAAGCATTCTGATCAAAAAAGCAGTACAAGTACTTTATTAATAGGTAACAGTAAGTTTTTCAAAAAAATATCAAAAAAGCAGGATACTGGTGATATAGTCTGTAACGATGAATTTGATACAATTTCACTTGATAGAGTAAGTACTTTGAATAGGGACTCTGTAGTTAATAGAAGTAATCGAAGTTGTCCAGGCTTTGAAACATCACTTCCAAATATATCGGAAAATAATGAACTTAGTGATGAATCTATATCTGGCTCTATCATAGTAGCCGATAAAAAATGTGAAAGAAAGGACAATGGGAATGGTAGTTATTCTAAGCAAATTTCAGGTGAAAGACTATCAAGTACTTCGAACGAATCCGCAAATCTCGTCAACGAATGTTACGAATCGTATGAATTCACAAATAAACAAAATTTAACACCAAGACCATTTCCTCGACCATATGCCCTGACTCGAAATATTGTTCAAGAAAGCACGATATATGAAAATGTGGCTGTTAATAAACAGAAAACACCTCCTATTCCAGCTATAAGAACTCAAATCCCGATACAAATACCACCGAGGGATGTCGCAGAGAAAATATTGTATGAAAATGTTTCTTTTTTATTAGATGAGAAAAAATCAGAATTTCCGCGAAGAACTTTGCAATCACGAAATGACTCAGGTGATGAAGGTAGCAATAGTAGATCTTCAACACTATCGTCAGATAATTCAATGATAGATGAATCCAATTTAGAAGATATTTTCATTTCAAAGAAATCGAAGTCGTTTAGGCTTAGTACTAATTCTGACTTATATTATAAAAGTAATTTATATCACACGCGCAGTAGTTCGATAGCTTCTTCGGACATCACGGAAGCCAGTGCAATAGAAAATGTTGACTGTAGCGGTGATCCAAATGGCAATAACATTTATTTACCAATGTCAGGTACTTTGCCGAATCCATCGCTGGATAACGTAAAAAACAAAAAGGTTCTTTTTAGGCATAAAACTTTTACAAATGTTGAATCAGACAGAAAGTCTGCTAAAGATTTATCTAAATTGAAGAATGATTTTTTGAAAGAGACTTTACCTCATTACCACATTAGAGGGACCGGGCATTGTATATATAGCGCCCCGACAGTTCCAGAATTTATGAATGTGTTTAATAGAGATACACTTTATAAAGATATACCACCATTTATCGAAGGGAGCAATATTAAACGTGATAGTTTTTACGAAACAGCAATTTGTTTTTGTAAATCTAAGCCTACAAAGCAGCACGCAAGCGCAGAAGATTTACTTGATGTCCTTCATCAGGCCAAAGAAGAAAAAGTCTTTATTGATTTTAATGACATAAGGCATACTAAAGAAATTGAGTCAACTTCTTTCCGTTGTTTTTGTGATTCAGGGCAATGTAAATTTCATGTTGAAAAGCGAGTGATGAGTAACCCAGTGGTGAAATTTTCCGCCATAAAAAAAAGTGTATCTACACCAGATATCACTTTAAATGGTCCTTTAAATTTTGCGATAGAACGTAGTTTTATGAAAAAAAAGTTGTCGATCCCTAACAACCTAGAAGAGACGTATTATGCAGTTGTTCATGTTGAAGACATCGTGACACGAGAAAAGCAAAGGTGTAATAGTAACGACGATGTCATTGTCTCTTATAATAGCAGTAACAAAAATACCCAAGAAACCAATTCGATAAAACAATCAAATACGTCAGACTATGTAACAATGAATCATTGCACATTATCATCAGTATCGTCATCAACTTCTCATCCGTACTCATTAAAAGATATTTCAGAAGTTATTTCGATAAATTCTACGTTGACGTCTACTGCTGATGGCCAATCTCGCGCTTGTGAATCTAATCAAATACCTATAACAAAATCATCCTCGGAACAGTCTGGTGAATGGTCCTTGCAATCTTGCGAATCTAATGTAACTATAAAATCTGACGCTACGTTTGTCACGTGTTTTGAAGAATCTTCCGAAGAAGATTCTGATAATACATTACATTCCAATGAGGAAATATCTGATACGGATACTGTAAAATCTGATGCGTCCAAAAGTAAAAGACCATGGGTTCACAGTGATTCCTTTAGATTTGATAGTAAAGATATAAAGCTTGTGAAGAATTTAATTGAAGAGGAAAGCAAAGAAAGTAGTTCTAGATTTGAAAGTGGTATTAGTGTGGACGATTCAGATAGCTCCTCATCGGAATGCGATGATGATAGTGGTGTTCCGAGGGTGGATGCGGATTTGTCGCTTGCTTCGCTTGAGCGGGGTTCGGGGATGGTGGCGGGTGTTCGCAGCGGGTCGGGGCGGCGGCGGTGGGACGAGACGGAGGGCACCAGCGAAGGTGACGCATTAAGCGTTTCCAGTGCTGCGTCGAGCTGTGCTCCGCTCCATTTAGCACATCATCACGAATACAGCAAAGTGTCGGTGAGTTTTATATTTTTATACACACTAGCTTAGCCTGGTCAAAATACATCGTACGCTTAATGGTTATTGAATGAGTTTATGTATCATGTATGTACGAGTATATGTCGTGGCCAGATCGTAAAATTGACCACTTCATGAAATACAACCATTTTATGAATTGATTGTATTGCATGAAATGGCCAATACTCGTCTCGCCACATCATGATGTGGTGTGGTCGGATCAATTAATAATCAACGTTTAACGATATGAAATTATGAACAGCTAAACGTACGGCTAAATCATGATATGGTCATAAATTGGTGATCATATCGTAAAATAATTACATTAATCACCGCTAGGTGCACTGTTTTGGTGATGCATCATGTCGGCCGACAATTGTTTTGATAAAGTTAAGATTAAAAAACTAGTATTACCCAAGCCTTTTGGGTAAAGTCCGAATATTAAAACAAACTTAATTAGTATCCGGCGTTTACCCAAACACTACACACCTAGGTCTAACCAACACTGGCGTGAGCAGTGGTGCAGGGGCCGCAGTCCCTTGCTCGGGGGGTCGGTTGCAGTTGCAAGGTGGCAAGGATAAAACTGAAATCTGTAGGTTAGGTTAGACACTGTGACCTCATACGGCATCAAACTGCATGTTGCATGCTTGCTTGCACGCTGCAGACTTGTTTGCACGCGTACTTGGGTTTTTTATTAAGCCTTGGATATCATGAACACTACATTAACGATATGGCCTAACGTTAATTAAGTATTAACATATCATTAAACGTTGACGTTTAAACGATTATTTATGAAATAGTCCATTTTACGATACGGCCACGACTTAGTGTAACTCTTTGTACCATTAAACGTACGTTGTGTACATAGTGTATTCGATATTCTGGTCCAATTACAGTCACACATTTAAGTATGTAGTTCATTTCAAAATTTTAAAAAATATCCTAGAATATTCTTGGGAATCATTATATTTGTGACTTTGTATTTGCTTTAAAAATGAAATTAATGAATCAATACAAGAAAAAAATTCGTCTCGGGCGGGAATCTAACCTGCGTCTTCAATGTGACGTATAGTGTTTCTTTACCACTGGGCCACCCAGCACTCACCAACCCAGACAAAATTTTAACTGTGTTGATCTTTTATGTACTTTGTTATACCAAAGTAGTCTTTTTTAACTATTTCTAACTACGTATCAACATCAGCCTCCGTAGCACGTCCACCAAAACACAATATGATATAGCGATTTATCGCGGTGAACTGTCAAAATAAGACGAAACCCTATTGTATTTTGACAGTTCACCGCGATAAACCGCTTTATCATATCGTGTTTTGGTGGACGTGCTAGGGGGGCTGATTTCTTGAAATTGTTGCTTGTATTGTTTTGTTCATTTTTCTATTCAAGAGCATTCAGGAAAAATCTGGAATGTTCTAGTAAAGTTCTCAACATTATCAGAAACGCACTTAACGCCATTCACCGCAATCTTAAGTTCATATAAGTCATACAATGTATCGGAAAAGCATAGAAGTATCCCATTACACATTTTTCTTTAAATGACCAAATCGAAAATCGCGCAAAGCAAATCAGCTGTATCATACAAAATTTGAAGACTTCCTCGAGCAAAATGTATGGAACAGCCGATCTCTGCGATTTCAGATTTGGTTCCATAGTGAATATTGGCAATAACCATTCTGGACAACAATAATAATTATCATCACAACTTTTTAGAACACCCACCACACAGCCCACCTGGTATTAAGCGGAATGGGCTACTAAGAGACAGATTTTTTGATACATGGTCGGTCAACTTTAACCATTATACAATGTAATGGTAACACGATTACGAAGTTAACAAATTGTTAACTTATTTGTCAAATCGTATAAAGTTTGACATATATTTAATCAATGTGACAAATAAACTAACCGTGCTACCGTTAAATTAACTACTTGTTAAAATTGATCATGTATCAAAAAATTGACCCCCATTGACGTTTTTCCAGAGCTCCGAGTGAAAATACTTCCCTTAGTACGAAATCATTCTATACCAATAAATAATTACTCGTACAGTAAGCTTCTTGTCAAGTTATACTGTTTGACCCTTGGACCGTTCTTATGTCGTCCATAATAGTGGCGGTTTTCGTAGTTTAAATGTAAAGCTTGAATGGGAGCTTACTGTACATATAAACAATATGATATTATTATGTACGAGTAACGTGGTGTTTTGGTTACTTAAAAGCGCTAAGAACAATTTCTATTGTTTAATGACTTTTTCAATTGAGAGCTCTTGGCATTTATTAAAGCAGTGAATTAAAATGACCGTGAGAATATATTTTAATGAACAATAATTACCATGTCCAATTAAATATCCAGTTACTATGAGATATCTACAGAAGCTTTATAGTATTATCTTATTGGCTATAACGGTATAATTATTTATATTTTATTTATAACACCTAATTACTCCACATGTTCCTCTATTACTCGTATGACAATGTAGAAATGGACTATTATATACTTATTTATATCGCCTTTTTTCGGAAAGTAATAGGAATAATGCGCCACATAAAGGTGAATATTTACTTCACACTTGGCTTATTAGTAGACAGTGCACGTGAGAATTGACCTATTATTATTACTAACTAAAATCCCCCGGTGTTCTCTCTGCCTTTTAGGGCGCGTGTAGTAGGGTTCACAATGCCAAACCACTACTCACGCGCCCGGGCTAGCCCGACCAATCGGTCGGGCAATCGTCAAGGGGATGATAATAATATGTCATGTATGCGCTGCTACAATTTATGGTTTATTGGCCCTCACAGTAAATATTCGCTTGTAAAAGGATGCAGAAAATCTGAATAAGATTTTCAGAATTTTCTATTGCATTTTGTGGAAAAGCAGAAATCGAAAATCTAATAAGTATATAAAAATCTCTTGTCTCAGTGTTTGTTTTCGAACGCTTCCAGACGGCTTGACCGATTTTTATACATTTTTTTCTGTATATTTGGTAGGTCTGAGAATAGATCGTAGACTATTTTTATACCCTAGGTAATGATAAGGGTGGCCCGCCAGGAAATTTTTTAATAATTTTTCTGTCAATGTTTTTTAATCATCAAACATACTTAAAAACCTAAATTCTCACCCTTCTACCACCAACACCCATTTTTAATAGCGATATTAGTAATAATAATTTATATGTCAAAACAGCGTTAGCTAGTTTAATGTATAAAAATCTATTTTTAAACCCCTAGGTGATAAGGGAGGCCCTCCAGAAATTTTTGAGTGTTAAGCTTTTCAAAGCGAAACGTAGTTCGCGGGCACAGCTTGTATAGTATTGTAATGATTCTTTTTATTTCACTGTTTGTATCTTCTCCCGACACCGATAGTCTTATTCTATGTACGAGTACTAAAATGTTTGTTAATTATACTTATTATAATCTCGTTATATTCTCGAGATCCGTAGAAGAACTAGAGTCACCGACATAGCCCAAAGAATTGCAAACCTTAAGTGGCAGTGGGCAGGACACATAGCTCGCAGGACTGACGGCCGTTGGGGCGGAAAGGTCCTTGAGTGGCGGCCGCGTACCGGGAGACGCAGCGTTGGTAGGCCCCCCACAAGGTGGACCGACGGTCTGGTGAAGGTCGCGGGAAGCCGCTGGATGCGGGAGGCGCAGGACTGATCGGTTTGGAGATCCCTGGGGGAGTCCTATGTCCAGCAGTGAGCGTCTCTTGGCTGAAATGATGATGATGAATCTCGTTTGGTCGAGTGCGACTAAAGAAGTGTCCTGCCAAAAAGATTGTAAAATGCTATTTGCAAACTTACTATGTACTTAACAGGAATATTTTCATCTTGAATAATTAAATTACATTTTGATCATATTCCGATGCGATTTGCTCGCCGCTCGCAACTTGTTGAGTCAGGTGTCACGCAATGTTTCGTGTCACGAAGCCATTATTTATCATGTCGTGTCACGTGACTTTCAGCGAACGCGGCGCCGCCCGTTCTGCTTTATTTCGAACATTATTTACTTTGTGTTACCCGTTAATCGGTAATAGGCAATAATTGGGGTTCCGAACAACTCCTTGCGGAATCCAAGCCATGCTCATCTGTTCGCGGTGAATATTTTTACGCTGGGAAATGATTTTTTTTACATACGTCAAGGAAGCTCTTGGCCTTCACCTCACCTGATTGTAAATGATGATAGGGTGGAAGTGAGCTTCACCTGCTTTCCTCAACAACTGAGGAACTGGCTATCTTATCTCTAACTACCTTGCCGCTCGCGGCTTCGCCCGCGTTATTTTTGTTTTCCCGTGGGAATTAAATTTTTTCCCGTAGAAAAATTACCCTATGTCCTTCCCCTGGTCTCGAACTATCCCTATACCAACTTTCATCAAAATCGGTTTAGTAGTTTCGAAGCCTATTCAATACAAACAAACGAACAAACAATCAAATCTTTCCTCTTTATAATATTAGTATAGATAATCGGAAGACAACAATGCTAACATTTATGGTGACAAACCTAGGTTAGACTATGGTAGCTAGCCGGGCGGGTGCAGAAGCTCTACCACTAACCAAACTGAGCTGAACAATTTCTGCCCCCATAGAGAATCGAACCCCGGACCTCCCATACAAGACCCGGTGGTCTCAACCACTAGACCGCGGAGGCGACCCTACGTATATGTTTGTATCTACATCTTGTATTCAAATTATTTTTCTAATGATTTCTAAGGATGATTATTACACTTTTTTTTACCCAGTTATTTTTTTTAAATCTACCGCAGTGAGAGTGGGGCCCACCTGCAGTTATGTGGGTCTCTCCCTAATGAGGCCTACCCACACAAAATACTGGGGGGTTCCGTCAAATCGCGTTCCCGACACACAAAGGGAACTTTGCGCAGAGCTTTTAAGCTATTGCATAGCTTTTATCGCGGGATTTGAACCGCGGCGACCGAATCAAGAAATTCCGTAACGAAAAAAACCCTAATACCTCCTACTCCGACTGGCAGGCCTATTCGCTAACTAGAACTGTCAATTTTGAATTTTGAAAGACATTATATCCATTACTAGTTAAGTGATCTTATGTCTTACGGCAGCGTTTATGATAGCAGTAATGGATGATAAGTTCCTTTCAAAAATGACAGTACTAGTTAGCAACCGAAGTTAGTTATATCGGCTTTGTGACAATCTCTTACCGCGATGTTGCCGGTGAAAAGCGCCATCTAGTGACGGGCGTGAAAAGCGCCGTCTATTGACAAGAGGGCAAACCACCACAACACGGCTGTTATGGCATTTTACGAGTGTTAACAATCAAAGAAAAAAAAATACTGCATAAATAAAATAAATAATAGTACATAACTGCCGCGGTCTATAATGACTACTTTACTGGTCGCGCTGATGATGGCCGACAGCGCAGCTCCAGGCCGACACAGCGCGGTCAGCGTGCAGCACTTGATGGACGAGCTGAGATAAAGGCCGAGACCGTAGGTAGCCGAGACAGTGAGGACAGCAAGGGCTGCAATGATGGCCAAGCTGGAAGGCCTAGAGCGTAGCTAGGCTAGCTCGAGGCAATCATAGCGTGACCAGCGAAGCAGTCATTGTGGGCCAAGGTTTGTATAGTGCTTTACTCAAAAATGCAAGTACCTAATCTAAATAAAACCAGCAAGTAATTTAAATAAAAAATATATTAATTAACTCGAAATTTAATTAAAATGACAATTATGAAAAGTTAACGGCAAGGTCGATTTTGCTCAAACAAGGTTGTCAAAATAATGACCATATTAGATGCATTTTTGAGTAAATAATTATAATTGCATAACTTGATAAAAATGCTATGCAATAGCTTTACCGTGGCAGTCCCCGAGTGCCACTTTAATTTTTTCTACAATTATATTTCTAAAAACTTCTTGACAAAGACGTTTTTGTATTCCATTTCCGTGTAAGTATAGAAATGTCAAAATGTTACATATCTTCATGCTCACATTCCATGGTTTCATTTTCGTTATTCTTTTTCCGTAGAAATTAATGTATACGTGGGATCTATGTCATGCATGTCACACGTCATCTTTGAGTTGCGTCGCTGATGTTTTTCTATTTGTTTCTATATAATCCAGGGTTTCTTAGTTCCATGGACCCTTTAGGTGTCCGTAGCTTGTGTATCAGAGGTCCGCAGTAGGTTAGTCTATAAACATAATTTACTAAGAAAGTGTGTGTAGTAAACTCAACGTAAACATGACATGCGCCTTGCCATGTCGACGTCAATTCCACAATTTAACGTTCTCACTTACTAGTTAGTGTAATGAAGAAGTACAAATAAAAGTATTTTTATTATTATAAATAAGGCTTTTTTCATTTCCAAAAATATTTTTGACAGGGTTCGTGGAATTGTTTAAATTGTGAAAGTGGTCCGTGACTGCATAAAGTTTAAGAAACCCTGATCTAATCCTTTCAGTTTTGGTGAGAATAACTTTTGTAAGCACTTGACTTGATGCTTATCAAATCATAGTTCAGATATAAAAGACGAATTTAGCCCGTGTACACCTTTCACACTGTGTCTGGTGTCGTCTGTAAATAATTGTTGATTCACTAACCTTGACTCTCGCCGCTGTACGATTGTAAAATCTTTGAAAGAATTCGGCGTATATTTGATCTAACATTAGCTTTACACCACTAAGGGCGCTCGAGGACTAATGCGTACAATACTTCAAGATAAACAATGGACATCGGCTAACTTCGTGTTTCCGAAGATGACCGACACATCTAAGCTGTATATATAATGATATAGAGCTGCTCTTATGTTTGTAAATGATTTTTAGGACCAACTATTTTTTTAAATTATCTTTGATAAGTGAGACGATTGTTTCCGATGGTTTCCGATTTCCATTATTTATCTTGATGTACTGTATTTATTCGAAATCATACTTATTGACCAATGGAGTGTTATTGCACAGTTATGTAGTGTTATCCTCAGTGGATAAATATGAAACATCGTTATTTTCTTTCTTTACTGATTTTTCAAATAACTAAACATTCACTTACAAGAAAATTTTGAACACTGACACTTACTCATATCGTTAGTACACCAGTCTTAAATACATGCGTAATTTATGAAGTAAAGTCATTGATATAGTTCATAAAATTGCGAACCTTACCGCGGCCTGGGAGATACAGTGTCTACTGAAACACTACAGTGTGTATCATCTACCGAAAGTCGCTACAAGCGAATCAAGAAGTGTAAGACTAATCGACTTAGAGCTCCTTGAGCGGATGCTTATGTCCCACAATTGGCTGAATCTCGTGGCTTAAATGTATACTTAAATGAATGCATCTATACATAAATATATATTTTTACACGTACGTAAAGAAATTGGATTAGTAAGTGATCATTGCATAAATTCTAGTTTGTTACCATCAGCGTTACGTAGGTAAAATGAGGGATTGGAGCAAAATACAGTTTAGTGTGCGAACGCCCTAATTCGTCTCCAGCACGTGTTTCTCAAACGACGATGGCTCGAAGAAAATTGGGCCAGTCGTAACGGCGCGTATGTAACCGGCGCTTGCGCTGCGCCTGTATACATTGTTTGTGTGGCTTTCAAATGTCGATCGAGAAAATTAAATTTTCTTTTGTCGACGACTTTCCATGTTATTTTGTGAATAGTTTTATTAGTGTTGTGCTTGTTTAATTATTGGTTGTGTAATGTGAATGTGTTTGTGTTGCACTTGAATATTGCACATTTTAATCGGTGAGTTGGTTTTCTTTAATAACGTTTATGTACTTAGTAGGTACCTATTGAAATGCTTACTTTCTGGTTTTTGTAATTTCTTGCTGACATCGAAAATTATTGATTATGATGTTTATTACAATTGTTTGCATAAATGTCTTATCATAATTTTGTATCGTTTTGCTGTTGAGTTGTTGGTTGGAATCGTTTCCAACTACTTTGTGGTACAGAAGTTCTTCCCTGGTTAGCCCTCCTAAAAAAAGCAACACGATTATTTTTTCGCAAACGTTTCGCAGAAAGAAAATGTACGGAGCTTATTTACGGTCCTGTTACGGCGGAATGATAGACAATCCCATTTATAACCAAATTTATGTTTTTTTTTCTTTAACACATTATACAATTCGTGAGATTGGCTATGATTGATTGAGTAGAGATGAGCTGAGAATTTAGATGCTACTTTAGTTAAGGCGGGTTATTCAATGCTCTTTGACGTCATGAATCGTAACGACTACCCAAATTTTAAATTCTGATTTTTTTATTTCCGTATCACCATTTATCATTTATTGTAAGTTCAGCCAAGAGACGCCCACTGTTGGTATGTCCAACAGTCTCTTGGTATCTAGCTTAGTACCTCCTCTGGGTATCTCCAAACCGATCGGTCCTGCGCTTCTCGCATCCAGTGGCATCCCGCAATCTTCACCAGATCGTCGGTCCACTTTGTGATGGGAGGGACCTACCAACGCTGGGTCTCCCGGCACGCGGCCCCTACTCGAAGAATTTTCCGCCCTAATGACCTCCAGTCCTGCGAGTGATGACTGTGTCCACTGCCAATTAAAGTTCGGCATTCTTTGGGATATGTCCGAGACTAGTGCTTTTACGGATTGCATCATTTCTGATGCGATGACGTTGAGATACCTCGAGTATGATCGCCCATTGCCCGGTTCTCAGAGAGCTGTAGTGAATTATACCATGAAGTGACCACCAAATAGTTACCAACACTCTGTATCGGTTTATTATCATCAAACAATGCCTTGGTAGTTTGATTCTGGTTGTCTTCCACCTTCGCCTTTAATTCATTGTTATTTATTTTATTGGCTCGTCTTGCTCTCGTTCTTTTATTTTTCAAGTCGAAGTTGCCACATCGAAAGCGATTAAAGCAAAAACGCTAAAAAATAATCTCTAGTCACAGCATTGATTTTGCGAGCTTTTTCCATTGTATATTGTATCGATCTGTACAGCTGAATGAAAAACAATAGACAGTCAATAATTGTATGGTGTACGTTCAATGTACATATTTCAAATTAAGAATGATGTAAGTAGTTATCCTGTTAGAAAAAATATTACTGTGAATTTCACACATGGCAGGTCTACTTATTAGTTTTCCTAGCATACCCAACGAACTATTTAGTCTCGAACGCTGAAATGTCTAAATTTCGCTTCCCATTAACACAGTTCAAACAATTATGTTGTTGTAAAACAGCATGTTGACTAATAAGTTCTATATGTATATCCAATGAACCAAGAAATTTGCGCAAACTAAAACGTCATAGCTTCCTCTTTTCATTAACACACAGCGTGCGAAAATCACGGAAATAGCTAACGTAATGCGTCTGGCTGTGGGCCAGGGCGTTTGTATTAATGCTGTTGGATTGGACTTTGCTCCTTGGACTTAGAGCTCTTTATTGTGTTGTAAAAATACTACCATCCTTGCCAGGGGCCTAATTGTGTAACATAACATCCATCAGGATCGCAGTGTGGCGTTCTGTGCAATCCTATGCAACGTCAATATAACATTATATGACAATTGTCCACTTGTACACCATTGTGTACAATTGGACATACTTTAGTCCTTCGCTGAATCTCAGAATTTTTTGTCTTTATGCATATTGAGTCCAGCGAAGGACTAAAGTCCGGGATGCCGGGATCGCAGTAATGAAACTAAATTGGAACTGGGCACGACATGTTGCCATGCTAAGGAATGATAGATGGAGCAAGGCTCTGACAGAGTGATGGCCTTGGCAAGGCAAGCAAAGAGACCGTCGTCCAATTGTAAGATGGGTCGGTCGTCCAAATGTAAGATGGGTCAATGATATTAAAGAAATCGTTGGTCTGACCTGGACAAAAATGGCAGGCAAAGAGAGTGGTCTACCCAGCAGTGATGATGACACAGTGATGCTGTTATCATCCTTATTTCTCAAGGAGTTATAGCATGAGCTCGGTGGCGTAGTGGTTCGAACGCTTTGGTTTCGATATTGAAAACAAATCGACCTTAGCCATGGTGGCAAGAGTGGCCAAAACTTTGCGATCTCGACTTCCTCCATGCTTCGAAAGTCACGTTAAGCCGTTAGTCCAGGCTGCTATTGCAACCGTTTCTACCCACCAATCCGCATAGGGCCAGCGTAGTGGTGTTATGGTCGATACTCATGTGTTTCTTTTATGTAGAACGGCCTTTGTCTAGTAGTGATACGTATGTAGGCTGTGATGACGATGAGATGATAGCATTGGTAGCTAGACAGGACTCAGAAGCTACCATACAAATGGGTAAAAAATCGGCTTTGAAAGGGTTACTAATCTCGGACCTCCAGAACTAAACAAGCGGATTCAACTAGTGAAGGCGGTTGTTACCACGAGTAAATATGTTTTCTTTAAAATTTATCACTTGGGTGAAAGTGTAAAGCCACGGATCTAGCTGCTGTATTCCTCTTTAAGAGTCTTAAGGGACCTAACGGCTTATGTGTGCTACTAAGTTGGCAAACAAGCAAACTGCCCACCTGATAGTAAGTGGTAACAGTCACCTATACGAGTAATACATGTGGCTCCTGTGAGATTCGCAGTAAAACTGCAACCCCTACAAGAACCACAGTGTACGTTGCGACAAAACTTGTGACTTGTGTTTCTAATTTAGTTGATGAACATTTTAATAAACAGTACATTAAAAATATACTAGCGATGCACAATGTTTGATAATTGCTCCAAACAAATACTTTTAAAATGTGACACATTACACGCTGATTTTACAATTTTAGTATGTGTACGCGCAGACATTATTAGCTGATTACTGCAACACCGCTCAACAACCCGACATCTGGTTTGCGCAGGCTCAGGCGTAAATTTCATGCATTCCGACCCAATATAAATATTTGTATATATCTATCGATACAAACGATTTTAACGATATTTGGGTCATCGTGTGTCGAAACGAGATCATGTTTTGTAGGATAATGCTACTTTATAAATTATGAAACATAATTTTTCTTGTAAGAGTTAAAAGCTTACATGTAAATCTAATAAAACCAAAAAAGATCAACTTATCTGTTATTTTGATGAAGTGTACTAAATTGAATTAATTTTGGCCCAATTGACAGACAAGTGGATATTTGTACACCAATTACATAGTAATTCGTCACAAATGCAGTCCTTTGTATGTTAGAGGGAACCGTTTAAATTAAATAAAGCTGATCGGTCACGGACAATAAAATGCCACCATCCAGTGGAATCAATGACGATTCATCTGTTGGCGCCATATTAACGCGCCATGGGCATGACATCTGCGCCGGCGCACACCATTTATATCCCACTGCTTTGATGTATTAAACGGGTCAAATACTTATCCCTTGTGCTGTGGGAAATAAAGATTATTGTGGTTTAAATATGTAAGTATCTGTTATTAGTTGTACCAGGCCGTTAAGCAAGTCGTAATTCATTTTGCTCTTCTTTTCATGGGCGCGCTTTCTTTTGATTTATTTTTTTACAATAGTTTCATACATGTATTTCACACTGAGACCTTACCATAAACCTTATTGAAAGCATTTCGATAGCATACTGGCTTATATTTCACATTTTCGTTTTTATTATGTTTAGAAATAGCTAATGAGGAAACAGTTAGGTCGCTAGAATTCAAAAATTGGTATTTATAAAATGTATTGCTGTTGCTCCGTGTCCCCGACCAAATGAATTAAGCGCGATAGAGATAACTGCTGCTCGGAGTGAAGATACCTATGAAAAGTACTCAAAATAGACGATTCGTAGTCCTCCTGTTTTCTCTTTTAAAACTATAATTCACGATTCAATTACTTTTACATTAAAAATTAATGTAAGGCCTTGACTGTTTTTCAATGTTTTGCATTTTTCATATTAACTCGTCAAATCTATTTGCTGGATATTTGAATACCGCAAACGATTTGGCAAATTTTGTGGGATTTTGAAGGTTTATACTATATATAAATCTCTTAAATCTATAAATTACTAACTAAATAAAAAAAGGCAAACATAGGAACATGCTCATAGTAGCCACTGGTTTTTTGAAAAAAAAAAAAAAATAGGGCAGCTGTTGCCGTTATTCAGGAAGGAAACAGGTGTCTACGTTTGTATGGAAAACCGGCCTGTGTGTTTTCCTCATTAAGTCCTGAGGAAGGAGATAGGCTTCTTTTTATCCCGAATTATAACGAGTTACTTAGGGAACACGTGATACAATAACCGAACACGCGATATAAGAAAATTACACGCAGACATATACGCGGGCAGCAGCATATACTATATGCACAGTCCCTCAGACCGCAGATATAGCAGGGTCGAGCTCAGCAGAGCCTTCGCGCGAACTACAACTTTTCGCTCTAACCCCCTTCGATACATTGGGTGAAGCAACCGGTTTGGGTGAAATAACCGGCCCGAACTGGCATCGAATTTGACGGTTGAATGGCGCTGTGACGCTTATTACTGTCAAACATTCCTGATTGGGTGATTTTAGGGCCATAGTCTATTACGTTATCTGCTAGAAAGACAGAGAAATGAAAAATTCATGTGACAGAGGGAAATAAAAGATATTGCTGCAATGCGCTCAAGTAACTGTTAAGTAATCTGTGACCTCGGAGCGAGTTAAAAACAACCTAACAACCACACTCCCAAGGTACTGAACGCGCTTCAGTACCTATTACATTCCCGGAGATGGACGCAAGGGAGAATCTGCCCTAAACCAAATAATCGAAGGGGTCACGTCAAAACAATGTAGATTGGTAGTAGTGGGAAACCTGTTTAAGAATTTTTCCGAAAATACAGACTTAAGACAGATTTCTACGTCTTTAATCTAAAATTTACACTAATTTTTTTTTAAATAAACGATGTTTTATTTATACCATAAATATATCAATTTCCTATATTGCGATGGTAACTAGCGGCAAATCAGTTGTGTTATGAGTGCAACAAACTACATTACTCTAAATCCTCTAAAGCTGTTATTTTCCATTAAAATTGTTCGTTTAAATAACATTAAACTGCAATAACTTTAACATCGTTCAGGTTCTTATGAACAACTGTCAAAACTTCAACAGTGTCAAAAGGACAACTGTGTCAAAACGTGAACAGTGTCAAAAGGACAGCTGTTCAAAAACGTCTATTTCCCATAACAGCGACTTCCCATAAAGATTACTTCCTAAAAGCCACGCTATTTCTCATAACGCTAAGCTACGCTATTTCCCATAACGACAACTTTAATAATTATGTTCGAAGAAGTAGTAATCAGCTTAAATATGATTTCTTCTCGAAATAATCTCTTAGTTATTAGTGTAGGTACGGCCTACCACAAAACGTCGTCAACTATAATACCTGATTTACACTCGCGTCTCGTGGCTCGGCTCGCGGCTCGGCTCGTGTCTCGCGGAAGAGCGCGTGAGCTCGACGAGGTGTTTACACTCTCGCAATGCGTTCAGTTGCTTTCGAGCTTTCAGCAATGGAGGACGTCGAAGTATTAGCGGCATCAACGCTATGCTTAGCCAGCATATACCCTATAACTGCGTAAATAATTTGACTAAATATGACTTTTTATTCTTAGGGTTCCAAATTATAGGCCCCTTTTGAGAAAGTTCAATGAAGTGTAAGGTTTCGTCTGTAGTCAATTTTTTAAAAATAAAAGAAAGATAAAAAAATCAATAAAGAAAAATTTAATCTCGGGAAGGAATCGAACCCGCGTCTTCAACATACCGTGTTGACGCCTTGACCACTCGGCCACCGAGGTCTTACCAGCCCCGACGAAAATTCAACTGTATTGATATATTTTGTACTCTGTTAACCAAAGTAATCTTTATTCACTCATAATAACTAGTTACGTATCAACAGCCAACTTTGATATATTTAAAGATTTTAAAAATATTGGTGAAAAATAAAGCAAAATTACAAATTTTATATGAAGCTCGCGCGCGAGTGTAAACACGCGCTCGCGCGTACGCGAGCCACGACACGAGCCCCTTTGACTCGTGCCCAAAAAACCGCTCCCGAGCCTCGCGAGCGGTGAGACGAGCCGCAAGCCGAGCCACGAGCTCAGTGTTTACACTCGCGTCTCGTGGCTCGGCTCGTGGCTCGTCTCGCGGCTCGCACGTGAGTGTAAATGGGGTATAATAGTTGTCTTGTTAGACATGGTTTAAACATGACGTCTCTATCTACCCTTATTCACATAAATGAAACAGCATAATATTTAAACCCCGACTAACCGTTGACAGCGTTTGTGAAAGGCCGTTAGTTTTGAATAGCTATAAGTGCAGTCCTACGGCCGGTTACACCAAATCTTGCACTTTACAATTGCGCAAAAATTGTCAGTAAACGTCGAAGTCAGCGTAACAATGGGTTGCCCCACTGTTAATAATACGATTTACATCGTACATTTGACGTTTCTTTTGTTTAGTTTCCAACGTAAAGAATTCAGTTCAATTGAATTTGAAATGGAG
Source organism: Schoenobius gigantellus (assembly GCA_963935595.1). Lineage (NCBI taxonomy): Eukaryota > Metazoa > Arthropoda > Insecta > Lepidoptera > Crambidae > Schoenobius > Schoenobius gigantellus. Next base: position 57,476,687 of record OZ012541.1, read on the forward strand.
GTAAAATATTTTGGTGCAACCGGTTGCAAATGTATTGCCGTACTCGCGTTTATATTCTAAACTAGCTGTGCCCGCGACTTCGTCCGTGTGGAATAGTAACTCTTGGCAAAAAGTAGCCTATGTTATACCTTATATCATTAGCTATCTATTAGTGTCCCGTCCCTAAAGTGTTCCTCCCGTCCCGTAAAGTCCCGTCAAAATCGGTCCAGCCATTCCGGAGATTAGCGGGAGCAAACAGACAGACAAAAAATTTTTTTATTGTGTTTTTGTTATTGGTACCCGATATACATTCATACCCATTTAGTAAAAACTTGTAATTTTGACATTACAAACAGACACTTCAATTTTATTTATTTGTATAGACTAGTTGTTGTTGCGAACTTCGTATAACATTGACAGATGACAGAAGGGTACGGTAATTTTCCATATAAAATTACCACTTACTTCCTTCTTACTTCTTTTAAACCACCCCTGTATTAAGGCGAACAAAAGACAAAAATAAATATTCAAATCGGTCAAGCCGTTTAAGAGTTGTTGCGAGACTAACACACAGCCCACAGCGATTAATTTTTGTTTATAAGAAGATTTCACATAGCGCGGACTTAAAGTGCAAGTTTGTGAAATTAGGCGGATTTGTTTCATGTTTGTTGTGCAATGTAAACGAATTCCGTCTTTGTACTGACGGCGGTAAACAGTGTTAAGCTCTCTAGTTAAGAAAAGAATATTTCCTGGAGTGCAGCATTCTCAAAGTGCGATCATGCATCTGGTGGGAGAAATGGAGTAAACGTAATTTGTGAAATGCATTTTACAAGAGTTTCTTGTTATCGTACGAATTAATTCTTTTACCTATAGCTTATCCATATCTTACAGAAATTATGTTACGACTTTGCATTTGCGTAGACTTATAATGTAGATTATACAGTGATGTAGGTAGATCCGATAGATTATACAGATTATCACAGTAAAATATTCAGTAGGAAAATATTTATATTAAAGGTCGTGTAAGTTCCACGCGCAATCTCCATAATAAAAGCCTGCTTAAGTGCTTCATAGAAAATTGCCCATTCAGTGACCGGCTGCAGCCAATTTACCCCTCATCCGCAGACCGATATTAGATCACTTGGACCACTTGGCTTTAGAATTTTCGTTCAATTTAAAAGAGATGGCGTGAATGTATAATGATTTGATACTTTTTCTTGTATCACGAACAAGTATTCACGAACCGAAACGATATTAATCACTTCAAATTCTAAAAAATCTTTATTCAACATTCGGCCTATAAAGGAAGTTATTAACGTCAAAAATAGATAATTTACAAAAGTAAAACCTTTTTTACATCGCCTCAAATTTTTTCGTCCATTATCTCAAGTGGCGTTACACAAAAACATGACATCTTTTATTTCACTGCTTCAGATAGGTCAGGCAGGATTGGTTTTTGCGTTAGGTCTTCGACTTTAAATCTGTGTGGCAGTGGTTCGATCGTGGTGTAGAGCGTTTTATTTTTTTGTTTTGTTTTTATTATTTTCTTTTTTGTTTACCTATGTTATTATTTGATTATTTTTCCGTTTTTCATATCATATTGATTTTTCCCCTAATTAGTTTATTTTAATTATAATTTTCATTTCAGAAGAAAAAGTATTAAGATTTTCAGTTAAATGAATACAATCCGAAAAAAATATTCACTTGCATCGTGGTTTCATAAAACCACACAATGATTTTTTCTAATTAGATAACTTACTTATTTCTTTTGGAAATTACTTGGCTTAGATCAAGTTTCATGTTGTCTGGTGTGTTTGTAAAATTTATGTTCTTATTAGGGTTGTACCTAACCTCTGAAGGTTTGTCTTTAAAATAATATTAATGCATCGCTTTTACCAAGTATAATTTATAATTAATCAACTGACTTAATCCGTCTTATTTCAAAACATGGTCCAAACATAGTCTTGGTTTAAGCCCGACGCTGTCTTTACATTATGTGTATTTAACACGAGTGAAAGCACATCCGGTCTTATTACAAAACCTGGTCTAAACCTGGTCTAAATTTAGACTTGGCTTAAACCTAGTACGTTTTCACTTTTGTCCATATACAGATAAAGACAGCGTGAGGTTTAAACCAGGACTCAGTTTAGAACATGTTTTTTTAATAAGACGGATCAGATTTAAAGTAATACTAAGTTTAGACCAGGTTTAAATCTGGTTTTGTAATAAGACCGTATACGTCTAAAATATAATATTTCATAAATTACTCTAAAAAAAGATACTGATACCGCCTACTTTCGGTTTTTCCTGATAGGTGCAATGGAGTGAGGGAGCGAAATGCTTGAAGTCGTTTGGTCGGGGAACCGCCTTAATGAATTTATCATTATGTAAAAAAGATACAGTAAACTTTGTAAGTGATAATGTATTGCAAAACCCATTTAATAACAAACCCATTTAATAATGTAAATCTTATCAACCTGGTGCACCAGAACATTCAAGGAATGTCAGGCAAGGATCTGGAAGTGGAATTATTTTTAAACTGTAGTAATGTTGACATTTTTTGTGTAACTGAACATTGGCTTAAAAGCCATCAGTTTATATTTAATTTCAGTAATCATTTGGTTGGTAGTTTGTTCAGTCGAGAAAATGCAATTCGTGGTGGTTCTTTAATAATATTAAATAAAAAGCTGAAATTTAAGGATCGTAAGGATATTGTGAGCCTTTCGATTGAGCGAACAATAGAAATAGCCTGCGTGGAGCTGGACCAGATTATTGTACTAAGTGTATACAGGCCTCCTTCAGGATTATATGACCTTTTTGAAGATACTATGGATGAAGTATTGAAAAAAGTGTGTAGTTCCACGAAACAAACCATTGTTTGTGGTGATTTTAATATTAATTTATTAGAAAATTCTAGTTTATCTATTAGGATTAAAAATCTGTTTGGGTCATATAACCTTGTAAACTTTTTTTTGGAGCCAACCAGAATAACTCAGTCGTCTGCCACATGCATTGACAATATTTATACAAATATTGTTCCTTTAGCAAAAAGAGTTTTTAATAATTTAGAATCTGACCATTCTGGGCAAATTGTTACCATTCCATTTAAACTTAAACGCATAGAAAAACAGAATATCACTGTTGTGCCAAAAACTGCTGGTCGCTTAGAACGGCTGAAAAATAATATTGGTATTAAATTAAATTATATAGGTTATGAAGAAAACCCAAATAAATTATATGAAAATTTTTTTCATACATTTTGTTCTGAATTTAAAAATATTTTTGTTCCAAAGACTATATCCGTTAATGGTACTTTAGCTTTTAGTGAATGGGCCACACCAGGCATTCACAAAAGCAGAATCAAACTTTTTGAACTTTATAATGAACGTTCATTTAATACTAGCGATGAGTTTAAACTTTATGTGAAAACTTATTCCAAAGTATTCAAAAAAGCGTGCAGGCTTGCTAAATCTAATTATTTAAGTTCAAAAATAAAAAAACAGTAATAATAAAATTAAAATGACATGGAATATTATAAATAATGAAACTGGAAAAGCGAAAACTACTAATAATCAATATTGTTTGAATATTGACGGTAAGAAGGTAACAGTTGACACAGAAGTAGCTGCAGAATTTGAAAAGTTCTTTACTGACATTCCAGTCTCAATCACAAAGTCATTGGATTCCTCCCCCACTATTGCTGAATCTATAATGAAAGATCATGTTGAAGCTTGTGATGATAAATTCAAATTTGTACACATTAGTGGAATGGATATAATAAAATCATTTAAAACTTTGAATATGAAGAAAACTGCGGATCTGTGGGGCAATTCCGTTAATGTTACTAAATCCGTAATTGAAACAATAGCTCCAATTCTTGCTAACATTAATAATGATTGCATTGACTGTGGTGTATTTCCTGATCTAATGAAGCTGAGTAAAATTATTCCTTTACATAAATGTGGTAGCACATCAGACCCTAGTAATTTTAGACCTATCTCTGTGCTACCTACCTTTAGCAAAATTTTTGAAAAATAATGTTGGAGCAAATGCAAAGTTATTTTAATAGGAATAATCTTCTACACTCTAAACAATTTGGTTTTAGGAGGGGTCGCTCAACAACCGATGCTGGTGTTGAGTTAATACAACATATATTTGAAGCCTGGGAAGACTCACACGATGCGTTAGGCATTTTTTGTGATTTGTCTAAGGCATTTGATTGCGTTTATCACGAAACCTTGATCAGAAAATTACACCACTATGGGTTTCGTGATACTGCACTGGATCTTCTACTCTCTTATCTAAGTGGAAGGATTCCAAAAGTAGACGTCAATGGAAAAAGGTCTCAAGGTTCCGCAGTTAAAATGGGAGTTCCGCAGGGTTCGATTCTTGGTCCTTTTCTATTTCTTATATATGTCAATGACCTCCCTGATTTTGTACAGGACAGGCACGAGATAGTGTTATTTGCAGATGATACTTCACTTTTATTTAAAATTAAAAGAGGATTGCAAATTAATGACGATGTAAATAATTCTATCTCAAGAATTGTTCATTGGTTTAATGTAAACAACCTGTCACTTAATGAAGGGAAAACAAAATGTATAAAATTTGTTTTACCCAATGTAAAAGAGGTTCACATCACTGTAAAAATAAAGGATATAGGTGTTGACCTCGTGGACACCACAGTATTTCTTGGGATCGCACTTGATTCTAAGCTGCAATGGTGCCCACATATACAAATTGTCAAAGAGACTTAGTTCTGCAGCTCACGCTGTATGGAAAATACGTCAGATGACTGATGTTGATACAGCAAGACTTGTATATTTTTCTTACTTTCATAGTTTGATGTCATATGGCATTTTGTTGTGGGGAAATGCTGCCGACATTCAGATCGTTTTTGTGCTCCAGAAAAGGGCTATTCGAGCCATCTATAACCTTAAAATGAGAGATTCTTTGCGAGAAAAGTTTAAAGAAATTGGTATTATGACAGTAGCCTCGCAATATATTTATGAGAATCTAATATATGTTCGTAAAAATATTCATTTGTTTTGTAAAAATAGTGATATTCATTCAGTTAATACTAGACAAAGGAATATGTTAGCTTTACCAAATACCAGGCTCCAAAAAATCAATAATTCTTTTAGAGGCCTGTGTATACGTTTCTACAATAAAATCCCAAGTTGTATACAAGAACTCAGCTTAAACAAATTTAAAGTTGCAATCAAAGATGTACTTATTAAAAAAGCATATTATAAAGTGTCTGATTACATGAAGGACAAAAAAGCTTGGGTTTGAACTCTCATTTCTAATATTTAACAATGTACTGCGTTTTGTTTCAAAGAAACATTCAGTGAGAGCAATTTATAAGCTAAGTTCACGCACTTCTCTCAGAAATAGCTTATTTAATGTGAATTAACACATCTCTTCTTGTAATGGAAGTTGAGCTCAAACTTTTGCATTGAGGTCAGCTTCCAATTGACGACCCTGTAACAAAATCAAAATTGTAAATGGCGATTTAAAAGAGGAGACAAAAAATTTTGACCTTTCGAGTTTCTTGCCTGTTCTTCTCGAGAAGGCTCTCCCAATTTCCGAACAGGTGTAGAGTCAACTTTTTTTTTTTCATTCCTACTTGTATTTGCAGACATCTTGAGTATATTCAAGATGTATGCACATACAAGGTTAATATGATTTCATTAAATTAGATTGTTTTGCTTTGTTTTGACGTCAATAAGTGTCTGTAAAGGCCTATGTTGAATAAAGATTTTTGAATTTGAATTTGAATTTGAATTGCAACAAAGCCTCACGGCCTATATTTAATAAATTTATAAACTATACGTTTATAAATTTATTAAATATAGAGGCCGTCAATATATTGAATATCCGTCAATAAATGAACTAACATTTACATGTCATTTACGTTCAGTTTTCTCACAAATAGTGCCATCGATTCAATGTCAGCTACAACGAATCGGTCGTCTGTGAACATGGATATTATATTAACTTAAGAAAGCAACTTCAAGAATATATCTGTTTTATTTATCATACTTTTTATAAGTATGATAAATAAAACAGATATATTCTTGAAGTTTCCTTGCTTAAGTTAACATACGCTTTTCTCTTGGACCACACTTTCCGTTATCTCCGACTTCATTTCAATTCTCTATTACTCAATTGCTGACACTTATCCTCGTTTCTCCATCACAATGTGCGAGTTGAGTATGTGCTGTTGAATTCCTGTTATTAATTTTGTTAATGCCCTTTATGTATTAATTGATGACGTTATAATATATGTACGAAACCTTTATTATTTATGATGTCACGATAACATTACAATAATATGTAATTTTATCGTGTAGTGTTACAAGTAAAATTATTTAATAAAAAAAACTTTTTTAAATACAAGCTTTTATATCATCATAATATTGCATTTTCACGCGATATACATATATGCATGCAAAATTTCAGCTCAATCGGAGACCGGGAAGTGGGACAAATGTAACTTGCAAGATTTCATTACAGACACCGGATAGGTGAAAGTAAATTAAAGCTTGTAGAAAAGTAATATGGATATTTTTAAATAGTATTGTCATGTGTTGAGAAACAAGTTTTACCTACTACTTTGCCCTTTGTTAATTATTGTAAGTAATTTGTTGTTAACGGTGCTGGTGATTTAGTATTATATTTAGTGTAACTGTTTTAAATTATTATTGTACTGTATCACTGTTTGTTTACCTGAATAAAGTGAAAAATATGTCTTACCCAACAAAGTTGCAACTTTACGTAAATTGCTTAAATTAAATATAACAATACGAATAGTATTGTTGTCATGATATATTATGATGATATTGTTATGTTAACAGCCAAGATTAGGTTTATTTAGTGTCCTTGAGATTGTTGTGGCTCACTTGCATTGTCTACCTGTCTAATGTTCAAACCCAATGCCTAAAAAGATTCTACTGTCTACATAGTGTCGCATTGTTATGCTGCAAGTCTTTCATAATTTTGCGCATTTCCAATGTTTTTTTTAGTTTAGTCAGTTCCATTTCCCGCGCGTCATTGTTTGTTTTCTCTGTAAGTATCTGCATTTTTACATTATTTCACCCCTTTGTTCGCAGCCCACCCCTCCGAAAAAACCCCCGCGTAGAAACTTGTCAGTGTCCCCCACTCACGCGAACTCCCCCTCCTCTGGCTACAGCTACGAGCTGAGGCCTCACGCGAGGAGTCAGGACGATCTTGACGACATACAGGTGAGGCCATCGTAGTTTGGTTGTATATTTTTTTCACATGTTTGATGCGCATGCGGATATAATAATGTTATGCTGTGCACCGTTATTGATGAAATCTCGTGTATTAATAAAAATTTGTATAATTTTAAACACTCGTAACAATACATCAATTCAATCTGAAGTTCTTAATTAAATCGTGAGATGTCGAGAGAATATATACCTTAAACAGTAACTGTAACGATTAGGTTGAACAAAGGGTTTTGTAGTGCTTTCAAACATTTCCCGACAGGGCTAGATTGGATTGCTAATAAGTTGATAGGCTTTTAGGCTCTATACTCCGGAAATGGTATCCGTAGTCTCTTATTTGGCAACTATTATAAGAAGCATATAAGAAGAGGGTTTTAATTATTCAACACTGCCGATTGTCTTCGATTCGAAAATAACTCTACGATTGTCTCATGTCATGAGTACTTCATTTAATCTTTCACAGAGCCAGGTGAGTATTCAATGGACATTCTCATTGTTGCAGGGTGCCAAACACTACTTGAAACACGGCCGGTCTATAGACCAGTACGTGGACGGCAAGTTGTCCTACTCGGAGTACGAGGACAACCACAACTCCCCCCGCATCGCGCCCGTACCTAACCCTAGGCCGAGCCTAAAGATCCGCACCCAACCCGTAGCCATCACGGCCACGTACGAGAATGTCGTTCTAAAAGAGCAAAACCCCAGACGGAAGCTCAGAAGGAATAACTTCGCACCCCAGTACGAGAACTTCGAGCCCAGGATGAACGACAGGGTTCGGAAGTACTCCAATCAGGAGAGGTCGTCCTTGGAGAGCTTGTTGGACGACCAGTCGATGAACAGTCCGAGCGACTGCGAACGGTACTACGATGGGCCGAGGATTGATATTCCCCTGTCGCCATCGCACTACGACCAACCGCCCACGCCTGACCATCCGCCGCCGTCTGCCAAGCAAGCGGAGAACAGTATACACGAGCGAATCAGGCCCTTGAGTCAGGTTAGTCGCGATTGTCCTATGCAGCTAGCCATTCATGCACAAATTAGATTTAAAGAGGCCTATAGATGTAGTAAGCAGTGACTTTGGTTAATTTATTAATACTTAATAAAGAATTTACCACATACAATGAATATTGAAAATAATGCATTATTACTTTCGTAAAATGTATTTTATAATGATTGTGTGTCAATTTTAAAAGAAATAAATACAAGTTAGTCGTATGTGATCGTAAGCTAACAACAAAAAATGTGATTTAATATTAATATTTGCAATATGTGGATGATTCTTTGCATGCCCCTACTACTTAACTAAGTATATATATATATTGTATGTATGTATATATTTAGATTATTATTCACAGTATAACAGAAGGCTGTGTCTATTCTGATCAGGGTCCTAATAGAAGTCGATTGTTATTTAGACTCAGAGAATGAAAACGTAGTTTTCATTCATTTTCATGCTCCGCACGCTTCGCTCGCTCCGCTGTAAAATGGTCACAATATCTAACCTACAGTGTTTTCAGTTTGATCCTATAAGTTAAGTAAGATAACAATTCATTATCGGGTCCGAATAGCAATCGACTTCTATAGGGACCCGGGTCCCTATAGAAGTCTATTGCTATTCGGAGTGGATCCGGGCGAGATAACATGGCGACGGGGTAGATTTTACGTAATAATAGATTTTTGCGAGCGGAGCATGAAACGTACAGAATCATGCTCCGCTCGCTTCGCTCGCTCCGCTGTGTGTGGTCATAATGTCAAACCTAACCTAACCTACAGTTTTATCCCATAAGTCATTTTTAACTACGGTTCTATCGGGCTCGAATAGCAATCAAGTTCCCGGGGACCCGGGTCCGAATAGCCACTCCGGTAACAGAAATACCCATAAAGCGGAAAGGGGGTTAAATGGTCCCTTATAAACGAGTCCTTTTAAATATTTGAAAACCTATGTATCATTGTATGACTTACCTCAAAAAAAATATAAGTTTCATTTATGTGCCACGCCTATTACAGTAAAATTAGTTTACTTACAGATTAAACTAAAATACGCAGAATGACAGATGCGGTTCTCCGGTTTTCTTACATGACAGCTTATTAGGGTTACCAATGTTTTATAGGCTTTTATTATTTTTATGGGTTATTTGTAACACGTATAGGTAACCTAAAAAATACAATTTAATTTTATAACTTCATTTTGGCGTGTTTTCAGTATAATTTTGTAATATCGACTATTATTTTAAACTTTAATTTAACTTAATCCATGTAAAAATAACAAAAGTTGTGATTTACTAACGTTTGATCCCAAACAGTGTTACTAGAAAAAGTGTTAAGCGGCCCGTCTGAAGTTAGACACTCTTGAAACAAGATACTGTCTCTATCTATCCTTTAAAAACAAATGAAACAGCATCATATTCAAACACTGTCAAACTTTAGACAGCGTTTTAAAACTTTTTGTAGTAACACCGAATGATTTTATAAAATTTATTTATACTTACTTCAATTTGCATGTTATATTTTTAAATAAACTTCACTAATGCATGCTGTACAATATTTGCATTTACGGTCACAATATTACATTTAGTTCGTTCAATCACGATTTTATAATTTTTATTTTATTATGTTTGCATGGAAACTCGCAAAGATTAAGTTATTTTGATTTTGTCTTCGAATATTTCAGCTAATAATGGAGGTTGTCGAAGAGATACGAATAAGAAAAAAATGCCAGGGTGAATTAAAAAATAGCTGATGTAAATATTCAATCTATACTTACAGATATTTCGAATGACGTATTACTAACCTAGTCCTAAATTTATTAAGTAAACGTGCTAACGGTGCTAGTATTGAAAAAACGAATTAAGGTTATAATAAGTAATTTAGTGTTGTGCTGTAAATGTATGTTAATCGCATAGATCCTAATAGGTGCTATAATTGCGTAGATTTTAAGGTTTTTTTTCCAGTAAATGCCTCAAAGTATAAAAATGTGCACTCCTCAGTAATATAACTTGTTATATCACTTTTTACTTAATGACGATTTGTCGATAAGTAAAAATGGATATAAAGAAATATTTCAAAAAGCAGAACCAATTGTATAGAGTAGTAGAGAGCGAAATAAGACAGCAATGGCCAATTGCATTAACCTTGTCTTAGCTTAAGACGATCTTAAGTCCCCCTCCACCCAAAAAAGGACGATCTTAAGTGGCATGCTGTCACATTTTTTTCATTAAAGACAAGAAGTGACAGCATTCTTCTTAGGATATTCTTAGCTGAGACAAGGTGAGTGAAATTAGACATAAATGTGTTTGGTTAAAAGAGCATTTTGACTTGACATTATTTTAATTGTATTTGAAGTCTGAATACAAAAATGAAATGTTGATTGAAATCGATTTTAGATTTTCTATATTAATGTTCATACAGTTTTGTCGTGCCTAACTGTAGTTAGATCGAGAAATTTCTCTGTTAACTCGAATCGAATATAGACGACACATATATTATAAACTACTTTTTTACATTACAAACTGTTTTTAACGCAGTCGGTTCTTTTTTTTTAATTAATCGACTGTTGAATTCCTAGACATTATTGCAGACTTAATATTAGTTTTTTAGATGTGTCATTTTTCAAACTCGAAAGATCCTAAGATCGTTTATTACGGACCTAATATATTGTGATTTTACACTTTTACACCAATGTTTCTCTTCTCAAAGCACGTATAATTGTATGGTCGAAGAATTATAATGTGCTATCACAGCTTATGTATTAAAGTGTATGGGTGCTATTTGTATTTATTTTCTATGCTAATGAAATGAATTGTCGTGATATTATTTTTCGACAATTTGTAGATCAGTAGTTTGTGGATTTATATTTTTTTGTATATTGTGATTTTCCACTTTTACAACAACATTTCTCCTCTCAAAGCACGTATAATTGTATGATCGAAGAATTGTAGTGTGCTATCACAATTTATGTTTTAAACAATAATGCGAGCTACTTATATATTTATTTTCTTTGCTAATGAAATGAATTGCTGTGATAAATTTTCAGCAATTTTTAGATCAGTAGTTATTAATTGCAAAATTGCATGAACGCGACTTAAACATGTTCTAGAAATTATCGATTGTTTTGTTTAAATGTTTGTTATAAAAAATATTGAATGCATTTAACGTAAAAATTAAATAAGTCTTACCTACATGACAGTATGATTACATTCGAAACGTATTATCGTTGAATTAATGAAGTAATATTTGAGAGTATAATACATATTTGTGAAATATAGAAAAAAAATAGACTGATGATTTGTGTTGCAGTTTGATTGGTTGTTTTGATATGCTAGTTTATTTTTGTGTTATTTTAATTTTATGTGAGGATATTATTAGGCTTTAGTCGTAATTTTTAATTTTGATTACCTATTATATATTCAGCTGTAATAAAGTATTTACATTGATTATTTTGGGTTTTATTTGATTTTTGCTTGTTATTTTTTTTGTCGCTATGAAATATACTTACTTCGTTTTTATTGCATTTTAAAAATAACGAATTTTTGCACCTTATTTCATGTAAGTAAGTAAAGACAATATTAAATTAGTAGTAATAATAAAATAGGGTTTATCTCTATTTCCTTATTTACAGAATTTCTAATGTAAAGAAACGAAGTACAGTGGTAAATTTAGTTTTTTAAGTAATGTTGCACACAGGCATAGGAGTCGATACTAGCGTGACTTGTATTAGATACATGTGTAAGTACTTAATACTATTTTTATACAAGGTTACACTTCAATCGGGACCCTTATATCCAACACTTTTTGTGACTTCATACTCATACTTGTAGTAGTTCTGATCCACTCTACGAACTGTTTAAAACATTAAATTACAAATGTGGAGTTAACGTTCTTTAGTGATGTATCGACTATTCAGAAAAGCCGACTAGTCGGCTATACTTGTAGTCAGCGACTAGTCGACTAAAACCCCCTATTTTTATTCCTATTTATATAGTTAAAATTAAAAATTGAGGATGATTGAAATGTAATTGTAAGTATTCTTTACTGTTAATATTTTTTCATTATAGAGCCAGTTTTACAGTTTACCTTCAGTGCAATCTAGAATAGGATAGATTTTTTGCAATAAATAAAACCGATTACAAAACGCTAAAATATCGTAAATAATATAAGAGTACATACTTACAACATTAAATTAACAAATAATATTAAGGTTATTGGATATGTTATAGGATATTAATGTTAATGTTATTGGAATGATATTGGAACTAATTTAAATTGGCTCCTATCAACACTCCATGCTTTCGTTCACACAGAGCAAAGCTCTGCTGGAGATGTTTGTGTTACTAGATGGCGCTGACGGCGATTATATCGCGGTTACGTCTACTGTAAACGCCAACGATATAACCGAGGAGATATGTTTTTAGAGCTGAATTGACAGACACGACGGACAGTCGTATTTGAAATTTTTTTTGAACGCTCTTCCAATCTTACCTAAGATTTTAGAGCATATTTATTTGTTTACTTACAAACAAATACAAAATTCTTATTCTTTAGGCCCGTTCGGATAGCATCGAGGTGGCAAAAATAACTGTTAAAAATGACAAAATTGACACAAGGAGCGTTCGGTTAGAAGAAATGTGAACAAAAGTTGCATTTTTATCTGTTTACGTCAACCGTTCGGATAGCTGAAAAAATTTCAAAAATGGCATTGTGAACTGCCAATTTCGCCCCAGCTATCGAAGAGGGTCAAAAGTGGCAGTTTTTGACATTTAAGATTTTTGACGTTTACTAAACGTAAAATTTTTGACACGATTGAATAAGTTTTAACGAAATAAATTTTATTTTCATTATTTATGGAAATTAATGATCGTTAATCATGAAGCGAGCTTATTACATCATAATACATCCAGAATCTGGAAACTGAAAATAAATTTAGGTTATAATAGCTTATGACTTTGACATATTGATAATGTAGCGTTCGGTTAGGGTGTGGAGCAAAAATGGCAAAAATTTCATAACCTTCTAACCGAACGCTTTACATCAACGCCAATTTTGATAATGCTAAACGCCACCACAGGCTACCCGAACACGCCTTTTGACTTCCTTTATTGTTTTCATTCTGTCTGACATGACGTATGGATTCTTGTTATGATAGTCCCCTATAAATAATATAGTATTTTGACTATTTTATTTTGTTTAACGGCCACTTTCATTATTCTATTCATGGATAGAAGTAAGCTTACTATAGCTTTGTTTCTAAAGCATTTTATATTATTTTTCCATAGTCAGCATTAAAAATCCACTTCGATGAGTTGCTGCAAAGTATATCTATGTATATACCTACTTACACGGTTATTTTTTTATCACCCTGTAAAATTTAAGGGACGCTTCATGACATGGTATTAGAATGATTTAAATATGAATAAAAAAATAACTCACTTAATTTTATATTAATTTTCTAAAATTTTCAAAAAATGCTGCACTAGTTAAGAGCAGCATTTTTAGTTTTTTATTATTATTTTTTATTTTATTTATTTTTATTTTTTATATAATGGATGTGTCCTGAAGCGTCCCTAAAATTTTCCAGGGTGATAAAAAACTAACTGTGTATTATATAAAAGGAGAAGTTCCCATCTATAGACGCACGCATAGCCGTAACCGCTAATGGTAGAAACGTGAAATTTGGACAGTTGTTTTAATTCAAAATGCGGACGCACACTAAGAAGGGATTTTAAAATTGTTTAACCCTGAAGGGATGAACAAGGGGTTGCAAGGTTGTAATGATTTTTTTAAAATTAGCAACGATTTTGATAAGACTTGAGATTCATACTCTTAAAAACATTTCATTGAACACTTGTTTCATGGTTTATTGGAATTCACCCCCTTAGGGTGCAAAATACGGGTAGAAAATTTCTATGGGAAATATTTAAAATCTGCTCCAATGTCTATGAAATATATTTTTCGAGCTCCTAAATATAAATAACAGTCTTCTAATAATAGGCTACAAAATTATTTTACGGGAAAATATAAAATTCCCACGGGAAAAGAATAATAACGCGGGCGAAGCCGCGAAAGCTAGTCATAAGGTGTCCGAAACTTAACCGTTATGGAGATATTGTACATTAAAGATTTTTTTAGAAATACTATTTTTTTTGCCTTTTTTGTCGATTTTTCCGTGATTAGGGCCCCTAAGGTTAATTTTTTTATGTATCTACTTAGAAGACATGTCAATTAATAAAAATGATCAAAAAAATGTGAGCACACTACTAATATCTGCCAAAAATTGCTCGACAAAGGTTGTAGTTAATAATTTTTTACTAATAGTTTTTAACTTTAAAGTGCTTTTAAAAAAATAAATGTATGGAACTTGTTCTGCAAATAATTTTAAAAACTTCTACGTCTCTTCAACTACATAAAATGGTATAGCATGTATTAGGCTTATTACTAAAATCTTAAAATAATGTTATTTGAATAGGCCTATGTGATGATGCTCCCGACCGATTTCGGCCACGGCGACTGCATTCATCTCCTACGACTGACGATTGTGTGCTCTCATGTGGCTTATGTAGCCAATCTTATTAGCAAAGACCCGTAAGCACAACGGGCATGTCAACACCATTGAAGTAGTTCTAATTGATCGCCGCAGGTGGTCGGGCTTTCAATTCATCGCGCTTACGATCAAGGTCAGCGCAACGTTTGTTCTCGAAATCACAGACTTTGGATTGAACCCGAGATCTCCATTCGGGTCTGTCCGCAGCCTGCGTTTCCCAAATTGAGGGCTCTATGTTACACTTCTTGAAGTGTCGCTTAAGCACATCTTTGTACATAAGGAGTTGTCCGCCATGCTTACGCTTGCCCTCCTCAAGCTCGGAATAAAAGATGCGCTTCGCCACTCGCTGTTCCGCCATACGCGAAACGTGACCGCACCACCGCAGCTGTCTTCGCATTAGGTAGGCTTCCATCCCACACACATTAGCCCTACTCAGCACCTCAGTATTGCGCACGTGGTCTGACCACTGTATGTTCAATATCTTTTTCAAGCATCTGTGGTGGAATTGGTCTAGCATGCGGATGTGACGGCGATATACAGTCCACGTTTCGGCCGAGTATAAGAGGTTCGGTAATACTACTGCCATATATACCGAGACCTTCGTATTCAGTTTAAGATCATGAGTCCGATTTAGTACCTGGCACCTTTAAACAATGAAAAAAGGGTCGAGTTGACATTTTTTGTGTTGGTGGGTTAGACGTTCGTGGCGTTACCTTCTCTGTGTTTAGTCTGCTCATGTCATTCTTCCGTGGTAGATGTGCTATTAGTGGTCTCCGATTCTTTTCTGTAAAATCGCGACTTGGCTTGGATTTAGGACTGTTCGATTCACTGATTGTGTGACGTGGCTTGTAACTGGACTTCGATTTGTATGGTGAACATGCCGATATTTACTAACGAGGAATATGCTGACACAATAATGTGTTACGGATTTTTGCGAAGGAGTATCTTTGCGTGCACGCAATGAATACATGCAACGTTACCTTACTCGCCGAGTGCCTGATATTGGCGTATTTGATAGAGTTTATCGAAGACTACGAGAAACTAGATCAGTTCAAGTCAGACGTACTGATATGGGACGACCTCGTGTTCATGATGACGACGATGACGACGTTATTGAAATACGAAGTCTTTTTGAAGCCGACCCAACCACGTCAACTAATGTTGTCGCTCGACGGCTTGGTATTTCCCAGTGGAAAGTTTGCTTCGTAATGCACAGTTCTGGGCAATATCCTTACCATTATATGCCAGTGCAAGCAATTGAAGAAGGGGTTCCATTGAGGCGACTAGACTTCTGTAGATTTATGCTCGGTGCAGATATTGAAAATCCGAATTTTTTAAAGAAAATCATGTGGACAGATGAATCAAAATTTGACTTAGACGGCATCACCAATTATCACAACGCCCATTATTGGGCTCCCAAAGCGCAAGGTAATCCCAACAAAAAAAGGAGAAAAGGATCACAAAGGAGATTCAGTCTAAATGTGTGGATGGGTATAATATCAAATAACTTGATAGGGCCGTACTTCCTGCCCGATAATTTAAATGGCGAGAAATATGAAATTTTTTTGAGGGAGGAGTTATCCTCTCTAATGCAAGACTTGTCTCTTGCATTGAGACAAGGCATGTTTTTCCAACATGATGGCTGCCCAGCTCACTACAGAAGGAGTGTTCGAGCGTGGTTGGACGATAATTTCCCAAACCGATGGATTGGGAGAGGCGGACCCATAGCATGGCCAGCGAGGAGCCCCGATCTAACACCGATGGATTTTTATGTGTGGGGTCATATGAAAAGCCGGGTATACGACCAAATGACACCGATCGCAAATATCGACATTTTAAGACAAAAAATAATTGATGCGGCTGAGGAAATGAGGCGGGGCTTGCGAACTTCTGTCGTGAAAAGTAATTTACGAAAAAGAATGAGAATTTGTGTAAGAAATAGGGGTGGCCATGTCGAACATGAATTATAAAAATATTATTGCTATGATTTTTTGTTTTATTGCGTTTTGTCCTTGTTTTTTTGTTTTATCGTGTTTTACCTCAAAACAAAAATGTAGCACTGCTACAATAATTGTTATTTGGTCAATGTCTTGCCGATTTAATAACAAGTATTATACCTTTTTGAATAGCTAAAAAGACGTAGAAGTTTTTCAAATTATTTGCAGAATAAGTTTCATAAACTTTTTAATGGGAAAAGCACTTCAAAGTTAAAAAAACTAAATAAAAATTCTTTGATAGTAACCTTTGTCGAGCAGTTTTTTGAAATGGTAGTAGTACTTATATTCACTTTTTTTAATTTATGTTTATTAATTGACATGTCTACTAAGTAGATACATTAAAAAAATGAACCTTAGGGACTCTAATCACGAAAAAATCGACTAAAAAGGCAAAAAAATAGTATTTAAAATATAGTAAAAATCCTTAATGTACAATATCTCCATAACGTTTTAAGTTTCGGACACCATATTATAGAATCAAATTCATCAGAAATTACCTAAATAATAACGTCCTTCAATATTCAGTACGACTTTCCCTGTAACCTGTATATATATAATATATTAGTGTTTTCGACCCTAGGTAACTTGACCTGAAAAAGAAAACATGGGACTAGAGGTCATCTTATCTAGTGGTCCTATTATCTAGTGAAAACCCGAAATCTATGTGGCACAGAGTCCGTCGCTGTCCGATCAGGCCTATCTGGACATGAAGCATCAAAATTATTACCTACCTATTTTAGTATTTTTTTAATAAATAAAAGTAACAAAAAAATGCTAATTTGGTTTATTATTAAAAATACTATTATTCCAGCGAAACTGTCCGGAAACATTTTTATTTATATAGAGCAGTTTGAATTAATATAATAAGAAAAATAACTTTAAAATGTTTAGCGCCCCTAATGACAAATCTATGGCGCACTTGCCCCAAATTTATAAAGCAAGCTGTTGTTGCCTATAGGACTAGATTATTAAAAAGGAAACAAGATTAATGCGTTTAGTTGGCAATGATCTATAGAGTACACCAATTGTTTTTCTTGTAACTTAATTCTTTAGCGCTTTTTTTTCATACAGGCGCACTTGCCCCATTTCCAGGTGCGCCTATATCCATGTTTTCCAATTTTTGATAAAATATTGTAAAATTATTGATAGATTTCATTGAATCGACATTTGCTGCAGTTTCAAAATACTAAATTTTGTCAATATGCTAAATGTTCACTCATAAGTCATCATTGAAATATTTTATTGTGGATCGAAATCATCTATGAAAAAATTATGGCGCACTTGCCCCGACTGACCTTATCTCGTGGGCACAGCTATTAATGTACACAGTTACTTTTTTATCACCCCCGATAATTTAAGGGACACTTCAGGGCACGGTAGTACCTAGAATGATTTAAGTTTTAAGAAATTTCAGTTCTACACTTGCCATCACATTCTGGTACACCCATAAGTACCTACCTTGGATCAACTGTAGTTCATTTTCTTTAGAGACTATTATATTTCCTCACAAAGGAGTATTGATTAGAAAAGGGTAGGTACCTACTAGCGATACAAAATATTAACACTTAGTAGCTACTTCTTTCTGAAATTGAACAAAGTTTGTTGAAACGAATTATCAATTTTTAAAATTACCTTTTAACTGGCCGTCTTTTAATAATGCGCCTATAAGATATATTGCGGCAAAGCATTCTAATATGTTCAATATTGATTGAGACCTTGAACCGAATAAATTGACAGGAGCTTTTAGGCATATATCTTCTGTTTTTTAGGTATAATTGTCAGGTCTAAGAAGTATGTGTCATTTGGCACTCTGGTTACCACCTTCCGTTGCCAGTCCATGCAAGCAGGATTCTGGCTGGTCAGAGGGAATGGGAAGTTGGCGGTTCCTTCTGCGGGGATGTTATCTCGCAGAAGGAATAATCGATACTTACACATTTTACATACGACAGAGAAGCTCATGGCCTTCATCTCACCTGATGGTAAGTGATGATAAGGCCGAAGGTGGAAGCGAGCTTGGCATGGACTCCTCAACATCTGAGGAACTGGCTATATTACCTCTATCTAATTGTCGGAACACAACAATGCTATAAACATTGTTATTATGGCGACAAACTTAGGCAAGAAGGTGGTAGCTAGCCAGTCAGGCTCAGAAGCCCTACCACCAACCAAACCGAGCAGAAAAATGTCTGCCCCCAGTGGTAATCGAACCCCGGCCCTCCCGATCAACACCCGGTGGTCTCAACCACTAGACCAAGGAGGCGGTTATCGATTAGGCGCTCCTGCAAATCTATGCGAAAAATATTTTGAGAAGAGAGGGATATACCTATTACTTATTACGACAATGTCTGTAATTTTTTACAATATCAGCGGAAGGAAATGTCTTTTTCATATATTTATATAGTACCTACCTTAAATCGAAAACTATTTCGGGTTTTTCTTTTTCAGATTTTTGAAATGGTTTTCTAACGAAATTTTCGAGAAAACCTTGCTTGAGATATCAAGATGTAGGATTTTCAACTAGAGTTACCTTTGCGTAACTTATACAAAAATTTACTCATAGGTATTAATTAATTACTTCAGTATCACTTTGCCATCGGTTTGAATCACGTTTGAACCATTGAACCTATGTCAAATCCATAGATAATATCGTCAATTTTTCACTTTTAATTTTATTCGTCAAAGGCATTTTAACCGGCGCGCGGCGTACCTAAGTAAATGCAATAAATGCATGCTTCAAACTTGTTCAAACGGTGCATAACTTCTTTTGAGTGACCGACTTTTCCAGAGGACTTTGAAAAAAGTTATGAAAAAATAAGAACACCTGTCCCTTATTTTTATATCCTACTAAATTTTAAAATATCAAACAAATTTATACGACAATAATTATGAAATATTATCCATTAAGATAATGGATATGTTGCAAGAATTCGAATTATGTTTATTATTTGCACATTTTTTTGGGTAGCGTAACTTATAAAAAAATTTACTCATAGGTATTAATTACTTCAGTATCAATTTGCCATTGGTTTGAACCACGTTTGAACCATTGAACCTATGTCAAATCCATAGATAATATCGTCAATTTTTCACTTTTAATTTTATTCGTCAAAGGCATTTTAACCGGCGCGCGGCGTACCTAAGTAAATGCAATAAATGCATGCTTCAAACTAATTCCAACGGTGCATAAGTTCTTTTGAAAAAAGTTATGAAAAAATAAGAACAACTGTCCCTTATTTTAATATCTTACTAAATTTTAAAATATCAAACAAATTTATACGACAATAATTATGAAATCTTATCCATTAAGATAGGCACAGAACACAGAAAGAGGATAGGTAATGGATATGTTGCAAGAATTCGAATTATGTTTATTATTTGCATATTTTTTTGGGTAGGTACCTCAAAGATATTAGAAAAAGTTAGCTTTTGCTCCAATGCCTAGAGCCTGCTGGTTAAGCCTGAGCCTCCGTCCAAGTGGTCGGAGGGGAGTAGACTGAGTTGAAATTATGGATTGTGTACATAACATTTAAGAAAATATAAATATTTTTGAATAATTCAATATTTTGCAATATATTTTTTTATTGCTTTATATTTATTATAAAATATAAAAAGTGCCACAAAAGGCGAAACAGTTGAAGCGCCTACAATTATTTACTATGCATTTTCTTTCATGGGCGCACAAAGTTACTTTGTGATGGGCGTCTTTATCTTCAAGAAGGATGATTAGGATGCCCATTTT
Organism: Schoenobius gigantellus; assembly: GCA_963935595.1. Classification (NCBI taxonomy): domain Eukaryota; kingdom Metazoa; phylum Arthropoda; class Insecta; order Lepidoptera; family Crambidae; genus Schoenobius; species Schoenobius gigantellus. Next base: position 57,497,192 of record OZ012541.1, read on the forward strand.
TGTATGGAGTCTTGCCCCACTTACAAATTTCCATGAATAGAAACAATTCTAGGCTCATTTTAAACGTTTTTCGTCATTGAGTAGAAGACAAGTTTTGTTTTTTTTAATTAAAGCTGCAGTTTCGTAGATATTCATAAAAATTGCTCCTAATCTAACCTAAGCGACTCATATAGTTGCAAGACGTCAAACTAGTTATGCTGAACTTTCGATAATTAAGGCTCGTATTAATAATTGCATCTCAAGTATGAGATCGATCTTAATATACTGTTTATGACAGATGTTTCATACATCAAACGTCAAAACTGCAGCTTAAGATCGATCTCAACTTTGAGACGCGTTTATTAATACGACCCTAAAAGTCAGTTACAATAATACTATCAATATAATTACCTATTGATATCCAGTATTATCAACAATAAGGAATCAAATGTGTAACAAAAATCGCAAAGAATGCAACATGACAAACATCAAAGGGAACTGCGACTTATTTTAGGCGCGTTTTACCCAAGTACAGATTTGCAACATATTCAACATCATCGCGATTCATTAGTTTTTTTATAGGGTAAATACATACTTTAAGGTTTTTGGCCATCGTCAGAGCATGCTCGTTTAGGTGGAAAACGCTATGCCATCTGTCAACCTTTTGTCATTGCAAAAAAAATGCTTTTTAGTTGAAATGATGAAATGTTTTCACAATGGTATACATTTGGTGTATAATTTATTAGAAATAAATAATTAAAATGTAATGAAAGAAATAAGTAATGCATAACATTAAAAAGGTGTTATTGTAACTACAACGAAAAAATGCATAAATATGTAGAATTGCCATTTTGTAACAGGAAATGCATGTAAGTCTTATTTTTTGCCGAAAAAAACCGTAGCTTCTATCTGTTTTATATTACAATGAAAAATTATGTTTTGATAAAATATATTTAATTCGAAATACCGCTTTATTGTTCATCTACCTTGATAGTGGGGCAAAATCGGGCATCCTCCTTTCTAAAATATATATTTAAAATTAATATTTTTCAGCATGGGCGCGTTCAGTGCCTTATGTGGGAGTGTAAGTAACTTCGGTTGCTAACTAAAACTGTCATTTTGGAAAGGAACCTAACATCCATTACTGCTATCATGAACGCTGCCGTAACACGTAAGAGCACTAAACCAGTAATGGATAAAGTGTCTTTCAAAAATGACAGTTTTAGTTATACCAACCGTAGTTAGCGAATAGGCCTGCTGAGATGTAGAACGCAGTGCAGCAATAATATCTTATCACCCTCTTTCACTAGAATTTTTCAATTCTTTCTGTTTCTAGCAAATGATGTAATAGATTATGGCCCCAAAATCATCACAATCTAAGAGTTTGACAGTAGGTATTAAACGTCAGAGCATCTATCCACCATCAAATTCGATGGTTGTTCGTTCGACTGTAGGTACGATCTATGTACCTTACTCTGCCCCCATAGCCTGACCGCCAAAACACGAACTGTATAAATATAATACGTTTTTATCGCATTTTGACAGTTCTCCGCCATAAACCGCTTCATCATATCGTATTTTGGTGATCATGCTACGTATGTCAAATATACATGTGTCCAATATAACTATAATAATCCAATATAACTGCTAGAACAGATACTACAGATAGTTAAACGTATTGGAATAGAGGGATAGTTTTAAGGTCAGTAGTTTCACCCAAACGTCACGCTCTGACGTCACGCTAAGATTTTGAACGGGGTTAGAGCGAAAAGTTGCACCTCTTGAACGCGCGCGAAGTTTTATAAATAATTGCGTTCCAGATGCGCAGCATCACTTTTTGGTGCCAATATCTGATGAATTTTGACACTTAGTCCAGGGATTTGTGGTTAATTTCACCAACCTTGTCTTAGCTTAGGACTACTCTTAGGTGACATGCTGTCACATTCTTTTTATTGAAGACAAAAAGTATAGATAAGGTTAATGAAATTGGCCACTAAAATCACAAATAGAGCAAATCAGAATCGGCATAAACTACATATTTTTTTAAATCCTCTGAAAAATCTTCTCGATTCATGAAAAAATTTTCAAATGTAAAATTTGGAAGCTATCAAAAAAGAGAATTTGGGGTGATTCGTTTAAATGTGACACACCAAACCAGCACGAATGATACTGCTTTTTAAATTGTTGAATCCGCGTTTATCTGGAATGCGCCTATGTTGTTGTATTTTATGACCACAAATCGTGCAAAGTGTATATACTATGTACCTAAGCATTGTTTACGGGCGTGGCATTCAGGCTTGATGACTGGAAATCTATCGGTGGACAATTAATAGTTATTTGTTATACATGAGTGCAAAGTTGCTTTTTAACCGCGTGCTCAACTTTGATGACCGAGCAAGCGAAGGATTCTAGAATAATGAGAATCCTGAGCGTTAGCGAGGAAATCAAAAGAGCACAAGGTGAAAAATCTTTGCACTCGAGTGCAACACGTAACTTTTCATCCCCCCTCAGCGAGGAAATGACTAAATGCAAAATAAAACTTTTACAATCACAAGATACTTTTATTTCTGTTTAGGTACATATTTACTACAACATTATGATAGGTAAGTATTACAGAAAAATATTAATATTATGTACTAGCTGTGCCCGCGACTTCGTCCGCGTGGAATAGTAACTTTTGGCAGCATTTTGATTTTTGTAGGCAATTTTTTTAAGATCTTTATAAAAAGTAGCCTATGTTATACCTCATATAATTAGCTATCTATTAGTGAAAGTCTTGTCAAAATCGGTCCAGCCGTTCCGGAGATTAGCGGGAACAAACAGACAGACAGACAAAAAAATTTTAAATTGTGTTTTTGTTGTTGGTATCCGATATACATTCATAGCCATTTAGTAAAAACTTGTTATTTTGACATTACAAACAGACACTTCAAATTTATTTTTCTGTAATGTAAGTATAATAATAGATAACAAATAATACGTTTTTTTACTTGTTTTCAAGTTTCTTATATAAAACAATACGACGTCAAAACAAAATGGCGCGCGCAAAGCAAATTAAAAACAAAAGGAGGTTCAGAGTCTGAGTTTTTAACAAATTTTAAAAAAGTTGTATAATAAATTCGGCACCATGGAGATGGAAGTAAATAGTTTTAATGATGTTTTGAAATCACATACCTAGTGCACGCTATGTTCTAAATTCAAATTTACTTTAACCTCAAGCGGATAAAAACGGCTTTGGCAGTCAGATATCGAATAGCAAAAATAGGGGGATGAAAAATATTTTTGCTTGCTTGAAATATAAAGAAATGAATTAACGTCAAGAAGTAGGAGTTTGTTACCTACGCCATACTATCTAAGTAGCTAAAAGTCCAAAATGTAAGTAGGTAAGGAATTTGAATCGTAGTACAGGGGGTGGCGAAGAGGGGCACGTCACGTAGTGACGGACCCAAAACCGACAAGTGCGCTGGCCGATAAGATGCTTGGGCACGAGCCGCACGAGACGACCAAATCGACGAAGCCCGCACCCTCCAGTGGTGGATAAACCCCGACTGGAATTTTAATATTTAATTATACAAACAGATGAGTGCTATCGAACACAAAAAACTGTCAAATATCGATAGGTAGTTGGTATTATACGAGACGTTAAATACAAAATAGAAACTACACAGCTTCCTAGTCTGACCACGCTTCTCAAGCTGTGGCGACTGCGCTGGCTAGGGCATGTGCACAGGATGGAACAATCTCCACTGCCACGACGTGTCCTCCTTGGTAAATAGCGGATGCAAAGAGAGATGTTGGGAGGCCATTGATTCGCTTTAAAGACTGCGCGCGGGACAAGCGGGACATGGTAGCATTTAAAATTGATCACCGCAACTGGAAGCCAATTGCTGGTGAACGATCACGGTGGCGTAAACACGTTGAGGGGAGGGACGCAAATCATGCAATGAAGCTTGTTTCGAGGTGTTGACCGACAGGAGATGCAAAAGAAACGAAGGTGGCATGGCACCAATCACCATTAATTTCTGTGGTAGACTGTGCCGATCACGCATTGGATTGCATAGTCACGAAAAAACTTGTGTCTCAAACAATACACCATAAATCGACTGTAACAGGCGTAAAGGCCATGATGAAATACAAAATAATCGTCAACCCGCTAAACATAATAATAATAAATACTTTATTGCGCACAAAAATATAGAAACAGAAAATTTTTAAATCATCACAAATGTACAACTTAGGCGGCCTTATTGCTAAAAAGCAATCTCTTCCAGGCAACCTTGGATCAGGGAAATACAAAAAGGGAATTCAAATCGGGGATGGGTGCAGTAGTAGCTAAACATGGACAACGAAGAAGTGATTTAGCTAAAGATTTAAGGATAGGAAGTGAATTCGAACTTGATTATTAAAGGACTCCAGTGTACGAGCTCTCTTAATATTCTCAGGGAGAGAGTTCCATAGCCGAACGGCATATGCGGGAAAAGAGTATGAAAGAAAATCAGTACTGTGGGGTGGAATGTCATGAGTTAAATTAAAAATCGATCGTAATATACGACACGAAGAAGTGGACCGAAAAGAGAACTGTGACTTTAGATATGATCGGGAAGTTGGAAGAAACAAAACATTGTAAAGTAGGGATAGAACATGTATATCTCTGCGCTGGCGAATTGGGAGCCATTTAAGTTGAGAGCGATAGTAAGAAACATGGTCAAATTTACGCAGATTAAAAATAAACCTAATGGACACAATTTTGTAGACGCTCCAAGTTGTCTAATAACTCCTCCGACAAACCCGCCCAGGCGACGTCAGCGTAGTCAATTAAGGAGAGTAGAAGTGATTGAGCTAACACTGTTTTTGTAGCCATTGGGAGAAAGTTACGGAATCTGTTGATAGAATAATATGCGGCAAACAGCTTCTTGCGAACAGCTTCAACCTGAGATCGCCATGATAGGCACTGATCAAAAACTATACCTAGATTTTTCACGGATTTGCTGAATGGAATGACTGTTACATCAAAGATCACTGCTGGCAGCAAACTGTAATCAATACGTGAAATCAAATAAGAACTGCCGATAATGATTGTCTGTGTTTTGCATGGATTAATAACAAGACCGTAATATTTACTCCACTTGTCAATTATACTAAGATCAGTGTTGGTTATCGAGATAGCCTGTGAAAAATCAGATAGTGGGGCTTGCGTGTAGATCTGCAAGTCATCAGCATACAAGTGATAGAGACATGAAAGTGATTGCGTAATGGAATTTATGAAAATCGAGAAAAGAAGCGGAGACAATACGCCACCCTGGGGGACACCGGCAGCGATAGTGCACCAATCAGACAAGGAGTCCTCAATGCGTATTCGCTGCCGACGTTCCAACAGGTAACTATGAAACCAGTCAATTACGGTAGGAGATATGCCAAGAGAACGTAGGATACCAGTGAGCACATCAAAATCCACTTAATTGAAGGCATTGCTGAAATCCAAGAGCGTAAGTAGTGTAAGTTGGCGATTTTCCATGCCCTGGTGAATGTCGTGAGTGATTTTAGCTAAAGCAGTAGTCGTGCTATGACCCACGCGGAAGCCGGATTGTAAAGGGTTCAAAAGTTTGTTAACATTGAGGAATCTGAGAAGTTGTCGACAAGTTTTTCAAGGACTTTGGAAAGGAACGGGAGAATGGAGATAGGACGAAAATCAGAAAAGAAGCCAGGATTAGTTTTCTTTGGAAGAGGAATAACAAAACCATCCTTCCATGCAGAGGGAAATACACCAGACGCGATGGAATTATTAAGGATTTGGGTGATAATTGGGGTAAGGATATCTAAGAGAGGGAGGATCATTTTGCGACTAATGCAATCACTGCCTATAGCACCAGAAGTTATAGAAGTAATAGTTCTCTTGACATCACTATCCGTAAATGTCTCAATAGCGAACGGAGTGTAATCAGGTAAAGGTAATGAAGAAAGGTAATCATAAATATCTTCGTCCACCTGTTAAACATTTAAATTCATTTGACTGTACTTAGGTGTGACGTCATGCAACAATCCAAATAAAGGAATCGTCGCCTCCCCAATGAATCGTGAACCTTAAGTGGCAGTGGGCGGGACTCATCGCCTGTAGGACTACTTTAGTACTATTACTTATTCTGTTATTATTTATTAATTGGAGCGGAAAGGTCCTCGTGTGGCGGACGACAAGCGGACTGCCGATCTGGTTAAGGTCGCGGGAAGCTGCTGTGCCCCAAGCACGAACCTCTGTTGTTATGGTTATCGTATTATTTATATGAAAACTATAGCAGCGCCGCTACGGTCGTTTAAGGAACTAAATGGTATCGAATGGTAATGGTATAGTTAACGAGAGCTAAAGTATGATGAGAATCGTCGGCACGAACTCACTTTTGACATGTCGTATTGTTCGATATTATTCGACAGCTAGCTATCGTAATATCTCTCACCGAGTATTTTACAGTGAGAGAACTATCGTTACGTTACGAGCTCACGATAGTCTTACGATAGTGTTTCTATATCTCATAGTAAGTGAATACGATTACTATAGGTACTATAACGAAAGTGGTTCATGCTAGGGGTACTGAACACTGCCGGGCCAGCCCCACACACGCCCGCCGTCTAGCCAATGGCGGGTACGGTATGGTGCGGTTGTGCATTTCCCCCCGAAAAAAGGGGTACTGAAAGCGAAATGTGCAGGAACCAGTGCGACAAGAAACGTCCACTTCTTGACTGAAATGATGAATACAACCTAATGAACTCTTTGTCTTCCCGCCAGGAGTACAAGAGAAGGTCTATGGTCCGCGACAGCTTCACGGAGACAGAAGTCAGCCTGCTGCGCGCGGCTTCTGCTGCGTCAGTGGCCAGTGGCGCCACCGACCGCAGTGGCAACACAGACAACTGCGTTGAGGAGTATGTCTGCGATGTGCCGTTTGCTGGTGAGTACTGTAACTTAAGATTTACAGAAAATATTATAATCTACTGATGTTTAAATAGTTCATTTTTCTCTATTTCTTGTTTTGAACGTGAGCACTCGGAGTTAAATTATGTTTACCCTGGTAGCTGGGGCTGGGCACAGAACACAGAAGGGTCTGTGGGGCCTAGCAGACAGGCAAGTTGAACTGTATGATTTGGACTAAAGTCTAGTTTCTAGTTTTGTATATTACCTATGTGTGTTTTAGCCAGGAGAAAATAAGCCATTTTTCATTATTAATTCCTAACTAATAACGTTAGTGTGCATTTATTAATGTTTTTAAAATGTGTTCAATAAAAATACAATTTTAAGTTGAAATGTAGATAAGTCGTAAATTAATGAAAAGCTTGCTTCGGACAGCAAACACACAACTTTCATTATTTTTAGGTTTATACCATTTAGGACCACGTTTCGCCATAATAAAGTTTGACGCAATAAATACACTTTGAGGTAACAAAAGATCAATATAAAAACTCCCCTATATTTTAAGTTGGTACAAATTAAGAAGAGTAAGTAAGCCAAATTTCATCAAAATCGGTTAAGCTGTTTCGGAGTTTATCCCGGGCAAACATCGTGGCACGAGATTTGTATATATCCACTGACATATATTTAGATATCCTGTCTGTGTATCCTGCCTGATGAACAATTGTTTAATACACAAACAAGAAGACGTAAAATAAATATGTATTTGTTGAACCTAGTACCTAATCCAACAGAATTTTCCGCAGAAATTATTATTTTTGCCTCGAATTCCCCCTTTAAATGTTAAAATATTCTCATGAATTTTTAAATGCAATTAACTACTAAAACATAAATAAATTGAAGTGTTTCACGCTCAAACACCTCGATGACATTTCCCAAATGAAATATTCGATTTCGGTCCCGCCCAACGCCTGCGTTGCTGTATTTTCGCTACGTGTTTTTGGATACAAGTCTTTTTTTTTGTTTCTCGTCTGGCAACCCATTGGCGCGTGCAGTGTTGCCGTGTTGGCTGTACAAATATTGAAACTGGGCGAGCGAGTTGCCCGCCCGTGTAAATTGCAATAAAATTTGATGAAATTTTCAAAACTAGCTTTTAACCACACTCTCGGGAGTGGGAGTTTCTCACTTCTCGAGATTTTTTATTTGATTCTTGATAAAATATTGTTATACATGTAAAAATGCCTAAACGTCACATGTAGTTACTTAGGGGTTGTTTAAAGCCGATCTTGTAGTTGTTCCTTTCTTGACTATTTGGAAATTTTAATTGAGATTCTCCACATGCACATCAGTTAATTTATAGACACGTTTAAACAAATCCTCACGGACAATAAGTTTGAAGAATTTTCCAAAACAAGTAAAACTAACTCATTTTCATGAGTTATCTCTTAGTAATTAACTGTAGGTATTTCCTAATAACCAATCCGCACTGGGCCAGCGTGGTTGTCTAAGGTCTATACACCCTATCTTAGGGTAGGTTCGAGCCCCTCGGTGGGGACGTATATGAGCTGTTATGATGATGATTCTATTCTATTCTTTGGGTGGTGGCGCTGTCCTTAAGGATTCCGCCAACTTCAAGATTCAACGCTTAGATTTTTCCGTTTCTTCAGGCGTCGTGAATTAACAATGAGTAATTTATCTTAGTTATGTAATATAATGTTGAAGTGAATGCGAGATGGTTGAATTATCTACAAAACAACAAATACAACACATTTGTTTATTATATAAATGTGGCATTTAATGAGAGTAATATTTATGAAAACAATTAACAGTTTAATTATATTGGAGGTTATATAGTTGCTTAGATTTTCTATAAATGGGGAATTAACAAATGATAAGAAAAGTTTAAAATTAGTAGGTCTAGAAATGAATGGGGGGAGAAGATCGTAAAGGGAAACTGGGTACTTGGGACAGTTGAAGAAAATATGTTCAGTAGTACCTTCGTCCAGTTCACATAATGAAGAATCCTTAATCCTAATGATGATGATGATGATTTTCTAATAATTTATTGTATTGTTTCTATTGTATTATACTGAGGTGCGTTCTACCGTCTTTACCACGGCATGTGTTCTAAAAAGCTTTCTTCCCCTAATCCCACCCTCTTCTTTCCTTACAAACAAAGACTACACGTGCTGGCCTGCGCTATCACTAGACATGCCATAATTTTAAAGTGAAGTCCGGACGCATACAAGGAAAACGCGAAAAATTTATGGGTCTATTTACTAAGTTAAAGTCATTAATATTGGCAGTAAAACTACGTTATTTGTAATAAATTGTAGTTGATATTTGTAATGAAATACTCAAAATCAATGGAAACAAACGGGCGGGCCAGCAAAGTTAGAGTAAAATCAAAATGTGAAATCAGTTATCACAGAGCGCTGACAAATATTAAAAATCCGGACGTACGAGTAACTGTTGTTATGTCGGATGAATGAAAAAAGTCCGGGTGAAAGACCGGACATGGTTGTCATATCCGGACAATCCGGACTAAATCCGGACGTATGGCAAGCCTAGCTATCACCGTCTTACTGTAACTAACTACCATTCCAACGCGATCTACGTAAAAAATTTGGTAACTCATTTCTTATTTTGCGCAATAAAAAAAATCCTGGTTCCTTTAAAAGAGGCGCGAAGACGCACCTTGCAGGTCGGTGAGGCGAGGGAGGCTAGTGCGGCGTATATTCTCCTGCACTAACTATTTTCGCATTTGGAATCCACCTCCACTTACCATCAGTATGGAATGAAGTCATTTGTTAGGCCCATTAAAAAAGTTGTTCTCTACAGTTACTCTGTATTCGATAGTAGGTACCGTGTGTATTTAAAGTTGGGATCTCACACAGGTGGTCAAATAAAATTTATCTTCTCAAATTACAACCTTACACGTATATTGGCTCCCATTTCGAAATAAGAGCGAGTCAACTACCTCATACGCGCGTCGAGCGGGCCTATTACCGTCATGGCAATTATGTTTTTTATATGTCAATCAATCTCTATCAACGGGAACTGATTATAAGATTTTAGTTTCGTAATGATTGGGTAACGCAACAGAAATGTGTTTATTTTACAGGTGTGTAGCTATTAGAAACGAAGGATATAAACATCGCCATAACTTGTTTAAAAAATAATTGTTTATGCTTTTATAAATACATCACAAAAATTTACTGCTCAACTCGTTTTCGTGGAAATAGTTTGCAAAAGGGGAACTGAATATTAGTTTCTAAGAGTAAAAAGGTGTTATCAACATATGGAATGATTGTCCACATGTCCGAATGGTAAGAGAACTTAATGAAAAATGCAAATATGTTGACTATATAAATATTAGAATATTGTTGTAATAGAGTCGTTAGTGTCACTTAAGGCCCTTATCCTACCTAGTGTTAGTAGGTAGAAAAATGATGTTATTTCCATAGCCGCCATTTTTTAAATATGACACCTACTTATTTGTGATCTACCTATCAATACTTACATACAATATAATATCCCAATCAACATTATTGTTTTTATTTCTGCTATTTAGTATTATCGTAATCTTTAGTGCTTTTGTTGTTTTCATTTTGATTTCGCCATTACCACTTTTTCATTATTCGTGCATTATAACAATGTAATTTGTTTAGTGTAAAAGTACATTGATACACTGTTATAAAGTACATTCGTTTTAAAGTTGTAAACGTAGTGTAGTAAGTGTTAAAGAAAAGGTTTAAGCTACAAAGTGGCATAAGTAGCAGTCAGAAATTATAGTGTTTCTGCATAATTTCTCTATAAACTGCACATATTACGAGGCAGGGGGCAAAAGGTGGTCACTTTAGTTTTCAATATCGTAATGAAAAGGCGGAATTCACAATATAATCTAAAAAAAGATCGTTGTACACACTTCCTCGCGATCTCAATAAAGTGATAGTGTTATTGTTGTTGTTCTAAACAGAAAAAACGTGCCTCCAAAGGTCACATCTAATAGTGATTGCCTTCGAGAGAACGCGTACGCGAGCACGCGTGAAAAGAATGCTATCCGATCTTGAGAGCAGTACAGTCGACTACGTAAGCATATAGCAAGACTATTATTAATTTGTAACTAGACATTTTAAATTCTATAAAAAGGCTGTCATCACGGATAAGTTGCCATTTAGATGTTAAATAATAACGATTATAATTAGTAACTTGAATATCTGCACTAATTTTAAATTGTGCGTTAGAGTTGAAGAAAAGTATTAGTAGCAGCTCAAAAACTATATTTAACCCATACAAAAACGTCATAATATTAAATCTAGATTTTTAGCAAAAATTCCTGCAGGCTAAGGGAAAAAGTTATGACTAGTAAAAAGTTCTGAATAGTAATACCTACTTAAACATGACATTACTGTACCTACTGATCTGTTTTGTACTTTTTAAACCAAAGTAGATTTTATTCACTGTTGATACTTACACTTAATCGGTCAAGGCGTCAATAACGGTGTCTTCGAAATACCTACTGTAGGTATAGGTATGTTGAAGACGCCGTTTGTTGCCCGTCGCGCGGGTTCAAGTCCTGCCCGAGTTAGTGTTTTTCTTGTATTAATAATTATATTCATTTTTCAATTTATTTTGCATTTTTAAAGACAATGCAAGGTTCGTTAGGTTAAAATACTAGAATACGACCCAAATTTTGTAAGTAATGCGACGTTAACACCACAATAACGAAATATGCTGCGAACGGTACTTAAAGAATTATTCCCTAATTGTTAAGGTATAGTTTCCAGAGTTCGCTCACCTGAGTCGAATCACTCAAAAGAATATAAGTAAGGGTCAGTTCTGATACAATCTAATAATACAAACTTGTATTCGATAGAGTAAACCCCAAGAGTGGTCCCATGGTCACCAAAGTTAGAATCTGATGATGGGATCCCATAAAAATCGAGGAAAACCTTTAAATTGTTAGGTGTGTCCAACGTGTTTTGTGTGTATGTTACGCGATTACTCCGCCAATTGTGGATCGATTTTCAAAATTCATTTTGTTGCTAACTGTACACAACAGGCCTTGAACAATGTAGAGTACAATTAAAGTTCAATTATTCACGGCTCCAAACAATAAGGAAGGCGTGATTAGCGCGTTAAAAATAATTGGGAAATCGCAAGCGGAGCTATGGAGCTTCCAAAAGGGTATTGCGTTGTAGCGAACAAACTTAATAAAAAATATGCCTTTGAGGGCTTTGGCGGCATTTGATTTTGTTTATCTATGTATACTAGAGTCTAGCTATCGGTTCTCTGCACTGAATTTTTCTTTAAAATCTGGTCATGGCAACATTTTTGAACTGTCAAGTCATATTATGGTTAAAATTTTTATGCAAATAAATACTTGAGTAAACCCCTAAATTCACTATGTCAATAAATTAAATAAAATTAACTGAATTAATAAACTTATAGTAAAATGAAAGTATCAAAATATTTTTTTCCGTCAATGGTCAGTGTTGTTAGCTCTTATTTTTTTTTATTTACCGCTCTTTTCTTGCGCAGAGAACCGATAGCCAGACTCTAATATTATAATATAATATTATAAAACTGAAGAGTTTTTTTTGTTTGGTTGAACGACGCGCTAATCTCAGGAACTACTGATTCAAATTGAAAAATTATTTTTGTGTTTCATAGTCTATTTATCGAGGAAGGCTATAGGCTATACAACATCATGCTACGGCCAATAGGAGCTGAGCATCAATGAAAAATGTTGCAAAAACGGGGAAAAGAGCTTTTCAGGGCTTTCGTTGTATGCGCTGCGTAAACGGTTAAAATTACGCAAAAAACATGTTATTTTCCGACATACACGCGAACAAAGTCGCGGGCACAGCTACACTTATTGCTTTTGATAATAAATCACAATAGTCCGTAGATAATTCTGAGGCGGACGGAAAACTCATAATAAGAACATGAATTCATCTGAAAAATGATCGAATACTATCGATACCTCTACAATATGACATGGTATTTATGAGTACAATCGAGTAAATTGAATCATATTCCGCTCCCTCGACAATTAGGCTAGATGAATTAAAATAATTTATTGCTTTAATAGAAGCTCATTCATAAACAGAAAGAAAAAAATCGGTTTTCGAATAACTAAAAAAACAACCAAGATATAAGGTATTAAATTTTTTTCTCCATCTCTTTCTAGTGAAACAGCATTTACATTTACATGGCCGTACTCAACAATGACGTCACGGTTGATGTCGGATCTCTCTGTCTAATTGCTTACAAATTAACAGATTAATATGCTTGTATGTAATGTATTCTAAATCGATTCTAAATTCACATGATTGCATTTCTTTTACGGTATTTTAATATTTTATGACGAGACGTGAAAATCAGAATTCAGTCATCATCCCATTCCCCTGAATTTCAGCCAAGTGACGCCCACTGTTGGACACAGGCCTCCCCCAGAAATCTCCAACCCTATCGGTCCTGCGTCTACCGGTCTACCGCATCCAGCGGCTTACCGCGATCTTCACCAGATCGTCGGTCCACCTTGTGGGGGGCCTACCAACGCTGCGTTTCCCGGTACGCGGTCACCATTCGAGGACCTTTCCGCCCCAATGGCCGTCAGTCTTACGAACTGCCCACTGCCACTTAAGGTTTGCAATTCTCTGGGCTATGTCGGTGACTCTAGTTCTTTCATCTTTATTTCTGATGCGATCGCGTAGAGAAATCCTGAGCATAGCCCCTCTTCATTCCCTTTGAGTGACATTAAGCCTTCTGATAAGATCCATTGTAAACGGCCACGTCTCAGTTCTGTACGTCATCACTGGCAACATTTGATGGGTCGAGAAAATGCTACGTATATAGCTTCCTGAACGCTGCCTAACCGGGTGGGATTCGTCGATTTACCTCTTACTGGTAGTTGGACTTACCGAGCTGGTCTATTTGCCGCAGGTAAACGTATTCACATTCTATCTTCCACAGGAGTGGGTACTTCATGGAAATTCATCATGATTTTGGTCTTGTTCATGTTCATTTTAAGATCCACTTGTTGGGAAACGCTACGAGGTCTTCGAGTATTGTGCCTAGGTCGTCCACGGTCTCAGCCATGATTACGATATCATCGACAAATCGAAGGTGAGTCATGTACTCGCTGCTTATGTTGATGCTGAGTCCTCTCCTCTCCAGTTATTACAGTATTTAAGCTTTCGTAAATTGTGAAACTGTTAAGTTATTCACAGTTATTCTTACTAGTATGCATGTTGCACTAAGGACCTTCTTAATACTTAGCTGTCAATTTAATCAAGTAATTACTGTTAACAAGAAAATACAAGTTTCTTTCCATATAACATTATATTACGCGAAATACCACATCATCCTGTTAGAATGTTGGTAAGAAAATAAGTTTAAGGTAGGTAATGATTCAATTTGTTCGATTACACAGTGTCTCATTTTATTAAAAGTTACATACCTCAAACTGCCTCCTTATTGTGCCGCATTCAGCTTGAGTTATTCATTAACTCCGCTGAATAACGTGAGAAGAAGAAATTAATGTTGATTGCAGTTTTTATGTCCAGTCGAATCGTGACGGTGTTTCGGTTAAGTTAAGAAACCGCGTCACACTTATGATGTAACGGTTAGAAAGGGCTTCGAGCTAAAAAGCTCGAAGCACAGTATCTTCGAAGGTACGATCAGCATCACATCGGGTTAGTCAAAATTTCTAATGTGAAGTGTTCTCAACTCTAGGATAAAGGAATTTAAAAGTAAGAGCAAAACTAAAACTTAGCTATCGCAAATTCCCTGTGAAATGAAACTTGAAAATCATATTCAAAATTTATCCGTAATCGTATGTCACTGTGCCATCTTTATACAACTGAGTTTGATTTTTCACACGAACATATTGTATTCGGTAGGCAAGTTTAATTTTTAAGTTTATATTTTTGACTATTATTTTGGAGTTTAGAACTTGAGTTTGTTGATACGCTTGCATTTCAGACGCGGTTTTTATCATTCCCAATTTATTATCGGCGCTAGAAGCAAAGTCGCAAAATATACACGTGTAATTTAATTTTAGTTTTTGGTTTAGACCATTGGCTTTACAATCAGTATTATGCTGCTTAGAGGCAGTGATTTTAAATTGTCGGTGATTAGTTAAAATTAACTTTATAGGCGATTATACTACTTTTTAACCCGAATTTATTCTTTTCTCAATTAAGCTATCGCTTTACCAAATTTCATTAAAATTGGTTCAGCGTTTTGGGCGGGAAGGGCAACAGACTGACGGACGCTCTGTCCGTCATAATACTTTCGTATTTATTAATTGGTTTCTACGCTCCTCTGAGTTTCTCAATAATTAGTGAAACATGTTTAGATCCAATGCAATCACTTTTTCCTGGACCCACGATTCGTAGATTTGTGACCGGACATTACAAGCAGCTTTGGGGAATAAAAAAATATAATTAAACCGACGAGGGACAATCTAGGTGGTTGTTGGCTAAGCAATATTGGAAGGTATACATCTTACTCATGAAAACAGCAAAACTATTTCGGATGATGCCGAAACCGCAACATCCAAGCTGCCGTAACAAAATCTGATTCAACTCAAGCTTAGCAGCATCTGCTAACCGCAAACTTACTACAGTTTCTTGGTCAATAGGTTTCCTTGGTAAAGCTATTATAAATAAACAAAACCTTCACGCTATAATAATCTCGCAACACATTTACATGTAAGCTCGAAGAAATCTCTACCTATTAATGGTGAGACCTTTGTGTTCTCATATTGAAACCTTTTGTTAGAGTTTCATTGCAATCGGTTTATTTTTTGAACAGTATTGAGAACAAATAATATCGAACTTACAATATTAGTAGAATTAATATTTATTTACCTAAATTTCATTAGAGATGTCACTGGCATTTTACTGTGAAAATAAAGTTTCTTGTTTTTCGTAAAATACAATTGATTTCAATTGTTAACTTTATTATATTTGCCTAATATACATCTCCTAGTTCATTATTATTCAGATCTTTTGTGTTGTATATATACAATTCTGATGTAAATGGTCACAGAGGAATAAATAAATTTAGAGACGCATATGTATAACATTTAAAAATAAATACGCCACACAGTCCGCTCAGTGTTGTTATAATTCTATAAAAAGAGAAGGCGCCAGGACTGCCTATGAAGCGATGAAAAAGGACAACAATAAGCGGCAATGTTCAAAACCTGCCCTTAAACTGCGCACACGCTGCCAAGCGTAATATGCACGATTTGCTTAGGGATGGGACTGTGTCGATAGAAATTTTCAATTAAATTCTTGCGTGATACTTATATTTCAAAAGATCGCTTTATTTTTTGCGATTGAAGCTGCTGAATTTATAATATGTACACACATACAATTCATTAGTTTTTTTAATTTAATTTAATTTTAATCAAATGTCATGATTATTTTCAAACTGATTTCCTTTTTATTAAAATTGTGGCAATCTTTTTTTTTTTAAATCAAGGAGAACAATTCCTACAAACATATCCCAAATAAAATTATGAAAGTTGAAAGATTTTATTCAGTATTATATTATTAAAGAATAAAAATATAACGTATACCTGTTAACATGAGTATAAAACGGTTCTCGATATTATTTGCCACAGCATTAACGGTCTGTGCAAAAAGTCGAACGAAACTTGCGCGGGCGCCGCGTCGCCGGCAATGCTCACCAGCGTCTTTCATTTTATCCTCCTTTTCATTTGTCTCGGTCCAATTTAACACGGAAAAAGATTTATTGTTATAGTTTTTACAATAAACGAAAAATATAGCTTGGTATTTATTTGCGCGAAACTACATTCAGTATGTAGGTTTGCGGCGTAGATGCTTATCGAGAAATAAGGTCGACGGCAAGAATTGTAACATTCGTTTTCATAATTTCAGGTAATAAACCTGACCGTTTTATTTTTGGTTATGGGCTTAGTGGCGTTTTTGGTATTTAATGCCCGTATTTTTTAAAGCAACAAGGCTTTGGTGCTGCTTGGAAATGCAATGGATTGCAATTGATTGTTACTGTAATGATTGTACATGTTGCTCGCATTATTTCGTTCTTCCATTGCAAAATAATCGCAGGGTCCTCAATATCACAAGGCAAAAAGAAATTTCTCAATAATGATTCATTTCGTTTTTTCCTATTTGATAAATATAGGACAATCATGTATAAATCGGTGTCGTTTAGGTACCTACTAATTGACCATACTGACCTGTATTTGTGAACTAAAGAAAACTGGTCAGGTAACAAATCATTCTTACAAATATTTGACAGATATTTGACCATATCATTACCATATTGCTATATCCGTGTAATTATATGTGTGATTTAATATTTGTGGTGCCTAATATAATCACCAACAAGAAATAAAAAGTTATGTCAATTTCTTATATACATATATTTGTTACACCAGACTTACCAGAGCGTGACACAGTACAAGAGCTGTTTGCTCGGGCACCTTTGCCTTACTTATCTATTTCTGCCGCCAGGCTTGAATTGAGTCTTGTTATTGTTGTAATCGATAAACATATTTCGATTTGAGGTATGAGACAGGCAGTGAAATTATCGGACACTGTGACTTGACATTTTATGTCACAAGTTGGCAACGTAGATTGGGGTCCTTACAGGGATTAGAGATTTGCAAATTTTACAGAAACCACATATACTAAAGGCAACTAAAGTCATTTACTATCAGGTAGACATCTTGCTTGTTTCAAGTATATATAAAAAAAAAACATTAAAATAATTAGTTGCAGAACTTTACAGATATTGGAGTTTTCATTGCTGAACCGTTTCCCATACAGCTATTCAGTTTTCGAACCCACTTATCATGAGTGACCCATAAATAAAATTGTCATAGGATGTAAATTATGATATATAACCTACCATCCGTAAGGAATCGTCATTCTGTGCACGGGCAGGTGTGGTTAGACGGTATAGTGGTAACTCCGGTCATTCTGCGGTTACCACCTAATCGTGTTTGACGAGTACGTCATAATTGTGCATTGTCATGTATATCATGTGTTAACACTGAACATTGGTTAGCACAATAGGTCGTTTTAGTGTCGCTGTTTTCGATTCTGATACTACGCAATAGTTTTTTTGAAGCACTGTCTAAATATCTTGCCTTGAACATTTTGACTTCATTGATTCTTAATTGGTTAGTAGGTATATGAAATTCATCAAATTTCATAAATGAGTACGTTGTATTTGTAACATAAGGCATGATTTAATATTCATATCTTTTAATATCTCTCATGTATTTTGATGAAAAACCAGGTTATTGCTGTTTTACTGTCTAATAGATCGCTTTATTTTCTCGCCAGACAAACCATTGTCTGAATTACATGACCCATAACTTTTGTCACTTTAAATGTCTTACTGGTAGGTTTTATGTAGCATTCTTTATCCTTTCAAGGAGTTGTTTGTGCTTTCCAGTTTTTAGGATTTATAAAAATATTAATAAATCAAAATAGTTTGTTTTAATTTTGAAATCTGCATATTTTTTTAACGACAGTTATTTTCGTTTTGTTTCAAACCTAATTTACTAATTTTACTATCTAATCATAATTATCACAGCTGCGAGTGCTAGAGAGTCTAAAATAATCCGCAGTACTTATCTGTGGTGAATAAACTTCGGGGGCCACGGGTCAATCTTGTAAAACTTGTTTGTGATAATCCTCCGTAATAAGAAGTCAAGAGGGGCTATTGTTAAAATCATTAAACGTTTTGTTTCCGTAGTTTGGTGTACATTGATGCGTGTCAGGTATGGGTTACTAACATTGATTTACTACCAAACGTTTGGTAGTAAATCAATGGTTACTAAAGAGCGCGTGATCTCAGAGCATTTCATAGCAAACAGTAGGCACGAAACATTGTGTAAGAGTATGTGAGAATGATCCCTGCGATGGGCTTCCAGAAGTTTGGTAAGAGGCTCTCAATACAAATACGTTGCAGCTATTTGTATGGGGAGTGAAAGAAAGGCTGTTGAATTGTAAATGTATTTATTGGCCTAGCTTCTGCTCGAGGCATTGTTTACGCATACTTTAAGTCTTGAATTATTATAATATCTCTTCTAGCTTATCTCCGATTCATCAGGATTTCACAGCATAATATTATAGTAGAGTTCTTGATAGGCATGATAGAGGTTATCTGCAATAATAAAGAATACCATTTTTTTTGTGTGGTGAATGAAGTTGTGAAGGAAGATTACCTACAGATGGCGTCGCTCCCTTTGTCTTCGCGTATGTCGTTTGAGCCGACGAAGGGATTACTCCCTTCCGCAATCAATCTGTAAAGGGATGGAAAAATTGTTTACACCAACTCATCTGGCTAACAGCGTGGTGAAGAAGGCCAAATCGTATACCCAGCAGTGGGTTAACCCGTGCCTTCGGCTTGGATCAATAAACCGGGAGTCGTGCAGAAATACCATACACTCCGCGCTTGTATCGAAATGTACTATTAAAACGCATTAATCAACACATCATACAATATTAGATATCTCTAAAATGTTGATGCATTTCCCAGTTGTTTGTTGACCACAGTACAACGCGATATGCAGGCATAACCGTAAATTGTCGATTTGCACGTCGCGGATCAATGCAATTTTAAACTTTATTCAAACGCTATAAGAGTTATATTTAAGACACTACTATGCCTTTGGATTAGGGCACGTATTGCTAAATGCCGTGTGAATAACAATCGCATTATCTCACAGCCTGAATTACAATCGATTTGTATTACAAGCATCTTTTGCTAACCATCTTTATTTGTTTCATATATTTAAACTACTTTTTAACCGACTTCAAAAAAGGAGGAGGTTATCAGTTCGGTTGTATTATTTTAATGTTTGTTACCTCAATAAATCCGACATTTGTGGGGCTTTCAAAATTCTTTTTGTAATCGACAGCGTACACTTTCGAGGTGGTCCCAATGTCACCATGTCATGATCTGATGATGGAATCCCGGGAAAATCGAGGGAAATCCTTAAATTTCAAAGGCACATCCAACGTGTTTCGTGTTTTTTCTAAAGATATTCAGGTATTTGCGTCTGGTAGTCCATGTTACTGAGCTGATGATGGAAGGTTTCTGATAGATTAGGAGTTCGGGGATAATTCATTTGAAACTGTTTAGAGCGAGAGACGTTTTATTTTAAGTTATTCTGGTATTTACCTTGACTCAGATTCTAATAACCATGTATTAACTTAACTAAAAAGATTGAAAAAAAAATTGTTTTTACAAAAAATAAAACCGACTCCTAAAACACCAAAAAGTCATAAATAATAATAATATAACACTACATACAACATCACAGTTTTAACTGAAGTCTGTGCCAAGCAATGAGCACCTTGAAAGCCTTAAAAATAAAAGAACAATAAATATAAGTAGTTACATACTTAAAATTTGGCACCAACTTCAATATAAAACTGTTATGTTGTATGTAGTGTTATATTATTATTATTATTTATGACATTTTGTTGTTTTTGAAGTTATTTTTTTTTAACTTATAATATTAAAAATTTCAACATTGCATCAAAAAGCTCCATGGCAAATCTCAGCTCTAAGAGGGTACGACTCATTTAAGAGTGAAAAGAGTCGAAATACTATTAAAATATCACATTTTCGGTAACATGTGATGCAACTTTCGCAACGAAATAGGTATCAATTCTGTGGCTGCAATAAGTCTATAATAGATTTCAAAGATACGAGTACAAGAACCATTCTCGAACCAAACTTAATCGGATTTCTCGGAACACGTTTGCTTGCTGCTGATGCATAATTATTCAATATTTGAAATTCTTCTATTATTATCTGATTAATTTTACTTAATATGCTTAAGGGGATTCATCGATTTATAGCTTATTTTTGGCTTTAGGCAAATTATTTAATCAGGTTATTTAATACGAGGCAAATGTCAGGGTTAGCTGCAGTGGAGGACACTAAGTAGGAGAGGTATAGTATATTATTTCGGTTTCACACAGTAATATTATACACTTTTATACTAACATATTTCTTATTAATACTAATACCATTGACTGCTTATTTCAGGGTGGTGATTTTGTAACTCATCGACTGATCGGCAATCGTTATCAAATTGAATAAAAGCGAAATTATGTTCATCTATACTAATATTATAAAGAGGAAAGATTTGATTGTTTGTTTGTTTGTATTGAATAGGCTTCGAAACTACTGAACCGATTTTGATGAAAGTTGGTATAGGGATAGTTCGAGACCAGGGGAAGGACATAGGGTAATTTTCCTACGGGAAAATACAAAATTCCCACGGGAAAACAAAAATAACGCGGACGAAGTCGCGAGCGGAAAGCTAGTTGGTTATAAGTAGGTATTGTTTGATTCATTCGAGTTATACGTCAAGACTGCTCCAACGACGATGTTACAAAATGTTAAGTAAACGTTTTAAAAATCAGTTTCAATCAAACAGAATTATCAAATCTACACGATGACCGATTGCCTATGAGTTACATAATTACCCCCTTGAGCCTGCAACCTGCAACGCTTTGATTTGAAGTCCGGAGTAGAAGTCCTTGGTATGATCTATTGACATGGCATGGGAGCTTTTGAGTGTAGAGTCTGTTGATAAGGAACGCATTAGCTCTTTCAATGGCCAAATTTATCTGGAGAAATCCTTCTTACGATTTTTATTAATTGTATTTATTAATTTTATCATCACCATCATCATCAGCCCACACACGTCCACTGCTGGACATAGGCCTCACCAAATGCATATTACTGAGCACGACCCGCGGCTACTCTCATCCAGCTTTTGCCAGCCACCTTGCGAAGATCGTCGCTCCAGTAGGGCGTCCTACACTTCGCTTGCTGACTTATGGTGTCTCTTCTATCAGTAATTTCCCCCAACGGCTGTCGGTTCTGCGGTTAATGTCGCCAGACCATTACCACTTTTGCTCCCTAATCCGGTTAGATATGTCGATAACCTTCGTTCTCTGTTTATTTTATAATTGTGACTTATGATTTTCTTTAACAATGCTTAATTAATTGGAAAATGAATTAACCAATACAAGAAAATTTTCGTCTCGGGCAGGAATCAAATCCGCGTCTTCGACATACCATATTGAAGCCTTAACCACAGGGTCATCGAGCTCTTATTACTAGCCCCGACGTAATTTTAATTGTATAGTTTTTTTTATTTCGATTTATTAATTTTTCTCTGTATGTTTTTATTTATGTTTTGTATTTAACGATTTTCATTAATAAACATTGTCGTTATTATAGCGGATGAACAGATTTTTTTTGTATTGTCTTACCCATCATGGTCGAAACTATGTAGCATTGCTTAACTTTCACGATCGTTTCGCCGAGCGCACGCGCCGCTGGACTCGCCCTATAATTTAAAGTGATTCAAAGCATTGCCTCGATGTTTATTAATCCTTGTCTCGTCGTCTCATGGCTGTCGACGGTAGTCGCGCCGTCCCTGGCGCCTTTGTAGGTCGCTTCCTCTTCCAAGGGGTCAGCAGTCACCGCCTGACTCACGGCGCTAACTAAAGCTCCTGTACTCATTTAAACTCACGTGCGTGATGTAGTCTTCGTTCTGACATTTCGTTTGTTGATAGACAGATAGTCGTGTTATGAATCTTGTTTTCTCATCTCTGTTTTGTTTTGAATTATTGCATGCGAAGAGAGCATTAGTTGTGACTAAACGATTCTTTAGATTTATTTCAGTGATTTACGTGACTTTACGTAACTTATATTTAATAATTTACATCACTAAAATAATGTTCAACGCTATCATAACAATTATTCTGGCACAATTTCGAAGAATAACAAGAACCCAAATAATTGATATCTCACAATGTTAAAAATAGTCGCTTGTTTTTATCGTAATTCATCCATCAACAACAGCTAACTAACGCTTGTAATCTTTGTTTGGGAAAGATATTTAACGTAAAAAAAAATATTTTACAAATAATAAAAACCGACTTCAGAAACACTGAAAAGTTAAAAATAATATAAGAATAGGTACAGACAACATCACACTTCTATATTGAAGTCGGTGCCAAACGATGATCTCCTAGAAAGTCTTAAAATTTGGCACCGACTTCAATATAGAATTGTGATGTTGTCTGTACCTATTCTTATATTATTTTTAACTTTTCAGTGTTTTTGAAGTCGGTTTTTATTTTTTGTTAAATATTTTTTATTTTTAACTTTTTAGTGAATGAAATCTTTTTAGTGAAAGAAACCCTAATTTAATACCAGCACACCTTTGGTGAGCTGGTATTAAATTAGCGTTTCCCTCGATTTTCATAGGATCCTATTATCAGATCCTGACTTTGGTGACCTTAGAACCACCCAAAGAGTATATTCTATCAAATACAAAAAGAATTTTGAAAATCGGTCCACAATTGGCGGAGTAATCGCGTAACATACACACAAAACACGTTGGACACAGCTTAAAATTTAAGGGTTTTCCTCGATTTTCATGGGATCCCATCATCAGATCCTAACTTTGGTGACCATTGGACCACCCTTGGAGTATACTCTATCGAATATAAAAAATTTGAACATCGGTCCACAATTGGCGGCGTAATCGCGTAACAAACACACAAAAAAACATACGCATCGAATTGAGAACCTCCTCCTTTTTTATAAAGTCGGTTAAAATATCCAAATGCTGAGGTTCGTGTCAATGTACTCATATATTATTCCTTTTCGTTTATATGTAGTTTAAGTCTCTTTAAATTATAATAATAATTTAATATTATGTATCACACTTCAAATTATATGCTTTTGTTTTTTAAGCATCGTATCGACATTATTTCTAACGTTAGCTTCTTACATTACCTACAATTAATTTGGCACCTAGAACAAATTGCTCGCTCGTTTGTAATTTACGATCCAAAACTAATAATAATTTTATCAATACTCACAGCGTTTCCACCAAAATGTCGTAGTTCTTTCAATATCAAGTTTATTTGTAACTCGTATGGTTATATAAGTGGAACAGCCCATTCTCACGGATTATGTTAATTTTTACGAAATTGTAAAACGTATAAAACTTGGTTGAACCAGCCGTAAAATTTGTAGTTAAGTGCAAAAAATAGCGCTGTTAAAATGTAAAATTAGTTAGAGAGGTATATGTAAACATTGCTTCCCATTATGCTAGTTACGTCATAGCAACTTACGCGTAAAACTAATTTAGTCGTCCATTGCGACCTCACCACAAAACGCTCGATTTCATTAGAGACTAGTTGAAAACTACCTTGTTTAAATATTCTTTTATTATGCTAAAATCAATTCAAACTATTTTATAAAGCACCAAATAGAGCATATTATAATCTTTTCGGAAATAAAGAATTTCGCATCCACAAGTTCGTCCTTTGCGTAGGCGCAGTGCATTGACACCGGCCCGTTCCGTATTATTGATCCAAATCCGGCCCATTTGGAAGACCGAATTTACTGGCTCTATTAATAATAGCTTTCCATCATTATTTGTATGTGTTAAGCGTCGTTCTATCATCCATTTTTGAATGAGTATAGATTTACTGGCGAGTCACGTTTTATTAGCCTTTTCGGCATGATAACGTTCTGTTTGCTTATTACATGTATTGTCTTTAGTCTAGTTTAAACACAAAATTTACTCTACTTATAACTTGTTAACAATCACTTGTATTTTTACAATTACTTCAAATCGGCGCCGGCGTCTCAAAATAAGATTCTTAAGTAAAAAATAAATTCTATTCATTGTTTTGACACTAAGAAATATAATTTTTCACAATGCTAAACCCTTATTCATTCTTCATTGTATTACCTCTACCTGCCCCTCTCTATCAGCAACTAAAAATACATCAGTTTTACGGTGGATAAACACACCGATAATACGGCTAAATTAAAAGTAACATGCTCACATGAACACTTGGTATGTAAAGCTACTACTACACTCGGCCGGTTATTGCTGCGCCTGCGCATGGCATGGTGTGTTCGGACTGTCAGTTGCTTTTACGCATCGCTCGTAACCGGTAAGCGTTGGCTTCTCTTAGAATTTATTGATCGTTTAAATAGAACCTTCGTGTGATTTAGTGGGGCCAGTTCTAAGGGCAGTGTCATTAATTCTGTGTTCAAAGTTTATGTTTTGTGTGAACCACAATTTTATCTTGACAAGAGGTCTGTATGTTATGCTACTTGTTATCATAAATTTGTATTATCATTTTTGATTATGAATGATAAATGATAGTGGTTTGTGTAACGTACAGTTTACTACAAAGATTTTCGTTATCTTCCCGGGAATTTACGTTTCATCTTTTTTTTATTAGTTTGATGATATTTTTTGTCGATGCTATGACGCAAAATAATCACCGGTAATTGAGTCATCATCTCTCGAATCATCATTCAATGCGGAGGAGTGTTTGACTTGATTTGTATCTAATGTCATTGTTGACATTAGAGATAAGAATGTCAACATTGCTATCGTCAGTTTCGTGTCAGTTTACGAATTATCTTTAGGCAACTTATTTACATTATCGAATAATAGAATATTATGTGAAATTGATCTTTGACTCCGAAAATTAAATAACTAATATTTCATTCACACTCAAGGCTATCATTTAGGTTCAAATATATTTTAAAGTGAGTGAATTGAGACGATAAAGATACATCTTTATATTTTATTGTAAGTAGTGAACTAAGAAACGTGTTTTATCACTCTATTGACCAGGCCAGGCCAGGTTTTAAAACATACAATAAAGACGAACTATCAAATTAAGATTTAATAATTTCCGTTTACATTAGACTGTTAAAGTAGTTTCACATTAAAGGTATTTTTAAGGAATTAGAGATTATGGTTACGTACCATATGTACCATTGACTACTTTTTCTTTATAAATAGTCGCTTAGAAACAAGGAAATGTTCATGTCAAACAGAGTTTTTATAGTCTCACTAGTTTTTAGCTCATCGTATAGCAGAAATTTTAAAAAGTTGTCATCAAGGCACTACTCCGATTCAACTTCAACTTACTACCTTAGTAGCAAATTATATAAGCTTCTTATCTGCTATCGAGGTGTGGGTGTTATGCATGAATCATTATTGATTTAACTATGTTTTGCTAGGCAGTCGACCGCTGTGTTTTCTTAACAAACATTTGCCTAACCCATGCCAGCTGCATTGGTTTCAATAGTAAGGTCACGATCATCTTGGTCTCATGATATATTTTCAATGGTATCAAATCAAGTATTGAATACATACAAGATTTAGAAATATAAACTGAATGTCTCGGAAGACAAATAAGTTAACTTACTACTGTATCTATTCTTTGATATTTTTATAATATGTTGGTTTTCGATTATAACTTCAGATAACAAAGAGTTGACATGATATCTTTCTAACTCTAGTCACTAATTAAATCCCTTCAATTAAGTATTGCACGAAGGGCTATTATATCTTCTGTGGTATTGTGTAAGCAAAAGTGATAGTATCATTTAATCCCGTTTGAATTTAATCGTAAATTTGATATGAGTTTAAATGGAAAAGGAAAATGCGAAGACTTCTTGAAATAGCATTGCTTCTTGAAATAGCATAAGTTGTGACCTATCAATTTATTTCATATGCACTGTAATGTAAACAGAATCTATTAAATCCCATTTCTGTTCATCGCCACCAATAAGTGCCTTTATGTGAGTAAACACTTTGTGTCCCCAATACAGGCAAGCAATGGTTTCGAGTTTATTGCTATCGGGATTTCATTTTATGTTATAAGCTTTCATGCTTATAAAATCTAACAGCCATCTGTGGTGTGATGAAATATTATGAAGCTTTCGTTGCTATTTAATTTAAACATTCGTAAATATTGCAGTTTAAAATGCAAATTCATCACCGACTCCTAAGTAAAATGGAACTATTTGAAGTTGTGACGTGATAATATAACTACTTTAAAAAAGAGTTTGATTTGTACAAGAACTTATGTATAAAAAGTTTATTGAAGGTAAATATTTAAACAAATAGATAGGCATTAATTGATCATCTATTGTAAGTAAAATATGGAAATATATTATAAAGCGTCGTACATAAATACTCTTCATACCAAGCTTTTGTTAAATACATTGACAAAAAAACCCACTATCGCTGACTGATATAAGGGCCTTAAACATTAAATTGACGAAGAGGATATTCACTAGATACTTACCAAAAAAAGTTTTAAGCTTAATCTATAAGTGTATATATACTCATCGTAGTCCTGCTCAAACATCATTCGTCATCTCGATTCCTCCAAGATGAACGAGTCCCTTGTTGGTATATTTTTTATCATACGAGAGTTTCCGGCACTCGACAGTTACCGGATGGTGGATATTCATCTCAAGATGCTCACTTCCGATCTGTAGCAAAAAATAAACCGTTAGTTACCATGCCAATACCACTAACAGTCTATAATTTGTTAAACCTTGTTTTTCCATATTGCACTTGCGTGTGAAAATCCGCATAAGCATATCGTAAGTACTTACATAGATAAGTGAATTAAATCTGTCTAGTCATTCAAAACTTTGTGTTTCACATGATTTAATTTAATTTCAGAAAATTATACCCAATTTGAGAAATCCTCACAACGCTTAAAAGTAAGTACTTATCATTTTTTATGGATAAGTTTTGGTTTAGGGTATTGTTGAAGCACTTGACCTGGAGTCAGCCTTTCGTGACTGGCCAATAGATTGTGATATTGAGTACTTACTATGGATGATAACGCTCCTCGAGTAGGTCCAATCCAAACCTATGCTAAATATGCTTTATACATTGCCCTTGAACTTTGACTGATATTCATTCTCTCAAAGGACAACTATAAATCTATGATCAAACCCCGCTATCTTGAAGTATTACTTACAGCTACTAAGGTGTTGAAAAATATAACAATTATAAACATTGCCGATACGTATGATATGAATAGATAATGATTATTATACTACAATCGATAAGACAGATTCGGTAGACGCAATGTTTCTTAACCGACTTTCTTATTACACCATATTTACATTAGAACTACGTGTTTGGAATGAAGCAATAATTTTATCAGGGTTTCGCCAGCGGATGCTCGTGCGCATAAGACCTCTTCCATTCTCCGACTCATAGGTGTAAGGTTTGTTTTCGCCTGACCTTTCATTGTTTTGTTTATTATATCGGCAACCAGCAAAGGTGGATGTACTCACAATTTATTTGCTCCAGTTAAAAATTGGTTAGGTATCTTTGCGACTATATTCTAAAAGCATTCCTATTTCCCGTTAATGTCGACAGGCTATCACACAAATGTTGGCTCCTTTTTTGTGTTCAATTTTAATTTAATTAATCGTTAGAATCCGATATTGGTATATGCCATGTCATATTGTAGTGACCTCGATAAAAATCGTCAGCTTCATTTTCGTTTTCATTGATATCTATTTTTTCATACCACAAATGTGGCAAACAAACCTTTAGGTCGCCTGATGGTAAGCGATCACAACAGCCTATGCCGCTTTGTTATACCAATGCTATCACTCGCGCGTTATCGACCATGTATATAAGCACCTATTTACGCCTTTTTATAGAACCCAACGTTGTAATCCTTATAGAAAATCTCAAGAGGGAGCTCATTTTACAACCTGAGTGTACGCGGGATATCATAGATACTTAATTTATTACTACATTTTCTCCTTTATAAAGTCCTTTCGGGATAACTTAATAGAGCCGGTTTCTCTCTTTATCTTCTTCTTTCTAATAGCTTAAATAGATCTACGAAAAAATATTCTACTAGAAAAAATGTAAAAATTATTACAAATTTTATATTTTTTCATTACAATTCATACAATTTAGTCTCCAATTCATACAATTTAGTCTCCCATTAACCTAATCGCCATCGCTGCATCCACTGGATATCGGTACAGCACTGAATCCACACTGGATATCAGTAGCTATCATTCAGTAACAATCAATTGATTTCTTGAATAAATTCGAAAAAAATATTTTATTGCTGAAAAAAAGAATTAATGACTTTCCCACCACACTTACCAACGGATTATTGCACAAGATACTCATCTAAACGCTCAGAGCTCTTATCGCTCAACAGTTGATGAACAAATAAATGATGGGAAACATGATGACACAATTAGGTCAAAGTTGTCTTATTAACAGATGAGCTTTCGAGGTGGAACGTGTTCGCTGCACATCTTGTTTGAAAACCATGGGAATTTGTTTTATTGTGATGTTTGTGAATGTAATGAGAAAATTACTTCATTATGAATGTGTAGGTAATGAAAAGATTGTAAAAGTTTTTAAAAGGGCCGTTTTATTAATAAATTTTACATTGTATAGTTCTAGGAAGAATTAATGTTGGGAAAGTTAAGGATATTCATATAAACTGGGAAGCACATTTCTCAGCGCACGTTGCGCTAGTCTAATTACCTATTTCTATTCAAACCCCCACTAAGAATTTTGTCCGTGTCTTCTACCTTATACACATGTCTGATCTTTGGAAGTATCGAATTTCCATAGTAACGTGGGTTCTTTCTTTAAATTTTCACTGCCGGTTATATTTAAAAAAATTGCATATTATGATTCATTTTAAGGTCCAGGGTATGTCTATAATGAATTTTGTAAAAATAGATGATGACCTTTAGCGTAGATTTCTTTTCAGATTTCTTTGTGTAAGTAAAGATACACGTTTTAAAAAAAGTTGTTGTAGTTGTTACGAATCTTACGAAACACTCATCTTTAAATTACAACCACGCATACTTAGCAGTTGCATCTTCATATTATGCATAACTAGTTTTATCTCTATTTCAACGAATCATCACAATTCGTTGAAGTGAACAATAAAATTGTACTCTAGCATGATTATTCCATTGTTATCTTTTATGATGCGACGTCAGAACTGCATCGCCAGTAAGTGCTGGCCTCCGTCGTTTCCATAATTTTTGTGTCGTCTATAGTATCACAGAGATGTAACACAGGTCTAAATATCGTGGTAAGCATTGACCTCCAAAAAACTGCGTCGCATTCACGATTTCATTTGGTTTAGACATACAGGTCGTGACCTTCATAGCAATTACAGATATGACATGGGATTTGAGTGTAGATAACGAGGTGAAATCGTTTTGATACGACTATCAGGGGATCTTGTGTCTTAATTCTAATGATGTGACAATCTACCTGCGTTATCGCTCTAGGAATTCTTCGTTGATATTGAACATTTAATACGGAGATTCTGATAGATTTAAGTCTGCGATGTAATACTATTGCAGTGTTTTGTAATTGTACACTTTATTGATGTTTGAATATATTGATAACCAAAATAAAATTAAAATCAAAAACATATATCAAGGTAAAAGTGTTCGGTATTTGCCACGTATTTACTCAAAGATTTCTGTGTAATACGTCAACCATTTGTCTCTCTTGATGTTTCATTAAAGTTACAAAACCTTTTATGAAGTTCGTCCTTATTCATGGTCTAATCTACTTCATTGTTTGTGAATGATACAAATTCAACAACCATTTTATTTTAAACTTTGAGCGTAGCGTTTTAAGGTTGCGTATGATTCATTTGTAACTCTTGTCTATTTAGATTGTTAATTTCAGCGATGTAATCCTCTGGTAAGCGGTTGATTGCAACAATTAATCGCAATTGAAGGGAATTTGTTGGACTTCCTCCTACTCTACGCACATTTTGTGTATGATATATTATTTTAGAAGTAGTAAATTCTTAACAAGTGTTAAGTTTTTGATATCCTAAATATTTACCTTAAGATAAGATGAAGTAGATTGTAGACTATAAACATTTGTAAGCTGCATGTGAATTGCTTGAAAGTTGTAAATATTTATACGACATATATTTATACAAGGGGAAATGATTAACGTTTCTAGTACTTTATAAGTAATATTTATTACAACATCCAAGCACAATAAATAAGAAACTCAACTATAACACTTAATTCCTACAACTGACAAGACATGTTCACAATCGGTATACAACTGACATCAGAATTAGCTCATTAATAACGTTCGTGCTAGGTAGGTGCAATAGTTCGTGATGTTTGAATATATTGGACTTGCGTATGTACTAGGACTTAATGCGTTTATCTTATTTATTTAGCATTTATTCATTTTCGATGAAAACAAAATATCATTGTGTCTATGTGTCACGGGAAAATGATTGTCAATTTATCAATATTATTAAGTTATATATTTTTTAAACAAAATTATTGGTATTCTTTTCTGATCTTAAGCAATTTTACCTATCGCAGTTCTTTCATACAGCATAATTTTATTTATGCTATCATTATATTATAGTTTTTTTATGCTTACAAAATTTAACCTATCTCTACTACATCATAATAACTTGACCATAGTTACCTTGAGAATATGTACCTTTATTCTCTTAAGAAATACTTTCTGTACGTGCTTTATTTTTTACATTTAAAGCACAACCGGAAAAGATTTCTTAGAGAACATTTTTGTATTAAACGGCAAAAAAGAGTCAGTGCTTACCCGTAGTACTGCCGTTGGTTCTACTGGTAGTAGGTTCTACGGGTGTTTTTTGCCCGTAGCACTTCTCACGTGTCTGATAGTACTACGGGCGATTCGTTTTGCCCTCAGTACTACTTATTTTTTACCAAACCTTATTATGTACCAAACAAACCAATAGGCTCACATGTCATGACGTTTGCTTAAAAGTCGCTAAATTTATTCATTTGAATGAAAAATTTGCTTAAGTAAATGCCGTGAAGCTTAGTTATTCTATGTAAGTAGGTAATTATTTATGCAAATAAAACACCATCACACATTGGCATGTAAGTGTGACGCAATAGCTTGCACTGTCTTGGGAAGCATGCGCGTGCGTCGGTACTACGTAATGACCACAGAACACAACGAAAGAGGTTAGAATGGTGATACAACGCGATTTGTTCGAGGACCACTCACTCACGTCGGCCCGTCACCACTACATCTCCATCTTTTCTTAAACAAAACTGTTGAAAAGGCCTTTTTTATATTTTTCTAAAGCAATGAATAATGTGGCGTTCGATGTTCGTGAAACACTAATCGACGTGATCACATGAATGAAATCAAAACTATGCGCATTTGTGCATACCCGCGTGGTACGCTTCGTACCTCTTTCATTGTGGTCTGTGATAATGACAATGATCGTTTATAAAACTATCTCCGATATATTTTTCCTTTGTGAATATCTATCATATTGGAGAATTTAATACAAACATTGATGCTATTGTCAAAGAGGAATAAATTCGTTTAGAAACTATGTCCATTTAACGATGAAATTACGATAATATTTTGTTACATCCAGTTTAGAGAAAATTAATATTTGAGTTGATTCAGTTACAGATTTGACCAGTTAACTCGTGTGTAGTCTTAAATAGCGTTGTTCTGTTCTCGATCAGATTTCATATTGAATTAATGTACAT
Organism: Schoenobius gigantellus; assembly: GCA_963935595.1. Classification (NCBI taxonomy): domain Eukaryota; kingdom Metazoa; phylum Arthropoda; class Insecta; order Lepidoptera; family Crambidae; genus Schoenobius; species Schoenobius gigantellus. Next base: position 57,529,506 of record OZ012541.1, read on the forward strand.
ACATATTTTTCATGCAATTTCCATAAAATAAACGACAAGTGAACACGCGACATGCTAATGAGGCTCGCACGACACTCCCGTTATGGTCCATCTCAATTAAAAGGATAACGGTTCAGATGTGTATACGCAGTCTTCGGATCCATGTCGATATTTTTTCGTTACAAAAAAAAAACTGTAAATATAGATTATATTTAAGCATAAAAGAACATATAAACATGTGCAAAAATATTTTCGAAATGAGTTTTTAGCTTTGAAGGGAATATATCCTGTTCCCAAATTCAACCGAGAAATCCCTTTGACGTTAAATATCAGATGTTATCTCTAATTTGATAATGTCGTTACAACCCTTTTATGTTTATCTTTCGATCCTATAACGAAGGCATTCGTTTCTTCGAAGCAGCTTTTTTATCTAATCTAAAAGTTTACTCCTAGGGTTTATGACGTTTTTTATAGTGACATTGTAAAGAACGTTAATTGTGAGCTAAAGATTCGCTACTCGTGTAATTTATAGTATCAACATTAGAGATGCGCTGAATACCTAAGACCACCTGTTCCATTAAAACTGCTATTTAAAGTTTACCTACGTGATCATTCTATAATAAATAGTTCTTTTTGGGTTCCATACCTCAAAAGGAAAAAAATATAACACTTATATAGAATCGCTTTGTTACCCATCTGTCTGTCAAGACCTTTTTCTGGGGAACGCTTAGAGATATTAAACTGCATTTTATATAAAACATTTTTGGGTTTATGGTCTTTTTCAACTGTAAGAAAACCATACTTATTTCTAAGTATGTCGATCAAAAGATATGACGGTATATGTCGCATATGTTCGCATTTGGACTCTACTCTCCAGGAGATGCATTTCTGAAACAATAGAATTCAAATTGGCATTCAAAATCGTAATATTCGCATACAAATTCCAAAATACAGTATTTTTGAATATTCATTCGGTGAATACTGGAACGAATGGTCCTTACCCACTCCTTTTTGATTTCTACTAGTAGTATATCCTATGTTCTGTTTTACATGCGATTCATCGCTGGTTTTTAGGGTTCCGTAGCCAAATGGCAAAAAACGGATTCGGACGGTTATTATAGATTCGTCATGTCTGTCTGTCTGTTTGTCCGTATGTCACAGCCACTTTTCTCCGAAACTATAAGAACTACAATGTTGAAACTTGGTAAGTAGATGTATTCTGTGAACCGCATTAAGATTTTCACACAAAAATAGAAAAAAAGCAATATATTTTGGGGGTTCTCCATACATAGAACTGAAACCCAAAATCTTTTTTCATCAAACCCATACGTGTGGGGTATTTATGGATAGGTCTTCAAAAATTATATTGAGGTTTCTAATATATTTTTTTTCTAAACCGAACAGTTTGCGCGAGAGACACTTCCAAAGTGGTAAAGTCTACTTCTTTTTCTCTGCACCACCCAAAAGTTGACTGGAAGACAATGCCTTTGGCATTAAGTCCGCATCTGTACATAATTGTACTGGAAGACTAAATAAATAAAAAATAAATATAATAAAATGTGTCCCCCCCTGTAACTTCTAAAATAAGCGAATGATAAAACTAAAAAAAATATACATTACCATGTAAATTTCCACCGAAAATTGGTTTGAACGAGATCTAGTAAGTAGTTTTTTTAATACGTCGTAATCGTACGGAACCCTTCATGGGCGAGTCCGCCTCGCACTTGGCCGGTTTTTTAAATCAATGAGTTATTGCCATGATGCCATGTTATTGCGTACCGGATTTTATTTTTTCTGCGTGTAACGGTTTCTAGTATAGAATTTGTTTTTAATGACAATACTGAATTCGAGTGATTCAAAACTCTTTAAAACTCAGTAGAAAATAATTTCACTCGTTATTTGTATTCGTATTCGAATTCAAGGTTCGTTTCTAATGATTCAAAAATGCGCCTCCAGGTGGAATAGAATTTGCTAGGTCCATTATAAAAAAAATCTACTATAATTGGAATATATTTCAGGATCCCACACTAATTTTATACTATGAAAAAATGTTTTAAATTAAATATACTTACATAATTAATATCATTAGAACTTTATTATAATCACTTATATAGTTACATGTACAACTGCTCGTCAGCCCAAATAGTACCTACACCTCAGCTAAATTCAACGAGGCTAAACAAAAAAGCCCATAATCATAGAATTAACAACTCAGAAAAACTGTCCGGAGATGTTAACGTTATTTATATTGCTGTAAACAGAGGCGTATCCAGTTTGTACCAGTTTTTTGTCAAAAGCAGATCACGTGTCCACTGTGCCATAAGATTTTATGGCCCCCATCAATCGTGCTCATGTTTGTTTGTGTTCAACGATTCGGGAATGCCCTTTTTGGACTTTTTCTAGAGTTGGTTGGGTTAGTATATATATAGAAATACGTTTTTAAATCAATTTATGTGTATGTTTAATGATACCTAGTAGAATATTTAGGTTTTGTAAAATCAATTTTTCGATAGTTTGAAAACATTTGATTTCTATCAACTAAGATGTTAACTATTGAGGTAAAGGACTGTAACGAGGTGCTATACTCTCTAGTTATAGCAACTCGTTGACTGCATTTTGAACTTTATGTATTTCTCTCAATGACATTCTGTTCTTCCGCCACTTAGTTACCGAGATCAAGTCGTAAAAAGACACGATGGTACAATAATATTAACAAAAATAATGTTATTATCATCAATGTTTCTGAAAGATCAGACAATATTATAAATATAAGGAAAAGACACTCTGTAACAAATATACGGACTATTGTAGAGACTGACATACAAACATAATAATATATAAAAACTTACCAAAATATAAACTTACACATAAGTGCCTAAGGATTTCATAATATTGTCTGATCTTTCAGAAACATTGCTGATAATAACATTATTTTTTTTATATATCTATATCTATATCTAGAGTATACACCTCGCTGAAACATGTGCTATCCTAGCCTATGCACAGGAGAATCTAGACAAGGGTCGCAATGGCCTAAACATCTACATTCTCAGTGACAGCCAAGCGACTCTCAGCGCTCCTGTCATACAAAGTGGAATCCAAACTGATGCTGAATACAATCGAAGCACTGAACAAATTGGGTAAAACCAATACAGTACGTCTAGTTTGGATACCAGGTCACAAGGGTTTCACCGGAAACGAGAAAGCTGACTACCTGGCAAGAAAGGGATCGGAAACACAATTGGTAGGATCGGAACCATTTGTCGGGATCACTCCAAAAATAGTCAGCACGGGTATAAGAACTCAACTGCAAATGAGGCACCAAAGAGAATGGGCCAATCAAAAAGGAATGAACCACGCCAAGCTCTTCATGGGTATGGACAATTGGCTCAAATTTACACTGAGCTCAAGCAGATCCCAGATTCGCTTACTGTTGGGTGCTCTAACCGGACACTTCGGCACTAGGATCATGCTAACCAGGATGGGACACGCCAGTTCCAAAATCTGTAGGGCCTGCAAGGAGGGAGAGGAGAGCATGGTGCACCTGCTGTACCACTGTGACGCCCTAGCTTGCAGGAGACTAAGGCTGACGGGAATTGGATACCCAAAACCGGAGGATTACAGGGCCATACCACCGAAGGACATCGTTGAGCTCATGGGCACGATAGACTGGACCGTTGGTGGCGATGGCATTACGGACTAAGCTTTACGGCAAGGGGTAGCACAAAAGATCCATGGTGGGTCGAAGTGCGAAGGCTCAATAATTGGGCCGCCCCCACCCGAAGATAAGATAAGATACACCTCGTTACAGGATGTAGGAAACGAAAAAGAATGCCTTTTTTGCTTATTAGGTATCATGCTATACTACTCTTATTCATTTTGCAATTATTTACTTATCATTATGCTTAATACTCTTATACATTTTACATACAAAATACTCACGTTTCTTCCCCATGGCTGTTGGCAGCGACCTTAATTAATTTGAATTATTAGTTTTTTCAGCTACCTGTATCTCTGCCTATTTGTGTTAGTTACTGACATTATTTTCTTGTTTGCCCGCGGTTTCAGTAAAACTATAACTCTTTTTACTTTTCTCGACACACCTAATTCTGCTAAATTTTCTCCTGGTTTCGTATTTATTAGTTGAGTTATTTATCTCTACAGAAACCAGTTGTTGGTTAGCTAGCCAATTTGTCTCCCTGTCAACTAAAAGATATATTTAGTACCCCTAAAGTTGGGAATGCACGGCGCTGATGGCACCATCAATTTTGAAATCTATACTTAGAAATAATTAAGTAACTGTTCAATAATGCTCAATTTCTTTGACATTTTAATAAGTTAGCTGTAGTTTATTAAGTTAGTTTGGAATGCGTCTCGGCCTTTTTGTCATCTGACTGTAAGTGACGATTAGGAGAAAGATAGATCTAGCTACGCTCGAGCTCTACAACTATCTTGCTATATGTACATTTAGACAACATCTTTTTTATGCTGGCAAATGTGTAAGGCAACACCTTTCTTATGTTGGTAAATGTGTAATATATATCTCGTCAGAGGAAGACACAACCGTACGACATGATCACGGGATCTGACAAAATGTGAAAACTTGTAACATATCGCCGCTTCTTCCTAAGAGGAGTTCCTCTCATCCCAAAATGAGAAGACAAAGATTTGGTCATTTGTGTAGCAAAAAAGGGTGTTATAGCTGGCGGGAAACATGAAAAGTATACCTTTTTTTTGAAAGGGGGGAAAATGTTTTTGCGCATCCCTCGTGGTCGAGCCAAACTACGAGGGTATGTGGGCTCTCCGAACCGTTTCGACTCAGTCCTACCCACTCAAAACCCCCCAGCAGCTTCTCCGTCTGTCGCGCGAGACAGAGAGAAGACAGTGAGGCCTTATTCCCACTGACCACCGTGGATAATCAACGGATAATAAACTGGCCCAACTCATTTGGGCCTCTTTCACCGCTTAACATCAGGCGGGAGGAGGTCTATGCCGGGTCATACATAAAAAAAATCCGATGTCAAACTCGCGATATGCCTGTGAAGGCGCGTTGCTCTGCTGCTTTGTCTGCGGCGCTGATGATGAGCACCGTTCTTCACCCCGATATCCCGGCATCAGTTGCCTTGGAGTTGGGGGTTGCAGTTTTGCTGCGAATCTCACAGAAACCACATGTATTATAGGTGACTGTTACCACTTACCATCAGGTGAGCAGTTTGCTTGTTTGCCAATTAATTGTAATATAAAAAAAAACTATTTATAACGCGGGGGATTTCCCCTCCCGCGGTCACCTCCTCCTGGATGATGGGGGCCCCGACGATGTCCTCGGTGACCTCCAGTCCCGCCTCTGCTCTTGAGTATTCGGGATGGCGCCTTGGCGCGGTCCTCTTCCTCCTCCTGTTAATGGGCGTCTTGGGGGCAAAACAAGTCTTACCCTCAAGGCGGTGGTCCGCGGGCTTCCCAGCCGCCTTGCACAAGAGGCATTTCGGCTCCGATAAACATGTCGAAGCCCTGTGCCCTGCCTCTCCACATCGGAAGTATAGGGCGCTCCAATCTACCTCCGCCTTGCAATCTACTCATAGGTGCCCCGTTGCGAGGCACCTAAAACACCGCATGTCGCGGGGCTGGAGTAGCTTCACCTTTACGGAAGACCAACCCACTAGTAGCCTCTTGGCTGAGAGCATCTTTTTGGCGGCCTCCGCGGGGCAACATACCCACGCCGTGCCCATGGTGTAGCGGCCCTGGCGGATCTCGGTTACCTGGACCTCCTCCACCTCACGTTCACCGGAATTCGCCAGTGACTCTCGCAACTCCTCTGGTTGAAAGGACTCGTCCATTCCGGAGTTCTCTACCGTTTTGGTGGGAATGGTCACCCGCGCCACGTTGGCATCTATCACTCTTCTCAGGGCGATGGCCAGGTCCGCAGCGCTCGCCTCTTTGTCTTTGCCGGACAGGAGGATTATGGCCGCCTCAGTCAAAGACCTACGGAACTGGACTTCCTCAATATTCAGCTCCGCGAGATGAAAAGGATACCTATTGATTCCTTTCACAGGTTTCAATGAATGTACAACGTAAAACTAAATTTATATATAATAAACTTAATTTATATGCACAAATGTAAACAATTTTATGAATCATATTTTTACAGAAGTACTGGAGTAATAAATAAGGTAGAATTACTTAATGAGACTATTGTTACGCCTATTAATATTACAGCATAGTATTTAAATATGATATTAGAAAATGCATCATAACATAGGTGATAAAAGGTAAGATAGTAGTAGAAGCTTTTGCACTAATTAAAAAGTAAAGTTAAATTTCTGACACCACACACCCGCTTCAATCATGACTGTTTTACAAGGCTTAGTGTAGTCTTTATCTGTTTACAAGTAATTAAAATACCAAAACGGTAAACCAAGATTGAAACGACGTTTACGTCTCCATTACGACGTAAATGGTTTAAAATTTTATTGTTTCTGAGCGTTTTAAAGACATTAGCGGCTCCCCAAACGATTCCACCAGATGTGCTTCAAAAAAAAAATAGGATTTCAGAACTATCTGTTGACGGAATAATCTTCAAATACGACCTTGAACGTGACAAAACGGCAGGACTCGAACTTTAAAAATAATGTTGAATTTAGAACGGGATCCCGCGGCGTTTCGTTAACGGCCTGTTTAAATTTAGAACGCGTTCTATTCTCGACCAGTGAACTCCCGGCCGATGGCTTCTTATTGTTTTTGCTGGCCAGTTACTATTTATTTAATTGAAGATATATTTAACTTGATTTTTAATACGTAGATAAAAGATTGATTCAAGAAAAATAAGGATAAAGAAACAAGCTTATTCATCAATGTTGTACCGTTTATTAATTTTGTCTACTAATACGTTTAACACTGCAATACAAACGACAAAAATAATTATAAGTAAGTATGTATCAAATTATAGTACCGAAAATTGACATCAAAAGAGACAATAAGTATTAGCACTTAGCATTGGTTAACAGATGTTTTGTTAATACCGTAACTTATTGTTGTATGTCTAGCAAATGAACTTTGTTGAAGTTCAGACTCGAAATATTTTCACTAGAGTTCAGTCTACCGTCTGAACAAACAAGCTAGGTTATTTATGCAAGCGATATACTCACTAAAAACAACGTGTTCAGTTTCGATTTTGACACGTCCCGATAAGAAACAGATGTTTGTAATAAGCTGAGGCCCGATTCCACTAACTACCAAATCCAAAACGGATCGTTGCATACCTATATTAAGCCATAGATTGCCCTGAACAATTTTATTGAACATGCAACGATCCTGTATTGGCTGTTTTTTGTGGAATCGACCCTCGTATCTCCGTATCAACAAAAATATGGGACTATCTTGACAGGGTATAACAATATAAGCTCCATTCATACAGATATTCTTTTGGCGCTTGCAAAAAGCCGCGTCCTAATTTTCTACCCTTTCAATGGTTTTAATTCTAGTGTCAATCTACCAAAACTAGCTGTTTTTTGTGAGCTGTTATCTTTTAATGTGATAATAAAATATTCAATGTGATAGTGTGTAATGATGGTAGTAAGTACTTATAGTAGGTACTTAATTATGTTTCTGAAATTCGTTTGTGGTGTATCATTCATTTATCGCAGGTTCGAGCACGTCCCGTATAAACTAAAATAAGTAAAATTTCAGTGAACTCTTTAAAGTTATAGCTGAAAATATTAAATAAAATATACAATGTAATCGTATACTGTATATGAAAATTTTGAACGTTCTATTTATCTTGCGTTTGCGAATTATGTAGGTATCATTAATTTTTCATAGGTTCGAGATCATTTTAAAATAACAAAAATAAGTAGGTACTTAAGTAATACAACAGAAAAGCAATAGAACAATATATTAAGATGTCTGTCTTGATTGTATGCAGATAAAATAAATTTTCTGACCAGATGTTACTTGCACAAACCACTTTCACTTGTCTTATTTTTCCGTAATTTATAGGATTTATTTTTATTAAGTATTAATATTTATTTTTTTATATTGTCTCTGCCTCATTGTTTGTCTCTTTTCTTTGAAGGTGATTTCTTCGTAAGAATATGAGTGCTAGTGTATTTTTGCGACGTGGTTTGGGGGCTGCTTAGTGGCGGGTATTTTCTTGAATGTTAACCTCGCCCCCCAACATTCCGGACTACGTAGCGACTGAGGGGCAAATGGGTATGATTGCATTTTATTTATTTGTTGCATTTATCTTTTATTATATGAAGCGCTTATACGGCACTATGGCCTTCTAGTCTGGAGGTCCGGGGTTCGATCCCGCCATATACCAATGTGTGTCGTTTTCGAATTTCATATGTATATGATCCGACGCTCCTACGGTGAAGGCACATATCGTGAGGCAACCTGGATACATCTGCGAAGAAATTCAAAGGTGTAGGTGAAGTCGACCAATCTGCACTGTAATGCAAACAGCATTGAAATTTCTTAACGTTCCGCACTTCTATCAGTAACACGTGAAGCTCATCAATACTTGTTGATTGTGAAACAGACCCTTAGGGTCTGTTTCACAATCAATAAGTAAGTTTTGAATAGCTTACTTGACAGATTCTTTGACTTATTTTTCATATAACAACCGTCAAATCATCTGTCAAGTAAGCTATTCAATACTTACTTTTCGATTGTGAAACAAGCCCTTAAACTGCTTTTTATTCGCGTTATTGATGTAATAAGAAACATTCAATAAATACTCGTAGCAAATAGTCCCGAAAGTTCAAGAAGCACTAAGCCACGGTAATAGTATAATACTAGCTGTGCCCGCGACTTCGTCCGCGTGAAAAAGTAACTTTTGTTGAGGTCGATAAAAAGTAGCCTATGTTATTATATAATTAGCTATCTATTAGCGAAAGTCCCGTCAAAATCGGTCGAGCCGTTCCGGAGATTAGCGGGAACAAACAGACAGACAGACAAAAAAAAATTAAATTGTGTTTTTGTTATTGGTACCCGATATACATTCATACCCATTTAGTAAAAACTTGTTATTTTGACATCACAAACAGACACTTCAATTTTATTTATTTGTATAGATATAGATGTATAGATTACCGTAACTAAGTATTCTTGTGGCGTTGATCCGCAAACAAATGCGGTGTGAAACTACCACAAGAATCAATTTGGATTCGAGTTCAAGTCGTTCCTGTAAAAATGTATATTTATTCCTCTTTCTCACAACTTTCTCCCTTTGGTCGTGTATAATACTTAACCCAAATGCCATAGGAACGATCTGGGCTGAAGCTGACATAAATGAGAGAGGTTTCAAAATGTTGTCGAAATTCGAGTGCGGCCATAAAACCCATTTGTTGAATGGGTTCAGAGCAGAAACTGTAACCTGTATGGCCATTGTTAGCCTCAGCTTTTGTGAGTGTCGAAAAAAGTATTTCTCCCAACAATCGAGTTTAATTTTCGTCGCTGATGCATTTGGTCGTCGATTTATTATGGCATTTCAAAATGACTCTTATGTTGTAAACAATAAAGCTTCCTCTTCTACGCTAGATACTATTCAGTATAAGAGCTAACTTTTTTCATTCGTGCGTTCTAATTCAAAACCTTATTCTGAGATATGTAACGTTCATTATTGCGTTTTGACAAACGCATTAGTAGTTTATTATATCAGACAATGTGATCAGGTTAGTACGTGAGCTGAATGCTGGCTTTTTATATAAAAAGGTGTTTTATTAAAGTCTTGGGAACAATAGGATTAAATCAGGGGGATAAAATTTAATATCTATTTGTGTACAGGATGTTCGTTAGTGTGCCGAGTTTAAATACAATGTATGTAAAACTTATAACCAATACATTTTATGTTCTCACAACTTTTTGGCTTTTATTACTGTTGTTTTATTGTTAGCTTCCTCGTTTTATTTTATTGACTTATTCAATATTAGCGGAGTATCTTATGCTCAGTAAATTAAACCGACTTTTTGGTACGCCATTTTTTTCCAATAATAGTCTGGTTCCTATATTACATTGCTACCACTTTTCACTGCGATTTGTTATAAAATATGATTCAGTATCCATTATCAAAAAATGATCAGCTACTTTTGGGGCAGACTGTACCACATTCAATCGGCGTTCTATTAAAAAGAGCCAAATTTCACCCAAAATTGACAAAGCTCATAAATCAGTGCAAACAGACCATCGTATCCGGTGGGCCGAATGGACCGGAACCGGAAGGAGTACCTGTGACTTCCGGTCCATTCTGCACAGGAGTTACGGCGATTAACTCTTTTGTTGCGTTCGGGTCGCGCGCAGCGAATGTACCAAATCCATATAATAATATTGGGAATCTTTGCGATAGCGACAACATAGTGCAAATTTTGCATTTTGAAAATTGTGCTGCAATACATTAAATTGGTGCTCCTTCAATTTGTTACTAAGAACAGATATACAAATATTTCGCCATTATGCATCTAGCATCATTTAATGTTGTTTATTAGATGTAGGTCTTTTTAGTTCAGTCAGTCAGTCAGTGGTAATCGAGCTTTTTATTGTATTTTAGATTGTTATTAACATTAATGCGAGTGACACAATGGTAATCTTGTTCTCTTGCAATCTGACTTGAGTCATGTCTCAGAAAATGTGACACGGTATCAAATCATAGTGAAATGAAAATTCAATGACGACATGGCTAGCGCAGAGGTCAAGTGACCGCCTACTGTGCAACGGGTAGCGGCTTTGATTCCCGTACAGGACAAATATTTTGTATGGCCTACAGAAATCTATTCCGGTCTGGGCGTATGTACATGTGATTATCTATGTTTGTAACTGCACTCACGACACAGGGCTCCAATTCTACGAATAAGTTACAGCCGAATCGAAACTAAACCGTTGTGATCAACCAATCGGAGAGCCTATATTGCCTTGCAATCGTTCAATGACGTGATAACGTGGCGTTCTGATTGGTCGAACGCAACTGTTTTGTTTCGATTCGACTGTAACTTATTAGTAGAATTGGGCCTCTGGAGAAAATCCTAGTGTGGGGCGACGTTTTTTTAAAAGAAGAGAAGTAAAAGAATTAGATAATAAACAAAACCTTCATGCTATTTATTTCATAGCAGCTGCCCACCCAGATTTACAGATGCTCATATCAAATCAGTTACGCTACGTACTATACTTTGATGATAGCAGTATTGCAACAATGAACATCATACCGAAACTATGTGACATTTTATTCGTCACTAACGTCTAATAGTAGTTACGACGTTTTTAAAAAAAGCCTCCAAAGTTTGTGTAGTGTCTTGCAAGAAGTGTTAAAAGATAACTTTCTTTCGTCCCAGTTGCTCTGACAAAGCCCTTCGAAACGTACGGTGTTTTGTAATGTGCGTTCGGAGAGCTGTGGCCCGTGTCTACATATAACCAGGTATTTTGAACTCTAACGCAAAAGAAATAGCGCCTAAGGAATATAATTATATGTATGTTTATTGTTTACTTTTGCTGTCTGTCATTAGCACTTTATCTCTGCATGTGGGTCGGTTAATACGTTGACTACGTTGACAAGGCTGAATATTTTATATGAAACAACTTCAGTCTTGCTACAAAACCTGGTCTAAAGTAAGTCTTGGTTTAAGGCTAGTGCGCTCTCCTTTGCGTTAATATAATTATTTATAGATAGAGGCAGTGTCAATTTAGGCCTGGATTTAAACCAGGACTAGGTTTAGACCACGTTTTGTAATATTACGGCTTAGGTTTAAATTTGTTAGACCTAAGCCCAAGCTCGTTCCTGCCCCTAGATTGTGTAACTCAAAGCTATCGCGTACGGTTTCAATCACAGTATAGTTTATCCACAGGAGGGAGGCTCTGTACTAGGGTCGCCTGCTAGGCTCCTCCGTCTTACCTACTCCTGTCGCAAAGCAGCAGTGCTTGCATTGCTCTGTTCCGGTTTGAAGGGTAAGACATGGCAGTGAAATCACTAGGTTCCGTGACTTTACATCTTGTGTCCCAAGTTGGCAACGTACACTGTGGTTATCCTTTTATAAAGCAGTAATGGATGTTTTTTATACAACTAACTTGGCAAACAATCACATAGGTAGTACCTATGTGATGGTAAATGGTAGCAGTCACTTATAGTACACGTGGCTCTTGTGAGATTCGCAGCAAATCTGCAACCCTCACAAGAACCATGTGTACTATAAGTGACTGCTACCATTTACCATCACATAGGTAGTATGATTGTTTGCCAAGTTAGTTGTATAAAAAACATCCATTACTGCTTTATAAAAGGATAGCTGACCGTATGCAACTTTGTTTGCATTATAACTAACTTTTCCCGTAGGAAAACTCTTCCCGTCAGATTTTTCCCGTAGGAAAATTACCCTATGTCCTTCCCCTGGTCTTGAACTATCCCTATACCAACTTTCATCAAAATCGGTTCAGTAGTTTCGTAACCTATTCAATAGAAACAAACAAACAATCAAATCTTTCCTCTTTACTCTATACTCTATAAGTAAGTACTTATAGAATATAGACTAGCTTTCCGCTCGAAGCTTCACCCGCGATATCTTTGTGGGAATACCATATTTTCCGACAGGAAAATATTCTATAGCCTATGTTACTCAGTGATATTGTAGCATTATATCAGTGAAAGATTTTTTCAAATCGGTGCCGTAGTTTCGGAGCCTATTCAATACAAACATACAAAAATACAAAACTTTCCTCTTTATAATATTAGTGTAGATGTCGGCGCAGTCAAATTAAAGGCGAACGTGATAGGTTTTTCTAAGACAATAAACCTCTTAGTATTCGGTTACAAGATCGATGTCTCTCTTGTTATTGAACTCTAATAGAAAAGTAATAAAAGAATCGACTTCGAGTCGTTCAAAATGAGTGCTGTGCTAAAACTAGTAGACTAGATATACCAAATTGTAATTCTGACTGACCCGTCATTGCGATCATAGATCACATAAACTTTTCAACCTGTGCTAATATTAAATTCTCAATAAATTGAAAATTGAAATAAATTAAATGTGATCATTCATTACGTCATATTGAAGTCAAATTCAAATTCGAAAATATTTATTCAACATGGGCCTTTACAGGTACATTATTGACGTCAAAACAAAGCAAAATATTCTAATTTAAAGGTAAGAAACATATTTAACCTTGTATGTGCATACATCCTGAATATAATCAAGATGTCTGCAAATATGGGTAGGATGGAAAAAAGTAGACTCTACACCTGTTCGGAAATCGGGAGAGCCTTCTCGAGAAGAACAGGCAAGAATCTCGGAGTCTAATTTTTTCATCTCCTCTTAAATAATAATGTTTCCACGCCGCGTCTGTTTATTTTCTTCGCGAGAAACTCAAAAAATGCTAAAATAAACTAATACACATACCTACATATTCACAAAATAATTATTCACCAAGAGAGAACAAGACAGAGTTAAAGAAAAGACATTGTGCGCGCATATTGTTGACCGTACGCTAAATTGTCGACTGGGTTTTAACTGGGGACTGAAAAACGTATTAAGTCGCATTTTGCTTTGAATTGAGATTTCAGAGGTAGAGTCTGCAAAAAAGTTTTTTTTGCCATTTCATTTTAAAATATCATTCAAAGGGCGGCCTTTAAAAGGCCACACAAATCCTCACATTACAAGGCAAGGGATACAGTCGTATAACAAAGGACGGGAAAAGATAAACGGTCGCTTCTTCAAACAATCATTGTGTTGGCAAAAGCACTTTAAACTGTCATAAAAAGTTAAAATCTGTTCTGCTTGCTCTATCTATGTCTCTACCACAAACCAATAAGTGAACAAGTTGTCTCTACATATTTTTTAACATTAGGTACCTACTCTAGGTATTGTCCTTAATGTTATGAAATCACAATATTCCTCTGAGAATATCCTACTATTCACTCATTCAACTTTAATGAACAAAAGAGTTTTTACTGCATCTAGTATATGGATGAATTAATAATCTGTCAATTTAGTCATTTGCATACCGTAAACATGTAAGAAGCATACTTATAAAATAAATGTTTGATTTATTTCTTATTTTTCCAAATTTATTATAGGCGTGGACGCAAGACAGATTAAGCACACAGAACTGATAAGTTTATTCTTTAGTGGTAAAAGTAATAACATCGAAAGTATGTCAAAAGTTATTTCTTAATTGTCGAAGCAATAATAACATAACTGTGGTGATAAGATTTAAGATTAGAATTATTTCTTTTAATGACTTAAGAAATGAATGTTTGTTTTTACAGAAACAATAAATTCTTTAACAACAGAAAAAAACTACTGTGTTTGAATAACTCATGTAACACGTATAACGGGCATATTACATACGGGAAATAAACATATTACTGAAAATATAAAGTGCATTCCATTGCGTTCTAATTATATAAGGTGTTCCAAAAAGTTTTGATGGCATTAATAGCAGTTAATGTATGGAACAGCTATGTTTTTCGCGATTTCCGAGCTGTTTTCCCAAGGAAAGCCATTTAGTTTCCGGTCTGAATAACTTTTTTAAATATTAATCAATAATACTTTTTGAAACAACTTATATACTTACATATGCCAACTATACAGCTTAACCTATGCGCTGTCAAACGGGTACCATAACATATGGACGTTTGTCACCAGAGTGAGTGCATCCATGGTGCATCCGCACACGACCGACTAGCTATTGGCACATGAGTAGAGAAACGGAACTCTACTCATATGCTATTGGTGATCAATTTTTGACGGTGGAAAATGAAACATATGGAGTCTTATATATTGCAATGCTTACGAACTACAAAAAGTCGGCCAATAGCAATCGGTGATGTATTCACAAGGGTGATTCGATTATCGGTGAAAAATGGAACGTTCATACGTAACACACTGCTTACTCACTGATCGACAGTTGGCCGCTTGCACTTGCTTAAGACGAGTTCTCCCAGAAAATCTACTCGTGCACGGCGACTGCTTTATTGCAAAGCTCAAAGTAATACACTTGCTTTATGCATAGCTTCTAATGTCGCTTACGCGCGGTGACCGAACTAAAACGTTACTTTTGTTGTTTTAATAAATTTTTGGAAAACTGGGGTACAAAATAATAAATGTACTTTTGCAATTTTCTAGATAATAAAAATGCACGTCTATTAGTAAAACTTTTATGTTATTTATTATTGTATTTTCTGATTCACAGCAGTTTTAAAATATTGAACAGAGTGATCTTTGGATATTATTTATATCGAGTGAAATATTACTAATTATGTTTCTGTCTTTAACAATGTTTAGATGAAATGTTAAAAAATGCCTCATATGATTTTTAGAACTACACACGGTACAGTCAATCGAAATTGTTCGAAAACGGGAAGTAGCGCCTTGTGCTCGACGATGGATGTACAGTAAGCGCCACATCAAGCTTATCAGTTACACTACGATAACCGCAACTATTACGAGCGACATGACATAAGAGTGGTCCAAAGGTCCAACAGGCGCTTACTGTACCAAACACCTGTCAAATCCAATTAATTCATGACGTGCACTTCTCTCAATTGCCACTGACAAATTGACAAAATCGGACCGATTTATCGGATCTACAAAAAGCCGGTCGTTTGCGTTTGCCGTTAAGTATACTCGCAGCGTCTCTCTCACACCGTCTTCCTTCTCTTCCGAGTAAAAGCGCCCTCCCCAGTTGATACGAAATGATATTCTGTTTATGAACAGTTTTCCTAAACACAACAGGCTATATTTTGACATTCATCTTAGGGCCGGTTTTTAGTAGTAACTTTGAAACTACCAGACATCCCTTATCCAACTGCAAAAAGAATCGCAGGCCAAAACTAATAACGAACGAGCCGCCTCAAGAGTTCTTCTAAGAGCGTATTATGTCACCATTATCATCTAAAATACATGTATTCACGAAGAAACCAGTCCAGCTCGTGGAACAAGAATTAGTTGTTTGAATTTATTGTAATGACAATTGTCATTTCATTTATAATGTTGCATCAGAACGCCGAGACGCAGCCGCGGTATTAAGCTAGTGCAAGGTCAACAGGTGCCTTGCAGGGTCGGTGCAACGACTCGATGAACGTTTCCAATGTTCTATCCGTGTTTGAATTAACTTAATAGTTAAAACAGTTTTGAAAACAAGCTTTTATTTCTCTCTATTAAATAAAACCCATCAATTTATTATGTGATACAATTTTTATGGTAATAATATAAATACTTGTCGCGGGATTCGCCTATTTCACAAAACATATAGTTATTTTTTAGAATTACCTATATTTAGTTATATGCATTGTATTATTATTTATATACATTAGGTAACGCTCGCGACAAGTTTTTTTTCTGCTGTTGAAAAAGTTGCGTCATGTAATAAATTGATGGATTTGATTTAAATTAACGTTTATATTCCTCATTTCCTATCTAACCGCTAGTGGTAGAGACCACCGGGTGTTGATCTGGAGGTCCGGGGTTCGATTCCCCATAGGGGTAGAAGTTTTTCTGCTTGGTTATTATTGGCGGTAGGGCTTCTGATACTTTAACTGTCTAACAGTTTAGTTGTATTCAAAAGTACGAGTATGTGTGTAAGATTTCAGACACTTATTACTGTTTTTTTAATTTATTGAAAAAGAAAAGAGACGACATTTATTAGTGACACTTTACAAATTGTTGATTCGCCACGATCGAGTTTAAGTAAATACAAACACATAATATTATGTTAAGGGCTTAAAAACATAACGAGGCGTAAACGAACTTTACTTTCACAATATATTAGGTTGGGGAAAAAGTCTTTTCGCATTATAGTATGTATAAACTTGTAATAAAATCTCTTTGGCTATACTATTTGTATCTGGCTGGTTTTGGTATCATTGAAAGTTTAAATTTTAAAGAACATAATTCCAAATTCAAATTAGGAAAATGTGTGATTTTCATTTGTTTTTCGTACCGCCAAGATGAGTGAATCTAATGAAGAAATTCGATACATTTTAAAATTTTACTACAAAAAAGGTAAAAATGCAACGCAAGCCGCGAAAAAAATTTGCGATGTTTATGGACCTAGTGCAGTGTCTGTGAGAGTAGCACAAATTTGGTTTAAGCGTTTTCAATCCGGAAATTTTGATGTCAAAGATGCACGTCGCTCTGGTCGCCCTATTACAGATAAAATGGATGCCATTTTTGAAAAAGTGGAGCAAGATCGGCATGTCAGTAGTTACGACGTAGCTGAAGAACTGGGAATTGACCACAAAACAGTTTTGGCGCATTTGAAAAAAACTGGGTACACAAAAAAGCTCGACATTTGGGTACCTCACGAGCTCACTGAAAGAAACCTAATGAACCGTGTACTCATTTGTGATTCTTTATTACGACGTAATGAAACCGAACCATTTTTGAAGAAGCGTTCTGCGTTTAATCACTATATTAACTGGTGATGAAAAGTGGATCACGTACGACAAGAACGTGCGAAAAAGGTCGTGGTCAAAGGCCGGTCAGGCTTCACAGACTGTGGCGAAACCCGGGTTAACTCGCAACAAGGTGATGCTGTGTGTGTGGTGGGATTGGAAGGGCATTATTCATTATGAGCTGTTACCACCAGGCAGGACCATCGATTCTGAACTCTACTGCGAACAACTGATGAGATTAAAGCAAGAAGTTGAGAGAAAGCGGCCGGAATTAATCAACAGAAGGGGTGTGGTTTTTCATCATGATAACGCTAGACCTCACACATCTTTAGCCACTCAGCAAAAATTAAGAGAGTTTGGCTGGGAGGTGTTAATGCATCCGCCGTATATTCCTGACCTTGCACCTTCAGATTTCCACCTGTTTCGGTCTCTTCAGAATTCTTTAGGCAGTGTCAGGTTAACATCACGAGAGGACTGCCAAAACCACTTGTCGCGGTATTTTGACCAGAAGTCCCAAAATTTCTATAGCAATGGGATCATGTCCCTACCTACAAGATGGCAAAAAGTTATCGAACAAAATGGTACCTACATACTTTAGTTAAATGTAAATAAACTATATTAAAAAATGTTTTGAATTTTCTTAAAAAATGCGAAGAAACTTTTTCCCCAACCTATTATTTATAAATCACACAGAAAATATTTCTTTGTGCAGTTGCAATATTACTAGTTTTAATTTTAGCTCTTACGGATACGGGAATATTATCAAATAAGCAGGTGCTTGTTACCGTCAATCCACTTCGTTCCACTGGTTTATTGGAAAAAAATAGTTAAATACGATCGTAAGTACAATGGAAACGCACAACCGCGCAGTCGTCGAACCCTTTGTCCACTCTTTATGGCACTACGATTTTATCGCGGGGTGGTACGTTGTTTAGAAATCCCTTAAAGTTTCTTTTGTTTTGCCAGTTTCCAATTATTATTGACTGGATACCACATTCATATAGTACAACATACCTACAAAACAATAACAGTGCATAAAACACTAAAGGAAGGAAGGAAGAGTTCCTTAGGCTGTGACTATATTTTTTTTTAATGGGTAAGCTTTTCAGGATAATCTTATTTGATCTTGTAAGCTTTACTCGCATTCCTCCAGGAGTCCCTTTCATACAGGAATACCTTTTTTACATCTCTTGATTTTTGTAACACCATATTACAGAAGACCGCGAAATGTGAGAGCGAGTGAGTACCTGCATATGATTGAGGTCGTCAGAGCTCATTGAGGAAAGGCTCTCAGTGCCTACTCTTGCGAGGTTTTAGGTCACAAGCGTCCATAAGCGACGATTGTTCTGAAACATCAAGTGAAATGTTTGCTTGTTGGCCGCCCAAGTTATAGAAAGACGTACTTAAGATGGCGATTTGAGGGGCAGACAGAGATTTAGGCAGCCACATACCAGGAGACACAGCGTTGGTGCCCTCTAAAAGGAAGAAGGTCGAGAGAAGCCGCTGAATGCGGGTAGCGGAGACCGATCGGTTTGGAAATCCTTGCAGAGGCTTATATTCAGCATTGGGAGTCCCTTGGCTATTAGTAGAATATAGTAGGGATAGGTGTACCAGGCGAATTAAACCCCCTAACCAACGCAAGTGTTAAGAAATAAATTAAAAGTATTATGAGTAAATCCCGAAATCTCGGGTTTTCTCTTGTTCTCAAATGTATAAATTGAATTTCTCATACACGCTCTCATTTTTTTCAAAGGCTATCCTTTTTCTTCAAGATCTAACACGAGAAAATATAACAAATGGGGAGTGAGAGCTAGTTTCGTATTTATGGAATTCTCAATAGTGCTATTTGTACTATTGAGAATTCCGGAGTAGTCCTTGAATTAAGCTTAATTGAAAAGCCATCATAACTACTCTATGTCGTCTCTGGTAAAGAAGTGTTTGCACCTGGTAATGAATAAAAATGAATCGCCGTTCGTTAGTCTCCCTAAAACTCGTAACGGTTTAACCGATTTAAATATTAAACACCTTTGGTTTGCTTTAATACAGGGGTGGTTTGTGAAAATCCTAAAAATGTCTAAAAAAACAATAATGGTTATGTTGTATTAAAATGAATGGTACAGTGCGGTGCTTACCCGTGGTACTGCCGTTGGTACTACTGGTAGTACCACGGGTAATTTCTATCTATCATCTGTCAAGGTGATACGAAATACGCCGGGATAGCCAGTAGCCAGATAAAAACAAGAGCAAGTCATCAAAAAGGCAACACGACACTTATAAGAAAACTTATAACAGAAATTGTAACCGTATAGCATGAAATTCACATAAAGAAGCAATATTTGATTTCAAATATTTTTAGTTAACTCTACTAATAGCGTTTATATTACCGACTGTAGGTCGCATGGCATAAGGCTTGTTTTTCGTACTTAAGAATAATAAATTAAGCTATTATGCGTGTTGTAACTTGATAGTTCCTGTGGTATAGTTTTTTATTCGAAAATATGTCGGTCGGTGCATGTGTTGTCACAACGTGCTTTACATTTACTGGTTAAATGTGTTATGTGTTAAGTTTTAATAAATTAGTTACTTATTAGCTTAATAACACATGTGACTAGAGCCACAAGAACGTCATAAAAATTTATTTGTATTAAATTAATTTATAAATAATAATAAATAATAATTAAATTAATTTATTTGTACCATAATGAAAATCAAAACAAAAACACCTTTTTATTTTACCCTTTACGGCGTTTTCTGTAATTTAGTTAATAACACAATGTCCTCAAACAAATCTGATTCACAGATCTGTGATTTATTTGAGAACAATTATACTTCATCAAATTTAAATTAAGTCTGATCCTAATAATAGCATCAAGTTTTACGCTCACCATCATTTCAATCGCGTTGAACGACGCGATACAGTCATACTGTAATTTGTCATGATGGGCTGATAGTGGGAAATGTAGGCGAAACGGGAAACTGACTGGTGATCATACTTTTTATATATTATTGTTTTCCCGTAGGAATTTTATATTTTCCCGTAAAATAATATAGAAGACTGTTAGTTATTAAATATAAATAACGTTTTCTATATAATATATTTAATAGAATTATTAATATAGAGCTAGAATAATAAATGTAATAGAAATTAGAGCTGATTTTAAAAATTTTACCATAGAAACTTTCAACCCCTATTTTGCACCCTAAGGGGGTTAATTCCAATAAACCATGAAATAGAGTCTGGCACACGAAACATCTTCTTCTTCTTCTCCTTCGCTTGTTCCCATCATCTGGGGTTAGCTTTCCTTGTCCGTTGTTTCCATCTTCCTCTGTCCTGCGCTGTTGATTCGTCTATCTCCAACTCTTTCAGGTCCTTTCGGACCGTCGTCAACCAGGTGGCGGGGGGTCTTCCACAGCGTCGCGTCGTCGTTGTCGGTATGTTTAGGGCTACTCTAACCATGTGGTCTTCAGGGCGATGGAGTATATGGCCATACCACCGCAGGCGTCGCTCTTTCACCTTGTCGATGATGGGAGCAACTTTGTAGCTGCCTCTGATGTGGACGTTTCGTACCTTGTCCAGGAGTGTGATACCCGCTGACCAGCGTAACATGCGCATTTCTGTCGTGTGAAGTTTTGACAGGTTGCTTTGTACTGCTTTGTACTTGCCCAGCACTCAGTACCGTAGAGAATAGCAGGTCTTATAGCTGTTTTGTACAGTTTGCCTTTTAGTTTGATAGCCATTCTTTTGTCGCACATTACGCCTGTGAGTTGTCTCCACTTCATCCATCCTGTAGTTGTTCTGTGAGTTACATCTTGCTCACGAAACATGAGCTTGGAAAAAAGCGGAAAATTAAAAAATTCTAGCTCTGGTAATATTGTCTACAGAAGGTAAAATACATTTTGATACTTGAAATATTCTAATATTTTTTTATTTATGAAGTAATTTAGAATGTTAACTTTGTGAAAGGATTGTCTTTTTTTTCCTTTTTTTCCCTAATATATTCTACTGAATATAGTAGGAAAAAATGGAGTTGATACTTTTTTTAAAATTAAATATTAGGTAATGTTTAGTTTCAATGAACTTCCAACAATGAACCTTTTATAAGAAATCGCTGTATTTGGATTTCATGAATGTTAAAATTAATTAATATCTGTAATATTTCGACAGAAATTAAGAAAAAATATTATGAAATTGTTTATTACAAAGTATCAAAATCACCATGTTGAACGAAACTACGTGGGGACATTGTATCAGTGTTGCTACTTAAAAAAATGTCAGGTTCATCTTTCATTAGCCAGACTCTACGTGTTCAATGAAATGTTTTTAAGAGCATGAATCTCAAGTGTTATCAAAATCGTTGCCAATTTAAAAAAAATTCAAACTTGCAACCCCTATTTCATCCCTTCAGGGTTAAAATTTGTTAAAATCCCTTCTTAGTGTGCGTCTGCATTTTGAATTAAAACAACTGACCAAATTTCACGTTTCTACCATTAACGGTTACGGCTGTACGTGCGTCTATAGATGAGAACTTCTCCATTTTTATACACTCAGGGACAAATTTAGAGGAACACTACACTTTTTACCTTTTTTTTTTTTTTTTTTGACCTTTAATGCGTTTGTTTGATTGTTATCCAGGATTCATGACTAAGGCCATAACGAATAATGACAAAATTTCTCTATTTCTGACCTGGAGAAGAACGGTAACTTTTAATGGTGGTCTTTTTATCACAATCGTACAACTGGTTGGCGATGGCTAGAAAGCTGGTAAAACTAAATATGGTTTCGTATGCTGAAATACACAGCGTTATCAAAACTAAGTGAATTTTTATCGTTCCTCTAAATTTCTCCCTGAGTGTATATATATATTTTGTACTTTTTTTATAGAACAGTCAGTTTTGATACTTTTATTTATGTCAAATTACAAATTGTCAGTGTCTGCAACACCACGATACATAGTGTACATATTTAAACAATAGAATTTGATCACCTGGGTGGTAGAATAATCATATTTTACTGGTTTGTACGTGTTTTCATCATCAGTCCAATAGTTATAATTTTTGGTTATAATAAAACAATGGCTATCTTTCAAAATTTGGAGTGCAGTAAAACGATCGTGAATAGCGAGCTTTATCAGCAAGCAATTAATTATGAGGAGTTTGAAACAGATTGCCCACAACTATGTTGTTGATTAAAGGCTGCCATCTGTAGTCTGATATGGAAATTATAAACACCAGTTAGACAACTCATCGGGTCCATGGTTCTTTATTTATGAGCAGACCGTGCTATGATACTCGAACTTCCACTAAACAGCTTTAAATTAATGTTGAACATCGGGTGGAAATAAGTGTAGTTTTCATTTAACGGTTTATATTTAATTTCAACTATTCGTAATAGTATTTTAAATTTTATGAACGTAGGCACAGTTAATTTTACTACGATTATTATCATTTATGCGTAAAAGGTGAATTTTACAAGTTATACTGGATTTTAACAAATTTTTATTATTTCTTATGATGACTATGTTCAGCGTTGTAAATAATGAACATGAATTCATCCCAAAAAACGAAAGAAGATCGACCGACGTCTATTGTAACAAGCTCGTCTATTAAAATCTAATTATAAGTTACACTATTTCTAACGAGGTTTATTGGTTAATAGAAAAATATTTAAAATTTTCTCACTGTCATTCCATACCTATTTTATTTAGATTGAGATAATGCGTTCACATGGATATCACATAAAAAAAAACATTTTAATTTTGCTATTTATTGAGAAAAAGACACATTTTAGAGTAATAAAAATAATGAACAGGTTAAAAGATTAAGCAGAACCTAGAAATTCTCGTATAGTTGCTCATTTCCATAATTTACGTCTACTAGCCTGATTTCGTAATTATTGCTGTGATTTATAAGTTGTAATTAGTAAGAATAATGCAATATTTATTTACAGTAATATACTGTAATTATAAAAATTATTATAATGTACAACCTACACACTCAATACGAGCAAGCTTTTAACCACAATTTTATTAAATAACGTTTTTCTGATAGATATAAATTCCTTATTTATCTGATAAGTCACCGACACTCCTTCCTAAATTTGATAAAAAACCTTCAACGTTTGCGGAAGCACATAAAATTGATAACCGGATTTTTGAGATCGCCTCTGCCAGTTTTATCTTCTACGAGTAACTTCACAAAAACCTTTGTGTATTCTAAAAGCGAATTCATTCAAACATTGAATTCGCTCCTTCAAATATTTAGTGTCCCAACATCCTCCAGGGACAGCGGGCCTATTCCCGATCTTATGTCTTGTTGATACGATAACGAATCGTCCTGCATTGTCTTCTTGAATAAATTGATGCAGATTAATAAAGTGGCCTATAAGTGACGTCACGCGGCTCTTATCAATATCGTTTCACTTGCGAGTCGCGACTCGCTTCGACAGTTTCCACGCGGCTGTTACGTCGTCCGCATCGACACCTCTATCCACTTTATAAACAACCTCTTTAATGCCATCAGCCGGATTAGCATTCGTGAGGATAGTTACTACATCAATAAAAGTGACAGTGTAATTTACGGACCCAACCGGTTCTTGTGTCAAAGTGTGCTATGGAGGTGCCGCCTGAATAAAATTTTACTTGCCATTGACATTAAAAGTGATTCTCAAAATAAATCTGACTAATGCGAAATGACGAACTTTAGATGCATTGGAATTTTTGATGATAGCCTTACTGATGGGAAACTGTAAGTAGAAAGATCGTTATGGTAACCCGTTAGATGTAGTTAAGATATGAAATTAAATATGCATACACACGGTTTACCGGTATACTCGCACGTTTAGAAATGAATCACCACGCATTGCATTCTGCCATCAGATTACTCATTATTCCTGTAAATTTTTCATGCTTTTTTTCATTTTCCTTATATTTCATTACATGTTTTTTTAAATCTGTTTATGGACTGATCTGATACATCTCTTACTTAGATGATATTAACAAATTCTCCAAACTTTTGTTTGTGTTAAAGATATTTCATAAAGTAAGTCAGCTTGTATGTTTGCAATATTTGAAAATTAGATGCCTTACTGTCTTCAAAGTTCAAATTCCTATTAGAATGGGAAAGTATTACTCCTGAACCTTTTCAGCGAAGTATAGAAGTTGTTTGGTCAATACCCAATAAAGCCGAAACCACCTTTGATGTTAAAATTATTGTTTATCTTTATAAATGGCATGACTTCACAGTTAAAAGGCGCATTGTGCAATCGCCATTGGATATGGTTTTTGTGATACACTCCAAGGACACATCCGCTTATATTGAATTCTTTTAGCAACTATAAATTTGCGATTTAAAAATAGTAGGCATCCATCAAATTGGAAATTGTAATAATACTCGGTTTAAATATCAAAATGCCATACTTTATATTTAAATGGTATGCCGAAGCTCAGCGTGTGATTTAAATGTATCGTTACAGAATGTGGCAATTACTTTATCTGTTTCTTAGTAATGGTTACAATAAATTAGTTCCATGGTAATGTACGGTTAACAGGCTTGGACTGTCACAAAGGGCCACAATAGCCTATTGTTTTACTCCAATGTTGTGACAACGCTTCTTGACTGCTTGTGTTTTCACGTTAGCTTAAACATTTCATAAATGATGGAAAAAAGTTTGATCGCTTTAGTCAGAAAGCAGTGAATATGTGTTTGTATATTTCAGCTATCTTAGAAGCATTTTCAGGATATCGCCTATGCTAATATCCTATAGGATATATTGGTTGAAAAATATTGTAATTTTTGTAATTGTCTACCGACAGTTTCTTATGGTATTCAATTTGTTAAGAGGTATTGTGTGTTTATTGCAATGACACTTTCACGGTAAGGAATAAAGATTTGACTCAGTCGTATCAGCTAGTTTATTTTAATAAGCTTTGGAATATATGAAACACGTTAAACACGATTGGACTGAATTAGACATGTGCAAAGGCAAACAGACCACTCGAATTATTTCTCGTTCTTGATTTAAAATTGTTTGCGAATTGACTGCTTGTGTTTTCACGTTAGCTTAAACATTTCATAAATGATGGAAAAAAGTTTGATCGCTTTAGTCAGAAAGCAGTGAATATGTGTTTGTATATTTCAGCTATCTTAGAAGCATTTTCAGGATATCGCCTATGCTAATATCCTATAGGATATATTGGTTGAAAAATATTGTAATTTTTGTAATTGTCTACCGACAGTTTCTTATGGTATTCAATTTGTTAAGAGGTATTGTGTGTTTATTGCAATGACACTTTCACGGTAAGGAATAAAGATTTGACTCAGTCGTATCAGCTAGTTTATTTTAATAAGCTTTGGAATATATGAAACACGTTAAACACGATTGGACTGAATTAGACATGTGCAAAGGCAAACAGACCACTCGATTTATTTCTCGTTCTTGATTTAAAATTGTTTGCGAATCTCGACGTTTATTGTTTAAACAGTCTGCTGTTTTGAGTTTTGCTTGATTGTATGTTCGGCTTTGCGATTTCCTGGCAGTGGCTTTCACTGCTTATTCTCATTTTCTTCAACAGAAATAAGGTCCAATAAAAACATCATCTAAAAATTTGAGAACTGACTTGTCAATTAAAAATTTTTATATTAAATTTCCATTGACTCTCTGTCAGTCACTATCTATGCATAACGAACTTTTGAAATTTGTGAAACACGTGTAATACATTATAACTAGATAGAACATCTAAATTTTAATATTATTTCTATGACCTTAGACAAGTTACTAAAGTTATGTACATATTTTAAACATTCATAATTTGATTTAAATATTAAAAATGGCGTTTGTGTTGTATGAAAATCTAGATTACGGCTTACAATACTACAAACGCCTTGCAAAATGTTAGTGATCCTTAAGGCGCTATATCGAAAATATTGGTTATTTTTATTGTAATGTGATAGGTCACTGAGAGATCTTACAGATCTGCGGCCCAATTCTGCTAATAAGTTATAGCCGAATCGAAACTGAATCCTTGCGATCGACCAATCAGAACGCCACATTATCACGTCATCGAACAGTTGCATGGCAATATACGCGCTACGATTGGTCGATCGCAACGGTTTAGTTTCGATTCGGCTGTAAGTTATTAGCAGAATTAGGCCCCTGGAAGTCAAATATGTGTTTCTTTATATCTTTAGCTAGACATGAAACGTGATTTAACGATTTTGCCTCGATACATTTTATTTTTTAAATTACCTCTTTTAAAATAAGAATATTCAGGATTACTAGTAAACGGTATTAGGTATTCATTAAAAAATTCCTTAAATAAGTAGACATTATCAGTATTCAGAATCGTACAGAAGCAATTTTTTTACCGACTTCAAAAAAGGAAGAGAAAAACACTGAAAATTTAAAAATAGTATAAGAACATCACAATTCTATATTGAAACGATGATCTCCTAGAAAGTCTTAAAATTTAGCACTGACTTCAATATAAAAGTGTGATGTTGTCTGTGCCTATTCATATATTATTTTTTAACTTTTCAGTGTTTTTGAAGTCGGTTTTAATTTTTTGTAATTTTTTTAAAATTTTTAACTGTTTAGTGAATGAAATCTTTTTAGTGAAAGAAACCCTAATTTAATACAAACCAAATTAGGGTTTCCCTTGATTTTCATGGGATCCCATATATTAGATCCTGACTTTGGGACCACCCCAGGAGTATACTATATCGAATACAAAAAGAATTTTGAAAATCGGTTCACAATTGGCGGAGTAATCGCGTAACATACACACAGCCACAAACTACTCCCTCGCTGGTAATTGGTCACTATCTTCCCGAGGTGAACAATCTACTATTCTCCCTCTATCTAGAATGGAAAGCTCAGCACGTCGTCGATACAATTTTAATAAAACATTTCGATTTAGTGAGCAACGTTCATTTGTTTATTAACAATTGGATTAGAAAAGGAATGAGTACTTATTTAACTAAGCGACGTTATCTCATTAACTAATTCAAGGTAATCATTAGGTATGTGGAAATGGTATTTTATCGGTTACTAATGCGTTATTGGATTGCATATTTAGCAAGGTCTTATAATACTACTTTTATTCCCACGGATGCCGAAAAATCCATAATGATAGTTCCACTCTACTCTCGTCTGTTTTCATCGCCAACGTAGCGAGAGCTGGCCCAAATCTCCCTTCGTGAGGAAGGCCTGGCCTGGGTATACCCTATATTGGGTTATTATGTCTGATATAATGATATTGATGACGTTTTCTTGTGATGGATACTACCTGACTGATATCTATAAACTAGATATCAGTCAAGTAGTATCCAGAATTCGGTAGAAGAAGATAGATATCTAGAATTCGGTTCCAGTGAGTCAGAAATTTTGGTGGTCGTTTTGTGCAGAAAGTTTCTAACATTAGCTGGGCCTAGTGCCGGATCAAGGATTTAATGGGAGGCGGAGAATTTCTAATCGTCGTTTGATCCAGGGCTCGACCCTGCTATCGCCGAGTACAATCTGGCGACTCCAGCGCGATGAATTAGTCTTCGAATTCGCTGGGCCACAACGAAGCTCTCGCGCTAGCCGACATTGTCAAAAAGATGTCGATCAGTAAGACGATATAGGGTGCAGTCGCCTTATACTACGAAGATATATTCTCGCAAATAGAGGCTGCGAAGTGAGAAGAAGACCCACTTTCTGCCCTGCTCCGCCGCAGGCAAAAGGGTAGGACGCAGCCACAGCAGCACGCTAGACTTCATATGTTGACCGTCAGATAGCTCTTATGTCACTCGTGATAGCCATGGCTTTCGTAATGAAAATGTTAGGCTTGAAGTGTTGCAGACTGTACTTCGTAAGCGATCGCTAAATCTTAACTGGCTGAAGTAGGGTTAGTCAAGCTGGATAATCACTGACTGGGAGATAAAGGTCTGACCTGACCCGTCTGGGGTCATAAACGTACTGATCGACCTTAGTCTAACCAAGTCTACGTAATACTCAAACAGGCTGTCTCGTCAATTCCTCTTGGTATCCAAATAGATTATCCCGTGGTAAAAAGAGCTTGATCCTATTAAGTGAAGATTTTATCGAAGTAAATATAAAGGTGTCTTGGTGGCGCTGTGGGCTCGGTACTGGCCTTCTAATCGGGAGGTCCGGTTCGATCCTGCCATGTACTAATGTGTTTTTTCGTTTTTGGATTTTCATTTATCCGACGCTCCTACCGTGAAGGAAACGTCGTGAGGCAAGGCAACCTACATACAAATGCGAAGAAATTCAAAGGTTTATTTATTTATTTCTTAAAAATGAACTATAGGCAATATTACACTTCATTTATGCACATTGGAAATCGTCAGTGGCGCTGTGGACTCGGCACTTGCCTTCCAGTCGGGAGGGCTGGGGTTCGAGACCGCCATGTAACAATGTGTTTTTCGTTTCGAATTTTATATGTACATTTGCCTTGACGCTTCTACGATGAAGAAAAATATCGTGAGGCAACCTGCATACATCTGCGAAGAAATTCAACGGTGTATGTGAAGTCGACCAATCCGCACTGGGCCAGCGTGGTTTGATTCAGGCCTAAACACCCTGACTTAATGGTAGACTCGAGACCCTGGATAGGGACGTAAATGACCTGTAATTATGAAATATAAAAAAAACACTCAAAGAAATACTTGAGCCTCATATAAGCTGTTGGGCTTTTTTTTACAGAATATAAAAAAGGAATCGGAACCTGTAAATACTATAGCGACGACGTTACAGTGTCTGATTACACGATGTCCTAATATTAGACAAGAGCTTGTCCCGTTCATTGAGCATTAGGTCAATTATTAACGGTCCGTTGACTTATTAGGCGCTTCATAAGGCCCATGACCTTCATAAGAGAATTAATTCACAACTAAAATAATTATAAACTAGTTTTTTTTTAAATATTGATTTTATTTCAATGTTTAAGGTTTGTGAATAGGTATCTAGAGTTGTAACTTTTTGTCTAACATAAATACTTATATTTGCGTATCACACCTGTTATGATGATAAACCGGAAGCTAGAAGTGAGCTTCAATTAGATATTTTAAACTACAAAGGAATTTAATATTTTACATCTACCTTTACTCCGTATTGCAATTAATTAATTAGTCGTCCAACTATTCAATGCAGCAATTGTAACATAGCTGCACTACATATAACGCATAAAGCCGCACATTATTGCTTAAGTACAGAGAAAATATAATAAAATAAAAAATACAATAATAGTATATTTTATTTAAGGGGATTAAGCAGTGTCTCATGTTACTGATGTAGACCTGAATCGTGAGAGTAACGAAGGACCTTAGCCTCTGGTTACACCATAAGTATTTCATCAGTTTGATCCATCAGTCTGGCATCAGTATTTCATCAGTCTCCGCTGGACTAGCGAAAATTCATCAGTATTCCGTCAGTCACTGGGTAACACGATCAGTCTGGCGTCAATCATACCAGACTGATCAAATACTGATGGTGTAACCTCGCCCTTATGGTTAACTCCCGAGCACAGCGAGCTTGTTAAATAATTAAATCCTGAGCGTAGCGAGGCATTTAATGCTAGAGCCTTGAGTGCAGTGAGTGATTTAAGCTTATCCAAAACTGACACTGCTTTATCCCCGAGGAAAATACTCCACTTTTCGCACCACCTGCGTGAAATAAAAAGAAATACGTAAGAAATACAGTATTTATTCAAAATCATATTAATTTAATATTAAATCATAAATTAATATTATTTAAAAAGTCACAAAACGACTGTATTGAAAAAACTACACAGAAAACGTGACTGTATGTGCTTGAATTCCTTTTCTTTTTCAGCTTGGATGGAAAACTAAAACCTACCAAATTAAATGTAAACAAACATACCGAGATTGAATTTTTTTTCGATTTCCTTATGTTTCATCACGGATTTTTGTACATATGTTGTCGATTCAGAATGATTATTTTATCGCTTAACAATATAAGATGGCTTTTTATAAAAAAAAATAGTACTTCGGTATTCCAAATGTAAATTCAATAATTCCTATATTTACATTAAAATAATAGGGTCACACATTTTACCTATGTTTCTTATAGTAGCAGATTATGCATCTCGAATTTACGACTAGTTACATAACTACTCGTAAATTCGAGATGCATAGTGTATTACTCTCTGCTCGGTGCAACAATCTACTACTAAATATAGCTGACATTGAACGGAATGACGTTACTACCGTTGAAAACAACTCTTCAAAATAAATTTCCACGGTTAGAATCTAGTTTCCGTATTTGTGATGGAGCACAAAAATAACTCATTTGAAAGTAATTGTAATTGCCATCCGTGCATACATTTGTTTTATCTAAAATATTCGTAAGCCTTGGGGCAGCCGGTTTGTCTGGCAGCTTAACTAATTCATCACCTTGGCATCGTTGGGCCTAACCTTTTCACTTTTCATCGTTTTTGATAACGTCTCAAGAATATAGGCTTATAGTCACAACAAAGTTGTTTATCAATGTTGAGTCTTACTGTGAAACCTTTCTAGTCTAACCAACATAAACCAATTTTTGAGCTCATAATCTGATTAAGCTTACAAGCATAAAGAAATGATGTAGAATACTCGTAGGCTACATGACAAACATTTTTTTTGCTCTAATAGAAGCTCATTCATATAATAAACTGAAAGAAAAAATCGGTTTTCGAATAACTAAAAAACAACCAAGATATTAGGGTATTACAGATTTTTGTCCATCTCTTTCTAGCAAAACGGCAATTTACATAGAGTTTATATGGCCGTACTAAACAATGACGTCACGGTTGATGTCGGATCTCTCTGTCTAATCGCTTCCAAATTAACAACTTAAAATGCTTGTATCTATTGTATTTCTAAGCTGATTTTAATTCTAATTTCACAGGATTGCATCTTTTTCTACGGTATTTTAATATTTTATGACGAGACGTGAAAATTAGAATTCAGCCATCATCCCAATTGTACTATTTACAAGAAAATTACTGCAGAATAAAAACAAATAATAATATAAAAAATGACATAGTAATGCTGTAAATTTCCTAAATTTTACCATGTAAATAAACTTCTACTACTACTGGCGACTAACGGACGCCTATTTTGTAATTTAAGAAAAACTGATTTTTTTCACAATAATAATAATTTTATGAGCATTCCAAAAATCTATTAAAATGTACCTATGTTCCTCGCCATAACAACAATGTGTGTTCTCCCACAATTAGAGGTAAGATAGTCAGTTCCTAACTTGTTTAGGTCAGGCCACCGGGTAAAGCTCGCTTCGGCTTCGGCCATATCGTCACTTACCATCAGCATCAGGTGAGATGAAGGCAAGAGCCTGTAGTGTGCAAAAAAAGAAATGTTTTTGTTCATAACCCTATAGAAACTGCAAATGAAGTTAGGCAATAATCAACCACAATACAATAAGCATCCCTAATGAAAGATTACATTTCGTGAACTGGTTTTTTTTTGAGGGGAATGCGTTGTCGCACCGTACCCACCGTTTGGCTAGACGAAGAGTGTGTAGGATGCTCTCCCGGCAGAATGCCAGGTATACCCACTTAACCCCCCGGTGTTCTCCCTGCCCTTGTAGGGACGTGTGGTAGGGTCCACAGTGTGATGCCATTACCCACGCGCCCGGGCTAGCCCTATCATGAAGACGAACTATCGCCAAGGAGGGATTATCCGAGAACACTAGGATAATGCCCCAGACAGAGAAGCCTTACGGCGGCTTATACGAGGCCAACCCTGTACGCCGGCCTTCACGGCAGGCTCATTAGATGGGCATTGCTTGTGCGAATGCTCGACTTCTCCTGCCGCACCGCTGCTTGGCACCGGAAATAGGTTAGATGGAGGTAGTTATGCAGACGACTCTGGTACGGAGCCTCCCTCTGGTAAACCCATGTTTTCAAACGCTGCAAAAAGTCCGAAGTCTTAAGGTAGCTTATTGAACAAAGGAAAATCTTTCAACATTTTTGGGTAACTAGTCCACCACACTTGCCGATGTTGATAATTTTCTTTTGCCTAGATAATGTTTCAATGCTTTCTCGTCCTCAACCTCCAACGTCGTAAAAAGTTGGTAATTTAGGAGACAATTTGGGAGCCATAGAATGTGCCAATTCTCTCACAATACCTGAGTTTTTTTTAATTGAAGTTTCCACATAAGTAATATCTTGTAACTTTTTTGTTCGCAGGCCTCTTCAAGGGCTCAACGACGACGCTCGACGGTATAGGTCTCCGGCCGATGCCAGCGGAGCGACCGAAGACGCTCCGCAAACTGAAGTCGGTGTACGATGCGTCGCCCACTGAACCGCCAATGGTGTACTGCTCCAATCAGAGCAGCAATGGACAGGCAGCGGAGCGGATCAACGGAGTGGAGGACGAGGTCAGGAGACGTAGCAATACCACCAGCTCCACCCAGAGCGGAGACAAGTCTCTGTCTATCCTGAGTCCGTTTGACGAACAGGTTAGTTTGATTAATTATTAAAATTGTTACTTTAATGACTAGTTTTAGGTCATATTCGTTGTGTTTATGGCTTTACAAGAATGATATAATATACACCAACAGCTCGAAGTCGAACGATCGATCGGCTTGGAGATTCTTGGGGGAGGGCTATGTCCTATGGGCGTCTTTTGGCTAAAATGATGATGATACACCAACAGATGTGCAATTGCGGTAAAATCCCTTTGTCGGTACTTATGACATCCATGGGAGGAAAGGGAGCGGTGACACATGCTGAGCCATAAAATTAAACAATTGAAATATCCATAAAAAGGTCACCACCCAATACTAATAAAATTTTAAAAGAAATACATTATACATAGAAAAAATAATATACTTTAAATATATTATGTACTTGAACATCACAGTGACAGATATTGGATACTACGTGTTTCACTAACGTTTTTCTTATGAGTCACGTCTGTAGTTTCGACAGCGTCATGCGCAGACGGCGACAAATTCAACGTAACCGCTTAATATTCATACTGGCAATTACGATTTTGTCAATGCACGTGTTAGACGTTGTGAGAACAGCGTTTTTGCAAGTGTTTATAATGAAAAAATGTTGAATTTTAAACAGCTGAGCGTTGTTTTAATTACACAACAAAAAATTGCGTTCGTCTTTACTAGAGTTCGCCCTTTTTGGTTAGAGTCGCTTTTTATCTCCTAGTCGGCGACTTTAGTTGCTTTTATTTTTTTCCTGTAATCATTTTCTTGTATTCTTGTACTTTGAGTATAGACATGGGCGCTGCCAGGATTATTTTCAGGGAGGTGCATCTGCATCTACACATACGATTAAGCTATTAAGCAATATAAAATGATATAGCCTAAGTATGTCACTCCCACGGTCTTCACGAATCTAACGACACGTTCTTTGCTGAAATCCGTCAAGCCCTTTGGTCTGTAGCTCGTGCTCTGGAAATAGTCTTACATACATAAACTGGAAAACTGGTGTGGTCGGGTAAAAAATAATATGTAATTTTTTCTATGTAGGTATTTTCTTTCCTGACAGGGTTTGTTTATTTATATTAATTCTGTACTTCTTGCGGTACTCGCAATAATTTATCAAAGACAGCGAATGAAATCCGTAATAAATGGATCTATAGTTGTGTGTATGCGCCTTACAGATGTGTTACTGCAATTCAGTATTATGGCGCATCACTATAAATTGTACTATAGATTTATGTGTCTGTTGTAAGATGTAACACTTCTTTTAGTTTTTGTAAAATCTAAGTAATTGGTGCAAGGTAAGAAGTAGATAGGTAATTATTGGGGATACGTGTCAATAGAATGTCTATTAAACACTCAGGGACAAATGTAGAGGAACGATAAAAAATCACTTCTAGTTTTGATAACGCTGTGTAGGTATTTCAGCATACAAAAGCATATTTAGTTTTACCAGCTTTCTAGCCATCGGATTCGCTACAAAAAAAAAACATTCACCGCGGAAACCAGTTGTACGATTGTGATAAAAAAGATCACCATTAAAAGTTACCGTTCTTCTCCAGATCACAAATAGGGAAATTTTGTCATTATCCGTTATGGCCTTGGTTATGAATCCTGGATAACAATCAAACAAACGCAATAAAGGTTAATCACACATCGATATGATGTTGTAAAAGTAGCTTGAATCTATGTAAAAAGTGTAGTGTTCCTCTAAATTTGTCCCTGAGTGTATATAGGTACACTCGATATGTTTGAAACGGTTGCAATTACTCAGCTCCATTGAACCGTGGTAGACATTCGCGAAATAACCGTTTCACGACGACACCCAGACAATGGCAGGAAGCGGCAGGAATTAACACTTGTATTGCCGACTGCATCGCATACTTGACCGGTCACTAATCATATACATTTACGTACAAAAGTGTCTGAAGTTTACTAACGTTCTTGACGGTTTGCAACAGATGGGAAATTAAAATAATCATTAAGGCTGCCGGTGAAG
Source organism: Schoenobius gigantellus (assembly GCA_963935595.1). Classification (NCBI taxonomy): domain Eukaryota; kingdom Metazoa; phylum Arthropoda; class Insecta; order Lepidoptera; family Crambidae; genus Schoenobius; species Schoenobius gigantellus. Next base: position 57,564,318 of record OZ012541.1, read on the forward strand.
CAAAAATGTATGAAATTAAAGGCATGTTATACCAATTGCCGTTAACGGCACTATACATGACTAACCATTGTCGTGTCGTTGCCGGCACTGGCAAGTAGAAAAGCGTTACATACAGGGTGATTTTTGAACCCTCTACCGCTGTATCTCAAGTCTTCAATTCGTGCGTTTTGCCAGTGATGACGCACGGAACTCAGACGTGGCCGCTTACAATGGTTTTATAAGAAGACTTAAGGTCACTCAAAGGGCAATGGAGAGGGTTATGCTAGGGGTTTCTCTACGCGATCACATCAGAAATGATGAGATCCGGAGAAGAACTAGAGTTACCGACATAGCCATAGTTATGAGATTTTTGGTTATAAGTGGGTGCGTGCGAGACCATCTAAAGTGGTAGCGAAAATACCCATTGCTCGTAGGGCTGACGGCCGTTGGGGCGGAAAGGTTCTCGAGTGGCGGCCGCGTATCAGTAGACTCAGCAATGGTAGGCCCCTCACAACGTGGACCGACGATCTGGTGAAGGTCGCAGGAAGCAGCTGGATGCCGGAGCCGCAAGACCGATCGGTATGGACATCCCTGGGGAAGGCCTATATCTAACAGTGGGTGTCTCTTGGCTGCAATGATGATGATGATGATGGTTTACACATACACTGCTGAATGAGTACATTTGTTATCGAGGTTCATGCCGTATTATCACAGGAAATAACTTTAATGGGTACTGTGATGTCTTATGCCACAAGTTGGCAACGTGCAAACTGGACATTGCAGGATGAAAAATTTACAACTTCGTTACCGATTAAAAATAAGATTGATAAATTTAATTACCTAAATAAGTAATTGGAAAGCGCACTTATTGTGTTTTTTAATATATTACAAAATGTTGCTTGTATTTATTTGAATTCTAAACGTAAATGCAAAAGCAGGCAATGTTCTTATTTTAATGTAATTTTGTTCGTAATCTATCTTTTATAAAAACCTGCAATTTTCTGCTCTAGCAACTGTTGAAATGGTGTCATGGATGGCAAGTTTTCCAACGAGACATTTTATCAGACAATGGCACTGTGGGACATCCATAGGTCATAAATCTTAAAAACCTGCTTTCTTGTTTTACATTTTATTCCTTGTCGTTACATTGGATAGTTGCGGTACCTTCTGAAACTATAAATAGTTCAGTAATTAGAGTGCGCCTTCATTATCTATTGTGCATTCAAAGAGAGCGCATCGCCAATCGTAAATACTGTTATCAGTGAGTCATTAAAAAGCGTGACGTCATTTGTTGTCATTGCGGGACCTGTGAGTGCTGTGTGAGTTTTTTCTGAAATGGATATCCAAGAACAGGGTATGTAATAATTAATATTTTTATTTTTATTGTATCTTAGTATATATTTTCTTTAGTATGTCATTGCTACGAGGCGACTTTTCTTGGAGTATTATATTTTAATATTCAAAGTTTGAATAAACTTTTAAATATGTTCCCACTCGCTCCGACTATGGAGGTATATTGCACCATAATCTTTAGACTTTCTTATCTTAGGAAAATTAAAACTTGGCTGCCCTTATCTGCCCTTTTGGCGATGACAAGGGTGCTACGGTTGCCAGATTATCTCGTAGCATTTGCTACGAAATTAGTTTATTTAGTCTTAGTGCTTTGTGTAGGTTTTGTGACTGAATTTTAACCGTTTTTTTTTGTTTTAGGTAATTTATATATATGCTCGTTTTCAAGAATGCATATTCTTGAAATATGGCTAACTGTCAATACCGATAATGACTCGGAAAAGTGTCGTCAAGTCCTACAAAGTTTGTTGACTACTCTCGATGCTGAGAACATTGATATTCATTATTTAGAGAAAATTGTTAATAATTTATGTAAAGCTATTGCTCGATTCTGGAAAAAATGTAATAGGGATAAAACCAAGCTTTTATATAAGAATTCCGATTGGTTTAATGTTATTGAAAAAATTCAACTTGTGAAAAACAATAAGCAATGTACTCCGTCTGAAACGTCGCCGTGTCATTCACGTGGTCGTCCTCGAAAACCTTTTACGCAATGTAGTAAAAGGACTAAACGTCGGAGAGTAGCTGATTTGTCAAAGTCTGATGATTCTACTGTGAGTGCATTGCTTGATGTTTCAGACTGTTCATTCGATTCGTGTATATCTAGAGTTAGCACTGATGATGTCTTGTCACTTGTGACTGATGCTCAGTTGACAAAACATCAGTATTTATTAATTAAAAACTTTGTTAATAGTAAGATTTCTCCTAATGTATTACCATGTTACCAACAAATTACTAAAGCGAAACAGAGATGTTACCCTTCTAATATAACTGTTTCCGAGTCTTCAGCTGAAGTTGAATTACAAAGTCTTTTTGATCACACAGCTTCTCGAATCCTTGAATCTCAAAAAGAGGTCTTAGATCAGATTCCTGATGATTGTTTGTCTAATATCTCTTTACTTGGGAAATGGGGATTCGATGGCAGCACTGGACATAGTGAATACAAACAATTTTTTTCAGATTCAACTTTAGAAGATAGTAGTTTGTTTGTAACATCTTATGTACCCCTTCAAATTATTGTAAAATTAGCTGAAGATAATTGTAAAATTTTATGGAAAAATCCTCGACCCTCTTCCACTAGGTACTGCCGTCCTATTCGATTTCAATTTTTGAAAGAAAGCACAGCAGTGTCTTTGCAAGAGGAAGCTTATTTTAAGGATAAAATTGAAAGTTTGCAACCTACTTTTATTCAGATCGACAATCGTGAATTGGTCGTTTCTCATAAGTGGCAGCTTTCAATGGTAGATGGTAAAATTTGTAGTGCTTTAAGTGAAACATCTACAAGTAGATGTTATATATGTAATGCTACCCCTAAAGAGATGAATAAAATAGACGAATGTTTACAAAAACCTGTAATAGAGAGTAGATACCAATTTGGATTATCACCACTACATTCTTGGATACGTTTCTTCGAATATTTTATTCATCTTTCATATAGATTAGACATAAAAAAATGGCAAGTTAGGCTAGATAGTGATAAACAATTGTTATCAAATAAAAAACAATATGTACAGTCCCAGTTTAGGGAACGATTAGGTTAAATAGTTGACAAGCCGCGTAGTGGTGGAAGCGGGACGTCTAACGACGGAAACACGGCCAGGAAGTTTTTTTTGGAATCAGCTGTATCTGCTGAAATTACAGGTTTGAATAAGGATCTCATAGATCGTTGTTGTGTAATATTACAAACGTTATCTTCTGGACATAAAATTAATGAATGCAAGTTTAAAGACTATGCATTACAAACAGCATACAGCCTGGTCGAGGAATATCCGTGGTATAGTCTTCCTGCTTCTGTCCACAAGGTGCTCGTACATGGATCAGATATTATAAGTTATGCATTGTTATCTATAGGAGAACTTTCCGAAGAAGCTGCTGAAGCGACAAATAAGTATATCAAAATTTATAGACGAAGTCACACTCGAAAAATGTCACGTGAAGTTACCAATCAAGATTTAATACAACGACTATTATTACATTCAGATCCTTATATTACAAGTCTTCGGAAACTTCCCCCTAAAAAGAAAAATACTCTGTCACAAAGTGTAATAGAATTGTTACATGTTTAATATTGTTAGAATAAGAATAATTTATTTGTATTTTGTTAGTTGTTTTGTTTTTTTTGTATTTAATTAATTTTAATTTATTTATATTAAATAATGTTATCAATGTTTTGACTCTTATTTTATTTAAAATATATGTTTTACATTCCAATTTTTAAGTGTTTGTTCATGATAAATTTAGGTAAAAGTATGTTATTGTTTATATTTGTTTTTTACTGAAGTAAACGTTTTTTATTCCGTAAATACATGTACTTCTTTCATTTTAATGTTCCTAAAACACTTTTACAACTATAAGTCACTAAAATAATACAATGTATTGATAGTAACAGGACTTTAACTATTTATGACCGCCCTTGTATGGAGCGTGTCCCTCCGTGAATGGTCGGGATCTTAGAGATCTACGACTTAGCATAAAATAACCTTACAATCTACCTACGTATGTTTTAAACTGATTAATATCCTCACAATAAAATTAATATTGTGAAATTGTTAGTTACCTACATTATTCTAAATTATTCTATAGATAGATATTCTTTTTTATTCGTCTATTCGACTTTACACGAGCATCAATGACAATAAATGCATATTCCTTGATAAAACCAACAAAGCCAACCATATGCGGGCCCCCATTTGTATGATCCGGCCGATAAAGAAGTGTCGCAGCCCCATGCAGGTAGGCAGGTGCACCAATTGTGCAGGATATGCAATAAGGAGATAATATGCGGCAGATGTCAGGAAAAAATGCAAATAATTTTTTAACTTCCATACACCTTGTGCGTTGAAATGCGAACGCTTGCATATATACGAGTATATATACACGGTGTTTCATAATAACCAATAAATAATCAATGCGTTATCTAAAACTAATTATTAAAATGTGTTTACACGTATTGTCTTTCAACCCAAAATTTTCATGTATATCATAGTATATCATCATATAAAAGTGACACGAATATAAAACCGGTGCTTACCCGTGGTACTACCGTTGGTAGGTACTACTGGTAGTACCACGGGTAAATTTTTATTTGCCCGTGGTACCACTCATGTATCCGGTAGACATAACAAAAGTGTTGACATTATAATTTTGGTCGTAGATTCAGTGATGTGATTAAGTGAAACCAAGGAGAAAAAAACCTTATTTAAATTTATAATTGTTAATCTTACATAGATATCATTTAAATAATAAAGGCATATGTTATTCACTACAACATAGTTGTTTATTGTCAACAGGAAGAATGGGCGAAGATCTCCGAAATTATGGCGTCTTTCGGCAGCAAGCTCGTGCGAGAGTCTGTTTTTGTGTCCGAGTTGGAACAAGAGTTCACCTCCAGGCTGGGCCTGAGCTGTTCCGAGTCCAGCCTCAGTCCATCAGTTGCATCGAATTTGGGCCTCTGGTTGTCCGGCCTCGGCATGCACGACTACGAACCACTCTTCCTCGAGAGCGGCCACGATGACATTGATTTTATTGTAAGTTTTGTTAATAACTGCGACTGATAGAAATATTTCTACCTTGTTTAATCCTTTGTAGTTTTTAATTCTTTTGAAACGTTACGTTTTCAGACATCTCACTATAATTCGATATAATGTAATGAATACGTTGATTGACTTTAACTAGTTCATTGGGTATTAAAGTGATAGAGATAGAAATGACGGATTCTTTGCAATTTTAAAATTGTGGTTGTGAGCCTAAATGTCGATGTTTTGTTTCAGAATGGTATTTTAGACGAAAACGATCTTCGAGAAATGGGTATAGATGAAACGGATAGGCAAAAAATACTAGAGTCAGCGAAACAGTTACCTCTTAAAATAACGGAAATCAGCAATAACCATAACAATAATAATATAAGTAAAAACCAAAACGAATCTGTGGAAGAATGGCTTAGAAACATTAATTTAGAACAATATAGTGATACGTTTAGAAAGCATTTGTATGTAGATATGGATAGGGTTAAAAGAATATGGGAAGTGGAGTTGACTGCGGTTTTAGAAATACAAAAGCCTGGACATCGGAAACGGATTCTCGCGTCTGTTTCGGGTGAGCACAACGGGCCTGCAAATAATATGGAGGAAATAAATGCTGATCTCAACACTTTGGTGAGTTTTACGATTAAATTTTGATTTAGCGTCATTTCAGCTTGTTCGCATTTAGGTCTCTAATTGCGATGGTTAAATTTTGTTTTAGTTTTACAGTGGCATGGAAAAAGGAAAACGTAAAATTCGTAAAATAACAAAATTTCGATTAAAATTATTGTCAAATCATTTAATGCCATAAGTTTTTCTTACATAAGCTTTAAAATTTAACATTAATAAGTTCGGTACTTATTATTGTTAAATTTTAAAGCTTATGTAATCTAACATCTTTGTGTGGAAACCAATCAGCGCTTTTATTTTCTATTTTTGGAGTCGTTATGGAGTCTTGCTATCTAAAAGCGTTGTTCAAAAACGCGACGAAAACCAGTTACTTTTATTTAATTACCATTTAATTATTTTACCCAGGTTCCTCACCTAACCTACTAATAGTCATTACTAATCAAACACTTATTATTCTCAATTGTTATCCTAATTCTTATTCAGCTCACAATTTTTAACGCCATTACAAAGTTACTACCATTTTATTCACGATAGCATCAATCACACAGATTATCATCAACGTTTCTTTTTTTTTTGCAATTATTTACACATTATTTGCCTATCGATAGTGTTATCTCATTTGTATTGAATTGAACTGTTGTAGGCTCAGCTAAAGATCATGTTTCATTCATGACTTCAACTACCTCTGTGGCATCGACATGCTTAGCATAATCAAGTTTTACGAAAAGTAATTTATTCCTAACGATTTATATTCCGGTCAACAAAATGATTTTATAATATCGTATTAACGTCTTGTGGGAAACACCTAAAATTAAAATTATAGAATGTATGTGATTGCTTATACTAACTGACCGGAGTAACGTCTTTCTGTCTGTAAAAAGTTTTTGTCTAAATTGATATATTTGAAGTTAATATTCATTTTGGATTGGCAACTAGGAGCAGTATGAATGTAAAACGGTTGGGTTTTGCATTTTTTTGTCGATTTATAATTTAGGCAATGTCTCTTATATGTCTTCTTTGGGCTTCAACAAACATTTGAACAGAAGTTTACCGATTTTATCCAGCTGCTCTCGAATGTCGTGTTCAGTTTTTATTTATATTTGTATAGATATATGTTTGTCATACGTCAAAATTTACTATAATTCAATTGTTTTAACCCAACCAAGTATAACGCAATGGAAATTGTGTTCGCTAGGAAAAATGAAATTTAAATTCACACAGTACAAGCATAAAATCAAATGCAGTCGCTATAAAGATTTCGAAGCAGTGAACCTTATGAGGCAGTTAATCTAAAGCTTGTAAAAAGGACATCCTCAGCATAAAATTGCCGGGCACGGGCACTCGAGACGTGGGGAGTTGCTATGACAGCGCATGTACCTTCACGGTAATAGTATATTGCCGTGGTACCTTGGACATTCATACCGTTTGATAAAACTATACAGTCGACGACTTATTGACGAGATGCTGCGTTTTAACGGTTTTAAATAGTTACCCTGTTGAAATTTTGGTAGCTTCGGAATTTCGGAAAAAAGGCATATACTAATTTGGGTCTAACCTACTTACATATTAATAGTAAACACAAACATGAAACAATAACATTGGGATTAACATGTAAGAGGGCGGACCTCCGAGATAATGAAACGGTGACAGCGGGGAAAGAGAGAATGAAGAAAGACTGAACAAGATTTTAATTTTTTTTAAATACACACAACATTCCGAAAATTGACGATTGTTGTGATTTACTGCAAAATCCGTTGAATATCTTTTGCGTTAAAGAATAAGGAATAAGGATGTAGGATACAAATTCAGCCCTGGACTCCACCAACGAAGATACGCGGAGATGTCTAATGCGCATTCATCACTTCTTCTTGTATCAACGTGCATATGACTGTCAAATTAATTATTATCGCCAAAGATCTTTCTTAGACAATAAACCCTTCAATAATTCTAATTTGAATCCGTTAGTTTAATATTAGTACACAGCCAACGAAATAATCAATGAATATTATCTGCCCCGTCATTGGTACATGGCAAACCGCGTGTGCACCACGCGGACAGAACTGAATTAAATCCAAAGAGGATGTCCCCTCTCCATAAACGGTGACATATTCCGGTTTCAATTCAATATGCGTATAAGTAATTTTATTGGTTCACAAACCTATAAATTTTTGTTCACACTCGCTGCAATATGCGTGCATAGCATGACCCGTAAAACAAAAACAAATCTCACTATACAGGTTTACTAGAAAAATGACGTATTCCTTTTAAGACGTTATAGATGAGGCATAAAGTAACTGACTTTGTCATCTAATGTTGTTCCTTAAAATTAATAGATTTGGAGCTGCGTTATATTTTTTAAATTGTGGAAAAAATTAAAAACACCTTTAAAAACCGTTGTTATGAAGGGGGCGGTAGTTTCTGGCCAAATTATTGTCAATTTGATTTCAGATTATCCTCTATCAGACAACACCTAAACATTTCACAAAACGTTGTAGCTTAGATTATTTTCGATTTTGTCTAATTTTGATATTTTTGAAAAACATTATCTCGTTCTCGAATAACTCAAAAATCATTAATTTTAGAGCAACATTTAGTTACATTACAAATTCAGTTACTTTTCACCTCATCTATAACATCTTAACAGGAATAGGTAGGTACGTCACATTTCTAGTAACCCTGTAAACAATTCTTCATATAACATTTTCATATTTCCTTACAAAAACAAGGGCTTTCATTTCAAATCACTTCGAAGCATAAAAAATTGAGAACTTCTAAAATTTTTTGCAATATCGTTCATTGATAATTAAAAATAATAATATTGAATTGTGAATGAGTTTGCATTTTTAAGTTCCCGGGTTTTTTTATTTAATAGCTGCCTACCTAAGTTTGACGCCATAAACTGAATAGTTGCTAGCAATTAGATGCAAAGTAGTGCGTTCTATGCGGTTGAGGAACCCAGTTGAATCTCGCTTTCATCTTGTCTTTTTGTTAGTAACCATAAAGTAAGAGCTTCTTTAAAAATAAGATCGTCCAATCCCTTATTCAAAATATCGTAAGGGTAGTTTCGAAACCACTTACATTCAAATTCACAAATTACTTGCTCGGAAACTTTGATAAGCACGTCGAATAGACGTGTCTCTATATTTGATGTCAATTATCGCATACCACCCCTTCGGAATGCAGTTCTTTATCTCCATCACTTCGCTTCATCCCTCATCTAGGGGGTTGCCAGGTTACCCCCCAGCGCACGTGCGTGACGGTAATTAAGACAAGATGAGCAATTTACCGGAGATTAGCCGTTTTAATCTCACAGGTGATTTTGTGGGGCGCACCCTGTAATCGTATTACGTTCACTGCTCTTGTAAAAAGCACAAAATAGTTTTGTGTGGGGCTGCTCACTTGTTGGTGGAGCGGTGTCGTTGGTGAGACTGCAATGCAATAACCCTTCAATAGTGGCTAAAGAGTAGTGGAGAAACGTAATATTTTCAAAGTTGCGTGTTTCGTTGGCCGACTGAACGATAAAATGTGACAGTATACTTTATTAAGGCTGTACTTTCAATCGCGTACGTGGGTCCTTAAAGCTCAGCCTCCAATTTGTCTCCTTTTCATCCCCTAGTTTTTCGTTTATCTTCGCTTGACTAATGACGACACGTTTAGCGCAGAGGTCGAGTGATCACCTACTGCGTAACAGGTCGCGGGTTCGATTCCCGTACGGGACAAATGTTTTGTATGGCCTACAGAAATTTGTTCCGGTCTGGGCGTACGTGCATGTGATATTCTATGTTTGTAACTGCACCCACGACACAGGAGAAAATCCTAGTGTGGGGCGACGTTTAAAAAAAAATCGTTTTTATATAGTTTAAGGTTAGGTTAGAATCTAGACACGCGGCAGTGTGTCCAGCCAAGTTCAAAGAAAAAGGAACTGGCGACGTAGCTGCCGTGTGTAATATTACACGAACCATTTCGCGCCACTTATGACCCTGTCACAACTCGAAACCTAACAACCTCGAAACCTAATAATACATTAAATTTGGTACATTTATTAAAGCCTCTTAGCTTATCTAGAATCCAAAATTGCATACGTGTAGCTCAAACAGTTATTGATAATGATATAATTAACGTTTAAAAACCGGCATTTTTATGACTCACTGACTTACCTAGAGATCAAAATCCTAACCCACTTCCAGATGACCTAGAAACTTGATATTTGGTATTAAGGTAAACTATTACTCGCATATAAAGGAAAAATCTAAAAACTGAAAATTATTGACAATTACTGAAATAAATTGTCTGTAAATTTATTAGTCGGATATCAATTCTTTTATGGGCGAAGTCAACAACAACGCATTGTATATACTCGTATTGAACTTGGCTTCCATTTCACATTTATGTTTTTGATGGGATACATTATATCTATATATAGGTATGAGCTTTTTGAATTGACATATTGATTAATACATGTATTATAATGAAAGAAATATTATCGACCAAGAAGTGAACCCACTTTTGTTGCTTTGTGGTATTGAGTATATTTCGTCTATAATAGGTACTCGTACGTAGAATGACCATTTTACCAGATCACGTATATGATGTTCTTACATGACTGTTTGTAGGAAAATAGACTACAGTATAACACTTCATTTATGCATATTGGAAATCGTCAGTGGCACTGTGGACTCGGTACTTGCCTTCCAGTCGGGAGGTCTGGGGTTCGAGACTGCCATGTAACAATGTGTTTTACGTTTCGAATTTTATATGTACGGACGACAGCACATCAAGGTAAACACTGTGGCATCTTATGTCGTCGTAATAATGACTATTTTGCAACAGAAATGTTTAGTCAGATGTGCAAGCGTGTGTACATTTTCGTGACGCTCCTACGGTAAAGAAAAATATCGTGAGGCAACCTGCATACATCTGCGAAGAAATTCAACGGTGTATGTGAAGTCAACCAAGCCGCACTGAGCCAGCGAGGTTGACTAAGGCCGTATCACCCTAAAATAGGGTAGGCTCGAGCCCTTCGGTGGGGACGTACCTATATGAGCTGTGATGATGATGATGAATTGATGATGCATATTGGAAATCGCTCATTCAGGGAAGTAGTCTCTCAAACATCGATTTTAAAATAAAATAAACTGAACACATTAAAATGAATTTATTAAAGTCACTTTATTATTTTTGGTTAGTGTTATTTGCATTTATCTATCACGTTTTAATCATTTGTTTGCGGAAATGATATCATCGCAAATTACAGTAGTTACCTGCTATTGAGTAATACCGATTATCAGCTGTTCTGGAAAAAATGAAAATAAAAAACTGTACATACGTAATTGAGTTATTATAAAATTGTGGCGACTAACGGGTTAAACATCTATGAGGTCGATTTATATAATCTAAAATAAATTCAAAAACGATTTTAAACTGCTCCCTATTGTTCCCCGTCTTCTTACCCTGTTTTAGATAAAGTAGACATGATGGTTGAGGAGCGCACGTGCATTGGCACGTGCGCTCAGCGGATGATTGTTAAGGTTAAGCAACGTCAGTCCTATGATGGGCGACCAAAGTACGACCCATTTTGAGGTTCTCCGTACTTCGAAAGGCACGTTAAACAGTGGGTCCTGCGCCTGATCTCGCCCCGGTCGTATCGGCTAACCGTCCCATCGGACTAGGCGAGTGAAGGAACAGAGAGTGCACTTACGTTTGCGCAGTCACTTGTGCACTAAATATCTCGCGGATGGCTAGTCTCTGTTGAGATTGGCCGCCGTGACCAAATATCGGTTAAGAGGACATATTATAGACATGATAAGTGAATCTTTGATAGCCTAACAAATATCCAAGTAGAAGAATATATGTACTTAATGTGCGTGAAATCTTTTTCTCTCATTTGTAATGATATCCTTTTTTAAATATATGCTTACGAATTTCTATATCCGGCACCTACACAGCAGTGGCTTTTTAATTTCACACGTCGCCAACTCCGTATAGGTAATTAGTGTTCAATCCGCCTCCTATTCAGCTCGACCTATTCACGTTGGCTACGAGTGAGGCACTCACGATGCCACAAAAATGTGCCCCTACCACGACAATATCATTCAGTTCGACTTTCGATAAATATTTTTTATACAGGCTTCCAACATCTTCTTCTTCTTCTCTTCTCTTATATATAAAAATGAAACGCTGTGTGTTAGTCTCGCTAAAACTCAAAAACGGCTCAACCGATTCATATGAAATGTTCTGTGATTTTCTGTGATGTATTTGAATAGGTCCAAGGAAGGTTTAAACGTACGTTGGATCCGGTAGGTGGCGCTGTAATCGGGCAGGACAACGTCTGCCGGGCCCACTAGTCTTCTTCTTCTTCTGATATATAAAAATAAAACGCTGTGTGTTAGTCTCGCAAAAATTCTGAAACGGCTCGACAGATTCTTACGAAATTTTTTGTGCGTGTTTGAATAGGTCCAGGGGAGGTTTATACGTACAATTGGACTCGTTAGGTGGCGCTGTAATCGGGCGGGACAACGTCCGCCGGGCCCACTAGTCACTAATAAAACAAAGGCTCGTGAGCCTCCAAATTTTAACCATTTTCTTATTAAAATTTTGAAATATTATTATACATATTCAAAGTAGAATTGCATTTATGTTTTAGACACATTAAGGAAGCTCTTGGCCTTCATTGCACCTGATGGTAAATGACGTTAAGCCAAAGATGGAAGCTAAGATCATTTGGACTTTCCAACAACTGAGGAACTGACTACTTTACCCTATCTCACTTTACCTCTTACTGTAGGAACACATCATTGTTATTTGCATTGTTATTATGACGACTAACTAAAGTAAATTGGCCGTAGTTATTTCCTCTGTTTAGTTGGAGGTAGGGCTTCTGACTGATAGGCAGACTGACTGACTGACAGGCCGCCTAGCTAGCTACCACGGTCTCATCTAAGTTTTATAATAAAATTGTAATAGGATTGTTGAGTTCCAACAATTAGAGTTAAGATAGCCAGTTCCTCAGTTCTTGAGAAGTCCAAGTTAAATCTACTTCCACCTTCGGCTTTATCTTTACCATAATCAGAGATGAAGGTCAAATCTTCCCCGTCGTAGGTAAAAATAAACTTTCGAGTACGCAACATTCCAGTATACAATATTGATCATAGTATTTTCATAGATTATTTTTTAATGATATTTATAATAATTAATATCAAAATCAGGCTCTGATTAAGACTGATTATCAAAACATTCGTTTTAAAGGGAGTTTAGATTTTGTTATTGAAAACAATTAAAATTAATGTTAATTATAATACTGTACTGAGTCCGTAATCACGCGTCATTCAATCAAATTTCGTTTTAATGTTTAATTCGACTCAATTGTCAATTACATTGTTGTGTTCCGACAATAAGGGTTTCCATCTTCGACCTCATTGCCACTTACCATCAGATGAGAGAGGGCTTCCTTGTTGAGTGTAAAAAAAAACTTAACATAACCTATATTCATGCATTCGAAATCCACTAGTAGTTCCGCCATCAGCATAAAGCATCCCTCGCCCATTCGAGTTCACTCCAACGGAAGATCACACCATTCACTAGATACTGAATATGGCGCTGCCTATTATTTGTGTTGCCAAATGGCACTCATCAAATTAGTTGACACTGTCTATTATATCGCATTTGAGCCTCTGATTTAGTGCCTTAATTAAAATTTCACGCTTGCTGTCTTTTTTCGTGTCGCCTTTTTGTTCTGCACCTCCAAAGTGTCAATAACGAGGCACACTTTGCGTTCCGGCCAATTGTGGGCTTTCACCCCTTTGTGCTTAATTAGGGTACGTTTTTTACCCGGTAGTTATTTTTTCGCGTTAGTGATGTGCTTTTGATTGGCACCCGCGTGAACGCGATTTTGGGATCGCTAGCGTATTTAAAGAGAACATGAAAAAAATTAATCTTGCGAATAATCACGTTATTTGTATATTTAGTACTTTCTAAACATTAATATTGCTTACTCTTAAATCAAATTTAACTTTTTTTTTTTTGCAATTTGTGCAACGACGACAACTGACCTGAACAGAGCTTTTGTTGATGTTGAATGAAGAATCTTGTTTATTTGATAATTTTGTTGCATAAAATGTTGAAACGTTATGATTTAGTATTCTACATATATTGACTATTATAATAAACATTTCTTTGTATCCGATACCAATCACATATTTTTCTTATATCTTAAATAATTCAATGAATATTTGTGTTGTTTTGATTGAAATTGAAAATCGTCGTGGATATAAAGTTTTAAACATTTAATTTTATTCCTAGCAACAGTTCTCGACCGCCACAACTAATAAAAGAATCATTCATTGTTTTAGAAAAACAACATACAACAACTGAAAGAGGAAATCAAAGAAAAGTTACCGGTGTCGGAAAATTTGAAACCAGTGCCACCTCCAGTGGTTCCAACTCTAGCGCCTCCTGGCGGAGAGACTCTGAAGCGAAGCAAGAAGAACCGACCTGCTCCTCAGCCACCACGGCCCTCGGACCTGGAGATAAGAGCACCCTCGGAACTGCTTGTCGGTGTGCCAGGAGCTCTTAAAACCCAGTGGAAGCATCAACCATTTGTATTAGTCACTGGAGCTGTGACGTATGTAGCTAATGTAAGTTGTAAAAGAGGAGGTAGTTACATTTTCTCTTACTGTGATTTTCAATCACTTACCTCTAGCAAGGTCATTTTGTTTGAGTGATTCTTAGAATCTCTTAGTTACTGACGATTGTTTTGCTTACAGTACTTAGGTTCAACTGTGGTAAAGGAACTCCGCGGGACGGAGTCAACGAAAAAATCAATACAGAAGCTGAAGAAAACCAAAGAGCCCCGAGACTCTCCCGATATCATCCTCTCTATCAGTTACAGAGGCGTCAAGTTTCTAAACACAATAACCCGGGTGAGTTTTATTAGTTTTATCTTTGAAAGTAAAAAAGCACTCAGACTTTTCAGTGTAAGACTTTTCTACACGTGTTTCTCTGTATGAAAATAACACATCTACCGATAAAAGTCCAACTTCTTCCATAAACTGCATTTCGCAAATATTCTAAAAGGAAATATAAAAAATGTTATTAATCTCCTTAGTTATTAAATCAGTCCAAAAAATATAACTTTAATGAGGCTGATAGTCAGAAAGATTCAGACTCAACTCCACAGTATATTTTTTATCACAAGTACTACACATTTCACAGAATCTTTTCACCGACAACAGTTTGCTTGTCCGTAATTAATTACCCGCTCCTAAAATCACCTGCGTGCATAATTTCTTTTTCGGAAAGATTGTTTATTCTTTGATGGCCAGTCAAGTGTATGGTGTGCTAACATCCATGGCCGTCGGTAACAAAGGGCTCTGCTAGGCAGGAGCCCTGACTTTGCTTGCTTGACTTTTAATTATGGACCATTGTTCACACTTGATCAGACGGGCGGCCGATCTTGCCTTTGTTTCTTAAAAAAAGGATTGCCTTTTCTTTTTCCTGCGACTTTTTTGAAGTCTTCACGGTTAGTTAAGTGGGATAATTAATGTATTTTTTTCTGTTTACGCTCCGTAGGTCCGAATTAGAAATTGGGAGTTCCTTTTGCTGTATATTGTTATCTTCAACATCAATATCAAGCGTTTTTATTTTTGATAATAATTCATCAGGTGCTAGAATTTTACATGAAAATAAAAGAAGTGTTATCTTTTTCCAGAAGAGCAGTGTAGCACTTAAATATTATTATCAACAATAACAAATAGACACTGAACGAATAAAAGAATTAAGATTGCTATAAAACACTTCAAACGTACTCAAAATCCTATAGGAATTTCTAAGTGGAAACTAGCATTACCTTTGTGTTAAAACGATCGTGATTTATTTATGTAAAGCGTTTTTCATAATACAGCAGGAATGGTTCATTACAGCGATTGTCGTGACATCGAATGAAATAGGAGTTTTCCCTCTACTTGATCACTGAGCGTCTATTCATTGGTTATTAAAATAATCGTGTCTCTTTTAGGAGCTGGTCTGTGAACATGAGATCAGGAACATCCACTGCGCGTGTCAGGACGCTGACGATTTAACTCACTTCGCCTACATTACCAAAGACCACACCACCAGGAGTCATTACTGTCACGTCTTCAGAGTTGCTACTATGGTGAGTTGCTTATATTGTTTTATCATATTCCGCCACTTCTAAAACAACGTCACTTATACCTCTATTATTTGTTATACCTACTGTTTTCTTAACTGTTTTGAATAAACATAGTGCCAAGACAAAGACACAATCTTTACTGGAACATATCGTAGACTTGACTTACTTATTTGGGAATGTTATATGTAAAGTTCTTTTACTTTGTAAAGATAGAATGTTTAATTAACACGAAGTAAATTTTTCAACAGCAGCTAAATGTTTAGAGGAATAATAAACAAAAAGACAGACAAACAACAAAATATGATCATGCCTCACAAATATAACTCAAATATTATTCTCTGTTTTAACCCGATATTTTTAAATTGCAGGATCAAGCGACAGAAGTAATTTTAACACTAGGCGAAGCATTCGAAGTTGCTTATCAAATGGCTCTTAGAGAGCAATCGATCCGAACGCGGGTCACACAGTCCATGGCCAAGACTCCAACGCATGACCCCATGACTACGACTAACAAAGAGAAGCCAAACATAAACCACGGGAGATCGCATTCCATAACTGAGATTAAATTGAACGGTCATCAGTTAAAAATAGCTCCGATACCAGCGTCACTATCCAACGAAGACTTCCAAGCATCTAACCGCAATTCAGATGGTTCTAGAAGTCCGAGAACGCCCATGCTAAAAGCGCCTATAGCGTCTACTGAAGAATTGTGAAAGTAGCCAAAATGTATGTCGATCGAATGCAACAGAATCAAAATACGCCTATTCTAGACCACAAGCGTAAGAATGCTATGAGTTAATAAAGTTGTATGTAAATTTGTAAGGCTCTACATCAAATTGTCTTCCTCAATCAAAACTTCCACATTGAACATTATATTGAAATAAAAAAATGTGTTACGATTGAAGGTTTACCGCGAATCGTTGACAATTTGTAAAAAAATCGTTAAGTAGCTCATATTATATATTCGAATTGTCTAGTTTTCAGTGTTTAAATGTTTAATGGACCAGGTCGATACAGTTAAATAGAAGACAGGAAATTTATGAATATTTGTCATATTTGTATATTGTTCTTATTGTATTTCGATTTTGACACTGCTTCTACTTACCACTACCTAATTTATTTAGTTTTTGTATGATATTAGATAATAGTGAATTTTGCTATTGAATAGTAAACAAATTAGGGGCTGTTATATTTGTATAATTACGATGTGTATATTTTTGTCTTTAGTTTTGTTAGTTATATGTAATTATTGATCATGGCTCTCAATCGCCTATTCGGCCGAACCGAGTATCGGATTCTATATAAACTATGAATTACATTTAAAAAATAAATAAAAACTGCATATTGAATTATTCGAGTAGTAAGCTTTAAATTATTTTACGCTTGTGAATTATTGATATTTGTTTAGGCCTAATAAAATATAATCTCGATATGAAACATTATGATGATATTATACGTTACCAAATTGTTCGGTATCGTATTAAGTGTAAATATAAGACGTACATAACGCGTGCATAGAGATGGCTAAGACGAGTTGTTGATATTAAACACTTCTTATGACAAGAGATGCGAATTCGCCTAACGTATAGTACACAAAACATATCAAAACTGATATTCTATGTTATTGAATTTACATATTTGCACATTATTGCCACGGTGTCGACATATAAGTATATTAAAATTAACGCCTCAAAGATTGTTAATTCTATACCTATTGAAGTCTGTTCGCCGTGGCTAAAGAAATATTTTAAAATGTTTAAGAGCTTTCCGAGTTATTTTTGCGTACATGTAGTATATAAATGTGTTAAAATTTCGCAATGCGTACAATAATCTTGTCATGAAACGACAAAAAATGTGTTTTAATGAGATTCAATTTATGGCAACAATTTGCTCAATGCTTTAGAGTCTTTTTTGTTATTCGCGATGTTGATATCATGGTTCAGTTTGCTTAAGTCTGAAGATATATGAGATTTAATGTAATCTTATGTGATATGAAAAGTAAAAATATTGAAATGACAACGTTTATTTCTTTCATTTCATCTTCACCTGTTTTATTATATTTATTTGTAATTATATTTAAATTTGTATATTTAGCAAGAGCTTATTAATGTTGATTAATTATTATAAGTAGATATGTTATACAAATTTCTTGATATTATATTTATTGATGTGTATCAAATCAACAGCTCAGATAACTATTATATTGATATTTAATTATTACATATAAAATGTAGGTTACGTAGTGAACAACAAGATTATATAAATTAAATTGTGCCAAAGGTTAAGGATTACAGGTTTTTGACGCCAATATTGAATCACCCCATTTTTAATATTTAATCAATTAATGTAAAAATGCTCAGGTTTAACACCAATTTATTACGCTCAGGCCTCATTTTTGTATTTAAATATAATGAATTTAGTATATGTTATAGTATAGGAACAAAGTCCGAAAAACGGACTAAGTATATAAAAATTTTTATACACGAAATTTTATTCAATTATTGGTTTATTACAGAATGATTTCAGATGAATAGTAAAGTTATACATTAATAAGAGGAGCATTTTTACTGATGATTGTATAAAACAGATTTGTCGCAGATTTGCTTATAATACAATGTCTTAAAGTTTGACACTAAATGTGATTTAACTTCCATAAATAAGTGTAGATTTATCTAATTCGTTGGCTTAGACCGACTGTGGTTAAAGTTATTGTGTATACCAAAGATGTAGTATGAAAGGGACGAAATGAGTAGGGATGCAATGAAAATGCGTATAATTGTTATTGAGATATATTCATATAAGCAATATCATGGAAATAAACTCTGCTGCCGCAGTAAATCATAGCATAGACGTTGACACTGCCTGAAATATCGAACATTTTCTGTAATAGTTTTTTTACTGAACAAGGGCTTACAATGAGACTTATAATTAGACATACAATACTTATTTAATAGTTATTTATTTATTTCATTAGTTCACTCCAAACTATACATATTAAATCGTATTTGTGTACACTATCAATATAAATCAGGGTTTCTTAAACTTTTTGCAGTCACGGACCCCTTTCACAATTTAAAAAATTCCACGGACCCTGTTTTACAATATTTTTGAAAACGAAGAACGCCTTATTTATATTGATTAAAAAAATACTTTTATTGATCCTTGCATTACACTCACTACTAAGCTAATGAGAAGGGTGCAGCTGTTTGGCCTCAATGAGAACGTTAAATTGTGGGATTGTCTTCGACAAGGCAAGACGCATGTCATGTTTACGTCGAGTTTACTACACAATGTTTACAGACTGACCTACTGCGGACCACTGATACACAAGACCTACTGCGGACCCCACTTTAAGAAACCCTGATATAAATGGAAAAGGCTTAATATGCATGATTTTATATGTAGTATAAATCGGTTGTGTTATTAATTTATCTATTGTAGGCTTATATAATATACAAAACATACAATAAATATTGTTGTAGTTGAAATTTCGAATATTATTGTAAATACTTTACTCATTATAATACTGCTATATTATTCAAAATTCAATAAATTGAAACGTATTGTGTGGCGATTTCTTATTTTGTGGTAATAAGTGAAGCAACTGACCCATGCAGAAAATCTGAAGTAATAAATAAAATTCTGGACGAGTTATTATCGGTTGTTCATATTAAGGATGTTATTGCGTTATCTCGATTTTTTTTGTATTTTTTACACACGTTACGAACCACGAAGCCGCTGAGTTTTACCTACACTTCTACGACAATAACGACAAAAAGCATTAGCATGTTTTTTTTTTATTAGAATGTAAACGTTCTTACGCATACCTATGTTAATTACGTTAGTGCTACGCAACGTAAGAAATATAAATTATTTATTGTAGCTGTATGCCAAGAAATAAAAACTCTTTATCGCAACAACGCATTTGCTATATCGACCCGTAAAACGTGCCTGTGTAGGAGAGCCTTTATTTTTACTCTTCAAAAAACGTTACGCTCTAGCTGGTCAAATCTAAAATTTAAATGTTAAAATCACCCTCTTTTTTATTGAAACAGTAGAAAATTAACCAAAAAGTATCTCGTTAGCTCGTCTCGTGCGGGATAGAATTAAAATGTCACAGAATTAGGTTCTTGTGATAAATTCATAGAGATATTGCTACTGTGATAGTCTCTTCTGAGGAGCTTATGGCCGATTTCACCAACCATAACTTAGCTTAGGATAGGAAGCCTCTAAGGCGTATGCTGTCACTTTTTGTATTTAATGCAAGGAATGTGACAGCACCCAAGAGTAGGTACCATTTTTTTGAGGCGGGGGAATCTCTTTACGATTCAACAAGGGGCTGAAAGCTGACAAGGCCGCCCCAAGGATATGCCATTCGACTCGGGTATAAACCCCATACTTGGCTAAACCACCCTCCAGCAACTTCTACCTTCGTAGAGACACAATCGGAATCGGCGTTAGTCATTCCCCGAGTGCGCCCCCTGGAGGATAGGCCCGACGGTGAGCCAGCATAGCTGACCCAAGCGCCAGGTCTTACCTCTACGGTCGACAAGTGCCATAATTCGATCCCCCAGACGGCCAGGCCACGGGTAGAAAAGTGTCTCCCGACCAGTTGTCGGCCGGCCGGGCCATTTCATCCCCAGCTTGCTTAAGGGAGTTGGTGGCGCGCGTCCAGGAACGTGCGCCTCCTCCTACCCAACCGCACCTAAGAGTACTCTAAGCTAAGAAGAGGTTGGTGAAAATGGTCATTAGAGGTGCAAATGTCAAGCAGCATTGGCTATGATAATCTACATAAAACAGCTCGAGCCAATCCGTGCTTTGGGAGGCATGATAAACAGTGGACCTGCCTGTAATTTCATTCCAGTTGCTTAAATTAATTGGCCAACCCGCGGGTCTCGACAGACAGAGTGTGAGTGTTGCGTAGATAAAATGGCTCCCTTCTGTAGAGGTTGCCGTAACTGAATGTCAGCTAGCAGGACTTATATCTCTTTCCTTCGTGTCAATTTCCCTCGAGAGTAGTGATTCTCCTGATAGTAAGTGATGAGTTCAAGACTAAAGCGAATTTTACCTGAAATGTTCAACCAGACGAAGATCTGAAAATCAGTTAGCAGGATTAATATCTCTTTCTTTCGTGTCAATTCCCTCGAGAGTAATGATTCTCCTCCACATCAGAAATGATGAGATCCGTAGAAGAACTAAAGTTACCGACATAGCCCAAAGAATTGCAAAACTTAAGTGGCAGTGGGTAGGATACACCGCTCGTAGGACTGACGGCCGTTGTCAATGACATAAAAACTTTTTATTTGATTTCAAATTTTATTAACTCACATCTTTGACATTGTCAAGTGTTCTTTATTATATTCAATACATATTTTTCCACGTTTCAATTTGCATCTTTTATTTACATTTTCATATATGTCTAACAGTTTGTACGTAGACTACATAAATTGGTGCCGAAACCCTTACAATATAATTATTTAGTGCCGAAAGAATATATTTTATACGAAAGGAACACTAAGAAAAAATATGGAGGAATCTCAGGTCAGCTCAAATGTAAGCAAAGAATTCCATACATTAAAAACATTACGTATAGCAAGAGGCCAACAAAAGCGTGCGTTATCAAATTTAGAAAATTTTATAGAGTCAAATGAGACAGATAGCGTTGCTCTTAGTGTTCGTAAAAAAGCATTAGAAACAGCATTTTCGAAGTTTCAGAATATTCAGCTTGATATTTTATGCATCGATGAATCGGATGACGAGACTGATGAGTTTGAATTACGTTATTATAATCTGTTAACAAAAATAGAAAAATTGATTGCTACAAACGGCAGCTGTCTCCAACCAGAATATCCTTCTAGTTTGACCTACTCACCATCCGCATCATTAAAGCTTCCACAAATACATATAACAACTTTTGACGGAAAATTAGAAAATTACGAGTCGTTCAGAGATCTTTTTGACTCGCTTATTCATCAAGATTCGAAGCTGTCTAATGTACAAAAGCTTTACTATTTAAAGCAATATTTGATTGGCGAACCATTAGATATTATAAACAATTTGCCATTAACTAATGAATCGTATGTTTCTGCATTAGAGTTACTCAAGAAGAGATATGATAACCCTTCAATTTTAATCAATAAGCACATAAATACAATGTTAGATTTGCCGATTATGAGCCGCAGTTCTGCAGAACAATTAAGATCACTTGCTGTGAAAGTCCGACAACAAATGATAGCTTTAAAAAATTTGAATCAACCGGTAGATCATTGGGACTCAATATTATTTTGCATTATTTCAAGAAAATTGGATACGCTTTCTTTACGACTTTTTCACACTGAAACTTCAACATCGAATGGCATTCCAAGTATTTCAGCATTGCTTGATTTTATTGACAGAAGAGCAGGGTCTCTAGAAGCCAGTCCTTCAGCAGCATTGTCAAAGAATAAAGTCGTGAACATTGCAAATGATGTCAAGAAATCTGTCAGCTGCATCATGTGCTCCAAGGAGCATAAACTCTATAAATGTCCAAATTTCATATTGATGTCTCCACAAAAAAGGCTGGAATTCATTAAACTGAAGAAGCTATGCAAGCTATGCTTAACGTTTCATGACAAGCCATGCCGTTATAATTTCAAGTGCACAGTTTGCGGCAAAGATCATAACGCATTGATCCATTTTGAGAAGGACAGCTCTAATCAAGTTTTACATTCAATCAAGTCAAGTGAACACAATGTCCTTTTGCCAACAGTTAAGGTTTTAATTTCAGATTTTCACAACAATAAATACATTGTGCGCGCTTTACTTGATTCTGGAAGTCAAACTTCATTTTGCACAGCAAACTTAGTTTCTAAGCTAGGTATTTCCACTTTTGATTTATCCAAAAATATTGTAACGTTGGGAAACACTAACGTAACAAAGGTTAAGAAAGGAATCAACTTACAATTACATTCCATCACAGAAAACTTTAATATTAATGTTACATGTTCGATTGTTGACAAGATTACAATTAACTTGCCACAGTATAATTTTGACATTTCCAAATTTACGCTTCCACGTTTCGTCAAGCTTGCTGATAATGAATATAATGTTCAAGGAGAAATATCACTTCTTTTAGCTGCTGATGTCTTCTTCAGAGTTTTGAAGGATGGAAAGGTAGAAGGCGGTCCCAACGATCCTATTTTGGTCAATACACACTTAGGGCACGTCGTGTCTGGTAATGTACAATTTTCAAATAACGTTTCTGTTTCAATGCATTTAAAAGATATTCCTGATCAAGATTTTTATGTTAAAAAACTGTGGGAGACAGAGCGAGTGCCCGAAGTATTTATAGAGTCTTTACCTGAAGATGTATATAGTGAAATGGTATTTCAAGAATCAGTCACTTTGGAAAATAAAAGATTTGTAGTTCGCATGCCTCGTAAGTGTGATTTAACTAACTATGATTTATCAGACTCTTTTTTGATTGCTTTACAACGGTTTTACAATTTAGAAAAGCGATTCGATAGCGATCCATTATATCATCTGTTATATACGAACTTTATAAAAGAATATCTGGAATTAGGACATGCAAAGATTATTGACATGGATAATTCTTTGCCAGAGAAGCAACCGCTTTACTTTCTCCCTCATCACGGCATTCTTCGTCCTGAACGGTTAACCACCAAATTAAGGGTTGTATTTGACGGAAGCGCCAAATCAAGAAAATGTCCCTCTTTAAATAGTATTCTCTATAATGGCCCCGTGGTTCAAAAACCCCTATTTGATATTTTATTACGTTTTCGGACTCATAAATATGTTCTCATGTGTGATATCAGGCATATGTACCGACAAATTTTAATTCATCCTGACGACCGCGTTTTACAAAATATTATTTGGCGGGATAATAAAAATGAATCGCTTAAATGCTTACAATTACAAACTGTTACATATGGATTGACTAGTTCAGCCTTTTTAGCTACTCGATGTTTGATAGAGTTAGCAAATAGATTCAAAGATATTTACAAGATGGCAAGCGAAGCCATATTAACAAGTTCGTACGTTGATGACATACTATGCGGAAGTAATAGTTTTAAGGGGGCTATAGACTTAAAGAAAGAGATCTTTGAGCTGTTAGAGCAAGGCGGCTTTCAGCCGCATAAGTGGTGTTCTAATGACATGTCCATATTACATGATATTCCAAAGGAAATATATGGTTTTGAACAGAAAGATCTTGATCAAGATTTAACAGTTAAGACTTTAGGTCTTTCATTTGACATTAAAAATGATGTATTTATTCTCAGCGGCAAGGTTGTGTCTTCTCCTGAAACACCAACCAAAAGGAGTGTATTAAGTTCCGTTAGCAAATTATTTGACCCGATGGGTTACGCTGCTCCGATTGTAGTAAAGGCAAAAATAATGTTACAAACAATCTGGAAGAGAAATCTCAATTGGGACACGCCTCTTCCTTTCGATCTTAAAAGTATTTGGGAAGATTTTCATTCCTCAATCTTCAATATGAAGCAAATATGCATTCCTCGCGATTTACATTTACACGAGGCTGATGAGGTAGAATTGATAGGATTTTGTGACGCTTCTTCCGACGCATACGGTTGTTGTTTATATTTAAAGGTCAAGACGAATGATAGCTGTTATATTAATTTATTATGTGCGAGGTCTCGAATTGTAGGCATAAATTCTAATTTAACCATTCCAAAATTAGAGCTCAATGGGGCTCTTCTCTTGGCTAAGCTTGTACATAAGGTAAATATTGTTTTAGGTAATATAAAAAATATTTTCTTATTTTCTGACTCAAAAATAACCTTAGGATGGATTAATACTATCGAAGAAAATTTATCGCCATACATGGCCAATCGGGTAAGGGAAATTAATAAGTTGACCAATGATATGAAATGGAAGTTTACTCCAGGTTCATCAAATCCAGCAGACATTTTGTCTCGCGGCGGTGATTCCAAAGAAATTGAGGGCAATAGTTTATGGTGGCATGGTCCAGATTATTTAAGGAGTAGTAGTGATAATTATAATTTTCAATTAACAGAGATAGAAGTTCCCCTTTCAAATATTATAGAAGTTAGTAATATTACAAACGACGTGCCATTCTTTACAAAATATTCCAATATTTACAAAATGCAACGAATCATGGCGTACATGTTAAGATTTATTAACAAATGTAAAAGGCAGGATACAAAATCAGGTTTTATAACAGTAGCAGAGCTTCAAATTTCATTACAACTTATAATATCTTATGTTCAACATTACTATTTTTCGGCAGAAATAGACTGTATTAAAAGGGGAGTCGATTACAAGACTAATAATAGTTGTTATTTAAAAATGTTACATCCCTTTGTTGATGCTCATAATATTTTAAGAGTAGGTGGAAGGCTGCAAAACAGCGATTTTCCGTTCACAAAGAAATTTCCGATTATTTTGCCTAAGAAGTGTCACGTCACTCGTCTCATAATTTTAAACGAACATCTTATTTCACTGCATGGCGGATTGAGACTTGTGTTAAGCAATTTATCACAAAGATATTACATTTTAAATGCAGTTCGGGAAGTAAAAACTATTATACACAAGTGTGTTACATGTACTCGATATAAAGCTGAATCCGCAAAGCAGCTCATGGGCTCACTGCCTAAGGAAAGAGTTTCTCAAATGAGAGTTTTTGAAAAGGTAGGGGTTGACTATTGTGGACCATTTGACATAAAGCTTTCAACGATTAGACGAAGTATTACTAGTAAGGCATATGTTGCTGTCTTCGTGTGTTTTTTTTCGAAGGCAGTACATTTAGAGGTTGTGTCAGACATGACTAGTAACGCTTTCTTAGCTGCTTTAAAAAGATTTGTTTCACGTAGGGGTCTTCCTACTGATATTTATTGTGACAACGCTCAAACTTTCAAGGGTGCAAATAAGCAATTAGATGAATTATATCGTATGCAAAATAATGATAAGTTCCAAAATTTCATTGTTGATTATACTTCTAGAAAGGGAATTCAATTTCACTACATTCCAGCTTACAGTCCTCACCAAGGCGGATTATGGGAGGCAGCTGTAAAGTCTTTTAAATATCACTACAAACGAGTTATAGGTTCAAAATTATTCACATTTGAGCAATTAGTCACATTAACTGCAGAAGTTGAAGCCATTTTAAATTCGCGTCCCATTTGCCTTATGTCAAACGATCCATCGGATTTTTCCGTTCTTACACCTGGCCATTTCCTAATAGGTTTTCCTTTAACTTCATTTCCACAACCATCTTTAATGCAAACTCCAAACAATCGCTTAACCTTTTGGAGATCAGTTGAACAATTAAAGCAGCATTTTTGGCGGGCGTGGTCAAGAGACTATTTAGTCTCTTTAAATAAAAGAACCAAATGGAAAATTAGTCAAGAAAATCTTAAATTAGGTGATATTGTACTATTAAAAGATGAAATAGTTCATCCTCAATTTTGGCCTATGGGAAAAATTGTTAGAGTTTTTCCGGGCAAAGATTCTAAAGTGAGAGTAGTCGAAGTAATGACAGCTGATAAAAAACTTCACTCACGTGCTATCTCTAAAATTGTAATCTTGCCAATTGAATAGAGCCAATTTGAATTATTATTTTTAATATTTAATATTAATTAATTTCAAGGTAAGCTGTTTTTAGTTTAAATTAATTTTATGTTGAGTCTGAATTTATTGCGTATTTATTTAGTATGAAATGTGTACGTTTTGTTTCAATGCATTTAAAAGATATGTTGTTTTTGTTGATATATTAAGTCTTATTTAATGTGTGCATGCGCGGGCGCAATTTATGTCAATGACATAAAAACTTTTTATTTGATTTCAAATTTTATTAACTCACATCTTTGACATTGTCAAGTGTTCTTTATTATATTCAATACATATTTTTCCACGTTTCAATTTGCATCTTTTATTTACATTTTCATATATGTCTAACAGTTTGTACGTAGACTTTACAGCCGTTGGGGCGGAAAGGTCCTCAAGTGGCTTCCGCGTACCGGGAGACGCAGTGTTGGTAGGCCCCACACAAGGTGGACCGACGATGGTAAAGATCGCGGGAAGCCGCTGTATGCGGAAGGCCCAGGACCGATCGGTATGGAGATCCTTGGGGGAGGCTTGTGTCCAACAGTGGGCGTCTTTTTGCTGAAATGATGATGATGATGAATGATTCTCCTGATTTTACCTGAAGCGAGTTTTACCTGAAATGTTCAACCAGAGGAACTATCTGTTCCATCAAAGTGCCACAATCATGTTTAATATTCCAGCTAAAAACTTCGGAAGGATTGTGGTATTTAGCCAGTCACATTTGAAAAGTTTAGCTCAAATTGAAATCAAAAGCAATACTTACTAATTTGCCCCCACGGGAAATTCAAACATGTACATGGTCAAAGTAGTGTCACACAAGGAGCTTGGCCTGAATCAACATAAAATCAACACTGAATTTACTCCATTGGTGTCTATCTGTTCTTGCGTACAACTATAATCTTAATGGTTTGTAGGTATGCGTAGAAAAATTCAATGGGTAAGTAGGTAGATACGCTAATTTACCACAGGGTTGAATTGGGCACAAATCAACGTGGTTGTGTTGATAATAAAGGTTGGATCCCGCACATTTTGAAATGTTGTTTCTCGACTCCCGATACTTTCGAGTCGAGAGATAAGAATCGTTTTTTTTTATTACAAGCTTTTATTTAACTTGCAATGTAAGTAAGTATGTAAGTATGTATGTTCGGGTGGAATCTTGCAACTCAATTTTGAAGCAGATATCTTTAACCGATTGAGCTGAAATTTTGTATACACGT
This sequence comes from Schoenobius gigantellus, assembly GCA_963935595.1. Classification (NCBI taxonomy): domain Eukaryota; kingdom Metazoa; phylum Arthropoda; class Insecta; order Lepidoptera; family Crambidae; genus Schoenobius; species Schoenobius gigantellus. Next base: position 57,591,965 of record OZ012541.1, read on the forward strand.
TCAGTTTGGATGACAATGCATGGTTGACTGTGTGACGTCATCCTAAATCCAAGATGGCGGCATACCCAAGATGGCAGACCAATTATTTTTAATCATCACCACAGCTCATATACGTCCCCACCGAGGGGTTCGAGCCTACCCTATGTTAGGGTGATTAGGCCTTAGTCAACCACGCTGGCCCAGTGCGGATTGGTCGACTTCACATACATCATTGAATTTCTTCGCAGATGTATGCAGGTTGCCTCACGATGTTTTCCTTCACCGTAGGAGCGTCGGATAAAATGTACATATGAAATTCGAAACGAAAAACACATTGGTACATGGCGGGTCTCGAACCCTGACCCCCCGATTGAAAGGCAAGTGCCGAGTCCACAGCGCCACCGACGCTCAATTATTTTTAATGCACCTCTACAATATGGGTATCAAATAAAAGGTCTTGCTAAGAGTAACTCTAAAAATAATGTGACGTCACTATTAATCCAATATTGCGGACTTCTAAAGCTTGAAAATCAATTTTGAAGTAGATATCTTTAACCGATTGAGCTGAAATTTTGTATACACACACAGTTTGGATGACAATGCATGGTTAACTATGTGACGTCATTATAAATCTAAGATGGCAGCATACGCAAGATGGCGGACCAATTATTTTTAATGCACTCCTACAATATGGGTATCAAATAAAATGTCTTGCTAAGAATAACTTGAAAAATAAAGTGATAAATATTAATTTTGAAGTAGAGTTAAAATATTAATTTTGAAGTAGATATCTTTAACCGATTGAGCTGAAATTCTGTATATTCTGTAACGACCTTGCAACAATGATGCGTTGAATGAGATGAACAGAGTGTGAAACGTGTCCAGTGATACTAAACGGTAAAAAAATAAATTAACTAAAAAGTAAAAAATAAATTAAATGTAAAAAAAACCTTTTTAAAAACAAGCTTTTATTTAAATGCGCTAAAAAGAAAAAATAAACTTATTTATTTCACATTTGACACAATTTATATGACATAAAAGCTTGTCGCGAGATTTACTTTTGTAGATAAACAAGTAAATTAAATAATTTGATGTAAATAATTTTATACATTACAATTTTCAAAGTCAGTAAATACAAGTAGGTACTTAAAAGTACTCTTTTAAGTACTTTTAAGTTACTACACACAAGTAAATCTCGCGATAAGCTTTTATGCCTTTTATGTCAAATTAATTGTGTCAAATGTGAAATAACGTTATAAGTAAGTAAAAGTTTTAGTGTAGGGGAGAGTTGGTTATATCGTACTGCCATTTTAATCGTTCCACTTCTAAATTTCCCACTTAATAGGTAATTTTTTCTACACTGGCAGCACCAAATCGTGGCCCTGCGCAATCCCTCGCCACCCGCCATTTGCAATTGATGTGAGTTGACAACTGTGCGCGTGAGTGAAAAAAACATTTTTTTGTGGAAGCAAATATTGTCGTAAATTCATAAGGATATGACTCGTAAACAAAGTAAGCTATAGAAACACAGTTTTCTTTATTCTATTACAATTTTATACTAGATTATTGGTGGTTTTTGTTGCGTGTCTAAGTTTTGAGGTTATGCCGGACTGTTGCTTTTTTTTTAAAATGGCCTAGTTCGCTAAATCCACCGTATTTTACAGACTGTATTTACATTGTTATAGATGACGGATCCTAAAGTTAAAATTAAATATTATAATTGAAAAAAGGAGGACCTAGAAAGAGATATTGTGGCCTACGAAAACAAAGAATTAAGTTTAAACAAAATTTCAAAGACTTATTCTATTCCAAAACCTACAATTCTACGGCATATACAAAAGAAAAATAAGATTGCTGTTGATAGAAAAATCCAAAAAGGGAGACTGGTTATCTTCGATGTCGAAACTGAAAATAAGTTGGCTGAGTATATTCTTCATCTCGAAAGTCTCGAAACACACATGTTTGGTCTAACAATAAGCGATATTCGACGTCTCGCATTTTTTTCTCATTATTATTATAGTTATGTTGATTGATCTCAATACTATGGTACAATCATGTTATTCTTATAAGAAAGTTTATAGATGTGTTGATAACATTGTTCCTTTATCACCTAAGAGTTAAAAATAATGTTCCTTTATTACCTAAGAGTTAAAAATAAATAATTTTGTTGAAAATTTTACTATCTTTAATTCAGTGGTACGACTTAAACACCTATGGTACGATTTAAAAACTTGGTGGTACGATTAAAACGACTAGTCGACTAAATTGTACCGATGGCAGTCCTTTATAAAAAAGCATTTTTTAAGGATGTTAGAGTAAACGTATGGAACTGATTTCTCTGTCTTAGCAAGGCAAAATATGAAACTTTATTTTAATGGATATCCATTAATTATTGTAAGTCTTGTCATAGCCGAAATATTTAAGTTAAAGTAAAAAGTGGTACGATATAACCGACTCTTCCCTATAAGTTTATTTTTTCTTCTTAGCGCATTTAAATAAAAGCTTGTTTTTAAAAAGGTTTTTTTACATTTAATTTTTAAATTGAAGATAATGCACCCAAACATCTTTTAAGAAGAGAAAAAGAGCGTTTAAGAGGACTGTGAAGTGGCAATTCATGGCTCGAGTATGCACTTTCAAAAATGCAGTTTGTTGGACATCGCTTAGAGTTGAAAGTCCGAGATAAGGACCTATATTTCTTATTGAAATATTGATACGGGCGATAACTATTTTACCCCCCTAAGCCTTTACGAAATTAGACACTTTTGGTCTCATTAGATTCAGTATACCTTAATCTATGTATGTACGTTTTGCTATTTTTGTAATTCTGTATGAGTTAGTCATTTTCACTATTTTGTATGATATCGCTTTTTGTATGAAAATTTACAGCATCACAATCCTCTTAAAAAGGAGTTACGCATTACGTAGGTACTGAAACTCTAGCTAGAACTAGGTACACTTTAAAAGCGAGAGAAATAGATCTCAACCCCAAGGCAACGAATGCCGGGACACCCGGGGAGATAATCGGCGCATAATGCAATGCGCCACTGACAAAGAAGTTGAGTCTCGTCACAGGTGTTGCCAAAGTCCGGCAATGGATTACCTATGGAGAGGGGTTTACAGAGTATATAAGGCCTTGCTATTAGCCTCTTCGGGGAATCGTACCCCTAACCTCCCGATCAACACCCGGTGGTTTCAACCAATAGACCACCGGAGGCGGTTAAAGTATACTTTGTATAGGGTGATCTAACATACAAATTATATAATATCATTTCATAAAATTTTATTTCATATAATGACTGACCAAATATAATAAACATTTGATATAATTTTAGATTCCCTAATTTTAATGTGATAAAATGAACATTCGGAATTTTAGTTTTTTGACTTAATACGACTTAATATTCGGATGATATCACAAACATTTTATACAACGCTTGTTCGTTTGCAATGCATTATTAACTTGCATGCAAGCAAGCAAGCACCATGTAAGCAAACATACAGCATGCAGGCAAGTACGCAGCATGCAAGCAGACATGCAACACCCAAGAAAGCACACAGCACAGAAGCAGGCATGCAGAGTGCAAGCAAACATGCAAAGTACAATCAAGGATGCAGCGTGCAAGCAAGCAGCATGTAACTAAGCATGCAGCATGCAAGAAAGCAAGCATGCCCATGTAGCGTGCATACTTTCTGTCACGGTTTCGGCGCTGCGGGGCTCCGGCGGTGTCACGCGAGCTCGTATATGTCAATGTCGCAGATGGTTTTCGTTCAACACCGTAGTTTTGGTCACCGCAGTCACTGCAGACTTTGTCTAGGCCCTCTGGTCTCTCAGTTAAGACCAACTGATAAGACTAACTGACTTAGTGTTATGAAGATGTAATTATTAGGTTGATGCATAATCATTAAGGCTTTTTTCGCGCCTTTTTTTCTGAAAAAATATCGTTCTGTTTATTATTTTTTCATAAGAATAATCTTCTCTTTTTCATTTACAGAAATGGGTATAGAAAACCATCTTCATATTCGCTATGTTATGCTCTTCGAAAAAGTTTGGAAGGCGGCTGAGTTTCGCGATCGCAACGAACTCAACTCAAGAAGTTCAAGTAAGTGCAAGAAGACGAAAGCCTGATAACACGAATGCTAGTCGATGACTTTAATATCATGAGCGCTCCACATTCACGCGAGATTCTCGGCGAGAGTCTCGGCAAGAATCTACGCGAGAACCTCGGCAAGAACTTCTTGGGTACACACTTCTCGCGAGATTCTCGCGAGAAGGTACAAGGCAGGGCTGGCACAAAATCAGTGATTAAATCAAATGTCTTTATTTTTGTGAAGAAAATATGTATTTTTATGAATATCTATTTTCCGAGTAAATCAGATATTACATATTTCAGTGTCATTATTGTAATTCTTGATTAAAAAACTAATTTTCCAGCTTTTTGGTCCCTAGTCTGTTACGTAATTTCGAGTGAACAATGCCAAATGTAAAAAAAAACTTTCCACTGATGCTGAGGAGGCTATCGCTCCAAATAGTTGCCTCAGAACTGGGTAAATATTTAATTTTTCCTCTTCCTCTTTCGTTTCCGCAAAATAGTTGCTTACTTATTAAAATTAGTAACGATAAAAACGAAAAAATCCAAAAAAATCATGATAAATTAGGATTTATTCAATAAATCATGATTAATTGGATTTTATTAAAAAATCATGATTTTTTCCAACCCTGGTACAAGGTTTTCAATATAGTTCTCGCGCCTTTGTCTCGCGCCAAAAAACCGACAAAAGTTGGAGAACTACACGAGAACATCGCGAGAACATGCGAATCGGATCTACATTCACGCTTCTCGTGTTGTTCTCGCGTTCACGCGAGATTCTCGCGAGAATGTGGAGCGCTCATCACCTGTTAACTAGTCGACGATCGTCCGTTGTCTCAAAAAGCTCAGGCTTTCGTCTTCTTCCACGGCCGCTAGAAGGATCTGGGGGCCTAGACAAAGTAACAATTCAAAAAAGATAACGAAGTTCGATAAGAACAAAATGTATGGGATTGACATATGCCATCGCTAAATAACGTGGCGAATCGATCAAAGTCATCGATATGTAAGTTGGTAGGCAAATTGATTCGCAAAGAATCAATGAAGTAGCGAATTATTTTTTCAACTACTCAAAACAACTCATTTTTTATTGAAATGAAATGAAAATATTATTTTAAATCATTAATTTCACCATTTCTTTTCTATTTCTTAGTTTTGAGTACTCAGGTAACCAATATGTTTTCTTACAGAAAGCACAATTCGACACACCGATCGCTAATCCTTACGTTGGTTAGAATATGTTTTCATTATCTCAGAGATGATGACGAATTTAGTTATCGCTTCATTATGAAACGATTGCCACTTGTCTAAGCCCCCTGGTCGTAGAACTCCGATGGTCATCCTCTTCCTCCCTCATCTGCAAGGTTTTTGTCGCCCGTTTGAACTTAGGAACCATCTTTTAACTTGGCTTTTGCTGATTGTTACCTCGCTGAAAAGTTCGTTTAGATCACGAAATGACTCTGCCGCCTTCCAAACTTTCTGGAAGTGGTGGAGCATAATATGGCAAATATGAAGATAAAAAATAGAAGATAAAAGAGAGAAGATTATTTTTATGAAAAAATAATAGACAAAACGATAATTTTTTTCAAGAAACAATCACACGAAATAGCCGCATTAGTTATGCATCAACTCTACTCAAATATTACTTGTATTTATATCAAAGCTTTGACTAACTCTTGATAGAGACGAACATTGACTACCCGACAAGATCTGGCTTATAGTTACAACATTAACAACATTAATGCCAACGTTCAGTAGGTAAACGTAGATAGAGACAAATTTGCCTATAGCCAACTGACTCTACCAGCAGGATCAGCCGTGTGCCATCAATCCGGCCGCTCTAATCGAGCGTCCACGCCAAGATTAATAAACGAGCTCAAACTCAACCTTTTTTCGGGGAACCTAATGGCGCATGAGTAATTAGCCGTTTTTTAAACGGAGTTACCGGGAAATTTATCGTTGAACGAACGCCGGTGGCTTGTGAATGAGTTATTGTTTTAGAAAATTATAACCTCTCCTTTCGCCGAATTAGAATAATAAAGGTGATCGCCTGTTTTGTGTGCCCTGTGAAATGTTGCCTTGCAAAACATTGACAAATTTTAATATTGTATTTAACGGACATTGCTCTGTGTGCATACATTGTTCGCCCCAATACCAACAGCAGTGAAAAAATGCTTTTCGTCTAATTAGATATTAGTAAATATTGTACGAACACATCAATTACTACGGACAAGCTTCGAAATCGAATTATATATCAAAAATTAATCAAATTTTGAGGTTGGTTGAAGTAACACTTTATTTCGTTAGAGCAATACACATAGTCCATACGTATACAATTATTATAATAATAATTATTACAATCAATCAAAGAACGTTATTATAGCCACACAATAAAAAAAACAAGATTTCTCAAAATCTAAAGCAAGTCAAAAACACAACAAACTAACAAGCGACAGCGCGTGAGTAGTCAATTTTATTGACGTGTTGTAAATTGTGAAAGAAGTTATGAAAAACATAATTTTTACAAATAAAAAAATGCCCATACCTACATAAAATCAATTCAATTTCATTCAATCAGGCAAAGGTAACATAACCATTCGTTTATTTTACTTCATTTAGTTTTGTTTCTGAAAGTACTTTTAAATATTTTTGATTTGTCCGTCAAATACATATATTCGTAATGAGTGCTAAAAATTATTACGATAAATTAAATCAAATCTTTGTTGGTCATTTTTCAAAGAAACTTAATATCCATTACTGCTATTATGAACACCGCCGTACCACATATTATCACTAAACTAGTAATGGATATAAAGTTTCATTTAAAAAATGGCAGTTCAAGTTACCAACCGTTGTTAGTAAATGCGCCTGCTTATCGTCGGTCCACCTTACTAGCAACGCTGCGTCTCCCGGTACGCGGCCGCCACTCGAGAACCTTTCCGCCCCAACGCCCGTCAGTCCTGCGAGCTATGTGTCCTGCCCACTGCCACTAAGGTCACAATTCTTGGGCCTATGGCAAAAAATATTATTTATAGAAGAACCAGAGTTACCTGTTACATTATACTTTGTTAAATGACCTAAATAGTTGTCTTGTACGAGTAACTAGTAACAAAGCCTTGAATGAGAAATAGTAAGTATGTTTCGAACTCAAACTCTATATATATACAAAATAAATAAGTACAATACTCATCTAGGTCGATCAGTTAGCTCGTTCGGAAGGACGTGACATTGCAAGTTGCCCCTCGCACTCGATTTACTGATTGATTACCCACTGATCCGAGCCCCAGCAATGAGCACGCATTTACAACATTTCGTATCTGATTTTGCACGATGTAAGGTATTACGATCTTCAGTCCACATTTTTCAAAAAACTTTATCGGTCTTATCACATGACGTGGTCTAAAAGTTAATCATGGTTTAAATCTGTTTTAGACGTCTTAATGAAGTAAGGTGGAGATCGCGTCTTGCTTAAACCAAAATTAACCACAATTTAAATCCTTACATGTCCCCCGCCGCGTCTGTCTGTCTGTCTGTTCGCGATAAACTCAAAAACTACTGCACCGATTTTCAAGCGGTTTTCACCACTCGATAGCGTAATTCTCGAGGAAGGTTATAATTTGTTAAGTTTTTGTATTTATTTCTGTGTACATTAACGATATTTGTTGAAGATGTCGAGAAAAAATAAATTAAGGCGAAACGTAGTTCGCGGGCACAGCTAATTTGTAATAAAGCCTACATTCAATTGTTTCGAAATCTCATTTCACTAATGAAATGCAGCAGCCAACCGAACTAAAAATAATATCCAACACTGGAACAATGGAAACTGTCCCTTCTATCTGCGATTTTCATTAGGAGTGCTACAGTGAGCCTTCTATCATACAATACAAAGATAATATATTTTATCTTTATTTTACCTATCGTCCGTATATTATTAAACACCTAAATTAAAAATTAATCGTTATTGAGATGGTACCTTAGAGTGCAAAATTAATGCAGCTTTTGGTGTCTTACTCATTAAATGGCTTCGGCAAAATTTAAAAAAAATGTGAATTATTTATTTCAGATAAAATTACAGATTAGAACTGTGGTGACATAGTTTCAAAATTTCATTTTTAGCTCCTAACATAACTATCGCTAAGAAAAAATCTCTTCGACACCTCCTCGGTTCTCTAATCCTTGTCGAATCTGTTCCTAAATTCATTTATGATAAAACGTTATTTGCTACGTTATTTAAGTTTATTACATAGACTTTCATTAATTCATTTTCAGTTTCATTGAACATTATTAACGTAAATAAGTTTTTTTATATTTTAAGCTAGCATTAACAAGTATATTTCTAACATGAAATCACAATTATAATTATTATTAAGAACTTAAAATAATACTGTCGGTATAAAGGGTCCAGGAGGGTGGTCGAAGAGGCCACAACCGGGGCTCATGGTGGCAAGAATACTGGCTGCATTGCTTCGCTGAATCGTGATGCTGATTTTTTGGGCAAGGAAAGAGCCAGCCCTCTTGTCACCAGTTGATGCAATGATTTTGGGTTTGATTGTATTAATGAACTTTTTGGCAGATGGACCCCACGGTCCAAGAGTTTCAAATCCAAGCGGCGCAAATATGTAATTACTGGATAAAATTTCGTATTTGCGTCGCTTGGCATGTTCAGCTTTGTCTGCCGCAGCTCCTGCTCTCGACGAAGTGACATTGAGGTGGGAAGCAGCAAGAGTATCCACACATGTGGCGTCCCAAATAAGCGAGAGGCCGCGCTCCCAGGGTCAAACCATCAGGTCTCTTTCCATCATCACGGGCAATTTCAGGTGGTTCAAGAACACTTGGAATGTCGATGGTGGCTAGAGACCTTTTGATAATGTCGTTTAGGGAATTGTGCCGCGGCAGCCTACCTGCGTTGAATCGGCAGGAGAGGCCATGGTGTCCGAAACAATCTACATCACCTCCGCAGGGACAGGAGTGTGGGAAGCAGATCGGAGATCCCAGACGAAGACCAACTGCGATTCGGAAACTAAGATCGTCTAGTAGTGTTCCTAAGTTTTTAGATGGAATAACGTGTAGCCAGTGATTGGATTCCTTTCCGAAACAGCTAGAAGGCGTGCTCTGTCACGATCACTTGCGCTATTTGTTAATAAGTTCTCTTGTGTAGCCTCTGCCAGCGGAGAGTCCCAACGTTTTTAGATATGTGGTTCCATTGGGATTTCAGCGCTAGGGCAGAGGGAAATCCAAGTCCATATCTATTACATAGATAGTTATTAATCATGATTAATGTAATTTATAGTTTTGTTAGATTATTTTCTTTGTGTAGTTAAATTTTAATAGTTTTATAACGTTTAAATTAAAATAAATTATTTCCTAACTATAGGAGCGATTATATTAAAACTTTGCACCGTACGCCAAACTTCTTTTAGAAAATTAGTAGGCCGTACGCCAAAGTAACTAATTGCCATGCAACTTGTCTTTACACAAAATATTTAAGCTACAAGTTATTTAATAAGTAGGCAATAATAATAATAACTCAAGCAATCATATATATTTAAATCTTAAAGTTTGTAGCTTACATTTTTATGCACTGTACAACCCTTACAAGAAACCCAATGTACGTTACTAATTTGTGACAGTACCTAGTGAATTCACAGTACCTAGTAAATTCACTGCCTATCTTATCCTTCAAACGGGAACAGAGCAATCTAAGTATTGCTGTTTGGGACCAGAAATAGCTTATACAGAGGTACTCTCGTAGACAACGTTTCAAGGTCCATGAATCCATATTTAAAACAAATTGAATTCCCTCTAACAACATTTTTATGATAAATTATTCCATCAATATCTGGCATCTGCGTACGTCATTGGTGAAACAATTCAATCTGGCGATTATCTCGAGAATTTAATTCGATATCAACCTCTCGAGGAACCCATTAAAAAAAGAATTGACCAACTGCGGCAAAATTCGAGTGTAAATAAGCAATTACACGCTTGTTTGGCGGATCGAGTGCTCGATTCAACGTTTCATCGAGAGGGTGTAATCGCATGAAGTAACAATCGATGCTGAGAGTCTCATGGCGATTGTTTGAACAAATGTTTTGTTTTGAGGCACTATACCAACAGTTATACAACGCTATAAGCTTATCTGTTGTAGATATAACTGATACTTTTCCGAAATGAATTATGAAAATAAAAGTATTTATTGCTTATTAATATCATATTTTTCAACTATACAATTTTTTAAGAATTAATATAACCATACATAAAGGTAACATTAAATATTATTTACCGAAATATTCATGTAATGTGGTGATTATTTTGACAACCTTATTTGAGCAAAGTCGACCTTGCCGTTCTGTTTCAATTTAAATTACTTGCTGGTTTTATTTAGATTAGGTACTTGCATTTTTGAGTAAAGCAAGCAAGGCTTGGCCCACAATGACTGCTTCGCTGGTCACGCTATGATTGCCTCGAGCTAGCCTAGCTACGCTCTAGGCCTTCCAGCTTGGCCACCATTGCAGCCCCTGCTGTCCTCACTGTAAAGGCCTCGACCTACGGTCTCGGCCTTTATCTCAACTCGTCCATCAAGTGATGCACGCTGACCGCGCTGTGTCGGCCTGGAGCTGCGCTGTCGGCCATCATCAGCGCGACCAGCAAAGTAGTCATTATAGACCGCGGCAGTAATGTACTACACTCGCGACAAAAGTTTGGAATCAGTTACTTGAAATTGGTTCCGCGTGATCTTGCTTACTAAATAAATTTTTAATAATCATAAAAATGACATCATGTTAAAGGTGCAACTGTCCACTTTAAATCGATATAAAATTAATTCATATCGAGCCCGTAATTGTGGAGTTATCCCGGATTAAATGAAGGAGGGAGGAAAACAAGGAAATAGGGAAAATTAATGAATGAATAAAACAACAAAAATTATTAAATAAAAATTTTATTTATCTTTAAAAATAAGTGTCAATATTTTGTGTTCCCTCCCCTCGCCCCTAATAACTGCTCCAAGACGATTCTTCATAGACCTGATCAGCTTCTGAATTGATTCTTGTGGAACCTTCCCACTCCTCAATCAACGCTGATTTCAGCTCATTCAGACATGAAGGAGCAGGAGTTCTAGAACGAACCTTCCTCTTCAGTTCATCCCACACGTGCTCAATGGGATTCAAGTCAGGGCTGAGCGCTGGCCAGTCCAATGTGGCAATACCGACTTCTTCGAGGTATTCCGTTGTTACACGGGCAGTGTGACAACGAGCGTTATCGTGCATAAGGAGGAAGTCATCACCGATGTATCCCGCATAGGGAACTACATGTTCCAGGAGAATATCGGAAATGTACCGGTCCGAAGTTAGACCGCCTCCTCGTCCCCCGCCAGGCACGAAAACAAGCTCGGTTTTACCATCGAAGGAAATGCCGGCCCACATCATACAAGAGCCGCCCCCATAAGCCACTGTTTCAGCGACACAGCACTGTGCAAATCGCTCCCCAGGCCGCCTGTAGACCCGTCCTCTTCTGTCGCTACCGTGCAAACACATCCTGCTTTCGTCGGAGAACAGGACTTGCTTCCATTGCTCAACCTCCCAATCAAGATGGGTGCGAGCAAACTGAAGGCGTGCTTGTCGGTGAGCTGCCGTGAGTTTCGGGCCTGTGGCAGGCCTTTTTGGAGTCAGATTCGCTTGCTTGAGTCGTCCACGAACTGTCCACTCGCTGGCTGCTACCCCACGAACATCTCGGAGCTCCTGTTGGACGTCGACACCAGTCAAATGCCGATTTCGGAGAGAGGTTGACACGATAAAACGGTCATCCCTCTCCGATGTGCACCGGCGCCGTCCAGATCTTGGTCTCGGGAGAAAGCCACCAGTCTCCCGAAAGCACTTATAAACTTTCGAAACACAGGATTGGCTTATGTGGAGCCGACGAGCGACAACCCGCTGGCTGAGCCCTTCTTGCAATAGGGCTACGATTTGTACTGCTTCTGTAGGTGTTGTCTCCATTGTCGTACAAGGTAAAGGGTCAAAAGTGGCGGAGATGTGTACCGGTCAACGTGTGAAAGTCGACTGATAAAGAAAATCCGATAACAGGTGCTTCTATAGGGGGTCAATAGGTCGCAACTCGTGACGTATCAAACAATTGAAACACGTCTTTTTCGATACACCTTCACTTAATGCGGAATGGCTCCATAAATACTGGCTTGTTTTTAATGAATTCGGTATCAGTTTAAAAGTAAAGAGTTGAAACTTTAAAATGATGTCATTTTTACGATTATTAAAAAAGTATTAACTACTCAAGATAACGTGCAACCAATTTCAAGTAACTGATTCCAAACTTTTGCTCGCGAGTGAATATTATTTCAAAATTGAATATTCTTTTAGCAGACCCGCCAGTGGAGAAATTGTACATACAGAAATCATTATCGCGTAAAACAACATAGTTATAATCACTAAATGGGTGGAAACCCACTCAAACTCAAACTCAAAAATATTTATTCAATATAGACCTTTACAGGCACTTATTGACGTCAAAATAAAAACATAAAAATCTTCAACCAAGAATCTAATTAACTAAATTATTTAATCCTTGTATGTACACACACCCCAACCATTATTAAGATGTGTGCAAATACAAGTCAAATGAAAAAAAAAAAAAATTGACTCTTTTTTTTTTTTTTTTTTTTTTTTATGGATGGCCCGGCAAATGACCTCCTCCCGCCTGATGTTAAGCGGTGAAAGAGGCCCAAATGAGTTGACAGATAGAGTAGGGACGACATCCACTCTCCTACCTGCCCGCCCCTTGCCGGCCCAAAAGATGCTTTTTCACGCCTCTTTTGAAGGAACCCATGTTGTAGGATGGAGGAAACACGTGCGCAGGTAGAGAATTCCAAGTGTGGGATGAACGACAGAAGAAGGAATCTTGGAATTTCTTGGTACGGTGTGAAAAGGAGGACACAGTGTACGGATGACTCCGAAGGCCCTTACGCGTGTTTCTGTTAAGGAATGGAGAGGGAGGGATAAGGTTAAAGAGCTCCTCAGAGCATTCCCCATGGCACATTCGGTAAAAGGCGCTAAGAGAGGCGATGTCACGACGAAGTTGTAGAGGCTCGAGGGTGTTAGTTGCCTCTACATCGCCAATTATGCGAATAGCGCGACGCTGCAATCTGTCCAGAGCATCGAGGAGGTACTGAGCGGAGCCGTCCCAAAGGTGCGAGCAATATTCCACGCAAGACCTAACCTGAGTTTTATACAACAAGCATAGTTGGTCCGGCGCAAAATACCTACGCACCTTGTTCAGGACACCGAGTTTCCGTGAGGCAGTAGTTATGACGGATTCGATGTAGTCTCTGGGGTTCAGATCGCAGCGAATGTTCATTCCGAGCAAGGTGATGTTGCTCTGTGTGTGAAGGGTTGTGCCCTGAAGAGAAGGAAGGGGGAGGAAAGGTGACCTTTTCGCCGAGAACACGCACACCTGTGTTTTCTTAGCATTGAACTCAACAAGATTGTTGGAGCCCCATTCGGAGACGAGGTCCAGCGTCCTGTTGAGCTCAATGATAAGATTCTGCCTTTCCCTACCAATATCACCACGAGCAGCCCCCGAGGCTCCGTGATATCCCCCATGCACTGTACTGTCGTCTGCATAGCAATGTGTAGCTCCCAAGGAAAGCATATCATTGATATGCAGAAGAAACAATGTGGGGGATAGAACGGAGCCTTGCAGAACACCAGCGTTCACTGCCACGAACCGCGAAGCGCAGCCGTCAACGACAACGCGAATTCTACGCTCGTGGAGGAAGCTGGCAATCCACGTACAGAACTGCGCGGGTAATCCGTATGCCGGAAGCTTGGAAAGAAGAGCCTTGTGCCAGACTCTATCAAAAGCTTTGGCGATGTCGAGACTAATAGCCACCGATTCGCCGCGCTTATCGATAGATTCACCCCATTTGTGCAAAAGGAACGCTAGAAGGTCACCTGTTGACCGTTTAGGACGAAACCCATACTGTCGGTCATTAAGTAACGAGTGACCTTCCAGGTAACGGATCAGCTGTGTATTAAGGATCCTCTCCATGATTTTACATAAAATGGAAGTGACGGCTATAGGGCGATAGTTAGCCGGATCAGAACGATCTCCCTTTTTGGGAACCGGCTGGACATTGGCCTCTTTCCAAGATTTCGGCACACAACCAGCAGAGAACGACAGACGGTATAGACGCGTAAGGACCGGAGTCAACTCCGCTGCACACTTCTTAAGAACAATCGCAGGAATGCCGTCTGGTCCACTTGCTTTTCGAGTATCGATCGACTGGAGCTCCGCCCGCACATCACGCTGTCTGATACGGATATCGGGCATGGTGCTGCCACAATGGGACAGTTTCGGAGGTTGTGTACCACAGTCATCGACACGGGAATGAGCCGCAAAGAGTTTTGCCAGGAGGTCGGCTTTCTCCTGCGGCTGATGAGCAAGTGAGCCATCGGCAAGTCTCAGCGGTGGCAGCGAGGGTTGGCAGAAGTTTGATTGCACAGCTTTGGCCAGGCGCCAAAAAGAACGGCTACCCGTAGGGTGCGATAGCAGTTCCTGGCCCACTTGTGCAATGCGCTGAGCATCCGCTCTAATGTAAGCCCTCTTACATAACTTGGTGGCATTATTGTAGGCTGTTTTCAGTAGGCTTGTATTGGGATCCTTAGATGCTCGGCCTCTGATCCAAGCGCGGTAAGCCAGCTGTTTGTTTTCAACAGCAGAGGCGCACTCGCGATTGAACCAGAGGTTACGTCTGCCTCTACTGACGAGATTGGAATGCGGAATATAATATTCCATTCCTAGTATGATCTCGTCAGCAACAGAGGTAGCGCAGGAGTCCGGATCCATCCTATTGAAACAGCGCTGCCACCAAGGAACAGATGCGTAATAATCCCGCATACCGTCCCAATCTGCTGACGCATAGTGCCACAGACGGCGTGCTGCAACCACAGGCGACGGTCGTGACGCCTGAGGCACTGAGACGGATACCAGGCAGTGATCCGAAGATCCTAGTGGAGCTCGAACCACCACCTGATATCCGTCAGGGCGATTTGTCAACAGAAGGTCCAATAAAGAGGGCGCTTGACCGATAATATCTGGTACCCTGGTGTTCTGGGTGACCAATTGTGTCAGGTCGTGCGTGAGAGCGAATGCGTGGGCAGTCCTACCCGCATGGTCAGTTTTAGAGGAACTTAACCACAACTCGTGGTGAGCATTGCAGTCCCCTAAAAACACCAGCTCGGCGGAAGGAAATCGCTCCTGCGCGTCATCTGCCACCCGACTTAGATGTTCAAAAAGTCGAGTTGTCTCCAAGTCACCACGATGGGAACGGTAGACGCAGACGTAGACACGGCAATGAGTGCCAAAATCGACGTGTACCGCAAGGAAGGAAAAGGAAGGTTCCTCCAAACAGCGCAGGCGACGACAGCAAACGTCCGCCCGGACGAACAAGCAAACACCAGCCTTCGCCTTGAAGGACTCCTCAAGAGCGTAGCCGGGGTAATTAAGGTAGCTTGTATCGGCCGGGCAGATAATTTGCGTCTCCGTCAAAAACAGCATTGCTGGACGGGCTGTCTCGAGATGGTGGTGGACAGCTAAGAGGTTAGAGTGGAGCCCGCGGATGTTAGCGAGCCCCACCTCGAATAATGGTGTTTTGGTGGGATAATGCACCGCTGTACGACCAGTCTTAATATTTTGCGCTGCCATAATTATTGGAGTGAGAGGCGTGAAACTGAGGTGTCCTTGCTGCGCTTCGCATAGTTAATGTGTGTAGGCCTGTTTCGCCAGGGAACAGCCGACAGCTGATTTGCGCTGACCCTCCGCACGGAAGGGCCCCCGAACCCCCCCGGAAGTGGCCGCCGGGACCCACCGTCCGGTCACCAACCGGCACGACGGACCACCCCGAGATTATGCGTGGCATGGTGGGGCAGCCTCACGGACTGGTTAGGTCCGCTTGGGCCCCTGTACTATACCACGGGCGGCCAGCGGAACAGCCGTTTCTTCGGGTCTTCCTGGGCGGAGGGTCAACGCAGTCAACCTGGCACTGGGTCGACGGAAGCCCGCACAAACCATACGAATCGCAGCAACGACCCCTCAAGCTCTGGCTGTGCGCAGACTGATCCCGAAACGCGGACAAAAATGGCCACTTGACGGGTTTTACATCATGCGCACGGTGGTCGCTAGCCAGTCGGGTTTTTCAAGCCCTACCACCAGAAGTTGGTCACTCGATTAGCACCACCCGGGGATCACGTGTAGGGTCTCGAGGGTAAAACCTACGGACGTGAGCGACTCCAATCCCCAAAAACCCCAAAATACTTTTTACAAAACTCTACACCTGTTCGGAAATTGGGAGAGCCTTCTCAAGAAGAACAGGCAAGAAACTCGGAAGGTCTTGTATTTTTTTTGTCTCCTCTTTTAAAATGCCAACATTACAATATTATATTTCACAAACATTTTTTTTTAATAATATAGAAATGCCTGTCGGTGTGAGTGGACAGTTACTCGAATGAAATTTATCCCACTATCACAAAGTGTTAACACCCTTTAAACGTCAATTATCACATTTTTTGTCAATCCCAAGCAGTTTTATCTGTCATATAATCAGACACTTTATAATATGCTTTTTTCATAAGTGCGCCCTTGATAGCGACTTCAAATTTATTCAAGTTAAGTGCTTTAATATTATTTGGGATTTTATTGTAGAAACGTACACAAAGGCCTTTAAAAGAATTATTAATTTTTTTAAGCCTAGTATTTGGTAACGCTAACATATTCTTTTGCCTAGTATTTACTGAATGAATATCACTGTTTTTACAAAACGAATGTATATTTTTATGAACATATACTATATTCTCGTAAATATATTGCGACGCGACCGTCATAATACCAATTTCTTTAAATTTTTCTCTCAAAGAGTCTCTTATTTTAAGGTTATAAATAGCGCGAATAGCCCTTTTCTGCAGCACAAAAACAGTCTGAATGTCGGCAGCATTTCCCCACAGCAAAATGCCATACGACATCACACTATGAAAATAGGCAAAGTATACAAGTCTTGCTGTATCAACATCAGTCAGCTGACGTATTTTCCATACAGCGTAGGCTGCAGAACTAAGTCTCTTCGACAATTTATCAATATGTGAGCCCCACTGAAGCTTTGAATCTAAAGTAATACCAAGAAATACTACGGTATCCACAAGGTCCACATTTTTATGCTTTATGTTAACAGTGGTGTGACCCTCTTTAACATTGGGTAAAACAAATTTTATACATTTAGTTTTCCCTTTATTGAGGCACAAGTTATTCGCATTAAACCAGTAAACTATTCTTGAGATAGAACTATTTACATCGTCATAAATTTGCAATCGTCTTTTAATTTTAAACATAAGTGAAGTATCATCTGCAAATAATACAATCTCATGCCTGTCTTGTACAAAAGCAGGCAAGTCATTTATATATATTAAAAATAGAAAAGGACCAAGAATTGAACCCTGCGGAACTCCCATTTTAACCGAGGCGCCCTGGGACCTCTCCCCGTTGACGTCTACTTTCTGAATCCTCTCAGTCAAATAGGAGACGAGTAGATCCAGAACAGTGTCGCGAAATCCATAGTAGTGTAATTTCCTGATCAGGGTGTCACTTATTTTGAAACAATAAGATTGAACAATGCAAAGGATTTCACAGGATAGAGACTCTGTACCAGGATAGCATTAGGTGCCTACGTCTTAGCTTTTACTTCCGCAAAGCAGCAGTGCTTGCACTGCTGTGTGACTTGCGCCTTCATTGTGTATCATCCGTGTACAGCGGTTCGTGTAAAGCCAACACGGTTGGTTTAGTCTGGATACCAGGTCACAAGGGTTTCGCTGGAAACGAGAAGGCTGACAGCCTGGCAAGAAAGGGATCGGAAACACAGTGGGTAGGGTCGGAACCATCTGACGGGATCACTTCAAAAACAGCTGCGACAGGCCTTAGGGCCAAATAAAGGAATGACGCACGTCAAGTGCTTTGGCATGGGTACCTGACCCAAACTCAGACTGAACTCAAGCAGATCCCAGAACTGAATAGGAGCTCTTGCCGGTCATTTGGGCACTAGGTAATCATGATGGGACACACTAGTTCCCATACTTGTAGGGCTTGCAAAAAAGAAGAGGAAAGCATAGAGCATCAGCTGTGACCTGCGATGAGCTAGCCTGCAAGAGATTAAAGCTGACGGGAATTTGATATCCGAGACTGAAGCATCAGGCTCGTGGGTACGATAGATAGGTGAATATGGAGATGACTCCACTTAAACCTGGGGAAGCACGAAAGATAAATAGTGGCTCTTAGTTTGAGCCCTAAGATAACCCATGTTAAAGTGAAATTTGCTAATAATTATTATACGACAAAGTCAATTATTCAAAACAGCCTTCTGAAAACTAGTTAAGTTTGAATATACGGGGCGTTATCGTGTCCATGTAATAAACGCCGTGTCGTTGTCGTCACCTATCGGAAAACCTAATTTACTGCAGCGCTCCACACCAGATCGGCTGATTCGCCGATGATGAGCCATCGGCGGTGTCGTGCCAATATTTCCGAGTGGTCGCGCGTTCAATTTCTCATCAGCTCGCGATCGGCCGCCCTGCCGCCTGATGCACGTAATTGCACTGAAATCGGTTTCTACAGGAAGCGAGGCTATCCTTTTATTTCATATCGTTTCATAAAAATACTGATTCGTCTTGGAGTTTATTAACATTGCATTAAATTCAGGAATCCTAATTGGAACAGTTTGTGTATCCTCATTAACCCATCAGGATGGATTTCGACTTTCTAGTTGGCATTCCTAAAGTTAAGGTATTGTGATGGATGGGCCCTTAGTCTTTTTTTGAAAGACTTAACTATATTTTGCAGACTTTGTTAGCTACTCGAGATTTAAATTTGATGGAATGCAATTTTGTTGCCTACTCCGCTCTTTGATAAATAGTTTTGGAATTTTCAATTGAAACATTCAGCTTTCGAAAATATGTATTTTAATTAAGTCGAGCTAGTGGAACAGCTATAGTTGCAACAGCCAAAAATGCAGGCAAAATTAACACTTGTGTAAATTTTGGGAAAGGTTGTCTGTACCTATTCTTACATTATTTTAAACTTTTCAGTGTTTTTGAAGTCGGTTTTTATTTTTTATAAAATATTTTTTATTTTTATCTTTTTGTGATTTTAATACCACCTCACCTTCCTGACCTGACCATGGACTTGAACTGGTATTAAATTCAGGTCCAAGGTCAGGTCAGATCAGGTCAAGACCAAATGTTAAGGATCCTTCCACCATCAGCTCGGTTCATGACTACCAGACGCAAATACGTGAATAACTTCGGGAAAAACATGAAACACGTTTGACGTACCTTTAAATTTTAAGGGTTTCCCACGATTTTCATGAGATCCCATCATTAGATCTTGACTTTGGTGACTTTGGGACCACCCCAGGAGTATACTCTATCCAATACAAAAATAATTTTGAAAATCGATCCACAATTTGCGGAGTAATCGCGTAACATACACACAAAAAAAAACATACGCATCGAATTGAGAACCTCCTCCTTTTTTGAAGTCGGTTAACAACGCAAAAATATGCAACCGCTACACTATACTTTGCTCTGTACTTGTGGCATGAAATGTATAGTCACAGTAGGTACCCAGCGCAGCCACTAACACTACCTGTCTTACCCTTAGACCTGGAATACAACAATGCTAATCACCGCTGCTTTGCGACAGAAATAGGTAATAGATACCAACGCAGTTGACACATGTACAGATTCTTCCACTGGTAGAATGGGATAGTGCATGGAATGGAATGATCGCATTGGATCGGTATACCATAATTAAATAAATGTAAACTTAAAAAAGAACTCTCGAGATCTGTACCAAGGTCGCCTGCTTGGAGTAGTGATGTCGCATTGTGGACCCTACTACACGCGCCCTAAAGGGCAGGGAGAACACCGAGGGGTTTTAGTGGGTAGGCCTGGCACTCTGCCGGGTGAGCCCCACACACGCTCGCCGTCTAGCCAACGTTGGGTACGGTGCGGTTGCGCATTTCCCCGCGAGAGAAAAAAAAAGGGTCGCCTGCTTGGGTGCCTCCGTCTGACCTATTTCTGCCGCAAAGCAGCAGTGCTTGCATTGCTATGTTCCGGTTATTCAGATATTTCAGTGAAATTACTGGGTACCGTGACTTTACATCTTATGGCACACGTTGGCAACGTACACCGTGGTTCTTGTGGGGGTTGCCGATTTGCTGCGAATCTCACAAGAGCTACTACATATTATAGGTGACTGTTACCACTTACCATCAGGTGAGCTGTATGCTTGTTTGCCAACTTTGTTCTATAAAAAAAACCATAACAGTCTGATTACAAAACATGGTCTAAACTTAGTCCTGGTTTAAACCAGACGCTGTTTCTACCTATGTATGTTAACACAAGTAAGAGCGCACCAGGTTTAAACCACGACTAACTTTAGACCAGGTTTCGACCAGGTTTTGTAATAAAACCGTACCGTCTTTATTCACTCCTATCGAAATAGTACAGCGGCGCTAATAACACCTGAATTTAACCCTAAGTTTCCACTTGACACAAGGTTTCCACGTAACGGCAAAACTGAGCGAGGCTTTGTAGTGGTTGCAGTCAAAACTATTTTCCGATCAAAATGACTTTTGACTGGTGAAGACTTAGGTTAGAATATTTGTAAGCCTTCTAAGCAATAATCACTGGTTTGAGTTTTCACTCTTACAGATAAATTTTTTATAATATTCAACGTCATTTTAATTTTAACTACTGTTTTTTATTTTAGAACTTGAGATATACTTGGCAAATTTGCAAAATCTTGAATATACTTTAGAACAAGTTTTTACATACAGTTTGAATTTAATAATAACGTCCTCCTAACCGATATTCGGTTACGGTGGTCTAACTCAACAGAGACTAGCCATCCGCGCAGGAGATATTATAGTGCACAAGTGACTGCGCAAACGCAAGTGCACTCTCTGTTCCTTCACTCGCCTAGTCCGATGGGACGGTTAGCCGACACGACCAGGGCGAGATCAGACGCAGGACCCACTGTTTAACGTGCCTTCCGAAGCACGGAGGAGCTTGAGATGTTTCTTATTTTGGTCACCCATTAAAGGACTGACCACAGCAAACGTTGCTTAACTTTAGCAATCGTTCGCTGAGCGCACGCGCCAATGCGCCACCAAGCTCCTCAATTTGAATTTACCACTAGTATGAAATGTCAATTTTTAAGTTTTACTGGTGTAGCGCTTATTCACTAAAACCCTTTGTCTTGCGTCGTCATCGTCGCTGTGAATAAGGCCTTAGGCCCGTCTCGTACATTTTGCGTTTTGCTCATTTTGCGTATGGTGCTCATTCTGCGAGTTGTACATTCTGCGTATTGTACATTTTGCGTTTTGCTCATTTTGCGTGTCGTGCACATTTTGCGTATTGTACATTATGCTCCGAAGGGAAGCTAATGTGTACCATTGACTGAGACGGTTTCTGGAATATATACATTTTTAAATTTATTAATGTAAAATTTATTTGTTTTTTTTCATAATCAAGATACTCGCGAAAAAAAATGTTGACATTAAACAGTTTTGACTGCAACACAGCCGTAGCGACAGGCCGACGAGCGACGTACCTACTCGTATTATGAACGCTCGCGCGGAGTGCGTAATTAGCACGTAATTACATACTCACTAGTCGCAAGTGTGCCGGCTGCCGAATGTGGGAGGACATTTTAAAGGAAACCTAGTTTTATGTTGGTTACAAATTTTTTCAACTGGCAACCTCATCACATTTCTTTATTAAAAAATGACAGCAGATATTAATAGGTAAAAAAACAGAATTTTACAATTTTCGTGTTTAATTACTGTGAGGTGTATTTAATGTATTTTATTATTAATTAATTTTTCATGGTTTGTGTCTATTATTATTAGCTATTATTAACATTAATTTTAAGACTGAATAATAATCCTTGTTGTATGGATGTATCGTTGATACATCCGGTATTGTTTTTTTATAACTTTCAAGCGTGCTATTAACTTTAATTAATTAAACAACACACAATTTGAAATATCGTATACCTATTAAAGTTTGGCTAAAAATAAAGCGTGCACTAAGAAGGATTCATATTTTCATGTTTTTGTTTTCTTACTCTTCGTAAAGTTTCTGACGAGTAGAAAATAATTTCCCATTCGAATGTCTCTTCGGAAAACTATAAAAATGCACAGTTTTTATTTTCCCCGTTTTACCGTAGACTTATAATCACCCTACATCATAAACGTCACGTATTGAGGTTGGTATTACTGTAATTAAGTTTATTGCGACACCGGGTGGGCTCCCGTGTAAAGGGGAGGGAGCTCTTTGACTTTATACCTTGGAAATTGTATTACCTACTTAGAGGATCGTGACAAATTATATTAGGCAGTTTTATTTGTGTGCGCCTACCTTATGATATATTAATTTAATGAAACAATATCGTTTACACATTTTACTTTGAACCAATGTTTCGGTTTGAATGTCTTCGAGAAACAATTCTGTTTGTTATTAGGATAGAATGATAAAATTGGAGTAAAAAAAGATTGTACAAAAATTTCGGTATACTTAGTTACAAACCAGGCTTAAAACCCATAAAATCCATTTTATAGTCAGTAAGTAAATAGTAAATTCCAAGCCTCATTGCAGCATGTAAATTTTTAACAGTCCTTATTGGAATTTTTTTTATATATGTAGTAGAGAATTAGGTATTTGATTGTAACGATAACCCCAGGTTATTAAAAAGTAAAAAATCATTTTTATATATATATGATGAGACTTTTTCTCGTACGATAACTTTTTAACGTATACAACACATAATATAATGATTGAACAAACGGACTAAAATAAATCAAATTAAAACGTATTTTTAATACTACCTTGCAAGTTAATAATTTATCGGTTGAAGCACTTTACCGGTTGATGCACATGAAAATTTCACTACACTCTCATCATATTATAGTTGAACCTATAGCTTCACATAGTAGCTTCGAATTATTCTTTAGCGTCAAATTAAAAGATATAATCTTTAATAACGCAACGCGAAGGGGCATTGTGCGTTGACAATGGCGGCTGAGTCTAGTCCCACGCCATGTGCGACGGTTTTCCAATGCCGCGTGAAAACCTCACGTCTTTGCTTGTGAGTGACGAGGAAACTTCATCTCTAGATGTGACACTGAAAAAGTAGAGTTACTTAGAATTAAAACTAGTATGGGCTGCAGATAAATGTGCAAAATATGCTATCGCTCAACGTATCGTCACGTGTTTGCTTATAAGTGACGAGGAAACTCCATCTCTAGATGAGACACCGAAGAAGTAGAGTTACTTAGAAATAAAACTAGTAAGGGCCGCAGATAAAAGTGCAAAATATGCTATCGTTCAACGTAGTGTCACTTATTGATAAAGTTAGTGCGGAATTAGAAGAACAGATGAGGGTTAATGGATTAAAAGATAACATAAAAAAACGTCGGCATGGTAGCGTAATTTGATGATTCCTTATGTTACCGTATCGGAATGACTTATAGCTCCGATCAATATGATCGACTTTGTCAGAAGCACCATCTCTTAACACTTAAAACTCGCCGCAAAATAGCCGATGTCACATTTTAAATTAAGATTGCGTCTAACTATATTGATTGTCCCGACCTTCTGTCTATATTGCAAATTAATGTTCCCACTAGAAACTTTCGCAATTTTAAACTAATTACATTCCTTTGGCAGGAAGCAATTATAGGCAAAATTCATTTTTACTAAGAGCTGGTAGTTTCTTCAATGATTTGTGTACGACTGTCGACATCGACATATTCAATGTAAATCACACTTCTGCAAGGTTTTCAATCTGTATTTTGAACTATAGTGTTTTTAATTTTATATATCATGTGTTGTATCTTAGGGTTCTTAGTTAGGTGGTTGGAAAGAAAGCACTAAACACTTATTTGAATTGGGTTTATTAATTAAAAACACCACAGTACAAACAACGTGCCTATCCCGTAACAATGGCCGGCGGAAGAGAGCGAGTGAGTGAGGAGGGCCGAGAGATATCACTATCAACCTCTCACAGTCTTCCCCACTTTATAAATTGACATTATTATTAAAACTATTTTATAGTAATAAAAATTTTTTTCAATGTTTTATTTTTACTGAAACTAAACTAAACTCTATGGTTCCAAACTCTGGTCGCAGGCATTCATTTGATCAACATGTCGCTTCCATCTCAAGCCATTTACATCAATGTAATATGTGACACCTGGCATGGATTCCTCTATTATGGTACCTAGGGCCCAGGGTCTGCAACCTTTCCTATAATCCCTAGCCATCACTTTATCCCCTACTTTAAAATATATGTTTCGTTTTCCTAAATTATACTCTTCTATTTTATTTTGTTTTTTAAATAAGACTTGAAATATTGGAATAGGTCTCAAAAGTGAAAATCGATTTCTGATTTCCCTCCCCAACATCAACCGAGCCGGTGATACACCCGTTGACTTATGAGGAGTGGTACGGTAGTCCGACAAAAATATGCCAATTGCATAATTGAGCGACTTTCCACTATCCACAATTTTTGTTACATTTGATTTAAATGTCTCGACAAACCTCTCTGCTGCACCATTGGTTGCAGAGTGATATGGAGGTATGAATGTTTGTTGTATACCAAGAGTATTACAAAAATTTTTGAATTCTTTACTTGTGAATGAAGTTCCATTATCTGTGACAAGTTGTAAGGGGAAACCAAATCTTAAAAATATATCTTTTAATTTTTGTATAGTAAGACCAGTTCCAATATTTGACATCTGAAAGACTTCTGGCCACTTACTGTAACTATCTATGACTATCATAAACGTTTTTCCATACAAAGGGCCTAAGTAGTCTGCATGTATGCGATACCAAGGTGATGGCGGCACAGGCCAACACTTCAGTGTTGTTTTTGGTGGGTTATTTCTATAATTGAGACATGATAGGCAATTTTTAGTAATATTTTCAATTTGTTTATTAAGTTTAGGCCACCAAAAGTATGCCTTTGCCATTTCTATCATCCTAGTACTACCAAAATGACTCTTATGCAGCTCTTCTAAAACATTATTTCTTAATGAGGTAGGTATCAAGATTCTATGGCCCCACAATACACAATCTCTATCAATGCTTATTTCATTTTTTCTTATAAAATAAGGTAACATTTCATTATTAATTAATTTCTTTTCAGGCCATCCGTCATAACTGTATCTTATGATTTTTGACAATATTTGATCTTTTTTACTTTCCTTTTTAATTTCTTCCCAATTTACTGTTTCTAAATCTGAGCAATCAATATAGTTAGTGCATATTTTACATAAATTTTTGTTATTATGACAACGCTTTGTAATGTTAGTTTCATTGGCGGGTGACCTGGAAAGAAAATCAGCTGGATTTCTTTCCGTACTTATATGTCTAATTTTATAATTAAATGCAGAAAGAAAGATGGCATAGTGTTGCAAGCGTTTGGCTGCCATCTTTGGAACACTTTTATTTGGTCTTAAAATTCTGACCAAGGCCGCGTTGTCAGTTTCCAATTCAAACTCACGACCATAAGTATAATTGTAAAACTTGGTAACTCCAAAGATGATAGCCATAGCTTCTTTATCTAAAGCACAATATTTCCTTTCTACATCATTTAGTTTTTTTACTAGAGAATGCAATGGGTCGCACCACACCATCTAAACCACGATTAGATATGACAGCAGCTACTGCAAAGGCTGAGGCATCGCATGATAGTATGAGTGGCAAATTGGTATCATAATGAGATAAATTTTTAGCTGACATTAATTTTTCTTTAATTAGTTGATATGAGAGACATTCTGGAGTCCAAATGAATTTACCTTGTTTAGTACATTCATAAAGTGGTGCAAGAATGGTAGCCATATCTTTCAAAAATCTTGAGTAATAATTAATCTTTCCCAAAAATGACCGCAACATTGTAATGTTTTCCGGTGGAGGGAGATTTAAAAGTGGCTCTATGTTCTCTTTGATGATATGGATTCCAGACTTGTTAATTTTGTAACCAAAAACTTCTATTTCTTTTTTAAAAAATTTACACTTTTCTGGTTTGAGTTTAAATTCTAATTCTTTTAATTTGGTTAGTACTAAATCTAATGTTTTACACATGTCTTTATATGTTTTGCCACACATATATATATTATCTATAAACACAATTAAATTTGGTATTTCTTTCAGTTGATTAGACATTAGCCTTTGAAAAGACCCTGGTCCTTTACTGACCCCATATGGTAGATACAAAAATTTATAGATTCCCAGCTCTGTGACAATAGTAGTTAGGTCTTGTGACTCTGGGTCTAGCGGGGCCTGTAAATACGCTTCCTTTAAGTCTAATTCACAGTAGTATTCTTCACCCTTCAGGGTTTGAAATATCTCTTCCACATGCGGCATGGGGAAGTGGTCTACTTTTAAATATTCATTAAGGGTAACTTTATAGTCGCCACAAAGACGAACAGAGCCATCTGGTTTCAAAATAGGAACCACGGGTGTTCCCCATTCACTGTATTTTACAGGAACTATCCTTTTATTTTTTATCAAACTTTCTATTTCACTTTTAACCTTAACTTTTAGGGCAAAAGGAACCTGACGTGCTGGTAGAAATTTGGGTTTGGCATCACTTTTAATTTTAAAGTAATAGACACCCCTTTACAATTTCCCCAGCCAGGTGAGAATACTTCTGTGTATTTATTTTTGATATCTATTACAGAATCACATTGTAGATTATCTTTATTTTTTGTTATATTATTTATTTTTAATGGCCACAATCCAAAAATATTTAATAAATCTCTTCCCAGGATGCGAGGTTGTTCATCTCTCACAATAAATAAATTCACATTTCTTTTAATGTTATTTACACAAACAGATATATTTCTCACATTACCTAATGGTTTTGAAGTAGTTTGATCAAAATTTTTGAAAACAGTGTTACATTTTTCAATAATATTACTTGGAAAGAGGTTCATTTTATCGTTTAATGTCAAAACAGTTACTTCGGAACCAGTATCTAACTCAATGTCTACAGCTTTCCCTTCTATTAAGATGTTAATTATTTGTGGCGGTACTTTAGATTTACTTATTGTATTTAAATACATACTGTATTCCTCAGCTTCTGTTTCTTCATTAACATATAAATTCTTAATGCTTCCCTCAATATCTAAGTCTTCTTCTGTATCAACTTTATGTGTACGCCGTTGACGATTACGACATATTTTAAAGATATGACCCTGAATACCACACTCTGAGCAATATTTATTACGCAGTGAACACTCTGATTTAACATGATTACCTTTTCAACATACAAAACACTTTATAGCACTATTAACAACTTGCTTTTTATACTGTTGCTGACCAAACGATATTTTCGTTTGTTGATGTTGACCAAGCGCTCTTGGATTTTTTTGTTGTGGTACGGATGATACACATTTTGGTATAAACTTCTTCTTAATGTGGAACATTTCATGTATTTGTTTATCTACTGTATTCGATTGTAACAAAGCAGCCTCAACTGTTCTTGCCAGCTGCACAAGCTTATCCAAAGACTGGTTTCCATTTTTCAATAGCTCAAACTTTATCTGGGAGAGAGCAACCCCATCAATAAACTTTTCTTTTACCTGGTCATCCACGTCCTTGAATTGACACTTCTTTGCCAGTCGTTTTAGTTCGATAACGTAGCTTTCTATATCTTCGGTTGTATTTTGGTTACGCCTACGAAATAATGCCCTGTCTATTGGGGTTGACGTAGACTTTGTGTATCGAGTCTGCAATATTTTTTTCAATTCTTCGTAGGTTTTTGTAGCTGGTTTATTTGGTGAGCAAAGGTGAATTAAAGTTTCAAACACTTTAGGTGATAGTTTTATGAATAGTAATGGAGTGTGTTTTTCTTTTGATACGTCGTTCAGCAATATCACGCAATCCAGTTGTTGTTCAAACTGTTCCCAGTTTTCCCCATTGAAACTATCGATATTATAGTTACTTGTCATTTTTACCGGCTTTTTCTCTAACAATTCCGATAAGTGTCCGCTTGTTACACTTTCTCGCAGATATCGTCGTAACACATCGATGTTTCCTTCTTCGTATTTAATATTACAGTTGTTCAAAATACTTATTATTTCGTCTTTTTTTAAGTTTTGTATCCAACTCGTTTGTTTTCGTTTAATTTGCTCTTCAAATTGTAAAATAAAATTCATTTGTCCTTTTTATCGACATGGATGGCAAGCAACGCAATGAAGTACTCCACAAGTACACGCGTTGGTGCTGCCCTCTTAAGTTTTTAACCACCGATCAGGAACAAGAATGTCGATAAAACAGTGGCGTCTGCAATGCACCCACTCGAGACAACTTCACTATGTCTTGGAAATTTTCCAATTTTTAACTTACTATTTTTGATGTTTTGTTTGTCCAACCACTTTTCCTCGTCGCCAATTTGTTGTATCTTAGGGTTCTTAGTTAGGTGGTTGGAAAGAAAGCACTAAACACTTATTTGAATTGGGTTTATTAATTAAAAACACCACAGTACAAACAACGTGCCTATCCCGTAACAATGGCCGGCGGAAGAGAGCGAGTGAGTGAGGGGGACAGAGAGATATCACTATCAACCTCTCACATCATGTTTATGTTTATACTCGTATTGTTGTTGTAAGCTCAACTTTCATTAATAACTATTGTATGACTACCTGTGTGAACCTGTAATTGGTTATGTATCTGTGTTTTTTGTTTAAATATATAAAACTGTAGATTCACCAAATAAATAAAATGAAATATATAAATAAATTTTAGATTTAGATTTTATGAATTGTATCTTTTCGTTCTTTATCCGTTCCTATTCCTTATTTCAACGCGAACTACCAGTACGTGCGCAAACGTCATTGCGCGCTAACAGACTGGAAAACGCCAGGAATTTTAAACAAATATAAATTTTAGAATAGGAAGGAAATCACGGACACCTCTATTTAGTAGATTCTCTGTAATGGCTATAGATGACTCAACTTAACTTATGTAAATGGTATGAGCAAAATGAGAATATTTGTATTTAAATTATCCGCTATATTTATTTTAGTTTGCTTTCAGGATTTTATATTATCAAATGTCAAACATTCAAACACGAAACCAATTACTGCATTTTTCGACAATATCCATTTTTATTCATATACTAATATTATAAATGCGAAAGTGTGTCTGTCTAATACCTCTCCACGTTTAAACCGCTGAACTGATTTGGATAAAAGTTGGTATAGAGATAGTTTGAGTCCCGGGTAAGGACATGGGATAGTTTTTATATCAAAAATTATCCTTTAAGAGGGGAGAGAGGAGGGATGGAAATTTGTATAGGGAATCATAAACCGATGAACCGATTTAGATAAGATGAAAGGTATGGAGATGTTTGAGTTGTGGGGATCATTACTCTCTATATTTGAAAGTTGCAGCGTCACGGCAGACCGCGAGTAGCATGTGCGAGCAGCCGCTATGCTGGAACAAGCACTTGCACTGTTTTATGTATACAGATCTCCAAGAATACATTTCATATATTGGTGAGAAATTATGATAGAGTTCATAATTTCTCTCCAATATTTGAAAAGTATGCGGGCAAAGTTACAAAAAGTTATATTTAATGCCAGATCTAGTTTTCAAACCACGGTTGTTCCTCCCTATCGGTCTAGCAAGCCGGCTGAATACAAACGGCGCTGATCCCAAATCTTATTGCGAACCACCGCACCCTGCCCATATCCACACAGATACCCTACACGCCGTATACCTAACTAACAATGCACGCTGTATAAGTAGTACGTTTTTGTGTTTTATCGAAAAGTAAAATGGTAGTTGAGCTTGATATAGGTTTACATCTTGTTTGTATTCTGGCAGTTTTACAGATTAAATGTGATTTTTTCGGACGAGATGAATGGGAAATAAGCGTAAGATATACTATATGATGTAAAGCCATAATCATAGTCGCGCAAAAATACGTTTAATACCACAAACGGAGAATACCAACAGTACGTGAAATGTAATATTCTCATATTACCAGTACCGAGAAATTCCAGCTTCGCGAAACACTACAATTAATTCCCGCAAAATACCAACTGTTTTACTGATTACGTTTAATTGACAGCAGCCGGTCCGTAAATTATTTCGGGGTGAAATCACAAAAAACACTCATCAACATCAACATTATATGTCAGAGAACTCGAAAACTGTTATTTCTTGCAAGTGTTTCATAAAAATACATATTTTTTAACGCATGGTTCGTATGTGCCGCTTATAATTTTTTTTAAAAAAAAACGTCGCCCCACACTACGATTTTCTCCTGTGTCGTGGGTGCAGTTACAAACATAGAATATCATATGCACATACGCCCAGACAGGAACAAATTTCTGTAGGCCATATAAAATATTTATCCCGTACGGAAATCGAACCCGCGACCCGTTGCACAGTAGGTGATCACTCTACCTCTGCGCTAACCGTGTCGTCAAATACAACGATATTTTACAAAGCAAATAACAATTTGGATATATTTACACAAAAAAAGTATCATTCGGTCGCTCAGTAAAAAACATAATCATCATTATGCATATTACATATCAAATAAAAATGTTAAAATATAAAACTTGAAACTATGTACCTATTGTAGTTCTGTGCGTTACTTATATTTTATACTTTTTGTATGATGCATGTTGTAGACTATAGTTAGACTTTCAATGTATATTTTGTAAAATAGTTCTTTATAACTGTAGCCTGTTATGTATCGTAAAATTGATAAATAACATAATTATGTCAGCGAGCGATAGTCTCAATCACCATCACCTCATAATTTCTAACAAAATTAGATAGAACACGTTTAAAAATGACAGCGTGTCGCATTTCAAAGTTAATTTTGTCAGTCGGATCAGCCCTCGCTCTACGTGCAGTGCAAAGTTGAGTTTCCGCATCCGGTACGCTCGTCGGTTCAGGTACGCAATAAATCAAGTGGTACGCGACGGGTAAGTTTTCGCGGCGGATGTCGACGCAATCGGGCCCTCTTATCACGCGACTGCTCATAGGCATGCTGCTTATTTCAGCGAGTTGATAATACCACGTACTTCACGCACTCAATAAAATGTAATCAATATTAAAAAAAAATTGTTTGCTGTTGACCGAATTAAATCACAAACAAGCGAAAATATTGCTTAGGGCTAATATTAGGGTTGAGACCACTGACCACCGGGTGTTAATCTGAAAGTCCGGGGTTCGATTCCCCATAGAGGCCCAAGATTTTCTGCTCGATTTGGTTGAAAGTAGGGCTTCTGAGACCGCCTGGCTAGCTACCACTGTCTTACCTAAGTTTGTCGCCATACTAACACTGTTAATAGCATTGTTTATTCCGCCATTCAGAGGTAAGATAGCCAGTTCCTCAGTTGTATCTCCTCTGTATCCTCCTTGTCTGATGACTTGGAGGATGCGGCAGTGATGGATGTGGTGGTGCCAAGGCGTATGTGAGGGCGCATCTTTGGGTTTTAGTCGGTAGGCCGCGGTTTCTTGATGGCACTCACTCTGCCTTCAGTGGCCTCGGAGAGTCCGACATAGCCTCGCGTTTTCCCAAGCGCGAGGTATGCATAACGCATTTCCCAACGTTAATAACAAGGTCATACTTGTGTCTGAATTGTAAAGAATTCGTTATGAAATTTTCATGTCACATATCTTTTTAGTTTGTTTGCTATGATTTGAGGCCCTGTGATAAACACATAGTCCGCTATAGTTCTTTATTATTTTTTATTTACTGCCAGCGTAACAAATTCCAAATATCGGTTAAATCAGCTCTTTGCATTTCCTTATAAAGTATTCCTCATACGACACAGAGTACGGCTTGTGCCCCCTCTAACTGTAAATGCGGTTTCTCACACCGACTTACTAGAACTTCAGACGGAAAATCTTTGATGGCATGTATTAAACTTGTATTAATCAGACTGTAAAGCCATACTACACGGGAACTCGTTGATTTGCCCTTTGAAGAAGGTAAATAGTGAAACTTCACTAAAGAGGAAGCTAAGAGTGATTCGCTACACTTTTTAGAAATAAATAGAAACGTCTAACAATTTTAAATTAATTTTTATATTGAATGATGCATAGTTAAAACAATGAGTTTTATTTCAATTAATAATATTATGTAATTTACCGAAGGAAAATTAAAATTATAATATTGGGACGTTGTTAACAAAATTGTGGTATCAGTAATTTAAGAAACTACACTACACTATTTGTTAGTTAAACGATTTTTAAGCTCTTTTCGGAAAAATATTGATAAATTATAATAAGCAAGAAATTGATGTGAAACTGAAAATCAAGCCAAGAATCTTGTCGCCACAGTGTGTGCGAATTGGCGCCCGTGCTACGATCCGTGACTACGGCGCACCCTTCCGACTACGGATTCCGTAGCACCGTAACATGCCTTTTGCTTCTTGTTCACGAATCGTTGAAAAGTTTATTTGGATAATAATAACCAATAGAATTGTTCTCTGAATTTCATTTTGTACTGCCTACTATTACCAGTTTCGCATGGGTGTACGAATGAAAAAAATAAGATCAAATAGTAACTGAAAACGTTAAATAACCAATGTTGTATAATATAACCCTTTTGCATTCCTTTTTTCACAAAATAACCAAAACAAAAAACATTCTTTGTTGTATGGGATTCTTTATTATTAAAACTCATATAAAAATTATAATGATGTTGTAGTAGAAGTGGAAATAAACAAAGTATGACACCAGTTATAATTTTAACAAATAAAAATATATTTTGAACATTTTTTTTTTATAAGTTTCATTGAACATTGACATAAATATCAAAAGGATTTAACTACAAATATAAGTTGAATAACAGACAACAGAAAGGCAATGAGAATAAAGGTCGTAATTAAACGGCCTAAATATGGATAGTGGCACATCATCTCGAACGGACTTTAAATTTAATTAAGCTCGGAGAACTTCATCCGACCGTTTCCGCCATCACTGAGCACCAAGACGCTCGAGTTTCCGAATCCGAAAATCGGAATAAATCGCATTTTCTTCGCTATAGGGACTCCGTGATTATAAACGGCGGAATATGCAAAGTTTGTTGTCTCTTATTTTGTTGATTTAACTCTAGAGCCCTCGGAACCCGTCCGCCGCAAGATAATTAGAAATTCAGATTGGGAATTTTCATATTTCGCAATGTTGGAATTGTATGGAAATTTCGTTTGACATGATTATGTTATTATGAAATTAATTTTAATTCGCGCGCCTCGGAGTCGCGACGTCTTCGTTGTTTGATAAGATCACGACTTTTGCTCGTCTTTTAAAGGTTAGTGCTTAAGGAGATGATATATCTGAATAAACATCCATACTAATATTATAAATGCGAAAGTGTGTATGTCTGTCTGTTACCTCTTCACGCTTAAACCTGAACCGATTGAGATGAAACTTGGTATATACTCGTAGATAGTTTAAATTCCGGGAAAGGACAAAGGATACTTTTTATCGTAGAAATCATCCTACATGGGGTTAAAAAGGGGGTGAAATTTTGTATGTGGAATCAATAACCACTGAAAAGATTTAGATGGTTTTTTTTGGTATGCAGATAATTTGAGTTGTGGGAAAGGATATAAGTAGATTGGATAATATATACTACCCAAATTACTAACTACAAGCAAAAACCGCAGGCAAAAGCTAGTATGTAATAATTAAAGCTTTTATTAGATACTGTTAATAGTGTAGGCGAACTGAAATCTGAAATTCAAAAACTTTGTTAGTTATGTCTGCGCAACTAATATAAATTAGCCTGTGTAGTGCTTTTTCTTGCTAAATTGTAGAAATATAGGGAAATCTTAATGGTGGTGCCCAAGGTACACACCACCACGTCGGCGTTTCGCCGACTTGTATTGCTGAATTTTGTACCCTACTACCAACTCATAGAAAGCATTGTGGCTTACCCCGATTCCAATTGTCTCCGTGTGTAGCCGGTGGACTTCCTGAGCTAGCTCGAAGGAAGTCGCGGCTCCTGAAGTTCTGCAGTGGATCCACCGGTGGAGACCGGAGCACTACAAATGCCTATTAGGCCACCACGGCTCACACACGCGATTTTGACACCTTTGCACAACACAAAGCGGGCTTTCGCATCCCGATATTAGGTGCGCCGCGCAAAATACAATTTGTTAGTTATATATTCCGGCCCGCATACTTTATGGATGCCCGGACATCATCCTAACCTGTAACAACGTCATGACATTTCGACTCGACTCAACTGACATGTCACATGCGGCCGGCCGCCAAAAAAAGCTCTCACTGCACAGACCACAAATGCAGTGTTGCCACTCGCTCTTCCTCGAGCGTGAACACTTAAAGTTGAAAGAAAAAAAACAAACTTATTCCTTTAGTCCGATACAAAATGAAAAGCTTTATTCTGGTAGGTACATGGTTGTAATTCACTTATGCATAATGTTACTGAAGTTAACAAAATCCCTCAATGCAAAGCACTTAACTAAATGTTTAATTAATACAAGCCAAAAGGGCAGGATGGTTCAGGTTTGTTTGATCAATCTCGGCAGGTAAAAATCAGGTACAAATTGGGTACAAAACTACAAAATGAGGGGCAATAAAGTACACCAACAAATAGTAATAGGTTTCCTTTTTTTTTTAAAGAAATTAGTAGCCTTCCCCGGAGCGGTTGTTAGTAGATCGTACCTTCTATGCTAAGTCTTGCAATCACGGGTCAGATATATGATATTCCAATTTCTTAGATTATTCTTTGTTTCTAATATTACTTGTGTAATTCCACAGAATTCCTCCTTGATACTAGGTTATTTTGTTATGGTTTCTAGCTGTAAGGTCAAGCAGCGGAGCCCTACGGCCTCCGGTAACTGCCCTGGAGATTCATAGAACAGTGTTAGGTTAAAAAATATAATTAAATATGCCTATGATCTTAGGGTCAGTGGGTCTAACACTGAGTTCTGAAGGAATCCCAGTCAATACATTTGAATTTCATGTAATAAACATTGCACGTTAATTCCAAACATAATTTTCAATGAATTGTCAAAGTTTCTTATTGGTTAGTTAATAAAAAAGACATATGGAGGGGAGAGCACCTATTTTGTGTATAATTATCTAAAAAAGAAAACAGCTTAATTTGTGAGTTATTTGCCAAAGTATGATGTGAAACTCAATATAGTGAAAATCTAGAATTTAACATGAAATTCACAAGTGTTACTCAATATATGCATTAATCCCACTAAAATGCCGCTTACTATCAGGTTTTTTTAATGAAATAGGGGATGAAAAAGGCGAATTTTGAAAATGTGATATGTTTGATTTAATAATCAATATACCCACTAATAAAAATAAAATTAACAAGATCTGTTTTAAATCATGAAATATAATAAGTTAATTAGATACCTTAGTGTGGGCGGAGTATTATCTATTGATAAAATTTATTTCTTTCTATTAATTTAATGAATCGCGCGCCGGCGATTAAAAATATGATTGAGCTTTTACTCTTCAAGCTGAAAACAAAAATAACTGACTTGACTTTTGAAGTCTTACTGTACTTTTCAAATTAAATTCACACGGAAAACGGGAGAAATACCTATGGATTTTATTCGCAGAAATTAAGATTTAAAATGCTGTTCGCAAATCATAGGTACCTAATCAATAACAAATTACTTCGGTCGATGTCTCACAGACTAGTTATCCAGTTCCGAGATCATAGCATAGACGATAGACGCGTTCTAAACAACGCTCCACTTGCGCACAGATTTGCGTTTATGTGGAAGCGACGGAGCCGAGGTACGTTTGCTGAATGTTAAGCGCCGTATTGGCGACGGAACCTCTCCTAAAACCAAATTCATTTCATAACACTCGTAAGACTCTTAACTTGCTTCAAGATGTGTCAAGTCAACATACGGATCTTTCGAAATTCTACAATATGCAATAAGTATTTCCAGCTAAAGTTATAAGTTTGGTTGAAAAACAAAACGTAATGAAAAATTAACCATAAACAAATTGTGAATGCTTTCCAAATTCTATTCGACGAAACCATAATTATATGATCTGTAAGCCTTAAGTGTACTTTATTACGATATGTCTCTAAAAATGATCGAAACAAACGGTCTAAATGTCAAATTCCGAATTTTGAGAAAATCAACCCACCTAAATGGAAGCACGGGATTTTGGGCGAAAAAAAACTATCTTTGTAAATAAGGCCAGGATAAACGCGAGATTTATTTTGTTTATGCGAAAAGTGAATAATGACCAAAGATAATTGCAAATGTCACTTACGTGACGTGAAACGACGTTGACGTTGACACTTGACATTGATATTGTGAAATTAATTGACAAAGTTATTGTAATTATGATTTTAGTTGTGAAATGTGTGTTAAAACTACAGTGAAACCAAAATGTTTTTGCAAAATTAGTGTTTTATGAAATTTTAAGAAAAAACGGTGTTACACCTGATAGAAAATATTTTAAATTTAACGGCTTGCAATTAAAATATTTTACCTTTTCACAATCCAAATAAGGTATATTCAGTTAGCTTTTAAATCTATCTTCAAAAATGTTTATTTCATGTAAGTATATTAAAAGTTCAGTTTTTCTAAAATTGATTTTTATTTAATTAGGCGGTAACTCTCATAGTCGAATTCCTGTTGCCTACTACTTATATTACTCATCTTTACTAAACCTTTATTATAGATTTTGGGAACAGCCTCTCAGCCTCTATTGATATTTCATTAATAATTTCCAAACACTTCGACTAACGAATTTGATAATTTAATTGGAATCCCACACCGTATCACAACCGCAGCTGCCAAAATCGAAACTCAACAGCTTCTGACGCACGCCAATGCTTCCCATTTTACCCCACGCAGCCTGATGCCTGTTTCTGATCGACTTTGATTAATGCCTGTCTGACTGTCTCGGATTAAAAAAAACTTTGTGTTTCAGCGACATAGACAGAGCCGTGGGAAATGCGTTGAGAGGCATCTTTGGAAGTAGTATACTGGAGAGAGTCTCTGTACCAGGGTCGTCTGCTTAGGTACCTCCGTCTTACCTATTTCTGCCGCAAAGCAGCAGTGCTTGCATTGCTGTGTTCCGGTTTGAAGGGTAAGATATGGCAGTGAAATTACTGGGTACTGTGACTTTACATCTTGTGTCACAAGTTGGCAACGTACATTGTGGTTCGTGTGGGGGTTGCAGTTTTGCTGCGAATCTCACAAGAGCCACATGTATTATAGGTGACTGTTACCACTTACCATCAGGTGGGCAGTTTGCTTGTTTGCCAACTTTCTGCAATAAAAAAAAGTTGTGAAAAAAATATATTAACAAATACGCTTGATATTACCCATTGTGCAACTTAGTATTGAGAAGCAACTTCATGTCTTATTTGCGAAATATGTATTTAAAAGTAAAATGGACAAAATGTTAAAAGATGACCCACGTTGGGCCTTTGTGGTATTAAAAAATAACAAATAGCCGTTAATAAAGCTCTTACGATAAAATTAAATAACCTATTGACTACGAATATGTTAAGACAATATAAGAGTTGAGAAAATGCTTATATGAAACTATAAAATCTGGTGTCTACTCCACAGAACTTCTTTTCTTGACGACATTTGATTTCGGTGACATCTGGCGGAAATAATGGATTTTTTCAGTTAGCTGAAGGTGAAAATTTAATCTTTAACGATAAGTGACGACGGAAAAAGATTTAACGGAACTCAATGCGGGTTTAACCGTAATATTCGGAAAATTCCCCAATAATAACCGTAATCTTAGATCCCTTTGGATATTGAATCGTTTGAATAGGCTCTGAATAGTTTTTTTTATTCTTCTTTCTGCTGTTACAGGTTCTGTGATAAATCGAATAACATTTCACAAAAAGATTTTTTCCTTACTCAATCAACAAGATATTTCAAAAACCAACAGTAATTCATCAACAACGAATTTCATCTTGGAAATAACAATGCAACCCACATAATAAATATTGTTTCTTGAAAGCGTATCAAAGCAATGATAGTCACGAAAATATTTTGAATATACGTACCTAAATCATATTTAATTAATTGCTAATTTAACAGTTTAGTTTAGAATAGGTATTTTATTAAATTATAACATATTGTTTAAATGTGAAAATAAAGTATTAAAAATATAAATTGACTTTTCCACGTTAATTGCTGCATCTTTTCAGGCGTGCAGGTAATTTCCCACTACTACGACATGGGCCCATTACTGCCGGCACCAGCAACGTCAATGGGAGAAATAAGTGAAGAGGGCACAGTACCTACTACTAGCGCCGCCATTCGTTTTTCTATTAATTATGATAAATTAAAGACGTTTCTACAAAAAATAGCACAGTCAGGAACCCAATATAGATACTTCAGATTTATATTTACGTATTTTGTACACATTAACCGTATAGAATAGTAGAAATCATAATTATTGCTTAAAGTGGCCACTTGTAGCAATAATTCTGATTATGATTATTCCTATACTTTTAATCTATGCCTGAATGGCTCCCAAAAATCTAAAATATATATATTGAGTTCCTGACTGTTCTATTTTTGTAGAAACGTCTTTAATTCATCGTAATTAATAAAAAACGAATGGCGGCGCTAGTAGTAGGTACTGTGGCCCCAACGTGTCAGCTGGTGCCGGCGGCGAGAGGAAAAGCGTGACATACAGCCGTATACATTTCATTCCAGGTGCAAATAACCGGATTAAAGTACTTACGCACAGTCCTGTGGGTAGACATAAAATTAATTACTTATAGTATAATTTTTTAGTCTTACCATATTTTACGTTACATAATTTAGTTATGGATACTATGGATCGCGCAATTCAAATTTAGTATTAAGAATCTGTATAGAATAGTCAAACGTTAATTATTTATTTATTAAGTAGGCATAGGAACCAATAGAAAGCCAGTACTGTTAACAAAAGTGCCATAAGTCTGTGAAAATAAATGTTGAAAAAAAAACTTTATATACATTTTTACATTGCCAACAGCCGTGCCGTTACCGCTACCGGTGCCGGGTTGTTCTGTGCCATTTGATGTGCTGTGGAAAACGGTCAATGCAAGAAACAAGATGGATTCATTCAGCGCTTTTCCTTCGTTTTCGTTTTTAAATCATTCATTTTTAAATGAATGATACTGAATGAAAAGGGCAAATATTTTTAAAAAATACTTACGTATACATATATGTATCGTCATCATTTTCGCCAAATAACGCCCACTGTTGAACGTAGACCAAAAATCTCCAATCGGTCCTGCTATAGGGACTACTATTATTTACATGTCATGCCATCCTGCGGAAAAAGATATTTCCATTATAGGTTATCCAAGGTTATGAGCATGCAATATTTAAAGAAATATTGCATGCTCATAACCTTATTAGTAAAAGTATATAGAGAATTCTGTGTATCTATCTATACTATATATAGCTGCAATTCTGTGTATTTAAATATTACAGTAATTTCAAACAACCCAAGACGGGGCTCGAGTCTGTGAAGTTTTATTTTCTTTTTCATCAAAATTCACATTCACTAATAATAATTCATCCATTAAGGGGCCAACGTAGAGACCAAACAACTGGAATATTATACTTCGGTATAAATAGGGGTTCGTTGGCTTTTTACTACTACAGTGTTGAGTTTTTTTAAAGCAAAAAGTAGTTCGCGGGCACAGCTAGTAATTTTATATTTATAATTAAAAAAAAAATGATCATGTTAGCATCGTAATGTTGATTTTGTACGTAATGTAGGTAAGTTAGCGTACAATACATTCAATGTTTGACTTTAAGAAAACCGACTTCAAAAAGTTATCTTCTTTATATATAATAAAAATGAATCGCTGTGTGTTAGTCTTGCTCCAAAAAGGCTCGACAGATGCTTACGAAATTTTTATGTGTATGTTTGAATAGGTCCAGGGAAGGTTTATACGTACAATTGGAGCCGGTAGGTGGCGTTGTGATCGGGCAGGACAACGTCTGCCGGACCAACTAAGATTAGATACAATATCACAATTGTATATTGAAGTTGGTGCCAAACTTTGATAAACTATTTTATTTGTTCTTATATTACATATTTAAGACTTTCCAGGTGGCCATTGCTTGGCGCCGACTTCAATATAAAACTGTGATGATCTATCTATTCTCATATTATTTATGACTTTTTAGTGTTTTTTTATTGTAGATAATTTGGCAAACAAGCAAACTGCCCACCTGATGGTAAGTGGTAACAGTCATCTATAATACATGTGGCTCCTATTAGATTCCACCACACAGT
The DNA here is from genome assembly GCA_963935595.1 of Schoenobius gigantellus. Taxonomy (NCBI): domain Eukaryota; kingdom Metazoa; phylum Arthropoda; class Insecta; order Lepidoptera; family Crambidae; genus Schoenobius; species Schoenobius gigantellus. The sequence continues at coordinate 57,632,406 of OZ012541.1, forward strand.
ACAGAACCAGTGTACGTTGCCAACTTGTGACTTAGGATGTAAAATCACGGTACCCAGTAATTTCACTGCCATATCTTACCCTTCAACCCGGAACACAGCAATGCCAGTACTGCTGTCAACCGACTGTACATTCATGAAACAAAAGAGAAACTAGAGGAATAAGCTATGTAGTAATTTTGCGACCTAGTCATAAAACAGATGTAGTCTATTAAAGACCTAGACGAAATGATACCTAGTCATTTTTATGATATAGTCATAAGTGTAGTGTAGTCTAAATGCTATCTGGACATCTTGAGACCGACCCCTGCTTTGCAGCAGAAATAGGTAAGACGGAGGTACCCAAGCACACGACCCTGGTACAGAATCTCCCTCCGGTGAGTGTTCTTGAAGTCGGTTTTATTTTTTGTAAAGCAATTTTTATTTCAATCTTTTTAGATCTTTTCCAATTTGAGCCAACGCAAACACCAGAATAACTTAGGTAAAATAAAAACTACTGGGCCAAACTGAATTTAATTTTTATGGGATCTAGTGGCAGCTATTCCGCATTGAACAAAAAAGAATCACGTATATCGGATCAGACATCTTCAAGTAATCGGTGTAAAACAAAGTATCGTGAAAATTACATCGTCCAAGTAAACAAAAATGCTCATAAAATAAAAACTACTACTAATGATCATAAAAAAATCACGTAAATCCTTAGTAAATCGGATCAGAAATCTCGGCGTAATCGGTGTGCAAAGGTACAGCCGGCTTCAAAAGTAGATAAGCATATTAAAGCATTTTATTACCATGTCACACCAACTATTCCTTTTATTTAGTATGGTTACACCTAATGCATTGTTAATAGTTGGTGTGATACGGTAATAAAATGTTTATCTACTTTTGAAGTCGGCTGTACATAAAAAATATACGCGTCGAATTGAGAACCTCCTTCTTTTTCAAATGGGTTAAGATGCCATATGTTTACATTCTTTTTGTGTAATTACAATTTAAATGAATTAATAAATCCCCCGTCTTTGAATTATTAATTACATTTTTTTATAAAATTTCTGATAAACTATTTAAAATAATAAAAATATCTTGCATTCTTACTCACCTACATAAAACGTAATACTACCTACCAGACATTACAGTAAAACTTACAAGTCGCCCCGCGTTACAAAGTCTAGCATATAACATTAAACAAGAAGCAGGAAGTTACAAAGTTGGGGCGCAATCTCGCCTTATATCATTGTTATGTGGATCGTGGGCTGCCAAGAGGCTGGGCGTAGGGATTGTCATCTATTCTCAAACCACTCTATATAACTCATAATAGACATATTATTGCATGGAATTTGTTATCCTTTAATTCATAGAAACAAATTGTATAATTGTGAAGAATAATCACAAAGAATTTTATTTTTTGAAATAAAAGGTTACCGATACTATGGGCTACCGAATAAAAAGTTAACAGAAATATTTATGTTAAAACAAATAGTCATTGGTCAATATTTTCGCACTGGGCCAGCGTGATCGGCTAAGGCCTAATCATCCTAACCTAAGGTAGGCTTGTGCCTCTCGATGGGGACTTATATGAGCTGTGATGATGATGTGATGATGATCACTATTTTTCATCATGGAAATATATTAATAAGATCGTCGCTGTGCTGCTGCTGTCTTTTTATGGCACCAAAGTTTTTAGACTTCCGCGATTTGTACACATTTTAAATATAATTTAATCGGGTTTTTATGGCATATCCTTTAATGTGTGCTATAGGTCTTGTCCCAGGTCCCAAGACCTAAGCCGAATTATTCCTGTTTAACAGAAGCTAAACCTTTGGTATATCCGAAATGTAACGAAAATCGACACATTTTTTACTGCCATACATTATTTTGTAAAAATCTTTTTTTTAAAAAGCGACGAATGTGAAGGCTTCTCTTCTCAATTGCCTATGATAGGTGACTTAACAATTCACCATGAGTTCCTTTTAATGGCTTACCGTCCACACAATGATATCTGCTCCGATGGTATTTACTCACTGGCATCTGTTAAATCGAATTGATATTTGAGATAGTAGTTAGTATGCGTCAAAATGAAGGTGGAGTGCGATCAGTCACGAAAGAGCTCCAGAAGACGTTGTAAGGTAATCTTTTGCTCACCCTATTCTGTTCCAATATGGTTAAAGTTTGCTTAGTTGCTCTCTGCCACTGCGCTATTGCTCTACCTATCATAATATGTAGTTGCTGTAACAGGGGTGATAATTTATATTAAAATCTTCTGCACAAATATTTTGTATCCAACTCTACATGGTTCAGAATAACCACCCACCGTCAAAGTTCCCGACTACGGGCCGTCTATAATGCGCCCTAACTGTTCAAGAATTCGCAAACTGCTGTTTGATGACTCCTTGTTGTCTGCAGACTTAGTATTATCGGTTTGCGAAGCTTCGTTCAGATGGATCTAACTGAACACTGTAAGGTACAGACAATAAAAGCCGATACAGACAGCCCAAAGAAATTGTAAAATTTCTTTGGGCCTTATTATAATATCAGAAAGATTTGTTTCTCATGATTCTCATGACCGACCCTGACGATTAGTGTCAGTGAAATACAAGACACTTATTTTTTATAATGATTCCGATTTCCAGCTCTGGTAATAAAAGTTAAAATTAATGTTTGTTTCATTTTAGATTTTGCTAAATTCATCATCAAGAATTCTTTCTCACCAGAGGGAATTTAGCTTGACTATAAATGTATAACTCAAAATAACTGTGCAGTCCACATACAGCTGATACTGATTCTGAACATATATAAAGATAAAATATTTTACATAGAAATGACATTAACAACAACCTACTTTATGCAACAGTTGAACGATATTAAACTTTTTACGTGAATGTCAATATTCAAAGTGTAATCTTGTGCGATTAGCAAGAACGATTTACGGATGTGTAAATGATGTAAAATTTTAATAATTATTATTGTATATATTGCTAATCTACTCTAAACGAAAATCAAGAAGAATAAAAAAAAACGCTCTGCAAAATTATGGAAACGCAGATTCAATCTATTCAGTAAAACGCACGTACATACAAAAGGGTGAGCTGTGCGGGACAGAGGTAGAAGGCTATTCATTTCAGGAGTCACGTAGGGTAATGTATATTCTAATATATTTGCTGGGAGCGACTTTTCGTGTCTATCGGTCCGTGCGGTCTGCGGCCGCGTTAGAGATGTTACTGATTTTTATAAATTTGCGATTAACATCGACAAAAAATAGCTACATTTACTTGTAAACTACATTTACGTGATTCATCATCATACATCATCACGAAATAGTCTAATGATAAAAGTGGTTTAAAAAAAGCCTATTCTCTCGTCTACTGGTAAAACAGAGAGAGTAACGAGGATTCTTAAGCTCGTAGGAAAATACTTACAATACCACTTTTAATATTTATACTGAATCAGTTAAAGCAAATTAACAACAAACAACAAATTAACAACAATTAACAACAAATTGAATAAGTTAAAAGGTTAGGTTAAAAATAGAATGATTTGTCTGATAGATCATTGGATAAAATGTTTTAATTGTAAAAACAGATTGCATGAATAGATATCTATTCGTGCAATCTTTAAAGAATTCTTAATTGGATGTTGATACGTAGTTAGTTACAGTGAACGAACTCTACTTTGGCTTAACAAAGTTTAAAAAAATTAATATAACTCTTTTCTTGTAATCTGTTCGGTCCGTTTTCGGTCTAACAGTCTAAACAAACATCTATAATATATAAAGCTCGCTTGTTTTTCAACTTTTTAAATTCTTTTGATGTAACTTTTTTAATACGAGTACCTACCTACTATTGTTGACTTTTAAATCATCGACACACTTTTTAAAAGTTTATCGATATTATTGCAATACAACACCACGGCACTACTTGACCCCGTATTTACTCTGTGCCTCGCCAGTTCATCTTCATTTTTTATCTCTTTTACCGGAAAAAGGCAAAAAAGCAGGAAACCGCTCTAGTAATGAGCGAAAAAAAAGCTAAATGTAAAATAGGTATCGCTGTGGATTGTACGACTCTTGTAATCTATTGGCCTAGTTGTGCTGGACTTTAATATTGATATAATATACTTGTTATGTAACTAGTAGTGTAGTACATACTCCTCTTGAATGATTATTATTCGTGTCGGATTTAAAGGTTTTATCGTTATTATTTTCCAATACTGAAGATATGCCAACCTTAAGGATTTTCAATCGGTCTGATTGGTCTTGCGATATCAGTATAGCTTCCCGTGACCTTCAGCAGATCGTCGGTACACCTTGTGGGGAGCCTCCTAACGCTGCATCTCTCGGTACGCTGCTCCTACTCGAAGACATTTCCACCCCAACAGGAGTCAGTTCTCAGAGCAATATGCCCTGCTCACTGCCACTTAAGGTTCACAGTTCATTGGATTATGACAGACTTGGTTCTCCTGCGGATCTCATTATTTCTCAATTGCCTCTTGGGTGACTTCATGGGTCAGTACCATAAGGCATTCGTTTTGAGTCACTGCGGTAGATGGGCCGAGAAAAACTGCAGAGATCATAAGTGCTGTCATATTGTGATCAAATGTTTGTCACCAAAAGTAGTTAAAAGTCAAATGAAAGCGAATTCGAACAAGGAAACTGGTTTTTAATCAAAAGAAATAATTTAATTGTTCAATAAAATGAGAAGCTAGACATGAATGAGCAAAATTAATGAGAGTTATTATGGAAATCCACAAAATTTTTAATGTTTAGCAGGTTAAAGATTGATTCGATTTTGTCATACTTATTATAAAACAAATTAGCGCTATGGAACTAGGCCAATGTATGGAACACATCAAACTATCAAAATATCGATAAATTCGAATTCAATTTCATTATCTTTTATTCAAATAGGATTGTAACAATCACTTTTGCACGTCAAAGCAGCTACGCCATTGGTTCACAAAGTCTACGGCGGGGAGACCTTGTACTGGAAAGAACCAGCAAGAAAACCAGCAAGGGCTATTTTTTTCTTCCTGTGTTAATTTACAGAGTCGTCAATTGGAAGCTGACCTCAAAGCAAAAGTACAACTTCCATTACAAGATTAGATGTGTCAGTTCACATCTACACTAATATTATAAAGAGGAAAACTTTGTTTGTTTGTTTGTTTGGTTGTAATGAATAGGCTCAAAAACGACTGGACTGTTTTTAAAAATTCTTTCACCATTCGAAAGATACATTATCCACGAGTAACATAAGCTAAATTTTATTTTGGAAAAAATAGGGTTCCGTAAGATATTTGGGTTTTTCGGACACAAGGTGTAAAAAATCAACTAGAAAAGTAACTTATTTTGCGTACTGTTTGGTTGTAATGAATAGGCTCAAAAACTACTGAACCGTTTTTTAAAATTCTTTCACCGTTCGAAAGCTATCTACAAGTAACATAGGCTAAATTTTATTTTGGAAAAAATAGGGTTGCGTAAGATATTTGGGTTTTTCGGACACAAGGTGTAAAAAATCAACCAGAAAAGTAACTTATTTTGCGTACGCTGCCTAAACTATAAAAGATAGAACCATAAAATGTTCTAATTAATTGTAGATCTTATAAATATCTACAAAGAAGCCGCGATACACTATACCTATCTATGTCGAGTGAGGCATAACAACCATTTTTTTATTTAAAAATCTGAATTTTTTTTGGACTACATTTAAACGCATTTATTTTTCTCATCCTATTAATCTTTATCAAAATAAATTATTTCATCACTAAGTACAGTTTATGTAGATATTATTTGGTCTTTGAATGATTAAAATTGGACGTTTGGTTTTGAAGTTATGGCGAAATTAAAATATTACGATTTCTGCTGCACGGCCCGTTGCGAATTGAGCGTCACCAAGGCGGGGGTGCGCGTGCGGGAGGTTATGGAATAAAATGGAGGAAAAAATTAAACACTGTGTTAAGCATTTCGATGGCGAAACGTAGTTATCTATATACAAGAAAGTCGTGTTAGTTACACTATTTATAACTCAAGAACGGCGGAACCGATTTGACTGAAAATTGGTGTGGAGGTAGCTTCAAACCAGGAGACGGACATAGAATAACTTTTATTGCAGAAATCACCCCTTAAGGGGGAGAAAAGGGGGTGGAAGTTTGTATGGAGAATCAATAACCGCTGAACCGATTAAGATGAAATTTGGTATGGAGATAGTTTGAATTGTGTGGAAGGATAAAGGGTGTAAAAAGGAGGGGGGGGATTTATAAAGGGAATCAATAAAAAAGGATTTCCACGCGAAGTCGTGGGCAAAAGCTAGTATAAGATAAAGACTTTATTAACATATCAATCTACACTTGCCTTTGCAAGTTGACCTCATGTCCAATTAGTTTTATTATCCAAATAATTATAAATAATATAATAACACTCTCTTTAAATCTATCTCTGAGAGAAGTTAGCTTATAAGTATATATAAGCTAAGTTCACGCACGATAGTTTGTGTATTTTTATTAAACGACTTAATACAAATAAAAGTTAACCTACTAAATGTTATTAAATAAATTAGTCTCATTTGCCCCAGTAGAACACATTAAAATACATCGTATGCATATGTTTTAAAGTTAGCAAGATACTATGTTGCATTTTAGGGTTCCGTACCCAAAGGGTAAAAACGGAGGACCCTATTACTAAGATTCCGCTGTCCGCCTGTCTGTCTGTCCGTCTGTCTGTCACCGGGCTGTATCTCATGAACCGTGATAGCTAGACAGATGTATTATGTATTTCTGTTGCCGCTATAATAACAAATACTACAAATAAATGTTTTGAATAAATCAAAACAGAATAAAATAAATATTTTGAAGGGGGCTCCCAAACAACAAACGTGATTTTTTTTGCAGTTTATATAGACGCTTGAAATATTCACAGAATATTTAGTTGTATATTTACTTTATAAAAATAAATACCTATTTAATTCAAATAAAAATCTAATGTTGTATAGACAATGGTAGGTACGGAACCCTTCGTGTGCGAGTCGTACTCGCACTTGGCCGTTTTTTATTTTACGTATTTGGCGAGTGTGAGTACCTATCTATGAACGGAGCATTACAGGGAACTGGTGGAATCATGAAAAAGAAAAATTAAAAAAGTACGTTACCAATTAATTAATGTCTTAATATTCTAAACATTTTTGGTAGAAAATTAAAAAAAAAAAGTCATTCATTTATAACAGTAACTTTAAACACACAGAAAAATAGCGCTATTTCAATATGTCAATAGAATTATAAGACAAATACTTTTTCTATGATGATTATTAACTGATTCTAGGAGTTGATTTTTAAGCGTCTCTTCCAATTGTACAATAACTATCCTTGTTCACAAGCGCAATCAAATTTGAAATCAATTCGGCTACAATAGAACAAATTCGTCAGAGTCCTAACTGGATTAGAAACATTAAATCCCAATACAAGACAATCAAGAAAGGTCCTCGACTCAAATTGGCGTTCCCTTTTGAGGTTAGATCCCGCAAATTGAAATAGGACTATTAGGGGACCGGTATTAATTCAATTTTATTGAAAATATATAGGCGGTAGCCTTCTGCGGTATAGATTTTTCACAGTTTACGAGTAATTACAGTTGATTTGGTGTAACTTACATAATCATTAAGGATTTATATTTAAAAAATAAAAGCCATAAAATGAAATATCTAGATACAGTTTGATGTATGTATTAGGGGAAAATGTTTGCAGTATACAATATTAATCTTGTATCTCTTCTCATGATCTATCATAACAGGCTTCTTTTTTATAGTATGCACCAATTTTCCATTGTAGTTTTATTCAACAATTATATTAACGTAGAATAACAAAGCAATGAAGCTTTAAATGGTCAAAAACATCTCTCATCTTCCACATATGTTTTAAAGAAATCAATATCACATATGCGTCCATAATTATACATTGAATCACAGTCAATTCAACAAAATTTAATCAACCACAACATTACTTCTCAAATAAAATGCCAAGCATTTATAAATTAGTTTCACTTTTAGTACCGGAGTCATGTTAAGTACAATTACATCGTACGAAAACCAATCGCCCCGAAACAAGAATGGATCAAACGCAAAGAACGCTTCGAAGATACATTCTTTGCTTCGTATTCTTTTCCGTATTCCAAAATGGCGATCGTGTTCAAACAAATAAATTTGATGTCACGTAAATATGTTGTATATTCCCCGAGCAAAATACTATGTTATATTTGTGAATTAATTAAACCAACCAACAGGGCGTAAGGATTTACGGCGTGTGACAGACATACCTACACGCATGACGTCACACGGCAACATATTAAATTATTTGGGGTTGCCAGTCGAAACGTGCCAGATAAAGTTGCTACTAAGACGTTGGAATTCTTTTGTTTGGAAAGATTTATAGGTTTCTGAATAAGGTTTTTCACTTGTGCGTTGTCTCACGGTGTTTTTGTAAATCTGTATAAGATGCTAGTGGGTTTAATATAATATTATTATCATTTTTCTGTAGAATACAGTTATATTATTATATATTATAATTCTTTTTGATAACGGCCTATCCTATGTCTAGGTACAATTCGAATCGATGGAAATTTTCGTTATAATTAACAAAGTTTCGTCATTAGATATGTAAGATAAATTTATGTTGAAAGTAACCATTTTTATGGTAATCCAAAATTGTGCAGACAGTGTTACCTAAAATCTGTCAAAAAAGTTTTTAAAATAAATGAGTGCGGCTACTTTCTTCACCAAGAGTTCGCCCCAAATGGAGTAGTTTCCAAAAACATTCTTTTCATTAATTTCATACTTTCGACAGTTAAGACGCTGCTCAAATTTCGATTGTTCGAAAAATATTTGTCGAAGTTTCAAACACCAAATTGAATCATTGATATTATTTTGTAAGATCGTCCATTTCTTTCACACACGCTTGCAACTACGAAAAATAAATAAAATTATAGGCCAACTTGATCAACAATCATCAGACTACTTTAGTATTATATTATCTGTGATCAAATATAGATTTAATAAACAATTTAAGTATAATTTAATTAAGTAGGACGCGTTGTATATCATAATTAATAGAATTTCAATTCAATTTACTTATTTATTTTGCAGTTTTTAGTTTAGATTAAACTCGTATCAGAACTACGAGTATATCATTTCTATGTTTGTTACTAGTTTTTAAAATTTAAGTAAGAATCAGAGACAAACAATGTATAAATCATTAAGAATCCTTAAATAATCATCTATGCTAAAATATTATCAGAAAACTTATAGATGATTTTTAAATACCTATTTAAAATGTCGACTTTGAGTTTTGCTATTATTAAATATAGGAATTCGTAAAAATCATTATTTAGAATTTATTACCATTCATGTCTGAAGATGATAGATAATAGAAAGATAAATAATAAAATTGGTTGACGCAAAATTCTTTTAAATCAACCAATGCGTTAGGCCTCTATAGAGGGCCAGAAAATAAAAAAAGACTTAAGTATAAAGGATTAAACACACTCGAGTACAGGTGGTGTCGTTAGTAATGGTAGGTACACTTTTTATTTTAATAAAGGAAGGGCGAGACTCTGTTTCAGGGTCGCCTGCTTGGGTACTTCCGTCTTACCTATTTCTGCTTCAAAGCAGCAGCAGTGCTTGCACTGTTTTCCGGTTTGAAATTAATGGCTATACCGTGACTTTACATCTTATGTCACATGTTGGCAACGTACACTGTGGTTCTTGTGGGGGCTGCAGATTTGCTGCAGATCTCACAAGAACCACATGCACTATACTATAGGTGACTGTTACCACTTCCCATCAGGTAGGCAGATACGCTTGTTTGCCAACTAAATTGTAAAAAAAATATTGCACCAATTTCTCGAACTAAACAAACTCTTTTCGGATTTGTGCGTTGAAAACATTGATTTACTACCAAATGGTTGAAAAAAAAATAGTGAATGGACATTATATGATAAGCGTGCATCTATTGTGCAATTAAAAGTTTTGACAATCATTGTGGCGTATATACGGTTATTTTTTTATCACCCTGGAAAATTTAAGGGACGCTTCTCGACATGGTATTAGAATGATTTAAATATAAATAAAAAAAATAACTTACTTCCTACTTAATTTTATATTAATTTTCTAAAAAATCCAAAAAAATGCTGCACTAGTTGAGAGCAGCATTTTGAGATTTTTTATTTTTTTATATATTTAAAAAAAAAAAAATTTTTTTTATATATAATAATTGATGTGTCCTGAAGCATCCCTAAAATTTTCTAGGGTGATAAAAATAACCGTGTATATGTTACGGTCAGAGTAAATAATCGGTGATTATTAATAATTACCGGTTAAAGTGATAAATAATAACCAACAAACCCTCCCGCTTCATCCTAACCTAGCCAACTGTGTTTCAGGTTCCCCAAGTCGGTTCTGTGTGGTCATAAAAAAAAATAACTTAACCTATCCGCAACTGTGTTTGAGGTGAGTTGGTTCTGGGTGGTCTATCCAACTATATTTGAGGTAATCCGAGTCCGATTATTTACTCTGATGGTATACAAGACTCTGTACCAACCAACTGCCTATAAGGCGGTGATGAATATACATTGACGTGCAGTGACTGTCGAAATTGAAAATTTGGTTACGCTTCTACGTCACTTGCAAACCTAATACATATGAAAACTGTCATGGACACTATGTAAAAGCGACAGGACGATAAGTTAATAGTGGTAACGTGCAACCAACCATACGAACAATTTCAAATTCAAAAATCGTTATTCAACCGATTACAATTGGCATTCTGTCATCGCCACTATCTCCTGTTTCACTGGCATCCATCTAATCACGCGACAGACACGATATGTTAGGCGTTGTCAATAGCCATGTCGTGACGGGCGCGCGGGCGGGGCACGCAAATCGCAGCCGAACCCGGGACATTTGCTAGGCAATGATTTATGGAGCTCTGTTATCGACACGCCGCAGCCTACCCTTCTGTTGATGGCTAGGGTTGACACGCTGTCTACGCACACATGTAATTTTGCTAAAACGGGATTATTTTTAACTAAACTTCCTAAAAAACATACGTATTTCAGTCAAAAATATTTTGATGAAACTGTAAACTTATTACTATTAAACCATGTCATTGCAACCAAACATGTCATTTTCTATGAATCTAATGACAGTATCGGCGGTATATTACATTATTTTCTAATAATGTTCTTCATAGTTTTTATGAGAAATTCTTGTAATTATTTTTTGTTGTACAATACAATAAAGTTGTACAATACATACATAATTAATAGCTAATTAATATGATCTGTATAAAATAATATCATCACTCAGCCTATACAAATAATGAAACATTTTTATATACCCGCAACTACATTTCGCCATAATAATTTTAAAAAATACACACTTATCACTTAGGGTTATAAAAATAGTTGACAACCTATTTTCAGCCCTAGGAATATACACAAAAAAATTATAGAAATTGGTTAAGCCGTTTCGGAGAATTTTGGTTGCAAACACTGTGTCACGAGAATTTTATATTACTAGCTGTTCCAGTGAACTACGTTTCGCCATTAAAAAATAAAAAATACACCCTTATTACTTAGGGGTGTAAATCATTTTTTACGATCACCGAATATATCCATAAAAATCGGTCAAGCCGTTTTGGAGAAGTTCGGTTACAAGCACTGTGACACGAGAATTTTATATATTAGAAGATTAATATTATTCTCATTTAAAATAATCCATTTCCATGCTCTATTGCGTCATAAGCTTCTAGTGTTTTATCATAGAAGAACTCTAGTCGGTCACAATCTTTAGCAGCCCTGATTTCCAGCCTAAATCTCGTGTCCAGTAGTGCGTGATCCTTCCCCCGCGCGTCTATCCCGCGTTTTTTGTAAGATTTTCCGGTCCGCTGCGCCCGCGCCGCTCACTGCCGCTGATTAATCGACTATTGATTGGAACGGACATTTAGGGCGAGGGTAGGTCAATTTAGTTTTACTTTTTTAAATAAAATTAGGCAAAGGATCAAAGTTTTATCGAGAAATTTCTTGCATATCCAATTTATCTGGGCATATTCTCGGCCCATCTACCGCAGTGTCTCAAGACGAAAGTCTTCAATTCGTGCGTGTTGCCAGTGATGACATACGGAACTGAGACGTGGCCGCTTACAATGGGTCTCATAAGAAGGCTCAAAGTCACCCAAAGGGCAATGGAGAGGACTATGCTCGGGGTTTCTCTACGTGATCACATCAGAAATGATGAGATCCGTAGAAGAACTAGAGTTACTGACATAGCCCAAAGAATTGCAAACCTTAAGTGGCAGTGGGCAGGACACATTGCTCGTAGGACTGACGGCCGTTGGGGCGGAAAGGTCCTCGAGTGGCGGCCGCGTACCGGGAGACGCAGTGTTGGTAGGCCCCCCACAAGGTGGACCGACGATCTGGTGAAGGTCGCGGGTAGCCGCTGGATGCGGGAGGCGCAGGACCGATCGGTATGGAGATCCTTGGGAGAGGCCTATGTCCAACAGTGGGCGTCTCTTGGCGGATATGATGATGATGATGATATAAATAAATGAGCTGAAATTTATTAGGGACTAAAAAAACGTAATGAAGCCATATTCGCTCTGACATGTCGTGTGATTTCTAATTATAAAAACATTCTGGCAATCTGACAGTGGTTTACCCAAGTAGGTACCATGGAAAAAGTGTCGAACATTTGTCAGTATATTCTGATCAGCCCCCCTAGACAAAAGCCACACGCTAAGCTTTCCGCAGTCGATCTGCAGAAAAATGTATGGAGATGACATTCGCTGCGGAAAAAATAGCGTGAGGTGGTCACAGGCTAATGTCATCGCCATACATTTTTCTGCGGAACGACTACGGAAAACTTAGCGTGTGGCTTTTGTCTAACTAAGGGGTCTGATTACGATGAAACCAAACTACATAGCTTATGAAAAGATCTGCTTACCACATTTCAATTACTTAAGTATCTTAGTGTGCGTATTAAAAAAAATTATTGATTGAATTAAACGTATTCCATGTTTTTGATACGACCGTTTGCCATTGTATTTAACCACCTCCGTGGTCTAGTGGCTGAGACCACCGGGTGTTGATCGGGCGGTTCGGGGTTCGATGGAAGCAACAAATTTTAATCTTCTGCCCCATTGATTTACTATCAAACGTAGATAGAGCACTTCATACAAAAACGCGCTTGAAATCTGTCACCTAATCGACTATACATACGCTGTTAAATAGGTAGGTGAATATGCACACCCGAATTAAAATTACCATAAAGAAAGTACCGTATTTATCGAATTCAACCTTATTCGTTATTATTACGGCAACTATTTGAAGTACAACCGTGTGCAGTTACATCATTTCATACCTAGCCACATTAAATTTGACGTTTTAGTAATTGCTACAAGAAAATATCAACTTTATACTCTCAAACATAATGCTCAAAATTGCTTATCGCGTTGTCGCTCCAACGCATGGAAAAGAACTGCACGAGGCAGTTCTTCACCGGCCCACTTTTCGAACGTTCATGCGTTATCTACGTTTGGTAGTAAATCAATGTTCTGCCCCCGTATTCTGCTCGCTTTGGTTGGCGGTAAGGCTTCTGAGCCCGCCTGGTTCGATATGACCGTGTTATCTAAGTTTGCCGCCATAATAACAATTATAATAGCATTGTTGTGTTCCGACAGTAACAGGTAAGAAACCCAGTTCGTCGGTTTTAGAGTAGGACTCCACTATTAGCCTTATTTTTTTTATTTACGTGCTTGTTCCTCTGATATGTGTCTTCAGAGACGTTTTACAACTATACTCTTTCATTTCAGTTCCCGCTTATATGCCTCTCGTACTTTCATGCTACATACTTTGTCTTTCTCTTATCCATCCTCATTCATTCTTTACATTACATGTTGTTTACTTATACTATGTTTTAACACGGGACTGGGGAGTGGGAATAAAATTTAACGCTTTTCTATATTTCTTACATTACACATTTTAACTTACAGAATTTCTTTTTCTTTATCTTGCTTCTATATCCTTATTACCTCAAATCATTATCAAATGTATTGCCATATCTTTACTAACTTATTCTATTCTTTATCTCTATTTTATGTATAACGTTTTTATGTAGGTATATATTTATTTATTTCATTATTGTACATTGTAATATACTTATATCAATACACTTTTTATATATCTATATATGATTGTCTAATTCTGTGTAAAAAGAAACAAAACGCGCCACCGAGGATTGGTCACATCTGTTATCAATATTACCACCAGAATATTATTTAATAGATGCATTACAGATCATCGCGCGTTTTGTTTCTCTTTATGACTGCTCCCGTTACTTTTTCGCAGAACTTCAGAAGCCTGCTTCTTTGTTTTTTATTATTTAGCATACTCTGTATTGTGTGTACTGTCAGTTTCTCATCTACTGCGATTTCTAGCTCGACTCTATCAGCTGCATGAACAGGGCGCTCTAAGTATTAGCCTTATTGTCACTTAGCATCAGGTGAGACGAAGGCCAAGAGCTTCCCTGACATATACAAAAAATAGGTAAGAAGCTTAAAACAAAGAGGTAATTTTAATGAGTAATAAAAATTCTTCTAACTTGAAAGAACAACAAAAAAAATCAATAGGGTTCCATAAATTACGGAATATGGAATAAATCTATTAAAAAATGTGAACTCTATAATATATGTTGTAACATCAGCAAAGTAAAATCATTACATACAAAATGTTACTATAACTTGAACGTCAAGTTCTCGAAGAAGTATTAGTAAGATGTTCTCGCTCAAACCACAAACCGCCAATTTGCAGACTCCGAAGCGTGATCAAAGATGACGTGCTCAGTGCTCATAACACACCCGACTGCCGATATTTGCTGAACACTACCTGAAGCTATGGAGTGGGTCGGCTATACAAATATCACATGAACACAATTAACTAATCGTTGGTTACATAAACTATGGTTTAAATGAATGCGTTTCTGGAAACTTATACGCTCTTTTCATTAAGTGCAAAAAGCTCTTAATCTCACCCGAATGGGGGGAAGTTAAAAAGGAGGTTTAATCTAGACTTCTCAAATAATGAGAGGAATTGCTGATCTTGACTTGAATTTGTAACCAACCAACGAAAAAGAAAAAAAAGTTAATTCCATTCTTTAAATAAGTAGGTTTCCTGAATATCATTATCAAGTAAGATATAGATAAATTTACTGCAAGAGGAATATCTGGCAGTTAAAAATGAGGAATATCTCTATTACTTACCAGATACGATATCAAATTATTGAGCTGCCTAAATATATTAAATTGAATTTGATTAAACGTATTTCAATTAGATCCTTTGCTCAATTGATTATAGTTTCCTTAAAATATCTTAAACACCTAGTTAACGAATTGATGTCACCGGGCTTTATACATCTGTGAAGATGTGGTAAAACTATATTAATAATTATTATTAACACTGAAACGAGGCGGGTCGCCTCGTGTCTGTACGACGAAGCTTCTGAACTTAACGAAGGCTTAATATTATATGAAGACACGGAGAAGGATTAACTTTGAAATTATGTTTTTAGAGTGAAGCGAGTGTGTGGTTGTGAACTTTACATCATAATTAACTTTGTTTATGAAATAATTTTGATGGTTTTAGTTTTAGCGGTAGATTTGTCACGAAATTCGAATTTGGTTATAAATAATAATAATTTATTACTATTCCAAAAGGGTTATCCGCTTGAAATAATTTCTTCTGCCTTCAAAATAACAATTACAATATCATACTCGTATTATTGTTGCAACACTTACCATTAATATCATAAAAGTTTTTTGACATTTTTAATAAATCACATCATCACAATCAAAATTAAAAAAAAAAACTATCTGTGCACGCGAAATACCTTTTGCCATAATAATTGTCCAAAACAAATACTGGAGAGGGCTAAAATTATCACGCAGACGTATAACAATAGCCTACGACCTTTTCTCAGATTTACCAAATATACACAAAAAAAATAGTTTAAGCGGTATCAAAGGAGTTCGATAACCAACCATTGTGACACGAGATTTTGCAACCGACTTCAAGAAAGGAGGAGGTTTTATGTTGGACTGTATCTATTTTTTATGTATGTTCAACGATTACTCCTCCATTTGTGGGTCAATTTTCAAAATTCTTTCTGTAATCGAAAGAGTATACTTTTGCGGTGGTCTCATTACCACCAAGTCTTGATTTGATGATGGAATCCCAGGAAAATCAAGGGAAACCCTTCAAATTCATAGGCACGTCCAACATATTTCATGTGTTTTTCCGAAGATATTCAGGTATTTGCGTCGGCGTCGGCGTCAAGTCCTGCTTGGCGTCGGTGCCAAGCAGTTAAAATAGAAGAACAATTAATGTAGTTAGTTGAAAACTGGCACCAACTTCAATATAAAAATGTGAAGTTGTACGAGTATGTATTATTACATTATTTATGACTTTTTAAAGTTGGTTATATTTTTTGTATTTTTTTTTTATAATATATTACATTTATGCCTACAATACCTATGTTATATGTTATATCGGATTTCCAGTCTAATTGGATTATTGTGATGCTGAACGCATTAACAGTGCGAGGCTGGCGGCGCGCCAAGTTATTTCAGTTTTCACGAGCCAGTGCGTTTCAGCCGTTACGTCGCACCGTGATCTGACTTTGTATGAGGCTACGCCCCGCTTGAGGAATATGATTTCGTTTCCTGTTTATTCTCAGGCATAAACTAGTTATGCCGAGACTTCGTCAGGTGGACGCGTTGGGAACATCTTCAACCCGTATACGTCTCACTGACGTGATGACGCTTCGTGTTTCGATAAAGAGCAATACGTCTACTACACTACGTTGTCAGAAGGGCCGGTGTAAGTCTGACCAGATTCACCAACCTTGTCTTAGCTTAGGAGACTCCTATGAAGTATACTGTCACTTTTTGTCTTTAATGATATGAATGTGACAGCTTGCCACCTAACAGTATCCTATGCTAACGAGGTTAGTGAAGTTGGCCAAACAGTAATTCAAGATAATAGGCATCGGCTAACCTCGTGTTTCCGAAGATGACCGGCACATCTAGGCAGTGTAATGATATAGAGATGCTCTTGTGATGGTAAATGATTTTAGCGCCAAACTACTTTTTGTCAATTGTCTTTGATAAGTTAGACGATTGTTTCCGATGTTCTGCGATGCCCATTATTTAATTTGAAGTACTGTACGTACCTACAAAATTTTATTTTTTTATTCACAGAAGGGAAGCTTTTGGACTTTATCCCACCTGATAAGTGACGGTCGAAGATGAAGGCGAGCTTCACCTGAGGTCTAATTCTATTAATAGTTACAGCTGAATCGAAATTAGCCACTGTGATAGACCAATCAGAGCGCATAATTATGATGGCTTTCAAATTGTTCGATGACGTGATAATGTGGCGTTCTGATTGGTCGAACGCAGTGGTTGAGTTTCGGTTCAGCGGTCGCTCATTACCGGAAAGGGCCTTCTGAACTCTTGAACAGTTTAGTGGCCACGGCGTAAAGTGGCCTATCTGTCGGTTTTTTTATAAGATACATTTTAGCGAGTGCACTTACGAGCTCCATAATTTTACACCACCTGCTCCATTCCTTTTCAGACATTGAAGACGTATTTCGGGGATTTATCATTCCGGGATGTCATTTCACTTTGCCGTACACAACTTATGGGCAATTCTTTTTTATTCTTATTGCTGAGGAATGGAACTCTTTACTTCGTCGGTTTTCCCAGGTCAATAAAAATTTGGGTCTCTTTAAAGAAGGGTGAATGGGCATTTTCAAGGTAAGCGCGCTCTATCACAGACCCAGTTTCGTTTACCATGTTTCTGGGTCAAGCGCAAACTTATATACCTACAAGATGTTTAGTCAATACCTATTCATGCAATCATAGTCATAAAAAAATATGGCGTCATTGAAAATTCGAAATTGTAAAATTATTTTTTTAATTCCCCATACATGTTTTTACAGACCCAACTATTTGTTTGGGTGATTTCAAAATTAATATAACATTTTCGAATTTTTAATGACGCCATATTTTTTTTATATTTTCACTGTGTTAATATGGGTAGGTTTCGGTTTCTTACCTAACTGTGGGAATATAAAAATGTTATTAACATTGTTATTATGGTGACAAATTTAGTTAAGATGGTTTTAGCTAGAGGGGGCTCAGAAGCCCTACCAGTAACCAAACCAAGCTAATAAACTTTCGCCTCCATGACAAATCAAATCCCGGAACTCGAGATCAGTGTCGGGTGGCTTTAACCACTCTACCAGCACGGAGGCGACTAGTGGCAAACGCGTATTAATAACAATTCTTTGTCAATTGCCACCAATATTTGTCGCCGTAGTGAAAATGTCAATAATAATGTTGTGTTTCGACGTTTAGAGGTAAGATAACCAGAGGCCCAATTCAGCTAATAAGCTACAGCCGAATTGAAACTGAACCGTTGCGGTCGACCAATCGGAGCGCTTATATTGCCTTTCAACTGCTCGATGACGTGATAATGTGGCGTTCTGATTGGTCGATCGCAACGGTTCAGTTTCGATTCAGCTGTAGCTTATTAGCTGAATTGGGCCTCAGTTCCTTTATTGATGAAGAGTGATGTTAAATATATTGCTTGTATCTTTGGGCTTATTAACAATACCTCCTTAATTATATTAATGTAGCAGAAAACACCAATAATTACCTAAAACCACCAAAAAAATTCACTTTGTGGCAATTTTATCGAAATAACACAATGAAATTACTTACTATGTAACATCGTATAACGTTATATTAATAAGAGCGAAATTGAAATCTGAAAAGAATTGAAAATCTGCATACATGAGAGTCCATAATTAAAAACTGACCATTGCCTGAATTTCACGTTGTATGTTCAACCGGCGATCCTGTACCTACGGCGAGCGTATGAAATGGGCTCTCAAAATGCTGAATGGAGGGAGAGCCTGAAAATATATGTTTTCGAATAAAAATCCTGGCGTGTTCCGCAGAATGCAACTTAAAAATGCAGGTAGCGTGGGCACTGGCAGAGCAATGGCTTTAGAAATATAACGTTACACGGTAACAAAAAAGTTATACCTGCATAATTATGAAGTTCTTATACACATTTAGTTAAAAGAGTCAAAGATGACTTGTCTTAATCTTACATAAGCCTACATTGATTTTCAAAAAGCTTTAAATAATATCATCTATTTCGTGATCAAGTTTGAGTGATTACAATTTGCTATATCCTTATAATGAAGTTAATTTCTACAATTTTAGTTTTCATTTCAATTTCAAGTATACTTGAAATTGAAATAAAAAATTAAAATTGAATGCATATCTCAAAACTTTAGGTTATAAACTATTTATAAATGTCTAAAAATATAAGTAATAATACTAAAATAACCTTTATCTGATATATTAATATCTCGTGATAAGATAATATAAAATAATATACAATAAAAATACGTTGCATACATTTAATTACCACAAGTATAAGAAGTCATTTGTAGTTAAATTTGATACTCCTTTTCTTTTTGTAAAAGACGGAAGAACCAAATAAAGTGGTTTTCCACAATAACATCTTTGCAAAGAATGGAAAGGAATCTAGATACATCAGAACATCATACATTATCGATGCCACAATCACTAAATTCCCGTACACTAAACGCTTACAGCTGAAATCAAATAAGGGCGCTTCGACTATTTCTCATCACATTAATTTCCATACTGGACTGTGAGCCTCGACAGCCCATCTTGCGAACTATAGGCTCCTGGATGTACACCGGCTTTAGGATGAATCTCTGCATTGGTTTAAATAGACTTAAGAACTTAAGATCTGGCGTATTCTAATCAATTCGTTGAAACATTTTTGTAGAGATTATGTCCAGAATGTTGTTGTTTTTTTTTATGCCCGCAATCTTCGTATTACCCGATAGAAAGTGATGATAAATTCCAAATCGGAAACTGGCACAATCTGCATTCTCAACAGCACTATAACTATGTTTGACAATTTATGTTGAATATGATTTGTATTTGATGGATGAAAGAAGAGTTCACATAGCGGAGATGAGAATATCCAGATGGATCTCTGTCGTGACTAAAATTGGATAAGATTAAGAATGTATATATAACAGGAGGTTTGAAAAAATGACAGAGAAAATAAGAAATAACTAGGTTAGTATGGTATTAGGCATGTGATGAGAAGGGACGAACGTAATATGTTACCGGAAGAGTAAGTATGCATCTCTTCTTAAACTATAAACACCTAAACTACAATAACATAATATCAATTAACAATAAAGCTGAGCTGTGATGATGATGATGAATTCACAAAAAAAGTAAAGGTGCTCTTTAAAAAATGCCAGCTCGTAACAATTATAAGTCTACAATCAATCCGTTGACCATGGACACGTGTTTCGTAGTGCGCCAAGCTCACGAGAGCCTTCTATTGTGTGGGATTACCACTGATGTTGGCTTTTGTCTGCTCTAGATATGGTCTACAGCTATAGTCAAATATACCATGGCTTATTGCCAGGTCTTATCTTTACTTTTGTGCAGCTATGGCAATTATTAAAGCGTGCAGGGAGAAAAAATCAACAACTATTTCTAAATAACTATTGTGAGACTTAGTTAAATTTTAGACGGGTCTTCTCACGAAATATGTCAGTTACTCTCAGACTAGTTTCGGGGCATCACCACCTCACCCTGAACAAGGGTCCCCGATGGACCTGAAACTAGTCGGAGAGTAACCGACATATTTCGTGAGGAAAGTCGTCTATATCTTTCTGTTTCTAAATCAAATTACCGGACAGGAAATGGTCAAGTTGATTAAAAAAATCATCAAAATATATCTGTATTTCGATATATTTGGATGATTGGATTCATATTATTATTAACGAAGCTTACTTGTCTTGTATTAAACATTAACAAAAAATAATTAGAATTGAAAAAATAGATCATATAGGTAGTGTGAACAAAGCGTCGATAGTATGAAATTGGCTGTAAAAACATTTTTTAAAGCTAATTTTTATTTAAATGTTTTCAAATAGGAAAATAAACTTTAAATTAAATTAAATCTATCAATTGATTACATGACACAGTTTTTTGTATATTTTCCTCAATTTACGCG
Source organism: Schoenobius gigantellus (assembly GCA_963935595.1). NCBI lineage: Eukaryota > Metazoa > Arthropoda > Insecta > Lepidoptera > Crambidae > Schoenobius > Schoenobius gigantellus. The sequence goes on from OZ012541.1 coordinate 57,653,578, forward strand.
CTACGGGTCTAACTGTATTCTATCGCGTCAACGCGTATGTTTTAATTTTAACATCTTACATAATATGTGACCAATAGCTTAGCGCGTTAATTGGTATATTTTTGTACATTGTTTAACGTAAGACGTTAATAACTTTTGTAGCAAACTCCTCAATTAGTCGCCGTTTTTAGTCGTTATATTTACGTAATTCAACACACTAACGTTAACACTAACATAAACGCAATTGGATCCAAATATAAAGAAAAGACCACTTATTCGTTTAATGGCAGATTCTTGTTTGGGCAGATTCTTTATACGACAGAGTGCTATGCCCTTGTCAAAAAAAAAGCCTCAAACGCCTGCAAACAGTAGAGACGCTGTATTTTAAACGTTCCAACCACAGAAAGAGAAAAAGGATATCGTGGCTGAAAAAGTCACTTTTCAGAGCTGCTGTATCAAAGGTAGAAATTGCCATAATGATTGCCAATCTGCGGTAGCAGATGGCACCATAAGAAGAAGAACCACAGAAAAAGACCTCAACCGGTCAATGACCAGGCCGCTGCTGCTTTAGTCTTGCCTTAAGCAAGATGTGGTGATAGCTCTCCCTGCAGCGCGTGGACAGTCTGACGGAAGAAGAAAGGTAGAGTATATCCATCAATATTTTCTGAGACACACACAACTTGTACAACACGCAACGACCCCATTGGTCGTATTTTCTTGAAGAAAAAGAAGATTTTTTTCTAAGATGTAAAGAACTGATGGTTATTATTTATTTAACACACAACACGGAAACTTTTACCCTTAATTTTGTCTGATATTAAATGAAGATAAGGTCAAAAATGGCGGCGAGCTTCACCTAAATTTCTGAACAACTAAGGTACTGGTTATCTTACTTCTAATAGGCTAGATGACAAAAAATTTTTTTTTGCTTTAATAGAAGCTCATTCATATAGTAAACAGAAAGAAAAAATCGGTTTTCGAATAACAATAAAAACAACCAAGATATAAGGCATTAAAGATTTTTCTCCATCTCTTTCTAGCAAAACGGCAATTTACAAGGAGTTTATATGGCCGTACTCAACAGTGACGTCACGGTTATACGGAATATTATGACACCATATTTGGTAAGACGGTGGTAGGTAGACAGGCGGGCTCAGAAGCCCTGCCACCAACCAAACCAAGCGGTAAAACTTCAGCCTCTATAGGGAATTGAACTCCGGACCTCTAGATGCTTAGATATACCACTAGACTTCACTCGTTACAATTTTCGATTCGTGCACACATGCGACTACCCGAATTCATCAAACATGAATTTGTTATCTTAAATTACGCTCATAACAAACAGACGCGTGTTCATACAAAATGCATGAATCTCTTTAATTGCCCATTCTCTAGTCCGGCAAATTATACATTCACGCCCGGAGCCCGCCGCGGCTGACGTAACTATTGCAGCTTGATACAAAGCAAACATTAGTTCGCCCATGCATTATTGTCAAGCACAGGATCGCAATATGCCGACCCGGTTCACCTTATAAATATGAGGAGTTCAATCAAAACTAGACTCTCCTTTACGGAAATAGAGCTCTATTCATTTCCTCGTTTGATACAGGTTATTGTGTTTTCACACTACCCTACGTTGAACGTGGAACGAGCCAGCAAGTCAGTACGCGCCGGTGGTCAGAGGCGCCTATGACAAAGATTGGGAGCAACACGGTTGGCTTTATTAATAACTGCACGTTTTCCGGTTGTGTGGTCCCGCGCGCGCTGGAAAATGGCCGGTGTGTGGTCATTTTAGATTTTGCCGTGCCCCGAAAATGATGTTTGGCTAATGAAATGTTGAATGTCAATGACAGTGATACGGTGTATTTGAGTAATGATTTGAAATTGCTAATTCAGTTCGAAGAATGGGTATTCTGGATTTGACATGTTTTAGGGTTCCGTGCCCAAGAGGAAAAACGGAACCTCTAAAGATCACTTCGGTGTTCATCTTTCTGTCTGTCTGTGCCAGAAACGCGTAGAGAAATGTTAAACTGAAACTGAAATTCATAATATCATAATCTTGGGCCTAGTTCCTTTCAGTTGTAAAAAATCAAACTTGTAACTCAATCATAAAGGAGGCACCAAGAAGAATGGGCCAACCATAAAGGAATGACACACGCTAAGCTGTTTATGGGCATGAAGAAATGGCCTCAACTTACATTAAGTTCGAGCAGATCTCAGACTCGCTTAATGGCTTTGACCGGTCATTTTAGTACTAGGATCATGCTCAACTGACACACTAGTTCCAGAACTTGTAGGTCCTGCAAGGAAGAGGAAGAGAGCATGGAGCATCTTCTGTGTCACTGCGATGCTCTAGCCTGCAGGAGGTTAAAGCTGACGGGAATGGGATACCGGAAGACTACAACCCATGCCACCAAGAGATATAATCAGACTTATGGGATACCGGAAGACTACAACCCACGCCACCAAGAGATATAATCAGACTCATGGGATACCGGAAGACTACAACCCATGCCACCAAGATATATAATCAGACTCATGGGATACCGGAAGACTGCAACCCATGCCACCAATAGATATAATCAGACTCATGGTCACGACTGATTGGACCGAAGGCGGTGATGGCTTTAAGGACTCAACACGAGGAAGCACAAAAGATCCATGAAGGGTCGAAGTACGAAGGCTTCTCATGCTGGGCCGCCCGTAAGATAAGTTAAGATAAGTCATATTGATCAGATGATATGACCGATTATGACGCATATTTTCGCAATTTCGGCGATTTCACAATGGAATCAAAACGTTGACCTAAATCATGAAATTTGTCAAGAAGCAATTTCTTATAGCACATTTAAGGCGAGAGTTCCCAGGAAATCTACTCGTGCACTGCGACTGCTTTATTGCAAGGAAATATTTGTCGATAATTGCATAGCTTCTAATGTCGCTTGTGCGCTATGACTGAGCGAAAACCTTACTTTTTACAGGTTTCAATCGATTGTTGGAAAACTGGAGTATACAAAATAAAAAAAATATTTTTGCAATTTTCTAGACGATAAAAACGCACAACTATTGGTAAAACTTTTCATGTCATTTATTTTCTTATTCACAGCTTTTTTTAAAAAAATTTTGAACGGAGCTATTTTTGGATTTTTTATCAACAATGTCATATATAAATTTGAGAACTGATTGTTTTATATTTGTGGCGGTACAGTAAATCGAAATTGCTTGAAAACGGGAAAGTAGAGCCTTAAGGAAAAACCTGAAAATCATAAATATTTAGTTAGGAGCTAACACACTAGATTTTTTTTGAACCAAACCCACGGTGCGTGAGTGATTCGCACTTGGTCGGTTTTTTAGGTTACTTCCCATAAACGTTCCACTGATAGTTTTTTCTCACTGGGTTATTGCAGGGTTAAGTTGCGAGTTACCCTCTATTCGTAGAGGTAAACTCTCTAGGTCGACTCCTTCAACATCCACGGAAATAAAGGAAAGCAGCGATATACGTATTTAAACTCTCATTAAAGTCCAATATTTCTGTTTAGTATTAAAAAAATATAAATCTTAGTTAATTTTGTGTTTTTGTTAAAATTTGTATACTTATCTGTGATCGCAGATATACAAAGAAACACTGAACTATTTTAAATAGCATTAAGGAATAAAATAGTGTAAGCTAAAATTGTGTAAGCTAGAAAACTATTTGTAAATTCGTAAACTCTGTATTTATTAAAGGCTTTGGTGAGTGACTGACTGAGGTATCAACGTAGAGCCCTTACGATACAGGGGTTCGTTGACTTATGCAGGCTTCCAGTATGGAAGGATTTTTCAAAATTCCCACAGGAAGCTTAGAAATCCATATCTTAAATAAAGGAAGCTACAGTGAGAGCTAGCTAGAGAAGCGAAAAGTAGTTCAAGGTTCACGAACACAGTATTTCAATAAAACTTTAAAATGACCACCGCAATTTCTCTTAGAAAAAAAATCCTTGTATTTAATCTCGAGATAGAGTATAAAAGTTTTAGACACGCCACTATAACAGCACTTGTACATCAAAGAGTTACCAACCTATTATAACATAATTTTTACGCGACAACGCAACAATGCGCCGAGCCAAGAATACCGGCCGGGAGCGGGTCTAATAAAAAATAAAACTTTGTAGGCGGGCGGGAGGCCTAACGAGCGTGAAGTGTAAAATCACTCACTGATCACGCAGCCAGCCTGTAACTCCCGTACCATGTAATGGGCACTCATTGGAAACTGTCCCGAGCAACCTCCGCTTCCATTCTTTGAAAGTTCACGGACAATTTTTTTATACACTCACCTATTTAACTTGCCGACATACATATCAGTCTCTAGTGAGGCGGTAGGTACAGGTTTCGGTAAACATACTTTATAGATGAGGTCTAATGAAGTCTGATTGCGTTGCGATCATTTTGCGTTCTTAAGTTGAAGACATCTGCCCCCCTAGACAAGATGCATTTCGATAATCGCTAACGCAAACGCTAGAAGGAAAATGTAGCGATTTGACGTAATCCCTCGCTTAGGTTTCGAGCGCAATTGTCAAATCTCATACATTGTTCATTTAGCGATTGCGTTAGCGATTATCGAAAGACATCTTGTCAAGGGGGGCAGGTTTATAAATAAAGCAATACCGAGAAGTCAAAAAAATGACTAATTTTGTATGTACTTACTGTTTTCAAAGCTGTAAATCTAAACCAGTAAATGAAACAGATATACTTAATTGTGCGATTTTCAAATTTATTTTTATAAAATGTCGTAAAATATAATTATATGATTTTATTCCCTTCTCCTACGATTTTATCTTGAAAAATACAAATTCGATTTTTTTATCTCAAAAGAATCGAAAGCTTTTTCAACATCAACAACAAGACTAGAGGCCAGCTCATTAGGAATTCGTGTTGAATTTAAAATACAAAAAAAATAAAAATATAAGCTAAGGAAAAATTTACCTAATGGAATATTACTGGGACGTTTTTTATTTCGTTCGTTAGAAAACTTGATTGGGACTTGTCCACCATACTGTACGTTTGAGCAACCATTGAATATTCACGCAGGAATCACGGTATCAACCCGTCAACGTGCATACATAAATCCAATCAGGGGTCGAGAAGACCCGTAGCGATGTTTATGCCAGCTCCGCGCATACATGTTTGTATGTTGTTGTTCGCATGTGCCGAATGCATTGATGCAGCGATTCTAGGGTTAGGGTTGTCAAAAATTATAACAAAAATATCATGAGTTTTTTTTACAAGGAATGTCGTGTAACAGAATAAATAACCGTCAGTAATTTACGTTAAATACAACTAGTAACTGAAACATTTATTAATGATTTTAAATGATTTTGCGATAAAACTACTAGTACTTATATAATGAATTTGAATAGATACTATTTGTAAGTAATAATAAATACTTAATACTACAAATACTACTTTTATTCTTTTGTCATTAGTAAGTTAGGGTTCATTCCAAAATTGCATCTCAACTCATTAAAGTCTCGAGATTAATAAGAGGATTAGTAATATCTAAGGACATATGTAAGGCCTGAATTTTGAAATAGCTTCCACGTAGTGTCAATTTGGTCTTGAGATGTACCATACATTTAGCAAGAAAGTTACGGGTGTTCTTTGGAAATCCTGAACTTTAGTGCATTCACTGATCGTTTCCCACAATTGAGCTACAAGTTTCGAAAAGATTTAATATGACTATGAAAAACAATTGAACCGTTGACAACCCTATCGCATAGCGAAGCAGGTACCGTGGCGAAGTCATTAGCAGTAATGGCTGATCCACTCTGCGCCGCCAGTTCTAGTGCGGTTATCTTATGTACCTACCAGGCTTACATGCAGCTATGTACGGCTAAGACTTCGGACGCACTGTGCTGTGGCATGTATCTTGTTCAATAATTAGCCCACGATCTTGAAATGGTTAAGCACATTCCGATAGTGATGAGGCTGTTTTATATTGTCATATTCATACTATGTTGTTACTTTTGGATTCATAAATAGCATTAATATGTTTTAGCTTGTGAAAACAACAGCCGATAATACAGAAATACGAATATGCTATTAAAGAATGAAAAAAAATATGATCAAAACGAGCGAGTTCAATCTGTATAAGATTAAACTTGACTAAACTATAACTACTTAATATGCATTTGTAGGTACTGGCGCTATTATATTCTTAGAGGGTTTTTTATTTTGTGAAAATTGATATTTTTATATTATTTTGTGGCTGCAATTTTTAAATAATTATAAATAAGTTTCAAACAAAATCAAAACATTATAAATTTCATTTCGGGCAGAATACGCACCTGCTGCGTCTTACTGTGAAGTCACAACCACTTCTTTACCCCACCCCAGCGCAGTTTCAACAGTATTGATGTCTTTTGAACTTGTTTAGTTTTTCTTATTTGTTTTATACAACTTGTTGATTAAATAAAGCAAAATCTCAGACATCCCAACTTCACGCTTTAACTCTTTGATAAAAATACAGAATTAGCAGTAAGAACATGTTTGTATAAAGTAGATATTACCAAGATGAGTATTATACCTATTGTTTAAACTGTGAAAAAAAAATTCTGACTCTACAAGTCTAAATTCAACATACCCATGTAAAAAGATTAAACCGTTTTGGTGGTGCCCCAAGTAGACTCCACCACGTCGGCGTTTCACCGAGTAAGGAATTTTGGGTTGATTGCTGATGCCCTACTACCCGCTCATAGAAAGTATTGTGGCTTACCCCGATTCCCGTTGTCTCCGTCCGTCTCCTCCGTAGCCGGTGGACTTCCTGAGCTAGCTCGAAGGAAGTCGCGGCTCCTGAAGTTCTGCAGTGGATCCACCGGTGGAGACCGGAGCACTACAAAGGCCTATTAGGCCACCACGACTCACACACGCGATTTTGATACCTTGCACAACACAAAGCGGGCTTTCGCACCCCGATATTAGGTGCGCCGCGCAAATCACTATTTGCTTGAATATTGTGTATTATATTTTATTCCGGCCCGCATATAACCTCTAAGCATGTCATGACATTTCGACTCGACTCAACTGACATATCACATGCGGCCGGCCGCCAAAAAAAAAGCTGTCACTGCACAGACTAGAATGCAGTGCCGCCACTCGCTCTTCCTCGAGCGTGAACATCCCCCCGCTCCGGACAGTCCCGGACTGTCCGCCAAATCAGTCTAAGGGGAGGCGAGAAAGAGTAGCGACCGCGCGCTTCAAAACAGAATCCCCAACTAGGACCTCGGCAAACCTGGGCACACCATCAGACCCTAGAGTAAGTTGGACAATGCGTCCGCGACGCCAACGTAAGGGTGGCAGGTTTGGGTCCTTCACTAACACGAGGTCTCCAACCCTCGGTGGGTTTGTCTTATCTGACCACTTAACGCGCTGTTGCAAAATGTGTAAATATTCAAGGTGCCAGCGGCGCCAGAAACTCTGGGTAAGCTGCTGGAGCAACTCAAACCGCGAAAGGCGTCCGGGATTGATATCTCTATAAGGATACTCGGGCAGGGCGTTAAGTGGTCTGCCTATCAAGAAATGGCCCGGCGTGAGGGCCTGCAAATCGTTCGCGTCGGTAGACAACGGACATAACGGACGCGAGTTGAGAACCGCCTCAATCTTATGAAACACCGTCGCGAGTTCCTCAAACGTGAGAATAGTCTCCCCAATAACGCGGCGAAGGTGAGTCTTGGCGGCCTTTACAACAGATTCAAAAATCCCTCCCCAGTGAGGGCAAGACGGCGGGGAGTATCGCCATGTTACCCCCCTACGGGAGAGTGTGGATCCGATCTCAATATTATTTTTATCTAAAAATTCACAAACTTCTCTTATATGTCTATCAGTGCCCTTGAAGTTCGTCCCACAATCGGACCGAATTAGAGAAGGCAGTCCCCGGCGGGAGACAAATCTGCCTAACGCTGCTAAGAAAGCGTCCATGGTGAGCGCACTCACCACCTCCAAATGAACGGCTTTAGTGGCCAAACAAACAAACACACACAAGTAAGCCTTTTCAGTCTTAGCATTACGGAGTCGCGACGTTTTTATAGTGAATGGTCCCGCAAAATCAGTTCCAACTCCTAAGAAGGTCATCGATTCATTGACACGATCAGCAGGCAAATCACCCATTTGGGGCTGCATCGTCTCGGGGCGTAAACGATAGCAGGGCAGACATCGAAAGATAACAGATCGGATGATTCTTCGCGCTGACAAAATCCAAAACTCCCGTTGGAGGAGCGCGGTCAATGCATTACATCCGGCATGAGCATTCTTCACATGGCGATCAATGATCAACAATCGCACCAATGGTCCGTCCTTGGGAAGCAACAGGGGATGACGTGATCTATAAGGCAAGGTAGCGTGCCTCAATCGGCCTCCTACACGCAACAATCCCTTATCATCCAGAAAGGGAGTCAAACGCACCAAGGGTCCCTTTAATTTGGACGTCCCGGTACGGAAAACCTTAAGTTCCGGTTCAAACGCTCTAGACTGGGTCATACGCACCCAATGCAGAAGAGCATCTTGGCGCTCCTGCGGTGAGAGGACCGGACACAAATCTTTGTCCTGAGGCCGGCGACAATTTCGAATAAATCTTCTTATCCAAGCGGTCACGCCGAGCAACTTGTCCAGAGAACTGTAGCGGTCTAATAAAAATTCCCGCTCTGGAGCCACCATAGTCTCGACAGCGTGAACACGCAAGCCCGGATTTGGTACCTTCACCACAGCTGGTGTGGAAGGCCAAGACGGCTGTAACAACCATTCGGGACCCCACCACAGAGTGTGGTCAATAAGCTGAGGGGCTTCGCTGCCACGTGATGCACAGTCAGCAGGGTTTATTTCACCTGGCACGTGGCGCCAAATCAACGTGGCCTTCGAGGCCTGTATTTGGGATACCCGATTGGCCACAAATACTTCCAGGGAGTGGACAGAGTTCTTAATCCAACACAGGACAACCTGACTGTCGGACCAAGCAAAGAGCGACTCAAAGTCCACACTACGTCCCAGGGTGTCAACAACGTGGTTCATCAACCGAACCAGAAGAGTAGCTCCAGACAATTCTTACTTCGGAATCGTTAATCGAGTCCGAAGTGGAGCAACCTTACTCTTAGCAATTAGCAAGTGGAGCTTAACAGCTCCTCTATCATCGACCGTCCGGATATATACGACGGCTGCGTATCCACTCTCAGACGCGTCACAAAAGCCATGAAGGCTGGCCGTAAACCGTCCCTTAGGCAGTATATGTCTAGGGATACTAACACGGTTAATGTCGGGGAGAGACGACATAAAGGACTCCCAATCTCGCAGCAAACGGCCCGAGAGGGGCTCATCCCACGACACTTCGGCTGACCAAAGTTCCTGTAGGAAGCACTTCATCCAAAACACTACGGGACTAATCCAGCCATTTGGGTCAAAGGTACGAGCTACTGTAGACAAAACTAACCGTTTCGTCCAGACCTTGGGGCTTGGCAGCTCCAATCGATAGGTGAACGTGTCCTGGACAGGTCTGTATTGCACTCCCAAAACAGACAGTAAATCTGGAGTGTTGGCATTCTCAAAAATATGAGGCTCCTGCTGGTGGTCGTCTGGCAAGTCACACAAAAGCTGAGGTGAGTTGGACATCCACTTCCTCAGTTCATAACCACCAGCCCCGAGAAGAGCAATTAGTTCATCTCGCAAAATCAAGGCTTCCTCGACACTAGAGGAGCCCGTACAAATATCATCTACAAATGCATCCTCCTTGAGAACCAAGGATGCGCGAGGGTATCGTAATCGTTCACGTTCAGCGAGTTCCACAAGTGAGCGAATTGCCACAAAGGGGCTCGAACGCAAACCGTATGTATTGGTGTTCAGCTCGTAGACCAGCATGGGATCCCTGGGATCCTCCCTCCATAATATGAGCTGATATCGTCTATCGTCCGGGTGAATCACAGTCTGCCGAAACATCATCCGGATATCGGTCACAAAGACGACGGCATGGCGACGGAAGTTGGTCAATACATCACCCACCTCGTGGTGCAACTTCGGTCCAGCATGCAGACATTGATTCAGCGAAACTCCGGTAGACGTAGGAGCTGACCCATCAAAAACAACGCGTATCTTCCCGGTGGAAGGTTTCAAAACCGCGTGGTGAGGAAGAAAATTATGTTCCTCGTTTCGCCAGTCCAGTCGCGAGACCGACATGTGCCCCAGTTGCTCATATTCTCGCATGAAGTCGACATACTTCTGTTTGAGGTCGGAGTTCCTACTCATACGACGCTCCATGGACAGCAGCCGCTTCTCGGCCAACGGCCGGGAGCTGCCAAGTGAGGGGCGAACTGACAAAAAGGGCAAACGAGTGATCAGCCGTCCCGAGTGAAGGCGACCTGTATTGTTCTGGTAGAACAACTCACACTCCTCGTCCAAGGGGTTCACTCGCTTCACGGTAGGTGGCTCTTCCACCTCCCAAAACCGTTGAAGGACATCCGATAAGGTGGAGCTAACAGTTATGTAACTGTCCACCGATGGAGATGGTGGGTTATGCCTAACTGGTCCCATCACTACAAACCCAAGCGATGTAGATAAGGCTACCAGCCCACCCTTCTGTAACTCTCTCCTCTTTCCACAATACACGCGGCCTAGAACATCGGCACCGAGCAATAAGTGAATCGGACCGGTTCGGTGGAAGGAAGGGTCAGCCAAGGTCAATCCTGATGTCGCATCAACGACAGCGCGCGAAACGTGCTGTTGCGGAAGCTGACCAACAACCTTCTCATAAACAATCGCGGTAGCGCCAATTTTGGGCGCTGAAGAGAAGTGGGGGGAGAAGGAGAACAAAACCTGACCGATCGGATCCGGGATCCGCAGGTCTCCGATTCCTCGTACCGATTCAAGTATGGAGATGTGTTCAAACTCAACTGCCGGACCAGCCAGCTGGAGGCAATGCAACCCTGAGCTCCCGTATCCAAAAGGGCGCGAACTAAAACAAAGGTGCCCCTCGGGCCCCACACCTGTACGGAGGCTGTTGGTAACAGCACCTGCTCCTGTGGGGGGGTTGCAGCCGACAGTTGGTTTAGTGAAAATCCTCCCGCATTCCCCGCAACGGGGGGGAAGGGGGGTCCGAAGAAAAATGCGTGCGCGGCGGAGGAATAGGGCGCTCAAGGCGCTCGAGCGGGTCCCAATCCGGCACGTACTGGCCCCGATCATAGCGGCATCGGGGGGCCGGGCGGTGCCCATGATGGGCGAAAGTTGGGGGAGCCCGTGACAACCGGGGTCTCTCCATCAGAGGGGGAGAGAAGCGTATCGGCTCCCGACGTGGCTCCCTAATAACCGCGGCCCAATCCCGTGGTGGCGCCTCATAAGCGGCGCGTCGATCCCCCCCGCCCGTAGGGGAGGTGGGGCGCCCAATCCTCTCACTGGAGGGGGGGCGCCTGTCCAATCTCCGCGGAGGGGTGGCACGCCCCTCCGATCTCCTCGGAGATGTGGGTGACCTACGAGGGCCCCCGCCCGTGTGCGAGTCCCTCTCTCTCACCACCTCACGAGTGTCTTTATTATTAAAGCACAAGAGGGGGTGATGGGCCCCTCCACAACAGTGACAATCTCGTGGGTGGGGGCAAGCCGATGCCATATGAGCCCCCAGGCAGCGGTAGCACCAATTCCGCTGCCTGGCCATATTCCTACGCCCCTCGGTGCGTAGGCCAACAAATTTGGGACAGGCCGGCAAACGATGGCCATCCCGCTTGCAACACTTGCAAGGCCTCGGCCTCTCCCCGTGTGGAGAGTTCTGCCGCACTGCAGTATACTGCTTGTGCGGGCGGCGCTCTCTCCGTGGCGCTGCCCGGGTTGCCTCATAGCGGCCTGTACTCGGTCCCGGTATAGGAGCCAGATCCAAGTGGTCGGTCATCCGACACTCATCCTCCAAAAATCTGAGGAGATCCGAGAAGGGGGGGAGGTACGAGGCACTATTGCCCCCATACCTTTGTTCAAAGCGCCCCTTCATCTCCATGGGAAGCTTATCGAGGATGAGGTGAAGCAAAATAAAGGACCACTGGTCCACCGGTAGATCAAGTCGTTTGAGCGCATTAATAGCGCTCAGCAGCGGGTTCAAAATCTCCTTCCTCAATGAGGAGACCCGCGATACTCGTGGCAGCCCTAAAATGGCAGCCACATGTGTGTCCGCTAGCAAGCGAACATTCTGATACCGGGCGGTCAACAACGCCCTTGCAATATCATAACTGTCATCATTGACAGGTAGATGCTGGACAAGTACACCAGCCTCTCCACGTAAGGCAGAGAGCAAATAGGCCAATTTCTGGCTAGGGAACAGGTCCTCCCTCGAGTGGACCAGGCTATCAAAGAGGTTAATGAACCCCATCCAAGCAGCCAAGTTCCCATCAAAGGTTGGGATGTCCAAAGTGGGCAGTCTGCCCAGCAAGCCGGCCGGGGTAGGCTTGACCTCCCCGGGCGTGCACGACTCACCCCTCCGGGCGAATAGGATAGCCTGAGCCTTGTTTATGATCACATCCGCCTGTTCAAAACACTGATCATAATCGGCATTAAATTGGTCGACTGCCCGCAACTCAGCGGCACCCTCGGCTGGGTGGTCGAGCAAATATTGTTGATGAACAACAAAAAGCTGCTCCAATTCCTTCAAGCGAGCAGGTACTCCCTCATGCCGAATTAACAAGGCCTGTTCTCGGTCTGGTCGGTCTACCAAAGCGACGGCACTAGCAAACCATCTCAAAATCTTTTGTGCACCCGCGCGTGCACCACTAAGCGGGCTGACTGGCGGGACCATTTTGCACCAAAATTAAGATACACTAAAATAATACACAGACAAACAGACCGACAACCGCAGACAACAAAACAGATCGGGAGGAACTTCAAAGGCAGAACAAAATATATAAACAAACCAAAATCAAGTGTAAATGCTAGAACTTAACTAGAACAACAAAGGCATTTAACAACAGAATTTTTCAAACAAATTAAATTCAAGCATTAAGTCAATAACTTAACAAACATAATATTCAAAGGCAAACAAAACAAAATCAAATGTAAATGCTAAACTTAACACAGCCATATAGTGTATTACAACAACAGCAAAGTCATTTAGCAGCAAAAATTTTTCAACAAATTAAATTCAAATATAAGTTTACAACTTAACAAACAAAATATTCAAGGGCAAAACAAAGATATGAAAAAACAAACCAAAATCAAATATAGGTAAATGCTAGAACTTAACTAGAACAACAAAAGACATTTAACCCCAATTTTTCATATACAATGACAATTAGTTAAGGAGATCGGTCCACAAATGAGCTGGTAGTCGGTTTAAAATCAGCAATCAAAACCAATTAATATGTATTGCCCGTTTGGACAACCAACAAGATTACAATATTAATTGTACAATACTAATCAAATACTCAAATCTAAGAACCACTCAAATCTAAAAACCACGCTCTGCTACCAAGAGATGGTGGTGCCCCAAGTAGACTCCACCACGTCGGCGTTTCACCGAGTAAGGAATTTTGGGTTGATTGCTGATGCCCTACTACCCGCTCATAGAAAGTATTGTGGCTTACCCCGATTCCCGTTGTCTCCGTCCGTCTCCTCCGTAACCGGTGGACTTCCTGAGCTAGCTCGAAGGAAGTCGCGGCTCCTGAAGTTCTGCAGTGGATCCACCGGTGGAGACCGGAGCACTACAAAGGCCTATTAGGCCACCACGACTCACACACGCGATTTTGATACCTTGCACAACACAAAGCGGGCTTTCGCACCCCGATATTAGGTGCGCCGCGCAAATCACTATTTGCTTGAATATTGTGTATTATATTTTATTCCGGCCCGCATATAACCTCTAAGCATGTCATGACATTTCGACTCGACTCAACTGACATATCACATGCGGCCGGCCGCCAAAAAAAAAGCTGTCACTGCACAGACTAGAATGCAGTGCCGCCACTCGCTCTTCCTCGAGCGTGAACACGTTTTGTTTCTACAGGAATGGCCACACCTGGGATTTATTGGCCCAAAATCAACAACGAAATATAAAAAAATATAAAAAAAAACTTTTTTAAATACAAGCTCTTATATCATCATAATATTGCATTGTCACGCGATATACATATGCATGCAAAATTTCAGCTCAATCGATAGCTGGGAAGTTTTTTTTTTTTTTTTTTTATATAGGTCCCGGCAAATGACCTCCTCCCGCCTGATGTTAAGCGGTGAAAGAGGCCCAAATGAGTTGACAGATAGAGTAGGGACGACATCGACTATCCTACCTGCCCGCCCCTTCCCGGCTCAAAAGATGCTTTTTCACGCCTCTTTTGAAGGAACCCATGTTGTAGGATGGAGGAAACACGTGCGCAGGTAGAGAATTCCAAGTGTGGGATGAACGACAGAAGAAGGAATCTTGGAATTTCTTGGTACGGTGTGAGAAGGAGGACACAGTGTACGGATGACTCCGAAGGCCCTTACGCGTGTTTCTGTTAAGAAATGGAGAGGGAGGGATAAGGTTAAAGAGCTCCTCAGAGCATTCCCCATGGAACATTCGGTAAAAGGCGCTAAGAGAGGCGATCAAATTTAACTTGCAAGATTTCATTACAGACACCGGACAGGTGAAAGTAAATAAAAGCTGTTAAAAAGACTCTCACCATAATCTCATGGACGTGTCTTCGTGACTGTTACGATAGGGAGAGCCACTCTAGTACGCACACTACGTAGGATCCCTTTCTGTAGAACATCAAGGTATTAAGATCCCGTATTGACTGACGCTTGGAGAAGTCAGCCTGCGTTGTCGAGAGATGTTTGGTTTAAATGAATGCCTATTTGATCCTCGACTCCCATTAAATTGTGAAGTATCGAGAAGGTTAAGGATACAGACACGAATCTAATAGATGTCGCCAATCCTTACAGCTATATGAAAACATGTCAATAACTTTACCGAATATCTGTCTTCTTAATTTTTGAGCTTTTGCAACTCAATACCGAAATTAAGAAAAATGCTTATTGCAGTTTTCTGAATTCCGGTTTACGGCCGATGCCGATAACGGCGAAGCGCAGTCTGAATGATGCGGTTTAGAAATAGGGGCATTGTTTTTCGTTTTGAAACGCGAAGTACACAATTACATTTTCAGCATATATCTTAACACATGTCTATGGTTTAGAATATTACCAGTGCGGAAGATGTATGTGGCTTTCATACGGCAAAAACTCATTTAATTTTTGGTTGGTGGTAGAGCTTCCGAGCCCGCCTCCCAAATAGCATTCAAACTTGCCACATTTGAGGCAAGTTTGAATCAAACTTTCTAGGTTCCCATCAACAAGCTTGCACGATGTTTGTTTTAAGCTTGCATGATGTTTGTTTTTCCAATAACGCATTGTACATACAATATTGCCCCAACAAAATAGTCGCATTTTAATGTTTGTTGGGGCAATATTGTATGTACATTGCAACATTGTATACTGCCGGAAAAAACAAAAATCATGCAAGTTTGCCAATGGGAAACTAGAAAGTTTGATTCAAACTTGCCTGACTTGTCATTGCTATCTGGGCTGGCTAGTTACCACCGTTTTATCTAAGTTTGTTGCCATAATGACAACGTCAATAATAGCATTGCTGTTTTCTGACAATTAGAGGTAAGATAGGCAGTTGTTCAGTTGTTAAAGAATCCAGGTGAAGCTTTCTTTAATTGTCAGCTTATCATAATTAAGCATCACATGAGAGCGTCAAGAGCTTTCCTGTTGTGTGGAAAAAAATATTGCTGTGTTTTCAAACTGAACAAATAAAAGTGCGGTTCCAAAGCCGACCGCAGACGCAGCAGCAAGCAACATGTAGTAGCGACACGATGTGTCTATAAAATACCGACCGGCCCTATAAATTTTAATGGAAATACACAGAAATCGGGCGTTGCAGCGATGAGTCACCTACCGCTGCTGCCTGTGGCTGCAGAACCACATCACCAAGAGCTAAAACACCTAGAGACGTTTCTACAAGGGCGCAAACAAATAAATGCGTTGCGGTGCCCTGCCACAACGCAAAGCGTCGCTGAGCGCTGCGTTGCGGTGCCGAAAAAAGCGTTCAAATCCGGATTTTTCAGATGTTTACGAATTTCGAACAATCCGGATTGCATTCTCTAACTGTGAGGTGACCGGTTTTGTGTGATTTTTTTAAACTGCTACCGCGTTGCAACGACTTGTTGCGTTCCGCGAGTAAACTGAGTGGTGTCAATAAGTGTGATTTCATAAAGCTGGAATGTGCGGAGCGTTGCACACCTCAAATTTCTGCATTGCGGTGACGACGCCGACGATTTCGCCGGTGCGATGTTTCGATTCTATGGCATGGCATCGCAACCTGTCACGATATCGTACCGCACGAACTCACAATGCCACATAAATTTTAACGCCTTATTCATATTTCAAATATGATAGCACTGGCACAGGAGAGCATTAAGACAATCTGCGACACGATATCGTACCGTACATTGTGGCACGTTGCGAAGTCGTGTCGTGAATTTTTCGATGCTCAACGTAAATTTTCACGACACTTAACTTCGCATCGTGTTTGTATACTTTAGCCTTATAAGATTACGTCCAGTCAAAGCTAACGTTAACCGATGCCTATCGATTAATACTCATAGAAATTCACCAAGCATGATTCGATGCTTCCATAATGAACAAACTTGAACATAGTAGTGAAACCATTGGAAAATTTTTCATAGTGCATATTCTGACCATAACAACGCTATTACAATACATTACGGCCCCTGTTCCTCATACCTCAGATTTTTATGGCGCCCGTGAAATACGGTTATAGTGCACGGCCCCTCACCGCAGGCGTATGGAAATTTCAACCCTCTTCAATTGAAATATTTTGGGCTTAGCCACATAAAAGTTTACCGATATTAGATACCTACTCACGAGCGTAGTTCGACTATTTCAGAGAAGGAATTTTGGGTTGTATTTGAAGATTTCATGTGGTGGAACTACCGGAAAATTAAGAGCTTATGGTTAAATATTAATTTTGTTTTTGTCCTTAACAGCGTGAGAAAACGATGCCAAACGATGATCGCATAAAAAATCTTAAAATTTGTCACCGACTTCAATATAGAAGTGTGATGTTGTCTGCGCCTATTCTTATATTATTTTTAACTTTTTTTAAGTCGGTTTTTATTTTTTGTAAAATATTTTTTTATTTCTAACTTTGTTTTTTCAAGTCGGTTAAAATTCCCTATCTCAAAAACTACTGAACCGATTTTGATGAATCTTGCAATATTTCCTAAGTTGAACAATATCTAGTACAACAAAAAAAGAATTACTTAAATCAGACTTGTAGTTCCGGAGATATGCGAACACAAACATAAAAGCATACATACATACACTTTTGAAATTTGGCACATTTGTTCAGACGCTGATATAGACTAATATGAATCGATAACCTTTTTTTTAAGTCGGTTAAAAATAGCATTCGTTTTACGGTTAATAACAGCGACAGACAATTCAATGATGCTAGCAAAATGGTAAAACAATATCATTTATATGAATGCCTAAAATTATGAATTTTTTGATTTGAATAGCATAAACATGCGTACTTGTAGCTGTATCTAGGACGAATTGTTCTTCTTTTTGCATTTGTTCCTCTTTTCCTTCGGACACTTGACCGCAGACGCGACGTTCATATGTTTGAAGGTCAATTTTTTCTGGTTTCAAGGATATCTACAGAGGCAATTTTAACAAATATATTTAAATTTAACATAATTTTATTAAAACCTCTTAAACATGTTAAGCCACTGAACTCGGATTGCACGCTTCG
This sequence comes from Schoenobius gigantellus, assembly GCA_963935595.1. NCBI lineage: Eukaryota > Metazoa > Arthropoda > Insecta > Lepidoptera > Crambidae > Schoenobius > Schoenobius gigantellus. The sequence goes on from OZ012541.1 coordinate 57,671,360, forward strand.
CGTAATGAGAAGCGTGCATGTGAAGAGTTAATTTCATTTTTATAGAAAACTTTTCAGTGGAGTGTTTTATAAGCGCCCTTCCGTAGTAGTTGGCCCCGGTTATTCAGTTACCCGCCCCCGACATACATGTAAATCACTGCGGTTCCCTCGTCCCTAGCCGATCTTTTACGATCGTTATAAAGAACGGGAGATGGACTTCTTTGTAAATCGATCTATTTTGAATTAGATTCTATCTATAAATTATAAACGTGGGTGATTGTAGGCTTGAATTGGACGTGTGGATATTTTTTTCAGTTGAGCTTCGACTGAAATTTCTGGAGCTATCGTCACTTACCGTAGGTGAAATAAAGGTGAAACTTACCCATTGTGAATTTAAAAAAGTGTGATTGATACTGATCCAAATTATTCCAAAAAGCCGAACGGATTCATTTTATTTTTATTTTATTTTTTTAAAAAATATTTGTCGAATAACAAGTCTATTTAAATGACATTACGGATTTAAATAACATACCACGCTACCTGTGTGTTATTCAGAAGTTTTGAGCAACGTTAATTTAACGTGAAGATAAAGTGAACTCAATTACGATTTTATATATTTATCTTATTGTTGTTGCTGTTTTTTTCTTATTTATACGCAAATGAAGAACTCAAAATCGCGTGAATGACTTCTCCACGCGGCTTCGTATGAATAGTTATATCTAAAGAATTTGATAAAATCGCCAACCAGACTAAAAGTATCACTGGGGTAACATTTTTATCTGAATTAATTTATTGCTTTTTATTTTATTATTGAGTAACAAATATTTCTATTATAATATTGCAGTATGATTGTAACTATTTGAGGCAAAGTATCAAATACATTCGATTGAAGAATGTATATTATATGCGATTAATGCAATAATATTTTCCTATCGACATGTTTTGAAGGGCGTACAATATGTAGGCATGGGGTAGCGGAGGCCCCGGGATACGTTTAAAACTAGCTAAGGAAAATTCAAGGGTCCACTAGTGCTCCCCAAAAAGGGATAAAACAACGGGGTCGGAAACCTTTCGGAAGTCAAGCTCTTTTGAACGTTGCAGCTTCATTTTATTTTCAATACAGAGATGACTCATTACTTCAATACCCTTTTGTTATTTGCTATTGAATCTATTGTTTATTGTGAAAATGAGAGCTTTCAGAGGAATGATAGAGTAATGAACCAATAACGAAAATGGGTAAAAGGAGTTTTGGAGAGAAAGTAAAAAGACATGCTAAGATAGTTTAAGTGTGAAAGTAGACTAAAAAGAATACGTTGGAAGAAACAAATTGAAAGGGCGAACAGAAATAGCCATAAAATTTAGTATAATACAACCTAAGCGAATCAAATATTCTTATAAGGGACATCCTTAAAAAAGAGGAGTAACTCGATACAAGGAACCTAAATCAACAAATTTCTCTATATTAACATAGGAAGCTACATATACAACGTGATTGATACGTACTCTATCAAGCCGATACCCATGTTAACATAGTCGTATAAAACTTAAGGCGTCATTGAAAATCCTTATTGTAATATTAATATTGAAGTCCCCCATATAAATTGTTGGCTCTAAGAACATGTTTGGGGAACTAGACAATTAATGTAGTAATTTCGAATTTTCAATGACGCCATAACTCTTATATGACTATGTTAACAAGGGTAGGTTTTGGCTTAATAAGGTATGTATGTACCAATTACATTGTATAGATACAGGATATTTGGATCATAGCAAGTGAAAAAAGGTAATTATACACGATGGATGTATGTTATCTTACTGTAACTATGTTATTTTAACTATTGGTGAAGACCTATAATAATTGGCTTTCAATTATTATTTGAGAAACTTATTGTGATAACACAGTTATTGGTTTTCCGAAAACAAAATAATAGCGATCTACGCAAATGAGTCAATTTCATAAAACGCTAAAAATTTAAAGTTTTGACTTAAAATACATTTCCAATTTGAAACAGTATCTCTCCAAATCTTTTGTTGCCCAGACTTTAAAGGGCCGCAGAAACTTACCTTTGACCACGCCAAATGCGTCGTTCTGTAGCCACTATATGCGCAGACATCAAATGAAATTATATATACTCATATACTCTATGAAATTTCTCAATACTAACGTAAGTATGTCGCCTATTAATCAGTTTTGGGAGAGCTGTCATAACATAAGTGAGACTATAAGCATAGGCTTCGAATATACGCTAGTATGGGTCTAACAACAAATCAATCTTTGCAAATATTTTTATGGGAACCGAACTTGTAGCAATAACAATAAATGGGCACATACGGCCTTATTAATGAAAAATTTACTCCTTGGATCATCCTCGGATTAGTTACTCCGTGTTTTGTCTTGTTTACGCACATGTCGGTTGTCATATGTCAAAATAAGACAAAACATGGAGTAACTAATCCGAGGATGATCCAAGGAGTAAAATTTTTATTAAAAAGGCCGAAACGGCCTTATTAATAAACATTTTTGGAACGAAGTTCCTTATGGAATGTTGCGGAGACAGGGGCTAGCCGGCAAAAACTGTACATTAACAAAAATCAATAAATTTATTCCTTAAATATAATAAATTTAATAAAATATTTGACGAACAGTAAAAAGATCTTCGTTCCTATCAAGTGTCCCGCTACGGAGCTTGGTGGTGCATTGGCGTGTGTGCTCAGCGAAGGATTGCTAAGATTAAGCATCGTTAGCTGTGGTCAGTCCTGTGATGGGTGACCAGACTAAAATACAATACATCTCGAGCTCCTCCGTATTTCGGAAGGCACGTAAACAGTGGGTCATTCGCTTGATCTCGCCACGGTCGTGTCGGCTAACCGGCCCATCGCACTATGCCAGTGAAAGAACTGAGAGTGCACTTGCGTTTGCGCAGTCACTTTTGCAGTATAATATCTCCCGCGCAGATGCCTAGTCTCTGTGAGTTTGGCCGCCGTGACCAAATATCGGTAAGGAGGATAAATACAAAATATAATAATATTTCCAAATTTGAGAAGCTTAGATATTTGGACGAAACAGTAAACACCCATTATGTGAAATACATAATCGTAGAAGAGGTATTTTTTTACGACTTAGACTCACGTTTTCCTATGCCGCTACGTGATCGCTACTGTACTCATGGATGATTGCAACTAGAGGGGTCGTAACTCGCCAGTGCTGAGAACTAAAACCCCACGCTTAAAATTGAATAAAATTGACAAATAAATTTGGGATTCTAAAATAATTAAGGACCGGTAACAAAATCAAATGCCTTTTGTCCATTGTCCTACGTACAATTATTTTCTCTCTAAATATGAAGGATATTTCAAACTCAACGTCAAAAGGTTACCTGGAAAATAAAATACGAACGCAGACATAATTAGGGAGGATGTGAAATCATTGAAGTGGAGTTTCTTTCGCATCACCGACTCCAACTTTTCACATATATTTGCCTTGTGTGACACCAATTTGCTTGGCATCGTCGTAAATAACCAGTTCATTTACATACTTTGAAACTTGTATCCATTATGTACCTGACAATGTCATCTTACATAATGTGCCAACTATCTTTAAGAAAAGACGCGCCTGCACTCCTCTAATTGTGTGTGCGTTCTCTTCTTTCTCACAGGGAAAGTCAGCGAAGCGCGCCGTTGGGCGGAGTTTGCCATAAAACCGGTGTACGCTGAGCTCTGATAGATGTACGCCGTTACACTGCGGAGTTCTATGCTGAGTTGTCTGAGGGAGGGTTGGGAGGTCAGCCAAATTTGCTGGTCTATATACCGGGTGACTGAGCATTGGCTCATTCAGACCACGCCTACTCGGAAAATGCATTTCCAAGATTGCTATGCAGATGCTAAGAATGGTGGGCTGCGAACTTTCCATGGATTTGGCAGGGCCTGCGCCTTGTAAGGCTAAGTGTCGTTCATAGTTTTTTGTGCACCTTTGTGGTATTCCCACGGGAAAAATGAAGATAACGCGGAAGAAGCTGCGAGCGGAAAGCTAGAAGAATATAAAGAGGAAGAAACATAAAGCGTGCATAAATTGCATGAATAGTCCCAGTTACTATGAGACTAAGGAAATGTAAACATACATCCACGTAAACGAGGTCCAGGCACAAAGTTCCGATTTTCGTACAACCTCACAGGAGACGCATTTTTGGATCATTAAAAGTGAATCTCGAATTCGAACGGTGACCAATTTTTAAGATTTTTGAATCAGTAGAATCCATTGTTGTCAATAGAAACAAATTTTGTAATAGATACTGTTTCGCGCAGAAAAAATAAAACTAGTAATACTTATTGATTTAAAAAAAACAGTAGTGAATTGTACGTAAAAACGTGTATATTTTACTAGTACAAATCACAGACGAGTGGGTAGGATCACTCGTTGCAAAATTTATGGAATGTACATATATTCAAAAATAGTGAATTTGGAAAATCGTATTAAACGCGAAATTAAATTTTATTGTTTCAATAAATGCGTCTCCTGTTCTTTCATTCGCAATAGGCCAACTTGAGCGAGATTAGGCGCTAGAATCTATTATTTAATGTGCCCTCTGAAGGACGAGGGAGCTTAACCCGTTAAGATCCTGACACAGCGATTGCTATTTGATACTTTTATTTTACCTCATCAATCGATACTCGTAGCTTGGCACGTGTACCACAAGCTTTTCAAATTATACATTTATCCATCATAAAATGCATTATTACTGCACAAAATGAATGTACTGCACAACAACACATCTACACTATTATTATAATGAGGAAAGATTTGTATGTATACATACATACAAATTTTTCGTAACGAATAAACTCAAAAACTACTGGATCCATTTCAAAAATTCTTTCACTATTAGAATGCTACATTATCCCTGATTAACACAGGCTATACAAAATTATTTTTCCTATGGGAAAATATAAAATTCCTACGGGCGAAGCTGCGTGAAGAAAATCTAGTAGTTGTTGATATAATAATTAATAATTTTTCGATTTTGTGTTCAGTTCTCAACCGTATGCGTGGTGGTTTTTAGAGCCAAGCTTTCATCGGAATGAAAACGATTTTAATTTCTTATCCAGATGCGTATTTTTTCAATTATTAAGTCACACACTTAGATCCAAACATACATACATACATACATTTAACTTTTAAACATGTTTTTATATTTTTTTAATCTATACATTTACATTGGATACTCTTAAAATATTGAGAGGATCGTTCAGTTTTAGGGGTCATCATTGAATGATGATCCCTAAAACTGAACGATCCTCGAACTGACGAGCCTAGAATTGACCTATCGCAGAATGATGATCATTCTGCGATAGGTCAATTCTAGGCTCTATTCTTTTTTCCAGCTCGATTTATTTCGTTACTTGTAGAGATTCTCCAGATCTCTCTTACTAGTTAATATTATTTTGCCTAATTTTGCCAACATAAAAATCCTTTCAACAGTATAACATGTAAACTTTCACCATTCCACTCACCAATATATGTGATGGAGTTCTCGATAGAAATAATACATATTCTTAGTTCATATTAAATTCTCCAATTAAATATCGAATAGCACATACAATAGTTCGACGTAATCCCTCGCAAAACAATCGCAGCCACATAATAACATAATATACATATATATATCGCAAGGGCTCGTTGGCGTGATTAACGAAGTGTGCGGGCAAATCGCATCAGGCCGCGTTGTGCATCGCATCTGTTCACCGGCTTATGGACTTGCAGCTACACAGGAGCCTAGCCACTAATGGCGGCCTGTTAGAGCTGTCTGTTGGAACTTAATTTGTATTTAGAGAGGCTTTTGAGCTACATGTTTGATGGAATCACATTAGATTTGTTGTATCTATGGTTACACCAGTGAAAATGTAGCTACGTAGAATTGAGAAGACGAAAAAGGACGCAGTTGGAATGATATCAAAGTAGCACAAATGCTCAACTTAGACACAATTAATAATAAGGCAGTACATTCGCCAAGAATAGAAATTTTTACAAATCTGTCAGGATAAAATTTGAAGAAGGAAATGAATATTTGTAAATTAAACATTACGATTCTTTACATTAAACTTAATTAATACATTTAATCACACTGTTATATTGGATCGATAAAAAAATAAGAATAACGATTATGTTATATTGCACCCACTACCTACATTGGTTAATGATTAGTAATATTTATATACAATTATAAATTCTTTGGTAGCAAACTAGCATATGTTTCATGACCTCTGTGAAAGCATTGACAAAGAAAAAGATAAGGAGAGCACTTAACAGAGAGCCTTGACTTACACCCTAACGGGAAACCGTAGTGCTTTGTTTGTGCATTGGATGTGTGTTTCGATGGTTGCTGTTTCTATGGCAGGAAAACTTTTACAAAAGCAAGCCCTGATTAAAAAATTCGTTACTTACTTTTCCAAATTTATTTCCGTTTCCTTTCAGAGGCTTGCTATGAAACAAAATAAAAACAGTTGTTTACTTACACAGTTAGGAGGATTTTCTTTTATTTATAGTTACGGAGCTACGAACACGTTGCTACGATGTAGTCCGAATTGAATACTACATAAGTTGATAAATCAATATATTAATTTCTTTTCATATCGAGCATCAATTATCTACCCTGAAGTTCAAATTAAATTATGGACATTGCTATATTGTGAGAAAGACTAATTTGAATATGCATGAATAATTTTTTTTTCGTCTAAGCTTCTGTGTCCGGGTGTAGTAACAAGACTTTTAGTTGTATTGTATTGCCTCACTCTCCCCCCCTCTATGGCAAAAATTCTAGCCAAATAAGCAAATGGAAAGACACCTCCCTCCGGTATTCGAAGTAATTAACTGATAACCGAGTGGCAATTGTCTAAGAATCAAACAAATAGGAACGAAAGAAATAATACTGTATTTAATAATAAAAAAGATAATACCGCTGAAACTTAATGACTTCCTCGCAGACTAATCCGTCAAGATATAAAAATGGACATGGGATCCTTTCATTTCCTACAATATGTCCCGTCGAGTGGAAACTGTGGAATAAAAACGCGACGATAGACCGGGATTGAAAGTCATCGGTGCGGACGGAGCCGCGCGGCGCTGTATGTACAGCTGTGGCTACGTATTGTTATTGAAATGGGCTAAATTGTTGTACTTTATCGGTTGTCGAATGTGGGGGGATTTACGCATTATGCTAACTGATGTTGGATTGGTATTAATTAACGTTTTATGCGTATGTAGGTTTTATAGGTGATTGCGGTGAATACCTACTATTTAGAATAAGCTTTCTTCTCGTGAATGTCGTGAGAGACGACTAAGGGAGAAACCGCAGTTACATTTCTGTTTTGAAATGGAAATCTCCAAACAAAACCCAACATAAACCCTGTCTGTGAGGTATCCATGCCCATCAGTTGTGGGTCGAATATGAGTTGAAACGACGACACGTGGTTAATCATGCGTCTTGTACATTTAACCACTAGTGAGATCCTTGATTGGTCAAATAAGGGCCAGCAGGCCTATTACCGATCATATGGTTTTAAAATGATATCATTAATAAATCACAGTGAAAAACTAAAAATTTTCGGTCAAATTTTAGATTATTCGTTCATTATATCACGATGACATCATTGAAATTATGCCAGTGATGATATCATTGGGGATCGGTAATATGAAATGAAGCATGTCATGACTTCTTTATCTCAAAATTTATACCATGTCATACGATGAAAGATCCATAATAAGCCTGCGGGTCTGTAATTTGCCCTGCCAAGAAAATCACACTAAATCCTACCGATATTAGATCATAACGAATAGCTAATCGTTTGTCAATGTTCCCTTTTTCAGTGTCTGATTGAATATGAATTAAATTATCAATTAGGCAATTCAATATACGAAAGCTTAGAATATGGCGCAAACCTCGTTTCATTTAAACGTGTAGTGTATTAAGTATAACTTCATAATTTGGATGTTTTGTTTTTATTAATACAATAATATTAGCAAGCTAGTAGGCTGCCCACCTGTGCTTCGCGGCTAGAGTGTTCTATAGTATATTTGTACTATAGAGGACTCTTCCCGACTTACAGGAACCTGTAAGACTTGCAAAGCTACAACTGCTGCAAGGACGCCAATACACGTTTCCAACAGTATACCCAGAAATTTCACAGCCTGGTTTACCCTTCAAACCGGAACACAGCAATGCAAACACCGCTTCTTGGTGGCAGAAATAGGTAAGATAGAGGTATACATGCAGACATCTCTGGTATAGAGTCCCTCTTCGGTTACGGCAGATATCTTTTGTATAAGATCCCTCTCCGGTTACGGCAGACATCTCTGGTATAGAGTCTCTTTCCAGTAACTGCAGACATCTTTGGTAAAGAGTCCCTCTCCGGTTCCGGCAGACATCTCTGGTATAGAGTCCCTCTCCGGTTACGGTAGACCTCTCCGGTATAGTGTCCCTCTTAATGACGGCAGACATCTCTGGTATACAGTCCCTCCCCGGTTATGGCAGACATCTCTGGTATAGAGTCCCTCTCCGGTTGCGGCAGACATCTTTTGCATAGAGTCTCTCTCCGGTTACGGAAGACATCCTTGGTATATAGTCCCTCTCCGGTTACGGCAGACATCTCTTGTGTAGAGTCTCTCTCCGATTACGGAAGACATCTCTGGTATAGAGTCCCTCTCCGGTTACGGCAGACATCTCTTGTATAGAGTCTCTCTCCGGTTACGGAAGACATCTCTGGTACAAAGTCCCTCTCCGGTTACGGCAGACATCTCTGGTATGGAGACGCTCTCCGGTTACGGGACTAATGTCATCTCGTCAGCCAATAACATCAACTACTACGATACGTTGAGAATATTAAATTAAAGGATTCAGGGCATCAAATGCGAGCGTAAAGTTAAATTCGAAAAAGAGTGTTTCTTTTATTGGTAGGTATTTTTCCTCAATAAATTAAACTTCGTCATGCCTCTTAGCTGATGATATCCCTCCAAAACAATTACTATAAAACGGATACGCTAAAAGTCCCGCACGTGTCCGGAAAGATCCCGTTCTACGGATATATGTGACGGGCCTCCGCTCAAGTGGGGTCTTTCCAAATTGACAATTTCAATATTTTTTTACGGAGCCGAAAATATTTCTGTGCAGCAATTGAAATAATAGTATCTAAGCGCTGACAAGGTTAATTTTTATTTATTTAGCAAAATAATTACGAATACAGTGCATATAATGATGATGATATAGGTATATAATGCTGAAGTACGTAACATATTTATTTTGCTGGAGGGAGCTTAATTTAGTTAAAACGTCTATTAGTAGATGCACATACGATGTATATGTAGGACGAGGAAGATTCTACGTGTTTTTTTTTACAAACAACGGGGAAGCTCTTGGCCATCATCTCATCTAAGGTATTTAATGATGAAGACGAAGATGGGTGTGATCTTTATATGGAATTCTGAAGAACTGACTATTTTATCTTAAACGTTCGGAACACGGGGTTATTATAGCGATAAACAGGTAAGATAGTGGTAAGTTTTTGTGGGAAAATAATATTTGAAGCATGTCAAATAGAGTTAGCAGGAATATTATAAGTACTTGGATTTTACAAAAAATTATAACCTAATTCATAATATAAAATATTAATAGCCAGCTCACCCATAAATTCACAAAAATGTAAGTGTTTATTTCCATTTATAGTTAATACCATACATTCATTTCTTTCATTCGCAAGGAGTACCATGAGGGAAACAAAGAAAACAATGTCTAAACGCGAACAAAAATATCTTTAATCCTTCCAAAGTTTTCAAATCCCCTATTGTATGGTACGAGAGGAATTGTCATTCATCGAAATACACCAAGAAATAGGTACATAAGAATTTTTATTTTCCACATCCCACCCTCGCGCAGGCCCGCAACTTAACCCGCGCGTGCCGCCATAAAATTTAAAGTCGAAATATAAAATGTGTGCGTTTGGCCCAACCCCGGCGGGATGGGCTATTGTCATTCAAATGGGGCTCGACGCATCCCGACACTGCCTCGGAAATTTAAATAATAATCATGTCCAACGCGATGAATTACTTTGTAATGTTTACGTTTGATGATAGTTACCTACATACGAGTGTGCTTTACGCTACGGTTGACTTAAATAGTCTCTAAGTTCGTTGTCTATAGTATATCTTAGTAGTGTAACTTCATAATATCCTGTGTGACTGGGGGACGTACCTGATCTGAATGAGCGATTCATTTTCTCCGATCGCATATCATCATCATCACAGCCCATATACGTCCCCACCGAGGGGCTCGAGCCTACCCTATATTAGGGTGATTAGGCCTTAGTCAACCACGCTGGTCCAGTGCGGATTGGTCGACTTCACATACATCATTGAATTTCTTCGCAGATGTATGCAGGTTGCCTCACGATGTTTTCCTTCACCGTAGGAGCGTCAGACAAATGTACATATGAAATTCGAAACGAAAAACACATTGGTACATGGCGGGTCTCGAACCCCGACCCCCCGATTGGAAGGCAAGTGCCGAGTCCACTGCGCCACCGACGCTCTATCGCATATCATCATCGTGTATTCTGATCCAAGTGACATTTTCATAAGCCTCCTATCATCGGTTCGGGTCATTACAAACAATCATTTACGGTGAAATTGACAGACTCAACATTTTTAAAAACAGGGCGTTTACTCACCTTCTTCCTAAGCATTCCTAGCTTGGCACAAAAATGTATTTATATGTATGATATAGACGTAAACATTGTTTATATATGAGTAAGTACATAATGAAAATTACTTATCTGTTATTACTTAAAAAGGCAGGTATTTAATTATTTTTGATAAAGACACACTAGCTTTTCTATAATAAATGACATATACTAAGATTGTCCGAAAGAGATCACTGTCAGCAATAAAACCGTCTTCGTCCACGTTAGTTTTATCTGGTGCTTGTTCAAAATTTTGTCATATTAGTTACCTACTCACTTGATATTCGCAGTACTTACGTAAAGTCACGGACTTCAAACTATTTAGTAAGTATTTAAAGAAAAACTATTGGTACAACTCGTTTATTGTTATGAACCTTAAATACCCTGAATCGTTAATTATATCACCCATTACTTAAAACTGAATTTAAACATCTCACAACCACTTTATAGATAAAAAATCATTAGTGATTATAAATATTTATAATTTTCGCACTTACAACTTCTACTGCACTTCGAAATATCTGACTACTAACGCCATCTTCCGGCAATTAGTAAGGCTGAGAATGAACTTGTTTAAAAAAGACGGTAAGCTTATGTAATTGTAATTAATAACATATTTCATAGGTTTATTTTTGTAGAAACATTTTTTTCAATTTATTACTTTAAAACAGGTACAGAGTTTACAGGTGTAAGATTGTGCCAGAAGTGTGTACCTACCTCATGAGTTAATGCGATAATTGTCGGTTGGACTAAATAAGTCTTAAAATAATTATTATAATTTATGTTTTCGAAGACATGGCAACAACGCGTACATTTTAAAATGTGCTGCGGCAGTAAAATATTCATCGCTCTTTAAAGGCCATCATAAAATCCAATAAACAAAACGCACCCTTTTGTTCGCGTCGAGTATAATGGCGCAATTCAAAATATGTATTTTATATCACTATGAGTGATATGACACTTTGAAGGCGTTGCGAATTAATAGTACGGTTTGGCAATTTTACCTATTCACACAAATCAAGATTTTTGAACTTTATCGTGACGTGAGACGGGTTAAAGTTGCCGACGGGGAATAGTTCAGGGTTGTCAAAGGGATTTTGCGTTGAAATATTATATCTTATTGTGTTTTTAACACTTCACCCCGATGCAACGAGTGTGGGGTGTGTGGGTCTTTGGCACCCTCGCTGATTAGCGTTCTTAATCTGTGGGGGAGTTGGAAGGCGTAATGCAGTATTGAGGTAGAAACTACTCATTGTACATTTTATTAATAAAATTTGAGCTTTGGGATTTCCTATTAACTATTTTTTTTAATAGTGATTAAATCGATATCTTTTTTACTTGCTGATGCTATATATACACCGTGACTCGTAACTTCCCATAAAAAATATAATATTTATTTAACCGAAAAGAAAGTGTCAACCTTAATAACTTGTCATATCAATCATGTCAATTTATGAAAATTCAATTTTAGAACAGTTTTAGGTTGGCACTTTTGATAGTTTAAATAAATTAAATATTATAATTTTTATGGGGAGATAAATATGAGACACATCGTATAAACAATTCCCAATGTAACAAAACACAATGTAACGTACATTATTTTTAAAAAATAAACTACTCTGACAAACATTAACTTCTACTTCCTCGAATAAAATGAGATACTGTATTACAAAATAACAACTTTCATATAAGCATTTAAATGGGTGATAATAATATTTTAAAAACATCCTCCCATGATACGTTAGCTTGCCTGTTTAAAAGCGTCATACTGAATGTAAAAATGTTACGATAAAAATAAATTTATAAACATTAATATTCATAAGAAATATATTACTATTTTGCATTTTCCTTTAAATTGCGAAATAATTACATAATAAATTGATACAAGAAATATTTCACTTCGGACAGCATACTGTGTTGATGGCATACCATCGAGCACTAATTTCAATCAAAGTCAAACAACTGTGTATCTATTTGTCTTTTTTAATTTATTACGCGAAATTAACCTTTACTCGCTCCTTATTAACAGCGACTATTAATTACGAAAAATTGTACGTAAACGTATTGTATTGTTTTTTATATTATCAAGGCAAATCATATTAGATTAAAATGATGGTAAATTTGTATTGAAAAGGAAACGTTTCATTAAATATCTTGTCGCTGTAACTTTCAAGTCAAATACCATAAAGTAATTAAAGTTTACTATGCAAAAAGTACGTATTTGATGAAATTAATAAATAAAATAAGTAACTTCCCGCAAAGTATCACTTCTGCATAACACCATCCAGCTATTCAATAATATTTCGTATGTTTATCTAACATCTTAAACTGTCGCCTAATGAACTGCTGTGGGTGTAGCTTGTAAGCCTGTTTGCCGACATGTTCATCTTATTATAGTTATGTCTGTTGTGCAACTTATTTAAACAATAACATCTGTCAGATTGACAGATCTAATGTTGAATACGTTTTATGGCACACATTCTCTTCAAATTGATTATATCTTTTCTTAGTTTAAAAAAATCTGTATCTTATCTAGGTACTTCTTTTTGGTGCAAAGCAGCGGTGCTTGCATTGCTGTGCCAGGTTTGAAGAGTAAGACACTGGGTACTATGACTTGATATCTTATGTCACAAGTAGGCAACGTGTTAGGGGTTGTAGATCTGCAAATCTTACAGGAACCATATTATACATGGTGGAAAAAAAAGACCGTGGTTGGAGGAAAAGTACCCTTAATAATGATGATGCCAAATTTTGCTAAAAGGAAACATTCCTTTATTTTCAAAAATAATGAAAACTGCATATAAAGATTTTTGAAAAATCACCTGCTTGACCCGGGAATCGAACCGGTGAAATGTGACAAATAGAAAACATTCTGTATTTTATGGTACCAACCGAAAGAGTCATTTATAAGGATCAATTTCTTTTAAACAACATAGTATCTTAAATTAAATAAAGACCAAGAAAAATATTTTTATTTTAACAATAAAAAGTCAATTACAGAAAAGTTGAACTATAATAGGCATTTTAAATATTCAATCAACTCGATATAAATGGCGATCCGTAGCGAATTCGAAGAATACGACTGTGAATACGTGAAAATGAGTCCCATTTTTAGTAATTCATAAGTTAAGTGACTATTTCCTTTAGATACTGAGTAAGCTTTACAATAAAAAAAAAAAAATATTGGTCTTCGTTTAATTTAAGATACTTTGTTGTTTAAAAGAAATTGATCCTTATGAATGACTCTTTCGGTTGGCACCATAAAATACAGAATGTTTTATTTGTCACATTTCACTGGTTCGATTCCCGGCTCAAGCAGGTGATTATTCATAAATCATTAAATGCAGTTTTATTTATTTTTGAAAATAAAGGAATGTTTCCTTTCAGTGAAATTTGCGGTCAACAATATTAAAGGTACTTTTCCTCCAACCACGGCCTTTTTTTTCCACCCGGTATTCTATAGCCACTAAACATCAGATGAACATCTTGCTTGTTTGCCAACTTAGTTGAAAAAGATAAAAAATATACATAAATGTAAGTATTACGTTATTTGAGTATACTATGACCGCAAAAATCAAACAAAATGTTTGGGTGGGATCACATTCGAAATTACGTTAAACATTCATCATCATTACAGCTCATATACCCACCGATGGGCCCGAGCCTACCCTTAATTAGGGTGTTTAGGCCTTAGTCAACCACGCTGGCCCAGTGCGGATTGGTCGACTTCACATACACCTTCGAATTTCTTCGCAGATGTATGCAGGTTGCCTCACCGTAGGAACTTTGGCAAATGTACACAATATGAATTTCGAAAAAGACATTCATCGACCATACAGTTCTCCTGCTCTTAATACAGAGCTTTCGTGAGCTATAGATAGATGATTTGCTTCCAGAGTCAATCGTGAGCTGCCGACACAAACCTCCATGACTCGAAAGTGCTACTGGCGAATCAAAGAACTCGAGTGAATTCACTCATGCGCAGGAAAACAATATGACCTTATTCGAGTGATGTCTTCTATGGATTGCAGTAAGTTTCCAGTCTGGTTGTTCTTTTACCCGATAACGGTGTGTCTCGCCTCCATTTTATTATATAAAGACTGATTGATTATATAAATGAATAGTGCGTTAATAGATTCTCGGGTGTTCCCCTAAACAGCCTTTAATAGGATCATTATTTTTATAGTTTCGCCATCAAGACACTAACCGCGATCATTAACCGCCGCTATTCAAATGGCCGCCGTGCGCCCACCGGAAGTGGCGTGGCGGCGGACGCGCAGCGCCATCTATTCTGCTGCGTCTTCCGGTATCGAAACTGCGGGCCGTGATATGTAGGCAGTTAAGGGACTGTGTAAATGATCTATTAACTTTGCATTGTAGTCGTTAAGTGATTTAGTGGGATAGATAGATGAAATATTAAAAGCCTTACCATGATCTCCGATATTAACGCTGTTTTAGCGTTAAGACTGCAGTGAAAGCGATAATATTGTTTTAGGCATGTAAGTATTTGTCATGTTTGTATAGTTGTCAACGAGCTTAAAGCTCAAATATTGCTTAATCTGAAATGCCAATTTAATTTATTTATTAATTATAATAGATATGCAGGGACAAATTCAGTTACAGTTACCGCCAAGATAATGCATTTAACAGGACCTAATTATTAGAGTTCGTTTTCGAATTTCGAAAGCTGCGATCTAAAAATGTTCCTTGTTCCATGAAAGTACATAAGAATCTGACAGGACCTGTCAAAACGCATTCTTTTGGCGGCTGAACTGTAAGTTCGTAATCATTGTAACTATTCTGTACAAAACAATGAAAATAATTGAGAATACTTATAACAATGTAATCATTTTGTTCAGCAACTGCCAGCACAAAACATGCAATAAGGCAAATGACTTTTGGACAGCCCTTATACCACTCGTAATTTTTTGGGTTAAGCTAAGTATAAAGTTTGATGCGTTGTCGATAGTACACTATTCATAAAACAAATTATTTAAATAATACAAAAGTTTCTAGTGGTTTCATTGCACTTAATTGAATAAATGCAGAGTATTTCCTTCCAATATTAAAACACATAAATTAAAGAATTAGGGCCATACTAATAACCATTGTATAAGCCTTGTATAGTTAAGCAGTGTTTGTTTTGTCTCTTTTGTTCGAATTTGATTGATTGATCATTCGAGTGAACGTGACAAAACACTGTTTAACTAAATCAGGCTTATGCAATGGTTATTAGAAAGGCCTTTAACAATTAAAAAATAACTTTTTTTCCAAAATTGTTAAAAACATCACAATAATCTGCCATTTTCGACTTGACTGCATTTACCCAAGAAGAAAAAGTTATCAGTTAAAACTTGTAAGTATATACATATTATAATTTCTTTCTAGACTAAGTGACTAACACAGAAGTGTATTGTGAAAGCTAGAGAGACGTTAATAGTCAAAGACACTACTTGAAATACAATCGATTTGATTCGCTCACCGAATAAAATTTCGAATAAAGAATAATTCCGAATTGTAAAAACCGCAAATTCGACACGCACAACGCGCTTTCCCGCGTCGTCGCAAGTGCACAATGACGTCATTACTTTTATACCTCAACAATTTTACGCGGACACCTAAAAGTCACTTATTCCAAAGCAATGAGGTTCAATTTCCAGTGAAAAGGGAGAAGAGGGAAATTTGTGAAATGTAGGTTGCGTATGAATTTAAAAATAATCATCCCTCAGTCTTTTCGATCCAGTGTTCCGTAATTTATGTCTCGTCTGTTGATTCTGATGGCGGACGTTTTCATTGTACTTGGAGGCGTCGGGTTTGTTTTTCATTCTTTTACTATAGCTACCTAGTAGGTGTATAGAAAACGCAGCGTAAAGTAGTAGAGTAATGAAGGTGGGTTTATGAAATTCATTCAAATCAACTTATCTGTCTGTTGACTATAATTGCAGAATAGTAAATTTAATAAAATAGTGTTGTTTCACAAAATCTGCTAACTTTAGTATTTTAAAGATTATCTAGTTAACTAGTAATTTGTAGTGTGTGCGTTTTAGTAAAATCATAGCTACAAGATACCTACCTTAGTATACTAATATGCTTGTATAAGAGAAAATTGACCTGATGAAGACAGGCTTTGAATTTACGAGATATAAGTAAAATGAAGAGTGCCATTTCGAGTAAAAATTGTCAACCGTATTGAATTGTACAAACACATACTAAATCTATGATTTTTTAAAGTTTCATCACTGCCTTTTTATAAAGGTAGTATATTCAGAAACTTTATTCACAATTATTATCTTTATTTTGGAAGCATATTAGGTACTTGAAAACTTACCTACCTTGTCAGGTTAAAGAATGTAGTGTGATAGCAGCCTTATTAACTGCTAGTCGCTGTATATAACACTAATTATTAGTTGCTACAATCACGCAAACAATTCATTTGGTCCGTCACAAAATTTAAGAAAAATGCACTTTTAAAATCAAGGTAAATCAACCAACCTTGTGCAATGAAAACCGGTTGGAATCACGCGACATCTTTATTCACGACAGAATCTTTATTCACAATTATTATCTTTGGAAGCATATTAGGTACTTGAAAACTTACCTACCTTGTTAGGTTAAAGACCGCAGTGTGATAGCAGACTTATTAACTGCTAGTAGTTGTATACAACATTAATTATTAGTACCTACAACCACGCACACAATTCGTTTAGTGCGTCACAAATTTAAAAAAAAAGAACTTAAAATCAACCAACCTTGTGCAATGAAAACCGGTTGGAATCACGCGACATCCGCGCAAATTTTAACGTCGCCCGGGGTGTTAGGACGGCGTGATTTGTGGTTATTTACCGCGGTTGTTAAGTTCCCATTCTGGGTGGCCACTCGTGCGGAATCCTCCGATTACCATTCCAATTCCATTTTTAATTTCGCCCATACACGCCATTGTTGCAGGTTTTAACAATGCGTTGTTACATACGCCTGACTCGCCAGCTATGAAAATGATTTGGGCATTTAGCGCCGGTTTAAATATACCCCCTTCACACAGACGTTGTACGCTGTCAAAATTTTCAATGACTATTTTTTTTATATGTTTGAGGCAGACTTAGTTTACCCGATTCTCCCCTTTAATACGCCATTTTTGTGTTTTGAATTTAAGAAATTGTCATTTTGACTAGTAGTGTTAAAAGAAATAAATTATTTTTGAATTCAATGCTATTGTTCCTAACCTTATTGGTTTTTAGTTGCAAACATTAAGTCACACCAGAACTTTTTGAATCTTCCTCCTTTACAGTAAAAAGATGCATATTATTATTGACGTATCTTATTTACAGGATTGCTACACAGTATGTTCAATTAACAATATGTTATACTTAATTCTCTCATTAGTATGTGAGATGTGTACTGCACCATGAGTACAACTCAAAACAAAATCCAAACCGTCTGGCCGGCGAGATGTATCATGCCAATGTTGGGGTTAAAGTACAGTCAACAGCACACCAAGCTGCCAGACAGATATTTCTTTCAACAAGCTTTGAACAGTTTAGGCTCAAAATCAATTAGAGACATTTGAAAGTTTTGTACAGCCTGGCTTGCTGCTGTACCTACATAACAGATAATGGAAATTTAGTCGACTTTTATTTTTACTTTTCATAACAAATCATTATATGCTAGCAATCAATTCGTCAAATCAAAATCTAATTAACACGTCACTTTCACAAGCCCAAATATTAATCAAACGCTGATAAAAACAAAAAATAAATAAAAACACCAGTAGCACAATTAACGATCATCCAAATGACATCGACAAGTGACATTTCATTAGCATAATAATAATTTATCTTCGTTCCAAATTCGAGTTTTCGAAATCAACTAATCCAATCAAAAAGTCGATTCAAGAGCAGAGATAGGCGGGCGAAGCTGAAATTTGCTGTGTAAATCCCGAAAAACCCTTTTGTCCAAATATGGCGCCAGAGACGCTACGGTGAACCCTTCCGTGACATCCTCATTGGGAATTCTGTCGGAGCTTCGCTTGAAATACGCACTGGGGTTGAAAGCCGTTGACGTTTTCAGAAGAATTTATTTATTAAAATTTGTTTTAACATATAGCTATTATCTAATGTTTTATTGATATGTTTTTTTCTATATGTTTGTATGTCTGTGTAAGAAATTATAAATTTTTATCTAATGAACTAACATGAGATTTGATATTGAGATTTGAAAGATTTTCTTCACCAAACCTGTCATGCAGATCATCATCATCACAGCCCATACACGTCCCCACCGAGGGGCTCGAGCCTACCCTATATTAGGGTGATTAGGCCTTAGTCAACCACGCTGGCCCAGTGCGGATTGGTCGACTTCACATACATCATTGAATTTCTTCGCAGATGTATGCAGGTTGCTCCTTCACCGTAGGAGCGTCAGACAAATGTACATATGAAATCATGCAGATATCATATTATTATTTATTTTTCCTCGAAAAACTCAGTTTATTTGATGATGGAAACATTGGTTCGCCGTAAAAAAAAGACTAAAAATTGATAAAAATTCTCCAGAAAAAGTGACTTCTGTATAGCAATGACAATGTTTTAAAACACTATTTTAAATAGATATGGTTATCAAAGAGATCTATGATAATAATTTCTATCCCTTCTAGCTCCTTATTTTAACCAAGAACGTCAGTTCATCATCATCATCATCACAGCTCATATACGTCCTCACCGAGGGGCACGAGCCTACCCTAACTAGTTAGGGCGAACAGGCCTTAGTCGAACCACGCTGGCCCAGTGCGGATTAGTTGACTTACACCTTTGAATTACTTCGCAGGCGTATGCAGGTTTCCTCACGATGTTTTCCTTCACCGTAGGAGCGTCAGATGTACTTATGAAATTCGTGAAACGAAAAACACATTGGTACATGGCAGGATCGATCGCGGGCCTCCCGATTCTACTCGGGGCACAGTCCAGTGCCGAGGCCACAGCGCCACCGACGCTCCAGTCAGTTAGTGATAAGTAATGCTCAACAAAAAAAAAATCTAGCGTTTTTTGAGTCCAGTGCGTAATGGAAATATTTGCATAACTCGCCTCAAGAAACCAACGGGGACTTTAAATTTAGTAAATTCACTAAATCTAGACTTGAACAGATTTCGCGTTGCGAGCAGACGTCGTCGTGTCATAGACAAACTTCGCAGAGCCGCGACTTAGAATTATTTATGGAAAATGGGACTTTTGTAAGTCTCAAATTTTTTTATCACTTGTTGTTTCTTCAAATTAATTGTTTGTTGTTAGCCAAATTTTGTTTGAGAGTGACGGTCGAGAGTGCTTTGTCTTGTCTTCATCTCAGAAGTTTAAAATATGTTATTTGAAGAAAACTATTTTGTTAACGCTCGTTTTTGGTGGCGTCTTTGTTTCCACTACTGATTTTAAGATGTTTTTAAAATAATTAACTTTAGAATTAAGGACAGGGTTAGCGTATTTATTGTGACAATACACTTAATAACTAAACGGGCTTATTATATAGTTACGTCTCCATCGATTTCAAACAAATAACAAAGATAGGATGATCGCTTAAATATTTAAGCGATCCTCCTATCTTTGTTATTTTATCGTATAAAATTATTGAGTGTAAATGAAAATGATGACGTGGAATTTAAGTTAGTCGTAATTTTACTTGTATATTTTCACCTACTAGTTTTCAAGAACAACATTACTTTCACTAGTAATTGTGTTTCACACTAATACTGTTTTAAAAAGTTTGGTTAGTATATTAAGTAAGGTAAACGCTGGTATACTCGTCAGTGTCCCAATACTCGTCAGGTACACATTAAAAGGGGCTTATAATGTTTCTACCAACCGTAAATGAAGGAATTGTTATTGAAATACAATCACAGTAATATAATGTTCTATTATATTTGCAACACTGCATTAAAATTGTAATTGCGTCTAAATTTCGAGGTGCTAAATGTGTGAACTCAGAAAAAAATGTGGAAAAGGTATAGTTCGGCAACTAAACTGAGCAACAACCGGCTCCTATTTTTTACATAATATTTCGCTTGGGATATTTATACGGCAAGTGTGTTTATTTTTTAAAGATAGTACAATACATTTTCTAATACTATACCTATTAATCTGTGCTATGTCGTGAGAATTTATTTTTTTATTGCATGTGACATTAATTGGTGCTCGCTTATTCCTGTTTTGCCCAATACTCGTCAAAATTTATGTAGTTTTGACGGATACTGGAGCGAGCATTGCCAAAAGTACCTTAACCCGTCATCGTTACCTTAATTCTCGGTATTAAGTTTTATTTTCCATTGGCATTATAGAAAATCTTATACTTAGATAACGACGGATAAGGGGACGTTCCTTACAATTGTACCTAAGCCATCATAGCGCTCTTATTACCTTAAATTATGTACGATATTCGTTTGAATCAATTTGTTTTATTATTAGATAAAAAGTAGGTATCTCTATATGTACAGCTTTTTTTAAATTCCAATAATTTCTTGAAATTTTGTATTAGTTATATTAGTATAACAGTTTCATTATTATGATTACATTTTTATATGGTTGAGTAACATTTATAGACTTCCTTTTTTATGGGACCTACTTTTAAATTACAAAAAATAATTAACTGTTACATACATTTTGATCGAGCAAGTATTGAACTTTTCTATGAAACAGATGATTTTTTCTTTATTTCGAGGTTGGTCTCATATTGAAAAGCAATCTATAAATGCTAGATCGTATTAAAATTCCAGTATATATAAATATTAGAATTCAAACTTACTTAAATTAAAGATCCATGACTCGTGAGATAAGCATTTTGGTTCATCATCATCATCATTTTAGCCATTAGACGCCCACTGTTGGACATAGGCCTTCTCCAAAGATCTCCATACCAATTGCTATGGAGATCCTTATACATCCGGTACCGTCCGGTTTCCGCCCTAACGGCCGTCAGTCCTGCGAGCAATGTAACTTTTCTATGAAACAGATGATTTTTTTTCTTCATTTCGAGGTTGGTCTCATATTGAAAAGCAATCTATAAATGCTAGATCGTATTAAAATTCCAGTATGTATAAATATTAGAATTCAAACTTACTTAAATCAAAGATCCATGACTCGTGAGATAAGCATTTTGGTTCATCATCATCATCATTTTAGCCATGAGACGCCCACTGTTGGACATAGGCCTTCTCCAAAGATCTCCATACCGATTGCTATGGAGATCCTTATACATCCGGTACCGTCCGGTTTCTGCCCTAACGGCCGTCAGTCCTGCGAGCAATGTATCCCGCCACTGCCATTTAAGGTTTGCAATTCTTTGGATAATTTAGGTAACTCTAGTTCTTCTACGGATTTCATTATTTCTGATGTGATCACGTAGAGAAAACCCGAGCATAGATTTCTCCATTGCCCTTTGAGTTACTTTGAGCCTTCGTATGGGACCCACTGTAAGCAGCCACTTCTCATTTCCGTACGTCATCACTGGCAACACGCACGAATTGAAGACTTTCGTCTTGAGAAACTACGGCAGATGAACCGAGAATATGCTGCTTAGCTTCCCGAACGCTGCCCAGCCGAGTTGGACGACTTACCTCTTTCCGGAAGTTAGACTTACCGAGCTGGACTATTTGCCCCAGGTAAACATATTCGTTAACAGCTTCCAGCGTAGAGTCTCCAACATGCACAGGAGTGGGTACTACACAGGAATTCGACATTATTTTAGTCTTGTCCGTGTTCATTTTATGACCCACTTGTTGGGAAACTCTACAGAGGTCTTCGATCATTGTGCCCAGATCCTCCACGGTCTCAGCCATGACTACGATATCATCAGCTAAACTAAATTCAGTCTTGTACTTGAGTCGTTTATGTTGATGCTTTCGGCGATATAGCGTCACCCTGTCTCACACTGCGCTGAAGTGGTACTGGTTTCGAGTTTTGGTCCTGAAGGCGGACTGACATGGTGGTGTTTTCGTATAATGCTGCAACACTTGGATGTACCGATAGTCTTTTTGGCACCTCTGGAGTGATCTAAGCACGGCACTTGTGAACACATTGGAGCCATTGTTCTGCTCGATGGCCTCTTTAATACGTTCCGTATTAAAACAGCGTATGTCGCGAGTCAGACACTTAGAGAACTTGTTAAGTTGCCGACGAGAACCTTCAGAAGACTGCAGACCCATTCCACGCCATTCCTCCGTCAGCTTATCTATCGGCTCCGTTACTTCTTTGCTTAGTACGGCTGGGTTTGCAAAACTTTGCACCTACCGTAAGGACAGCTTCCAGAACCCTGTCATTATAAATGTCTACATCCGTGCAGTCCTCCAGGCAATCAAAGCGATTTTGCAATTCGAGTTGAAAGCGCTCGGGGTTTTGGATCTGGATTGCTTAGGGACGGAGCGTAGACTTCACCAGGCGATACCGTTCCGTTTTTATGTTAAAATTCAATGCGCCTCTTACCGTTCGGTGATCGCTCCCTGTGTTAAACGAATTGATCATTGAGACGTCATTAAATATTGGGTCTTAATCAACATGATGAAGTCAATCTCATTTTTTGTCAATCCGGACTTTTCTAGGTAAATTTTCGATGCAGCCGCTTTTTGAAGAAAGAGTTCATTATTATAGAGTCCTTTTCTCTCCATGTAATCGGCTAGCATTTGACCTCGATAATTCCGGATTCCAGCTCCAAATTGCCCCACTTTCAACTCATTATCGCCCCGCTTGCCTAGCCTTGCGTTGAAGTCTCCCATGACAACGGTGTAGTGAGTCTTGGAAGGGTGTATTGTCCGAGAAATGTCGACAACGACATAAATAGCTTTCACTTCCTCCTCGGGGTGGGTCAAGGTCGGGGCGTAGACGTGTATGACCTTTAGCGAATACCGTTTGGTGATTCTGAGTATAAGGTATGCCACCCTATTCGACACACTTCCGATCTGTACCACGTTGTTCACTAGAGACTTATGGAGAATAAACCCGACACCACCTTGGGACAGGTCTTCGGCCTCCCGAAAATAGAGCAGGTTGCTGGATTTAAGGACTATCATGTTCTCATCCTCTACTCGAACTACGGATAGTCCCAGAATACTCCAATGAATCCTGCTCAATTCTTCCTCTAGTTCCAGCAGCTTCTCCTCGGTCCGCAGTGTACGCGCGTTATATGTTGCCAGGGCCAAGGTCGTTTGACGGGAGGTTTTCGCCGCCCGGGGATTCTTCACCCCAGGTCTGCACCCCAGGTCCTAGCGCCAGGTCGACGACTGTCACTGTCGACACGGCCTCCGGGACCGCCGGGCACTTGGGGCCTTTGGGTAGTTCGATCCATTTTTGGGGAGGTTTTGGGCCTTCTCCCGCCACGCTGGCCCAGTACGGGCTGGTGGGGTGCAAGTAGCACTCAGGAAGTTTGGTAAGATTCACTACTAATTCCAGTGGAGTCTATGATATGATATATTATATATCAAACTAATAGTTTTTATTGAACCTGTCTGTACAAGATTGTTTGGCTCTCAAGCAGTTCATGAACAACAAGCCTCCCGAACAAGCCGGATTCCGCAAAGGCAATAGTACCATAGACCACATTCATTCGTAGCTGCAGGTTATACAGAAGACCGAGGAGTATGATCTGCCTCTATGCTTAGCGTTTGTGGACTATGCGAAAGCCTTCAATTCTGTCGAGACTTGGGCCGCGCTTAGGTTACTCCAGAAGTGTCGAAATGGACTGATCTGTACACCCAAGTCCTGCAGTCATTGAAACGAAAACATCACTATGTCAGTCTGTCTTCAAGACCAAAACTTGAAACCAATGCTACTTTAGCGAGGTTAGAGACAGGGCAACGTTATATCGTCTAAACTATTCACAGATGCATTGGAGTATGAATTCAAGCTTTTGGACTGGAGAAGATTCGGAACCAAAATAAACGGCGAGATCATGACTCATATTCGTTTAGTTGATGATTTCGTAGTCATTAAGACCTCTGTAGATTTCCATCAAGTGGGACTTAAAATGAATATGAACGAGATTTAAAACGTGTCGAATTCCCATCTAGTAGGTGCCCACTCCTGTGAAAGATGGATACTCGACATCGGAAGTTGTTAACAAATATCTTTACCTAGGGCAAATAGTCCAGCTCGGTAAGCTCAACTTCCAGAGAGAGGTAAATGATGAATCCAACTCGATTAGTACAATGTTCATGAGGTTCGTGGTTCGATCCTGCCATGTACTAATGTTTCGTTTTTCGAATTTTTTGGGGCGGGGGAATCTCTTCATAATTTACAAGGGACTGTAGCTGTCAAGGCTGTCCCTTGGATATGCCGTAGGACTCGGGTAAAAACCCCATGCCCGGCTAAACAGGCATCCGGTACCTTTCCATCTCCGGTGGAGGTACGCTCGAGATTAAACTGGTCATTCCCCGAATACACCCCTTAGGAACAGGCCCAGCAGTATAAACGAGCTGGGAGTCGCCAAGGAAGGGGTGACCAGGTTGCTCGGTTGTGATCCCCCAGACGGACGATCAAGTAGGAAACGTAATATCTCCCAGCCGATTGGCAGTCGGTTGGGCCTAAATGCTTCCTGGCCGCTTAGGGTAGTAGGTGTTATATTATTAAATATGATATTTATGTTATGAAATTAAACCAGCTTGATAAGTCGATATGACAAGACAAATTTTATTTTTCTTTTTCTCCACCATAAACAAACTAAGTATACAACATCTCTCTCCTTCACAAATTTAACACAAATAAAATAACTTAAACACTACGAGTAGCCATAACGATCAGGAGGTCTAACTACCCTTCCTGATGAAGTCACTCTAAGGCCTTGATCATGTACCTGCGCACCGTGATGAGCAGGTGCGCAATATGCCGGTGACACATCTGGAGGAGTTGAAGAAGAGGCGGGTGGTGGATCATCAGGGATGTAGAATGGAACAAAGCTCAGAGGCTTTATATAAAATCTATTTCGAATGTAAAACTTATTGTCGGCAAGTATTTTGTACGATCTGTCATTTAGTTTGTCCCTTATTTCCCCTTCTCTCCAAACTTTATTTTAAATAAATTTTTTTCACCTAGAGCCAATTGTCTTAAATCTTTCTTGTGTCTATTATAGTAAAACTCACTCTCTACTTGCTATTGTTTTAATAATTTACTCAAGTTACCGTGTATTTTGGGCTTAAAATTCTCCATACACATAGGTAAAATACCTCTTAACCGTCTATTAAAGAAATTCTCTGCAGGAGATGCTATCTCGTGTGAAATTGGTGTATTTCTAAATTCCAACATTACTAAATATGGATCTCTTTTTTCGTAAATAGCCTTCTTTAAAAGATTTTTCACAGTTTGAATAGTTCTTTCCACCATTCCATTCGATTGTGGATATTCTGGACTTGAAAATATATGAGTTATATCCCATTCTTTGCAAAAACAAGAAAATTTTTCACTAGAAAATTGTGGACCACCGTCACTTACAAATGTTTTTGGGATGCCATTTCTACTGAAAATTCTTTTAAGGTTATTAATTACACATTCACTAGTCGTGCTAGAAAGTAAAGATATTTCAGGAAATTTAGAAAAGTAATCAACTACTAATAGATAATTTTTACCATTCAGTTCAAACAAGTCAGCAGCAATTTTTTCCCAAGTTAAATTAGGAATCTCATGAGAAACTAGAGTTTCTTTCGTATTGTTATTACTGTACAATTTGCAAGTTTGACAAGATGAAATTAAATTATATATATCATTGTGCATGCCAGGCCAATACATAGTATCCTGCGCCCTAAGTAAAGTTTTCGTGATTCCCAGATGTGGATAATGTAAGCGATAAAGCATTTCCCTCCGAAGCTTTCCGGGCACGAGAATAGCGTTATTTTTAAATATTAAATTTGATTTGTAAATCAAATCGTTCCTGAAAATCCAGTATTTCCTAATGGAATCAGGCAACAAACGTTTATGAGACGGCCAACCATTTACTAAATATTGTTTAACTAGCATCAGTTCTTCGTCAGTATCAGTTAGGTTTTTAAAATTATTTAATTGTTGTTCGCTCACATTAATATTTTCAATTACATTATCAATTTGAGCTTCTATATCTTGAATCTCAAGATTTATTTCAGATGAATCATTTTCATCAAAAGAACGCGATAGAGCGTCTGCTATATATAGTTCTTTGCCGCGCTTATATATTAGATTAAAATCATACTTCAGTAATTTTAATAACATTCTTTGGATTCGAGCAGTACAAGAATTGAGTGGTTTTTTAACAATGTTAACTAAAGGTGAATGGTCAGTTTCGATAGTAATCCTTCTGCCAAAGATGTATTGATAAAATTTTTCACATCCGAAAACGATAGCTAAAAGTTCTTTTTCAATTTGGGCATAATTTTTTTGACAGTCATTCAACGCCTTAGAAGCGTAAGCTACTGGTAAGTTATTTTGTAATAAAACGGCTCCCAGCCCATCTTTAGATGCATCAACTGACAAAGTGACGGGAAGTTCTTCATTAAAAAATTGCAGTACAGGATTTGATATTAACCTTTCTTTTAAATGCCGGAATATATTTTCGTGTTCAGGTAACCAATCAAATATGACGTCTTTTTTCATCAATTTACGAATTGGTGAATTGAGAATTGCAAAGTTGGGTATGAATTTTGAAACGTAGTTAATAACTCCTAAAAATCGTTCTAGATCTTTTTTATCTTTTGGACTTTTCATTTTAACAATTGATTGAATTCGACTGTTATCTAACTTTAGCCCCTCCTTACTAATAACATGCCCCAAATATGTAACTTGCGTTAAATTGAATTTACATTTGTCTTTGTTTAACTTAACATTTTGCTTTGCAAGTCTTTTTAGAACTAGTTTAAGCCTGTTGTCGTGTTCTGTCTGTGATCGACCCCAAATTAATACGTCATCAATGAATACTGCCGTACCCTCTAAGCCCTCTAGTATTTCTCGCATCTTTTGTTGAAAAACCTCTGAAGCACTACATATACCAAACGGCATTCTCAAAAACTTATATCTTCCAAACGGTGTATTAAAGCAACACAAATTAGAACTCGCTACAGACAACTTAATATTCCAAAAGCCATTCTTAACGTCCAATGTACTAAACACTGCTACTTGTGACAATTTACTAGTAACTTCCTCAAAAGTAGGTAAACTAAAGTGTTGTCTCATAATTACTTCATTCAGATCTTTGGGATCCATACATAGTCTTAGATCACCGTTAGGCTTGTATGCAATCACCAATGAATTTACCCAAGCAGTTGGATGAGTAACTTTAACAATGACGCCTAAATTTTCCATCTCATCTAATTTTTCTTTTAACCGTGACTGGACTGCTAATGGAACTTTTCTAGATGCATGAATAACAGGAGTAGCGTTTGATTTAAGCTTTATGTCGTACTCTCCGTCAACACATCCTAGTCCCTCAAACAAATTTTTATATTCACGAAAGATCTCCGTACTCTTTTCAATGGATTGCACAGGCGCAACCAATTTCAGATCGATAGCAGATTTCAAGCCCAAAATATTAGTAGAATGAGTACTTACAACAAAGAAATCCAGATCTAAAATTTTGCCATTGTATATATATGGAAGACTGCATTGGCCAAGACATGGGATTTGTTCACCTGTATATGTAGTAAGTTTGGTCTTAGTAGGTACAAGGTTGTGTGGATCTATTTGCAATGAGTATAGTGTGACCGCATTCAAAATATTCGCTTGTGCCCCTGTGTCCACCTTAACCTGTAAAGGTAAGTTATTAATTCCTAACGTAACAGACCATTCTCTAACATGATTTATGGAGTGAACTAATGCCGCACCTAAATAAATAGTGTCCACTGCATCTACTTCTTGCACTTCTCGAATGGGGACACTTCTGCATTTGCTAGCAAAGTGATTCATCTCGCTGCATTTGCTGCACGTTTGCCTAAACGCTGGACATCTATTTATATCGTGATCGTATCCACAATTATTACAATCAACAATCCTTTTCATATATCTCGTATCATACTGTTGTTTGGAGTTAGAATATCGTTGTACATGTGACTTTGTCAAACGATTTCCCTTGTCACTTGAAGTGGATGGCACATTTCTTTCTATTTTGTTTACATCAACAACTTCTTGAATACACTCTGTTTCAAGCAAGTGCGAGTTCGACCCTGTACAAATCTCCTGGACCTGGTTTTTGGTTCTTTGTGAGGTAACACATATTTCTATAGCTGTAGAGAGTGTCAAATCTTTCACTCTGAGCAAACGATCTTTTATGGTGACATCTAGTATTCCGCAAACTAATTTGTCCTTAATGAGGCTTTCCGTTAACGTGCCAAAGTCACAACTAGCACTTAATTCTCTTAGTTGAGAAATGTAGTCTTCATACAATTCGCCGACCTTTTGGTTTCGTGTAAAAAATTTGAATCTTTCATACGTGATATTTTTTGCAGGGTTAAAATGCGAGTCGAATTTCAATACTACTTTTTCAAAATCATCTTTCTCATTTTCTTGTAAATCGAAAGTATTATACAACCTTAAAGCTCTATCTCCAATTGATGATAATAATAATGCAGTTTTTACCTTATTAGTTCTTAGCTCATTCCCCGATGCCAACATATAAATGTTGAATTTTGTTTGAAAAATTGCCAATTATCAGCCATGTTGCCCGACCAAGATATGTTCGACGGCAAAGCAATTTGTACAATATTTTGATCTTTAATTTGCACTACTTTTTCCTGGGACATTTTTTTTTTAAATAATTTACTATTACCTTAAAAAAAATATTTTTGCGTAGGATTTATTCCGGCTGCGCCATGTTATATTATTAAATATGATATTTATGTTATGAAATTAAACCAGCTTGATAAGTCGATATGACAAGACAAATTTTATTTTTCTTTCTCTCCACCATAAACAAACTAAGTATACAACAGTAGGTGCGCACCTAAGAAGGCGCGCCTCCCCTTACCCAACCGCCAACTACGTAGCGGGGTGGCTTGAGAGTCCTCCTCCCGCGCCCGCTCCGCTGCAAATACTACAACGGTTGGATGTGGAAGTTTTTCGGCCTTTAAATCTATGATTATATGATTCGTCATAACAGCTCATATACGTTCCCGCCGAGGGGCTCGAGCCTACCCAAAGTTAGGGTGTGTAGGCCTTACTCAACCACGCTGGTCCAGCGCGGATTGGTCGACATATGATTTTCGAAACAATAATCAGTTTGTCAAACTCATAAAAGAAAATGTCTATTAATACTTTTACATTGAATATACTCTTTGGTTTTCGCAATTTATTTATAATAAAATATTAGTCTGGGATCTGCAATCTTTATGACTACCTTTATAATATGTAAGACTACATTTATAATATGTATAAATAAACAAATAAATATTGCATTATTTTACTATAACGTACTTTATAACAATAACATGTACATGTATATTCTTATCATGTTTCATCATATGTTATCATATGTTCTTAATGAAATGAACATATATATTCTTTTCGTAATGATTATATTGTAAGCTTTAACGTATAGCAATAAAGTTCAAGGTTGCGTGAAACATTGACGACTTTTGGGTCAACATGACGGTTACTAGGACAAACCTGCCGACTACTGGTACAATTGGCTCCTTTTTACTTTTTTATATTACAATAAATTATTTATTTAGTTTATTTAAAAACCACGTATACCTCTGAAAACTACAATAAATATTTTAGCAAGCTATCGAAGTTTTAGATTATTAAGTCTACAAGGTTTACTGTAACACAGCTCCAAAGTCAGCAAAGTTCAAAACCTGACGAGTACTGGGCCTTCTACCTTACTTAGATTAATTATTTTTATTATGTTTGGAATGAGTATTTATGTAGCACAGTTAATCAATTTTAAATTTATGTATCTTAAGAAAAGACCATAACTACTTTCTGGCATGATTGTTTCGCACATTGGTAATAATTGTAAAGAAAAATATATTTAAAAAATGTATTATATATATGGCAATTTAAGTATTGTGAGTTGATAAAATCGGTAAACATTTGGTTTACATGTAATCGGATAAACTTAAATATCAGTATTGATATTTTTTTAACCTACAATTTATATTTGGATTAATTATATTAATGGAAATCATTATTTATATTTGATATTCAGTCATTATTATGCAGTACATTGTTTTTATATACTGTAATGAAGTATATATTTTAAATGAAAAATACCCATTTGATCGTAATATGTTTTTCCTATCTAAAGGTTGTCTGGTAAAGATGGCCTATGGCGATAAGGCCGCCTTTTTTGCTGTTTGTGTATGTATTGTCATGGTGTATGTTATTTTTAAATTAAGAAAAATAAAGTGTTTCTATCTATCTATCTGATTATTTCAATTTCTGTTTATGTATGTCTTATGTTCTATGTCAATTGACATTTTCTTCGCTGTTTATACTCTTGCGACTCTAAATAAATCGAATCGAACTCAATTTGTTTGACGGCAGGCGGTTGAAGGCAGAATATTTGCTCTTGCAACCAAGGTATACAGCATACATATTTAACCCTCGAAACACGTGTGGTAAACATGCGATACATCACTGGGCACTGCTTTGACGATAGTTTTTGATTTAATGGAAAAGAGTGAAGGAAATAGAATTGCAAGTTATTACTGAAAACGGTATATTATTATTATTATTGAAAACGATCATATTAACGAAAATAAACGGACCCCATTGAAGCTAATTGGTGGTCCCTGAACGACGGTAACCACTTAACATCTTGAACACTACAGGGGTCATTAACGGCCACTTCTATACTTTCAATATTTTTAAATTTGCTGATAACACAAAAAATAAATCAAATTATACAAGTAACCATATTTCCATACATATAATATTTTGAGCCTCAGGCTAGACAATCAGGCGGACGGACAAACGAGATCAAAATAAAAATCTAATTAGCCGAAGTTACTGCACAAAGGGCTCGGAGGGCCCTTATTGGGTTAGGGTAAGGGAGAATAATTATAATAACCTGTGAACATGATTTCATTTATTATTGCGAATAAAAGTTGTTTTATTCTTATTTCATCTCCTTCCAAGAAAAAACCTGCCAACGCTACTTAATGTTTCCAGAAAAGATACTGTAGCATTGTATTTAAATTAATTTGACGTTTAGAGAATTGCGAAAACATCAAACTGATTCTGACATAAAACGTAATGGTAATGTGACGTAGATTTTGATCGTCCAGTAGGCTAATTCACGTATTTCACGTAAAAATCATAAATCCGTATTCACTTGTCATTTCGATAGAACGATTACACGATAGTATCGCAACTCGACGATTTGTCAACTATTTAAACTTGATGTTGCCATTACAATTCTACCAAATAAATTAAAATACTTTTTGTTGACGAAAACATACAGAAATGTTGATTATTTTGTAGAATGATGTTTTTTTTATCAAAATTATAATGCACCTACATGACTTTCTGCAATAAATCTAAAAAATTACGTTATGTCCTGTCATTTTATGGCTTTATTGGAAAGAAATTCGTTGATGACCAATAAAAAAAATACGTATGTCAGTGTCAGTGTCATTTTCTATTATTTGCGAGTTTCGAGTTCGTTTGTATTTTGGAGATCGTCGGTGGCGCTGTGGACTGGGCACTTGCCTTCCAATCGGGAGGTCGGGGTTCGTGACCCGCCATGTACCAATGTGTTTTTCGTTTCGAATTTAATATGTACATTTGTCTGACGCTCCTACGGTGAAGGAAAACATCGTGAGGCAACCTGCATACATCTGCGAAGAAATTCAATGGTGTATGTGAAGTCGACCAATCCGCACTGGGCCAGCGTGGTTGACTAAGGCCAAATGACCCTAACATAGGGTAGGCTCGAACCCCTCGGTGGAGACGTATATGAGCTGTGATGATGATGATGAGTTTCATAGCGTCAGATATATCAAAAGGATCTATTAGACGTTGGCGCCTCTCTATCTCATTCATCATCATCATCATATCAGCCAAGAGACGCCCACTGTTGGACATAGGCCTCCCCCAAGGATCTCCATACTGATCGGTCCTGCGCATCCCGCATCCAGCGGCTTCCCGCGACCTTCACCAGATCGTCGGTCCACCTTGTGGGGGGCCGACCCTACCAATACTGCGTCTCCCAGTACGCGGCCGCCACTCGAGGACCTTTCCGCCCCAACGGCCGTCAGTCCTACGAGCGACGTGTCCTGGCCACTGCCACTAAAGGTGTGCAATTCTTTGGGCTATGTCGGTAAATCTAGTTCTTCTACGGATCTCATCATTTCTGATGCGATCACGTAGAGAAACCCCGAGCATAGCCCTTTCCATTGCCCTTTGAGTGACTTTGAGCCTTCTTATGTTCCGTATGTCATCACTGTCAGCACGCACGAATTGAAGACTTTCGTCTTGAGAAACTGTGGTAGATGGGCCGTCTCTCTCATTGGCTAGGTCCAAAAGTAAGAATCCTAGTCCTAAACTCATTTCACTCAAACTCAAAAGCACACAAATTTAACAAGTTATGAACTTCTGTTGAACGAATTCGAAATCGTTTAATTTGACGTTTAATCGCTGACATTCGATCAAAGTAAACGTCAAAATAATAGGTGAATACCGCGGAGGCAACGATCGAACTTTGATTATTGTACGTGAATACGATAAAACGAAATCGACCTAAACAAAATCGTGCGATTAATACGTGCATACGAAAAGTGACTTCAGCGATCAAATCGCTTGCATGTCGTTGAAGTTTTATTACGTGAATTAGGCCACAGCTGTTCGGAGATAAGGGGGACGTGGGTCATCTCCCACCACGCCGGATGGGTTGAGGAGCTGGATGGGTTGAGGAGCTGGATGGGTTGAGGAGCTGGATGGGTTGAGGAGCCAAAGACTTCCGTTGACTGATAGGGTGTAATGTGTTCCATTTTTGAACCCTATACACGTGTTCGTTTTTATGTAAAATAATCCTCATAAAAAATATATCTGATTTGAAACTTTTTGATATCTAAGCTGGTAATGATTAACCTAGGTTTTTACTAACGCTAGTACCACACGTGCAATAAACGAGGTAATTTTTGAAACTTTGAGTTTCATTTATAATTCGAACCTTAACCAACTATCCTTATTTTGATCGTATAAAGGATGACAAAAACATCATCAAATCAATACAAAACGAATAAAGCAGACCTCCAACCGCAGCGGAATTGAGTTACCACAAACGCATCGTAGCCCTATTGAAATATAATGAATTTATATAGAAATTTAGTGGTTTACAAGCAACACCAATGCACAGATACTGGATATGCCTTTGTTAAAAACATTATTTTTGTTAGTTAGCCTTAGAAAGCCTAACCTAGCTTTAGCGCCAACATCAAATTTTGATATTTATAGTATACAGGGTGTAACGGAATACCGATATAATATTTAAGGGTCAGAAGAGGAGAGAATGTACTCCATCAGAAGAGGAGAGTATGTAGGAAAAATACTGGGACTAATGAAGCTACTTTTTTCCAAACAAAATAAATAAATTATTTTTTGATCCCGAGTGACGACAGCTCTACATCAGCGCACCTTGTTCCTTCATTCAGAATTAAAAAAAATGTGTTAAAAGTCAGCTGGACTATGGTTGGCACTTAAAAGTTTTTGCTTTGAGTTTTTTAAAGATGATTAGTTCGGAAGGTATTGGTTTCCAGATCTAAGACAAGCACCTGGGGTTCATCTAATATCTGGCCTTAAATATTTTTTCAGCGTTCAGATAGACCCGGATCCATAATTATTATATACGGTATTTCATGTTCACGGTTTATGGTCTTTGAAGACTATTTCAAATCTACGTTTTTTGAAGTCTGTTGTGAATCAAGAATATAATAAAAACCATTTAACTGACTAAAGTAGAATCAAGTCTGATTTAGGATATGTCTACAGAAAATATAATTTAGGCACATCGAAATTCATTTCCAGTTTGCGAACTGATAATTATAATACTAAGCATAACACACATTCAAAGAGGAAACACCAAGGTCAAGAATAGGTATTTGTAAAATGTATTGCTGTCGCGCTGTGTGTCCGAACAACTGAACTGAACAGCAGCTGGGACCGAAAATACTTATGAAAAGTACACAAAATATACGTACCCTGTTTTCTCCGGGAAAAATTGACCGATTTAATTACTTTTTGCGTTAAAAATTAAAGCAAGGCTTTTTCTGTGTTTCTATGTTTTGCTTTTTTCATAAAATCTTCTTCAATTTGATTGCTGGATGTTTGAATACAGCAGAAAATTAGGTTGATTTTTTATGTTTTTGAAGTTTTAAAAATTAACTTAATAAAAAAATCTAAACATAGGAACATGCTTATAGTGGTTGTTATTTTTTCATGGTATTTTATTGGAAAAAAATAGAGCAACTAGTGCCATTATTCAGGAAGGAAACAGGAGACTACGTTTGTATGGAAAAACGGACTGTACGATTTCCTCTTAAACAGATCAATTCAAGAACAACAAAACTTTATTTCTCAGATTAATTCAAGAACAACAAAACTTTATTTCTTTCTAATAATGCCATTTCCATTGTAGCAACATCTAACGGGGTGCAATGCACCCCGCGCCAGTCGGGGGGTAAAGACAATGTCGAACTAGCAATTGTAATCAGGTTAGCGAACAATTTGCCTCTCTGGCCATGCGTGGTATATGGCGCAGTAATCTGCCCGGGGCCGTCTGTTCTGCAATTGCTTTTTTGAACAACTCCTGTACATTTCGATAGTATTACAATGGGATTGCGTTGTGGAACTATTGGAAAGTTATGATTGCATTTCGGCATCGGTTTAGCGATGACACGAAACGAAATACACTGGTTTCATGTAACCATGCAAGCGTTTGTAATAAAAGATCGAGTAACTTTGATGTTTTTTGAATTTAGCAGATCTCTAGGTATGGTGTAGTTGCTAAATAATAGAAAAGTTAAAACTCAAGATAGATTTGATCATCTGGCCGGATTTGTGTTATTAAGAATTTCACTTAGAAACACAATAAAAGCAAGAAATTTGTATTTGCACCAGACAGATATACTTCTAAAATTAAAATAATCGAACTTTAACTGTTTTTTCTTAAAATCGTCGCCCCACACTAGGATTTTCTCCTGTGTCGTGGGTGCAGTTACAAACATAGAATGATGATACTGTAACAAACATAGAATGATGATAATGGACTGATTGATGATGTAAATAAGGCTACTGAAGTACTAGTAGGGGAGCTCAAGAGGGTGATCGCCAAAAATAACAAAAATAAGCTGGTGACATGTAGAAAAAGAATTAAAGAACCCTGGATAACCCCAGGTCTGTTACGTTGTATTAAACATCGTGATAACCTTCATCGTAATTTAAAGAGTGACCCTGAAAATCAGACACTAATAACTTCCTATAAAAGATATAGAAATTTTTGTGGAGAAATTCTCAAAAAAGTCAAAGCTCAACATGATATGACCGAAATAAAAAAGGCTGGAATGGACTCAAGAAGGACCTGGCATGTAATTAAAAGTATCACCAAGCTTAATTCTACCAAATGTGATGAAACAAATAATCAGATCCTCCTAAAACTTATAAACATTCCATTGTCATCTGTAAATTACTTGAACTCCTACTTTGCAAATGTTGGCAAAAACTTAGCTGATAACATACTCATCAACCATTCCGCTGATGCTGAAGCTCATCCTGTTTTACCAGAAAGAAATTGCAATTCTTTCGTACTACTGGAAACTGATTTTATGGAATCTATCATCATGAGTTTGAGGTCAGAATGTGCCGTTGGTTTTGATGGCATCCCCTCAAAGGTTCTAAAGCTTGCTAAAAATCTAATTATTCCAGCTATAACACATATTTGCAATCTTAGCTTTACTTCTGGGATATTCCCGACCTTATTTAAAGTTGCAATGATTAAACCTATTTTTAAGAATGGTGACAGAGAATATCCTAGCAATTATCGCCCGATCTCAATATTATCTTCATTGTCTAAAATATTAGAACGCTTACTAAATAAACGACTCGTAAATTACTTAACTAAATTCAACATTTTGTCTCCAAATCAGTTTGGGTTTATGGCGGGTAAGTCAACAGAACGTTCGCTAACTGCGAAACAAACTTTATTACTCAAAAGGTGGATCAGCAGAATCACAAGTGTGTAGGCATATTTTTTGATCTAGCGAAAGCCTTCGATATGGTCTCTGTCCCTGTTTTCATTGGTAAAATGTAGAGAGCAGGAGTCAGAGGAGTGGCGCTTGACCTCTTTTCCAGTTACCTATCCAACAGAATCCAACGAGTCAAGGTAGATGACGTAATCAGTGAGGAGGTAAAGGCTTCCTATGGCGTGCCTCAAGGAAGCATCCTTGGCCCCACCCTCTATCTGATCTATGCTAATGACTTGTGCAATATTTGCTTGAAAGGGGGCCGTGTCATCGCTTTTGCAGATGATACTGTATTAATTTTCTCCGCATCAACTTGGAGTGAAACATTCAAGCTTGCTGGAATTGGACTTGAGGAGATAATGTCCTGGCTAAGAGGGAACCTACTTACTTTGAATCTTAGCAAAACAAAGTATATATCTTTCTCCAAATCCGCAATGGACCGACCTTCCGAAACATTTAATATTAAAGCCCATTCCTGCAAATCAGATAGCAGCGATTGCAATTATCTTAAACTACAAAATGTAACATCGATTAAATATCTAGGAGTCATAGTTGATAATTTACTTACGTGGAAGGATCATATTTTAGCCCTTACATCTAGAATTCGAAAGCTAATGGTTATTTTTAAAATAATAAGGCACAATCCGAAAAAAAAATTATTAAATTCAATATACTACGCCCTTTGCCACTCGCTTCTGGCATACTGCATTACAGCATGGGGTTGTACCTACAAAACCTACGTACTACGTATTGAACGAGCGCAAAGAGCTGTATTAAAGGTGATGCTTAACAAACCTTTTAAATTTCCGACGATACAATTATATAAAGAGACAAAAATTCTGACAGTAAGACAGTTATTTATACTTAAAATTATACTAATGACACATAATAGCACTATATTTAAAGTAAAAGAATATAATGAGAAACGAAGAAAGGACCTCATGATACAATCCGAAAAGTTTTCTACTTCCTTGGCCCAACGAAATCAATGTTTCCTAGGTCCTTTCTTATACAGAAAAGTTAGTGGCTATATCAAAGTTTATTCTTTAACGGCTGCAAAATGCAAAAAGGCATTATCTTCTTTTTTGGCTAAACTTTCTTATTATGGGACTGAAAAGTTGTTAAAAATCGTCACATAGACAAGTCAACTTCATGCATGCACCATTTTAGGCCCCCGCTTCCAGTGTACGATAACAGCTCGCAGTTTTTGTGGCGTGTCTATGAATGAATGGTTACCCTCATTATTAAAATATTAACAACATTAATAAACTGCAATCAGATTCACAGTAATATAATTGTGAATCAGATGATGTGTAAACAAGGTGAAAGTTGGGTATTTATTTATTTTTTTTTGCTTTTGACACACATTTAAGCCAAGCGGACAACTTTGACGGGAACTCTGAGTGCAATAGGTACCTGTTCGTTGTAATGCCAAACAAGACTTGAAATGTGATAAAAATGAGGATCGGAGAAGCCGTAACACAGGGCTAACCTAGCACGACTTCTCGTGCCTATCCTGAGTACTACCACAGAATAAATAATAGTACTAAAATAGTATTACCTAGTAATTTTGTACGAACGCTTGTACTGCTATCCAGCTTGTAGTGTATCTTAGGTTAAGTTGGTGTATGAATTAGTTGGCAAATAAAATTATTTTTATAAACATAGAATATCACATGCAATGCACATACGCCCAGACCGGAACCAATTTTTGTAGGCCATACAAAATATTTATCCCGTACGGGAATCGAACACACGACCCGTTGCGCAGTAGGCGATCACTTGATCTCTGCGCTCCCAAATAAGTAAACATCAAAACTTCTGAAAGCAGGTTCCCAAGTCTCGATGATCAACGGCTGAATTTTCTGTTGATTTCGCGTCTTATAATGTGTCACTTGCAACACTTGCAATATTTTGTGTTCTTGGGGAAACAGACAGTCGTCAGACTAACGGCTAAGGTAATCCAATGTGATTTCGGGTGATGTGCTCGTGTCAAACTATTGGTGCCGTACCGCTCCACTAAATATAACACAATGTCGAGAGTATATTCTGTTAGAAGGCTAATCCTGACCGCTTTGTTTTATACTGTTGTATCTTTATTTTTGATGTAATTTTAATTTGATAGTTCCAAATAATAGTGTCACTTCTATATTGAATACAATTCAAGATATACACGTCTTTTTCTCTTTTATTATAATAGGTTATGGGCCCAACACGCTTTCACTGCTGCGGACTGTCGTCCACTAAGGCGGAGTATGATGCGCTGAGCGAAACTTGCAAAGAAGCAGTGTACTCTAGTGCTCTATTATAAGCAACAGTAGGGTCTTTAAGAAGTCTTATAACTTACTGCAATACCCAATCTGCTACCAAATTAGCTACTAATCCTGAAGAGGCTTGAAATTTTTTGAGTATATTAGGTCCTTACATATAATTATGAAATTGGCGTTTTGCCGTACTGGCCACTTTGATCTCAGATATCTCCTCTATGGTTAGGAATTCCAAATTAAATTTATACAGCTATTTACTCATGTATTTGTGTTTCGAAAATTATAATTCACTTGCTTTTTCTTCAATTGTTTTTTTTTTCTTTGCGTCACTCAGTTTACAAAATGGAAAACTTGAAATATCACGTTATTTACGAGTACGAGTTCCACCGTGGCACCAGTGCTGCAGAAACGGCTCGAAGGATTAATGATGTATATGGCGACGGTGCCGCAAAAGAAAACACAGTGCGTTTTTGGTTCCAACGTTTTCGTTCTGGAAATTTCGACCTGCAGAACAAGCCCCGTGGACGGCCGGAGACCAAAGTTGATAATGAAGAATTGAAGGCTATTGTGGAAGCGGATCCATCGCAAACCACGTCCGAGTTAGCTGCAGGCTGCGGTGTTAGTGATAAAACTGTTTTAATCCACTTGAAGCAAATTGGGAAGGTGAAAAAGCTTGAAAGGTGATCACGAATTGAGTGAAGTAAATTAACAAACGCGCGTTGACTGCTGCGTTGCATTACATTGGGATTTTAAATCGAATCATTACTTGTGATGAAAAGTGGGTCCTGTACGATAATCGGAAGCGCTCGTCGCAATGACTAAACCCTGCCGAACCAGCCAAACCATGCCCCAAGCGAAAATTGACTCCAAAAAAGTTGAAAACAAAACAATTGATTGAAAAGTCCAAAACAATTTAGAAAAAAACAAGTGAATTATAATTTTCAAAACACAAATACGTGAGTAAATGCTGTATAAATTTGAATTTGGAATTCCTAACCATAGAGGAGATATTTGAGATCAAAGTGGCCAGTACGGCAAAACGCCAATTTCATATGTAAGGACCTAATATTTGTTAGGTCTGAGAATAGAACGTTGGCTTTTTTCATACCCCGTCGTGATGATTTTTGGACAGTTATTATGGCGAAACGTAGTTTGCGGGCATAGCTAGTGAAAATTATTAGATTTGGGGTATTAAAACCGCGTTTTTAACCTTAACTTATATCTTTTTCTTTCGAAAAAAAAATTTATAAAAACAAATATAACACTAGAACGACCAAGACCGTCAAATTGACGGATTTCGATTTTTGCTCCTTATTTTCTCCGGTTTTTTTTTTGGTGAAATGAAATGATATTTATTGACTTATTTATTTTGGCTTATTTACGGAAAAAAGTAGTTTCAATATAATAAGCTGATTTTAATATAAAGTAATAACAAAGTATACCAACACTGGTATACTTTGTTACCAACATTTTGGAGCTGTTATAAATTGAACGTTTTTGTGTTTTTGGCATTTGTGAATTATACTTCAATCTTTACAGGTAATTTCAATATTCCGTCGTTACTTTATAAGTGGTTGTGTAAATTTATTGTGAAATTTTGCTCAATCATGGCCTTTTAAGGAGTTTGACCTCGCTAGAAATCGAACAGATGCTTGAAAGTTCGTGACATACGTGAAGACGGATCTGACTCTGAAATGACACCTGACTTAGGTACCTGACGATGAAAACGAAGACATTTCATTCATCCCGCCAGATACCTTGGACAGTTCTGAATCTGAGGAACTGGAAAACAGTGCGCCTGTATACAAAGGGGGGACTGCTCCTCCACAGTTTATTTTCGGTTGTGAGGTAAATAGGAAGGTGCAAGAAAGGTAAAAGTGCGGTAAATAGGTCGAGGAAGAGCCAGAATACTTACTGGAACAAGCGCAAGTGCCGTATCTAGACGACCAAGAGGTGTTAGCTCAAGCAACCATATACCAGTGATAGGAGATGAGCTGTTGGCCCCAGATGGCTCCAAATTGAAGTGCGTAATGAATGGAATGCATGGATTTTGTATAAACAGACCACGAAACAAAAAATAAGCCGTCTAGATTTTTTTTGTAAACTCAGTAAAACTTATATCAGCGAACAATCACGCTAGTCCACCACCTCAAGCTTCAACAGAACTCCTCCTGATATTCCATACACT
This sequence comes from Schoenobius gigantellus, assembly GCA_963935595.1. NCBI lineage: Eukaryota > Metazoa > Arthropoda > Insecta > Lepidoptera > Crambidae > Schoenobius > Schoenobius gigantellus. The sequence goes on from OZ012541.1 coordinate 57,712,683, forward strand.
AGCAGAGTTGAGCAAAAGACATTAAATAAAAAAGGGCCAATTGTCTTGTGCGTGAAAATTGCAAAAAAAAGCAAGGCGCCTGAAAAACGCGACATTTGTGAAAAAAAATTCCGCGGAAAATGTGTTGACCCAAAGAAAAAATAATTATTTGTAAGAAAATGTATGTGTTAACTAATTTTTGTAATATTTCTTGTCTTAAAATAAATAAACTCGATAATTGCCATTAAAATGAGTTTTATTTCATACAAAAACATCAAGATATTGTGTTTTAAATTTGATCCGTCATTTTGCCGGATACTGGGCGTTTAAGGTAGTACACAAATTCTGGGCTTTCTAGTGATAATTAAAAAAAATAATCAAAAAAGCAATAAAAACCAAAATAATAAGTTAACAAAATTGAAGGCGAAATGTGAGGCTATATAAAAAAAGAGTCACTTTAAAAAATACAGGCTGGTATCCTATTAGATTAAGTACTTAACTATTCTCATTAAAATAAATGAATATTCTGCATAATAAAAAATAACGCAAATTAATTCGCTCAATACACAAGTGGAATTCCTTGGACATTCGCATGTGTGAAAAGTAAAGTCTCTATAAAGCCTTTTAAGTGTACATAATACATCATTACTGTACAATCATTAACAACCATCATTATTACTTAGCAAAAATACACATCAACCCGTGGCGCGGCGTGGGTAAGTGGACCAAAGCCTGGTTACATTGTACACAGAAATAAAAAGCAATGTCACACTTCATTACGGCGCGCAACTGCGACAAATCTGCGCATTGAGACATCAGCGTGGCGTTGCCTTGTGACCAATGGAGGATAATCCGGGCGGCGCGCGGCGCGTGCCGGTCGCCCGTCTGTCCGACGCAGTAGGATGCTCGTTACGAAAATGCTAACGCCCGGGTCTTCAAGACCCGCGGCCTGCGTTTGAAGTGTTAACAGATTTAACGAAGATTTATTTGTCGACAAGCTGGTGCTTAAAAACCATCTTTATATCATACACTCTAGCATTGTTGGATTATTATATCGTCCATAACTTTTAAAATATGTTTGGTCGACCAAAACGTTTTATGCAATTTTATAGCTGGCATATTCATAATCAGCACATCGGATTGAAAATGAACATGTCAGAATGTCAGCTACAAAATTGCATAAAGACTTTTTGGTTGTCCAAATATTTTTTAAAAGTTACGGACGATATAATCCAAAAGTGCAAGGTGGCTCGATTTAGGTGTCACCTAAAGAAGCCAACCTTATGTTGAATGGCTACCAGGGTCTATGGACGTTTGCAAACAGTGGTCATTGGTTTGTTGCCTACCCAAAATACCACTCGATCAGTACCTACATCACTTGATATCGTTAATAGCATCACTCCAGACCAGAACTACGCGACTCATAAAAGGGTTTGCGTCCTCATTTACGCGCAGGCACACCACATGATGTTGTGCTAAATCTAAAAACCATTTAAATTACTTAAGAAGAAAATATATTTTGAAACTAAAAAAGGCCTAAATTATTATTTTTCTTGTAAAAAAAATGTACTTATCACTTGTAATAAAACACACAGTAGAAATTGCTGACTCGAAAGAAAACATCTAACCAACTTCACAAAACTTTTTAAATGTGTGACTTCATAACTCTGACATTTTTTAACCGATTTGGAAAATTCTATTTTTTTGAGAGGGTTTATTTCCCAATTCTAACAAAAGCTAAGATCTGGTTATGGGACCCTAGGAAAATCGAGGGAAACCCTTAAATGTTATAGGCACGTCACGGTAGTCATAAGTCGAGCTGATGATGGAATAAAGAAGAAAGAGATATAGGACTTTTAGAAATAACTAGATATACTTAGGTATTTTTGGAGTTAGAGATTAGTTTTTATATTCAATAGGCTATAGGCAGTTTTACTCCTTCAAGTTACTTTCGTGAGTTGGTATTGAATTCGCTAAAAAGATTAAAAATAATATAATATTAATAAAAAAAAAAGATTTTTTCAGCTTCAAAGTTTTAACTCATGATTTTTGATTATCCGCACCTACTTCAAAATAAAAAAATGTGAAGTGTGTATTTTTATATTATCTTTGACTTTTTTTGTGTTTTTGAAGTAGGATTTTATTTTTTGTTAAATATTTTTTCTGAAGAGTTTCATTGCAATAATTGAATACATGTTTCTAAATAATGTATACTTTTAAGTTTACCTAAATATATTAAAAAACCAATTCATGTAAAAACTTAAGCAGACAACAAAACTCAAAAACTTATTTTCTATATATTTAGCTTATTTAAAAGTATAAACTGTATCATATTTTAAATGTTTTATGTTTTTATGTTAAACATTAATCTAAATAAAAGAGAAATTAAAAAGGGAAAAGATTTTGTATTTCATTTTCTTCCATTGACCCAAAATTTTAGGAAACTTGAAAATTAGATGAAATTTAGTTTAAAAATTTCTTTTCATTGATTTGCTTTTTATATAAAACTTTATCTTGTTTAGACTCAAATTTATAAAAAGTTTAGAGTATTCGACTAGGTACTGAATTTTTCTTATAAGAGTATTAATAAAAATATACAGGAAAACAATTTAAATGGTACACAACAAAATAAATTCAACCTATCAACAAGTCAACAAGCAATTAATAAAATTAATCACCTATCCGCCGCCCTCTAGTCGTTTTCTATCACACAACAAAAAACTAACATTTACAACAATGACTCTTTTATGCGTATGAAATATTATATTGTGTCGGCACGTGACTTCAAATGGGTTAATATGTGTATTATCGAACAAAAGACGTGGAAAGCAAGTGGGCGACAGTGATATCATAATCAAAATATGAATGTAGGGTAACACTGCTCATGCAATGCTGGGATTATATCACCCCATGCGAGTCTGTTTGTTTTAATGATATTAATTGAATTGTTTGTAATATTTGTTTGTCGCGTTCCGATGATCTCTGTACTGTAATATTGTTTGTTATTTGTACAATTTGAACCCGATGCTTTGCCTTACGTATGTGTTAAATTTTTAACTTCGGCGCTTTTGAAGAAAAAAATTTTCACAAACTTTTATAATAAAATAAGCCTCATGGGTGCAATGAAAATCTATCAATACATAGAATACGATCTATCAACAAATAAATACGAGTATTATACTGTGGTAGGTTTGTGACGTGCAAAGTAGATTAATTTGCAACGTTTTCATACTTGCATATACTTAACGATATAATTACACGTATATGTAAAATAAATATTGACAAGTTATAACTATGCAATAAAAGATTTATTCATAAAAAACAAACAATAAAATAACTGACAGAGAGGAACGTTTTTCGTTTATACCTATTATTCGTTATTATTTGCAATATATTTTTTCCCATTCGGACCTCTAGCCATTGTGCAATTGTGTGGCCAAGTCCGATCCAGACGCCACTTCTTAGTTCGCACGAAATGAAAATTCGATAAAAAACGCAGCGAACACGTGCCAGAGCATTACACGATAACCGTCGGGGGCGTATTAGGCCATTGAACGGCAACCCTAATTTTTCATAGAATTGCACTTATTGAATTATGTATTCTACGCGCTACGAAATATGGCTCAAATTCTCTCAAGGTTTTCCCATAGTCATATTATGGGTGATATTCTAAAATGAAGCATAAAACATTTGCAGCAATGCCGTAATTCGCCTGAAATGATAATGATATAGAAAATAGGGTTGTCAACATTCTCTATTTATTGGTGGGAAAAGCCGCGTGTCAGTTCTAACACCAGTTTTAATATTTTGGGTCGCGTGGCCGGCACGCGTTTTCCTTTGGTAAAAAACTGAACGAGCGTAATTCGCATTTTATTGGAGCATTCTTCTTGTTAAATGCCATGCGACTTTTTTACTTGGTGCGGTTGTTGGCAGTCCTGGGCTGTCATTAATAGCAATTGCCTGGTTTCAGTGTGGCCAACGGTGTATGGCTCAATTGAATATGTCAATAGCTTTAATTTTAAATGTAGAACGCATTGATGAACGTGTATTTTTAATCGTGAATAACTGATTTGTGGCCACCACAATTCATCATCATCATCACAGCTCATATAAGTCCCCACCGAGGGGCTCGAGCCTACCCTATGTTAGGGTGATTAGGCCTTAGTCAACCACGCTGGCCCAGTGCGGATTGGTCGACTTCACATACACCATTGAATTTCTTCGCAGATGTATGCAGGTTGCCTCACGATGTTTTCCTTCACCGTAGGAGCGTCAGACAAATGTACATATGAAATTCGAAACGAAAAACACATTGGTACATGGCGGTCTCGAACCCGGACCTCCCGATTGGAAGGCAGGTGCCGAGTCCACAGCGCCACCGACGCTCTTTCACCACAATTACTTAGGCAATAATGCTGCTTTCTAATTGCAAAAGTCATGTGAACGTTTTAAGTTTCGCTATACGTACCTACCTACTAGATGAAACACGCAGGTAGACCAAGGGTAATAAATGCACGCATGCTTATAAGTCATAATAATATATGACTTATACTTTATAGGACATCCGACAGAACACAAGGAGGGTAGAACATTAATTTAATATCGGTGTTATTACTACAAAAGGTTTTAAATTAAAACACGTCTAAACTTGGACACGACAAGTTGTTTCATTTGTCTTAAAAGGATAATTCAGAGACAGCATCATGTAAAATCGTCATCGTCAGAGATGATTAACCTCCATCACCAAAAAGTCATATATATTTATCACATTTTTGCATTGACGTTGGTGCCAGATTTTAACTAACTACATTAATTGTTCTTATATTTTGACTTCGCAGGTGTTCTCTCTTTGGATCTATTTCATCATCATCATCACAGCTCATATACGTCCCCACCGAGGGGCTCGAGCCTACCCTATGTTAGGGTGATTAGGCCTTAGTCAACCACGCTGGCCCAGTGCGGATTGGTCGACTTCACATACATCATTGAATTTCTTCGCAGATCTATGCAGGTTGCCTCACGATGTTTTCCTTCACCGTAGGAGCGTCAGACAAATGTACATATGAAATTCGAAACGAAAAACACATTGGTACATGGCGGGTTTCGAACCCCGACCCCCCGATTGGAAGGCAAGTGCCGACGATCTATTTAAATAACAACAATTACTAATCAAGTCAATTCATTATGAAACTGTTGTTTCTAGTTGTTTGTTTCTTACATACAAAAAGAAAGCTTTTATAACTATCATCTTACCTTATTTCCGAGGGGAATGCGTGACCGCACTGTACTCGCCGTTGGCACGACGAGCATGTGTGGGTAGAGTGCTGGGCCTACCCACTAAACCCACCGGTGTTCTTACTGCCCTTATGGGCGCGTGTGATAGGGTCCACACTGCGACTGTCACTACCAACGCACCCGGGCTAGCCCGACCGGACTGGTGGTATGGCCAAGGGGGGATTGCCCGAGAACACCAGGGCAATCCCCAGATGGAGGGCCTTACGGCGGCGTACACACACGGGGCTAACCGTGCACGCAGGCCTCCATGACAGGATTGGCAGGTTATTAGACGGGCATTGCTGATGGTAAGTGATGATATGGCCGAAGATGAAAGCGAGCTTCATCTGAACTCCCCTACAATTGAAGAACTGTCTAACTTACCCCTAATTGTCGAAACACAACAATGTTGTTAACATTCTTATAACGACAGACTTAGGTAAGAGGGTGGTAGCAAACCAGGCGGGCTCAGAAGCCCTACTATCAACCAAACCAAGCAGAAAAGCTATCGTCCCACTACGTATTTACTAACTACGGTTAGTAACTAGAACTGTCAGTTTTAAAAGAAACTTTATATCCATTACTAGTTTAGTGATTAGGTGTATGTGTTACGGTGGCGTTCATAACAGCAGTAATGGATATTAAGTTTCTTCAAAAATGACAATTCTGGGTGGTGATTTTGTAACTCACCGATTGATCGGCAGTCAATCGTTATCAAATTAGATGACTATGAAGCAAAGTGAAATTATGTTCATTGACTATAAGGATTGATTGATTCATCATCACAGCTCATATACGTCCCCACCGCCACCGACGCTCTCACCATTTTGATTGATTCATTCGAATAATAATGTCAAGACTGCTCGAACGATGATGATACAAAAATCAGTTTCAATTCAATCAAACAGAATTTTATCAAATTTATACGATGGTCGATTGCCGATGAGTTACAAAATTGCCCGGACTGCCCCCCAGGTTTGCAACCAAAGGGAGTACTATTATATCTTCTGTGACTAAAGTTAGAAAATAGGCCCGAAGATCACCACCACGGAGGTGGTTAGGTTTGGTGCATCTAGCGCCACCTAGTGTCCAGTAGCGGCAGCTCTAATATAGTACCTTTCTTTGAAACATTTTATTGCAATCTCACCTTTGGTGGTTATAAATAGACGATTAAAAAAAGTTATATGAAAATATATACTTTGATTCTCGACTAAGTTACTATAAAACTTTTGCGGTAAAATTGTTTAACTTACTTACATGGTATTCTGAAAAGAATAAGTTATTAGAGATTAGAAATACAATCTTGTACGAAGTATCCACTTTTAGTTTGACTATGCGAATATTAATATGACACTTAATCGCGAGTGCTAAAATAGCTGTGTCTATTTAATCTTACATAAACAGAACTTATAGTATATATTATAAACTCAAAATGATCGAAGGATACAAAAAATCCATCGAGTTAAGTTAAAACGTTTCCGCTTTATTAAACTTATGACATTTTGTATAAAATACACAAGTGACTACGAAAATTTAAGATTTACAATATTCCGAACTTTATTTAACTATTTACATTAACGAATACAGTTAGTGTAAATAGTTAAATAAAGTAGCTAACCTTTAAATACAAATATGACATAATAAAACCAGAAATAGTCCTTTGAATAGTCAAACGTGTGTGGGACCACGCGGAACTACTTACATTTCCTTGTGGTCCTACCAGTGGTGCAAAGTAGTAGGACCACGAGTAACGACCCTGATTTTCTACAGCTCATATTGGACGGTTTCAGAAGAAAACTAAGTAATGAATTAGAATAATTAACTTTCCTCAAAAAATATATATGAAATATTTAGACGACCTCTTGAATTAATTCTTAATTTGCGTTATCTAGCTCCATCTAGTGGGGATTTTCTAAACTAACATCTCCAGCAACCCCACAGAGCATGGCTCTTTACTAGCAAAAGGGCCAATTTCCGTTCACGTGCCGTGCAATACAGCAGGGAGATGACGTTACATTCACATAATACATGTCATTCAGACGTCATAATACCCTAATGTTTACGCTAGCGTCAGGAAATTGGTTTTTTGCGAAAAATATTTTCTTTCATCATAACTAAATTATTGCCAATTAGAGTATTATTATACACATACATGATATGAGTAATAAGAATATCGTGGGTTCGATTCCAATGGGGGCAAAAAATATTTCCTCCGTCGAATGCAAAGAATGGTAAAGAAGTTGTATTATTATCAATGGTCCAACGTATTAAAAAAAAAATTACAAAAATATTAAAATTAAAACGAGCAAAGAAGGATAAGAGAGCGTGACTGCGTAGCGGAGCGAGCGGAGCGTCATACTGTTCTAATGGGTCATATTATTAATTTTGTAATCTTCCAATGTAATATCTTCTAATATTAAGTAGGTTCAAGGTGCGGCACAAACATGATTATACACACAACTCAATCTTTTCCTATACATTTTGAGGTAAGTTTTGTAAAAATTTTAAAAATTACTATCTTGAAAACTGCGCATCGCCGAGAGGGGGAGTGGTACTGGAGGGTAGCCCCTCCCCCCCACTCCCCAAGTCGTAAATTGCTAATCTAAATCCTTTTTCTATGCATCTAATCTATTAGCGCTTTTTCGCTCGGTACTGTACTTGAGCAAATCCCTAGTACTCGACTGCCAAGGCGCGTATTCTATGTAATATGTGAGTTTGTTATAATATTTATTAAAACGGCTGCTTTCCTTACAAACTGTTTTTTTACAACTATAGACTGAGTGGAGGACGGATTTCTATAATTAAGGTATCGTTGGAAGTTTTTTATCTGACTGTACATAACAGGATTTTTTCTTGGTGTCCGAATGGTGAGTAAAAAATATTGAAATTAAAATGTGTCAATTCGGAGTGTGCGTATGGATTGAGGAGCCACATCACGAAATCAATCGAAATCCCGCCCAGATTTAGTAGCAAATGAGATAATTTTGTAGGCGAAATCCTGGAATTTGTAGCAACACACATCAAGAGTTACATCAATTTAAAGGTGGCTCCTCAATTCAAACATCTGGATTGAGGAGCCACCTAGAACTCGGAAACTATTATATGTACATTTTTGAAAATTTAGTATCATTTAGTAGTAATTTTGTCTAGAATCTACAAAAAATTTGGTTCGGATACTGCTGAAACTCGAGAAGATACAATACAAAATGTGTGGCTCCTCAGTCCATACACGTACAAAACTTGTCAACGTGAATTTCCACGAAACTAATTGAGCAATTTTATTTTGGAGTGCATGATCATTTAGTAGTAATTTTGCTAGAATTTGTAGTATAGAAATAATGTTGGAGGACTTAGTGAAATTAAAAATATAAAGCAATATATGTGGCTCCTCAATCCAGACGTTTTGCATATAAATGATTGACTGTATCTTCGCGAAATCACAATGGAATCAAAAGCTTGGGGCGCCAACATTTAGTAGAAATTTCTACTAAATAACTACGTACAATTTATCAGTGTACTTATTAAGGATCTGAAGAAAAACACACTTTCCGATATTCCATAAGAAATTGCTGTTAAGGGTGACCATAACGAGACTGAAATCTAGGACAAACAAAAAAAAAACAAATTTTTATTTTTGTTTACATACAACAGGCAAGTTCTCGGCCTTCATCTCACCTGATGCTAAGTAATGATAAAACCGAAGGTGGGAGCGAGCTTTATCTGGACTCCACAGCAACTGAGGAATTATAATGTGTATTAATATATGCTATTATGTTATATCTATCCACATAGCATAATAGCCGTATTTTTGGCAAAACATTCGACATTTTGGCTTACCGACGTTGTTATACCTATTGTGTACCATAATGTTGAAGAGGGAGATACTTCACGTGCTAAGTATTACTTATTTTGAAGAAAAAAAAAGAAACACAAGTAAAAAATTATTTTATAGGTTAAGAACCAACTACCTACACAGGCAAACTTTAGGTATAGCTTTTGCGTAACAGGTACTAATAGTAGGTGTATATTGGGCATTCTATAACAGTTTTCATCAAAACACCGAAAACGAACGGAGTGAGATTTGAGCTACGCTTCGCTGCGCTCTAGCGCCGCAAATCTCACTCCGTTCGTTTACGGTGATTGGATGAAAACAGTCTAAAATTGCCCATTATACATTATAAAGGGTTAAATGGAAAAGGCGATTTTTTATTTCATTTCATTTCAATTCTTCCGTGTCGATTCAGATACAGTACTCCGCCACGGATATTATGTTGTCTGTTATCTTTGAAGGTTTTCGCGTGTGCAGGTATTGGGATACGCTTGGGATGGGCAGGAAGGCAAGCTTTTACTTGCCATCGAGCCGTGGTGAAAGGATCAGCCAGTCTGCGTTACCGAGTCGTCGTTCATTCAGATCAGATACAGTCAATCATTTATATGCAAAACGTCTGGATTGAGGAGCCACATATATTGCTTTATATTTTTAATTTCACTAAGTCCTCCAACATTATTTCTATACTACAAATTCTAGCAAAATTACTACTAAATGATCATGCACTCCAAAATAAAATTGCTCAATTAGTTTCGTGGAAATTCACGTTGACAAGTTTTGTACGTGTATGGACTGAGGAGCCACACATTTTGTATTGTATCTTCTCGAGTTTCAGCAGTATACGAACCAAATTTTTTGTAGGTTCCAGACAAAATTACTACTAAATGATACTAAATTTTCAAAAATGTACATATAATAGTTTCCGAGTTCTAGGTGGCTCCTCAATCCAGATGTTTGAATTGAGGAGCCACCTTTAAATTGATGTAACTCTTGATGTGTGTTGCTACAAATTCCAGGATTTCGCCTACAAAATTATCTAATTTGCTACTAAATCTGGGCGGGATTTCGATTGATTTCGTGATGTGGCTCCTCAATCCATACGCACACAATTCGGACATTGTGTCCGAATATATTTTGAATCGTCAGCAAGCCAAGAAGTCGTATTATTATCAATCGTGCAAGCGAGACATAGTACTTAGTTTCGTTTGCACCATTGATGGTGCAGACCAATGGTGCAAATGAGACATCGGTTGGTTGGTGGTAGGACTTCTGAGCCTGCCTGGCAAGTTATTCATGAGTAATAATAAGAATATTGTCTGGAACTTGGTTTCCCGCTAACTTGTAATTAAGTTGTTCATTGATGTTCGGACATTGAGGTACTATTGTACCAGGGTAGTCTGCTTGGGTACCACCTCCTTACCTATTTCTGCCGCAAAGCAGCAGTGTTTGCATTGCTGTGGTCCGGTTTGAAGGGTAAGATATGGCAGTGAAATTACTTGAGTACCGTGACTTTACATCTGATGTCACAAGTTGGCAACTTACACTGTGGTTCTTGTGGGTTGCAGTTTTGCTGCGAATCCCACAAGAGCCACATGTATTATAGGTGACTGGTACTACTTACCATCAGGCGGGCAATTTGCTTGTTTGCCAATTAGCTGCAATAAAAAAAAGCCTATACAATGGCCCCTGCCTGACAAACTTTTCTCGTTACAAATACTTACAGTCCTAAATCGTGGAAATAAAAGAAATTAATGTAGCCAAAAAAATAAGTATATTTTTACGTAATAAACTAAATACATTTTCGCTTAAATCTAAAACAAATTTAACACTTCATTGAACTCTATATTTTAAGGCAAGCAAAATAAATATAATTCTACAGACAGCAAAAAACAAACAGCTGTCTTAGTCAGAATCTGACAGGGGGATGCTTTCCTGAAACATAAAAAAAAACATGTTTAAAAACTAGGTTATAGAAGTCAGAAATTCCTACATTTATTACGTCTACCGACATAATACCCACTGAGCGAATTGTATAACACTTTTGTAAAGTAGGTAAGTATATATTAAAGTGTTAATAAAAGTATCATTTTGTGTTTGCCAATTGTTGGAAATTGACAAAGGTAGAATGATGTTTTAAACGCTATTATCGTATTTCTGCATGTCTCTCTAATTTACAGGAGTGACGCGAGCAGGAGGAGTTGATGTGTCACAATATACTGATCTGCAAACTACGTAATACTTGTACTGGTGTTACTTTAGTACTTTTATCTATTCTGTGCTGGTGTGCTGCTAAGTATCATTATTTTTTTAGGTACGACAGGGAAGCTCTAAGCCTTCATCGCACCTCATGATAAGTGGCGAAAAGGCCGAAGGTGGAAGCGAGTTTTACCAGAACTCCTCTGAACTGAGGAACTGGCTTCCTGTTCCTCCTAATTGTCGAAACACAACAATTGGGATGATGACTGAATTCAAATTTTTACGTCTCGTCATTAAATATTAAAATACCGTGGAAAACGATGCAGTCCTGTGAAATTAGAATTAAAATCGGCTTAGAAATACATTAGATACAAGCATTTTAAGTTGCTAATTTGAAGGCGATTAGACAGAGAGATCCGACATCAACCGTGACGTCATTGTTGAGTACGGCCATATTAACTCCTTGTAAATTGTCGTTTAGTAGCGTCGGCGGCGCTGTGGACTCGGCACTTGCCTTCCAATCGGGGGGTTGGGGTTCGAGACCCGCCATATACCAATGTGTTTTTCGTTTCGAATTTCATATGTACATTTGTCTGATGCTCCTACGGTGAAGGAAAACATCGTGAGGCAACCTGCATACATCTGCGGAGAAATTCAATGATGTATGTGAAGTCGACCAATCCGCACTGGGCCAGCGTGGTTGACTAAGGCCTAATCACCCTAACATAGGGTAGGCTCGAACCCCTCGGTGGGGACGTATACACGACGTATATGAGCTGTGACGAAATTGTCGTTTTGCTAGAAAGAGATGGAGAAAAATCTTTAATACCTTCTATCTTGGTTGTTTTTATAGTTATTCGAAAACCGATTTTTTCTTTCTGTTTATTATATGAATGAGCTTCTATTAGAGCAAAAAAAAATTTTTGTCATCTAGCCTATTGCTACTAACATTGTAATTATTACGACAAACTTAGGTAGGACGGTGGTAGCTAGTCAGGCGGGCTCAGAAGCCCTACCACCAACCAAACCGAACAGGAAAAGGAGAAGGAGATGTCCTCTTTTTGTATGGAGGCTGGGTTTTGCTAACTGAAAGAAACGAAACTATGCCTGTTATAAAGGTTTAATAGTTAGTTGTCCCAAGACCGTGAAAATCATAACTTTATACCCCTCCATTTTGGAAATATTTAAATTTTTGTATATTTTAGTTATGGCAACAGTTTTGTTTAATAATCGAAAGCTGTGTTATATTATCTGCAAAAAATATCTATTTGTAATCTGTATTTGTAAATATAATGACACTGATTGATGCTAGTCTATGGTTGTTGTGGTTTGGTTGTTTGTTATTTGTATTGAAGTTGTTGGTGTTGCGTGAAATGTTGACGGCGTAATGGCTTTTTTTTTATTGCAGAAAGTTGGCAAACAAGCAAACTGCCCACCTGATGGTAAGTGGTAACAGTCAGCTATAATACATGTGGCTCTTGTGAGATTCGCAGCAAAACTGCAACCCCCACAAGAACCACAGTGTACGTTGCCAACTTGTGACACAAGATGTAAAGTCACAGTACCCAGTAATTTCACTGCCATATCTTACCCTTCAAACCGGAACACAGCAATGCAAACACTGCTGCTTTGCGGCAGAAATAGGTAAGGAGGTGGTTACCCAAGCAGACTACCCTGGTACAGAGTCTCCCTCCAGTGTATCGTGTAGACTATCAAATTGATCGTGATGGATTTTTTTCCTAGACAATCTGCCTATTAGGGCTTATTCTTATTAATGAACAACATAATAATCAATTAATAAATCATAAAGCGCCACAGCGTCAAGTCAGTGTCAAAACTGTCAAACTAAAATGTCAAATCTTTTTTTTTTTCATTTTAAGCCTCAGAACAATCACTACAGCATAGAAGGAAGATTAAAACAAGAATTAATTGTGTGCTATTTGTCTCTTTCTAACATACGGCACAAAACTGTGTAAATGTAAGAGATGAGTAGGTAATATTTGTCTTTTGGCATATCACAAGGTGGTCAGTATATGAATTGATTGAATTGTCATTTTGGTTAAAAATACAAAATTGGTTAAAAATATATAACATGGCTAAATTCTATAGCACCTTGTATCGAAGATAGACCATCCGAGTTTGAACTATTTGAATTGTTCGTATAATATTTGTTTGTGCGTCCCGTGGCTAGTAATATTTTGATGATATTTTATTAATATTTAAGTGATTAGAAAGCAAGAATTCTTTAGGTATTTACAAATAGTGTGTGTTTGTGCACTCCGTAACACAATGTCTTGTGTAGTTTGGGGCTGCAAGTCTCATTCGTCGCGAAAGGAAAATAATCAAAATTTATTGACCTTAAATTGGCATGTTTTCTCATATTGTTACTTGAATGTGAGCTAATAAGTACACTTATATACATATGAAATATCGCTGAATCATTTTGTAGAAAAACAATACGTAATATTAACTTCACTTTTATGTTTTAGCGATTTTTAGAAAATTAATTTGAGGTTTTCTTGATCATGCGTAGTGTTGTAAAATTTAGTCGATATTTTTATTTTACAGATTTCCTAAAGACAATGTATAAAAAACATATGGATAAAGTGTATTGTCAGACGAAATTGGAGTCTAAGAAAGCATAGTAAAATTTGCTCCAGATATTTTCCATCAGATTAATTTTGTATGTACTTAGTAGTAAAACTATGAAATGGAGACACCATGACGTAAGTCAAGTTATTTAATGAAAGGAAATCTTTAAACTAAAATATTATTTATGAAAATAAAAACGTATTTAATTTCTTAACTATTTCTTTAAGGAATCCTTGACACGGATGCCAAGAACAACCAGTTCAGATGATTTTTTTCTAAGACTTAAAATATTAGAGAAAGAAAAGAACTTGAAAGAGTCAAAAAGGTAAAATATCAAAACGCCGCCTTCGGAAAATTTACATTCTAACTAAGCCCGGCCGCACATCAAGCGTAATAAATCTATCGAAAAATGTCGTAACAATAAATTATAGTCAAATGTTAATGTTTTTATTTTAATTTCCAAGCATATGTACAAATAGTAGTTTTAGCATTCACGAATTTATCCAAGGTTCAAAATCCATGAGGGTTAAATTAAATATGAGATTAACCTCAAGTACCTCTAAGCGATGCGATAAAAAATGAATTAAATCTATGCAATGAAATAAAAGCAGCGTGTCTTCGATTTCCTTCCCATAGAATTTGTGAATCTCTGCAATAGAAAAATTCCAACATTTTAGATAACGGGAAAACCCGTCACTTAAATAGTCCAAATTTTAGGGTTCCTTACCTCAAAAGAAACACTGAACCATTATAGGATCACTTTATTGTCCGTTTGTCTATCAAGACTATCTTGGAAACGCGTGAAGGTATCGAGTTGAATTTAAAACCATATAATTACTCAGTTCTACACTAACAAGTTCTAGTCCCTTGTAGATGTGAAAAAATCAAACTTCTAAGTTAACAAAAAAAGGTACGGCCGTTTATGTCGCCAAAAACGTATATTTCGACATTCTCACGGGCATCAAAATGTATAGGGTACTTTTCGTTGATCTAGCTAGAACTATGAAATTTGTGAAGTTATATAGTCTTACACTACAAGACAGCGAAAATCTCAAACTCCACATTTGTAATTAAATCATAAAAAATTTAGTCTCTATATAAAGTATAACCTACAATTTTATACGGGACCCTCGGTGGGCGAGTCCGACTCGCACTTCCCGCTTTTAGTCTCATGAACGGCCAGCCTAACCATACCAAAGAGACACAGCAGCTATTAGCTGGATAAGTTACATAAGAAAATCTACCCTTAATTATTTATGTTATATTTCTAAAGACATTTTAGTATTAGGGATCTATTAAATACCCACATAATATAATTATCGACGTTGAAACTAGGTGAGTGATGAGCACGACATCACTGGGAGAAGAACTGACAAGCGAGAATTAGTGACGACCTACAAAATTTCGAAACATCTTGCATATACGTGTCTCTGTCTAACTTCTATTAGCAGCGCCTAATGTCAAAGTGCGTCAAATATATTAAGTTCAGTAGCTATTTTTGCTAGGTTTCTATGCTTTAGTTATTCTTCTGAGTTTTAAGCATTGGACTTCAGCCAATCACTGCCAATTGAATAATAGATTTGTAGATTTTTCTTAAAAACACGAATAAAATGGATTTTCATATGAAAATACATTAACATTTTAGTAATACATTGTATTTCGGAAACTATATGAAGTTTATACGGGTAAATTGGATAGATTTAAAGAATGTGATTTCAAAACTTTTACCACAGTTGAATACAAATCGGAGGTACTTAAAAGCATATTTTTAATATGACCGAATTGCTGTATCGATCCTCTTTCCAATGGTATATAAATTATTGCTTTTAGTTAACATAATAAATAAAAACCCACTCGTGGACATCTCCTTTCTGTTCCCATGGGAATCAAATCCCGGACACATAAGTGATCACAACATAGCCACTAGACCACGGAGGCTGTTATTCAGTCACTTAACGTTATACTTTAATCCTTATACATTCAACTCTGAGCTCAAACCTCTCCATGGAGAAATGGGCCTAATTCACCTCGCTGGCCAGACAGGTGGGTAAGCTTATAGAGTATTACAACACTATGCGCAAGTGCAATTGCGGTAAAGTCCCGCGGCTCTTACTATTGCATCCACGGGAAGTAAGGAAGTGCCGACAAATGTCTAAATCCGTTACCGCACGGACAAAGTATGATTGCTTACTTCAAACTTTCCAATGAAGATGTCGGAGTCGTCGGAAGGCGAAGGCTGGTCGACGTTGTACACCGCGGTTATCTGAGGTCCTGAAATTGAATAAGCTTAAGGTTATAACGGGTGAAATTTCTCTAGCGCTTGTTCCTTATACGCATCGCAAGGACAATCGAAACATACCTATTGCACTCACATTCAGAATAGATCAATCATATCGGATTCACCTGATTGAGATCCAGCAATGTATATCATTTAGTAATAAGGTTTTTTTGTAAAATAAAAAAAAATTGAGTAAGACAGAAAATAGCAAAAACAATCTTCAAAATAATGTATTAACAGATCATCATTAAGTTTTTCAGTGTTAACTACACTCTTTTTCATTTTAGTTACTAACATCATTTTATTTAGTCATTTTGTTTTAAAAATTTGGTGTCATTTTCTTAATTTAGTTTATGTAAAGTATAACTGTGGGAAGTTTATGTAAAGTATAACTGTACGTGTCGGGTTACGCACAATATTGGTTTCCGTATTATTATTACGGTTTAATTTTTCATAATTTTACATGATTCGTTAATCTGTTTCCTGTTTTTCTTAAAAAAATTATCTAACTAATTTTCAATGGAATTTGTACGTAATTTTCCCCTTCATCAAGTACATTTTAAAAGTTGGTCGACTACAACTCTTTAATTTATACCTTAAACTTTACTTAGCTGTGATAGTTTTTCTTTTAATTTCGTTAATATACAACTACCGTGAATTTTTTCACGAATCCATAAACAACCATTTAGCACTTGATTCTAACAAAAAAGATGGCTGAATCAAAAAGTGGTGTACATACCTACTCACAATATTTTTGAAAGACCAACGACATTCCACACCTTGGGATAGATGAGAAAAAGTTCATTCCCACTATGTGCTAACCCATTGTTTTTAAAAAAAATTAACTACTTTGTCGCCGTGATTAATATATTTCAGCTTTCTAGTAGGCACTAAGATCTTCTGAGGATTGGACAGACAGATGGACATGGCGAAACTATAAGGGTTCCGCGTAGACTATGGAACCCCAAAAACCATAAGTATGACCCTAATGCTATTAATCTCGACCTGATGGTAAGTAAACACGGACGAGACAGTGAAGTTAAACATCATTATACTTAGAATCTAATTATTATTGATTTTGCCCTCGAAATAAATATGGAATCAGAAGCACCTACCCATAGGAATACATTCCATTGGCTCAAACAAATCCATGGATATTAGGTCCAGTGGCGGAGAAGGCGCCGGAGGCGGTAGTGTGCAGCTCGGAGGTATTCTACCACCTGTACGTAAAAATTTTCATTGATAGTGGCTATAGTAAGATAGAGGCATTCAATAATATGATACAGCAATATAGTGATATTCATAGGAACCTCTTATTTGTTACCTCTTCTACCCAACAACACATTTATAATACTCGTAACTTACTATTCTTAATGTCAATGTCGTCGAAGTCACTTGAAGGTTCAAGTAATCTCGAAGCCCCGGATGTTTCGCAAGGTTCTACTTTCAATTCACCGACTGTGGACAGTGAAGTTTTTTTAATCAAGAGTTTTCCTCTTCTACTTTATCGCCACTTACTGTCAAAATGATGGTAAGTTGCGATAAACGGCAGACTGAGGGCCAGGATTTTTGCTACCCTCCCGACCCGTATTGTAACTACAAAACTCGTTTCCCAGTTCTTAAACCTAGGTATACTCAAATTCTTTATTCATTACAAAACTTCGTATTTGGGGATTCAAAACGGAATATATGGTGATATATATAATGACATGTTATCCTGGTCTATTTTAGTTAAGTATAAAAAATAAAATCACATCAGTCTCACCATCAGAAGACAAAGCAGTATGGAAGGTATGATGAGGTTCCTCAACAGTCAAATGTAGTCTCCCACCATTCTTTATCTTCGGTACTACAATGGCTACAACAGGAACTCTTATCTGAACCGCTGCATCCAAGTCTGTTGCCGCTTCTGGGACGATGGCCTACATCATAATATATTATTGATTTGATGATTTGATTTGGTACAAAATTGCATTATCTCTTAATAGTTAGTGTTGACGACAGTTCGCAAGTGCCGGGGACCCAGAACTAAGCAGCGGACGTAGTCTAAGCTTATGCGGGCCAAGTCCCCATGAATGAACCATATCGTAAATAAATTCGGCCCCTTTTGATTGGTCCGCGGGCGGGATGTCCCCCCGCGGACCAAGGGATAGTGTATAAATATAGGGCCGAATACTGATAAATTGTAGTCAGTTGTAGTCGGTCAGTGGAAGTCGTCTTGGAAGAAGAAAATAAAGCTCCATAATTATCACAAAGAAATCAGCGTTTTAACTCAAGTACCTACATACAGTCCACTCTCAACAGTTAGTTTAGTTAGTAATAAGAAAAAAATATAAAAAAAATACTTCTTTGACAGCCTACCATATATACCAATAATTTAATCAGCAAGTGTTATAAAATTTTAAAGGAAACGCATTTCATTTCCAGTTTATTTTATTGACTAACATAAAGCTTCTATCTAAATTATGCCTAATGGTTCATCTAGTCCGATCATATATATTGGACTATTCTATAAACACGTTGATATTACTTTTACCTTACTCGTGACAGTATTTTCGTTCTTCAGAACTATTTTACCCCCCACTTTAAGATCTTCTGCAGTAGCTGGCACGAGCATCTACAAGTTGATTTTATTAATAAGTCATAACCAAAAGCGTATAGTAAGAAATCATGATACATTCTATAAATTACCTGCTTTCCTCCCGGTAATTTCGTATCAATAACTTTCACCAGCACAGGAGTGCTATTATTTGGTTTGAGTAGAGCGAATGGAGTTTGCTGTGTCGCCAATGCTACTTCCATATGATAAGTCTTAATGGGATCCACTATTACTCCGCTGCTCATCCCACTTAGTGGATTCTCAAGATTCCAATCACTATCTTCTCTCTGATAGCACTTGTTTAAGTCCCAAGACTTTGAGCACGACGAAGTAGAAGGCTTTTCTGTATCAGATAGGTAAGGACCCACTGACGACGTTACTTCGCAGTTTTCTGAAGCTCTAAAAGTGTACATAGCATACAATGATTTAATCGGAACGAGAATATTAATATGCACACAGACAAAATAGCATTTATCACTTTTTAAGTTGTGGAATTATCTAGTCATCTTATAAATAAAAATACCTGCTTGTTTCAGCGTGGTTCTCAATCGTTATGTGAGTTACGTGTGGTAGATTTCTTTTATGAGTGATTGGTGTGACACCTTCTTCTGGGTGAGCCTGGAAACATGAGAAGCAATAAAGAAAAAGAAAAGACAATACACCATCGATCGTTGATGAAACTCACTTTGTTTTTGTGGCAAACGAGATTGGACTGCTGGTTGAAACCTTTGAGGCAGATGTTGCAGCGGTAAGGCCGTTCGTTGGTATGAGTGAAGAGATGGTTCCGAAGATTACCTATGAAGATTTTTTTATATTTTAGGATATATAGGGTTACAAGTATTAATAAGATGACGATCTCTAAAAGAGTATCAGTCTCCTTTATCCTCCCTTTTAGAAAATGACAAAGTATCAGTGAAGGATAATATGAATCTACTATGACAAAACAAATAACATAGTATGAGAGTACCTATCTGAAATTATGATTTTAAAATTTAGGTAACTCTGTTGTTACACATTCACAAAGAAAAATCTTGCAGTTTTGACCGCAGGCAAGTGGGAGTATCTTAAATGAAAAGATCAGGATGAGGAAAAGAAATTAGTAACTACAGGATAGGATATAGATGCAGGGAACCTTTTTGATGGAATCCTTTTGAACAGAAATTGCATTGGTACGGTTTCTGATCAGAGTGGGTCTTGCGATGTGAGATCAGGGTGGATACGCGATTAAATGTTTTGCTGCATACCTGAGGTAAAAGAATTAGGGTTTATCAACAACGAATCTTAGGCATCACTAAACGATCATTAAAAATTCATTATTACCTCACAAGCGTAAGGTCTCTCTGAAGAGTGAATGGCTCGGTGCTGGCTTAAAGTAGAGAGTTGTCTAAAGCTCTTGCCACAAACTTCGCAGTGAAAGTTCCTTTCGTCAGTGTGTGTAGGCAGATGACGCATCAAAGTGTATTGGTGTTGAAATTCGCGACTACCTGGAATTAATGTACATAATAGTCTTCTAATCTAATAAATCGTATAAGACAATCTTCAAGTAATAACGAAGAAGTAACATCTACATTAAATTAATAAATTAACATTCATCCAAGTCTTTTTCTATAAAAAACGTAAGTGGTCCTACAATATACATGTGACTCCTGTAAAATTCACCAATATGCCTCATAGAGACCACAATATACGAATTGCGACAAAATTTACATATAGTCAGAGAAAGTACCTACCCGGTCATTTTACTGTCAGCCTTACTGTAGAGTAAGGCAGACAGTAAAATAGAGAAAGGTACACTAAGCACATGATTGCTAAGCTTCGATTACTATAAATGCAAATACACATACACCTACACATACACACACACACATACCAACACACGTAGAATCACATACGACTTTTCCAAGTTTATAAATATATCTAGTTTTGTCTAATCGCCATTTGGATGTTTGGGTGGGTGGTGAATTGTAATACGCTCAGCTGACTGCTTAATTCAGACTCCAGCCTATCCAGCCTGTGTGTATAACAATGTAACTTAGAAGGAAAGAAATAAAGAATTATTATTACATATTGTTATTACTGCTGCTTTGCGTCGGAAATAGGTAACAATAGCGGTATCCACGTACACGATCCAGGTACAAAGTCGCCCTCTGGTTAAATAAATAAATAAACTGATAAAGTAAAACAGTGTTTTGGATATCAATATAAAATAAATTAAAAGTAATTTTTTTAAACAAGCTTTTATTATTGCATTGTCATGCGATATAAATTATACATGCAAAATTTTAGCTCAATCGGAAATCGGGAAGTGGGTCAAATTTAGCTTGCAAGATTTCATTACAGATACGGGACAGGTGAAAGTAAATAAAAGCTTGTAATTAGTTATTATAATAATCAGTTATTTTATCACGTTAAAACACTACATGACGGAACATGATATTACGATCAATTCTTCAATTGCGATGTAAGTTAGCAATTTTTATTGTCTAGAAATGCATTAATCAATACTCGAGATAAATACATGTTATTATTAAAGCTAATCTAAATATACTAATAATAATCTTAAAAAATATACGTATCCTAAAAAAAACTAAATCTAAACAAAACTAATCATAACACTAAAAACTTATCTAAATTTTTATTGATTTATCGATTATAATTTCCACCTATGATATCTCTATGCTATGTTTTACCTTTATCCAAACTTGAGCTCTTGCACACTTTATAACAGTGGGGCTAGCACGCAGGAGAATCGAAAATCGAATCCAAATCCGAATCAAGGAGTTTGTATGGCAATTTTATTAGTTCTGCTACTCACCGCCGTGGCGCTAATAAAATTGCCATACAAACTCCTCGATTCGGATTTCGATTCGATTTTCGTTTCTCCTGCGTGCTAGCCCCGCAGACAATAATTTGGACGAGCCTAACTATATGAATATAAAAATGTGTCAAACTATAGTGCACACTAGCATACATTTCTTTATCCGAGTAAAATACCTAAGATTGCAGTGTACGCGAGCTTTGAATAAGACAGAGTATGAGAGTACTTACAAATCCCACATTCCCACAGCTTGATAGTCCGTCCGTGTCTCTTGACGTATTTCACAAAATGTAATCTCGAGCGAGGGTCAGCCTTGTCCACCTTGCACGGGCCTTTGGGATGATCTTCGCCTGTGCAGTTCGATGTAGAAGCGATAAAGCTTAAATACATTTAAAGGGATAGCCGTTTTACGCACAGCGTTTATCGCTCTATGAGCAGTCTGACTGGGAAAGTGCCTTCACCTCATAGAAAACCACCCCGTTAGCAGTCCACGAGGATACGCTTAGTGTTGCCAGATTTATTGGCAGGAATTCCGGGACACAAAAAAGTTATGCATATTTTTATTAACTTTTTAGGAGAAAAGCTTATAAGAAACTGTTTAATAAACTTTTAACATCCCATTGGCGCATCCAAAAAATTCACATAACTTCATTGTTTATTCTTCTATTTATTGAAATTCTATAACCTTTCTAGAACTTATAGAATTTCATTAAATCATCATCTAATATCGTATCGTATATATGTCACAACGAAATTACACTTATACGTGCGGATTTAAGAATGTGTGATTATTTTGGAATTAAAATAAAACATTAAAAGTAGAGCTTAGCGATTTCGTCGGAACATTTAAACAATTAAATATTTCAACATCTAATAATAAAATATTTAAACAGTTTCAAATACCAGGACTTTTCTGGGAAATCCGGGACCTGGGACATAAGATCGAATTCCGGGACAATCCCGGTGGGTCCCGGCTAGCAAGCAATACGCTGCGCTGTTGTCATACTACGATTACGATTCCCGATACTTTGATTTACGATACTTGCGTACGATTCCTACCAACCGGGCGACCCAGGAGCGCAGCGCGTTGCTTCGCAGCGGATGCGCGAGCCCGTACGCGCACCGGTAGCAGGCCTCGTCCGCCCGATTGCTGCTCGAACCCGGGCGCGTGCTCGCGTATCCACGAGCATGCTCTTAGAGCCTAGTAAATGCTTTTGTGTCGCTGTCAGTTTCTATGCGCGATATTGACGTGACGTATGCGAGGAGCTGACCGCGTAAGCAAGCAGCCGACCGCGTACGCGAGGAGTACGCGGTCGGTCGGTACGCGTTTTACCCCTGTGCGCCAGACTTATAAACCGTTACCGACTGAGATTTGGGACCCCATCAGATGCGAACGGCCCACTTTGTTTCTTGTATCGATTTCAGGCACATATGCCCTAGTCTAGGGCAGCACCGCATCGTCCCCTCTCCTGAGGGGGCGATCACAATCCGATGAAGCCTTAGCGGCCGAAAGGCCAAAGGCAAAGGGCGGAGCTTAGTCGGTAAGAGTCCGACATAACCTTGTTTATTGGCAAAAGGGTGCATCGTGAGCAGCTAAAGCTGACTTTAGTTTCGCAAGGGGTTCTTCGGAGCCCCATAATGTACACCTGAGCTATATATTCCTAGGGACATTTCAGTGAGTATTAATGTTTTTGAGTGCTGGCTACTTACCATTAGATGTCGATGAAACAACATGCGATTCCGTGCTCGGCTTAGTTAAGAATGTGAGACCATTTCTACTCGTCGATTCGAACACGACACTTGATGTGTCTACCTCCTGTTGTGACAAAAATTCAAAGTAAAATTGGGGCTCCCTGGTTTTACTCGTGTCATCATTAAAATGGTACTTTTGTGATTTTAATGTACTGGAATCTACCTTACTGCTTACAAAATCGTTGAGTTATACTTAAACAGAGGAACCAAGGAATCCACTTTCTTTATATTTTTTTCCCCAAGCTATTGATTTGTGTTTTTTTTCTGTTTTGACAGATTTTCATGTCAGATTTTTGGTTTCGACAGTAACAGAAGAATTGTTTAATTTAGTTCAAGTGAAGCTTTTATTTATTTTTAATTTTAAACAATATAATTACATCGTAGCGGTTACTATGTTGTGATATTTATTAGCAATCGAATTTACAAGTTTAAAAAAGTAATACAACGTACAAATTTGAGCAAAGCCTGAATATAGTTTGTTCAAAAATTGTGAGTAGAATCGTTTCCAGTGATAAAAAATAAGGGTCAGATTTTATCCAAAATTAAATGTTCAACTACATACGCTTTTTTAAAATACTTAACCTCTTACACTCGTATCTATAGTCAAGGCAAAATAATTACTTGAGTTGAAAAAAATCACAACTTAAGTAACGACTACTTAAGTTGTGATTTTTATACAATAAGTACTGTGACAATAAAAAAAATATCTTATTATTGCGTTCGGTGGCGCAGTAGTTCGCGCGTTCGGCCTGTGATGATGGCGATTACGCTTTCGCAATGGTCCGTCACAAGATAGGTGACCAAAAACTTAGTATCCCAGGTGTATTTGCAATCGTTAAAATGCACCAACCTGCACTAGGTGATAAACATAACTTTCTTCACATCATTCAAATTCTCGTTTATTGTATAAAAATCACAACTTATGTAACGACTTTTACTCAAGTAGTTACTTTGACTTGACTATAGACACTGTAATAGTATAGTATAGACGTAGTACTATTATCTATTCTGTGGTATAGATACGAGTGTCATTGGCGGCGCGACGTCTAGTCATCGTATTCGCAAGCGCGCGGACCATAAAATTTGAATTTTGCAAAATATGCAACAACAGAAAGATGGAAATCTTCGTAAATAATCGGCAAAATTAAATTAAATTTAATAATATAGTACTTTTTAACAAAAATAGTCTGAGGTTTTGCGTAATTTAATTTACATGTTGTACACGAGTTATATAGAAATAGAGTTTTCGCTCTGTTGATTGTGCTTTAATATTTGTTATAGAAGATATAGCATTTGTAAAAACAAAATGCTATATCAGAAATATAAGACTAAAACATCTTTTATTTTTACATTTTTTATGGTAAGTCGAGATCCTGTCTGTAATTATGGCTATCAATATGCTTTGATTGACATACCTATATCTGTCTTTAATTTTGTACGTAAATTTTAAGTTGACACACTGTCGAAACAAAAATCTGTCGAAACAGAAAAAGCCCATTAATTAACGGTATATGTATATATTGATTTAAAAAAACCGATATCTGTTTATGGACATAAGGGAAATCTACTAAATAATATCTAAACAGAAAAGCTGAATGGTCTTCATTCTCTTTGCCGTAATCATACATTATCCAATAGTAATTAAAAAAAAAACAAATCTTTGAATAATTATGTTATTACCCTTAGATCTTTCTTTAATTCCGCATCCAATTCTTTGCTGAAGGTGGTTTGGCTCGCAGTGCCGAAGCTAGCATTAGATACGAGGGCTGCAATATTGCCGTCCTCCTCCGTCCATGCAAACCGCGCTTGCATATCCAAATTATCGGGAAAAACATCCCGAAACATTGAACGTGCAATATCCAACTGTTGAATAAATAACTTGAAAAATATAAAATAATTGTTATTATAGTACTCTACTTATAAATGGCTGAATTTGTATTTTTTGAAAATAAATGACATTAATAATAGGTTTAGGTGCCGGCAAAGAAATTGAACATTTTCACAGATAAAAAATACCTGCGCAGTAAAAGATTTTGTAGTAAATACTGCAACTGCGCATGTATTTTTTACCTGTGAAAATGTTCAAGATGTTTGCCGGCACCTGTACAAACTACATGCTGGTATTTGAAATTTATTCAACCAAATAATTTAATCGAAATAAAAAATATATAAAAATAAAAACTCCTTACGTCATCCCGATTGGAGTTTATGAGAATAGATTCGCGACTAGATCTCGATTTCTTTTTGTTAAACTTGTCAGCAAGACAAACTTCGCGGATGCTGCAACAAAACAAATTAATATTTAATTCACTTATTAAATAAAACACGAACGCAAAACAGAGTGGAAAATCAATGTGGCCCAGAAAAATAATTCCGTTTCTCACGGAGTAAAATAAAAATAAATAATCGAAGATCGTGGAACCTTATTATCTCATCCCCCGGCCGCATGAAACTGTTTTCTGGTGCTTCTTTTATTTCCTCGTCAGAGAACATCATTTATTTTTCGCAATATTCAATTATTTATTTGAACAAAAACAAGAGCGTCGTCAAACCGTCTTTTTTCATGTGGTGTTTTTCTGTTGTCACTTATGACAGCGCGATTCTTAATTTGAATGTTTATTTTTATGGCGCTGAGCGGTTTAAAACACACGACCTACTAGATTTGTGACCTTTTTTGAAATGGGAAAAGAAAGATCATTAAACTTATATAAGGGTCACTGACTTAATATTATTATACATCTTTTTAAAGGAATATACAAATCGAATGAGTCGAATCGAATGTAGTCTAAGTAGTTTTTATTATCGAACTTTGGCGCGAAACCGTAATTATATCACGGTGCCGCCATTTTTTGACGCCAATCTATTTTATGATAGATCTTATGCTAAACTTATCACGAACTATTTATTTTACTAGCTGCACACCCCGGCTTCGCACAACTGTATCATTTCCTTTACGACAACGTACGTGTAAGATGCAACAAGACAAGAAACTGAACAAATGAACTTCACTGCCCTTTCTGTGAATAAATTTTGACTACTTATAGGGAGATTCACCATACTGTTTTCTGCCTCACTCATTCAATTTTTATATAGAGATATTTAAAGCTAAATTTTTATCGTATTCGTCATTGATGTTATAATAAAAAAAGTGTTGATAGGTCAATGCTCCATAGTCTCGTCATCTCGTGTCGAGTCTGTTCTTGTCGTTCTTTCTCGCCCCGTTTCTCACGTCGAGTTGGTTGTTGCTGTTAATTTAGAATCTCGAATTTAGACACTCAAATAAATGGAGGATATTACCCATCTAGCTAAAAAGGTGTATTTTTTATAAATTTTTCATTATCTTTTTTTAGAGTTTCAGTATAAAATTCATTCTGGAGCATTCCCATAGACGTTAAAAAATTAATCAACCTCCATAAGCTCACCTAAGAAAATCTGAGACAGAAAATGTAACTTATATTACGAGGAACGCTATCTTTCAGTGAATCTTCTGAAGAGGTTTGTTAGCGGCTAAGTGGTCTGCTCATTTCGTTCAGCGGCCACTCGAATCTCTGAAGAACACTTCGCTACCAGTGTTTACTGAAGGATAAATTAATAAAAGAGAGGAAAAAGTAATACTGTATACGAAAGCACAACATCCCGTTCGTTTATAAATCTTAATATATTATGAAATTCTTGTGTCACAGTGTTTGTAACCAAACTCGTACGAAACGGCTTCACCGATTCTTATGAATTTTCTATGTATATTCGGTAGGTCTGAAAAAAGGTCGTAAACAAAATAAATAGCCCTCGGTTATAAGGTTTTTTTTGACAATTATTATGGCGAAACGTAGTGCACGGGCACAGCCAGTAAAGTTATTTACGATACAAGTGTAGTAAGTTGGTTATTTCCATTTAGTCGCGGTGATGATAAAACACGAACGTAGTGAGTGTTTTGCACCGACACGAGTTGGGAATCACCAAACTACAAGTGTATTCTACAACGTTTTACTGTACATGATGCGAGGAAATAAAAAAAAAATTTTTTTTAATATTATTTATTTGTTAAAATGGAAACTGACGTTGGTACAGTGTTGTAAATTGAATGAAATCGTTTACATATTATTGTGGAAATTAATATTAAAACGACATTTTTGCCTTTCTACATTTATTTAATCAGTATTTCATCAAAGTCAGAGCCAATTAAAAACAGGATTGAGACATAATTTTCTGGAAGTCTTAGTTTGGACCACACAGACATAAATTTGGAAAATAATAAAGCTATTTTACCGCACGTGTGCGGTAAGTAGCCCTTTACGTACCTACGTGGGTCCTTGTCATCGGACACTTTCAGAGCAAGTGTACTGTAAAGCTACTTTACCGCACGTGTGCGGTAAGTAGCCCTTTACGTGCCTATGATGGACCTTGTCATCGGACGCTTTCAGAGCAAGTGTACTGTAATAGTATATTATGATACGAGCGCGCTATGTCGGTTATTGCGTACGAGGTATAACAAGAAAGCAGAGTACGTAATGACCAAATGCGCGCGTGTATCATACGACGTTTTTCAACACACTTGTGCGGAAAATAAAAGATCTTGTGGTATTAATATTTTTCTGAAAATGACTGCGCTTTTTTATCAATCTTCCACTGCATGAAAGTATCGTATGCTGCCAAGTATTTATCCTTTGACTTTGGCGGCAACAAACTACTTATTACTCGCGCTTTGCGCCTCCATAATTATTTCCGGTGGAGTTAATAATATGGATTCTTCTTCACTTGGACTCGACATATTTGTAGATAATCAATTATTAATTACAACAAAAAGGCAAAAAATTTCAATAGCGGGAAAATGCCGCGCGCCTTGTTTTTCGCGCACTGCCCAGGCATGGCTAAACTCTTCATACAGCCAACAAAAAAAGGCCAAACAGCCAAAATTCAAAACTAAATAAACCGAATATTTTAGTTTTTAAAAAACAAGTTTGTGTGAATTTTTAATAATTTATTTTAGTTATAGTTATTAATTATTGTCTTGAAATGTTTTGTGTTTAAATGTCGTTGTTAATTTAATATTTAAGTAACCAGTATTAAGGCTGTTCATTTGTTTCCAATTGGCAGCCGCATAAAGTCGCGTTAAAAAAAAGTATTAAGCGACTAATTTAAGAATGCGTACTGGACATACATTTACTTTGCAATCTTGAACAAATTAGAATTTATCGTGTTAAGATTACCGCACTTGTGCGATTATGTAAAGTGAAAAGCACTCGTGTTTATTTTTTTTTATTGCAGAAAGTTGGCAAACAAGCACACTGCCCACCTGATGGTAAGTGGTAACAGTCACCTATAATACATGTGGCTCTTGTGAGATTCGCAGCAAAACTGCAACCCCCACAAGAACCACAGTGCATGTTGCCAACTTGTGACACCAGATGTAAAGTCACAGTACCCAGTAATTTCACTGCCATATCTTACCCTCCAAACCGGAACACAGCAATGCATGTACTGCTGCTTTGCGGCAGAAATAGGTAAGACGGAGGTACCTAAGCAGACGACCCTGGTACAGAGTCTCTCTCCAGTATACTGAATAACGGGTCTAAATGCAAGGTAATAA
Organism: Schoenobius gigantellus; assembly: GCA_963935595.1. Taxonomy (NCBI): domain Eukaryota; kingdom Metazoa; phylum Arthropoda; class Insecta; order Lepidoptera; family Crambidae; genus Schoenobius; species Schoenobius gigantellus. Next base: position 57,741,587 of record OZ012541.1, read on the forward strand.
GACCCACTTTACGAGCAAGTGTGTTGAAAAATATATTACCACCATTTAGTTAGAGTCTGGGGAATCCGTATTCTTCAGTGTCATTTTTACTTGAAATATTATCTTTTTTTCATATTTCGAAAATTCGCGGATTTTCATCGATTACAAAATAACGTTGGTTTTTGCAGACCAGTCCCATTATTTTATTTTGAAAAAAAAAACTTTATATCCATGACTGTCATGTAGGTAATGGATATAAAAAAATCTTTATTCTATTACTAAACTACTGATTAATTTTGTTATTGCGGCATTCATTATAGCAGTCATGGATACTTATTAAGTTCCTTTGAAAAATGGCAGTTCTAGTAAGCAACCTTAGTTAGTAAAAACCGGCCAAGTGCGAGTCGGACTCGCCCATGAAGGTACTTACTAGATCTCGTTCAAACCAATTTTTGGTGGAAGTTTACATGGTAATGTACATCATATATTTTTTTTTACTTTTATCATTCGCTTATTTTAGAAGTTACTGGGGACACATATTTTACCACTTTGGAAGTGTCTCTCGCGCAAACTATTCGGTTTAGAAAAAAATGATATGAGAAACGTCAATATAATTTTTGAAGACCTATCCATAGATAACCCACACGTATGGGTTTAATGAAAAAAATTTTTTTGGGTTTTAGTTCTATGTATGGAGAACCCCCAAAATGTATTGCTTTTTTTCTATTTTTGTGTGAAAATCTTAATGCAGTTCACAGAATACATCTACTTACCAAGTTTCAACAGTGTAGTTCTTATAGTTTCGGAGAAAAGTGGCTGTGACATACGGACGGACAGACAGACAAACAGACATGACGAATCTATAAGGGTTCTGTTTTTTGCCATTTGGCTCGGAACCCTAAAAAGTACAGTAAATCTTGTGTAAGCACAAAGAAATAGGTGTAAGCATGCTATTACATAATTAGCAAATAAAGCATGTGCTCATCTAGTTAATACATACTTTGATAAGCAGTGTCGCAATGCTTTGAATGGTGTACTCAGAGAATGCTAATTTTGACAGTCCATCCATCGCTGCCTTATAAAGACAGTCGGCACAGACTCTCATATTGATGATGCATTGAATGTCAGAAACCCACTGATCTCAAACTTGTCATCTCAACAGAGTATGCGAGCGAAGGAACTGAGAGCACCTGCCATTGCGCAGATATTCTTAGAAGTGGGAGACTCAGTACCTACTATAGCCTCCGGTACTTCTTTGTAATCTATTTCTGCCAAGCAGCGGCTCTTGCATTGCTGCCCGGTTTGAAGGCAGGCAGTGATACTGGGTACTGTGGTTTGACATTTACACTACAAAAACCGGCACTATCACGAGCGACATAAGAACAGTCCAAAGGTCAAACAGTATAGCTTGACAATGAAACTTACTGCACATATTGGAGTCCTTGTGGAGGTTCTATACTTAATTTGAAAAATTACAGGAACTGGCATGTCATAAATTATGCACTATACTTGGTACTTCTATACTAACATTTTAAAGAGGAAAGATTTGATTGTTTGTTTGTTTGTATTGAATAGGCTTCGAAACTACTGAATCGATTTTGATGAAAGTTGGTATAGGGATAGTTCGAGACCAGGAGAAGGACATAGGGTAATTTTCCTACGGGAAAAAACTTTCCACGGGAAAACAAAAATAACGCGGGCGAAATCGCGAGCGGAAAGCTAGTATTATACCGGGTGTAACTGAACACCCCAATAACATTTAAGGGGCATATTATAAGTAACATACTAAATGGACCTTCGGTGCTTATCTGAGACCTGGAAACCCAATACTTTCAGAGTTATTTGATTTTAAACTGAAAGCAAAAACTTTCAAGTGACAACCATAATCAGCTCTTAACACAAAAGAAATTTAAACACAAGAGACACGTGATAGACGTGAGCGTAGTATGCCTCGTACGCTTACGTAGGGATGTCGGCACTTAATACCAAAAATAATTTATTTAGTTTGTATGACGTGAGCGTAGTATTCCTCGTACACTTAAGTAGGGCTGTCGGCATTTAATACCAAAAAATATTTTATTTAGTTAGGTATGGGAAAAAAAGTAGGTTTGTTAGCCCTAATATTTTTCCTACAGAATCTCTACTTCCGATTGATGCATACCCTTAAATATTATTGGGGCGTTCAGTTACACTCTGTATAATCCACTTATTATCAGGTGGGCAGCCTGCTTCTTTGCTAACTTTGGTGTACAAAAACACTTATATACCTACTACTACTTATGTGTTTCGTATGGCAAAGCAATACCAACAAATTTTGCACGTAAATTTACAGTTTGAGCACGGTGTCTCTATATTGCTTTCTAGCTTAATTTTTAACCTTTAAGTATGGACGTGTAGCCTCACAGACTCCGGGTAAATGTTAGTTTCTAAGTTTTGTGTACTTCCCCCTGCTCCCCACACTTGAGTAGCTCAGTAGCTTCAGTTTTAGTATCAAAACGACCAGCGAAGGAGGAAATTACGTCATTCAATAAATAATACGTGAGTAATACCTACTTATCTAAAAATCTTTTGGAGCCTGTCAGGCTACACGTCCATAGTTTTTTTTTTTTTTACTATAAGTGTAATACTTTAAGTTAAATATAGTATTCAAGCTAATTAAAATAATAAAAAAAAAATACTACTTAATATAGGAGCCTGTGAGACTACACGTCCAGGATAGTGTTATGAAAAAATGACGTCCATACTTAAAGGTTAAGCATGCTAATTAACATGCTTTCTAGCCTACTACTGAAGAGAATATATGTCTGTTTGTACTTATGATCCGATCGTATAGCTACAGTACTTACTCTATTACCTTAGGAATATTCACGCATCGCTTCCTCTTAACTTGGAATGTTGGAATGTCTTTGATACGGTGCTGTGTGATTCGATTAAAATACCAAATGCAGACAATACACATCTATCCTATACTGATAGATCATTTATTTATTTATTTATTTATTTATTTGGACCACCAGGAATTGTTACATTATAACTTAATACTAACAAAAAAACTTAACCTAGCAAATGTAACAACTTGTTGAAGGTAGCCACATCATGTACCAAACTAACAATACGATCAACACCAGACTAAGCACACAGGCATTATACAAAATAATAATTAAGCAAATTACACGCGAAAATGAGACAAATTATGGCATGAACGATGGCATCGTAATCTAAAATATAATAACAATAACACAATACAATACACAAACCAAAATCCGTCAGCAGCAACACAACTAAACATCATTAAGTTAGTCTACTACGGAATCTGCAAAGAGACAGAGAACACATGTCAAGGTCACTGTCTCCCGACAATTTGTTGTATGCATCCAAAAGACGATAAAGTGCGGAGTGCATGCGGATATTAGTACGAGCGCGTGGCTTTTCAGATAAGGGAATTACGAAACGCGGAGGCTTACGAGGGACTCTGATATTTAGTTTACCGAGTAACTGAGGACAATCCAATATATTCCTAAAAATCTTGTAGAGAAATATCAAGTCCAATTTATTTCTTCTAACTAGAAGGCTATCGATTTTAAAGTAGCGCAGCCTATCTTTGTAGTCTCTTAGTTTATGACTCATTCCACATGAAAAAGCGAGGTGACGTGTGAATCGTCTCTGAATACGCTCAATTCGAAGTTGATGCACTTTGTAACAAGGAGACCAAACCACCGAACAGTATTCCAGTATACTACGCACATAGCTATTATAGATGATTATCTTTGTCCAAGGGGATTTAAAAACCTTGCAGTTTCTAATGAGAAATCCTAGTGATCTAGAAGCTCTAGAAATGATTTCATCCAAATGTAGCCCAAATGTTAGTTTGGCATCCACAGTAACCCCTAGATCACGTATACATTCAACCTCTTGCAGTGTCACGCCACCGATTTTATATATTGTGTTGAACTTCTGAATTTTCCGAGACATCTTTATGTGATAGCACTTGTTAACATTTAAAGGTAATTTGTTGCTATTGCACCATTCATTCAAATTGTCCAAATCCGACTGCAGCAACCTAGAATCCTCATCACACGTTATGATCCTAGCAAGCTTAAGATCATCTGCATACAGAAACACCCTACTATGTTGGATCACTTCAACAATCCGGTTGATAAAAATATTGAAGAGCAAGGGGCCAAAGTGGGACCCCTGGGGTACACCTGAAGTAGCTAAATAAATTTTTGAGCTGTAACCCTTTACAACCACATACTGTGACCGATTTGTAAGGTATGATCGAAACCATAGCAGCAGGGGACCAGCGAATCCGCACTCCGACATCTTACTGATTAGGATATTATGATCAACCCTATCAAATGCCTTTGAGAAGTCTGTGTATATGACATCAGTCTGTAACTGGGAGTCTATGGCTTCGACCATGGCATCAGTAAATGTAACAAGGTTAGTAGTAGTTGATCTAGATCTTATAAACCCATGCTGATGATCTGAATATAGCTGTTTCATGTGCCACTGCAGTTGAGAACACATTAATGCCTCAAACACTTTCGGGAACACGGACAAGATAGAAATTGGCCTATAGTTTTCAATGTTATTTCTATCTCCTTTTTTATAAACCGGAATAACCTTCGCCTTCTTCCAGGCTTCAGGGAAGCAGCCACTTACGATAGATTGATTGTATATAATGTAAAGTGGGAGGGAAAGGGCTTTAGCGCATCTAGAAATAAAGCATGGTGAGATTCCGTCAGGTCCAGCTCCCTTTGATAAGTCAAGTCTCTTTAACCGGAACAAAATAGACTCCATACTAATATAAACGTGTGTGAGACTGCAATTGGCTATACTACTATCGGGCAATGCAAAATCAACAGAATTAGTGTGGGACGAGGTGTTATAAATCGATGAAAAATACCTTCCAAAACCGTTACATATTTCCGCTCCGCTTGTTGCTACATTATCCTCGTGAAACATTTTGGAGGGATAATTACTGCCGAATTTCTTTTTACCCTTTATGTAAGACCAGAAATATTTAGGGTTCCTTGAAATACTTTGTTCAATTTTTGAAATATAGTCCTTATAGCACCGGGTAGCAAGGGCAGCACATCGTTTAGTTAATATTAATAATGATATTTTGTCCAAGGGGTTGTTATGTATGCGACATTTATGTAATAATTTTCTTTTATTATTTAACAGTTTTACAAGAATTTTAGGCAACCATTTCGGGTATTTATTTGAATTATTCTTGAATCTAGGAACATTTTTATTAATAATTGTATGCAAGTGATAGTAGAAAGTATCAACCATTTTATTAACTGTATCACAATTATTTAACTCTTCTATCCAATTAATTCTATCTAATTCATTTATAATCAATTCATAATTAGCTTTAAAATAATTAAATTGTCCATTGTTATTACTGTTGATCCTAAGGTGATTTGTCTGTACAGATGTAGGTAAATTCACAACTAAAGGAGGGTGATATGTATCTGCTTTAACGAGATGGTCTACCGCATTATTGACGGAAATACCATTAGTGCTAGAAAATACTAAATCAAGTATTCTATTTGTAGAATTAACGATGTTGTTAAATTGTACCAAGTTGTTAATGGATGCAAAATCTATTAAAAGTTGTGCGATGCTAGACCCGTTATGCTTGGGAACTGCAGTTAAGTCCCATGGTATTCGAGGCCAATCAATACACCCGAGGTTAAAATCACCAATTAAAATTACATTGTCCATGGACTCCGTACGTTTATCAAAATCATGCGTAAAAGAAATTAGAGTTTCCTTATTAACAGGGGGTGGAAAATACACAGCACAAATAGTGTAATTTTTACCATTTACATAGATGCTGACCCACAGGTCCTCCGTGCCCTTTCCATTTATATTTACCCGATAACTATTGAGTTTCTTTGAGACCGCTATTAATACACCGCCGCCATTCTTTGTTTTGCCTTTAACATTGATTACATCCCTGTCAAACAGCTCGGAATCGTAAATACCATCGTTCAGCCAGGTCTCAGTCAATACAACAATATCATAATCCAGACACAATAAGCGACTATAAAATTCGTGAGTTTTGGTACGCAGACCCCTAACATTCTGGTAATAAATGCTTAAGTTATAGAATTTTACATTTGTTGTGGCCAATACATTACTATACATGATGAAACATTGGTATACTATACACTATACAATATTTTTGAGAGTTTCAGTATTTTTAATATAAATATGCTCGGTGGTTTCACTTTTTCGCATGAAAACTTTACCCTGTTTAATCCAAACGAACCTGTAACCTATTTCTTTAGCCCTCAGTCTCGCCGCAGCATGCAGGGCTCTGTTCGATGGAGAAAGGTGTTCTGCGATGTAGATAGGCTTTTTGTCGCCTCCAATACCAATGTGACCAGTATTCAGTTTGTCGTTTGTGTGACTTGTTGTAGGTAATGACACATGCTAAAAAATTATCTCGAAGTCTCGGAGTCGCCATCCTTACTATTATTGACCTTGGTCTTGCGTCACTTTTATTGGACTTAGCAATTCGGGTATAGTGATGTATGTCGTCATCTTTCAACTCACACGAAATAGTTTTGGCAAGCTGGTCAATGACTGAAGGCAAATTTTCATGCTTATGTTCAGGAACGCACTGTATCTCAAGGTTACTGGACCTTGCATGCTGCTCCATGCTCTCCAGTCTGTAGGTCAAGTCTCTAACAGTTTGAGTTAACGCGGTATTTTCACTTTCTAAACATTTAATTGATTCCGTTTTAGAGGAAAGATCTTTCTTAATAAGGTCGTACTCTTCCATCACGAATGAAATTGATTTTTCCAAGCTGGCAACATTCTCTATTATCGACTTGAGCTCCGATTTTACGATATCACGCACTCTACACCCCAACTCGTTTATTATCTCTGCTTTCAGGTTTAATAGTTCCTCCTGAATTACTTCTCTGACGTCATTTTTTATGCAGGATGAATCCGTAGGGGATGATCTCTTCAGCCGGTTTGATTTATTTCGTAAGGTTACGTTCGCACTATCAGTTGGTTTAACCGGTGTTTGAGAATTATCTCCACCTTTTTTAGCAGAAGCACGACAATCCGGGCAAGTCCACGTATTTCTTTGTTGTAAGGAAAGCTGGGGTGAGTTAACACACAACAGATGGAATATCTTCTTGCAGGTTTTAACTGTGCAGGCTATAGCTTGGTCCGCTGATACAGGTGTTAAACACCCCGCGCAAGATGCCATTTTTCTTTCCCTTCTAAACCTCAATTCAGTCAACTATAATAATATATGGAAATTTATCACTTTGCTATAATGCTTTAATTGAAAAAAAAAAACGAGCCAAAAGAAAAAAAAAAAAAAAAAGATTACAAAAAAAAACAAAAAACTTAAGTCTTCCGCGAGGATCGAGCCGCGGGCCTTTCGAACGTCGGTGTAAAGCAGTTTCAATTCAACCGATCCGCACTTTGGCCGCCCAGCCACAAATGGTTATAACAGATGTGCCGAATTATTAAAGCGTAAGGCCACTGCAACAATTTCCTGCGAGGTTGGTCTTGAAATTAAATGGTTGCTTTTATTATTTTGTGGGCAATTAATTTACAATTACCCTTTGAAGCTCGCACTCTTTCACTGTTTTAATCAACTTAACTGCACGAATTCAACGATTAAATACACCAAACACCGTCTTCTTGTCACCACCAAACAATTATCATTAAACGCAATTTCTTTATTTAAAAAACACCAATTATTTAAACAAAAAATGCAGGAGTGCAATCGACTATGTGTTGATCGTATCAACACCGCAACGACAAAGATCATGAAATATACAGGATGGGATTTAAAGGGCAGGTACATTAACCGTTATAGTTACAAGAAAACATTATTAGGCAACCATCCATAACTTTTTAAGATATTCTGATCTGCATTCACAGATTTTGGAAAAAAGTTACAGTCAACAAAAAAAATGCTGAGATAGCAAAAAAAAAAAAATTATGCCTATCGATCCTATTTCATGTAGGGATCAAAAGACTCTATGGGGCCATTTAAGGTATGAGTACTAGAAATGACAGAAATCGCCAAAAACTTGTGACATACATTTTGTACGGAAAATCCTCAACTCCTATTTCATACGGTGATCTCTCTATGAAACCTATTTTTTAGTGTTCTGTTGAAAATAAACTGTTAAGTTTATTTTCAACAAGATGGCGCTCCATCACATAACAGCCGTCGTACGCGTTCCAATTTGTACAGGACACAGTGGATAGGGACACATGGTCCAATAAAGTGGCCACCTTGCAGCCCCGATCTATCGTCACTAGATTTTTTTTATGGGGCTACCTAAAAAACGAAATCTACAAAAAGAAATACGACAGTGTTCAGGAACTGAAAGATGCATTGACGAGGATTTTAGATAACATCCATCCAAGAAAATTATTAGCTGCTACGTCCTCAGTACAAAAGCGAGTAAACTTATGTATGCGTGAAGACGGCAGACATTTTGAGCAATTTATTTCATAGATAGATTAGATATTTTTGCGTTTGTTTAAAAATACATATTTAAATGATTTAATTTAGTATTTATTTAAATTACAGTTTCCCTTAAAAGTAAGAAATAGGATTCATAGAGAGATCACCTTAAGAAATAGGATCCGAGGATTTTCCGTACAAAATGTATGGGAAATGTTTTTGGCGATTTCTGTCGTTTCTAGTACTCATACCTTAAATGGTCCCATAGAGTCTTTTGATCCCTACATGAAATAGGATCGATAGGCATAAAAAAAATTTTTTGCTATCTCAGCATTTTTTTTGTTGACTGTAACTTTTTTCCAAAATCTGTGAATGCAGATCAGAATATCTTAAAAAGTTATGGATGGTCGCCTAATAATGTTTTCTTGTAACTATAACGGTTAATGTACCTGCCCTTTAAATCCCATCTCTAAAATCCATCCTGTATAAGGCCGCCAACTAATAATACAAGATCGTGATAACCACAGAACAGAACACAGAACTTTCTGTGTTCTGTGGTCATATTTATTACATATCGCGAGATAAAGTTGTCTCTGGACATATGATTCTGCATAGCTGGTTGTTCTTTCGTATTTCAAAGACTTCTGGCAAACTTTTCGTGTTTTTGATAAATTGTGTTGGATCGAACGCGAACAAATTTTTTTACAGCCAAATGTTTATAATGTACGTTTACGTATGCTCGCCATACTTTCTTCATCACGACAACGCTAGTTGTCACACGTAGGCCGAAGCAACTAAGTATTTGGAAGGTCAAATCATCGAATTGACGGGTCATCCGCCGTACAGTCCCGACTTGGCGCCCCCCAATACGTGGTCAATGAGTTTCGACCCGCGAAGAAGCAGTTGCGTTGATGCCTTCAGTGGGGCTAGCACGCAGTAGAATCGAAAATCGAATCTAAATCCGAATCGAGAAGTTTGTATGGCAATTTTATTAGCGCCACGGCGGTGAGTAGCAGAACTAATAAAATTGCCATACAAACTCCTCGATTCGGATTTCGATTCGATTTTCGATTCTACTGCGTGCTAGCCCCACGGAATGCATGATTTGGAGTAAGAGCATTGGTTTCAATTCAACGTAAGCGAAAGTGCATCGATCATCAAGGCGAATATTTTGAAAAGCAATAAAACTACAGATGTAGATGTTTGTTTTTGTTTGTTATTGTCGATTATTAAATAGCAGCTCTCATATCTATAGGTACCACACAAAGTTTAAGACTTTTATATAATGGCCTGGCCACACGCTCCGTCTTGCTTGCGTAGGTTTTTACTTTTGTAACACGATGATTGAAAAAGAGAAATTGCAAGGGTTTTAGTTAGTGTTGTGTTAGATTAACGGCTCTCACTCATTTGTTGACGTAACATTTTTAATGCAATCTTATGTTGGTTAAAGGTAATCTATACTTCGAGAGTAGTCGATATTTGTAAACTAGGTGCTTTACTATAAAAAACCGGCCAAGTGCGAGTCGGACTCGCGCACGAAGTGTTCCGTACGTTTGTTGTATGGTAGCCCCAATTAAATATTTATAGAATTTAATTTAATTATTTATTTTTTAAGTGAATATGTACTAATTTACAACTAAATATTCTGTGAATATTTCAAACGTCTACCTACCTGTTGCCGTTATTAATTTCGAGCAAAAAACAGCTGAAAAATCACGTTCGTTTTATGGGAAATAAATACTTATTTTATTCTGTTTGTTGTTATAGCGGCAACAGAAATACATCATCTGTGAAAATGTCAACTGTCTAGCTATCACGGTTCATGAGATACAGCCTGGTGGTGACAGACATACGGACGGACAGCGGAGTCTTAGTAATAGTGTTCCGCTTTTTTACCGTTTGGGTACGGAACCCTAAAAAGTAGCTATTTCACATAAGCATTAATAAAATCAATAAAGTACATACCTACAGGTAGGTATGCATGCAATGCATACTGATAACATTTCATGCATTACTTATGAATTTAAAATACCTACATTAGATTCAGAATATTAACACAGAATCTTAGCAGAATAGCTATAATAGTATTAATTTAATTATTTTACGTCAATACGAATTTTTAGTCCAGCGTCATCTATCTCCTCACAGGTATACTTTTTAAACAGCGAACACATCAAGAGCATACAATATTAAAGTGACATCTAGTGGAAACAGCTGGAAGTTCGTGTAGCGCTCGTAAAGCAAAGGCGGAGAATGATGTTCGCTTTCATCTCGTACGTAGTTATTAATTTCTTTGCTAGATGGCGCTTTTTAGAACAAATGCCTTTCTTTAATATTAGCTAGCATTAACATTAACCTTAATTTTTTAAAACAATTTTCAATATTTTGGTTAATACGAACTAGAAGGTAATTTGCGTACCTATCATAAACCCTTTATTGTAGGTTTGTAGCGACATCTAATAGAAACTAACCAGTCCGATGGCACACGCAAAGCAAGAGCAGTGAGAAAATGAGGTTTGCCTCCTGTCTCATACGTTGTCCTGAAATAATTTGTTAGATGGCGCTTATTTAGTCTTTTGAATACCATTAATAGTAAAATAAATAAAATTACAATTTAAATTACTTTGGTAAATATAAATTAGTTATAGATTGCCGTTAATCCCTGTGACTGCACTTTCTAACATTAGCATAAATTACAATAAAGGTCATACAATTTTTAAAGGAAATTAATATTTAGGTCATGGATAGAAGGTTCGATACGGTACGGTAAGGTACGGTACGATAAGATACTTAAGTTATTTTGACACAGGATATTGGAGACGTGCCTGTACGCAGGCGTCGTACGTAGTATGGCCCTATACGGGGCGCCTGTCTGGGCCGACGCCCTTAGCCCACGTGCTGTCGCGTGCCTGCATAGGGCGCAGCGCGCCATGGCGCTAAGGGCAATAAGGGGATACCGTACTGTGTCCCACACAGCGGCATGCCTTATTGCAGGCACTCCCCCATGGGAGCTCGCAGCCCACGTCCTCGCGGCGGCTTACCGCGTCCGCGCAGACGCTCGGGACGGCGACCGGCGTTTGGCGCCGAGGGAGAGGGCCTCCGCCTTGGAGGAGGCCACAGTGGAGGTGTTTCGCCTGTGGTTTGAGGAGCTCGAGGAGCTAACGGGTTCGGCCTCGGTCTCGGACACCCTGTCCAGGACCGTCGAGGCCATGCACCCGTTCCTCACCACATGGGCGAACCGGCACCACGGATCGCTCTCGTACCACTTGGTGCAGATTCTTAGCGGTCATGGTTGCTTTGGCCGCTATCTGCACCGAATCGGACGGGAAGCGACCCCCGAGTGCCACCACTGTGGCGCCCAAGAGGATACTGCGCAGCACACCTTAGCGGTTTGCCCCGCCTTCTCCTCGGAGCGCCGTGAGCTGACCGCCGTCATCGGCGATGACCTCTCCCTCCAGAACGTGGTCCGCGCAATGCTGGAGGGAGAGAGGACGTGGGATACGGTAAACTCCTTCTGCGTGGACGTGATGACGGCGGAGAGGGCCAGGCAGGAGGATCCCTTGGCCGATCCATGCCGCCGCAGAAGGCTGGGGCGAAGGAGGCGGAATTACGCCCGCCTTCTTCCTCCTGACGGCAACCAGCGGGGCCCAGGGTTGGGAAGCCCGGGTCCTGCATTGCACAGGTTGCCGCCAGTCGCTGATCCCCTGGATGCCCCGGGGGATCACCGGCCTCCCCCTTCTGGGGGGGTGAGGGGGGCTCGCCCTAGGCGAGCAGACGCTGACGAGGTCGTGGATGTGTTCATCCGAGTTCCCATGACCTTGTCAGGCAGCGACGCGTCCCTTCTCGGCGTATCCTCCTCAGATGAGGAGGTTGCGGCGATGATGGACGTGCTCGCGCCAAGGCGTATGTGAGGGGCATCGGTGGGTTTTAGTCGGTAGGCCGAGGTTCCTGGCTGACACTTTGTCCCCAGGGACCGCGGAGAGTCCGACATAACTCTGCGCCTTCCCAAGCGCGGGGTATGCGTCATGCATTTCCCACCGTTAAAAAAAAAGGATATTGGAGACGACCTGTCAAAGTGTTGTTTTCATACAGTGACTCCACTGCAGCACGTGGATGGATATCAATTTGAGTGACAAGACAAAACTACGTGATCACTGTTTCTTTTATAAAACACAAATAATATTTATTTTTTAACTTATCTGTTACACAAAAGGGTAGGGGCTCTACTCTATTTCTACGAAAAACGAAATTTCGAATGAAATTTCGCATGTTTCCTAACTCGGTTCTCTTCGATTCGAATATTCGTTCGACCGCAAATAGGTAGTTTGGCAGATATATTCTCAATTTAAAAGTTCGAAACGAAGAATTGAATTTGACAGTTTATTTTTACAAGAATAGGCTAGATGACAAAAAAAAAATTTCTGCTTTATAGAAGCTTATTCATATAATAAACAGAAAGAAAAAATCGGTTTTCGAATAACTATAAAAACAACCAAGATATAAGGTATTAAAGATTTTTCTCCATCTCTTTCTAGCAAAACGGCAATTTACAAGGAGTTTATATGGCCGTACTCAACAATGACGTCACGGTTGATGTCGGATCTCCCTGTCTAATCGCCTTCAAATTAACAACTTAAAATGCTTGTATCTAATGTATTTCTAAGCCGATTTTAATTCTGATTTCACAGGACTGCATCTTTTTCCACGGTATTTTAATATTTAATGACGAGACGTAAAATTTTGAATTCAGTCATCATCCCAATTCAGTCATCATCCCAATTCAGTCATCATCCCAATTTTAACCACAACTTAACGAACACAAAAGGTACTTAACACCTTTTGATATTCGTAATTGTGAGTTTTTAAGTAAGTTAATGTGAAATTGCTACTAGAATACTTTTGCTTGAAGCTGCTTTGCGTGAGGAGTATAAAGAGTGTAGAAAGACCCGAGACGCGACGTTGCCTCGGAAATAATTTAAACTTTGCGTCGATTTTATACAAAATTGCACTGAGTTGAATATTAAATTAAATTGATAATTAAGAAGAGCGTCTATTTGCTACGGCGGCGTAACGGAACTTGTTATTTTAGAGCTAAAATCAGTAATCATTAATATTTTTTTTTTCATAAAAGCTCAAAATATACCTTTTGATAAGTACCAATAAAATTTTTACATACAATTTAGAATGCTTCACTTGAAAACAAACAACACAACACAAAATGTAACTGCGACTGCAACATTCCTTTCTAAGAAATGTGTAGCGAAGTCGCGATAGCGGACCATAAAAAAAATCACTCGAAAACCACTTAAAATGGAACTTCTAGATTCACCTTCTATTTTATACATAATCAAATTCCAAGAAATCGTTTGTTTTCATTTTGACAAAAATGTTTGAGATTATCTATAAATAATTTACTATTTTCTAACAAATTAACGAGAACATCTCATAGGTATATCGAAGAGAAAAAAGTTTTCGTTTCACTCTATTGACCCCGGAAACCCTTTATTTACCCTATCCACCCGATTTTACGCCAATGGTCTCACTCCATTCGTTCCTCATATTTTGTTTCACTCTATTGACTCCGGAAACTACTTGTTTCACTATTCGCTCCACTTTACAGCAATGGTCTCATTCCATTAGTTCCTCATTCGTTCACGAAAGTTGTCTATGGAAACGAAATTATTGTGTGTATTCGAAAATCAGATAGAGTAGAGACACTTGCGGAATTCGCTTAATCTTCGTTCGTTGACGAAAGTTCGTTTCGGAGAAACAGAGTAGATCTCCATCATCCAGATGCGATGGGACTGCATGTTGCGCTGAGAGAAACTTGCAAAGAAGCAGTGTACTCTAGTGCTCTAGTAAAGGAATTAGTAGGTTTTTCAAAAAAATTAATAATTTATTGCGATAACCAATCTGCTGCCAAATTAGCTACTAATCCTGTGTTTCATAAACGTACGAAACATATCTGATGTGAAGTACCATTTCATACGTGACACAGTAGAAAACAAAGCAGTCGAAATTAAATATATTTCTTCTAAATTAATGTTGGCCGATTTTCAAATAAAAATAAACATGAAGGTTTCGTGAAACGTCTCCTAAAATTAAAAAATGAAATCCAGGTTTAAGGGGGCGTGTTATAGAAGGCCAATCCTGGCCGCTTTGTTTTGTACTGTCATATCTATATTTTTGATGTAAAATTTTTGATAGTTCCAAAATATGTCACTTCTGTATTGAATAAAATTTACGATATACACAAGTCTTTTTTTTCTTTAATTATAATACGCCGCCTCTCTGGAATTTTCTAGAAGTCTCGCGATTTCGCTGTAATGTTCGAGAACCTTTTACGACGTCATTCACAAAAACTACGATTGTGCTTACGCGTCCGTCGTGATAGTAATTTATAAAGCGAATATATCAAAATTTGGTGTACGAGCTAATCTATCGCAACTAAGTCAAACAAGTGGCCAGGGTGGTGCGTGTCGTATGATAAATGCGCCATGAGTCCGCAGCCTCGCTATCTGACTCCGATCAAGCCTGGCTTTATCTAGTGCCGTCAAACAGACTAAGATGAAGTGGTCCCGTGTCGCTTTATTAAAGGCAATCCTTCGCAGGTGTTCCCGATGGATGCGCCTGTCGGAGCGGATAAACTCGGTTTGCGAACATTATTTTTTAAATGTTCGCTTAGGGTATGCTTCTCAACGATCTTGGATATAAGCTCTGCATTCAGTGCCGTTATTGTGCACGGATATTTGTAAAATATTCTCATGCAATCAATGTAATAAGATTATTTTAATTGAATTTCATCTTTGGTGATGTTAGTGACGTTGGCACTCATTTTATTTCATGTGGATCTGAAATATAATTGATTTACATTGTAGTGTTCCCTTTCATTAGTCTACGGCATCGGGATTTATTCAGAGACTAGCTGTGCCCGCGAACTACGTTTCGCCATCAAAATACTTAACACAGTGTTTAGTTTTTTCCTCCATTTTATTCCATAATGATTCAACTTTATTCTGCCTTTCTTGAGCATCGGTCATTTCGAAATTAGGACAATTTTCGTAGGTTCGTAATGCTCTTTTTCTAACAGTCCACAAAATTAAATACATTACATATTACTTACTATAAACACTAAGTGTAATTATTGTTTTAGAGACATTATTGATATTAATAAATTCTTCTTCAGTACAAAGAACTACACAGTTACAAGAATAATCTTTATCGTATTCATGTTTCGAATTAAAATAAACAATTGTTAATAAATTAGAACTTTATACGAATAAAGTTTAGATTTTATAATGGGTGTTGGTAACACCAACAAAATATATTTTTTGGACATGACAACTTGGCCAATTTTGACTGGTCGTACAGTAAGCTCCTTGTCAAGCTATACTGTTTGACCTTTGAACCGTTCTTATGTCGCTCGTAATACTGGCGGTTTTCGTAGAGTTAATGTATAGCATGAATGGGGGGGTTACTGTACAAATACGTTTTCCGTATTCGATATCCGATCACGGAATACAGACACGGCGTTTCGTAAACGTAGCGCAGACGTTCGTTTCTTCTCATTCGGGATTTCTACCATTCTACCTAAACGTACGTACAGAACGTGTTCCGTTCGTAATAAAAACGAACGTGTGCGGCAGTCAATGAGTATTTTGTATAGATTTGATGCATTCGGAAAACGAATGCGAAAAAACGTATTTATGCGGTTAGCCTTAAAATGTATTGAGACTTCCGTTTTTGTAACGTGTACTGTGCGATATAGTGTTGCTGGCATAGTTCGGTTAGCAAACTCGCCGTGATGACTAACATCCAACACAAACTTGGAATTATCGTTAGTTAGTTCACGATCGTTGCATTATCACGGTCTCGAAGGACACTAAACACAGATAACATCTAACATCGAACATCCAATAGGCCCCGGAACGGTTCTCAAAGTTTTTTGGTGACGGAACCCTTTTGGAAAGCGAAATACTTAACGGAACCCTCAAATAAAACAATAGTTTTTAAAAGTGTATTCTTTATTAATAAGCATAATAAAAGTACGACCAGAGAGGGTGTTTTGATTTTTCTAAATTATTGCGGAACCCTTATAGGGGTATTGTGGAGTCCTAGGGTTCCGCGGAACACACTTAGAGCATGGCTGCTCTAGGTACCCTTCAGGGCCTACTTTCATTTAATACCCCTATTGCCGGGTTTGAAAAGCAACTGTTATCCGTCTTTTTTGAGCGGCGGCCATGTTGAATTTTGTGCTATTTTCCTAGGTTCATAGTGCTCTACTCTTCAAGGCCTTTCATTTGATATCTATACTGCTAGGTTTGGAAACGAACTTTTATCCACCTTTTTTGAGCGGTGGTCATGTCAAATTTACGCAATATTGCTAGGTCCATAGTGCTCTACTCTTGAAGACCTTTCATTTGATACCTATATTGTTAGATTAGAAAACGAACTTTTATCCACCTTTATTGAGCGGCGGCCATGTTGAATTTATAGCAATTTTCCTAAGTTCATAATGCTCTACTCTTTTAGGCTTTTCATTTAATACCCATATTGCTAGGTTTGGAAACGAACTTTTATTTTTTTTTTGAGCGGCGGCCATGTCGAATTTAGGTCGATTTTGCTAGGTTTCTAATGCTCTACTCTTCAAGGCCTTTCATTTGATACCCATATTGCTAGGTTTGGAAACGAACTTTTATCTATCTTTTTTGAGCGGCGGCCATGTTAAATTTATGTCAATGTTGCTAGGTTCATAGTGCTCTACTCATCAAAGCCTTTTATTTGATACCCATATTGCTGGGTTTGAAAACGAACTTTTATCCATTTTTTGAGCGGCGGTCATGTTTAATTTAGGGCAATATTCTTTAGTTCATAATGCTCTACTCTTTTAGGCCTTTCAGTTGATACCCATATTGCTAGGTTTGGAAACGAACTATTATTCTTCTTTTTAGAGCGGCGGCTATGTTGAATTTATGTCAATGTTGCTAGGTTCATAGTGCTCTACTCATCAGGGCCTTTCATTTGATACCCATATTGCTGGGTTTGAAAACGAACTTTTATCCTTTTTTTTTGAGCGGCGACCATGTTGAATTTAGGTCGATTTTCCTAGGTACCTAATGCTTTACTCTTCAAGGCCTTTCATTTGATACCCATATTGCTAGGCTTGGAAACTAACTTTTATCCACCTTTTTTGAGCGGCGGCCATGTTAAATTTATGTCAATGTTGCTAGGTTCATAGTGCTCTACTCTTCAAGGCCTTTCATTTGATACCCATATTGCTTGGTTTGGAAACTAACTTTATTCCACCTTTTTTGAGCGGCGGCCATGTTAAATTTATGTCAATGTTGCTAGGTTCATAGTGCTCTACTCATCAATGCCTTTCATTTGATACCCATATTGCTAGGTTTGGAAACTAACTTTTCTCCACCTTTTTTGAGCGGCGGCCATGTTAAATTTGTGTCAATATTGCTAGGTTCATAGTGCTCTACTTATCAAAGCCTTTTATTTGATACCCTTATTGCTGGGTTTGAAAACGAACTTTTATCCATTTTTTGAGCGGCGGCCATGTTTAATTTAGGGCAATTTTCCTTAGTTCATAATGCTCTACTCTTTTAGGCCTTTCAGTTGATACCCATATTGCTAGGTTTGGAAACGAACTATTATTCTTCTTTTTAGAGCGGCGGTTATGAGCGTTTTATTTAAGCGGCGTCCATGTTGAATTTAGGGCGATTTTCCTATGTTCATAGTGCTCTACTCATCAAGGCCTTTCATTTGATATGCATATCGCTGGGTTTGGAAACGAACCTTATCGGCAGTCATGTCAAATTAAGTCAACGTGGCTAGGTTCAATGTGTTCTACTCTTTAGGTTCTTCGTTCGATATCCATGTTCCTTGGGTGGATCCAAAAAAATATGATCCGTCATTTTAGACATTAAGATCAAGAGTCCCGTCCCGTCCCTCTACGCGTAACCCAGAATATTGCAGTCAGATATTTTTTTTAATTATCAATATTAATCTATTACTTTTAATAGTTTTAAATGGATGAAAGAGTTGGATTCCTGATGTAAAAACATATAACATCTTTCAAAATACCTTGAAAAGAGTATCTTCATTTTTCAACATTTCAAATATGTATTTCAAAAATTGTACCGATTTTGTGAAAATTAGTCAAGAATTAAACCAATCTACAAATTTTATGGTCACTCGATAAGTATTATCATAAAAAATGCTTTATACATTTGTTGTATGGCTTGATCTTTTTACCTTACCACCACGGTACGACATAAGAAAAAGACAATTTGTTTGGCGAAATCCAGTTGGGCACAGCCATTAACAGAAAATATTAAATATTTGTACTATGTGAAACACTTCATTCCTGCCTTTCAATTTTCGAAATCCAATTACTTAAGATCAGGCTGTATGGCGTAGTTCCATTGCCTTTCCTTTGTGGAATAAAATACCTTCTCTCTGTACTATGTGACGGACTTGTCAAAATAATTTCACGTGCGCTATATTGTTTTTCTACCCAAAGCCAAATCGAAAATTTGATATGGTATTTTTTCACTAAAAATAAAAAGTGAATTTAAACAAACGAAATTATGCCTAAATGTTCTTCCGGAAAATTCTAAGCATTGTGGTGTAAGCCATATCAAATTCTGTCCAGTAGTTTCGGAGATCTTTCCGGACAAACAGACAAACAAACAAACAAACCAACAAACAATCAATTTTTAAAAAAAATATTCTATCGTGTTCTGCTAATGATTTTAAGGCGACCTGTGTATTTTTTTTCTTAATATTTCGCAATTACAGATTTTTGTACCCCTACGATTTTATTATATACTAGCTGTGCCCGCGAACTCCGCTTCGCCATCAAAATGCTTAAAACAGTGTTTAGATTTTTCCTCCATTTTATTCCATAATGATTCAACTTTATTCTGCCTTTCTAGAGCAGCGGCCATTTGGAAATTAACAAATTAAGACAATTCTCGTAGGTTCGTAATGCTCTAGGTACTCTTCAGGGCCTTTCATTTAATACCCATATTGCTGGGTTTGAAAACGATCTTTAATCCATTTTTTGAACGGCGGCCATGTTTAATTTAGGGCAATTTTCCTAAGTTCATAATGCGCTACTCTTTGAGACCTTTTATTTGATACCCATACTGCTAGGTTTGGAAACGAACTTCTATCCACCTTTTTTGAGCAGCGGCTATGTTGAATTTATGTCAATGTTTCTAGGTTCATAGTGCTTTACTTATCAAGGACTACTTTCATTTGATACCCATATTGCTGGGTTCGAAAACGAACTTGTATCCTTTTTTTAGCGGCGGCCATGTTGAATTAAGGTCGATTTTTCTAGGTACCTAATGCTCTACTCTTCAAGGCCTTTCATTTGATACCCATATTGCTAGGTTAGGAAACGAACTTTTATCCATTTTTTTTTTGAGCGGCGGCCATGTTTTATTTAGGACAATTTTCCTAAGTTAATGCTCTACTCTTTGAGGCCTTTCATTTGATACCCATATTGCTATGTTTGGAAACGAATTTATATCCACCTTTTTTGAGCAGCGGCTATTTTGAATTTATGTCAATTTTGCTAAGTTCATAGTGCTTTACTCGTCAAGGCCTTTCATTTGATACCCATATTGCTGCGTTTGAAAACGAACTTTTATCCTTTTTTTAGCGGCGGCCATGTTGAATTTAGATCGATTTTTCTAGTTACCTAATGCTTTACCCTTCAAGGCCTTTCATTTGATACCCATATTGCTAGGTTTGGAAACGAACTTTCATCCACCATTTTTGAGCGGCAGCCATGTTGAATTTATGTCAATGTTGCTAGGTTCATAGTGCTTTATGCATCAAAGCTTTTGATTTGATACCCATATTGCAGGGTTTGAAAACGAACTTTTATCCTTTTTTTTTGAGCGGTGGCCATGTTTATTTTAGACCAATTTTCCTAAGTTCATATTGCTCTACTCTTTGATGCCTTTCATTTGATACCCATATTGCTAGGTTTGGAAAGGAACTTTTATCCACCTTTTTCGAGCAGCGGCTATGTTGAATTTATGTCAATATTGCTAGGTTCATAGTGCTTTACTCGTCAACGCCTTTCATTTGATACCCATATTGCTGGGTATGAAAACGAACTTATATCCTTTTTTTACGAACTTTTATCCTTTAGGACAAAATTTTCTAGGTACCTAATGCTCTACTTTTCAAGGCTTTTCATTTGATACCCATATTGCTAGGTTTGGAAAAGAATTTGTATCCACCTTTTTTTGAGCGGCGGCCATGTTGAATTTATGTCAATGTTGCTAGGTTCATAGTGCTTTATTCATCAGAGCCTTTAATTTGATACCCATATTGCTGGGTTTGGAAACGAACTTTTATCCGTTTTTTTGGAGCCGCGGCCATGTTGAATTTAGGTCAATTTTTCTAGATACCTAATGCTTTACTCTTCAAGGCCTTTCATTTGATAACCATATTGCTGGGTTTGAAAACGAACTTTTATCCATTTTTTTGAGCGGCGGCCATGTTTAATTTAGGGCATTTTTCCTAAGTTCATAATGCTTTACTCTTCTAGGCCTTTCATTTGATATCCATATTGCTAGGTTTGGAAACGATCTTGTATCCACCTTTTTGAGCGGCGGCCATGTTGAATTTATGTCAATGTTGCTAGGTTCATAGTGCTCTACACATCAAGGCCTTTCATTTGATACCCATATTGCTGGGTTTGGAAACGAACTTGTATCCACCTTTTTTGAGCGGCGGCCATGTTGAATTTTAGGCGATTTTCCTATGTTCATAATGTTCTACGCTTCAAGGCCTTTCACTTGATACCTATATTGCTAGGTTTGGAAACGAACTTTTATCCACCTTTTTTGAGCATCAGCTATGTCGGCGAATTTACGTCAATGTTACATTAGGATCAAGAGTCCCGTACTCCCTCTACGCGTAATACTTTTAATAGTTTTAAATGGATGAAAGAGTTTGATTCCTTAGTCATAATGTAAAAACATAATATAACACCTTTCAAAATGCCTTGAAAAGGGTATCTTCATTTTTCAACATTTCAAATATTGTACCGATTTTGTGAAAATTGGCCAAAAATTAAACCAACCTACAAATTTTATATTTGTGACGTGATATTGTCATAAAAAATGCTATATACATTGGTTGTATGGCTTGATCCTTTTTCCTTACCACCACGGTACTACATAAGAAAAATACAATTTAAACTTCTTGGTTGGCAAAATTCAGATGGGCACAGCCAATAACAGAAAAGATTTTTTTTTGCAATATGTAACAAACTTGTCAAAATAATTTCACGTGCGCCATGTTGATTTTCTACATACTTGTCATCAAAAATTTTATATGGTATTTTTTGAATAAAAATAAAAAGTGAATTTAAGCAAATGAAATTATGCCTAAATGTTCTTCCGGAAAATTTTAAGCATTGTGGTGTAAGCCATATCAAATTCTGTCCAGTAGTTTCGGAGATCTTTCCGGACAAACATTTGTACCCCTACGATTTTATTATATATGGAGATATATAGAGAATAGAGAAGAGATATAGAGATTAAAAAAAAATATTGTTACTCTGTGTAAGCCTGCTACCTAACGTCACTTTTTCATTTCGCGAACTCGTCGGCATCGAGCGTTCCGTGAGAAGGATAAATTAATCATAATTTACCAACGTTTTTTAGAAGTTTTCGAGTTTATAACCATGCCCAGTGATAGAAGATTACGTAGGAAAATTCGAAAATACCAAATGAGGCTTGATCGATTGAAAACGGCGTGCTCCTAGCTCAAACAGTTCAAACAGTAGGAACCTCAGCACCAGCCTGAGTCCACGGAGGCTTTCAAGCCCGGAGATCATGAGCCATTATACTTCTACAGAAGGTAAAGAAATCTTCATAAATTTTTTTTTATCTTACTTGGTTATAAAAAGTTAAAAAAGATAACCCCGAATCTTACCACGTGGATGAATACGAGATATCCAACACGTGGATCAAAGTTTCGCACGTAATGCTATAATAACTTTGATTTAAAAACCAAAACTGAGCAACACTTACCCGCGTAGATACGAGATATCTTAAGGGCAGTTATAATTAATCAATCATGATGCGCGACATCAAAGCTCCGATTTGGTACATTCTAAAACAAACGCAATCTGCGTCTGTAATACTTTCCTAGCGTGAATCTGACACGAGATGTTACGGTGTAAAACGCGAGTTTTTTAGAATGCCATGCACATGATATATACAAGTATACATACATGCATGTATATACATTTATATTATTAATCATTCAACATCATAAGATCTTTTATCCGAATTTGTGATTCGGTAGGTGTAGGTAACACCTACCGAATGCAAAAATTATACTTGTAGCAAAATTAAAATTTTCCAAACATTTTTAGATATGAAAATAAATACGGAACAAGAAACAGAAAATTCCCCACAGGTTGAGAATCAACCAATTGAAGAGGATAAAAGCTTGCCAATTGAAGAACCAATAAACGAATTTCGAATCGCACTGGAAATAGGGCATGAAAACACTGTTGAGTTTGGAGAGGCATTACAAGAAGACATTGCCAAACTTTGGAGCCATATATTAATCGATGGCCTCTCTAAAGATGAGAAAAACTCAATTGTATTAAAATACAAATTGCCAGAAAATTGCCAACTTCTGAAAGCGCCGATTCTCAATGAGGAAGTGAAATCAGTTTTAACAGAAAGTGCTAAAACTAGAGACCGCTCTCTCGAATTAGTTCAAAACCAACTGGGGATGGCAACCACAATCATAGGAATTGTAATGTCTGCCCTAATTCAGGAAAAGGAAATAAATAAATTACAATTAGTTAGTAAACTCTCAGAAGCATCCAAACTTCTAAATGACATAAACATTCATAAAAAAAAACAAGAAGGCTGCTCATATCGCCTCTTCTTGATAAACATTTCAACCAGCTTATCGAACATGTCAAGCGAGACCAGCACTTGTATGGGACAGACTTGGCTACTAGCATTAAATCAGGTCAAGGAATGAAGAAATCTTCTTACCATATTAAAAAACCCACAGTACCAAACAAAATTACAAAAAAGTCCAAAACGGAAAACAGGTATGGTCTGCCTCAGACTCAAAATTACCAGAGCAGGGCGACTGCGAACAGAGGTGGACTCAAAACCAAGATGAACATGCAGCCGCCATCTCTTCGGGGAGGCCCCAGTCAGCCACGCCCCTTGGGAGCTGCTCGGCGAGGGACACACACAAGGCATTAGACCAGGTACATGCAGGCAATATAACAAATTATTTGTCATGTTGGCAACAAATTACTAGTGATCCTTTATTGTTAGAATGGGTAAAGGGATATCACTTGCCTTTTTTAAGATTGCCTATTCAAAATGTAGTCCTACAAAATAACTTATCTGATATCGAGTCAAATAATATGCGGCAGGCTATCAATAATTTAATGGAACCTGGAGCAGTACAAATATGTGAACATACCAGTGGCCAATTTGTGTCAACAATATTCTTAAGACCTAAACCAAATGGAAAATATAGATTTATACTGAATTTAAAGCCTCTTAACAAATTTATTAAGACGGAACACTTTAAGATGGAGGACATTAGAACAGCTTTAAAAATTATTGACAACAATTTTTACATGTGCACTATAGATTTGAAAGAATCATATTTTTTAATTCCAATAACGCCAGAACACAGAAAGTATTTACGTTTTGAATTTGAAGATATTCTTTATCAGTTCACAACGTTACCTTGTGGCCTTTGTACTTCTCCCAGTGTCTTTACAAAACTTTTGAAGCCTGTGGTTAGTACTCTTCGAAAACAAGGTTTTCTTTCAACCATGTATCTCGAAGATTACTTGTGCCTAGGACGTAATCACTCAGAGTGCATAGCCAACAGAGACAGTGCCCTTAATACTTTTAAATGTTTAGGACTAGTTGTGAACTTTGAAAAAAGTAATCTCATACCAAGTACATCATGCAGGTTTCTTGGGTTCATCATAAACTCGCAAAATATGACATTACAGTTACCACTAGATAAAAGATATACTATTACGGCTTTTTTACAAAAGTTCATAAATATGAAACATTGCAAAGTAAGGGACTTTGCTAAATTATTAGGGGTTTTAGTAGCTGCCTGTCCAACTATACCATATGGCTTAGTACACGCAAAAATTATGGAAAGGCAAAAATAATTGATATTACTTCAAAACTCTAACAATTATGATACAATGATGAAATTGAGTCCAACCATTAAAAATGACCTAAACTGGTGGGCCCATACTATAATCAAAACTAAGAAAAACATATCTTGCACTCAGTTTAAAATAGAAATATTTTCAGACGCATCACTGACAGGATGGAGAGCACACTGCAATGGAGAGTCTGTTGGTGGCTTATGGTCATCCTCAGAACAACTATTGCATATTTATCAGTTAGAATTAATGGCAGCATACTTTGGATTAAAATGCTTTGCTAAGTCATACACCAATTGTGACATACTTCTCCGCATTGACAACACTACTGCCATTGCATGTATAAATAAAATGGGAAGTGTTCAATTTCCACACTTAAATCAGATTGCTAGAAAAATTTGGAATTGGTGCGAACATCGCAACATAAATATTTATTGTTCATATATAAAATCAAAGGAAAATGTATTAGCTGATATGGAATCTCGCAATACTAACATAGACACTGAGTGGGAATTAAATAATAATGCTTTTCAAATAATCATTGATCAGTTTGGCATGCCTGAAATAGATTTGTTCGCTTCCAGGATAAATAAAAAATGTGAAATTTATGTATCCTGGAAGAGAGATCCTTACGCTTTCAACATAGATGCTATGACGCTTGATTGGGGTCCATATTTTTTCTATGCCTTTCCTCCATTTGCTTTAATAGCAAAGTGTTTGCAAAAAATTAAAAGTGACAAGGCCAAAGGCATTTTGGTTTATCCTCTCTGGGAATCACAGCCATGGTACCCCCTTATCGGAAGCCTCACGATTGGAAAGCCTTTAATTTTTGAACCCTCATCTAACTTGTTAAAATCTCCACTCAGAACAGAACACCCGCTGAGCAAACACCTTACCCTGGCAGCGAGCATCTTCTGCGGGATACATTCAGACGCCGAGGTTTGCCAGAGAGCTCATTGAACATTATGCTAGCATCAATATCAGCAGGTACGATGAAACAATATAATAATACTTATAAAAGTTGGTGGGAATTCTGCAAGACCCATGACCAAGAACCAACGTTTACATCAGTCCCTCTCGTAATAATGTTTCTAACAGAAAAGTTTAAAAATGGGACGAGCTTTAACACACTTAATTGCCACAAATCAGCACTGTCACTTCTCATAGGTGAGAAGGTAGGAACAGACGATAGAGTCAAACGATTCCTATGAGGGGTATTCAGACTGAGACCAGCTATGGCACGATACACAGAAACTTGGAATCCAAGCATAGTCTTAAATTATGTAGCCCAATTACCACAAAACACAATGTTAACACTTGAAATGCTATCGAAAAAACTAGTAACCCTGTTGGCATTAGCGACTGCACAACGGGTCCAGACACTGTCGTTAATTAAGCTAGAAGATATACCTACAACAACCAACACAAAAGTCACAATTACTATCAGTGACCTACTTAAAACGTCAGTCAACACGAGGAAACACACTGTGATACACCTACCATATTAATATCAAGACCCCAAAATATGCCCAGCCAAAACCCTGCAGGACTATAAGGAAAACAGCTGGTTGGGCAGAAAACTCACAAACTTTTGCAAAATTATATAATGTCCCTATACAAAATAGAGATTACAGCAATGATTTCATTAATTCTATTTTTGATTTGTCTCAATAAGACTTTTATTATTTTGATTTAATAATTATATTAAATAGATTACACTGCATCATATGTTGAATTAGGTAATTAATTAATCATTGAATAAGTTTCTATCCAAATATCAAAGAGGATTAAGTAAAGCAAATACTGTTGATTATTCTCAATTGTTTAACACTACATAATGTTATCTATAATTTCTTTATAACATTATATTATGTAAAATAAGTCCATAATAAGACTTTATTTACCTATAATAATTTCACCTCTGTTTATAATGATAAGTAAGACCTATGTGGTAGTTTAATTCAGTTTTAAATTACATAGTATTACAATGTTGATTGTCTGGTGATTTTAATTATTAATCTTAAATTTATACTGGACATTAAGTAAATAAGAAATAAAACAGCACACATATTATAAATAATGAGTTTTATTAAAAAGATTCACTCAGTTCATAGCCTTACCCATTGAATTTAGCTCTAAACAGCTACACTGTAAATCAATTATATTTCAGATCCACGTGAAATAAAATTGATAATTGGACGAACTTACCTAAGTGAAGTCCAATTGTAATTTTATGAATGTGGATCTGAAATATAATAATCTCCCACCCAACCCTATCAGTCTGAAACTGACCCTAAATGCAACGGGTAAGGCACGGAAGCCATATATGGCTTCTTTTGCTCTAAAACAGTGACGTTAGGTAGCAGGCTTACACAGAGTAAAAATATTTTTTTTAAATCTCTGAATAAATCGCGATGCCATAGACAAGCGGAAGGGGAACACTACACTGTAAATCAATTATATTACAGATCCACATTCATAAAATTACAATTGGACTTCGCTTAGGTAAGTTCGTCCAATTATCAATTTTGTCACTCAAACAAGAGTAAAACTTCAACGCCGGCTCTAGCAATTATAGCGCTATAGACCAAAGACTGAAATTTTTTAGAAACTTTCGGCAAATTGTGAAACGCATATTTTTTTCATTAAATTTAACACCTCATTAAAGCTGATGCTGTCACGTTATCTCACATTTTGACAATGCAAGATGAAATTGTACTTAAAGGAGCATTAAAAATAATGGATGCTTATGGAACTGGAGGGAGACTCTGTACCAGGGTCGTCTGCTTAGGTACCTCCGTCTTACCTATTTCTGCCGCAAAGCAGCAGTGCTTGCATTGCTGTGTTCCGGTTTGAAGGGTAAGATATGGCAGTGAAATTACTGGGTACTGTGACTTTACATCTTGTGTCACAAGTTGGCAACGTACACTGTGGTTCTTGTGGGGGTTGCAGTTTTGCTGCGAATCTCACAAGAGTCACATGTATTATAGGTGACTGTTACCATTTACCATCAGGTGGGCAGTTTGCTTGTTTGCCAACTTTCTGCAATAAAAAAAACTGCCTATTAGCAGGTTAACCGGGCGTAATTGCCACCCTTCAATGTCAGGCGACTAGACCGATTTCTATTTCAACTCCGACGTCAAAAACTTAAAAAGGTTCATATAAGGTCACCAGAGTTCTATAGAAATATACAATTTGGAGTCATTAGGTAAGGTACTCTTGTGCTGGTAGTGTGAGGTCTTAACTTTCGCAAGTGACTTCAACATCAGAAATTCTCTTTTTTTTAATCAATTGACTGCAACACCACTCGCGAGGTGACTGTTGGCGTCGAACGAAGTCGTCAGTGACTCGTGCGATTTCGAACGAGACGAATTAAATTAGTCAAAAAGGGCCTCGGCTCCCTTCAGCATCAGAAGCTGTCTATCTATCGATGGATCGAATGCAACGAGTGATCTCGGCTATACTGGTCGCCAAACGAGTGTTAGCTTAGAGCGTGGCATGTGACGTATCACCATCATCATTTCAACCAAGAGGCCCACTGTTCAGCGGCTTCCCGCGACTTTCACCAGATCGTCGGTCCACCTTGTAGGGGGCCTACCAACGCTGCGCCTCCCATCCCAGTACGCTTACTGAGATTGGAAAAGAAGTTTCTCCATCATCAGAAAAGCGGAGAAAACGAAGAAAAACAAAACGTATAATACGGAATACCTAATACCTTCTACGTGGATAAAAATAAACAATGCTGAATAAAAGTTATCTATAAGTATAATAATTAATTCATGCCCCTTCTCGGTTTTTTATTGAGAAATAAATTTTGTAATAAAGGTACATCTGCCCTAGACAAATGCCACACGCTAACTTTTCTGCAGTCGTTCCTCAGAAAAAATGTATGATGACATTAGCTGCGGAAAAAATAGCGTGTGGTTGTCGCATGGTTGTCGTAAGCTAATGTCATTTCCATATATTTTTTCTGTGGAACGACTGCGGAAAAGTTAGCGTGTGGCATTTGTCTAGTCTAGAGCCTCATGTATGCTTGCTTCTTGTGTGCTTAGAGCATTTAGCTCGTAAGCTTGTATCACGTATGTTATAATTTGTATATAGCTTCTTCGCGACGCAATGGTGAACTTAGTAGTTAAAAGCATGCTCAAAATTTAGTATCGAAGTTTCGTACTATTGTCGCTAGGTGGCTCTTTACCATAGAATGCTAAATTCTATAACGCGGTTAAGAAATCGTCACTGCAATGGTATATAAGAGCCGTTTGGCAAAATTCCTGTATCTTTTCTCGGCCTTTTGGCTAAGATCAAAGTGTAGTATCTGTTTTTTTCAGCTTAAATCACGACAACACTCGCGCAGCCTTCGTGAGCGACTTTCTGCATAGGTCCCAAATTCCTGTGATGCAGTGGCCAGTGGCAACGCCAGCGAGAAGCCCGGATCTGAATCCGATAGAGAGAGCACCTCTGATACCATCTTAAACGGAAGATTCGATCTCGGGATCCAGCTCCTTCAACTCAACTCTACAGGAACTCCCAAGACGCGGTAATTGAAGAATGGGATCTTGTCCCTCTAGCTAGAAGAGCTCCTGAAGTTGGTGAGGTCCGTGAGGGACCCCTTGGAAGCCGTCATCATGGCAAGGGGGGGTAACACTAGATTTTAAGTTGATTTTAAGACACTTTTTGTACATTTTTTTTTGTAAATCATCGATTGTTATTTAGGACTTAATTAAGGATTTTTATAATTTTTTTCATTTTAATGTTTTTGTATCATTATAATTCTGTGGTGTTAAGGTAAAAGGGGATAAGTCAGATATTTTGAAAAATGAGTTAATTACACAGTTGGGTAAAATATATAACTAAGCATTATGGTAAAAAGGAGATGAGTCAATATAATGTATTTTTATTTCGTGAATCTTTAATAACAAATACGAGTCTAGTCATAAATAGCAAAACCTAAAAAGTGAAAAGGAATTGTGTCTAGTTATCTTCTTATTACATACGTGATTCTTTACTTATAAAATTTAGTATAATGAGATAAGTCGACTCGTGCCTAAATTCGTATTCGTCGTTCGACACGTTCGACAAACAGACAAACAAACAAACAAACAAACCAACAAACAAACAATTTTTTTAAAAACTATTCTATCGTGTTCTGGTAATGATTTTAAGGCGAACTGTGTATTTTTTTTCTTAATATTTCGCAATTACAGATTTTTGTACCCCTACGATTTTATTATATATAGAGATAGAGATAAAATCGTAGGGGTACAAAAATCGCACACGTTCGTTTTTATTACGAACGGAACACGTTCTGTACGTACGTTTAGGTAGAATGGTAGAAATCCCGAATGAGAAGAAACGAACGTCTGCGCTACGTTCACGAAACTCCGTGTCTGTATTCCGTGATCGGATATCGAATACGGAAAACGTATTTGTACAGTAACCCCCCCATTCATGCTATACATTAACTCTACGAAAACCGCCAGTATTACGAGCGACATAAGAACGGTTCAAAGGTCAAACAGTATAGCTTGACAATGAGCTTACTGTACGACCAGTCAAAATTGGCCAAGTTGTCATATCCAAAAATTATATTTTGTTGGTGTCACCAACACCCATTATAAAATCTAAACTTTATTCCTATACAGTTCTAATTTATTAACAATTGTTTATTTTAATTCGAAACATGAATACGATAAAGATTATTCTTGCAACTGTGTAGTTCTTTCTACTGAAGAAGAATTTATTAATATCAATAATGTCTCTAAAACAATAATAATACTTAGTGTTTATAGTAATATGTAATGTATTTAATTTTGTGGACTGTTAGAAAAAGAGCATTACGAACCTACGAAAATTGTCTTAATTTCGAAATGGCCGATGCTCAAGAAAGGCGGAATAAAGTTGAATCATTATGGAATAAAATGGAGGAAAAAACTAAACACTGTGTTAAGTATTTTGATGGCGAAACGTAGTTCGCGGGCACAGCTAGTATTTAAATATTAGTATAGATTGGAAATGAATGGGGTTCCTCATAAATAGTATATTATGCAACTATAGTAAATAAAGGACAGATTTAAAGCCAGGGCCATAGATGAATCACGAGCAAGGGAAGATTCCAACGACTGAATCACTACCGCAGGGAGTGACTCAGGATATTGTCGAGCGTAGCGAGTGATTCAAGTGTTAGAATCCTGAGCGCTGCGAGTCATTCATGGCCCTCGGTATAAATCAGTTTTATTCAAGAGTTGCAAACTATACTTTATACCATGACTACGAGCAAAAAGATAGATTTAAGCGAAAATAGACATTTAATCCTACTAATATTATAAATGTGAAAGTGTGGATGTTTGGATGTTTGTTACTCAATGACGCAAAAACGGCTGAACGGATTTGAATGAAATTTAGCATGCATGTAGCTTTTGACATGGAAGAGAACATAGGCTACCTTTTATCCCAATTCCTTAAGTTGTTCGCTCCCAGCCGCCACTCGAGGGCCTAACGGCCGTCAATCCTGTGAGCGATGTATCACGCTCACTGCTACCTAAGGTTTGCAATTCTTTAGGCTATGTCGGTTCTAGTTCTTCTACGGATCTCATTCTTTCTGATGTGATCGCGTAGAGAAGCCCCGAGCATAACCATCTCCATTGCCCTTTGAGTGCCTTGACTCTTCTAATGAGACCCATTGTAAGCGGCCACGTCTTAGTTCCGTACGTCATCACTGGCAACACGCACGAATTGAAGACTTTCGTCTTCAGACACTGCGGTAGATGGGCCGAGAATATGCTGCGTAGCTTAACGAACCATGCTTAGCCGAGTTGGATTCGTCGATTTACCCCTTACTGGAAGTTGGAATTACTGAGTAGGACGATTTGCCCCTGGTAAACATATTCATCAATAACTTCCAGTGTAGAGCCTCCAACATTCACAGGAGTGGGTACTACATGGGAATTCGACGTAATTTTAGTTTTGTCCTTGTTCATTTTAAGCGACCCATTTGTTGGGAATGTGACGTATGCGATTACAATTTTTTTAAATGCCTGGCTTAAGATCGTGAGCTCGGCGCTAGACGAATGATTCAAAGTATAGCGCCCTTAGTAGCACGCATGCAAAGACCACCAGTATCCCTGTCATTCTGCTAATTAAATGTAATCAGAAGGTAGAAGAGGGAGGGCGCTCCCCTCTAACGTAGCAGTTTGAGCAGTAGAAGGCGGACTTTTGCAACTCACCTTCCATGACCGTCCTTAGTGTAGGTGGCTGTTGATGCTGGCGATAACAGAATGGACACACACGCCTGTCCACTAGCCATCAGCACCCAGATAGCAATGCAAGTGTA
This sequence comes from Schoenobius gigantellus, assembly GCA_963935595.1. NCBI lineage: Eukaryota > Metazoa > Arthropoda > Insecta > Lepidoptera > Crambidae > Schoenobius > Schoenobius gigantellus. Next base: position 57,773,576 of record OZ012541.1, read on the forward strand.
CACACTTGAGGCAAGTTTGAATCAAACTTTCTAGTTTCCCATCAACAAGCTTGCATGATGTTTGTATTTTCAATGTTGCAATGACATACAATATTGCCCCAACAAACTTGTCGCTTTTTTGTTAAAAAGCAACAAAGTTTGTTGGGGCAATATTGTATACAGTACCTAGTTGTATACAGTATACAGTTGTATGCAGTTTGAAAAAACACACACCATGCAAGCTTGTTGATGGGAAACTAGAAAGTTTGATTCAAACTTGCCAGACTTGACATAGCTATCTAGGCAGGGGACGCAACAGCATTCCACCTCGTACAAAACGACTGTTATCCGCTCAACATTGGCTAGCTCGTATTCTTGTTTACTATTTTACTTATGATGCTTAAAATAATCTAAAAATAATATACCCAACTGAGACTATAAAATACATACGGATTTTTAAAAGAACTTGATAATATCCCATTCCAATGCACGAAGCATCATACTTCCAATAATAGATGTTATATTGTCCATTATATCTATTTGGGACCCAGTAATCCGATTGGCCAATAATAGTGATCTCGTTAAGTACCAAAGTGGTGATCTGATGACAACGCCTTCGTAATGCCAGCGATTGACTCGCACGTGACATACATGTACACTTAAGGACAAGTTGAGGTACACAATCTTAATAATAAAATTCTCGTGTCACAGTGTTTGTGACCAAACTCCTCCGAAACGGCTTGACCGATTTTTATAATTTTTTGTGTATATTCGTCTGAGAGACGGTCGTAAAATATTTTTATACCCCTAAGTGATAAGGTTTTTTTTCTTTTAACTATTATGGCGAAACGTAGTTCGCGGGCACAGCTAGTAGGTATAGAAAATAAAATAAAAAAATGTGAATGATTTAGATTCTTTTTAATAAAATGATATTATAGTATGAACTTTATATTTATGACTTATGACTCAGGAATGTAATGGTTACCTAGCTGATTTGGATTACCATAAAAAATAGCAGAAATCTGAAAGCCTGTTATAGCCCAGGAAAATAAGGATTTGACCTCGGAATTCGAGCGGATAAGCTAGATTTTTGCATGGACTTTTGTTTTGACCTTGTAAGACGTGTCTCAAAAATCTAATATCATATCGTGCCGGCGTCTTGATATTAACGGTCATAGATCATAAAAATAATTTTTTACATGTTTTTATTTAACTTGCACTGTATGTATGTATGTATGTTCGGGTCAAATCTTGCGAGTTAAATTTGATCCACTTGTCAGTGTCCGATTGAGCTGAAATTTGGAATGGCTCTCTATTTCTATAGGCATAAAAATTATTGTCATAAAATCATATTCCATAATTTCGATTGTAATAATCGTCGAGACGCATAATAATCAGGAAGCAGAATGGTAATAAGCATAATATTGTGTGGCAGAAAATCATTTGTCATAAGTATTAAAACCCATAAACTCGAAACACAGAACAACTTGACGCATAATTTTTCAAAGCATAATTAATGTTTAGCATATTAATCACAACAAACAATACAATTACGCAGAATTTCTCTAGGCATAAAAGGCGCGCAAGCATACAGCAATTTAAGCAAACATGGAGTATGCATGCAAGCATGCAACATGCCAGCAAGCATGCAACATGCAAGCAAGCATGCAACATGCAAACAAGCATGCAACATGCAAACAAGCATGCAACATGCAAGCAAGCATGCATAATGCAAGCAAGTATGCACAGTGCAAGCAAGCATGTACCACGCAAGCAAGCATGCACCTTGCAAGCAAGCATGCACATGCATGGTTTCTGTCACGGCTCCGACGCTGCGGGGCTCTGGCGGTCCCACGCGAGCTTATCGTCGCAGATGGTTTTCGCTCACCACCGCAGCTTCGGATTGCTGGCCGGCTTCGCCGGCCATCCTCAGCCGCAGGGTCGAGCGTTAAAACCACCTGCTCCTCAGCTCGCGGGCCGGCTCGCCCCTCCGCGCCTACGCGGGTTTGAATTACACTCTAGGGGTAGGGCAAACAAGACTACGTGGAGTCAGTTTTGCAGCGATTCGTTTATGTCACTAGTAGCATGAATGAATTACTTTGTCAAATAAAAAATCTACTATGAAAAAAATATATCAAATGAAAATATAGAATATTCGAGTATCATATTTGAATAAAATAATATATGAATTGTTATTATAAAAAGTTTAGTAAAACAGAGAGTAACCATTGTATCTAATGAACGTGATATCCCTTAAAATAAAATCATTTCTAATCACTTAAAGTTATGGCAAAACATTTTAGGACAACCAATATTATGTCAAAAGAAATTAGGGATTTCATTAATTATGCTTCATAAAATTATGCCTTTGGATAATTGTGCCTTATGCAAATTATGCAAAGAAAAAATTATGTGACGTTAATGTTATGCTTTTCGATTATTATGCTTAGTGATTTATGCCAAGCTTCTTTATGACAAACAACATTATGCCAAATGAAAGGTCCCCATTTGGAATACTTACACAATACAGACAATGCATTATGCATAATGAGTATTGTTGTATATCTAAAATGGCCGCTGTAACAAAATGGCGGATTACATATTTTTGTAGAACCTTCGCAATATGGGTATCAAATGAAAGAGCTTGACTTGTAAAATATAGTACTTTATGAAAAAAAAATCATATCCAAGATGGCCTTCGCCATAAAATAGCGGATTACATTTTTTTGTACAACCCCACAATAATTATGGTTATCAAATGAAAGGGCTTGACTTGTAAAATTGAGTAGACCATTAATTAATTAAATTCAACATGACCGCTTTATCAAAATAAAAAATCTAAAATAAAATAATAGCAAAAAATATGTTTAAGAACAAGCTTTTATTTTATTGCTCTAAAAAGAGGAAAATAAACTTAATTTATTACGACACATTTTTTTATGAAAAAGTAAAAGCTTGTCGCGAGATTAACCAATTTTAAAAACATATTTTTCCTGGAATTACCAATATCGAGATCAAGTAAAATAGGTGTTGTATTATTGGTTAGCTACATTCTTGCGACAAGCTTTATTTTCATTAAAAATTGCGTTATGTGATAAATTTAAGTTTATTTTTCCCTTTTAGAGCATTAAAATAAAACCTGGTCTTTAAAAATATTTTTTACTTTTAATTTTTTTGCGAATATCTCGTTTGCTTTGCACTCTATGACATTTTTAGTCATTAAAAAATTTAAGAGCATAAAATTCTCTACAAATTTCATAAAAAGTCATTTTAGATATTACGCGCCGTTATTGAGATAGAGCGATAATTTATGTAGGTATATTATATTAAAAAATAATTAAAGTAACGTCACACTCACCGCGCGTAAGTGACATTAGAATCAACTACATATATTACCTTGCAATAACTTTATAGCAAGGTAATATATGTAGTTGATTCTAATGTCGCTTACGCGCGGTTATATTTCCTAATATACCGTGCGTCGCCGTGCACGGGTATACGAGTATTTCCTGGGAAACCCTCGCCTCAGCGGATCGCACTATTGTCACTCGTAGATATCGCTTTGATTGCTTCGAGTCAACAATTTGCCATATTAACAATAACAATCCTAAAGACTGCCGTGTTTCGGAATTAGAGTCAGTTCTTCACTTGTTGCAGATGAACTCGCTTCCATCTTCTGCCGTATCATCACTTACCTACTCTCAAGTGAGATAAAAGCTTCACTGTTGTGTGTGAAAGAGATCGGTCTGTCATTGTTTCGTGTGTGTGTGATAGAGAAAACGCTCTAACGAAGCCAAAACTAGCCGACTATTACCTTTACTGTAGTACTATTATTTATTCTGTGCCCGCCGGTGTCTGTAATGAAATCTTGCATGTTAAATTTGACCCACTTCCCCCGTTACCGATTGAGCTGAAATTTTGCATGCATATGTACAATCGCGTGACAATGCAATATTATGATGACATGGAGCTGATCTGATGCTGGAGCTGGAAGGTGGTCAAAGGAACTCCGCAATAAAAAGACACAACCCCATCGAGTTTGGGGTCGTTTGATTCGCATTGACGAGTACTAAAAGCTTGTATTTAAAAGTTTTTTTTTTATAATTTATCTTGTTACCTTTTTACAAGCTTTTAATTACTTTCACTTGTTCCTGTGTCTGTAATGAAATCTTGCAAGTTAAATTTGACCAATTTTCCGGTTTCCGATTGATGAAATTTTGCATGCGTATGTATATCGCGTGACAATGCAATATTATGATGACATGGAGCTGATCTGATGCTGGAGCCGGAAGGTGGCCATAGGAACTCCGCAATAAAACGACACAACCAAATCGAGTTTGGGCCCTTTGATTCGTATTAACGAGTAGGTACTTTGATCCTGTAAAGCTTGTTTTGAAAAATGTTCTTTTTAAATTAATTATTTTTATTTTTACTTTCACCTGTCCCGGTGTCTATAATGAAATCATGCAAGCTAAATTTGACTCACTTCCCGGTTTCCCATTGAGCTGAAGTTTTGCATGCATATGTAGATGTAGGTACGAGTATATCGCGTGACAATGCAATATTATGATGACATGGAACTCTGCCGTCGTATTTGTCCTTTGATTCGTATTGACGAGTACTTTGATATTAATAGAATAAAGTAAAAAACATTTTTCATCAGTCGCGAGATTTACCTTTGTAAATAAATAAAAGAAAAAAGATGTTTTTTGTTGAAAAATTGTGTCATACGTTGATTTTCCTCTTTTTATAGTAAAAAAGCTTGTTTTTAAAAATGTTTTTTACTTTATTTTATAGGTAATGGTCGATGTGCAAAATTTTTACCGAGTAAGTACGGTAAACATTTAACTTATTGGAAAGTATTTTTGCTCTCACGTGTACAGTATTGTACCAGAAAGCTCACACATCCCATTATGCATGGCTGACAATAATTCTGAGCACTGCATAATTTTCTGAATTCGTCTCCGCATGTCATTGGACGGCGTTATGCTGTAGTGATTACACAAAGCTGCAGCACGTTATGTTCTTTAAATTCTTACATAATTATTTGGTTAAATGTGATACCTAGATATAGTGTATGTTATTGATAAATTAAATTATCGCTTAAAAGCAGACATTCAAACTAAGTAACTTCGGAGGTATCTCATTAAATTTATAATATACCTTAACTGAAGTAGGTTTATTTCCATGCAAATAGCCACACTCACATATAGAATATTATAACGTATTATTCAAATAATAAAATGCTTAGAAAAATCGAGAATAAATTCATGACAGTTTATCGTATAAGGGCATCCATACATCGGCATAATCGGATCTAGTTGCGAAAATGATCCGACGTTTCAGACACAATCATCTTTGTCGTTAAGTCGCGACGTATCTTGCGTCTCGCTCGCACACAGCCGTTGCGCAATCTCTATTGCGCGTGATGATTGAAATAGCGACAATCATTTCATATACGTGTTTCGATTTTGCGAAATCACTAAAGAATTTGAACGGAACGTGGGATTTTACGTTTGTATACGCTTTCCACTCATGCAGGACTGGATCATAGTGCATCAACGTTTCCTAAGCGTCGAACTATGTTACGCTTGATATTACTTATCTACACTTACCTATCTATTTTTTAAAGCAATTCCAATTGAACAAAAAATAATGAGATAAATACTCTCTGTCTTTTTCTCTTTTTACAAACATGACATATCAAAAAAAAATATTTACAAGAAAAACCGACTTCAAAAACACTGAAAAGTTAAAAATAATATAAGGATAGGTACAGACAACATCATCACACTTCTATATTGAAGTCGGTGCCAAATGTTAAGACTTTCTATTAGATCATCGTTTGGCACTGACTTCAATATAGAAGTGTGATGTTGTCTGTACCTATTCTCATATTCTTCGGTGGCGCTGTGGACTCGGCACTTGTCTTCCAATCGGGAGGTCCGGGTTCGAGACCGCCATGCACCACTGTGTTTTTTCGTTTCGAATTTCATATGTACATTTGTCTAACGCTCCTACGGTGAAGGAAAACATCGTGAGGCAACCTGCATACATCTGCGAAGAAATTCAAAGGTGTATGTGAAGTCGACCAATCCGCACTGGGCCAGCGTGGTTGACTAAGGCCTAATCACCCTAACATAGGGTAGGCTCGAGCCCCTCGGTGGGGACGTATAATTGAGCTGTAATGATGATTCTCATATTATTTTTAACTTTTCAGTGTTTTTGAAGTCGGTTTTTATTTTTGTTTGAAGTCGGTTAGATATTCAGCGAACTGTTCTCATGCTATTCTCACAACTGTATAATTCTCATACTAGTTTTAATTTACGCAGCTTCGCCCGTGTTGTTTTTGTTTTTCCGTAGGAATTTTATATTTCCCTGCAAGAAAATAATTTTGTAGCCTATATTAACTAGGGATAATGTAGAATTCTAATGGTGAAAGAATTTTTGAAATCGGTCTAGTAGTTTTTGAGTTAATTCGTTACACACATACATACAAATCTTTCCTCTTTATAAAATAGTGTAGAAGACAGATTACGGGATAACGGAGGATCATCGTATTTTTAAACTTCACTTAACTTTCGATGGATATCGATATGATATTGCAATATTTATTTTTGGATATAGTCGACAGCCTCGATTTAAAGGGATAGCGATAGCAGTTGTCGCTGTGATAGCAGTCAGACTCGGTATTCTTAGCCAACAACATCGCAATTCTGTTATAAAATTAAGGTCCAAGCCATGACAAATGCAGAACCGGCTACTTCGATCTGCAATGAGTAATTTTAGACTTATCAAACTCTTATAAGCCTTATTGAAGATTCGCAGAAGATCACAGTCAGACAACACATTGTTGAATGACCGAAGTTCAATGCTGATGGCGCATAACAAAACGCGAATGACTGGTTATAAGCGCCTATAAGCTTGTTAAGCCATATAATTGCCATTGTTTGTAAAAGTATTTCATCGTGATACAATTCTGAAACAGATTTGTTTTTTTAACCAATTAAATCGGAAGGCAGCAATTAATATTTTAAACAAGCAGACTGCTCACCTGATTGTAGGTGACTACAGTCACGGTGATAATATTACCGTGCTACAGTCGTCTGTTAATAATACCGGAGGCAGACTCTGTATCAGGGACGTCTGCTCGTGTACCTCCGTCTTACCTATTTCTGCCGCAAAGCAGCAGTGCTTGCGTTGTTGTGTTCCGGTTTGAAGGGTATGGCGGTGAAATTACTGGGTACCGTGACTTTACATCTGATGTCACAAATTGGCAACGTACACTGTGGTTCTTGTGGGGGTTGCAGTTTTACTGCGAATCTCACAGGAGCCAAATGTATTATAGGTGACTGTTACCACTTACCATCAGGTGGACAGTTTCCTTGTTTTCCAACTTAGTTGTATATTTAAAAAAAACATGCGCTTCCTGTATGATTTGGATATCTTCCACCCCTACAAGGATCCCAAAGTACGTTTCGAACAACATGTGTCAAATGTTTGTGCCAACATGTGTCAAATCACTCTACACAGTAATGTTACCGCTGCTTGGCGTTAGAAATAGGTTAGATGGAGGGGTACCTCCATCTTGTACTAGTTTCTTTGCAGGGTACCAAATGCAATGAACATGAAACAACGAATACAGCGAGCACTGTGCGCAGTAACATCTGATCCGCAGCCATAATAATTGTTATAAATATATCGCGTATCCTACCATTTGTTTGTTCTAAGCCCTCCAATCTCACGACGGCGACGGCGCACAATTACAAATCAGCCTCCCATGGCACAAGTTATTAAACATTACATTCTAAGCGCGCGGTTTACAGACAATTTAGTTGAACAAATTATAACGGTGCGCCTGAGTTGTAAGAGACTAGCGTGTTTTGAGTCCTAGTTGACTAATAGATTTATATTATCGTATGTAGCTTTATCGAATGCAGCGACAACGTGCAAGCGACTACAGGGTAGCAATCACTAGTATCTTCTAGTCACGGAGATAGTGGTTGGCTTGTCTGAATCCAAAAAATAATGACATAAATACCAAATAACGATATTTACGTTGCTTATGTTACATTTGCATTGGTTCCTACGTGCATTTTGGTTTATTATTATTATTATTATTTTCTTTATTAGGGATAACAACAGCATTTTACAATTGCTAGTATACCAATTATAGCTATCCACGGTAAAAATAAACATACTTATCCACATCTGGCTACAAAAAATTACAATATACGAGTAATTTGGTTGACCCACTTATCCACTACACATACCACTGCATATAAATATATTATACATTATACTACATGAAACATAATATAATGATTCTCGTAATATCGACACTTATCTTACATAGACGTATATAATAATATTATAATAAATAACTATTTATCAATATATACATTTATATACTATATACATATATTAATATTAATTTTTTAATGTTTAAGATGCTTATATGAAATTATGTGTACGGACCGAACAAAAACCAGGTAGAACATCCATCTAGGAAACACTGATATATAAAAAAACTGATGAAATTGATATAATGTTCGCATGCCCTGTCAGAGGCTCCGACTTTTTTCGTTGCATCAGTCGTAAGGTTAGAAGACACTCTGTAAATTTAAATATACCTGTTTATTGAATAGGACCTTGAAGCAGGATTTCAATGTCCCTATCTAAATATTTTCATGACTCTTTAAAACATAGCAAAATAGCTTCACTCGAAAATATCCACAATATTACACTAGTCATGATAACCCCTAATTAATGGTATCAGACATTATTTTTCGGAAGTTATTACAAATTGTTAGTGAGTAGGTATTGATTAGATGCCCCTATTTATGCTTGTATTGTGTGCGCCTACCACTTTTCCCGCAGTCCGACTAGGGTCCCTTCCCCGCACTTCTTAGACCCTTAAACCTCTTATGTATCACTCGTAAACATTTTATGTAAATCAAGTGACAACAATTATTAAATTGAGTGCCAGAGAAAATATTAAAATTACAAGAAAATAATGTAGATGCATATTTTCATGCAATATGTTCTATTTATGATACTGTATAGAAATATTCCCGAATAGCTCTGTAAGTATGCTGTGACTTGTGATATTATAATCTTTTGTTGTAGGTAAATTTGACACCAAAGAAAGTATCAATTACTACGCTCTAGTGAAAGCACCGCTAAAGCTTATGCCTTGGCCATCCAAATCAGGCAGCGCAGGCGCATCTCAGCGGGGCGCGATCTCTGACAGTAACAGACACACGGTTAACCTTTGGATTGAGATGTGAACCGCTGTATAATGGCCCATGTTATATGCATACTAATACCTTGTAAGTACGATAGATCCTACTAGAACAATAAAAAACCGCATAAGATTAACTCACAATATTTTTTATTGATACTTTTTGTTTGGTTTGGTTGTGTACTAAATTGTGTTCTTGACGTTACAATGGGTGGTGCGATTAATATAACTCGACAATGTGCGCTGTATTTTATTGTTAATTTTAAATTAAAATCAACAGTGTGTGTAATCTTTATTCGATAGCGTGGGAAAATATATGGGGTGTTTTGTATGTACGTATGAACAGTCACTGTAGTCAAAAAATGTTAAGGTCAAATCGTAAACATAACTTGTGAAATTGATAAAAAATATTCAGCTTCATGTGTTTTTCCTAATTTTAATATTACTGGTTACAAATTTGATGAGGCTTGATAAGTTCAGTTATAGCTAAAGGTTGCAATGAAATTGTGGAATAGGTATTTTAGTTTATTGATTTATTTTATGAAGATTATATACTAAGTGCCTAAATATTTAGCATCTACGAAAGATAAAAAAGGTATACCCGAGATTAAGTATCATTACGTATCTTAAGCTAATTCGTATGTCATTTAATAATTATCATTATAAACAATAAATTAAGATATGATTATCTCTTAATCTTCATTATTAATTCGCTCATCTAATCTTTGACGCAACTTTTTCATTCAACTTTTTCGCGTACAGACTCGCCATTTCCGACTTAAGAGCAAAGCGAACGGGTTTGGTAACAACAGAGATAAAAAAAAACTGCTAAAGAGGTGATCTGAAAAAGGCATGACCCAAATAATTAGGCTGGTCTGACACATAAATCATCTTTCGAAGATATTTATGAGCGAACATGAACGGGTGGTCGGTCAGTTAGGTGTAAGTCTTTTCAAAAGCTAAGCTTTAGCTTTATGCAAGCGATACAAAATATTACATTTGAGTTTTTTTTTTGCAAATACCTACTTCTTCATCTATTTTACTTATTATAAAATCATTATACTAGAAAGTAATAGTTTAATTTGTTTGCTTGTTTTTACTTATTCTTCTATACACTATATTAAAATAATGTTTACAAATTGTAATAAATGAGTTTAAGTTTCTCGCGTCTTTGATTTAGTGATATGGAAAAAATGGTTTGAAAACTGAGCTACAAAATTGACCAAAGATTTATTTGTTACAGAGTAACATGTCTCTCGTGAGAGAACATTACACTTGGGGAGATGGTATTCGGTATACTCCTACGAGGATCTGGTGAAGGGCATGCAAATTAGCTGGATGCGGGCGAAGAACCGTAAGGCTGACATAATGGTGATAAAGTCATAGTGCACTGAGAAAAATGTCATTTTGGAGTAATCTTAAAAAACATGACGTAAGTATAAAATAAAGAAATAATACGTTAAAAGTTAATACTACGCTATCGTTGAAATGTGTAGATGGCATCGAATTATTTAGGTAAATAACGAAGTATTATAGTACTCGTCATCTTAAAAATTGATCACATAAAATAATAGTTTCTTTTCTCAAATAATAACATTATATAGTAGAAAATAGTACACTGTCCTATAAATTTATGTGATAGTCATAAATCAGATAATAATCATAAGAAACAGTGACGTGTCACCGTATTTATAAAGATTTCATAGTTTATTATGAAGAATTATCTCTGAAAATACGATGAAGTCCCATAAATGTCATCATCATCATCATCATCACAGCTCATATACGTCCCCACCAAGGGGTTCGACCCTACCTATGTTAGGGTGATCAGGCCTTAATCAACCACGCTGGCCCAGTGCGGATTGGTCGACTTCACATACACCATTGAATTTCTTCGCAGATGTATGCAGGTTGCCTCACGATGTTTTCCTTCACCGTAGGAGCGTCAGACAAATGTACATATGAAATTCGAAACGAAAAACACATTGGTACATGGCGGGTCTCGAACCCCGACCTCCCGATTGGAAGGCAAGTGCCGAATGTAGTGTGATCAAATTATGTGAAATTTGTAGGTTACGGAACATTCATTTAAATAACAGTCATATTATTTTATGTGAAACATACTAAAATACGATTACAGAATCTTCTAGTTTTCAGAGTAAGCATCAAATTTTAATATAAAATCATACTATTTTTGAGTGAATTCTATTATATTACTATTATAGGAGGAATCATATCATTTTGTGTGCTTTCTACAAAAACATGATGACCAGCACACCGTAGAATATTCTCATTCGCTTTTTCATTCAGTCAGTCATTCATTAGTTCGGCGTACCTATTGGCTCTCGCCTCGTTAGTCTCGCAGAGTCGCAGCCGGCAGGGGCAGCCGCAGTCCACAGACTGCGGCTGCCGGCGGGATTGTCTATTTAAGGTTTATGTGATGGTACTCTAGTTTTTAATTTAGTTAATCTTGTATAAACAATTGTACAGTGCAACAAAGAGTTTAATTGCAAGTTTGTGCGTGTTTGTGAGTGTGACGATGGACCAAGTAACGTGCGACTCTATTTAATTTATCATTACATCATCTTATCTCGGGTTGGGATTAGGAATATAAAAATAAACAATTACCATATAATGGAGTGTAAATCGAAAGTTGCTAAACTAAACCTAGTGACTTTCGATCTACGCTCCATTACATCGTCATTGTCTAGTCTTATATACCTAAAATCCCTGCCCGAAGTAAGAGGATGTAATAAATAGCACGTCAAGCAAAAGGAATGATGAATGGATGAAGCAAGGATGAATATGAGGAAGTCATCTATAAGTAGTAGGAATAATAGTAGGACGTCACTGGATATATGAGGAAGTCATCTATAAATATTACGATTAATAAAAGGCCAACACAGGAGATATAAGAAAGTCATCTAGAAATATTGGGAATAATAAAAGAACATCACAGGAGATGTGAGGAATTCATCTATAAGTAGTACGAATAATAATAGGACGTCACTGCAGATAAGAGGAAGTCATAAAAAATTGTAGGAAATATAATAAGACATCATAGGAGATACGATGAAAGGAAGCATAAATAGTAGGAAATATAATCATATAATGTATTCTCATCCTACTAAAGCCAGTGACACGTCATATTATATGCCGTTATCATCAGAAAACGTATTATCATCGTAATTTTTGTGATATCACTATACTCCGTCTTTTAGGTGAATTCACCATACTTTAAACTGAATTCACGTTATTCATGATTACCAGTTTTCTCAGTGTGGTGGACATTATTACACTCAGGTCAGTTTTTTGTCAATGGCACACATACTGTTAAAATGAATTTTAGTGTAATAAAATTTAGATTGTAGTTAAGGTAGTTGTCACTGGATCTATAGATTAAATAACAAAAATAGCAGTAGATGGACCTCCAGTCAAGAATGTAGCAATCATCGCGCAATAGCATAGCAATCATATGGGATTCGCAGACAATGAGGAGCGACCCTGTATGACTCTTTGATCTATCTATTTCAATTTTAACAGAAAGTGTCCTAGATTTATGAACTCTAAATCGACACATGTGGTGAACTTTGAGTGTGACCGGAATATGCACTTACTTTTTCATACTTATTAATAAGGTCAATAATATTAGGATATCAAATGTAGATTGTTTTATTTTCTTATATCTGCCTTTTTTAATCAGCAATTTCAGCTTACGAGTGAAAACCTTTATGCAAATTTTCAGCATTAGCACTACATCACGCACAAAATATCTCCTTACGCCATAGCAAATTATTACTTGGTGTTCTCTACAGCCCTAATCTTCATACCAATTATTGATCAACTAGACTTGGTTCTAAGCGAGCTGTGTCCTATATATGAGTCTATAGTGATAATGGGAGATTTTAATACATGCTTGATTAAAAATGACTCACGATCATCGAAACTTAAGTCTATCCTGTCTTCTTACAATCTTCACATTCTCCCGTTGTCAGCTACGCACCATTCACCCAATAGTCCTCCTTCTCTTCTAGACCTTATGATTGTCTCCTCTCCCGATAATATTTCCAGTTTCGGTCAACTCACTGCACCCTTCTCCTACCATAACCTTATATATCTTTCCCTTCACATCAACACTCCGAAAAGGAGACCACAGCTCCGCTCGTTACGTTCTTATAAAGAACATAGAAGCCTTACAGCATGATGCTTCTCTCATTGACTGGACTCCGCTATTTGATAGTGACAGCCTAGATGAGAAGGTAAGAATTGTAAATGAAGCCATACTTTCATTATAAGACCGGTTTGCCCCAATTCGTCGCGTTCGAATTAAACGTGATCCTGCGCCTTGGATGACACCTTATATCAAGGAGATAATGTCTCAACGAGACCGAGCTAAACGCAGGCTCAAACGCAGACCTTCTGATGACAACCTCATGCGTTACAAGTCATTACGTAACCGCTGCAATCATCTGTGTAGAGATGCAAAGAGGCACCATTTCCACGAGTCTCTTGTGAATCGCAAGCCATCTGATGTATGGAGGTTCTTAAAATCTGTTGGTATTGGAACAACTCCTGAGACTATTTCCAACAGCGTTGATATCAATGCCCTAAATAATTTCTTCTCTGCTTCTCTACAACCTATAGATTCAACGACCAAATCTTCCACCCTTTGTGACCTTGCCCAAACACCAACGCCACATTGTTCTCCCTTTAGTCTTGAAACGGTTTCAACTCAAGATGTAGAAAAATCTATTTTAGCGATCTCCTCGTCAGCTGTTGGTAATGATGGGCTCAGCTCCCGAAAGATTATTCCTCTTCTCCCATTATTGCTTCCCATTTTAGTACATATCTTTAACTACTCCATTTCCTGTAGTTCCTTTCCGTCTTCTTGGAAGTTAGCTCATGTAATACCCTTGCCTAAGACCTCCTCGCCTACTTTATTATCACACTACAGACCTATTTCCGTCCTCCCATATTTATCAAAGGTACTTGAGCACATTGTTCACCGTCAGCTTTCTTATTTCCTGAACTCAAACTCGCTACTATCTCCTTTTTAATCGGGCTTTCGTCCCGGTCACAGTACTGTTACTGCACTTATCAAGGTGACTGACGACATCCGCTGGGCAATGGAAAATAAATCTCTCACTATTCTTGTTCTGTTGGACTTTAGTAACGCGTTCGGTACTGTTGATTTTGATATCTTACTAGCTACATTAAGCTCTCTTAATTTCTCTTCAGCCGCTTTATCTTGGTTTTCCTCTTATCTTCAGGGTCGCTCGCAGTGTGTACGATCTGGCGAGACTTTCTCTAGCTGGTGCGATCTCCTAGCGGGTGTCCCTCAGGGTGACGTCCTCTCTCCTTTACTCTTCTCTATCTTCATTAATTCTGTCACTAAGATCCTTTCTTCAAAGTTTCATCTCTATGCAGACGACTTGCAAATCTACCATCACTTTAATATCAATGATGCGGCTGGTGCAGTCTCTTTTATGAATCGAGATTTAGAATCTATAAACGCTTGGGCGAACTCATTTGGTCTCAAACTGAATCCGGCTAAGTCCCAGGCTTTGATAATAGGTAGTAGTTACTATAGAGATCGCCTAGACATAAATATTTTACCGCCGCTTGTGCTTGATGGGGTGCGGATTCCTTTTAGTGATACTGCTAAGGATTTGGGGGTAATAATGGACAATAATCTCTCCTGGCGATCATATATTCATGAAATTAGTCGTAAAGTCCATTTTACCTTCCACTCTCTGAAACTCCTTCAAAAGTTCCTGCCCCTAAAGACCAAAATTACTTTGGCAGAGTGTCTGCTTCAGCCAATTATTGATTACGCTGATACTTGCTGCGTGAATATCAGTGAGGAGCTACTAAATAAACTGGAGCGAATCCAAAATCTGGGTATTCGTTTTATCTATGGCCTTAGAAAATATGATCACGTGTCCCAGCAACGCAATGAACTTGGGTGGCTTCCTATTCGTCTCCGTAGGAACTTTCGGGTGCTGTGTCTCCTTTTCAAAGTCCTTTATGATCCCAAACTCCCATCTTATCTCAGAGATCGTTTTTCTTACTCCTATCCCGGTTCCCTCTGTAGATCTCACCTCAAATCTCTCCTCAATGTCACTCCCCATAATACTACTTTCTTTTCCTTCTCCTTTACTGTGTACGCAGTCAGATTGTGGAATGCACTCCCGCACAAAATTCGTGACTCGGAGTCACTCTTTTCCTTTAAAAAAAGATTTAAAGAGCATCTCCTGTCTTTGGTTCCATAACTGTCATATTTTAGTGTATGTAGTTTATTTATATTTAAATGTTTTTATTTATATGTAGTCTACTAAATTTTATATTTGTATTGTTTTTTTTTTGTTTTCTTTTTTTTTTTGTGCACGTCATGTCACTCTTGTTTATTTCGGGATTTCCTGTCGCAGGAGTCGCTGGAAGAAATTTCGGAAGAAATAAGCAGTTCCTTTGTACGTCATATTTTCTATTGTGCCTGTGTTTGTTTGTTCAATTTCTATGTATGTGCATAAATAAATAAATAAATAAAATATGGTTAGCGATATTAAGCCCCTTGAGATAGCTTATTTGTGGCTAATGATTTAAAGAATTTGCTTTCATCATTAGCGTCATCACCAGAAAGAAAGCTCCAAATTGTTTATAATGAAAAATCAATTTTCAAAATTAATTGTGTCCATAAAATATATTTTATCGCGTCCAGTTCGCATCTCCTCTAGATAGCTGTCAGCACATGGTGTTAATTTAAGAGCTGCAATATCAAAACGTAAATATAATCAGTCAATACTCGACAGAGCACGGGTACAAGTTAACGTGTTTAACGGTAAATATGTCCAACTATATTTTTACGAGTAGGTAGTGGCGAATTATTATTCTTATCTGATAAGATAACATTGGCTTCAAGTTTATTTTACTAAACAGGTGTAATAGTAATTTACTGCTTAATAATAAGGGTAAGGGGTTAATGGATAAAAAGGGACAAAACACACTCGAGTTTCAGAACCTAGCTAAGTATATGTGCAGTTTTGGCCTTGTCTGCACTCATACTCATTTGTCGACGTTATATGAAATGGCGCTATTATATTCCGGCATACTATCGCTTATTGCGCGTTCCGTCTAAAAGGATGAAACCTTGCAAAAATTGAATAAAATCCTGATAGAATATGAAATATTAACTGGGGTAATGAAATTTAGACCGACAGACTCAAGGTCATTTTCACCAAGCCAAACACAAAAAATTGAATTCTATAAGAAAAAAGCATCTTAATATACATATATACTGGCTTTCCGCTCGCGGCTTCGTTCACGTTATTATTGTTTTCCCGTGGGAATTTTATATTTTCCCGTAAGATTATTTTGTAGCTTATTATATAGAAGACTGTTATTTATATTTAGGAGCTCGAATAATAAAGTTTATAGAAATTGGAGCAGATTTTAAATATTTTCCATATATTTTTTTTTCAATCCCGGTAAATTTGTTTTTAAATCCCTTCTTAGTGTGCGTCCACATTTTGAATTAAAACAACTGTCCAAATTTCATGTTTCTATCATTAGCGGTTACGGCTGTGGGTGCGTCTATAGATGGGAACTTCTCCTTCTGTACATTGTATATAGATTGTATTACCCCAAACCAGAATGCCATATCTAAGATTAGAAGCGACATAGCCAAAACACAGTTTAACATTGTTAAACTGTGGCCATAATAATGCTGTCAAAACAGTAGCTTGAGCTGACTACTGCTGACACTTTATGTATAACCTACTCAAAACAAATCTATACCGAATTAATTTGTCGCATATCATGTCAGTGTGCTCCTTGCAGTTGCATTTCTCGTCAACAATAACCCCTAAAATTTACTTTCTGTCACTTCTTTTATGTTAATGCAGTCATAAACAACATTTAGTGTAATTTTTTAGATGCAAGGCATGAAATTTTATAATTAGTTTTTGTCAAATTTTCTCTAAGATTATATCGAAAAGGAAAAAAGTGAAAGCGAAAGTAATATAACCCAGTAATAAAAGTTAAAGTCTGTGAAGGTGGTGGTAGGCTGTGAATTTCGATTAAATCGTTTTTTTAAACAAACCTGTACCTGTTAAATTCTAAAGTTTTCCACTTCTACATAAAATGTAAGTACAAATAAACACATAACAGTAGGCATACAGTAGGTATATCCATATAAGCACATAATATTGTAAAATTGATACAAATTCATAAAACACCTAGTAATAAATTCATAATTTTTTCACGAGCTCTATCAACTTTCGCACTCAATTTTGTATCAATTCTACTTTTAATAAATAACACTTTATCAGTTCTTTGCTAAACATTTATTATCAATGTTCATTTATTTTTGAAATAATATCTATACCAGTTTGGAAAATATTCGGAATTAAAGAAGTCAAAATCTAAATTTTTTTATATTGTTTTTATTTTGGTTTGTCAGTTTCTGTCATAAATGGGGGAATTACTCTCTGTCACACCAGTGTGACACAGAAGATTTTTTTTCCTGACAGTCACACCAGTGTGACAAAGAATAATTTTATTCCTCACAGTCATATTATTACACACAGTCACAGTCATAGTATCACACTATCATATTTTGACGACAAGGACAAGTATTGTTAACTTATTCAACCCCTTTCGACCCGTTAGATCCTATTACCGTTATTTCCAGTCAGTTCATCACGTGGGTTTCCCTAAACGTCCACTAACCGGAATGTCCACCTTTTTTAAACGTTCACGTCTCTGACCCTTCACTTAGGTGAAGCGTTAAAAATTCTATAATTATTCTATTATTCTATTCTATATTATTTATTCTATAATAAAAAAAATTTCTTTATTTTATTTTTTGTCTCCTTTTTACTAAAATGTGATTTGTAACTACATAATACATATACTTAATGTATCCGATGAGTGGGGGCCTGGTGACCTGTAATACAGGTATATTTTATACTTACTTCAGGCACCAGCCTCTTTAAAGTGTCATAATGTAATGAAATCTATTTAACGAATTGTAAAGAGGAAATAAAATGGATTTATAATAAATTAAATGGATTCACTCACCCTCTTGTGTGACATCGCACGAGAGTGTGAGTGGATCGATCTCATTAAGAGTAAGTTAGAGCGGCCAGTCTGCAGCCTGCGCACGGCAGCTAAATTGAGCAGACATGCGCAACGATGGCGAATCTTAGCGTTACTACCAATTTTTTTTCCTGTACTGATACTATTTCTGAGAACCGTGTCGTCCTTTTGAATAACCTTTCTTTTTACCAGAGGGAGAATCAGAACCAGAGTCGTCATGTACCTACTTGTAGGGGTAATAGATATGCAAGTCTTTCAGGAACCACTAGGTATAGCCACTTACCATTAGGTGGGCATCCTGCTTAGTAACTCAACAGAAAGTGAAACTCAGCCGCTCCTACTCTAAGGTAGTTTCTCAAATTCGATGGTTCCAAGACATTCCGGATTTCCATACACGATCATTTCAAGCAAATGCTTTTACGAGAGAAATCATCAGAAGGTTTTAACTTTACCTTGCAAAACATGGTATTACGTGAGCACTTTACATTTCTGGGAGAATTATCAACCCCGAAAAAACATTTAAGGACGGTTTTATAATTAATAATGAAATGCTTCTTTTATACAACTACAGCTACAGTTTTTATGAAGATTTTTTCGGGGAGCGACAATATCATACTTGCAGGCGAACGACTAGTTTCAAATTTGCAAGAAATGCAACAAAACAAAAACAAAAAGTGACTTCAAAAACACTGAGAAGTTAAAAATAATGGACCCGGCACCCGCACGGTGAATCCATGGAATGCTAAGTTATCGTCTCTCAAAATAGGTACAGACAATATCTATATTGAAGTCGGTGCCAAATTTGGACTTTCTAGGAGATCATCGTATCGTATCGATAGTTGAAGTATTAGACAAAGTGCCAATATGTGCCTGTTAGATTTAAAAAACCTCTAACTCCTTAAAGTTAAGGATCCTTCCACATCAGCGCGGTTCATAACTACCAGACGTAAATACTTAAATAGCCTGGGAAGAAACATGAAACACGTTGGACATACCTATAAAATTTATGGGTTTCCCTTGATTTTCCTAGGATCCTATCATCAGAACCTGACTTTGGTGACAATGGGACCACCCCAGGAGTATACTCTATCGAATACAGAAAGAATTGGCGGCGTAATCGCGCATACACACAAAATAATAAACATACGCATCGAATTGATAACCTCCTTCTTTTTTGAAGTCAGTTAAAAATATGAGAAAATCTTCATAAATAATCGGCGAAAATTTGATTATTTGCATTTATTTGCATTCTTTTATAATAAAAATAAGTTGGGGTGTCTGAGGGTTTGCGCTATTTCATTAACACGTTATTTTAACGAACTCGTCTGGACTACGTTAAATAGTATACTTACGTTAAGACTTTTAATAATATTTTCCGTTTTGTTTGAGTAATATGTAATGATTTGTTCGAACTATTATTTTTGTTTAACCATACGAGTAAATAGTGTGACTTTTAGTCTTAATAATTCTATTAGTTACTTCCTGTCACACCGGGCTATGCCAGGTAGTGTCACTGTCAGGAAAAAAATTCTCCTGTGTCACATTGGTGTGACAAAATGGTGTGACAGAGAGTAATCCCCCCATTAATGGATTCTTTATTGTTAAGTCTGCAATAAATCCTAGCCAAGGTCGCTAGGTAGGACAGTGGACCATCAGCTCTTCGACAAGAAGCACCTGAGGAGTAGCTAAGCTTCTAAGGCCAGTTTGCTACCAGCCCACTTGGGTTCTGTAATAAAGCTTTCAGGTTATCAGAAATTTGTAAAATGACATCAAGAGCAACCATGAATGAAAGGACGTGGAAAGGACATTAAGAATTTTTATTTTGAACATTTTTTGTTTTTAGCTCGATGCCAAATTTTAACTCGTGATCATCCGTACCGACTTCAAAATCAATAACTTCCCTGAACTTTAAATCGCTTGGTCAGTAGTTTTTTGTTATTTCGACAAAGCAATAAATATTTGTCCGATTATTTTATTATCTAACTGACGGATTAATAAAAATTTGATTTTTCATACTCAGTCAGCTTGCAATTAACACGCTAATTACGACATATTATCAAGTGGTGATCACAAAACAATACCTTCTAACAGGTGGCTATCTCCTTCCCGATTTATACCAGTGTAAAAATAATGAAGCAGATATTTCATAAAGAAACGGCAATAAGTATAAGGGCATCGACAGACGGAAGGATTTGCGAGGCAGCCCCGCGTCGTAAGTTGCTTCCATCATATTTGCATACAACGACATGTGGATAGAGTTATCGTTCTCATAGACAGAATTTTGTTTTAGGATGTAGCGTGTTTCGAATAACAGTTTACGGGGTCGAATATTTAAGGCGGGTTAGATATTTAACCGCAGTTGATGCCACCGGTAGATCGGGAAAAAAGCGTCGATGGCGTAGTGCGTAAGGCTGTCGCCTTCCAATCGGGAGGTAGCGGTTCGAACCTCGCCACGTACCAATGTGTTTTCAAATTTTGAATTCATATGTACGTTTATTCGACGCTTTTACGGTGAAGGAAAACATCGTGAGGTAACCTGCACACACCTGTGAAGAAAGAATTTCTTTACAGCTTGTGTGTGAAGTCGACCAACCCGCACTTGGCCAGAGTGGTTGACTAAGGCCTAATCGCCCTAGTTTAGGGTAGGCTCGAGCCCCTCGGTGGGGACGTATATGAGCTGTTGATGAGGGCTTCTAAATCTGCCTGGTTAGCTACGAGTACCACTTGGCTTATCTAAGTTTGTCGCCATAATAGCAATGTCAATAACATTGTTTTGCTCCGACAATTAGAGGTAAGATAGCCAGTTCCTCAATAATTATTTTTTTATACAACTGAATTGGCAAACAAGCAAACCGTCCACATGGTAGTAAGCAGTATCAGTCACCTATTGTACATAATATGGCTCTTGTGAGATTCGCAGAAAATCTGCACAAAAACCACAGTGTACGTTGGCAACATAGTGTCTGTCTAATATTGAATAGATATATAAAATGGTTGGATAATAATAATGGTACGAAACCCTTCGTGCGCGGGTCCGATTGGCACTTGGCCGGTTTTTTTAACGGTTTTATTGACGTACCTATACGAAATCAGAAGGTGAACAAAGGCGGACCTAATGCCAGAGGCATTATCTATACCAGCCAACCTTATATTTGCTCCAATCCATACATTTGTAAGTCTACTTTTGCTGATTTACAAAGGGTGTGAGTACAACAGAGCTGTCGTAATTTCGACTTGTTAAGATTACACTGGCCGTTAAACAAACACGGGACAGCGTTGTTAACGATCAATCGGTTAAACGTGATTTGTGGAGCCTTTAGCTGGAACACTGGTAAGCGCAAGAATTAACTACCATCACCTTTACCTTGTATCGCGCTGTATTTGGTACACATGCGCTAGTTACTGTATAATATTACTGTATAATATTACTGACAAAGTAAAGGAAAAATTGAAGACCAATTTTAGCCCAGCGTCGTGATTTAACGAAGACTGTATAACAAAAATACAAGCTTTTATTGCGGAGTTCCTATGACCACCTTCCAGCTCCAGCATTAGATCAGCTCCATGTCATAATAATATTGCATTGCCACGCGATATACGTATGTATGCAAAACTTTAGCGCAATCGGAAATCGGGAAAAATTAACTTGCAGGATTTCATTACAGTGAAAATAAATAAAAGTTTGTTATAAAGGAGGTGGCCAAGATATGCCCCAGATAAGTCAAAACAATGAATGAAACTTGACATAGGACACGTCCAGAAGTGATAGACTAATTAAAAATAATATCGTTATTTATTTTTTCATTCTATTTATGCACTTTATAAGTTCTAAAAATACAATACCTGCTACTAGAAAAAATTGCTTACAATGCTCAGCTCAATCCATCAATAGGGATGGGGTTATTATGTGCATTAGCGACGAAAGAATTCCTATAATCTAGGTATAACATGAAATAGACGAAATATTATGTTCTAATTCAGAAGACCATAAACTACTTTTTAATTCATAAATAAATATGTACTGTAACAATATAATATTAACATAATTAATATGTATCTATAAGATATTACGAGTATTACTCTATTCTATAAAATATTGTTGATATTCGAGTGAGGAACGATTACATTCCTCACTCGAATATCAATAATATTTTATATCAAAAAGTATTTGAATTATTTTTTTTTTCAGGGCCAACTTATTACGTCTTTAAAGTTCAAACTATTATAATCGTTTATTAACTACTTTTCTGCACTTTACCTGGTTTTACCTATATAAAGAATAGTAAAAATGCATATTTTTTAATTAGCATTGTCTACATTAACTTGTAAAAAAGACATACTTTTAGAGATTTTGTTTTTTAGTATGTACTAATTTTGGTAACAATTCTTGTAAAAAAACCAAAACTCATAGAACTTTTATTTTTTTTTACAAGCTTTTATTTAACTTGCAATGTAAGTAAGTATGTATATATGTTCGGGTGGAATCTTGCAACTCAATTTTGAAGCAGATATCTTTAACCGATTGAGCTGAAATTTTGTATACACGTTTAGTTTAGATGACAATGCATGGTTAACTGTGTGACGTCATTTTAAATCTAAGATGGCGGCATACCCAAGATGGCGGACCAATTATTTTTAATGCACTCCTACAATATGGGTATCAAATAAAAGGTCTTGCTACGAGTAACTCGAAAAATAATGTGACGTCACTATTAATCTAATATGGCGGACTTCTAAAGCTTGAAAATCAATTTTGAAGTAGATATCTTTAACCGATTGAGCTGAAATTTTGTATACACACACAGTTTGGATGAAAATGCATGGTTAACTGTGTGGCGTCATTCTAAATCCAAGATGGCGGCATACTCAAGATGGCGGACCAATTATTTTAAATGCACTCCTACAATATGGGTATCAAATAAAAGGCCTTGCTAAGAATAACTTGAAAAATAAAGTGGTGTCACTATTAATCCAATATGGCGTACTTCTAAAGCCAAAAAATCAAATTTGAAGTAGATATCTTTAACCGATTGAGCTGAAATTCTGTAAGTATAGACGTTCCGGCAAACGACCTTGCAACAATGATGCGTTGAATTAGATGAACAGACTAAGAAACGTGTTCAGTGATATCTAAAAAGTAAAAAATAAATTAAATGTAAAAAAACCTTTTTAAAAACAAGCTTTTATTTAAATGCGCTAAAAAGAAAAAATAAACTTTACACTAAAACTTTTACTTATAACGTTATTTCACTTTTAACACAATTTATATGACATAAAAGATTGTCGCGAGATTTACTTTCGTAGATAAACAAGTAAATTAAATAATTTACACATAAGTAAATCTCGCGACAATCTTTTATGTCATATAAATTGTGTTAAATGTGAAATAACGTTATAAGTAAAAGTTTTAGTGTAAAAGTTTATTTTTTCTTTTTAGCGCATTTATTATATTCTAATTCTAGAAATGGTAGGCAATCAAACACAGAACACGACTCTTTCTGTGTTCTGTGCAATCAAATGATGTACTTATTCAGTGTGTACATCTTAATTTTTTTCAGGGCAAACGCCCATACTAAATCTTGTCACTTACTAATACATATTACCTTAAAAGAAATATACATATACACATAGCCCCCAAAGTAGGTATATTCGGGTTCACCAAAAAATATTTACACCAATCGAGATTTGAAGCTGGGATATTTGGTTTCGGGGTGAGCGTTGTTAATTACTACTCGTAGATCAGACTAATATCAAAGGTACACCATTTCTAATAGCACGATTTATAGCTCCACTAAAACTCAAGTTATTCCAATACCAATTACCTATATTATGGTTATACCAGTAGGCATATAATTGACAGTTTCAAACCGTCTATCCATTTAAAAACACTATCTATCACTATTTATTGATAGAGTTATGGAAAATATCGAGTGTGGAAAATTATGTCAGTTTAATTTTTACCAAAAGTACACTCGGTTTTTTTATTGTTATCTGCCTGCATCAGCAGTGTTTTCATTGCTGTTTCGGTTTGAAAGGTACGACAGACCTTAAAAATTACGGGCACTGAGACAGTACATGAACGGTGATACTACGAAACGTAAGCTAAAATTACATATCGCGTAAACATGACGCTGTCTCTGTCTTCCCTTATTAACAAAAATTAAACACCATGATGCTCAAACCATTATTTTAAACAAATGTTGAACAACATTTTGTGGTACGACCCCTTATGTTACAATTTGGGAGTTGAAAATAATATAAGAAACACAAAAGTATGTGTTAAAATAATTGTAGCCACCAGTAAAGCGGCAGTTAGCTTGTTCGCCAAACATTTTGTTTATTAAAATAATTGTGTAGGTTGACAACCCTAACCCCGCCCTAAAGTCCCACAACAAATGCACCGGAGAACGTCAATTTGGCTCGTTTCCCCGCGCCGCCACAATAACTGGCTATCAGCGGGTTTCCGCGCGTGCACCGGCTTTATGATTGACAGCTGATTGACTGATTGATTGCGCATCTACTCCGACTTTGTTAATAAGTGCTCAATGGATGGAAACCGATTGAAACACGGCGGTATTTGATACATTTTTTCGTAAAGACGATGCTGGTGAGTCGGTGAAAGAGGAGAAGCACTGAGTTCAAGTATGCTTTTGTTCTGACTTATTAATAGGTATAGAGCATGTGGACTGGATGGGAAAAGTAAAACTATCAAGTCCGTCAGTAATCGTCTTCTTATATACATATCAAAATGAAACGCTGTGTGTTTTTCTCGCAAAAACTCTGAAACGGTTCGACAGATTCTTACGAAATTTTCTGTGTGTGAATAGGTCCAAGGAAGGTTTAAACGTACAGTTGGACCCGGTAGGTGGCGCTGTAATCGGCGGGACAACATCCACCGGGCCCCACTAGTGTGTTAAAAAACAATTGACACGCATTTTTACTTTATCAAAATTTAAAATACTGTTGAAATAAAGTGATAAGTAGGAGCTTGTTACGACACAAGTAAGTAGAAAATTAACCCAGCTATGACGTCACGTAACATCTTAAATCAATAATATGTCGTTGAAAGTTTTTGATCGTGGTCAAAATACGTATCCAAATTGTTAGGAAGTAACCTTGATTTCGGTCTTTAAAAATAATAAGTCTTTATCCCTATTAGATAAGTAAATTGATTGGATCTACAGTTGGCATTATCGTCATAGACAACGGACATGTTAATGCATGTATTGTTAATATAGGCCTCCTACATGGACTTTACATAGAAATATTAAATAAACTCAGTAATACGTAACAATCTTTCGATCGCAACCAATGTAGGCGATAAAAGAATTCACATCGCAAAATACAAGAATTAAATTAGCTCCCCCCTCAATGCAATTCTCAGAGTGCCAATACAAAAGCGCAAACTCCCACACACTTTGTCTGTAAAGCACATTTCCCTAATATCCGTTGTAAAATTGGCCGAAAAGTGGGTGGGGCTTGGGAAATCGTCAATATTTGTGATTGAATTAAATTGGATGACAAGATTTTGAACCTTTCGTATTTGACTAAAAGTGCAGATACGCACCTATTATAACAATGGAATGCACTATTATCTAAGCTGCGGCAATGCTTATTTGCAAATCTCAATGTTATGAATATAGGTAAGTCTTCGTTGTTGTAAGGATATGAGTACGTACACATTTAATTGAGACAGTTATTTCTTGGATAATTACTACAGATGTTTTTGTTGAAATACATATAAAACTGCGACGGACATCTGAAAGTTCACATATAAATAAAATATGTAAAAACACCACAGCATAGCAGTTTAAGAAAACCTAGTTTTTTTTTATTAAGAGCCAGACTACGCTGTGATAACGATAAAAAGTTATTATTTTATATGACACTTTTTTTGTATAATGTAGCTTCGTTATTGAAAACCTATTGATT
This sequence comes from Schoenobius gigantellus, assembly GCA_963935595.1. Lineage (NCBI taxonomy): Eukaryota > Metazoa > Arthropoda > Insecta > Lepidoptera > Crambidae > Schoenobius > Schoenobius gigantellus. Next base: position 57,799,827 of record OZ012541.1, read on the forward strand.
ACCGATTTAGAATTTTAGACTATGGTCCCAAATAGAAAAACCTGAAAACCATCCATCTAATATATTATTATCACTAGTGTTGAGTTTTATTTACTTTGTTAGTCGTAATAAATCGTGAGTTAAATTTTGCAATTGCAAAAAATCACATTTCATTATAAGTTACTCGTGGCATTCAGAGCAAGTATGAAGAGGAAAAAACAAAAGATCATTATGAACTTAACACAAAGAGCACCGCCGCTCGTACCTCATCAATTCAAGTCACATTGTCGGATCTGAAAAAAAAATCAACGCGGAACTGTATCAAACCGCATATAAATCAAAATGACCCCAAAAATTCACTTGCTTTCGGCAAATTTCGCCCATTATCGGTGCGCTCCGTGAAAAAAAGCAATTCGGGTCACGCTCACGTGTTTTGGGTTCGTTTGCGGCCGTATTTGCTGGTAAAGTTTATGAGAAAAAACTGCGTTTATTTCGATACTCGGTAATCTGAAATCTATGTAGACTACCGTGCAGAACGTAAGTAGGCTAACTGCTTTTAACATCAAAACAAGTTTAAATGGTAAATTTGTAGAATTTGAACTCAAAATCGATCAAGGCATTTAGATTCGTCTGCATGCGCCTATCTTTACTAATAAAAAAACAAAAGTTTGAGTATGGATGGATGTATGGATATTTGTTACTCTTTCACGCATAAACTACTAAATGGATTTGGGTGAAATTTTGTAAGTAAACGGATTACGACAGGCATTAACATATAGGTTACTTATTATCCCGGAGAAGTAAGTAGTTCCAGCGGGAAAGTAGATTTACACTTTTTTTTTGAGATTTTAAGTCGAAACATGGTTCGCGGGCACAGCTATAGTCTTCCCTATTTCTGCCGCCAAGCAGCGGTGCTTGAATCTCTGTTTTTGAGTTTGTAGAGAAGACAGGCAGTGAAATTACTTGACACTGTGACTAGACATTACTTGTCACAAGTAAGCAATGTACATTTGGATTCTTATACAGTGTTAAGTACTTTATAAACAAGGTAACTTTATGAACAGGGTAACTGTTTTTTACACGGCCGGTTCGTTTGGGGTCGGGACTTCGGGAGCGAATCTAGCGCGTGCCTCAGATTTCCAAACATCAACATTTATAAACAGGGTTACTTTATAAACAGGATTACTTTATAAACAGGAGCCAATTTCGCGTGCTTGTTCAGACAAGCAAAATGAACAACTTTCACTATGGGACCAATCTTGAAATCTCGAAAAAATCTGCTGCTCAATAAATTTAGACTACTGCGTTGATCAAAATCACTGATGATGTTCGACGAGGTATGGATGCGGGAAATTCAATTCAATTCAATTCAAAAATCTTTATTCAACATAGGCCTTTACAGGCACTTATTGACGTCAAAACAAAGCAAAACAATCTAATTTAAAGAAATTATATTAACCTTGTATGTGCATACATCCTAAATATACTCAAGATGTCTGCAAATACAAGTAGGAATGAAAAAAAAAAAGTTGATTCTACACCTGTTCGGAAAATGGGAGAGCCTTCTCGAGAAGAACAGGCAAGAAACTCGAAAGGTCTAAATTTTTTATCTCCTCTTTTAAATCGCCATTTACAATTTTGGTTTGTTACAGAGTCGTCAATTGGAAGCTGACCTCAAAGCAAAGTTTGAGCTCAACTTCCATTACACGAAGTGTCAAGCTTACAGTCTTGACACTGCTAGACTTCAGCAATGCTTTTAATATGGTGGACTATGACATTCTGCTTGGTGTCTTGCGCTCTCTTAACATATCTCCAGCCGGTATTGATTGGTTTCATAGTTACTTACATGGGCGTCGGCAACGGGTGCGTGTTGATTGCACTAACTCAACTTGGTGTGACATATCAGCCGGCGTTCCACAGGGTGGCGTCTTGTATCCTCTTCTCTTTTCGATCTTTATAGATTCAATCACGCACTTACTTTCGACTTCCTATCACCTGTATGCAGACGCTCTTCAGATTTACATTCAAGCAGCACCATCTGACCTCCGTCGTGCTATTTCTGACACTAACAGAGAACTTGATGTTATTTACGACTGGAGTAAATCGTTCGGCCTGAAGGTCAACCCAGGCAAAACACAAACCATCATTATTGGTTCGTACTTACTTCGAGGGTCGACTTTGAGTTTTTGCCTCCGATTGTATTCAATGGTACTGTTATACCCAACGCTAATAATCTTGGCGTAATTATAAATTCTAATCTGTCATGGAAACATCATATGGAGTATGTAAGGAAAAAAGTATATGCTGCATACAGCTCATTAAATAGACTGCGTAATTTTCTACCGACCAGTACCAAGATAACGCTAGCTCAGTCTCTTTTACTATCCATCCTTGACTATGCAGATAACTGCTGCGTTGATCTTACTGAGGATCTTCTCAACAAGCTCGAACGTCTTCAGAATCTCTGTATCCGGTTCATTTTTAATCTTCGGAAGTATGATCACGTTTCAAACTTCCGCGCCGAACTTAACTGGCTTCCCATTCGCCAACGTAGAGTCTTACACGTTCTGACACATTTATATACTATCCTCTTCTGTCCTAATTCTCCTCCATATCTGAAAGAGTGCTTTTCATTTCGTTCTTCTTTAACCAATAGAACATCCCGTTCCTGCCACGACCTTATCCTGGCTATACCTTCCTACTCAACACAGTTCCTCTCTTACTCCTTTACTGTGCAGGCAGTCCGATTATGGAATGCTTTGCCTGTCAACATACGGAGGGCGCGTACATTGACATCCTTCAAGGTACTGGTGAAGAAGCACTATATGTCTCATTTATAATACTTATATATTCTACATCCTTCATTTCATTTATTTATTCTTTATACATTGCTTATTTTAATGTATTTATCTAACTTCAACTACTATCTTAAAAAATTGTGCACTATTCCACCTCTCTGCTGTTTTTCTACCTCTTATTATCCCTTTTTCTATGGTTGCCTGGAAGAGATTGCTGCGCAGCAATAAGGCCACCTATTGCTTTTGTTTTTTATTATGTTTTTCTCTATATTTTGTAATTATGTGCAATAAAGTGTTATGTATGTATTTAGGTTCAGTGA